>OX183130.1:1252226-2540976 GCA_945261195.1 Cryptosula pallasiana
CATTTCAAGGGATGACATTCTGTGCTACTCAATATTTGTTGAACATGGAAAATTTACATGGAAAAACCTCAATGAATCAGTACAGTAGTAATATATGAGCAGATCTCCCTACCAAGTGTTTTTTTGTGGATTAGACCTTGGAGTTTAGACAATAGGTTACGGCGTTGGATGAATTCGCCGAGTTTATATTGTATTTTACTTGAGGGGTACTTGAGTGGCATTTGAGTGGCATTTGAGTTTTGATTAGTTTTTTACTTAATTTGAACTTATATGGCATATAGATTTTGAATGTATGGCATTCAAGTTTTGATAACTTTTTTACATAACTCGAATTCATATGGTATCTTGAGAGAGAGGGGAGAGGAGAAAGGAGAGAGGAGAGATGGGAGATGAGAGAGGAGAGAGAGGAGAGAGAGTTTTTAGTTTTCTATACATTCATGTATATATGGTTAGTTATGTACATATTTATGGCTATATTTATATCTACATAGAGAGAGGAGATATATCTACATTGAACAAATATATTGATCAAAAATGAAAATTATATGATTATATACCTGATTACATAATAAGTAGGGAAAATCTTCTGGAGAGAGGGGGGAGGAGAGATGAGAGAGGAGAGATTTTTTTTTAGTTTTTATACATTTATGTATATATGGATAATTATGTACATATTTATGGATATATTTACATTTACATTGAATAATATACATTTATTACATAATAAGTATATTAAATGCTATAAAATATGTTGGAAAATTACCAAATTAGACCTCTAGATGGTTAAAATCTACAGTATTTGGGAAATAACTGCAAGAGAGGAGAGAGGAGTATTTGGTAGAGGAGAGAGTATGTTGAGAGAGAGAGGAGAGATAAAAAGAGGAGAGAGGAGAGAGGAGATATATCTACATTGAATAAATACAGTGATTAAAAATGAAACAATATGTGAATATATACATTTATTGTGTAATAAGTAGGAAAAAAAATTTAAAATAATTACATGAAATTGAATTATAGCTTTAGTTACATTGGATAGTTTACATTATATAGAAAAGGGAAATAGCTCACCAAGTCACATTGTCCAACTTGTTTTTTGAATTAGAGTCTATCCATCGCTAAAACACTCATCATTTTTTTTCAGCAACATATCCTGTCTCAAAATCATCAAAGTCTCCACATAGAAAATCTTCAAGTTCATCATCATCATCAATTTCTAATACTGTTTTGTTTTGCTTTGCTTGATCACAATATTGTTGCCAATACATTCGACCGAGACGGTATGGAGAGCAAAATGAAAGATCGTATTCTGTCTTAAATTTTCCGTGGGTTGTTTTTCCTCTGTAGATCATCACACCTGGAGTATATTTGTTAGCTTCTGAAGCATATTTGTCTGGTATGACGAGCGTCTTCAACAGCGTTTCTCCACATTGTTCAATGCTATAACGGATACAAATTACATTCGACTGCCCTCCTTTAAATCGATGAGGAACGAATCTATCAACAACATCTTGGTAAGGAAAAATAGCGCCGGGTTGAAAACTATTGAGGGTGTTGATGTTCAAGAAGCGTTTGAGCTGACATTTAGTCAATGTACTAAAATATAGTGATTCCTCTTCAGCTTTCTTTTTGCTTAGAGGATGTCTGCTAACACGTCTGACATCGTACCAAAGAACGTTTTTATTTTTTGGTTTTCCCTTTCTACCCAAATATACAACGTTAAACGGAGGGGGGTAATTATCACAGTTGAAGTTTTTAGCTATTTCAACTGGACAGAGGAGTATTTTGGGTTCGAGTTCATTTATATCTGAAGGTTCATGGTAGTGTACTTGAGAATATCTACACTTCTCCTTACTTGATGGATGTATCACACCAGTCACTCGCATAATGCTTGGGATAGGAAGATCTTCAAATGTTTTGCAAATCGGAACTTTTGGTGAGTCAATCACTTGAGAACCTTTAGACTTTTCTAATTCCCTAGCTCTCCTTTCGTTGAGACATTCAACTGTTAAATGAGTTATAGCTGCGCTCTCCATTGTTTGCTTATCAACGGAAGTAGTTTGTTTTCTCACTGTTTGTTTTCGTTTCCTTACTATTCGCTTTTTTGGAGCAGTTTTCCTTCTCTTAGGAGTTGTTTTGCCGTTTTTCATTTTATTTTCTGTTGGATATGGATCTGTGCTAAGGAGCTCTTCAGAAAGAGCATCCATAACATTCTAAAAATAAAAGGGTAATATTTGCATGAGTGGCTAAGAGTGTATTTATTACTTAGAGTGTCTTATATATATATATATATGTATTTATGCCAAAAGCAGTTAAGATCATAGAGTTATGGTAGATTGAGAATGTGCTTATTAAACTATTGGGATGTGGAGACAGACAACAAAGGATGCATTCAAATATATATATATATGTATTTACTTAATATTATACCGCTTTTAACATCTAAATTGGTAAGAAATAAAATATAATAGTTTGAACAAAATATTGTAAAATAATAAAAAACAACTAAAAATTTTTCATAAATATGTATGAAACGCTTCCAACATTAATTCTAAAATACCTACAGAAGAGGATAGAGCTTTATCTATTTGGACATAATTATAAATATGCTTTCTGAATTTATAAAAAGTTTTTTTGTTCCATGTCATGTTGTATAATTTTTTGAAAACTATTTGATTCCAAGCACTTCTTTCAATTTCTTTTAAAAAATTATTAATATTAACGACTTCCACCATTGACAAAACGATTTCGAAACTGTTTTTTATAATGTCATCAAAACGTTCTGTAGATATATCACGTTTCTTACAACACATCCCCATACTCATCATGTGTTGAGTTATACAGAATATTATAACTTGAAATGTCAAACGTTCTACAGCTTTTTCTTCAACAACATCATTATTTATCACATAGTTATGATACATTTCTGGAAGGAAGTCCTTTAAGTAGATTGGATTTGTTGTTGCATTGTTCTAAAATACAAGTGATAATTAGATAACTAAAATAATTAAAGGTGTTCAACAGGTGTTAAATAGTATTTTTTATTAATTCTTACCTTTTCATCAGGCTGAGATTCCGACTTTAGATACAATGGTTGACTTTCTACGACTTGAGTATTCATTCTGAAAAAAACAGAAAAAATTGGTTCAATTCTTTATAACCAATTTAAAGATAGATATGTCATAAAGCCTTCAGATAGTTGTGTTAGCTAGCGGAAATATTTGAATTTAAGTTTTACCTTTATGAAGAGAGAACTCTTAGTAGTTGCAATGGAAGATGTAGTAGATAGATGTTGCTCCTTTGCTCACTGTTGTTGAACTGGATGCTTTCTGTCTGAAACCGTTGTCTCTTATATAGGTGAATGTGTAAAAATAAATCTTTCATTCCCGCGAAAGCATTGGTTTGTATTCGCGTGAAAATAAATTGTTTATTCCCGCGAAAGCAACGGTTTCCATTCGCGTGAAAATAGCTTATTTATTCCCGCGAAAGCATTGGTTTCTATTCGCGTGAAAATAAATTCTTTATTCCCGCGAAAACATTGGTTTCTATTCGTGTGAAAATAAATTATTTATTCCCGCGAAAGCAATGGTTTCCATTCGCGTGAAAATAAAATATTTATTCCCGCGAAAGCAACGGGTTCCATTCGCGTGAAAATAAACTATTTATTCCCGCGAAAACATTGGTTTGTATTCGCGTGAAAATAAAATATTTATTCCCGCGAAAGCAACGGTTTCCATTTGCGTGAAAATGAAGTATTGATTCCCGCGAAAGCTTTGGTTTGTATTCGCGGGAAAATAAAATATTTATTCCCGCGAAAGCAATGGTTTCCATTCGCGTGAAAATGAAGTATTGATTCCCGCGAAAGCTTTGGTTTGTATTCGTGGGAAAATAAAATTTCCATTCCCGCGAAAACAACAGTTTCTATCCGTAGGAAAATAAATTATTTATTCCCGCGAAAACATTGGTTTGTATTCGCGTGAAAATAAATTATTTATTCCCGCGAAAGCAACGGTTTCCATTCGTGTGAAAATAAAGTATTGATTCCCGCGAAAGCAACGGTTTCCATTCGTGTGAAAATAAAGTTTTGATTCCCGCGAAAGCTTTGGTTTGTATTCGCGGGAAAATAAAATATTTATTCCCGCGAAAGCAATGGTTTCCATTCGCGTGAAAATGAAGTATTGATTCCCGCGAAAGCTTTGGTTTGTATTCGTGGGAAAATAAAATTTCTATTCCCGCGAAAACAACAGTTTCTATCCGTGTGAAAATAAATTATTTATTCCCGCGAAAACATTGGTTTGTATTCGCGTGAAAATAAAATATTTATTCCCGCGAAAGCATCTGTTTCCATTCGTGTGAAAATAAAATATTGATTCCCGCGAAAGCATTGCTTTGTATTCGCGTGAAAATAAAATTTTCATTCCCGCGAAAGCAACGCTTTCCATTCGCGTGAAAATAAATTATCTATTCCCGCGAAAACATTGGTTTGTATTCGCGTGAAAATAAAGTATTCATTCCCGCGAAAGCAACAGTTTCCATTCGCGTGAAAATAAAATGTTTATTCCCGCGAAAGCATTGGTTTGTATTCGCGTGAAAATAAAGTATTCATTCCCGCGAAAGCAACAGTTTCCATTCGCGTGAAAATTAAATGTTTATTCCCGCGAAAGCATTGGTTTGTATTCGCGTGAAAATAAAGTATTCATTCCCGCGAAAGCAACAGTTTCCATTCGCGTGAAAATTAAATGTTTATTCCCGCGAAAGCATTGGTTTGTATTCGCGTGAAAATAAAGTATTCATTCCCGCGAAAGCAACAGTTTCCATTCGCGTGAAAATAAAATGTTTATTCCCGCGAAAGCATTGGTTTGTATTCGCGTGAAAATAAATTATTTATTCCCGCGAAAGCATTGGTGTTCTTCCGTAGAAACAATGTTTCATTAATTTAACCTTATGATAAATGGCATGATTTCAGCTATATAAGAAGCACTGTTTTTACACAGAAAGCAGTCACTTCAACATTAGCAACTGAAGGAGCAAGATCTACTACAACATCATCTACTACAACTGCTAGAAGGACTTTTCTGTTTGGAGGTAAGTCAACTTGATTGAGTATAAATTTAATTTTTATCGATTTAGATACTAACAGTGGTATGATATTGAGTAAATATATATATATATATATGTATATATATCTTCAAATTGGTTTGAAAAAGAAATCAAAAAATCATAACATGGATTTTTACTTTATCTTTTAGAATGTCGACACAAATCATTACAAAACAACTGAAGAATAAAGATCCAAAACCTTCACAAGATAAGAAGGTGATTGATGACAATGTACTTCTTCAACGCACTACGATTCCCTTTCAAAGCGCCAGTCTGAATACTCTGGCAACTCTCATCATCAAAAGCGCCTCTCTGTTAAGTACTCTATCTCCAGCTTCCAGAAGAAACATTGAAAACATAGTCAAAGTTGAAGATTTACCAATACCTACAGTTATGCAGGTGTTAACCGTTGAGCTCCATGATGAAACGAACTGTACCATCATCTACAACTATAAAAAGGATGGAAAGGTAGTTAGAGTGAAGAGCACTATTCCATTAGCAGCAGGATTACTTGTCAATGAAGCTTCGCAAATAAGACCACTGGTTTTGATCTACATGGGTGTTGAAAAGACAGGAAAAGCAATTTTTCGTGCTGCTACAGAAACAGGAACTACTTTGAGGTGTAAGAATGCGTTTGATGTATTACCAGGAAAAAGTATGCGACAAATCAATGCTTATTTCGAGGTAGCTAATCTTCAGGATTTCCCAACAGATAGTGTCATATGTTTCCAAAACCCTGAAGTTATAGCAAAATCTGACAGACGATGGAATGGAAATGAAGAGACTCTTCTAGTTCAATACAGAAGTGTTGTAGATGAAGAATTACTGATCGGAGATATGCGCATTCCTCTTCAAATAGCTTCTGCTGTGACATCGGAGAGATTTGGAGTGATTTTGTTCAAGGGTCTGAGTCGAAACGCAGACAATTCAATTTTCTACAACATCAGTGTACTCGCAGCTCATCAAGCCTTCGTCCAAGCCTCGGAACTGGCTGATAATCCAAAATCTGAGGATTTTCTCAACCACTTCGATGATGCTGAAAAAGAAGACTGTGGAGAACAAACTCTCAAGAAGCTAATCTATAACTCAAGGGATTCATATCACTATAGGTAAGTTTTATTAATTTTTACCATAATTTAAAAAAAGTTGATTTGTGAAAATTTTGTGGATTCTTACAATGAAAAACCCCTTAAAATGATAAATTTGTGAACATTTTTGTAAAACATTTTTAAGTTATATATATATTTCGAATTAAAAAAGGATTTTGTTGTGTCATCAGTGTATTTTTTTACATAAAAGTTGGAAAAAATAACAAAAGGTGATAATTATTTTACAAAAATGTTCAATTTTTCACATAAATGATCAATTCATAAACATTTTTTGTAAAACATTTTTAAATTATATCTATTTCGGATTAAAAAAAGAATTTTTTTGTGCAATCAGTATATTTTTTTACATAAAAGTTTAAAAAATAACAAAAGGTTATAATTATTTTACAAAAATGTTTAGTTTTTCACATAAATGATCAATTCATAAACATTTTTTGTAAAACATGTTTAAATTATATCTATTTCGGATTAAAAAAAGGACTTTTTTGTGCAATCAGTGTATTTTTTTACATAAAAGTTTAAAAAATAACAAAAGGTTATAATTATTTTACAAAAATGTTTATTTTTTCACATAAATGATCAATTCATAAACATTTTTTGCAAAACATGTTTAAATTATATCTATTTCGGATTAAAAAAAGGACTTTTTTGTGCAATCAGTGTATTTTTTTTACATAAAAGTTTAAAAAATAACAAAAGGGTATAATTATTTTACAAAAATGTTTAGTTTTTCACATAAATGATCAATTCATAAACATTTTTTGTAAAACATTTTTAAATTATATCTATTTCGGATTAAAAAAGGACTTTTTGTGCAAACAGTGTATTTTTTTACATAAAAGTTTAAAAAAAATCACAAAAGGTTATAATTATTTTACAAAAATGCCTAATTTTTTACGTAAATAACACGTTTTATCACATAAATGACTTATTCATGAGTGTTTGTTGTAAAACATTTTTAAAATTATATATATATATATATTTATATTTATACATTCCGAATCCAAATGAAAAAAAGGACTTTTTCGTGTGTAATCAGTGTATTTCTTTTACATAGAAGTTGAAAAAATAACAAAAGTTTATATTTATTTTACATTAATTTTAATCATACTATACTAATACATCATTTTTTATTTTAGTCCATTATATCGTAAAAAGAAAACAGAGTAAAGAACTTTCCCTAAGAAATATTGAGCTGAATGATGTAACTCAGTGAGTTATTTTCCTGTTATATATAATGTAAACTATCTAATGTAGCTAAGAGTAAAATTTAAATTCGGTAAAATTTATTTATATAATGAATAACTTTTGTATTTTAGTCAATTATTGGATCACAGAGAATACGGAATACAAGAGTTCCTCCCTGGGTCTAATAATATACCAGAAGAATATCAAGGAAGATATTGTTCAAGAAAAGCGCTTTGTAACCATTGATATCGTAAGCTATAGTAGTTTGTATTACAGAAAATTTAATATAAAACAGTTTTATGAATGTAAAAACTAGATATGGTATTTTCTATTACAATTATTTACTTGTAAATTTTATTCAACTAGAGAGGTAATTTGGTGATTTTTTGACAGTTTTTAAAAAAGTTAAAAAGTACAAAAAAATCAAAAAAATATCGAAAACTATATATTTCAATGATTATTTTTTAAAAAGTTCAAAAAATGTAATAAAGCTCTGTTTTGAAACATAAAAAATTTAAAAGGATTGTGTAGGATAAAATTCTCACTCAAAAAATTATTGAAAATTGAATGAAATAAAAAATATTTTCCCAAATACCAAAGTTTTGTAAATATAAAGTGAAAAACTCTATATATATATATATATATACACATTGTTTTAAAATAATATCGAAAACTATATATTTCAATGATTATTTTTTAAATAAAATAAAAAAATTTAAAAGGAAGGTGTAGGATAAAATCCTCACTCAAAAAATTATTGAAAATTGAATGGAATAAAAGAATATAAAGTGAAAATCGCTATATATATTTATTTTTTTTAAAAAAATATCGAAAACTATATATTATAATGATTATTTTTTTAAAAAGTTGAAAAAACAAAAAAACTTTGTAATAAAACCCTGTTTTAAATCATAAAAAATTAAAAAGGAATGTAATAAAAGAATATTTTACCAAAATACCTCATTTTTTTTTGTAAATATCTAGTAAAAATTTCTGAAATATTGTTGGTAAAATTTACTGGAAAATGGTTTCAAGTGTGTCAAAGACTAAATATGATGTTTTCATTGAAATGTTTATTTTCAAAAGATCCAAATAATAACATTGAATCAATTAGTTAAATTTAACAGTCAAATTCTTTTTTATCAAGTAGGCTTAATGTTTCTATTGTGATTAATTCTCAAATATTGTAAACTTGAACTATCTAGAGGAGTAATTTGTCGATTTTGATGTGTTTTTTTAAAAAAATTATCATGTAATACCGCATACTTCAGTTCTAATTCGTTTTGAACAATTTCATGGGAGACAAAGAATAAAAAAGTTACATTGATTTAGTTTTTAGAATTAAAGTTGCTATCAAAAATGGATTGTTCTTCTTTAAAAAAATGATTACGTAATACTACATGCTTCAGTTCTAATTCGTTTTTAGAATTGAAGTCGCCATCAAAAATGGTTTGTTCTTCAATGGGTAAATCCATAACCTCCTCCTCATCATGACAAAAGCTTTCTGATGATTGCATTTTGAAAAACAAATTGCATTGTTTTAGTTTTCCGAATTGAAATTGCCATCGAAAATGGTTTGTTCTTAAACGGGAAAATTCATAGTCTTCTCATCATCATGTCTAAGTTTTCTACCCCAATATCTCCAACCTCTCAGAGATAGGAATTGTTCTGTTTAAAAAATAATGGAAATTGTATATATAAATGATTGTTTTTGAAAAAAATGGTAAATTTTTGAAAAAAATTCAAAAGGAAAATGCAGGATAAAACCCTCACTCAAGAAACTAATTTTGTATGATAGGTTGCTCACCTAATAATAAGAAAATAATGAATGATTTATATTTAAACAATTATTGAAAGAATTAATGAAAATTGAATAGAATAAAGGAAATATTTTACCAAATAGTCTGTTTTTTTTGTAAAGATATACAAACAGATAAAATTTAACCATTTAAAGGATGATTTCTTTTTTTGCAAAAAAAATAATGAAGATTTAATGAAATGAAAGAATATTTTACCAAATACCTTGTTTTTTTGTAAATTTGTACAATTAGAATAAGAAAATAGTGAATAATGTATATTTAAGCAATTATTGAAAAAATTAATAAAAATTGAATAGAGTAAAGGAAATATTTTACCAAACACCCTGTTTTTTGTAAAGATATACAAACAGATAAAATTTAACCATTTAAAGGGTGATTTCTTTTTTGCAAAAAAATAATGAATATTTAATGAAATGAAAGAATATTTTACCAAATACCCTGTTTTTTTGTAAATTTGTACAATTAGATGAAAATTGAATAAATCGAAAAAATATTTCACCAAATACCTCTTTTTTGTAGATGTAAACAAATAGATGAATATCTAACTTTATCCATTTTTTTCCATTTGGGATCATGTTTTGAAGGTTTTCAAGATAGTTTTTAGTAAAAGCTTATGTATTGATTGTCATTACAAGTTGTAGTGTTTGGTATTATTTAATATTTACTGACTCTAGCTATATTATATGAAATTTTCCCTACTTATTGCACAATAAATGTATATATTCACATATTGTTTCATTTTTAATTACTGTATTTATTCAATGTAGATATAATGAGTCGAATTACAAAAAAATATCAAAACTTAAATGCCATACATTCAAAATCTAGATGCTCTATGAGTCAAAGTTATGTATATAATTATGTACAAGATTATCAAAACTTGAATGCCATACATTCAAAATTTAAAAGTTCAAATTAAGTAAAAAAATAATCAAAACTCAAATGCCACTTAAACGCCATTCAAATGCCACTCAAGTACCCCTCAAGTAAAATACAATATAAACTCGGCGAATTCATCCAACGCCGTAACCCATTGCCTAAACTCCAAGATCTAATCCACAAAAAAACACTTGGTAGGGAGATCTGCTCATATATTACTACTAGCGTGTCGATGTCCATGAATTAGTACCGGGAATGACCAACTTTTTCTTCTGGCTCTTACATGTTTGACGTGGGGATTTCCTGACAGTTGTGATTCATTCATCAGTTAGCAAGCTTTTAAATCTACTGTAATTGGTATTTCCCGATTGTATTTTACCTCCTTCGGTTAGAACATCTCGTAGTAAAGTTTTGGAAGCGTTAGGATTCAACCAACGTTCTCCAATTTTCAGTCTGTTCTTCTCCGAGTCGAATTTACCAATTTTACTCAGATTATTCAACATTCTGACAGCGATCGTTTGATCACTCTTTTTTGTTGTTAAATCAGTTGCTTTTTTTCAAGCTCTTTTAAACGTTCGCTTTCACTATCAGTAGTAATATATCAGCAGATCTCCCTACCAAGTGTTTTTTTGTGGATTAGACCTCGGGGGTTATGCAATGGGTTACGGCGTTGGATGGATTCGCCGAGTTAATATTGTATTTCATTTGAGGGGCATTTGAGTGGCATTTGAGTGGCATTTAAGTGGCATTTGAGTTTTGATTATTTTTTTACTTAATTCGAACTTATATGGCATATACATTTTGAATGTATGGCATTCAAGTTTTGATAATTTTTTTACATAATTATATACATAATTCTAACTCATAGGGCATTTAGATTTTGAATGTATGGCATTTAAGTTTTGATAATTTTTTGTAATTCCGACTCATATGATATCTTGAGAGAGAGGAGAGAGGGAAAGAGGAGAGAGGAGAAAGGGGAGCATTAGCCCTCTAGATGATTAAAATTTACAGTAAATTTTGTGTAATACAAAGTACTTTAACTTCATTTATTCACTTGAGACTACATATCATCAGCATTCGAGATCGAGTTTACATATAAGAATAGTTGTATTTGTATACATCTAGAGATGGGAGAGAGGAGAGAGGAGAGAGGTTAGAGGAGAGAGGTCAGAGGAGAGAGAGGAGATATCTTGAGAGAGAGGAGAGAGGGAAAGATGAGAGAGGAGAGAGGGAAAGATGAGAGAGGAGAGAGGATACCATTAGTCCTCTAGATGATTAAAATTTACAGTAAATTTTGTGTAATACAAAGTACTTTAACTTCATTTATTCACTTGAGACTACATATCATCAGCATTCGAGATCGAGTTTACATATAAGAATAGTTGTATTTGTATACATCTAGAGAGGGGAGAGAGGAGAGAGGAGAGAGGTTAGAGGAAAGAGGTTAGAGGAGAGAGAGGAGATATCTTGAGAGAGGGGAGAGAGGATACCATTAGTCCTCTAGATGATTAAAATTTACAGTAAATTTTGTGTAATACAAAGTACTTTAACTTCATTTATCCACTTGAGACTACATATCATCAGCATTCGAGATCGAGTCTACATATAAAAATAGCTGTATTTGTATATATCTAGAGAGAGTTTAGAGGAGAGAGGTTAAAGGAGAGAGAGAGGAGACTAGAGCATAAATATTTCTTTTAGTTATATATATTTACAGTTATTATGTTTACCATACATGTAATCAGCGTTAATTTTTGATTTTGTTTAAAAGTTATTATTATTTCTGGTAAAAAACTACATTAGTTAAGTTTTAAAATCATATGAAGGAAATTTGTGTCAATTAAGTATCTACTGCATTATATATTTACAATATTACTTTGTAATTATTAGTGAAAGAAATTATGAAATACCGGCGAGTAATTAAGTAATTCAGTAAGGAAATTGGTTGGAATCGTAGTAATATTTTTCAAATACAACATTGCCTTGCAACGACTATTAATGAAAGCAATTATGAAATGTTGATGAGTAACTAAGTAATCTAGTAAGGAAAACTGATTGAAATCACGGTAATATTTGTTAAAAGATACTTGCAACATGTTTTATCAACGAAAAAATCAAGCAATTTTCAAATGTTTACTAGTCACTAAGCGATTCGGTAGGAAAAACCAACTGGAATCACGTGATATCCGTTTTTGAAATATTTACGGTAAACACAATTGCGACATTGCTGTTATCAACGAAAAAAATCAAGCGAGTATCAAATGTTTACGAGTAACTAAGTGATTCAGTTGGCAAAAACCGATTGAGATCATGTGACATCCGTTACAAATATTTACGTTAATTGTTAGCAACGAGAAAATAAATATTTCTTAGAATATTCGCTATAGCGAGTTACGATAATTTTGTACTCGCCCTAAAGGTTTTCAGTCCATTTTTGGTCAGACCAAAATTTATGCGAGACGTTCTAGGCATTATTTCAGTTGACGTGATGTTACCAGTTCATTTTCACAAGTTTTTAAAAAGTAATTAATTATAATATAACGCAAGTGTCACTTCACTAATAAACTCAATCCAGAAAAGTCATTAATCACCATCTCTCGCCTAATCCTATATGTTTTGACCTTTTTAATGTTATGCTTTATAAAGTCGCTCGAGAAAAGTCATTAATTACGCCTAAGCCCTATTTATTATCATGCTATTTTTATTTAAAACAAACAACAAACATCCATAGACTTCGGAATTATAGGTTTTTCAATTCAACCTAAAAAGGAAAAGAACTTGATTGCATTTATCTCCTGTTTTTATTGTGTTTGAGTACATATTAGTTAATACGGGTACAACCTTTCACCAAAAATTTAATGAGAAATTCACTCACTTCCAACAAAACTTAATTTTAAAACGGATTGTGGTTATATCTCTAATTCTAGTTATCTCCGGTATCATCTAAAAAAACATGAACAAAGTATGACTTTATCCACTTGTTTTGTTAGTTAGACTTACAAGCTTGAAAATCCAAGACTGTTACTTTTCTTAAAATATCTCATAAATTCAGTTTTAGGAGGTGTTTTTTGTGTGAAATACAAACAATGGATCAACATACATAGTGTATTTTCCATTTTTAGGAAGCTGTTTTGTCTAATAAATCAAGAGTTATATGTTACATATACATATTTAAATGCTATCAGATTAAAGTTATCTTCATCGCTTTTCTCACTATCATTGTTGACAACTTCATCTTTTTCCTCAAAGTTTTTGTTTTCAGAGCCATCATCCGTCAAATTATCATCTTCTTCGTCATCAGTATAAGCATCAATGTTATCATCGTCATCATCATCATCATGACTTTTCATCCGCTCAGCATCATCAAATAAGGAAAATCTGAAAGCTATTCCTTCTTTTTCACTTGAAGTAGATAGGAGCATTAAAGCTTCTTCAACACCCAGAATCGTGAGAATGTGTTTCTTTGTACCACTTTGAGTCGACATCGTACTTTTATAGTGAATCATACCACATTCATGATTTTTGATCTTCAAAACGTTCTCAGGAGGGACAACAATCTTCCCAGTCATCAAAGATCCATCATTCGTCATGTATCTGTAAGTGACAGTGTGAGTGATACGCAGAGGTGATGTGTCTTGTTTTCGTTTTTGCTGCTTTAACTTCAAATTTTTCCAAACTGAGAGTCTAGTGAATGTCAGAAGAGTGTTGACAGGAATATTATCGAAAGTGATGATATCAAAGTACCCATGCAATTGTTTCAATGATTTCTTTCTCACGATTTTGGCTATAACTCGTTGTTCTAGCCCTTGGTGATGATTACCTCCTACAATACAAAGATCGGGTTGATTTTCTTCTAGCTTTCCCATGTACACTAGGGTATGTGAAGAGCGGGGATCGAGTTCCTGTAGCTCCACCATAAGTTCTTTGTCAATCAGTGACTTGACTCGAATTCGATGATCGTTTGTTAAAACGTATTCATAATCCAATATCCCATAATCTTCAACGTAATTGACATCGAAAACCTCCAATATCGTAGGAATTGGTAAATCCGTCAGACTCACAAAATTTCCGATTTCCAACATCCCTTTCTGCATAGCTCCTGTCATTATTCCAGCCATCGTGATCAATTCGAACTCTTTAAGTTTGTTTATGGTATTATTCTTGGTATTGCTGAATAAAAAGGAAATTGAAGCTCGAGATAATGTTGCTGTTGGTTTTTTGTTATCTTCTGTTCATTTGACTTCACTGTTCTCATGCAAGTATGTGTCGTCCGGTGTGGGACTCAAAGGAGAGTCAGTTGAAACTACATGGCGTTTCATTGCTATATCGGCAGGAGTGTTGATGTTTGAGCAGGAAGATGTATCGTTAAAGGTGTTAGGATTGGGTCTTCTATCATCAATGTTAATGCTGTTGGTGGTGGAATTGGTGGTTGTAGTGGAGATAGTGTCGGTGTTGTTGGTAGCTGTAGTTGGTTCAATATGGAGCTTAGGAAGTGCTTTGGAGTGTGACGTCATCATACCTGCAAAAAGTAAAAGAACTTAGTTTAATGATGTAAATATACTGAAATTATTATTGTTTTATTAAAAGATTGTTTTTTAAAAACTAAGGTTCAAAAAACCTAGATGATTCAATTAACTAAAGACAAATAATTATTTTAGCACTTCTTACCTTGATGCTCTCCTAATAGCTGTAGTAGATGTCGCTTCTCCGTTAGCTGTTGTAGAACTGGATGCTTTCTGTGTGAAAACGATGGCTCTTATATAGCTTATATAAAGTTGCACTGATTAAACCCTATGAACACCATCTCGTGTCAATCTCTATGAATCAGCATTTTTTCACGCGAAGGAAATTCAATGCTTTTGCGGGAATAAATAAATTATTTTCACGCGAATACAAACCAATGCCTTCGCGGGAATAAATACTTTATTTTCACGCGAATACAAACTGTTGCTTTCGCGGGAATAAAACTTTTATTTTCTCGCGAATACAAACCAATGCTTTCGCATAAATAAATAATTTATTTTCACGCGAATGGAAACCGTTGCTTTCGCGGGAATAAATAATTTATTTTCACGCGAATGGAAACCGTTGCTTTCGCGGGAATAAATACTTTATTTTCACGCGAATACAAACCGTTGCTTTCGCGGGAATAAAACTTTTATTTTCTCACGAATACAAACCAATGCTTTCGCATGAATAAATAATTTATTTTCATGCGAATAGAAACCGTTGCTTTTGCGGGAATAAAAATTTTATTTTCACGCAATTACAAACCAATGCTTTCGCGGGAATAAATAATTTATTTTCACGCGAATGGAAACCGTTGCTTTCGCGGGAATAAATAATGTATTTTCACGCGAATGGAGACCGTTGCTTTCGCGGGAATAAATACTTTATTTTCACGCGAATACAAACCGTTGCTTTCGCGGGAATAAAACTTTTATTTTCTTGCGAATACAAACCAATGCTTTCGCATGAATAAATAATTTATTTTCATGCGAATAGAAACCGTTGCTTTTGCGGGAATAAAAATTTTATTTTCACGCGAATACAAACCAATGCTGTTGCGGGAATAAATGATTTAATTTCACGCGAATGAAAGTCAATGTTTTCGCGGGAAAAAATAATTTATTTTCACGCGAATAGAGACCGTTGCTTTCGCGGGAATAAATACTTTATTTTCACGCGAATAGAAAGCAATGCTTTTGCGGGAATGAATAATTTATTTTCACGCGAATGGAAACCGTTGCTTTCGCGGGAATAAATAATTTATTTTCACGTGAATAGAAACCATTGCTTTCGCGGGAACAAAAATTTAATTTTCACGCGAAAACATTGACTTTTATTCGCGGGAAATTAAATCATTTATTCCCGCAAAAGCATTGGTTTGTATTCGCGTGAAAATAAAATTTTTATTCCCGCGAAAGCAACGGTTTCTATTCGCGTGAAAATAAATTATTTATTCCCGCGAAGGCAACGGTTTCTATTCGCGTGAAAATAAATTATTTATTCCCGCGAAAGCAACGGTTTCCATTCGGTGAAAATAAATCATTTATTCCCGCGAAAGCAACGGTTTCCATTCGCGTGAAAATAAATTATTTATTCCCGCGAAAGCATTGGTTTGTTGTATTCGCGTGAAAATAAAAGTTTTATTCCCGCGAAAGCAAAAGTTTTGTATTCGCGTGAAAATAAAGTATTTATTCCAACGAAAGCATTGAATTTATTTCGTGTAAAAAAAATGCTGATTCATAGAGATTGACACGAGATGGTGTTCATAGGGTTTAATCAGTGCAACTTAAGCTATATAAGAACCTCCGTTTTCACACAGAAAGCATCCAGTTCTACAACAGCTAACGGAGAAGCAACATCTACTACAGCTACTAGGAGAGCATCAAGGTAAAAGCTTGATAAATTACAGTTTTTACTCATACATTTTTTATTATACTAAAACAAGTGAAAAAAATCAATCATCTGCATTTTTTTTTTATTCAGCCACAAAAAATGAAAATAGTTAACAACACAGAATCAGAAACTCAGCCTAAACCCTTGACTCAAGAGGACTTGATACTTCTACAAAACATATGCAATAAAAAAATTGAAGAGAGAGTTCGAATTATCTCAAACAATTGTAAATTCATACAGAAAGACTTGATAGAACAGCTAAATAGTTTTTGAACTGAAGCTTTTCTAACATTAAAGCTCTTAGGGAATGATGTTACATCAGACATTCAGAGGTTACATATCTATTACAACAACGACAACATCAACTAGATCAGGTAAACACACCAATTTCTATCGAGCATGCTCGTAAAGAGCTTGCTCTAAAAAAAAGAAACATACAGCGACAGTCCGCTCAAAGACAAGCTAAAAGAGTAAGGACTCAACAACGTAAGGCACGACGAGCTACAAAAACATCCGATTAACAGTCAATTTTTGATGATAAGGTAATAATTAATAAAAAAATACTATTTAGTAAGAGTTTGTAGTTGTTTTACATTTCTGTTTAATCATTCTATACTAATACATAACTTTTTATTGTGAAGGTGAAGATAATGTATTGGTTGACATTACAAGTTGTAGTAATTTGTATTACTTATTCATATACAATAAAGAGTAGACACCACTCATTGAGATATTGACAATTGTAGATATATACAAATATATCTGTTTATATATATATATATAGACTTGATCTCGAATGCTGATGATATGTAGTCTCAAGTGAATAAATGAAGGTTATAGTACTTTGTACTACATAAAATTTACAGTAAATTTTAATAGATATAATGTTTTCTATTACATTATTTCCCAAATACTGTAACTTTTAACCATATAGAAGACTAATTTGATGATTTTTTTAAGATGTGTTGTAAAGGAAAAGACTTTGCATTGATTATCATTACAAAACCTAGTGCTTTGTATTACTCAGTCTTTACTGACTCTAGCTATATTATATGGGAAGATTTACCCCTACTTATTATGTAATAAATGTATATAATTATATATTGATTCATTTTTAATCAATGTATTTATTCAGGCTAGATATAACTCCTATCTCCTCTCTCTCTAGATGCTATATGAGTTCGAGTTATGTAAAAAAATTATCAAAACTCAAATACCATACATTCAAAATCTATATGCCATATAAGTTCAAATTAAGTAAAAAAATAATCAAAACTCAAATGCCACTTAAATGCCACTCAAATGCCACTCAAATGCCCCTCAAATGAAATACAATATAAACTCGGCGAATTCATTCAACGCCGTAACCCATTGCCTCAACCCCGAGCACTCATCCACAAAAAAACACTTGGTAGGGAGATCTGCTCATATAATACTACTACTATCATACTAGTCTTCTCCATAAGTAACAATTGTATTTCCAAGTAAGGTTGAGTCTTCAGTATCAAACAACCTCATTTTTACTGGTTCTATCCCGATGTCATCATCATCATCATCATTCGTTTTCACTGATTCTAACCCAATGTCTTCCTCGACATTTGATGAATAGGCATTAGGTTTATGATCAATAACTGTGCTATTGGCCAAAGGAGAAGTACACTCTATCTTTTTTTTCTTAATAGGGCTCCAACCAACCTTTTGTGCCTGATTTTGATTATTTTTAATCTTTTTGACATCAGACAAATACCTACGTAGGTTTTGAACATTTTCATCTAACTTTTCGTGTGAGGATAAGTCAGAATCATAAGCCGTTTCCAGTAGATCATTTCGCTTTCTCTTCATATTTTTCACTGTTATACCTTCCATAGGATTATAATACAATGGAGGTCTGGTCTTCTCTTCCTTTACCACTGTTTTATTCTCATTTTTTTCCGTTAATCTATAGTATTCGTTTTCAGAGAGTATAAAAATACGTCTGGAGAATGTTAAAGGTTGACGATTCATCTTTTTATTGATGATAAAACAGATACAATAGGGGTTATAATAGCGTCCAAAAGATTCCCTCTTCCAGTCTGAATCAAAATTTTACGCTTATCATTAACTGTCCCTCTACCACTCAGTTTATGTAGTTCCTTCTTGTAACGCTGCAACTCAATAAACTGCTCAGAATCAACAGGAACATTACCTAATATAATATTTTTAACACTTTCTATCAATGATTGAAACAAATCTGAGTTGGCCTTTTCGACTATAGCAATTTTTTCTTTCTTACTCAGATCATCCAGAGCTAAAATCGCCATTCTATTTTGCATCATTCGTGTTGAGACTTTCATCTTTATCTTCTCCTTCCTCCTCCTAGCACACTTTTAAGTAACCCAGGAACTATAGTGCTGATAATAGGTCCTAGTAGAGCAGATAAAAATCCTCCTTTTTGCAATACAAATTTATTATCATCTAACGTTGATCTTCTTGCTAAAGAGCTAATATCCTCCGCGTTCCGCTGCAACTGATTATACTGAGATGTTGTCAATGGTATCGTTCCATTTATAATAGCTTTAGGGCATTCCATTAGAGTCATACTAAACTCCTTTTTGGCTTTGGCTATAACAGACTTTTGAATAGCAAAGGTGGCATTGTTGAGTGATAATAACACAGCAGCATTTCTTGTTAATTTTTTCTCCAAAGCTTTAGTCATTATAAGTCTTTCGTGTTGCGTCGTTGAATAACAAAATATGTTTGAGATGAAACGAATAGTAATTGTATTTACATCCTTTTACTTGGGTACATATAATATCATAGGGAGATCTGATGTAAAGTTTCCCAATAGTCTATGTTGATCATTCGTTTGTTGAGTCGTATCTATTCGTAAATAAGAGTATGGTTTTTTTGCTGCGTCTTCAAAAGCCTCTTGTACATATTTTACTTTTGATAGAAAACATTGTCGAGCCAAATAGGAAATAGAAGAAGCATCTCTAGGGTTTTTAAAAAGAAAAAAATTATGACTATTCAAGGAAATTGTACGATTTCCTTTTTAAAACAGATTCTGAACAATAAAAAACACACTTATGTTCAAATGATGACTATGTTTTGTATACAAAGCATTGGCATCGGCTTTACCAGAAACTTCATCCATGAGATCATCAATTATCAGCCATCGATTTTTACCATCTCTGGGAAAATTCGCTGTTATATCTATCATGCCTTCATGAAAAATCACTCCTGATACATCATCAAAGGCTTTTTGACAGGCTCCATAACAGTAGTGAATTTCTGTTGGTGAGGGGTGTGCTATAGTCTGACTAGCTTCAATCATTCGAAAAATCGCTTGTGTCTTTCCCGATCCAGTTGGTCCTGCAATCATTGCTGTAAAAGGAGAACGCATCCTTGGGTCATAATCTTCAGGTTTCCCATTCATCATAAAAAGATGTTCATCAACCAACAGTAGTTTCATTTATGATTCCAACAGGAGAGTTTCTCGCTTTTTGTATTTTTTCCATAGCTTCTTCATACATACTAAACTCAGTAACACCTCCAAAAGTGGAAAATCCTACGACAAATACCAAAATCATCATAATTATCAACGCTTTACGCTTCATACTCGGTAAAACATCTATCATATCAGTAGTAATATATGAGCAGATCTCCCTACCAAGTGTTTTTTTGTGGATTTGACTTCGGGTGATGCAATGGGTTAGGGTGTTGAATTGATTCGCCGAGTTAATATTGTATTTCATTTGAGGGGCATTTGAGTGGCATTTAAGTGGCATTTGAGTTTTGATTATTTTTTTACTTAATTTGAACTTGTATGGCATTTAAGTTTTTGATAATTTTTTTACTCAATTTGAACTCATATGGCAGCTAGATTTTGAATGTATGACATTTAACTAACTCATAGGGCATCTATATTTTGAATGTATGGCATTCCAGTTTTGATAATTTTTTGTAATTCCGACTCATATGATATCTTGAGAGAGAGAGAGGAGAGACGAAAAGAGGAGAGAGAGGAGAGAGGAGATATATCTACATTGAATAAATACATTGATTAAAAATGAAACAATATGTGAATATATACATTTATTGCGTAATAAGTAGGGAAAATCTCATATAATATAGCTAGAGTCAGTAAATATTAAATAATACAAAACACTACAACTTGTAATGACAATCAATGCATAAGCTTTTACTAAAAAAAATAACTTGAAAACCTTCAAACATGATCTCAAATGGAAAAAATGGATGAAGTTAGATATTCATCTATTTGTATACATCTTCAAAAAAAGAGGTATTTGGTAAAATATTGTTTCATTTCATCCAATTTTCATTAATTTTTTTGCAGGAAGAAACATCCTCTAAATGGTTAAATTTCATCTATTTGTACATACTTACAAGAAAAACAGGCTATTTTGGTAAAATATTCTTCAATTTCATTCAATTTTCATTAATTTTTTTGCAAAAAGAAATCATATTCTAAATGGTTAAATTTCATCTAGTTGTACAAATTTACAAAAAAAACAAACTATTTGGTAAAATATTCTTTCATTTCATTAAATTTTCCCTCTAAATGGTTAAATTTCATCTATTTGCACAAATTTACAAAAAAACAGGGTATTTGGTAAAATATTCTTTCATTTCATCAAATTTTCATTAGTTTTTTTGCAAAAAGAAATCATCCTCTAAATGGTTAAATTTTATCTGTTTGTATATCTTTACAAAAAAACAGGGTATTTGGTAAAATATTCTTTTATTCTATTCAATTTTCATTAATTTTTTCAATAATTGTTTAAATATACATTATTCATTATTTTCTTATTGTTAGGTAAACAATCTATCATACAAAATTAGTTTCTTGAGTGAGGGTTTTATCCCACATTTTTCTTTTGAATTTTTTTTTAAAATTTACCATTTTTTCAAAACAATCATTTATATATACAAATTCCATTATTTTTTTAAACAGAACAATCTCTATCTCTGAGAGGTTGGAGATATTGCGGCAGAAAACTTAGACATGATGATGAGAAAGCTATGGATTTACCCATTCAAGAACAAACCATTTTCGATGGCAATTTCAATGTAATTTGTTTTTCAAAATGCAATCATCAGAAAACTTCTGTCATGATGATGAGGAGGCAATGGATTTACCCATTCAAGAACAATCCATTTTCGATGGCAACTTCAATTCTAAAAACTAAATCAATGTAACTTTTCATTCTTTGTCTCCCATGAATATGTTCAAACATATTAGAACTGAAGTATGTGGTATTACGTAATCTTCTTTTTTTTAAAAAAAAACATCAAAATCGACAAATTACTCCTCTAGATAGTTAAAATTTACAATATTTGAGAATTAATCGCAATAGAAACATTAAGTCTACTTGATAATAAAGAATTTGAGTGTTAAATTTGACTAATTGATTCAATGATATTATATGGATCTTTTTGAAAATAAACACTTCAATGGAAACACCATATTTAGTCTTTGACACTCTTAAAACCATTTTACAGTAAATTTCACCAACAATATTTTAGAAATTTTTACTATATATTCACAAGAAAAATGTGGTATTTGGTAAAATATTCATTTATTCCATTCAATTTTCATTAATTTTTTTGAGCGAGGGTTTTATCCTACAGCATCCTTTTAAATTTTTTTATGTTTTAAAACAGGGTTTTATTACATAGCTTTTGTTTGTTTTTTACCTTTTTTAAAAAAATAATCATTAAAATATATAGTTTTCGATATTTTTTTAAAAAGTATATATATAGCTTTTCGTTTTAACCTTTTCGAAACTAATCATTATTTTTTAAAAAAATCAATAAAAATTACCAAGTTACTCCTTTGAATGATTAAAATTTACACTATTTGGGAAATAATTGCAAAAGAAATACCATATTTAGTTTTTGACTGTTATAAAACTGTTTTACAGTATATTTTGTGTAATACCAACGATATTATAGAGATTTTCACTTTATAATTACAAAAAACTTGGTATTTGGGAAAATATTCTTTTATTCCATTCAATTTTCATTAATTTTTTGAGTGAGGATTTTATCCTACACCTTCCTTTTTTTAATTTTTTTTATGTTTCAAAACAGGGTTTTATTACATACCTTTTTTTAACTTTTTTTAAAAAACAATTCTTAAAATATATAGTTTTCGACATTTTTTTAAAAAACCGTCAAAAATCACCAAATTACTCCTCTAGATGAATAGAATTTACAGTATTGGGAAAATAATTGTAATAGAAAGCACCATATCTAGTTTTTACATTCTTAAAACTGTTTTACAGTAAATTTTGTGTAATACAAACTACTATAGCTTACGATATCAATGGTTACAAAGCATTTTTCTTGAACAATATCTTCTTTGATGTTCTGGTGATATATTATTAGTCTCAGGGAGGAACTCCTGTATTTCGTATTCTTTTTGATCCCATAATGAACTAAAATACAAGAGTTATTCATTATATAAATAAATTTTACCGAATTTGAATTTTACTCTTAGCTACATTAGATAGTTTACATTATATATAACAGGAAAATAACTCACTGAGTTACATCATTCAGCTCATTATTTTTTTGTAGGAAGTAAGTCCTTTATTCTGCGTTCTTTTTACGATATAATGGACTAAAACAAAAAGTGATGTATTAGTATAGCATGATTAAAAATTAATGTAAAATAATTATAAACTTTTGTTACTTTTTCAACTTCTATGTAAAAAATACACTGATTACACATGAAAAAGTCCTTTTTTTTCATCTGGATCCGGAATATATATATAAATATATATATATAACTTAAAAATGTTTTACAACAAACGCTCATGAATTGTCCATTTATGTGATAAAAAGTGTTATTTACGTGAGAAATTAAGCATCTTTGTAAAATAATTATAACCTTTTGTGATTTTTTCAACTTCTATGTAAAAAAATACACTGATTACACAAAAAAGTCCTTTTTTAACCCGAAATGTATATAATTTAAAAATGTTTTACAAAAAATGTTCATGAGTTGATCATTTACGTGAGAAATTAAGCATTTTTTGTAAAATAATTATAAAAATTTTGTTATTTTTTTGTCAAATTCTATGTAAAAAACACACTGATTACACACGAAAAAGTCCTTTTTTCATCCGAAATGTATATAATTTAAAAATTTTTTACAAAAAATGTTCATGAGTTGATCATTTGCGTGAGAAATTAAGCATTTTTGTAAAATAATTATAACCGTTTGTTATTTTTTCAACTTTTATGTAAAAAAAATACACTGAGTCCACAAGAAAGTCCATTTTTAATCCGAATCATATATAATTTAAAAATGTTTTACAAAAAATGTTCATGAGTTGATCATTTATGTGAGAAATTAAGTATTTTTTGTAAAATAATTATAACCTTTTGTTACTTTTTTTACTTTTATCTAAGAAAAAATACATTGATTACACAAAAAAATCCTTTTTTAATCCGAAATATATATAAGTTAAAAATGTTTTACAAAAATGTTTTACAAAAAATGTTCACGAGTTGTTCATTTACGTGATAAATCGTTTTACTGTTGTTATTTACGTGAGAAAGAGAAATTAAGCGGTTTTTCATTGTAAGAATACACAAAATTTTCACAAATCAACTTTTTTTAAATTATGGTAAAAATTAATAAAAACTTACCTATAGTGATATGAATCCCTTGAGTTATAGATTAGCTTATCGAGACTTTGTTCTCCACAGTCTTTTTTTTCAGCATCATCGAAGTGGTTGAGAAAATCCTCAGAATTTGGATTATCAGTCAGATCCGAGGCTTGGACGAAGGCTTGATGAGCTGCGAGTACACTGATGTTGTAGAAAATTGAATTGTCCGCGTTTCGACTCAGTCCCTTGAAAAGAATAACTCCAAATCTTTCCGATGTCACAGCAGAAGCTATTTGATGAGGAATGCGCATATCTCCGATCAGTAATTCTTCATCTACAACACTTCTGTATTGAACTAGAAGAGTCTCTTCATTCGCATTCCATCGTCTGTCAGATTTTGTTATCACTTCAGGGTTTTGGAAACATATGACACTATCTGTTGGGAAACCCTGAAGATGAGCTACCTCGAAATAAGCATTGATTTGTCTCATACTGTTCTCTGGTAAAACATCAAACGCATTCTTCCACCTCAGAGTAGATCCTGTTTCTGTAATGGCACAAAAAATTGCTTTTCCAGTCTTTTCAACACCCATGTAGATCAAAACCAATGGTCTTATTTGCGAAGCTTCATCAACAAGTAATCCTGCAGCTAATGGAATAGTGCTCTTCACTCTAACTATCTTTCCATCCTTTTTATAGTTGTAGATGATGGTGCAGTTCGTTTCATCATGGAACTCGACAGTTAACACCTGCATAACTGTAGGTATTGGTAAATCTTCAACTTTGACTATGTTTTCAATGTTTCTTCTGGAAGCTGAAGATAGAGTACTTAACAGAGAGGCACTTTTGATGATGAGAGCTGCCAGAGTATTCTGACTGGCTCTTTGAAAGTGAATCGTAGTGCGTTGAAGAAGTACATTGTCATCAATCACCTTCCTGTCTTGTGAATGTTTTGGTTCTTCATTCTTCAGTTGTTTTGTATTGACTTGTGTCGACATTCTAAAAGATAAAGTAAAAATCCTTGTTATGATTTTCTGATTTTTATTCAAACCAATTTGAAGATATATATATACATATATATATATGTATATTTACTCAATATCATACTGCTGTTAGTATCTAAATCGATAAAAAATTAAATTCATACTCAATAGTACATCAAGTTGACTTACCTCAATACAGAAAGTCCTTCTAGCAGTTGTAGTAGATGATGTTGTAGTAGATCTTGCTCCTTCAGTTGCTAATGTTGAAGTGATTGCTTTCTGTGTGAAAACAGTGCTTCTTATATAGCTGAAATCATCCCATTTATCATAAGGTTAAATTAATGAAACATTGTTTTTACGGAAGAACACCAATGCTTTCACGGGAATAGAAAAATTATTTTCACGCGAAGACAAAGCAATGCTTTCGCAAGAATAATTAATATATTTTCACGCGAATGGAAATCGTTGCTTTCGCGGAAATAAAAAATTTATTTTCACGCGAATACAAACCAATGCTTTCGCGGGAATAAATAATTTATTTTCACGCGAATGGAAACCGTTGCTTTCGCGGAATAAAAAACTTATTTTCACGCGAATACAAACCAATGCTTTCGCGGGAAAAAATAACATATTTTCACGCGAATGAAAACCAATGCTTTCGCGGGAATAAATAGTTTATTTTCACACGAATGGAAACCGTTGCTTTCGCGGGAATAAAAAAATTTATTTTCACGCGAATACAAACCAATACTTTCGCAGGAATAAATAAAATATTTTCACGCGAATGGAAACCGTTGCTTTCGTGGAAATAAACATTTTATTTTCACGCGAATACAACCCAATGCTTTTGCGGGAATAAATAATTTATTTTCATACGAATGGAAACTGTTGCTTTCGCGGGATTAAAAACTTTATTTTCACGCGAATACAAGCCAATGCTTTTGCGGGAATAAATACTTTATTTTCACGCGAATGGAAACCGTTGCTTTCGCGGGAATAAAAATTTTATTTTCACGTGAATACAATCAATGCTTTCACGGGAATAAATAATTTATTTTCACGCGAATGGAAACTGTTGCTTTCGCGGGAATAAAAAATTTATTTTCACGCGAATACAAACCAATGCTTTCGCGGGAATCAATAATTTATTTTCACGTGAATGGAAACCGTTGCTTTCGCGGGAATAAACATTTTAATTTCACGTGAATACAAACCAATGCTTTCGCGGGAATAAATAATTTATTTACACGCGAATGGAAACCGTTGCTTTCGCGGGAAGAAAAAATTTATTTTCACGCGAATACAAACCAATGCTTTCGCGAGAATCAATAATTTATTTTCACGCGAATGGAAACCGTTGCTTTCGCGGAATAAAAAACTTATTTTCACGCGAATACAAACCAATGCTTTCGCGGGAAAAAAGAATATATTTTCACGCGAATGAAAACCAATGCTTTCGCGGGAATAAATAGTTTATTTTCACGCGAATGGGAACCGTTGCTTTTGTGGGAATAAACAATTTAATTTCACGCGAATACAAACCAATGCTTTCACAGGAATAAATAATTTAGTTTCACGCGAATGGAAACCGTTGCTTTCGTGGAAATAAACATTTTATTTTCACGCGAATACAACCCAATGCTTTTGCGGGAATAAATAATTTATTTTCATGCGAATGGAAACCGTTGCTTTCGCGGGATTAAAAATTTTATTTTCACGCGAATACAAGCCAATGCTTTCGCGGGAATAAATAGTTTGTTTTCACGCGAATGGAAACCGTTGCTTTCGCGGGAAGAAAAATTTTATTTTCACGTGAATACAAACCAATGCTTTCGCGGGAATAAATGATTCATTTTCACGCAAATGGAAACTGTTGCTTTCGCGGGAGTAAAAAGTGTTATTTTCACGCCAATACAATCCAATGCTTTCGCGGGAATAAATAATTTATTTTCACGCGAATGGAAACTGTTGCTTTCGCGGGAATAAAAATTTTATTTTCACGCAAATACAAACCAATGCTTTCGCGGGAATAAATAGTTTATTTTCACGCGAATGGAAACCGTTGCTTTCGCGGAATAAAAAACTTATTTTCACGCGAATACAAACCAATGCTTTTGCGGGAAAAAATAATATATTTTCACGCGAATGAAAACCAATGCTTTCGCGGGAATAAATAGTTTATTTTCACGCGAATGGAAACCGTTGCTTTCGAGGAAATAAACGTTTTATTTTCACGCGAATACAACCCAATGCTTTTGCGGGAATAAATAATTTATTTTCATGCGAATGGAAACCGTTGCTTTCGCGGGATTAAAAATTTTATTTTCACGCGAATAAAAGCCAATGCTTTTGCGGGAATAAATACTTTATTTTCACGCGAATGGAAACCGTTGCTTTCGCGGGAATAAAAATTTTATTTTCACGTGAATACAAACCAATGTTTTCGCGGGAATAAATAATTTATTTTCACGCAAATGGAAACTGTTGCTTTCGCGGCAATAAAAAGTGTTATTTTCACGCCAATACAATCCAATGCTTTCGCGGGAATAAATAATTTGTTTTCACGCGAATGGAAACCGTTGTTTTCGCGGGAATAAATATTCTATTTTCACGCGAATACAAACCAATATTTTCGCGGGAATAAATAATTTATTTTCACGTGAATGGAAACCGTTGCTTTTGTGACAATAAAAATTTTATTTTCACGCGAAAAAAAACCAATGCTTTCGCGGGAACAAATAATTTAATTTCACGCAAATAAAAGCCAATGTTTTCACGGGAATAAATAATTTTTTTTTCACGCAAATGGAAACCGTTGCTTTCGCGGGAATAACAATTTAATTTTCACGCGAATACAAACCAATGCTTTCGCGGGAATAAAAATTTTATTTTCATGCGAATAGAAACCAATGCTTTTGCAGGAATAAAACATTTTATTTCACGCGAATAGAAAAATAAACCAAATATTCCCGCGAATAACACTTTTTTTTATTGAACATAATCCATGTCAATCAGTACAAGTTTAGCTATATAAGACACAAGGGTTTCAGACAGAGAGCATCCAGTTCAACAACGGTAAGCAAAGGAGCAACATCTACTACATTTTCCATTGCAACTACTAAGAGTTCTTTCTTCATAAAGGTAAGACTAAAAATACAATTATTTCTGCTAGCTAACACAACTATCTGAAGGCTTTATGTCATGTCTATCTTTAAATTGACTATAAAAAATTGAACCAATTTTTTTCGTTTTTTTCAGAATGAATACTCAAGACGTAGGAAGCCAACCATTGTATCTAAAGTCGGAATCTCAGCCTGATGAAAAGGTAAGAATTAATAAAAAATACTATTTAACGTCAGTTGAAAAACCTTTAATTATTTTAGTTATCTGATTATCGCTTGTATTTTAGAACAATACAACAACAAACCCAATCTTTTTAAAGGACTTACTTCCAGAAATGTATCATAACTATGTGATAAATAATGATGTTGTTGAAGAAAAAGCTGTAGAACGTTTGACATTCCAAGTTATAATATTCTGTATAACTCAACACATGATGAGTACGGGGATGTGTTGTAAGAAACATGATGTATCTACAGAACTTTTTGATAACATTATAAAAAACGGTTTCGAAACCGTTTTGTTAATGATGGAAGTCGTCAATATTAATGATTTTTTAAAAGAAATTGAAAGAAGTGTTTGGAATCAAATAATTTTCAAAAAATTATATAACATGAAGTGGAACAAAAAAACTTTTTATAAATTCAGAAAACATATTTATAATTATGTCCTAATAGATAAAGGTCTATCCTCTTCTGTAGGTATTTTAGAACTAATCTTAGAGCATTTCATACATATTTATGAAACTTTTTTAGTTGTTTTTTTATTATTTCACAATATTTTGTTCAATCTATTATATTTTATTTTTTACCAATTGAGATGTTAAAAGCAGTATGATATTAAGTAAATACATATATATATATATTTCAATGCATCCTTTGTTGTCTGTCTCCACCTCCCAACAGTTTAATAGGTACATTCTCAATCTATCATAACTCTATGGTCTTAACTGCTTTTGTCATAAATACATATATATATATAAGATACTCTACCTTTTGTCATAAATTCATATATATATATATAAGATACTCTAACTAATAAATACACTCTTAGCCACTCATGCAAATAATACCCTTTTATTTTTAGAATGTTATGGATGATCTTTCTGAAGAGCTCCTTTGCACAGATCCATATCCAACAGGAAATAAAATGAAAAATGGCAAAACAACTCCTAAGAAAAAGAACACTGCTCCAAAAAAGCGAGTAGTAAGGAAACGAAAAAAAATAGTGAGAAAACAAACTACTTCCGTTGATAAGAAAACAATGAAGAATGGAGCTATAGCTCATTTAACAGTTGAATATCTCAACGAAAGGAGAGCTAGGGAATTAGAAAAGTTTAAAGGTTCTCAAGTGATTGACTCACCAAAACATTTGAAGATCTTCCTATCCCAAGCATTATGCGAGTGTCTGGTGTGATACATCCATCAAGTAAGGAGAAGTGTAGATATTCTCAAGTCCGCTACCATGATCCTTCAGATATAAATGAACTCGAACCCAAAATACTTTTCTGTCCAGTTGAAATAGCTAAAAACTGCAACTGTGATAATCACCCCCCTCCGTTTAACGTTGTATATTTGGGTAGAAAGGAAAAACCGAAAAATAAAAGTGTTCTTTGGTATGACGTCAAACGTGTTAGCAGACATCCTCTAAGCAATAAGGAAGCTGAAGAGGAATCACTATATTGGAGTACATTGACTAAATGTCAGCTCAAACGTTTCTTGAACATCAAGACCCTCAATAGTTTCCAACCCGGTGCTATTTTCCCTTACCGAGATGTTGTTCATAGATTCGTTCCTCATCGATTTAAAGGAGGACAGTCGAATGTAATTTGTATCCGTTATACCATTGAACAATGTGGAGAAACGCTGATGAAGATACTTGCCATACCAGACAAGTATGCTTCAGAAGCTAAACAACATGCTCAAGGTGTGATGATCTACAGAGGAAAAAAAACCACGGAAAATTCAATACGGAATACGATCTTTCATTTTGCTCTTCATACAGACTCGGTCAAATTTATTGGAGGCAATATTGTAATCAAGCAAAGCACAACAAAGAGATATTAGAAATTGATGATGATGATCTTGAAGATTTTCTACGTGGAGATTTTGATGATTTTGAGACAGGATATGTTGCTGAAAAAAAGGATGAGACCCATGATAAAACTCGGTGAGAGTTTTTTCTTTTCTATTTAATAAATTCTAACCATTGTAAATAATACTTCAACTCAATTTAGATGTAGTTGTAGTTATTTTCGCCCCAATTAATTTTTTTGATTTACTCAGCTGCATTAAGGTAACATTTTCCACTCAGATAGGTGTAATGCTGTATATATAGAATTTTTCCAACCTAATTGCCAGCTCTGTTCTTACTTGATCTCTATCAAACTTCTTCTACTCAGAGAACATGCATCAGCAATGCCAGAGGTCCCTGTTTGCACCACTGAATATGGGTTTGTCTTTTGTAAAATTGAACTGAGATTCCATTTCAAAATCGGAAAAATAATCATATACAGTTTTCCATGGCAATTCAACATTGACATTGCATCCTTTCCAAGGCTCTAGCAGCTGACTGAGTGAGTGTTGTTTGCTACATTTCTGACAATTGATAGCATAACCTTTCAACATTATGGAGGTCTTAATTTAGTTTCATGTTACTGCAGCCAAATGGAATGTTTAGCAACTTCTATACGTTTCATGTTTTATTTCCACTTGTAGCATACTGTTACAAGCACCGCTTGCATGAACAATTGAGCCCATTCAAATTTAGCGCTATACGCTTCACTAGTGTCTCATTGGGATTGCTCCTAATGACACATCCATCCCTCAACCGCGTTCATTGGCTGACCTATATATGTATTAGATTCTAAACCTACGTTGGCTCACATGATATGTATAGTCACAGCTATTCATCAAAACTTCAGTTAGTAAACCTGTTACAAAATCACATTCAATGTAAAGCTGTTGTATCCAGTTAACTTGGTAAATAGTTCATTCATCCACTACTTGGCAGTTCCACAAACAAGTAGCTGATGGAGGAATTATTTTTCTATCAACTGCGGTGACAGTCTTCAATATCATCACATATATCTAAATCGGCTTCTGCAGCTACTTGCGAATGAATACTGTCATTGGGATTTAATCTCACGACAGGCCAGATCAGGTAACTGCTGAAAAAATCACTGACAGCTGGAATCAAACTTACTCCATGTAGTTAGGGAGCTAAGCACTCAACCATTACCCCACACACGCTACCCTAACGTGGCCAATGCAATTTACTAGCATATATAAAAACATTACTGATGCGACTTGTATTACTGTAATTGTTGGCCAATGCGGTTGGTGTCAATAGGCACACGCACGATTAGATAGATAATTCACATGCTAACAATAGCTTCAATTCTGTGCTGTGAGTAGTCATAGGCTTTGGGCAATCGTTGTGCCCGTGTTGATAGCTTTTAGGCTTGAGGCTTTACATTCCACAGGGACCTTCCTTCTACATTTCTACTATTAAGTACTACTAGCTAGGAGCTGCTCGTTCGTTGAAGAACTGCAACGACGTAATAAATTTTATTGAAAGTGTTTGACTGTTTTGAAGCATGAGCTGCCATTTCAGTGTTTATTCATCTGAACCATTAGTAAGTAATAACAATATATTTATGCGTTGTTATTTTATATTGTTGCATATCATCATTGTCTTATCAGCATCACCACAGACAATAATAATAAATAATAATAATAAATAATAATGATCAATCAATGTCACTGTCTGAGACAGTGACAATGATTGATTATTATTATTTATTATAATCTTATTATTAGTTATTAATTTTATTCAATAAATAATAATAACAGTAAAATATAATACAAATTATAACAATAATAATTTATCACTCACCATCATTGACCTCAGTAGTGTGTTATTATTAATAACAATAATAATGGTGATGATGCTATCATCAATAATAATTATAATTGACAACAAATCTTGTTGCTGTTAGTTATTTATTATTCGTGTTCTTCTGGTTAAGTATTATTTACGCTGTGATATTATTATTATAAGCTGTAAGATAATAATAATAATACTCTCATCCAGTTATGATGAAATAATCAATAACAGATCTAAAACAACGATAGTCACATGAGCTGCTAGCCGTGGAGAGCTCACTTCCATATATGCAACCTCCAGTATGCTTCACAACAGCTTTTTACCTAGAACTATACGTGACATGAGAGTGCTACCAGAAACCGTGTAACCGTTAGACAGCTACATGCTGTAACCATGTAATAACACTGTAGCACACTGTTTTGCTCCTGAGGCACTCCCTTTGCACCTAGTGATTTAGAGTGTCCTATCGTCACAGAGGTAATAATAATAATAAAAAAATTATAATAAATAATAATAGCAAGAATACATAATAAATAATATCGACAACATTAACCATAATAAATAATAGTGGTAAATCTTATTCTTATCACTTTTATTTCTTCTACATTTGTTGTTATTATTGTTTTTTTTTCTGAACCAACCATTTCAGCAGCACATCATCTTGAGATTTATCGGCATTGGTAGGTAAGATTACCAAACTACTTTAGGTTGATGAATGATGATGGAGTTTGATTGAGGATGAATGAACCAACTCCATGTTGAACTGTTGACATGATAATAGTAATTGACAATAAATTATTAGTATTTGAAAACAACAGTTATTAATGATAATAATAGTTATCATAATTATTGGCCATGTTGTTTATTGCAAACCCCAGGGGCTACTGCTATCATAATATTAGTACCAGCAGACAAATATGATACTGTTACTTTGTTGATCATATTAATTTTTCTGTGCACCCTGTATCATCTGATAAATAATAAAAGTAATATGAGTTTTTCTCAGTGATAATTTTGGCAAGTACCTACAAGTATTTATCTGTGACTTGCCACGAAACAAATGCATGCTACAGCTCACTACCCACAAAGCATTTGCGGAAAGGTAATTGTTAGAAAATAATTGCATCTAGTTGGCAACCGGTTTCTGTAGAGTACCTGCTACTCATTAACTGCTGATTGCCAATAATAATTTGTGTCTAGCTGGCAAGTTCAAAGTATCCCCACTGGTTGGTGAGCATTTGATTTTCTATATTGCTGCAAATGGAAAAATTACGAATGTATAGATAGCATTGACTGCTGATGGTAGGGTTTTGGACAGATACAACTGTCTTTGCCATGCATACCTACTTAGTTACCAATCCAATATACTATCAATAAACATACAACGATGACAAGTCATCGATTTTGTCTGCTCAACATTCATATTACACATTGTACTTATTAACCATATTTTTCAAATATGAATAGTCAGCGTGGAACAGCTGCTGGTAATGAAAAAAAATGTTGATTATGGTTATTATTTTCTACAATCTTCTTTATTATATGTTGACGATTCAGTTTTTTGTTTGCCTGTGCTGCTTTCCTGTTTGCTTAATAGCTTGGTGATTGAGCGTCGTTGAGTATTTTTAGCTGTAATCACTTCGGTTCTTGCATAATCCGCATGTAACATTGTGTTTGTTTGACATGGAGTAATAAGCAACAAGTTAAATTGCTACTAAATTATACTTAAGCAGTGCTGGAGACCAGACATCTTTATTGCATTGTGCTTTCTGGCATTTCCCTGATGTTTTTCCTAAATCTCATTTTTGATTGCTCACTCTAGTCTGCCTGCAAGTACCAATTCATGCAGTATTGTAGTATTGTTGATGGAAAATCATGTAGTCGACCCAATAGTGAAGATTTTAATTATCATAACCGTTAATGTTTGTGCTCCTAATGGTTGTGATTATTCTCGATAACACCCAGAATGCTGACAATGAGTGAATGAGCTACTTAGCATAAATAGTAATTTATGTTATTTTGCCTTCGTAATGGAAGTTGCTGAGCTCTCTTTGGACAGGAATTGAGACAAGTTTTTGTCAATTTTGTCTTTTGTAGGAGGCCATCATTAAATGTTTGTTTGGACCAGCTGAAGTAGGATTCTATATGAGATCCTCATTACTTATTCTAGCAAAACTTCGCAGCAGGGATACTGAGTGTTGTCAACTTTATATAGAATGTACGTCTCAGCTAATTCCTTAATTACATTTACCTATCCTTCAACCTCCGCCTCAATAGCTACTATCAGAAAATGTTTCTCACAAAAGGCAACCTTAATTCTTGGTTACTTGTTATTTGTTTCTGTTTTATAGAAGCCAAAAATGGTTCTTGCTGACACCAGTACTAACCGCTGTGGCAGAAGCTTGTTACTGTTTCCACTTTCACTCCATTATAAGAGGTAGGTACCACACAAAACCTGACTCAAAACATGTTTTTTGGACTAAAATGCGCAGAAAATCAGCTGGTTGTCTTCCCATTGGAATCACAACTTCCTAAAAATATGATAGCTGGAGAGAGGTTTATAAGTTGTGCTCTCTATTTCAAGGGAATTAGAAAACAACTTCTACTTTTGCTCGTTGATTTGCAGCATAATTGATGGACTGCAAGAGTAGATAATTTCTGGCAAAGTTCTAGATTTTTACAACCCTTGAGTACTTTAAAAAGAAAACATTATTGTATTTGGTGACACACAATTAGCGAAAAGTTTGTGACAATTGTTTTGTTACAAAATTTGCTCTGTTAAAAGTACTTTAACTTATGAGCTGCAATTTATTTTCTTTCAGTGGCTGACAGAATAAAAATTACTTGATTTAGTGACTGCTCGTATGCACGCACGTTTATACTTTTTTTTCTACATTTTCTTGCATTGAGATAAAGAAACATAACCCAGTCATCTTGTTGGATTTCCAGCAAAATAGTCTGTAAACATTGAACTGACACTCATCTATAGAAAGAATCCCAACTTATATTTTCTCTGGTTGACCAAACATTGCCAAACTTGAAAGAATTAACTTTGGAGCATTATGACACTTGCCACTCCCTGACCCTTGATATCCAGAGCTAATGCAGACCTTTCTATAGTTTTAGATGCTGGTGGATGCTGTAGAATGTAAGGCTTAGAGTGGTCTCAAATAGCTCCTGTTATATTTACAATACGAAAGTAGGTATTATTTTATTGAACTGTCAATATTTGTACTATACGAGATTTTGTTGCGAGAAAGACTTCACAAAATTTGAAGAAGCAATGTCAACTCATTTCCCTTCCACAAAAATCTATTTTCTGTAATGGCGTGAATTGGTAATCCCTGAAAAGAATTTGTATGTGCTCTATGCGCAGTACTAACCTTACAATATGGCCGAATAAGCTTGTTTTATGTACATGTGTATATACTCCTCTATTTCTGTTCTATTAGTCTCCTGGAATACTCTGTTTCTTTTTACTATGTATATGTACTGCAGTGTCTATGTACTTTTATGTTTATGTATGTTACCTGTGTACTACTATGTCTACGTACTACCATTTGTATGTACTACATTGTCAACATACTACTGTCCATGTAGTTCTATTTCTATGTGCTACTACATATATGCCCTCCTGTGTGTTTGTACTATTTGTGTCTATGTACAACAGTGTCTATGTACTATTTTGTATATATACTATCATGTCTATGCACTACTAGGTCTATGCACTACCATGTCTATGTACTACTGTGTCTATGCACTACCATGTCTACACACGACTATATCTATGTTCTACTGTGTCTATGTACAACTGTGTCTATGTACCACTATGTCTATGTACTATTAGGTTGGAGTAGCTCTCGTAAGTAGTATATATATGTGTATATATATATATAGCATCCGCGGTAGCTCTCTTCATTCGTATATAAGTTGTATCTAAGGTAGCTTTACTGGGTCGGGGTAGCTCTCGTTATTAGTATGTATATAAAATCTAGGGTAGCTATGCTGAATTGGGGTAGCTTCTTCTATTAGTATACATATGGGATTCAGGGTATCTATGCCAAGTTGGGTTAACTGGCTCTAGTAGTGTAGTATATATTTAGTATCCGGGGTAGCTATACCGGGTAGGGTTAAATGTATCTAATAGTGTAGTATTACTCAGTATCCAGGAGTAGCTATACCGGGTAGGGTTAAATGTCTCTAGTGGTGTAGTATGTACTTAGTATCCGGGGTAGCTATACCGGGTAGGGTTAAATGTCTTTAATAGTGTAGTATATATTTAATATCCGGGGTAGCTATACCGGGTAGGGTTAAATGTCTCTAGTGGTGTAGTATGTACTTAGTATCCGGGGTAGCTATACCGGGTAGGGTTAAATGTCTTTAATAGTGTAGTATATATTTAATATCCGGGGTAGCTATACCGGGTAGGGTTAAATGTATCTAATAGTGTAGTATATATAATTAATATCTGGGGTAGCTATACCGGGTAGGGTTAAATGTATCTAATAGTGTAGTATTACTCAGTATCCGGGAGTAGCTATACCGGGTAGGGTTAAATGTCTCTAGTGGTGTAGTATGTACTTAGTATCCGGGGTAGCTATACCCGGTAGGGTTAAATGTCTTTAATAGTGTAGTATATATTTAGTATCCGGGGGTAGCTATACCAGGTAGGGTTAAATGTCTCTAGTGTTGTAGTATGTATTTAGTGTCCGGGGTAGCTATACCGGGTAGGGTTAAATGTCTCTAATAGTGTAGTATGTATTTAGTATCCGGGGTAGCTATACCGGGTAGGGTTAAATGTCTCCAATAGTGTAGTATGTACTTAGTATCCGGGGGTAGCTATACCTGGTAGGGTTAAATGTCTCTAGTGGTGCGGTATATATTTATTATCCGGGGTAGCTATACCGGGCCAAGTAAGAATATATGAATGCTAGACTGGTGTTTGGCTGTGTGAATGTTTGTGCGAATTTCTTTGGGATTAGTATGTAATATCTCTTAAAGAATTTTGATTAAAATACTTGATAAGATATCTCAGCATTGTAATCAAGAAGTTTACTCTGCTTACTCTGCTGTATACACAAAGTTCAGATGTCAAATACTGGTCTAGTTAAAGTTAGTTGTGTCTTGTATTTTTTTTTGCTTTCTATTGATATTTTCAACCTGCTGTCTACTGTGAATAGTATCAAGAAATACTGCTGTTTAGTTTGTCAGTTTAGTAAAATTAGCAAAATTTATTGATTGTGTACTGATGTATGAGTATGGCTATTACACAAGTATGTACCATAGGCTCTGTAAGTCTGTGCAATATAGGTACACTCTTGTATATATGTCAATTTAGCCTTTAATATGTATTGAGCTACTCTAGTAGATGTTTTTCTCTCATGGATTTCACACAACAGTTTATGTTTGGTGGTGAACAGCTACTTTTTCACTTCACCTACCAGACTAGGACAGACAAAAACGAATGATCAGCTTGAAGCTGGTCATATGAATTGCTCGCTTGTTTTGTAAATTTTTTTGACAACCAATTTAGAGAGTATGTACATAAATGAATTGTTTTAAAACAAACTTGTCATTTGTAGTGATTTGATATTTTGCAAAGCTCAGCTATTGTGATGTTGTTGTTGCAGTGAACTGGCTGACAGGGACACTACAAAGTAATGATAGGCCTTACTGGCTGCTATCGACCACAAAAGCCCATTAAATGGCAATCAACAAGATACTGGAATGAAATGTATGCTGTCAGTGTTGCTTCAACGATACCGCTGAATAGAACACAAGCAATTACACGGCTGGACTATTGCTGCTTTTATGCCTACGACTAATAGAGTATGAGCTGCTGAAGGAGATAATGTCAACTTATACAATCCATTTTTTAATGTTCTCAACGCATTGCCTTCACCACTGCTTTTTAATTTTTTTTTCATTATTTCTCCAACATATTTGTAACCCTGATTAGACAGCTATATGGTGCGCTAGCATTTAAGAAATGTACAATTCAATGCTATATCCGTACTACAATAGCCTTCATTGTGTGCCTTCATTGTGTCGATTGTTTGTTGTGTGGCCAGTTTATATTCATCACATGCTAATGTGCGTTACCCAGTTTTTTACATTGATCTTTTGTTGTATGTAGAAATATGTACTTTACATTGCAAGCCAATGTGGTTTTTATACATTTATTTTTATATCTGTTGCAAGTGACTTTACAAGATTGCTGTTTGAACCCAAAAACATTAGTTGAGAAAAGTGTTATTAGTGCAAGAACTTGTTTTGTTTATATCACAATAATAATACACATCAAAATCTACATGATTTGTAACCGATTCATTAAAAGACGATCTGTAATTTGCTGCAGATATGGCATTTTTGGTTGTGTGGAAAGGAACTCTGAAAACACTAGTTGTTAAAAAAAGCCTTTTGCTCTGCTTTTTATACAAACTGCATCACGTTCTGGTTTGTGATTCTGATTTTATTTCATTAATCTAATGCTAGGAGAAAATGATAAAATTAAGCCACATTGCCCAATTGTAGCTCAAGTCCCTGATGTGTAGTAGAGCATAGGAAAGTTGTGCTAGGGCAGTGAAGAGGGTAACAGGGCACCTCTCTATACAATATCTGAAAGTGAAACTTCACTTTGCCTGCGGATGGATTGCAATCAAAACTTAAATTTGCATCAACTGTTCATCTGCTGCTTAGCTCTGAAGAGACTGCACCTCTGTTTTGTAATAATGGAGAAATAAATGGATGATAACTATGTAAAAATAACACTACGCTAAAGTCAATAAGTCCTACAAACTGGTGTCTACGCTACAAGGATACAGTTAATATACATTAGGATAAGAACTCATTCAAAAATTATATATTTTAATAAAGATGTTCTTGAAACATACCAGTATCTGAGTAGTGCGACTAGAGTTGCAAAGAAAACAAGAAAACAAGAGATAAACACACTCCTCAGTTTGTGACATTTAATTGAGTGCCCCCCCCCCCCCCCCCCCCCCCAGCTCATTCATCATATCTTGGCGATGTAGTCTATGTACATCACACTATGCTGCGTGTCAGTGATAGCAGTTGGTATCACAATCGTTATGCTTTATTATGACACCTGATCGCTGCCGTACACAAAATGTGATACTAATATTATTGACCATATGCATTGATATGTGGAGAATGACGCAGGGCTTAGGCTTGCTCAAAAAATGTCTCATTAATTAACACAGGCAAGTTGCTACGACATAAATATGGAAATAATGGTACAGCCACAAAAAACATCATGAAAACATAGAGAGGTTTACAATAGAAAAAGACAAAAGCTACTGGGTGGATGGTTATTTAAACAGATCTCTGGGATGATTGAAACTTGATCAAGACCGAGGGCCTATGCACCCGAGTTTGAACAAAGAATTTTACCGCATCATAAACAAATTAGTGAAATTAAAAAACGTTTTTCTTGGTTTATAAATCCTTTGGCTTGTCTGCATTCAAAACAACTAAAACTTATCACTCATGTCAATAAAATTTTATGGACAAGACCTTAGTGTAGGTAACTTTTTTTGCTCTGTGACTGGCGCTGTTCGTACCTGACTCACAAATCAAAGTCAGAATCATATACTACTTTACTCATTGGTAACAGGACTTATTATAAGTCAATGATAAAACCAGTATGGTTGAAAAAGGTTTCGAGAGCAATAAGGGCGACTTTTGTGGTCACTTGTTCTTTTTCCTGAGTTGGCAGACTGTATGGAGATGTATTTATAGAGCTGTATAACATGTATTGGAGAGTGCCACAACCTCACCATTCACAAATTTGGATAGTCAGGCAAATGAAGCCGTTTTTGACTTCCTTTTAATTGTTTTTGTACGATTCTTACAAATTGTTTAATGGTACAAACAAGTTACTGAATGATTCATAACTGGTTGCATCAACCATTTTAACATTCTAACAAGATTAGTGCATGACACTCAACTCATATTTAGAACAGTGCCAGCTAACAACGGCTGGCATCATCCAGTTGTTTTGCTATATTATTATTGATCAGCTAACAACGGCTGGCATCATCCAGTTGTTTTGCTAACACTTTGTTTGGATGGTTGTGGTGTTTGCTTGAGCTGGAAGATTGGGTGGATTTGATAGATGCCCATACATGAACCAAGGCTGTTCACAGCTGTTACACAGCTATGCTGCTGCCACCAGCCAAACACTTTGTTTGGATGGTTGTGGTGTTTGTTTGAGCTGGAATATAGGGTGGATTTGATAGATGCCCTTACATGAACCAAGGCTGTTGTTACACAGCTATGCTGCTGCCGCTGCCCAGCACATAAAAAATGAGAGAAGCAATAGTTATTTTTAAATACGTTGCAAAACTCTATATTTACAAACGCTAACAACAATATAAAAGGGATGATGCTCAAACAGTGTTCATAACAGTTTTCATACAACTTATAATCATACAACATGACCAAGAATCGGTGTGGCTTTTTAAGTGTAGCATACTTCTACAACATCCAGAATATTAACCAACTACAAGACTTTGAAAAAGAATACGGTGTGAATGCGGTCAGCTTAAAGACATGGAGGAACACAAAAAAGAAGAGAAGATTAGAATTAGCTAAAACAGTGTATTATATAAATGATGGAGCAAATGGAGAAAGAGACATGTATCTGCAACACTTCAACTTAGAACAGTTCCAAAGACTTGATAGAAGAGAAAGAGAGAGACATACTTTCAAGTCATGTGGTGAGTGCAAGAAGAATAAGCATAGAAACATCTACAGGCTACGTCGAGGAAACGCAACTGGTCCCGAGCCCATGGAAGCTATGCAAGCAGTCATGGGTACAAGTCCTATCACTCCTCAGCAATGCCGAGAGTTTGCAGACAACTTCACCAAAGCAGCCAATCGAGTTCTTCAAGGTGCTGAGACGCCCAGGTCAATAGCGTACTATCTCCAACGTAAGACGAAACATCCAAAAGACGTAGCTAAGACTACTAAACGTAAAATCCTTAGAGCTGAACGTGGTGAGGTGGAAGAACGGCTTAAAAAACCAGAGTTTGTAGCATTGTATACTTCATCTCAATCGGAAAGGGAGTACAGCAAACAGAGAAAAACACGCTATGGCCAATATCGTCGAAATCCAAGCAAACCCCATACTGCAAGCATCGACAGTTATGAATATAACAAAGAGCTTTTAACAGCAAAACTGGTTCAGGTTGATGATGTCAACACTATGAATTACAGTAAGCTTGCAAGGGAGGTTCAGTTACGGCGTAATGACATTTTCCCGAAGAACGCAGGACAGGTGAGTGTATTACAACTTTCTAATGTCTGCACTTTCCACATATCTTTTTTCAATTTATCATCCTCACGAAAATGCTTGCTTCTAAAAAATAAAAGAAAGCAAAAGTGAGTGCAATCATACAAGAGATATTCATGATTATATCACATTTACAATGACCAATTTCAGGTGGTCAAGGAAATAGCTCGTAACATGGGTTTTCAAGTAAAAACTTGTCAACGAAAAAGAATTTCATGGATGAATTATAAAAAATACAGATTGAATGTCCAGAAGCTGACTTCGTTATCTCAGCTGAAGCAAATGAAAAAGCAGATGATCAGCAATGGTGAAATTGATGTTGGTGAGATGATAGTGCCGGTGGATTATTTTGTCATGAGTATCAACAAGGAAGGCAATTTGGTATGTAACACCTTGCACTAGATGGTATGACAACACATTTTTGAACAAAATTACGTAAAAGGATAATACAAATCCAATACAAATTACTTATTTTAGGAAAAGACTAAGCACTCTGTGGCAGGTCGCAAGTTCAATTTGCGGTCAATTAGAGAGGACCACTTGAATAGGATGGACTCACTAGGAGTTTTAAGGAAGTTAGATGTCAGTCAATTAACGAAGGAAGAGGTAAATGACCTACTGCAGAAAAACGGTAAGAATTTTCTTTCATTAGATATTTGGTTTTATCAACGTAGTTGATAACACAAAACAGATAAATCAATCAGGTAAAAACCTCATTACAACTACTACTTGTTGTGTAGGTGAAGTGGTGATGTTAGATGACAGTTACAACAAAGAGCGGTTACGTGAGTTGATTCACACACGACACCTGCTTTGCTGGCATGACCACAGGTAAAGTTAAATTATGATGTCAGTCATGAAGAGTATTTTTAACACATGTGGGATTGTACTCAATATTTAAAATTAATAGTGAATATTGCACTATAAACATTATAATTTCTGCTTGCATAATTTTAAGAATCCTGATTTCGTTAGCTATAATAATCTGATTTCAGTGACATCCTTGGCAAAAGCCACTACCTCTTTGTGGTGTGGTTTCTATATGATCCATTGACATACTACAGGGACAAAGAATATTCCCAACAAAAAGAGCTGGTAGGAAACTAATTTTTTTCTTGTATCCGACCGGCAGTAAAATAGCGGAGCTTCGGGAGCATTTCTGAAAAAAATGTTACATAAGATCCAAACCTGAAATCTTTGTTGGTTGATTGCAGAAGTCTTCCAATGTTCAGAATATGGTAGAGCAGCCCTATGTGTATATACTTGCACAATCTGGAACTGCAGTCAAAGATCAGCTATTATATGTTCCAACCAGACTGGAAGATATTGACGATCTCGAAATCAACCTAGAAATACAAAACAGAACTTATATTGACAAAATGCGAATGTTTTCTGGCGATACACCAGCTAGACAGTTGGAAGCAGGACAACAATGCGGAGGTAATTGTTGAGCACACAGCATTGAAAATTACCCTCATTTAAAAAATGTATAGTTAAGTTTACTCATTTAATAACACTTTGGCGATACATAGAATACTTTGTTTCATTATCTATTCGACTATACCAACATTTTGCAGGCTCATATCCATGTATTTGTGGTTTACGGGATCAAAAGTTTGCAGACGTAGCGATATTTAACAGTCCACCAAAATTTAGCAATTTGAAAGACCGAGTTTCTCTGCTGAGTAATACGGACACTTGGCACCAAAGTATGACCCGAGGCCAGTTAGCTCCATTTGACACAATGAAGGCAAGTTGGGCAACTAGTTTCAATTTACAAAGAAATACATTATAAGGCTAGTGACAACTGATGCACTTAGTTTCTGTTTAAAACACATTACATAATATGTAGGCAAAAGAGCTGAAAGAAGAGCTGCAGAGTAGAGGCATTCATTATGATTCTGAGACAGCAGCAGAATTGAAGGCAAAGCTAGTCAAACATTTGAAAGGTGGTTTGAAATCAATTATGATACATCAAATAGATTCAAATTTACTAATTTGTTTCTATTCAGGAGTAATAGAAAAACATCATGTTGTCTCTTTACAGGCATCAAAAGACCACCTGCCTTGCTATGCACAGGGCGAGATGTCTCATCAATTCATGACTTTGAGGTTTCAATGGTGGAGCCATTGCATGACATAAAAAATGTGATCAATCGGGTGTTTGATGAGCTACCCCATTCTGTTAAAGATGGCTACCTCAAAGGAATAATTAAAGAAGCTCTTGAGTTGTTTCGAGGTAAAAACAAAAATGTACTTCACCGTCTGCTTTCCAACCTAAGATAACATTTCCTAACCAACACTGTTCGCAATGAAATTGTTAGGGGATATAATAGAATTATTTTCGAGAATTGTAAGACCTAACCTTGTTTTTAGTGCAGAACCGTGAAATGAAAGGGAGTGATTGCCGTTTGAATTTGGTAAAACTGGCCAGCTACATCTCCAGCAAACAGCCTGTGAAAGAAAGCAAGAAAGTGCTGACACTTTTAACATCATTAATCGAACTCCAAAGAATAGCATACATGCAAGAGAAACACAGAACTCCTAGGATAATTCTCAGGGCATACAACCAAAGTTTTGTTTTTGCTGTATGCTACCTGAAATTATTCAACGACCCAAAATCGAACACAAGAAGAGCAATGTTTGGGCAACCCTTTCACGCATTGTCCATTCACCTTGCTGAAACAATGCGCTTGACAAATGGGAGATCAATTGTTGCAGAACAGGCAGAGAGGCATTTCAACACTCTCAGGTTTGCCTTTTTATTCGCTAGAATCTTTCTTTTCAGTAAGTTGATAAGTTTCATATGCACAAAAACTAATACTCCACAACCAATTTAGCCTGATTAAGGTTTTCACGCAAAACAATTGTGTTAACAATTACTTGATTAACTCAAAAATGCACCACATGGTCCATAGTTGCAGATTTAGACTGGATTAGCAACCAACAAAACTTTATGTTTCAGACAAATTTCTCTAAGGACATCAAACAGACAAAATGCTCATGTCATCACCAATGCGCTCTTCAGGCTATCTGTCCAAAGGAAGTATAACACTGACAACCAGTCATACTTTGACACACAAATGTCCAAGGTTTCCAGAGCTTGTAGAGGACTGTCGCTTGGATTAAACACCACTCTGTCTGGGAGCTTCCTGAAGGAGAACCAAACTGCTACCTTGAACCACTTTCGCAGAATTGCTGATTATCTAGAGCTAGGAGCAGGTGTCTGGTATAAAATGGATGATGCTGCATTGATTTTTTTGGATGGAGACAACGAGTTAAGTGAGCACTTGGAAGGACCATCACTAACACATTATAGGTACATGTAGCCTGTAATAATCTAAATGAAATTTACCACTAAAAGTTTAGCAAATCCTAAAGGTCACAAATGTGTTTATACAGCATATATTCTTTGTTTATGAGTTGACCAAAAAACATAGCTACATAAAATGATAGATTGGGAGCCAAGTGCACCGCTTGCCTACATGTATTTGACTATTGGCACACTCAGCATGATTGGCAAACCACAAACATCCCAATAAGGTGCCAGGCCAGTCATATTATGATGACAGCTAATAATTGATCAGCTAATGAGAAATTGCTGTCAGTTATGTTACAATTTACATAATTATATCAAAAAAAGACGTAACTGCCATTGAAGTAGGATGATTGATTGAGAGCTTAAAGCAGGCTCAGGAGAAAAACCAATGATAATATATACTTTGATACGTAACTCAATTATACAGAGCTTACCGTAGGCAAGTTACACGAACTTTCTGAATGTCATGAATTATGTCTGATAGACATGCTTGCCAGTGGGCTTCAAAAAAGGGCGCATCTTATCCCAATAAGCTTGCGAGTTACATATCATAATATATTTGATTGTCACAAAAAACTATTTGATGTAACCATAGCCAAGCTGAGTTACAACAATATGTTGCTTTTAGATCCACAAATGCAGAAGATATAGAGAAACGACTGGAGAAATCATGGAAATACTGCCTGCTTCAAAAAAAGCATTTGGGCATACCTTTCTTAACTGCGATGACCGAAAACGAAGACAAGCCGCAAACTAGTAAGTCATCGACGTCTTTAAAAAAACTCTGTTATTGAAGTATTATACAATATTTTCGAGTTATAATTCAAATCTGTTTCACAAATAGTGAAAATGGAAAATGTCACAACGGTTGTTGATAACCATTGTATACTCACAGGTCAAGCAAGTTTTCCTAAACGTGCAAGTTTGACAGAGTCTTTACGCAAAGAGAATCAAGATGATGATGGATCCACGAGCTTGTTTCCAGTTGTGGTAGCTGCTCCATGCATTACTGAAAGTAGGTGTTTATGATTAGTATCAACTAAATGAAGAAGATGAGTTGCTGTTAAAAAATATGTCATGAATCCATGTTCAACAGTAGTATTTTGTGAACAGAATCTGAATGTTTGCTGACCAAATATTAATAATACTCTATTCAACAATACTAAAATATTAATTATAAAAATTCATGCAAACATGGGATATTCAAATTTGGATTAAAAACGTAATTATTTATTCAAAAGTATTATCTGATGTTGCAGAGTATAGAGCTACGCAACAAGTCAAATCAAATAGTGTAGTAGAGGTGATAAACAAAGAAGTTCCATCAGCTGCTGCCACCACTAAAATAGCTACCTCAATGAACACTGAAATATCAACACCAGAGTCTGCACTAACAAAGGATGGTGAGGTCATTTTATATTAACCTTGAAGGGGTGGCTACGCAGACAGATGTTTGTCCATTTAATGTCTTACGATGGAATCAGCAATAAAAGTGCAAATCAAGAGGCCCAATTATAAGCCAAAGCAAAATATTGGCCAATGCCACCTAAATTTTCAGTGGCTTGTAACAAACTAAAAACTACCTGTGTTTACAAGCTCATTAAGTTTCTTTATCGCAGAGGACAGATAGGCTCAAACAACCGCCAACTATGAAGATATGCTAATGTTATAGCGATTGCACAAAAACCAACTTTGACCCGAATTAATTTGATGTGGTTGGATTCCTGACAATGAAAATTAAGTTTCTGTAACTAACTTTGGATGGCAAATGACATAATGATACACCATTTTGATAATTTTTCCATTACCTCGAAAAACAAACAATAATAATGATTATTATAAAGTAGAAAACAAAGTGTGATTTTGTTTCTTTGTACTGACTTGATATGATTGAAACACATCTGGTGGCAAAATAATAAATTTAAAACATGTGAAATAATAAATTTTCAAGGATGGTGATAATTATTATCACCATGCTTAAAAATGACATAACTATTTTGCCATCGGATATGAACCATGCAATATCATCTCACCAATGTGCGATATTAAATTGGAGAACTACATCGATCTGTGTAGCTAGTGAGACATTGTAACAATGCTTCGTATAGGTTCATCGCTACTGAAGCATGTGCACAGTGTGGTCACGCCTCAATCTCTAAGATCTGATGATTGCATATGAAAAGTAAACGTATTGGCTAAATATAAATATATATACATTTAAGCAAATATAATCAAACTGTATACAGCAGCTGCTTCGACATCTGTTGGGTAATCAGAGCAGTACAGAGTTAAGCAAGGTCATGCTGTTAAGACAACCCCTAACTGATTGTTAAATTGCATGCATACATATATTGAGACAGCTCGAAGTAACAACTGTCTTTTCAAATCCATAAATTTTTTTAACACCCAAAACAAGTTGCAGTCACTTATGAGTCCTTTTTACATATTAATCTACTATAATTTTTTTATTAGTACATTTATATATAAGAATGTATACTTATATGTAAATATTGTCTATATTCATGTTCATATGTATACAAGTGAGATGAAGTCAAAAGCCACAATTATTTTACATTTTAGATTTGGTAAAAAGAGCATTCAAAGAGACTTTCAAACATGCAAAAGTTCTAGATGCCTACTATTGCACGAGGGACCAGGTCAAAACCAACAGTGCACCAATCCTAAAGGCGAAATACAAGGCTGCTTGTAAGGAACTAAGGCCGATGTTATTGAAGTGTAAACAGAAGATTATTGAAATGGAGAAATCTGACATAACAAAGAAGTTTAAAGAAACACACAAAATCAGCTTACATAGCAAGGGAACATTTGAGAAGCAGCTGAGTGCACTCGAAAACTTGATACAAAAAGTAGATAGAGTGTTGGGAAAATAATTATCAACTCATTTATGTACTTACTTGTCTTCATTCGTTATATTTCTGTATTATCCCAAATCAAAGATTGTCATGTCAAATTTCTACCTACATCAATACATGAAGGCAGTTGAATGCATTCAGGTTCATACAATATGCTCTGCTAGTTGAGCAAGAAACTTTTATGCAAATAGCAATGTGCAGATGAATAGCATGCAAGTATCATGTATCAATATATCATAGCCTAAATTCAAGCAACAGCAACAGTTTTTACAGTGCAGACAGACCATTTCTAAGATTATGTACATGAGCATTTATTGGATGAGGCAAGATTGGCACCACTTGAGCATGTTATGAGAGCACAGGCACAATTATGTTATGATAATGCAGACAAATGCTGAGCCAAAAGACAAATAATAGATCGGCAGTAAAAATGCAGAAATCTATCTTACAGGCAGAGAAAATCTAATGATCCATATTGTTATCAAAATGCCAACAACATGACCACAGGCATCTCAGCTATAGAAGTTGAATGGACAGAAAATTCAGCACTGGCGATCCCAAAAAAGAAATGACCAGTTGCTGGACAAAGTGTTGACAAATTGAAAAAGGTCTACTGCATTGCCCAGTATCAACTCCCTTGTGTGATTAACAACGTAGTAAGAAAGAGAGGAAATATAGCGATATGGGCAGAGGCTTCGACATGCAACAGCATATGAAAAAATAACATCAGCACTTTCCCACAACAATAATGCTAGAACAAAGTAACACGTTAGACTTCAACATTGTAAATGTTAGCACTTCCTTGCCCCAGCACACAGAGACAAGTTAGACTTCAACATTGTAAATGTTAGCATTTTATGGCCCTAGCACACAGTGACAATTAAGACTTCAACTATGTAAACAATAGTATTTCATGGCCCAGGCACATAGTGACAAGTGGGACTGCATCGACATTGCACTGGCATCATTTATTCATCCTTGCTCTCACTTACTACAACCACCATTACCAATATAATTGTACTTTTATTACTAAAACTAGTGGCGTTAGCAGGACTGAACTTGTAGTAGCAGTGGTAGCCCTATCAGTAACACTGATAACATCAACAACAGGCAACAAAATAATGTATAATATCATAGAATGTAATGATTCGTAATAAACTCGTAGGAGTAGTAGCGAGGTAGTAGGATTACTATCAAAACATGAGTTTAATGGGCAATAATAATAGTAATTTTATAATAACATCCAATAAGTGACCTTGAATAAAAAATAAGTAATAACTATTGTATTTATTGTATACAGTAATTAAAAATGATAGTTAAAAAAACTATTAATAATATCTACAGCAATGTGAATGAAATAGTATTAATGACAGGTAAAATAATAACAAAAAACCTACAGGCACTTACTACATCATAATGATCTACCCGCTACCAACAACAACTACTACTATGCTAGTAATAAATACTTATTACTACTATTACTGAGTCCTAATCCATTTATTGTTTATTATTACTATTTAATAAACATCTAATCTTGTTTATTTTATTAATATCATGAGTGAGTATGATAATTAATAGTATTACTAATAATAGTAAGTAACTTACTTCTTACTACTACTATTATTATTATTATTATTATTATTATTATTATTATTATTATTATTATTATTATTATTATTATTAGTAGTAGTAGTATTATTATTGAATAATAAGAATAATAAATAAAACAAAATAGATTTACAGGTAAAGTAATCATAATAATAATAATAATGATACTTATTATCATTATTATAATGATAATAAGTATCATTATTATTATTATTGAAAGTGTAATATAATGATTATAATATTACACTTTCAAGTATTAACTAAAATCATTAATATAACTACTACTACTTAAAAATAATAATGAATAAATAATAAATAAAGTTTTGTAATAAATAAAAAGATTAGTGAATTTATTTAATAATAAAACTCTTCATCAATAGATAATAACAATTAATAAATAATAATTATAATAATATTAAAATTAAATAATAAAAAATAATATCTTTCTATTCTTCTGTTGTCATCAAACGATCAAATCAGCAAAAAATCTTATGCAGCTTGCCTACTTACTGTTTGAGCATTACTACCGACAAGCATTAGGAAAGGAAACCCACTTACGAAAGAAGAAACTATAATAATCAATGGTAGCTGGAGCACTGGAGGAATACGCTTTAGGGAGACTACCTTGTCAATGACACCGAAGCAATAACTAGTCCAGCAGCAATTCTCACCAGTGGCGTTAACCATAGAGTGTATACATTCAGATAATATCTAAAACCAACACGCTAACTAGAAACAATGTATGATGGAGGTGATGGGAGAGTGCACGCCAGTCGTCGTGAGGACAGTGGTTCGCCTCGCCGGGCAGGGCGGCGTTTTTTCACATTTGAAATTAATTGTGAAAAATCTTACATTTGCTGCACCTAGGCGATTGTGTTACCTTAACTATGCTGAGTTAGCAATGGATAGTCTCTAATTCAAAAAAACAAGTTGGACAATGTGACTTGGTGAGTTATTTCCCTTTTCTATATAATGTAAACTATCCAATGTAACTAAAGCTCTAATTCAAATTCATGTAATTATTTTAAATTTCTGTTTAATCATTTTATACTAATACATAACTTTTTTATTTTAGTTCATTACGAAATCAAAAGCACATAGAACAGAAGTCTCCCTTCTTAAGATGTAACATCAGTACATCAAAGACATCATTGTAAAGGAAAAGACTATGTATTAATTGTTATTACTTAGTATTTACTGACTCTAGCTATATTATGTAATAAATGTGTATAATCATATATTGATTCATTTTAATCAATGTATTTATCCAATGTAGATATATCTCTCTCCTCTCTCTCCTCTTTTCCTCTCTCTCAATATGTCATATGAGTTCGAATTACAAAAAATTTATCAAAACTTAAATGCCATACATTCAAAATCTAGCTGCCATATGAGTTCAAATTGAGTAAAAAAATTATCAAAAACTTAAATGCCATATAAGTTCAAATTAAGTAAAATAATAATCAAAACTCAAATGCCACTTAAATGCCACTCAAATACCCCTCAAATGCCCCTCAAATGAAATACAATATTAACTCGGCGAATCAATTCAACACCCTAACCCATTGCATCACCCGAAGTCAAATCCACAAAAAAACACTTGGTAGGGAGATCTGCTCATATATTACTACTCATATCGTGTGTAGTACCATCAACAGTATCAACTTCATTCATCGGTCTCATCTCAACATCATCCTCTGTCGACATCTTAACTTTCAATAACATTACAATCATATCACACTTTTTTTTATACAATGTAAAAACTATCAAAAATCAAATGCCATACATTCAAAATCTAGATGCCATATAAGTCCAAATTGAGTAAAAAAATAATCAAAACTCAAATGCCACTTAAATGCCACTCAAATGCCACTCAAATACCCCTCAAATGACATACATTATCGACTCGGCGAATGCAGTCAACGCCGTAACCCATTGCATTCACCCGGAGTCAAATCCACAAAAAACACTTGGTAGGGAGATTTGCTCATACATTACTACTAATATTTAGTTCCTGCTCATCTGACACTTTGATGCATGCGCTATACTTAATATACCCACAATGCATTACAAATATATGCGCATCAATTCAGACCGTGCTATCAGTTCAAGATGTGGAGCCTTACAAGGAGTTTGTGGTTTTGTTTCTCTTTGAACACCTTTACACTTGCAGGTAAGTTTTGAATGTTCTGGAAATAAAGTGTTTGATTTTGTTCATTTCTACAAATTTTTGAAAGGATACTCTGTAAATGGTAACCCATACCTCACTATGAGCTATAAAACCACCAATTTAACCAAAGAGAATATTCAATATTAGCAGCATGGTCTCAATTAAAGCAAAAGCACTTTGATCTAAAAGATATGTAGGTTGCTTAATGAATTAAAGACTTAATGTTGTTGAGTTTTGTCTCTGCCAGTAAATCTTTACAACTCCTCGTGATATAACATAGTCAGTCATTACTTGTTTCTGCAGAATGGGTGGTGATGCACTCGACCCTACCCTCAACAAGTACAACACATCCTGAGGCTTTCACTGTCAACCTTGGTTGGTTAGATGAAGAGAAAGACAAGACAACAAACATAACTTTCTATCTAAAAAGAAGTGAAGCTGTTGGAAGAAATATTCCGTACTTTAACAACGGTGAGAATGGTAAACCGGTGTTCCGTTCACTCATCAACTTCAAGGTTTGTACTATAGGAGTACTGGTAGACTGTTTGTGTGGTAGGTCTGTATATGTACACAGTATCTAGTTGTATGGTAGGTCTGTATATGTACACAGTATCTAGTTATATGGTAGGTCTGTATGTGTACACAGTATCTGGTTATGTGGTAGGTCTGTATATGTATACAGTATCTAGTTATATGGTAGGTCTGTATATGTACACAGTATCTAGTGATATGGTAGGTCTGTATATATACACAGTATCTAGTTATATGGTAGTTCTGTATATGTGCACAGTATCTAGTTGTATGGTAGGTCTGTATATGTACACAGTATCTAGTTATATGGCAGGTCTGTATATGTTTACAGGATCTAGTTATATGGTAGGTCTGTATATGTACACAGCATCCAGTTATATGGTAGGTCTGTATATGTACACAGTATCTAGTTATATGGTAGGTCTGTATATGTACACAGTATTCAGTTTTATGGTAGGTCTGTGTATGTACACAGTATCTAGTTATATGGTAGGTCTGTATATGTACACAGTATTCAGTTTTATGGTAGGTCTGTGTATGTCCACTGTTCCCATAGCTCTTGGTGATAGGAATGAGAATCACCATGTTCCCATGCTGCGAATTCATTCGGATCGGGCGTCCATTCCAGTTGGTTAGCATTCATTCGGGTTGGCATTGCAATCCGTTCCTATGATAATTCGAATTGAAATAAGTTGCGGGAGTTGTCCTTCCTTTACAGTGAGTAGCGAGCGCAATAATTACTTGATTGTAGTGAGTTGATAAACAGCCGCGCTCGTATTACTAAGTAGTAATATGAGTCAAATTTGTGGAATGTTCACAGCATAAACTAGTAAGTAGATGAATAATAACAAAATCAACAATTTGTAATAATTATAGATGATTATTAATAAATATAATGATAGCTATAAGAAATGATAAATAATTAAGAATAATAATAAATAAATTATTGCGACGGACGCATTTAGGTGCAGGACTGGCGATTTATTGCGATAATACTCTTGGGGACAAAAGGTAGACGATTTTTGTTAGTTAGATAGGAAAATAACATGGGCTACGCGGCAAAATAGGCAGTTCTGCACCTACCTCGACGGACGGCGCCGTCTTGTATTAGACTTCTATAACATTTCTATTTACACTTCAGCTACACTTATCAGTTCTATGCCTCCGTTCTATGTGACTATATATTATATACTAATCATTCATGCGTTATTCAAGTGCCACCCACTGTATTATTATTTGCCCACTCTAGCCAACCACTTGTGCTAGGTGTGGCTTCTTTTGTGTGTGTAAATCATATTATGTAATCAACCGTATAAATGCTGATGTAAGGTATTCAATAAACCAGAGTTAAGCTTGCACACTCTCAGAAGTTTCTTTGTTTTACAAACAATAACTTCACTTGCGCTAGTACATGCACGTACAGCAAAGCTCTATTACTCGAGTAGTAATTAACAAGCAGATCACCGAACCTCTGCTGGTCGAACATAGCTTTAGCTAGTTCGCCCTTCAAAGTTCGGCCTCTGGCTTGCGCACCTAACCAGCTAACGCAACCGGCAGTTAGGCAGTAACCTGAAATGGTCGAACACCATTACTAAGGAGACCTGTCGACCTGTGGGCGGGTTGTATCGCTCAGCAGTATACACCAAAAGCCATCAGCAGTTAGGGAGGCTGTGCAGGTAGGCCTAGCTACCAAAGTACATACCCCCACAGTGAAATCCTGCACATTATTTCCAAATAATAAATAAATAATTTTTTGGCAAGTATAAAAATAATAATAATTTAGTTAACCCATTTATGAAACAGAGCTATGATTCTGTTTCCCGAGCAAATAGTAAGTAATTTATAACTTACCTGTTGTTAAACTTGCTGAGGATTATTATTATTATTATATGAATGCTGCAGTTGGAAAATACGCAAAAAACTGATTTACTGCCAAATCGCCAGTTCAATGCCTTTTTCTCAAAAGAGCAACCCGAACGAATTCGAATTCATCAACACGAACAAGTCCCATGATCCTAATCAATGCTCAACCCGAACGAATTCGGTTTGAGGAACCGCACTGAGCCAACACGAATGAATCCGAACCAACTCGTACGAGTCAGAACTCCCATGACCCGAATGGACGGTTTATGAGTTCAACCCGAACGAATTCGCAGCATGGGAACATAGAGAATATGAAGTTAAAACAATGTTTCATATTCTGCTATGGTAAGACAAGATTGCACCATATTGAGTAAAATATTTGTCCACGAGTAAGCGAATTTTTCAGATGTTTATCATTTACCAAAGCCATGAAGTAACATTAATTATTCACTCTATGATGGAGCGCGTTAGATATAAGTTCTGTGCCAAATCAAATGACATTCCACTAAAAACTTCCTTTTATCATATCTAAGTGGGGTCTAGTGTCAAACGTGCTTTCTCACCTTTTACAAGACTTGTTACTATGTATACTTGGTACAAAATTACATATATATAGTATACGCTCTTTCAAAACAATCTTACATATATATTGCATGTACTTACACGTTTGTAGCACAGCGCGTTTTACAATGACCCACAATCTCAAGCTTCTATCTCATTGACCAACTTTGGGGATAAAGATTTCTCCCTGGTGAGTTCCTCCAACCAATCACTCATTCTACACTGTTGTTGATTCGCCATGTGCCTAGTAGCATAAATGAACTTACGGGTTGGCGTGTTATTCTTCCTTAACACGCGACAGTAGTCAGCGATTATAAAATATACTAACCACTTCCATAACAAACCAAGCTACACCATTGGCTTTCATCTTTAGTTATTAAAGTGTTATGGAAGATGATTGAATGTGATTGAAACACAAAACATTTTAGAGCTAAAATTTGTGGCTCCACCAAGGAATTTGTCTGTTTATATTAGACCCATGCAATTGGCAGCATATCATTTGATTTAACCTCTCTCAGTGGCAGAACTTGAAAAGACTGATTAGTATAGTTTGAGATACGATACTGTTTTCTGCGATGTATTTAATGTTGTACATTAGTGTAAATACACTAAACTTACGTAATGTTAGTAGTAATATATGAGCAGATCTCCCTACCAAGTGTTTTTTTGTGGATTATACTTCGGGGGTTGAGGTAATGGGTTACGGCGTTGAATGAATTCACCGAGTTTATATTGTATTTCATTGGAGGGGCATTTGAGTGGCATTTGAGTGGCATTTAAGTGGCATTTGAGTTTTGATTATTTTTTTACTTAATTTGAACTTATATGGCATATAGATTTTGAATGTATGGCATTTAAGTTTTGATAATTTTTTTACATAACTCAAACTCATATGACATTTTGAGAGAGAGGAGATATAACTACATTGAATCAATATATGATTATATACATTTATTACATAATAAGGAGGAAAATATCCTTGTATAATATAGCTAGAGTTAGTAAATACTAAGTAATACAAAGCACTACAACTTGTAATGACAATCAATGCATATTCTTTTTTCTTTACAATGACGTCATTGATGTACTGATGTTATATCTTAGGAAGGAAAACTTCTGTTCTATGTACTTTTGATTCCATAATGAACTAAAATAAAAAGTTATGTATTAGTATAGGATAATTAAACTAAAATGTAAAATAATTACATGACTTTGAATTATAGCTCTTTTTACATTGGTTAGCTAACATTATATAGTAAAGGGAAGTAATTCACCAAGTTATATTGTTCAGTTTGTTTTTTCTTGAGCATAATTTTCTTCTTTTGAATTAGAGACTATCCATCGCTAAAACAAAAAATTATTTGGGGTAAAAATAACTACAACTACATCTAAATTGAGTTGAAGTATTATTTACAATGATTAGAATTTATTAAATAGAAAAGAAAAACTCTCACCGAGTTTTATCATGTATCTCATCCTTTTTTTCAGCAACATATCCTGTCTCAAAATCATCAAGTTCATCATCATCATCAATTTCTAATATCGTTTTGTTGTGCTTTGCTTGATCACAATATTGTCTCCAATAAATTTGACCGAGTCTGTTTGTAGAGCAAAATGAAAGATCGTATTCCGTTTTAAATTTTCCATGGGTTTTTTTTCCTCTGTAGATCATCACACCTTGAGCATGTTGGTTAGCTTCTGAAGCATATTTGTCTGGTATGGCAAGCGTCTTCAACAGCGTTTCTCCACATTGTTCAATGGTATAACGGATACAAATTACATTTGACTGCCCTCCTTTAAATCGATGAGGAACGAATCTATCAACAACATCTCGGTAAGGGAAAATAGAACCGGGTTGGAAACTATTGAGGGTCTTGATGTTCAAGAAGCGTTTGAGCTGACCTTTAGTCAATGTACTCAAATATAGTGATTCCTCTTCATCTGCCTTCTTGCTTAGAGGATGTCTGGTAACACGTTTGACATCATACCAAAGAAGACTTTTATTTTTTGGTTTTCCCTTTCTACCCAAATATACAACGTTAAACGGAGGGGGGTAATTATCACAGTTGAAGTTTTTAGCTATTTCAACTGGACAGAAAAGTATTTTGGGTTCGAGTTCATTTATATCTGAAGGATCATGGTAGCGAACTTGAGAATATCTACACTTCTCCTTACTTGATGGATGTATCACACCAGTCACTCGCATAATGCTTGGGATAGGAAGATCTTCAAATGTTTTGCAAATCGGAACTTTTGGTGAGTCAATCACTTGAGAACCTTTAGACTTTTCAAATTCCCTAGCTCTCCTTTCGTTGAGACATTCAACTGTTAAATGAGCTATAGCTCCACTCTCCATTGTTTTCTTATCAATGGAAGTAGTTTGTTTTCTCACTATTTTTTTTCGTTTCCTTACTATTCGCTTTTTTGGAGCGGTTTTCTTTCTCTTAGGAGTTCTTTTGCCGTTTTTCATTTTATTTTCTGTTGGATATGGATCTGTGCAAAGGAGCTCTTCAGAAAGATCATCCATAACATTCTAAAAATAAAAGGGTAATATTTGCATGAGTGGCTAAGAGTGTATTTATTAGTTAGAGTATCTTATATATATATATGAATTTATGACAAAAGCTAGAGTATCTTATATATATATATATAATATATGTATATATATATATATATATATATATATATATATATACATATATTATATGTATATATATATATGTATATATATATATATATATATATATATATATATATATATATATATATATATATATATATATATATATATATATATATATATATATATATATATATATATATATATATATATATATATATATATATATATATATATATATATATATATATATATATATATATATATATATATATATATATATGTATTTATGACAAAAGCAGTTAAGACCATAGAGTTATGATAGATTGAGAATGTGCTTATTAAACTATTGGGATGTGGAGACAGACAACAAAGGATGCGTTCAAATATATATATATATATATATATATATATATATATATATATATATATATATTATTATATATATATATATATATATATATATATATATATATATATATATATATATATATATATATATATATATATATATATATATATATATATATATATATATATATATATATATATATATATATATATATATATATATATATACTAAAAGGTAAAATAGTAAAATATGTTAAAACTATTGGCTGACTACAAGTTGTTTCATGTGCTAGAAAAAGAGATGGAAAAAGAAAATAATTCTAGGCACAATCATCAGGTCGGCTCTCCACTGTTAAAAAATGAAGGTGGAACAGGAAACAGATAGTTCAGACCGAGAATATTAAGTGCACAAGGATCGTATTGTTAATATGTTGGTAAGGGTGCACGGGCGTCAAAGGTGGCTAAGGGCATAGAGCTACGCCTGGCTGAGTGTAAATTTATTAGAGTGTCGGCAGGTGGTGACAACTTCACTCCTGCTGTTGAGGGATGACAACTCTGGTTGAAAGATGATATAAAATTTTTCAGCCGTACAAAGGTGACATTTCTTATCTGTGTTAGAATATGCTCTGGCATGGGATAAAATTCTCCATTTGATGTTAAATTGGGTGCATGACTCTTTAAGTAACCAGATATGCTTGCTCAGCTCGGTGGAGTTTCTTTTGCTGGCAGTATTAAAAGATGTTTTGTGGTTTCTATATCTAGTTTTAAATTCTCGATTTTTTCTTGTTGAGCACTGTTTTACTTGCTTCAGTCTTGACTGGTTTTTCCATCTCTCGGGCAACTAATATTAATAATTAATTATTTATTATTTATTTATTTGATTGTTTCTATTTAGTCTAAGCCCCTGTGCACATCTTGTGCCCCAGTCATACTTTTACTTATATATATATATATATATATATATATATATATATATATATATATATATATATATATATATATATATATATATATATATATATATATATATATATATATATATATATATATATATATATATATATATATATATATATATATATATATATATACATATATATATATATATATACATATATAAATAAGTAAAAGTATGACTGGGGCACAGGGTGTGCACAGGGGCTTAGACTAAATAGAAACAATCAAATAAATAAATAATAAATAATTAATTATTAATATTAGTTGCCCGAGAGATGGAAAAACCAGTCAAGACTGAAGCAAGTTATTTTTATGCCCATATCCGACCAGGCAGAGCATATAGGAAGCCAAATATCTCGCTCACAGATAACCGTGTTGGGAATCGAACCCCAGATCCTGGATTGAAGTGCAAGCACTTTAACCACGAGACCACACTGAGAGCCGACCTGATGATTGTGCCTAGAATTATTTTCTTTTTCCATCTCTTTTTTTCTAGCACATGAAACAACTTGTAGTCAGCCAGTAGTTTTAACATCTTTTACTATTTTACCTTTTAGTATATACATATATATGTATATTTACTCAATATCATACTGCTGTTAGTATCTAAATCGATAAAAAATTAAATTTATACTCAATAGTACATAAAGTTGACTTACCTCAAAACAGAAAGTCCTTCTAGCAGTTGTAGTAGATGATGTTGTAGTAGATCTTGCTCCTTCAGTTGCTAATGTTGAAGTGACTGCTTTCTGTATTAAAACAGTGGTTCTTATATAGCTGAAATCATCCCATTTATCATAAGGTTAAATTAATGAAACATTGTTTTTACGGAAGAACACCAATGCTTTCGCGGGAATAAAAAAATTATTTTCACGCGAATACAAACCAATGCTTTCGCGGGAATAATTAATATATTTTCACGCGAATGGAAACCGTTGCTTTCGCGGGAATGAAAATTTTATTTTCACGCGAATACAAACCAATGCTTTCGCGGGAATAAATAATTTATTTTCACACGAATGGAAACCATTGTTTTTGCGGGAATAAAGAATTTATTTTCACGCGAATGGAAACCGTTGCTTTTGCGGGAATAAACATTTTATTTTCACGCGAATACAAACCAATGCTTTCGCGGGAATAAAAATTTTATTTTCACGCGAATAGAAACCAATGCTTTCGCGGGAATAAAACATTTATTTTCACACGCGTTTAGCTATATAAGAGACAAGGGTTTCAGACAGAGAGCATCCAGTTCAACAACAGTGAGCAAAGGAGCAACATCTACTACATCTTCCATTGCAACTACTAAGAGTTCTCTCTTCATGAAGGTAAGACTAAAAATACAATTATTTCCGCTAGCTAACACAACTATCTGAAGGCTTTATGACATATCTATCTTTAAATTGATTATAAAGAATTGAACCAATTTTTTTTGTTTTTTCAGAATGAATACTCAAGACGTAGGAAGCCAGCCATTGTATCTAAAGTTGGAATCTCAGCCTGATGAAAAGGTAAGAATTAATAAAAAATACTATTTAACACCTGTTGAAAACCTTTAATTATTTTAGTTATATAATTATTGCTTGTATTTTAGAACAATACAACAACAAACCCAATCTACTTAAAGGACTTCCTTCCAGAAATGTATCATAACTATGTGATAAATAATGATGTTGTTGAAGAAAAAGCTGTAGAACGTTTGACATTCTAAGTTATAATATTCTGTATAACTCAACACATGATGAGTATGGGGATGTGTTGTAAGAAACATGATGTATCTACAGAACTTTTTGATGACATTATAAAAAACGGTTTCGAAACCGTTTTGTCAATGGTGGAAGTCGTTAATATTAATGATTTTTTAAAAGAAATTGAAAGAAGTGTTTGGAATCAAATAATTTTCAAAAAATTATATAACATGAAGTGGAACGAAAAACTTTTTATAAATTCAGAAAACATATTTATAATTATATCCAAATAGATAAAGGTCTATCCTCTTTTGTAGGTATTTTAGAACTAATGTTAGAAGCGTTTCATACATATTTATGAAAAAATTTTTAGTTGTTTTTTTTATTATTTCACAATGTTTTGTTCAACCTATTATGTTTTATTTCTTACCAATTGAGATGTTAAAAGCAGTATGATATTAAGTAAATACATATATATATATATATATATATATATATATATATATATATATATATATATATATATATATATATATATATATATATATATATATATATATATATATATATATATATATATATATATATATATATATATATATATGTATATATATGTATATATATGTATATATATATATCTTCAAAATGGTTTGCAAAATAAATCAAAAAATCATAACAAGGATTTTTACTTTATCTTTTAGAATGTCGACACAAGTCAATACAAAACAACTGAAGAATAAAGAACCAAAACCTTCACAAGACAGGAAGGTGATTGATGACAATGTACTTCTTCAACGCACTACGATTCCCTTTCAAAGCACCAGTCTGAATACTCTGGCAACTCTCATCATCAAAAGCGCCTCTCTGTTAAGTACTCTATCTCCAGCTTCCAAAAGAAACATTGAAAACATAATCAAAGTTGAAGATTTACCAATACCTACAGTTATGCAGGTGTTAACCGTCGAGTTCCATGATGAAACGAACTGCACCATCATCTACAACTATAAAAAGGATGGAAAGATAGTTAGAGTGAAGAGCACTATCCCATTAGCAGCAGGATTACTTGTTAATGAAGCTTCGCAAATAAGACCACTGGTTTTGATCTACATGGGCATTGAAAAGACTGGAAAAGCAATTTTTCGTGCCGCTACAGCAACAGGATCTACTTTGAGGTGGAAGAATGCGTTTGATGTATTACCAGAAAAAACTATGAGACAAATCAATGCTTATTTCGAGGTAGCTCATCTTCAGGATTTCCCAACAGATAGTGTCATATGTTTTCAAAACCCTGAAGTGATAACAAAATCTGACAGGCGATGGAATGGGAATGAAGAGACTCTTCTAGTTCAATACAGAAGTGTTGTAGATGAAGAATTACTGATCGGAGATATGCGCATTCCTCATCAAATAGCTTCTGCTGTGACATCGGAAAGATTTGGAGTTATTCTGTTTAAGAGACTGAGTCGAAACGCGGACAATTCAATTTTCTACAACATCAGTGTACTCGCAGCTCATCAAGCCTTCGTCCAAGCCTCGGATCTGACTGATAATCCAAATTCTGAGGATTTTCTCAACCACTTCGATGATGCTGAAAAAAAAGACTGTGGAGAACAAAGTCTCGATAAGCTAATCTATAACTCAAGGGATTCATATCACTATAGGTAAGTTTTATTAATTTTTACCATAATTTAAAAAAGTTGATTTGTGAAAATTTTGTGTATTCTTACAATGAAAAACCACTTAATTTCTCTTTCTCACGTAAATAACAACAGTAAAATGATTTATCACGTAAATGATCAATTTGTGAACATTTTTTGTAAAACATTTTTGTAAAACATTTTTAGATTATATATATTTCGGATTAAAAAAGGATTTTTTTGTGTCATCAGTGTATTTTTTTACATAAAAATTGAAAAAATAACAAAAGGTTATAATTATTTTACAAAAAATGCTTAATTTTTCACATAAATGATCAACTCATGAACATTTTTTGTAAAACATTTTTATATTATATATATTTCGGATTAAAAAAGTGACTTTTTTTCTGTAATCAGTGTATTTTTTTTACCTAGAAGTTGAAAAAATAACAAAATGTTATAATTATTTTACGAAAATGTTTAATTTCTCACGCAAATGATCAACGCATGAACATTTTTTGTAAAACATTTTTAAATTATATACATTTCGGATGAAAAAAGCTCTTTTTCATGTGTAATCGGTGTATTTTTTACATAGAATTTGACAAAAAAATAACAAATTTTTTTGTAATTATTTTACAAAAAATGCTTAATTTCTCACGTAAATGATCAACTCATGAACATTTTTTGTAAAACATTTTTAAATTATATACATTTCGGACTAAAAAAGGACTTTTTTGTGTAATCAGTGTACTTTTTTACATAGAAGTTGAAAAAATCACAAAAGGTTATAATTATTTTACAAAAATGCTTAATTTCTCACGTAAATAACACGTTTTATCACATAAATGGACAATTCATTGCGTTTGTTGTAAAACATTTTTAAGTTATATATGTATATTTATATATATATATTCCGGATCCAGATGAAAAAAAAGACTTTTTCGTGTGTAATCAGTGTATTTTTTTACATAGAAGTTGAAAAAATAACAAAAGTTTATAATTATTTTACATTAATTTTTAATCATGCTATACTAATACATCACTTTTTATTTTAGTCCATTATATCGTAAAAAGAAAACAGAATAAAGGACTTTCCCTAAAAAAATAATGAGCTGGATGATGTAACTCAGTGAGTTATTTTCCTGTTATATATAATGTAAACCATCTAATGTAGCTAAGAGTAAAATTCAATTTCGGTAAAATTTATTTATATAATGAATAACTTTTGTATTTTAGTCCATTATTGGATCAAAAAGAATACGGAATACAGGAATTCCTCTCTGAGACTAATAATATATCAGCAGAACATCAAAGAAGATATTGTTCAAGAAAAATGCTTTGTAACCGTTGATATCGTAAGCTATAGTAGTTTGTATTACACAAAATTTACTATAAAACAGTTTTATGAATGTAAAAACTAGATATGGTATTTTCTATTACAATTATTTTCCTGTAAATTTTATTCATCCAGAGGAGTGATTTGGTGATTTTTGACAGTTTTTAAAAAAATATCAAAAACTATATATTTTAAGGATTGTTTTTTTTAAAAAAGTTAAAAGTACAAAAAAGTTAAAAAAAGAGGTATGTAATAAAACCCTGTTTTGAAACATAAAAAATTTAAAAGGAAGGTGTAGGATAAAATCCTCACTCAAAAAATTAATGAAAATTGAATGGAATAAAAAATATTTTCCCAAATACCAAAATTTTGTAAATATAAAGTGAAAATCTCTATATATATATATTTTTTAAAAAAATGTCAAAAACTATATATTTTAAGAATTGTTTTTTAAAAAAAGTGAAAAAAAGGTATGTAATAAAACCCTGTTTTGAAACATAAAAAAATTTAAAAAAAGGATGGTGTAGGATAAAATCCTCACTCAAAAAATTATTGAAAATTGAATGGAATAAAAGAATATTTTCCCAAATACCAAAATTTTGTAAATATAAAGTGAAAATCTCTATTTATATCGTTTTTAAAAAAATATCGAAAACTATACATTTCAATGATTATTTTTTAAAAAGTTAAAAAAAGAAAAAACCATGTAATAAAACCCTGTTTTGAAACATAAAAAATTTAAAAGGAAGGTGTAGGATAAAATCCTCACTCAAAAAATTATTGAAAATTGAATGGAATAAAAGAATGTAAAGTGAAAATCTCTATATATATTTTTTTAAAAAAATATCGAAAACTATATATTTTAATGATTATTTTTTTAAAAAAGTTGAAAAAACAAAAAACCTTTGTAATAAAACCCTGTTTTAAAACATAAAAAAATTAAAAGGATGCTGTAGGATAAAACCCTCGCTCAAAAAATTAATGAAAATTGAATGGAATAAAAGAATATTTTACCAAATACCGCATTTTTCTTGTAAATATATAGTAAACATTTCTAAAATATTGTTGGTGAAATTTACTGTAAAATGGTTTCAAGTGTGTCAAAGACTAAATATGGTGTTTTCATTGAAATGTTTATTTTCATAAGATCCATATAATATCATTGAATCAATTAGTCAAATTTAACACTCAAATTCTTCATTATCAAGTAGGCTTAATGTTTCTATTGCGATTAATTCTCAAATATTGTAAATTTTAACTATCTAGAGGAGTAATTTGTCGATTTTGATGTTTTTTTTTTAAAAAAAAATGATAACGTAATACCACATATTTCAGTTCTAATTCGTTTGAACAATTTCATGAGAGACAAAGAATAAAAAGTTACATTGATTTTAGCTTTTAGAATTGAAGTTGCCATCGAAAATGGTTTGTTCTTGAATGGGTAAATCCATAACCTCCTCATCATCATGACAGAAGTTTTCTGATGATTGCATTTTGAAAAACAAATTACATCGATTTAGTTTTCAGAATTGAAGTTGCCATCGAAAATGGTTTGTTCTTGGATGGGTAAATCCATAGCCTTCTCATCATCATGTCTAAGTTTTCTGCCACAATATCTCCAACCTCTCAGAGATAGAGATTGTTCTGTTTAAAAAAATAATGGAAAATGTATATATAAATGATTGTTTTGAAAAAATGGTAAACTTTTAGTAAAATTCAAAAGGAAAATGATAAAACCCTCACTCAAGAAACTAATTTTGTATGATAGGTTGCTTACCTAACAATAAGAAAATAATGAATAATGTATATTTAAGCAATTATTGAAAAAATTAATGAAAATTGAATAGAATAAAAGAATATTTTATCAAATACCCTGTTTTTTTTGTAAAGATATACAAACAGATAAAATTTAACCATTTAGAGGGTGATTTCTTTTTTGCAAAAAAAGAAAGGAAAATTTAATGAAATGAAAGAATATTTTACCAAATACCCTGTTTTTTGTAAATTTGTACAAATATATGAAATTTAACCATTTAGAGAGAAAATTTAATGAAATGAAAGAATACTTTACCAAATAGTCTGGTTTTTTGTAAATTTGTACAATTAGATGAAATTTAACCATTTAGAGGATGATTTCTTTTTGCAAAAAAATTAATGAAAATTGAATAGAATAAAAGAATATTTTACCAAATGAAAAAATTAATGAAAATTGAATAGAATAAAAGAATATTTTACCAAATACCCTGTTTTTTTGTAAAGATATACAAACAGATAAAATTTAACCATTTAGAGGGTGATTTCTTTTTTGCAAAAAAATAATGAAAATTTAATGAAATGAAAGAATATTTTACCAAATACCCTGTTTTTTTGTAAATTTGTACAAATATATGAAATTTAACCATTTAGAGAGAAAATTTAATGAAATGAAAGAATATTTTACCAAATAGTCTGGTTTTTTGTAAATTTGTACAATTAGATGAAATTTAACCATTTAGAGGATGATTTCTTTTTGCAAAAAAATTAATGAAAATTGAATGAAATGAAAGAATATTTCACCAAATACCTCTTTTTTTGTAGATGTATACAAATAGATGAATATCTAACTTCATCCATTTTTTTCCATTTGGGATCATGTTTGAAGGTTTTCAAGATATTTTTTTAGTAAAAGCTTATGCATTGATTGTCATTACAAGTTGTAGTGTTTTGTATTATTTAATATTTACTGACTCTAGCTATATTATATGAGATTTTCCCTACTTATTACACAATAAATGTATATATTCACATATTGTTTCATTTTTGATCACTGTATTTATTCAATGTAGATATATCTCCTCTCTCCTCTCTCTCCTCTTTTCATCTCTCCTCTCTCTCTCAAGATATCATATGAGTCGGAATTACAAAAAAATTATCAAAACTTAAATGCCATACATTCAAAATCTAGATGCCCTATGAGTTAGAATTATGTATATAATTATGTAAAAATTTATCAAAACTTGAATGCCATACATTCAAAATCTATATGCCATATAAGTTCAAATTAGGTAAAAAAATAATCAAAACTCAAATGCCACTTAAATGCCACTCAAATGCCACTCAAATGCCACTCAAATGCCCCTCAAATGAAATACAATATAAACTCGGCGAATTCATTCAACGTCGTAATCCATTGCCTCAACCCCCGAGGTCTAATCCACAAAAAAACACTTGGTAGGGAGATCTGGTCATATATTATTACTAATGTTGTACATTATGTATGATATGGTGGATATAACACATTCAATAATATGTTGTATGTTACATATACCACATGGACACTAACTGAATCATGTCTTACAAGGTCAGCACTCACTCTCTGAGAGCGCTCTCTCAATCAGCAATGATCGTCTGCACTGAGATTAATTAAATCAGATGTCACCATTATTTTAACTTTAGCGGTTGTAAGTTCTTGTAACCAATCACTTTCAAGGTCACTTTCAAGGTCACTTTCAAGGTCACTTTCAAATCACATTAGAAATAGTTTAAGACAATCAGCTACGGGAAGCTATGGAGTGCCCTTGCCATAAGTATTATCTAATTGGCACAGAGACTATATTGTAATGGATTCCGGTCTGGTTCCACCGACATCCACTAAGCTCGAGTATTATACCTCTCTCCAGAGGGGACACTGTACTGCTCGACAGTGACAACTGTGCAATCAGGCAACTAAATTACCCGATATAACTGGAGCCCATGGCTCACACAAACAACACAGAGTGGTGCTTGTATAATGGCTGTATTCTCATGAGACAAAGTCCTAAAGGGTATTAATCCTCTAGGGTTATTGTGGCAAGACATGAGAATGAATGCAATTATTGTGGCAAAAGTATCTCCTTTCATAGGAGGACTCACAGGAAGTAATTAGCATAATTTGTATAACATTAAGAGCTCAGGAAGTAATTGAACCAATACAAGTGCACATATAAATAGCTAACCAATCATGCGGTAAATAGAGATTAAAGAGAATAGGTGCCAAGTGGCTAAGGGCGGAGTCCTGTCTCCCATTGTCCAATCAGAGTGTCCTACAAGGTCCCAAGGCTCTGGATAGCTTGTGGTCCTGGTTACTGCGGATGTTAGGATAGGTAGCTTCTGTTTCTGGCTTGGTGTAAGATCCTAGCTGGTTTTGAAAGCTCTCTACTATGGCAGCCATCTTTGACCGGCCCTGAGTCACCATACCGGCCCTGCAGGGGTCACTACCGACCCTGTACACCGTGCTACCGGCACAGTATAGCTTTGCCACCGGCACAGCATCTCACCGATGGCTGTATGTGGACTGCTAGCGCATTGAGTGGGGATGTGGTGGAGCAAACTCCCAGTTTACTATGAATGTTCACCAAAATCTACCACAATATTATCAACAAGTGCTATTAGAGACTATCATAGCACTTTGTCAAATTGCCTGACAGCTCATGTACACTTAGCAAAGGTTAGCTGCAGATTACCTAACAGCTCATGTACACTTAGCAAAGGTTAGCTGCAGATTACCTAACAGCTCATGTACACTTAGCAAAGGTTAGCTGCAGATTACCTAACAGCTCATGTACACTTAGCAAAGGTTAGCTGCAGATTACCCAGTAATGCAATCACCCACAACTAAATGGTTTCTAAACAGTTATTTTTGTTTTTAAAATGGTTTAAAAAAAACTCTGTTAAAAAGGTTACAAAATAATTAATCTTTTTAGTATTTCATTCTACTTTGTGTATAATTACAGATTTTATTGTGCCTGACAGTTTCGTGTCCAGGCTTCAAATTTTTTATTTACATAACTCATGGATCTTGTTTTACAGAGAGGAAGTTTATTGGTGGGCGGGGAAAAGTATGATTTAGAGCCATACCGCCACAAACTACACAAACGTAGCCTTGGAGCTAGAGAAGGTGATCACATCATTAAAAGACGATCAATAGACAATTCAAAAAAGAAATCAGACTACATTTGTGAGTTAAACCACAAAATACCCTGAGATGCTTACATTCACTGACAGTACCATTTGCGAGTTAAGCCATAAAATTCCCTGAGATACTTACATTCACTGACAGTACGTACATGTATATATTATGTAAGATACCAACTCATAGTAGTAGTACCAACAATAACTATAAACCTTGCAGTTCCAGAGGAGGGCTCACAAGACTATGATCGAGTACAGAGAGCTAGAAATCATCTCAGAGATTCACAAGAGCAGCATGAAGGAAAGAGAAGGAGAAGAACTGCAGAAGAAAACGATCGACCTGTTGATTATCTATGTAAGCAGATTGACATGAGAGTCACATGTGACTGGTGTCATGTGTCCCTCACATGCAGACACAAGTCACTTTTGTCATGTGTCCCTCAGAAGTAGTCACTGTATCACATGTCTCTCACATGTAGTCACATGCCACTTGTATCACATGTCTCTCACTTGTAGTCACTTGTATCACATGTCTCTTACATGTAGTCACATGTCACTTGTATCACATGTCTGTCACATGTAGTCACTTGTATCACATGTCTCTCACATGTAGTCACATGTCACTTGCATCACATGTCTCTCACATGTAGTCACATGCCACTTGCATCACATGCTTCTCACAAGCAGTAATATAAGTTGTGCGCAGAAAATATCTGAATAAAATAAACTTTCAGTGGATTGTGATTAGTTTGTTATTGTGGTTTGGTAGTGCCTGAAGCAGGCTCCGTAGATGGGGAAAGAGTTGCTGCCATGTTGAAGAAGTTACTTAGCAGAGGTGATAGAAAGAAGCGTCAGACGTTACCAAGTACTACATACACAGTAGAGATATATATGATGGTAGACTACTACTTGTATGAAATGTAGGTCTACTTTATTTAGCAACACAAATAATCAATTCTATTACCTGTACTCACAGAATCACCCTCAAAAACGCTAGTCTGCCACTTTCCTTTTACCACCATCCACTTTTGTATTCTTTTGCTCTCCTAGCATTTTGGCTATTTGAGACAACATCGTCTTTTAATAAAAAAATAGAAATCTACTCTCAGACAGTTGGGACAAATCAGGCCAGTTGTCAAGTCATTCAAAAATCCCGAATCAAGTCAAATGAAATAACTTGGCTTCGTTTGTATACAAAAAAAAATGAAGTAAAATAACAATAATCAACTCAAGTAGTGTACTTTTGGCTTGAAATATTTTTTTGATTCTGAGCTCAAACAATACTATAGTTAGTATAGTTCGAAAATTCGAATTACATGAAAGAAGCGTGATCACTTACTTAGCATCTCTCACTCATAACGTATAGAATATCATCTGTTTACTTATATCAAGGCTATGGGGGTCTTTGATATGCCTGGTTTCCTGAACGCATCTGAACACTCAGATGCCTATTGTACATGATTCCTCGAAAGTATTTTACAAAAGTTCGGCTGTCTAGGGAAGGTTAAGGTTTCCTACTTGGTGTTGTGGAGTTATGAGATTTAGTTAACTTAACAGTGTTTGTACATAAAAATAGTTTCTATCGATACACAAAAAGTACTCATTTTTTATGGATACAAAACAAAGTAGAAGACAATATGCTTAATGTTGTAGATTGGAGAAATCTGCGCAGAGGGTAAACTGGCCCGGTGGTACAGATGACTATATAGCGTTTGTTATGGCTCACCAGGCTAATGAGGTACACAAGGCACAGATGCACGATTAATAGCAAAACATACCTACTGCAAGTAACAAATACAACATAGTTTATATATCTGTATGTTTACTAATACTGTTATACATGTAGATAGATGTGATATACAGAGGTATATCATCTAGAACGTGGACTATTGGAACTAAACTGTCATACCTGAACGTAGTGAAGGTAGGTTATGTTCTTACTCTAGCAGTCTCTTGGTTGCACACTCTGATATGTGGTCGGCCATTTTGATAATAACATTTCTGTGGGGTAAATGCAGGTTGATAAATGAGATGTTCCGTAACAATAACACAAGCAGTAATCTCAAGAGTTTAACTAACGTTGAGAGAACCCTTGCTCAGTATTATATCCTTAAAAAGCTGGACCAAAGGTGGAAAAAGCTCTTTTTGGATGCTCTAATTTCAGACAACCCGCGCCTCTCCTTGGACTTCCCCACCAACCGATTTGTGGAAAATGCAGATGGATGCTAATATTGGTTTAGATAAGTGGACTAAATGGGTGCATGCAACACCAAGCCTACCATCAGTAGACCATTTCATGCTAATCACAGGGTAAGTAATTCAGACAAACCAGAACATCACCTGCATCCATTCGTCTGTTGCATTGGTACATCCGGTACAGAATGAGCTATAGTTGACTCGATAAATTTTTAGGACTGTTTGATCTGTTGTGATTAAATTTTTATGCAGACGAGGCGGTTCTATCCGATCAAGTTGTTCAGCCCAAGCGCATATCAATTTTAATAATTTCTTAGCCGCAATTGTTAGTATTTACTGCAGAGAAGCCATTTTCAAAGAAGCTATTGTTTTCAATATCAAAAGTATAAAAAAGATACTTAAAGAATATAATTATTTTAAACTTTAATAGTAATAACAGTAATAATTTATAGACATAGATATAGACATGTTGACATAAATACAGACATAGATGTAAACACAGGCATAGAATATACATGCTATACCACCTATACTACAGCTTAGACTTAGAGTTGGATGGCAACAAAAACATCGATGGAGTTTGTTACCTCGGAGGAATTTGTGGAGGAAACAGAACTTCTTTCAGCCAGTTTGGCAATGCTGTGATATATGCTCATGAGTTGGGACACAAGTGAGTGTGATAGTATTGTAAATAACCTGTGGTACTTACATGTATGTGCAGCATCTAGCACTGACATATTGTAGTGGATTTCGGGGGCTGAAACCCACTAGCTAAGGTTGGTAGCGAGCTGCCATCAGTTGTTGTTTAACCTGTTACAACAACAGGTCGGTGTAGTCCTGAAAAGATGTGTGATACGGATTCTCCAACTCTACAACCAGTAGGGAGACCTCGACTCAGACACATAACTCAGTGCTGTTGAGTATATATGCATTTATTCATCCAGAATAAAACGAGTAGTAAAATGCACATTACAACTGACTTACTAGAGCAAAAGTTCTGCCTTTTATAGGCGATTCACAGGAAGTGATTAGGCACTTTATCCAATCACATAACAATATTACACAGTGAACGAATGAATACAGATATAAATAGATAACGAATGAGATAAGGTATATGGGGCTAAAGGTAAATGGCGCCCTGTAGTGGTAGGTGGAGCTATCTGTTAGTGCACTGGTCACAGTCATATCTGCTTCCTGTCTTTAGTCCTCAGCCTTTCTAGTCTCTGTCTAGTCTCTGTACTCTGATGTAGATGGGTCTCTGTTTCCCTCAAGCTACTTTTTGGTCCACAGTCTATAGTGACTCACTTCCTGCCAGCCAGTGAGGTCGGTACTGCTCCATACAGGGTCGGTACTGCTCCATACAGGGTCGGTACTTGATTAGCAGGTTCGGTCAATCTTGACCGACCCTGCATATTGATGATTACAGTCATTCGGGCCATCTAATGGCAATACTGAGGATGCCAGAATGTGTATAGAGTGTGTGCGCAGGTGTAAGTGACATGAAAATCCACTACAATATATGCACATAGTGCATAGTACCTACATGTATTTGTAATGGTCATTTACAGCCTCGGTGCATCTCATGATGGAGAAGGCAACTATTGCGACGGAAAAGAGCAGTACGTGATGGCAGCTATTCGTGAGCCAGCTACTCCTGAAACTGTCGGGCATACTTGGAGGTTTTCATCATGCTCTATTGCTTATTTTGGTGCCTTCTTTGAGGTTCTAGAGAGGTAGGCAAGTAAACATTATACTAGATGTTAATACTTCAATTGAGTTTTATCAAGATATATGCAAAATGTAAGGTAGTTTTTATTAATTTTAGTGCGCAAATTTATCTCAAATTACTTGATCTGAGTGTTTAATCGAGCTGAATATGAAAATTTGATAAGTAGCCTAGCTCCACGAGCAGACAATCACTAAACATGCTATTGTTTTCCCGGAAATCAAAGTACAACATCCAAAACTGAGTCGAAACACTGATTTGACAGTTTTGTTTTCAGTCCAGTTGCTGTATTTTTGTTTTGCAATGATTCGCGATACATCTGCACTTGACTGGGGAAAAGATTGTCTGAAAAACATCTTGAATTTGGCCTCATTTAATGATATTTCATTTCTTTGTGGTTAGCCAGACTTTCCACTGGTATGCCGAAAACCTTTCTTGTGTTACAGTGATAACAGCATGTGCCTACATAGCCCTGGACAACATATTAGCTCATGGCCACACAACTCCTTAAGCCATTTGGGTGCCGAAGTGTCTCTGGATGAACAATGTAGACTTTGGCGAGGAGAGGGTTACTACTACGCTGTAAGTTGTGCTTATAGGAAGGAAAAATGTTGGCGTTTGTTCATTGTTTGGTTGATTTACCTGCATCAGCTGTAAGACATCTGTCTCACTATTCGCAGCGAGCTGCTATAGCTGAGTGGTCTACTACAGCTATGCATTTAGAATGTAGTAGAAGATCCTTAGCAGTGGGGGGGGGGTTGGAGTCCTTGTTGTCTCCTTATTCATTGATGCACTTACAGTTTGCAGAAAGTAAACAAGAGCTGCGTTAATTTAACATTGTGCGTGTGATATCATTTTTTAATTTGTATGTTTTTTTACACTTTTTGGTTCGAACATAAATGTATAGCAAGCTGTTACGTATACCAGTTGTACAATATCCAGTCGTAAAATAGCATAGAAATGGTATGAGTGAATGATTGTTTATGAATGCTAAAATAGACCCTTGATAAATATCAGAGTGTGACAAAAAACGGAATGGCAAGTATCCACTAATGTATGGAAAATGTAAACAACTAAATAAATCATTATATTAAGGTAAAGATCGTATGAAACCACCATCTTCAACCGCAAAATCTTTTATGGGTTGAGCTTCCTGTCTTATCTAAACAGTATGACCTGGCGATCAATTTTTTAAATTAATCCAACTGTTCTTTTAAACACATGAAGCCTTTTGTAGTCGATCAGTAGTTCTTTTACTGTATTAATCTAATATAACTCTTTTACTAGACATCTATATATGTGTATAGATATGTATATGTATATACATATAAATTAGGTACAAGGCACAAGGTATGCACAGGGGCAGAGACAAAATGGAAAGAATCAAATAAATAAAACAAATAAATAATTAATTATTAATATTGTGAGGGACCCCAGCATGTACTACATCTGTCTGACGCCACTTTACATTATTATTATTTACCCTACCAACATGTCTACCTATTTACATATTTATTCCTACTTGTCGTTCTATGCCTACAAGTTTTCCTCACGAACATAAATATTTAATTAATTATTATTTTATTATTAACAACAATTTTCCACGAAAATGTACAAACTGCATTTAGAGTTGTTGTAAAGTAAGGCGTGGCTTACTAAACCTTTGTCTGTCGTTCTTATAAATATTGGTGTAAGTGAATAATAAAAGCAGAGTTAGCCTAGCTCTCAGAAGACTTTCACCTTCACTGGACAAGTACAGACAGTCGCAAGTTTACAAATACAAAGAAGCCAACTATCGGTGTGCACAAGGCTTGGTGGAAAGCACGAGTCGGTTCGACCCTTGCTGCGTATTCTCTTGTGACGAAGAAGTACGGCACGAAGCACCTTGTCGCCACGATAGTTCGGCCACAATCAGTTTGCCCGAACTAGAACAGAATTTAGTGGGTCGATAATTACCAAGTAATTATCGTCGTTTACAACACTAATTATTCCAACCTAGATTCGACCCAATCTGATAACGCACAGCCGCACAGAATAAATTACAGAGTTAACACATTGCTTTGGCTAAGTTGCAAGCTATCATTTGGGAGGTGTGTACAGGTGGCTACCACCCAGACAAAAATCCTGTACATTGGTGGCAGCAGTGGGATTGTCAAGAACCCACAACAGAAACTCCCGAACGAAGATACAATGCAATATGGCATACAGACAACGTGCAGTAAGCACGGACAGAGAAGGCTCATCCATGCAAATCATGGGTACACTAACAGACATCTTGGAGAGGATGTCAATGACCAACACCAGGGATAAGTTCAAGATCCCCCAGTTCAGTGGTGAGGGTGACGTACACTACTTCATCCAAAGGTTCGAGGAAGTGGCCACCATGAATAGGTGGCCAGCAGAAGAAGCTACCATCCATCTACGTCAAGCGCTGGTGAGCAAAGCAGAGCAGTGCGACCGCGGACTCATCCAGCAGGCAATAATTGATGCGTTACGAGCAGGCTTTGGGCTTACTCGTACCGAGGCACAGAACAGACTCATGGGATACAGAAACGCGCCTAGGGACACCCTCTGAGAACACGCAATCAGCGTGGAGAGATTGGTGGAGGCGGCCTACGAGGACTTGCCACAAAGGAATAGAACGGAGCTGACTCTCCAGACTTTCCAGAGCACGCTAGGGCACGCATACCTCCAAAGATATCTGCTAGCCATCAGACCCGCCAACGTGGAAGAGGCAATACGGGCAGGAAATGAATTTTTACAAATTCAACATCACCCATCTCCACACCCCAGCATTAGAGCTGTCCATGAGGGACCCCCAGAAGGAATGATGGACCAGCCAGAAGTCTCCCGTCAAGAGGGGGGAGACCCTATGACCAGAATACTCCAGACCATCGAGAAGCTAAGCCGAGAGGTGGCCGACCTCAAAAGAAAGCCAGAAGACGAGCCGCCAAAGAGGTGCTGGGGATTCCAGAGAACGGGACACCTCAGAAGCCAGTGCAAATCTGCCCCCTGGACTACCCGACAGGGAAACGAGCGCAGCCCGCAACAGTAGGGCCCCCTACTGGCTGCAGACAAGCACCAAAACACGCTAAATCATTCCAAGCCAACCCAGGTAGAGGAGAAGCCATGCCTCACCAAGGCAGCACGCCAGTAACCTTGGAGAATCGATTCACTCCACGGGATAAAGAAGAAGAAGAGGAACCGGACCCACCAGAGGACGAGAGGAACTCAGCCCACAGAGACAATAAAGAAGATAGACAGGGAAACCGGAAATCAATACCCACCTCACCAGAGACTAGCAAGCCCCAAACCATACACCTAAATCAAATAGAGAGACCCTACAAATCTAGCTACTATCTACCTGGAAGAATAGAGGGTCGGGCAGTCACTTACCTCATTGATACAGGCTGCAATACTAACCTGCTGGCCAAGAGGGTATTTGACAAGCTTCTTGCCAAGACCCAACAATACTTACAGCAGTACGACTCTCACGGTCTGATGGCAGACGGTACGCGACTACCATTCTACAGCTTGCTGACCCTATCAGGACGCATTCGGCATGTAAAATACGAAGAAACTTTTGTCGTCAGTCAAATCAATGAAGACGTAATTCTCGGAATGCCCTTCCTGGCCAACCAGAACTGTCAAATGGGATTCGACCAGCCGACCCTGCGGGTCCAAGGGAAAGAGCTCACATGTACCGATCGCCATGGCAGAGACCTGGTGTCCAAAGTCCAGTTGCGACGGGACACCCACATACCCCCACAAACAGAGGCCACCGTACTTTGCCACCTCACCAGCAAGGAGCCTTGCCCCCAAGGAGTCATTGAGAGCCTGCAGGGCGGACTCCTGCTTGCCACTAGTATCAACACGCCCCATGAGCAGAGGAGAGTACTGGTTCTATGCCTCAACCCCTCCCAAGAAAGAATTGACATACCGGCCGGAGAGATAATCGGCACCTTCATGGGAGTAAACCAGAACGAAATCCTCACTACAGTGGAAGAGTCGCCACAGAGGGGAACTGAGGAAAAAGGGTTGCCCCAACACCTCCAAGCCCTATTCTCGCAAGCTCGCCAGGGATGCCAAGATGCCCACGAAGAAGCCCAACTTCGTGAGCTACTCACCCAATACCAGACGGTGTTTAGCAGGAACGATGGAGACATCGGGCGCACTCACCTGGCCGAACATATGATCCCCGTAGCCCCAGGAACCAGACCCATACGATGCCCGCCACACCGACTAAGTGCAGAGAAAGAGGCGGAGGCCGAACGACAGGTGAAAGAGTTGTTAGAGAAGGACCTCATTGAGCCGGCCAATGGAGCATGGAGCACCCCAGTGGTACTAGTCAGGAAGAAGGACGAGTCATGGAGATTTTGCGTTGACTATCGCAGACTCAATGACGTCACCCGACAAGATGCTTACCCAATTCCCCGAATCGATGATTCCCTGGACGCACTGGCCGGCAGCCGGTACTTCACCCCACTTGACCTCACTAGTGGGTACTGGCAAGTACCGCTGGACTCAGACGCACAAAGAAAATTGGCATTTATCACTAGGAGCGGACTCTGGAAGTGGAAAGTTCTTCCCTTTGGACTCACCTCAGCACCCGCCACATTCAAGCGTCTCATGGAAAGAGTCTTGAAAGGCCTCCATTGGAAGACACTCCTGCTATATCTGGATGATGTCATCATCATCGCTCCAGATTTCAAGACCCATCTACAGAGACTTGGCAAGGTTCTAGGTCGGCTACAACAAGCCAACCTTAAAGTTAAACCCTCGAAGTGCAAGTTACTCAGTCGGAAAGTAAAATACCTGAGACACGTCGTGAGCTCAGAAAGAGTAGCCACCGACCCAGAAAAGGTGGAAGCCGTACAAAAGTGGGAGAGACCGAAGGACGTTAAGGCCCTCCAGGCTTTCCTTGGTACAGCAGGATATTATCGACAATACCTACCAGATTATGCTACCACTGCGAAGCCGCTGACCGTTCTTACAGGGAAGGAAGCCAAGTGGAAGTGGGGAGAGGAGGAGCAATGTTCGTTCAACCAACTAAAAGCCTGATTAAGCCAGGGCCCTGTACTAGGGTACCCCAACCCAGCACTCCCCTACATCCTGGATACGGACGCCAGTGCCTTGGGGTTGGGAGCGGTACTCTCCCAGGAACAAGAAGGAAAAGAAACGGTGATCGTCTATTATAGTAAGACGCTGGCCGCAGCGAAAAGAAATTACTGTGTAACCAGGAAGGAACTCCTGGCCGTAGTAAGAGCAGTGAAACACTTCCACCGGTACCTGTATGGACGGGAGTTCCGTCTGAGGACGGACCATTCCTCCCTCCGTTGGCTGTGCCGCCAAAAGGAGCCATCAAACCAGATTGCCCGCTGGTTGGAAATCCTGGCAGAGTTCAAATACCAGTTAGAACACCGGGCTGGACCCCACCATGGGAATGCTGATGGCCTCAGCCGACGCCACCAGTGCGTAGACTGGAAGCAGTGTGATGCCATTACACAGAGAGACGGAGGGCTCTCACACGCCAAACTCTCACAGGAAGGGACTCAGGTCAACATAACTATCACCAACCCTTCGGACAATAACAAAGCGCTGATCCAGGCACAGAAAGAGGGGAACCACCCCGTGGCCCTGATGTACGGAGCAATAAGAGAACAGAGCACCCTCTCCCGACAAGAGCTGGACGAGGGCAGCGCGGAGTTGCGCATCCTACATGACCAGCAGGAAGCCCTGCAATTAAGGCTGGACGGAATTCTGACCATGAGGTTTGCCCACCAGGGTAGAAGAAATTACTGTACAGTGTGCCCCCCCCCCCCTCTCCTGGAGACAGAAGTTTGTCTGGGAGACACACCAGCTTGCACACGCTGGCATTAATCAAACTAGGAACCGTCTGATGCTAGATTGGTACTGGCCCGGTATGGCCGCCATGGTGCGCCGACTGGTGAGAGACTGCGAGGTGTGCCAGGTGGCGAAGAGCGGGTGGAAGCCCGACCCCCCTGAGGGAAAAAGGTTGTACGATGGGCGCCCATTTCAGAAGTTGGCTGCCAATCTAGTGGGACCACTACCCCCACTGGCCGGAAGAACAGATGGATACTGGTACTTACGGACCACTTCACCTGATGGCAAGATGCTATCGCCCTCCCCGATGCCACTGCCCCCACGGTGGCTACAGCCCTAGATGAACGTGTGTTCAGCTACTGAGGACTGCCTGAGCAGCTACATACGGACCAGAGGGCCCAGTTTGAGTCCACCTTACTCACAGAACTGTGCATCCTGTGGAACGTCCACAAAACACACACTACCCCGTATCACCTAAAAGGCAACGGTATCGTCGAAAGACGAAACCGAACACTAGGAGATGCACTACGAACCCTGATATTGACAAAGGGGCAGGACGAGTGGGACTGTCTACTGCCACAGATTACTCAGGCCTGCAGAGTCACCCCAACTCCACAACAGGGGAGACGCCCAACCTACTGATGCTAGGCAGAGAGGTACGGCTGCCAGACCAGCTCACCGGAACGGCACCCACCCTTGACAAGCTCACTACCACAGAACACGCGCTGCGCACCCAAAAGAACCTGGAAATAGCCCACGAATATGTGCAGCGACAACAACAACAGATACGACATGAAGAAGCGGACGAACCACTTCGATTTGGCGAGGGCGACCTAGTGGTCATGGAGAATAAGCGACGGACCAAGGGCAGCAACCCTAAGCTCCAACCACAATACATAGAACCCCACACAGTGACCGAGACCTACCCCAACCATACATATCGGTTAGAAAGGGACGAGCAGGGCTTCACTCAAAATGGTCGGCGGCTGAAACACTATCGGTCGTGTCAGGAATCCATAGGCAAAGCACCACCCAGTAGGGAACAGGCAGTCCGGCCGAATATGAAGGGGGCATACCGAAGGAGAGAACCAGCTGAAAGAGGACCAGAAGTAGAGCTGGTAGAACCCCCCCCCCCCCCCAACCAGGAAGGAAGCCACCCCCGACACACCCAGACAACCTATAGCTGAAGCTACCAGGACGCCAGGAATAAAAAGAAACCAAGACACCCCCACATCAGAAGGACACAGAGCCAGAAACCCTAGCCCGGAAGTAGAGACAACCCCAGAAGGAGGGGTCACACCCACACAACCACCCGCCTGCAAGCGTGATCTGGACACCACCGAATGGCCCCCACTACCACCCAGACCAGAGACAGCAACCAAAATAATAGACCACAAAGAGAGAGAAAACAACCGGTAAAACTTACAGATTACCACTGCTATAACGCCCGAAATGAGGAGAAACTTACAGCACAAAATGGAGCTAAAAAAATAATATACAAACCCTGGAGCAATCACGAAAAAACCCAAAGAATACTGGGGATGGAAAACAATAACATTCCAACTAACGATAAAAAATTATCGTCAATGCAAATAGCAACCCCAGATGGACAGACAACTCCCAGTTCGAGAACACTCAGGGAAAACCCCCCCTCCCCCTGCGCGATCACCGAAAAGTCACGTGGGCTTCGAAAACAATAGACAGGGCGGAGCCAACAACCATCGAGGGCAGAATAAACGAAGGACAATGTGTGCATAAAAATACATGGCCTTTCATACACACGCCACCCTACAGAGAGGGACACTTGATAGCAATCACAGCCATACTTCGGAACATGGAGAATGATGGACATTTATCGGTGGAAGAAGATCCGGCTCTAACAACAGAATTATTGGCCGGACCAATTGACAGGAAAGAGAGGGAACACACTAGCCGACCAAGACAAAGAGCCCACCACTCTCTTGTCCGAATAAACAAGATCGCCATCGTTGAAGAAGGAGCCGCCAGATGCCGCATCAGAAAGCATCAACCACCTGCGCCTCCCCCCCCAACACCCCGAATGAAAGAGACATGGAAATCAGACGAAACAGTACAAGCCATTAAAGAAGCAATGCATCTGTTAGAAGGTGACACCTTGGAATGCAGACTGTGCAAAATACGAATGAACAAGAAAAGGCTGACGTATCATGTACACCAACATTTTACGTTCTTTTTCTGCACCTGGGGAAAGAAAAGTAGTTCACGAGATACAATTTCAAAGCATATAAGGAGTCATGGAGGAGCGCAAGAACATGGAGGAGAGACCCGACCCCTCTAAGAGGTGGATAAGAAGTCCTACAAGAACTTTTGACTAGGCATGCGGTGGTCCCAAACACCCACCTTCGGCACCCCTACAAGTAGTAATATATGAGCAGATCTCCCTACCAAGTGTTTTTTTGTGGGATCAAATCCGGGGGTTTATGCAATGGGTTACCGCGTTGATTAGAGCAGCGGGTTAATACTTTATGGCATTTAATTTTTGATAGTTTTTTTACATTGTATAAAAATGAATCGTTGTATGATTGTATTGTTATTGGAAGCTAAGATGTCGATAGAGGAAGATGTTGAGATGAGACCGATGAATGAAGTTGATACCGTTGATGGTACTACGAGCAATATGCTAGATGTCTTACCAAGTATGAAGCGTAAAGCACTGATAGTTATGATGATTTTGGTATTTGTCGTAGGATTTTCTACTTTTGGAGGTGTTACTGAGTTTAGTACGTATGAAGATGCTATGCAAGAAATACAAAAAGCGAGAAACTCTCCCGTTGGAATCATAAATGAAACTACTGTTGGATGATGAACATCTTTTTATGATGAATGGGAAACCTGAAGATTATGACCAGAGGATGCGTTCTGCTTTCACAGCGATAATTGCAGGACCAACTGGATTGGGGAAGACACAAGCGATTTTACGAATGATTGAAGCTAGTCAGACTATAGCTCATCCTCCAACGGTAGAAATTCATTACTGTTATGGAGCCTATCAAAAAGCCTTTGATGATGTACCAGGAGTGATTTTCCATGAAGGAATGATAGATATAACAGTGAGTTTCCCTAGAGATGGACAAAACCGATGGTTGATAATTGATGATCTCATGGATGAAGTTTCTGGTAAAGCTGATGCCGATGCTCTGTATACAAAACATAGTCATCATTTGAACATAAGTGTCTTTTTTGTTGTTCAGAATCTGTTTTTAAAAGGGGATCGTACAATTTCCTTGAATAGTCATTAATTTTTTCTTTTTAAAAACCCTAGAGATGCTTCTTCTACTTCCTATTTGGCTCGACAATGTTTTCCCTCAAGAGTAAAATATGTACAAGAGGCTTTTGAAGACGCAACAAAGAAACCATACTCTTATCTACGAATAGACACGACTCAGCAAACGAATGATCAACACAGACTATTGGGAAACTTTACATCAGATCTCCTTATGATAATTATATATACCCAAGTAAAAGCACATAAATACAATTACTATTCGTTTCACCTCACACATATTTTGTTATTCAACGACGCAACACGAAAGCGTTATAATGACTAAAGCTTTGGAAAAAAATTAAAAAGAAATGCTGCTGTGTTGTTATCGCTCAACAATGCAACCTTTGTTATTCAAAAGTCTGTTATAGCTAAAGCCAAAAAGGAGCTTATTATGACTCTAATGGAATGCGCTAAAGCTATTATAAATGGAACGATACCATTGACAACTTCTCAGTATAATCAGTTGCAGCGAAACACGAAGGATATTATCGCTTTAGTCAGAAAATCAACATTAGATGATAAGAAAGTTGTATTGCAAAAAGGAGGATTTTTATCTGCTCTACTAGGACCTATTATCAGCACTATAGTTCCTGGGATACTGAAAAGTGTAATAGGAGGAATAGGAGGACTGGAAGGATAAAGATGAAACTATCAACACGAATGATGCGGAATAGAATGGCACTTTTAGCTCTGGATGATCTGAGTAAGAGAGGAAAAATTGCTATAGTCGAAAAGGCCAACTCGGATCTGTTTCAACCATTGATAGAAAGTGTTAAAAATAATATATTAGTTAATGTTCCTCTTGATTCTGGGCAGTTTATCAAGTTGCAGTGTTACAAGAAGGAACTACATAAACTAACTGCTAGAGGAACAATTGATGATTAGCGTAAAATTTTGACTCAGACTGGTAGAGGTAATCTTTTGGACGCTATTATAACTCCTATTGTATTTGTTTTATCATCAATAAAAAGATGAATCGTCAACCTTTAACATTCTCTAGACGCGTTTTTATACTCTCTGAAAACGAATACTATAGTTTAATGGAAAAGAATGAGAATAAAACAGTGATAAAGGAAAAGAAGACCACACCCCCATTGTATTATAATCCTATGGAAGCTATAACAGTGAGAGATATGAAGAGAAAGCGAAATGCTCTACTGGAAACAGCTCATGATTCTGACTTATCCTCACACGAAAAGTTAGATGAAAATGTTCAAAACCTACGTAGGTATTTGTCTGATGTCAAAAAGATTAAAAATAATCAAAATCAGACACGAGTGGTTGGTTGAAGTCCCATTAAGAAACCAAAGATAGAACCTACTTCTCCTTTGGCCAATAGCACAGTTATTGATGATAAAACTGACACTCCTTCACCAAATGTTGATGATGACACCGGGTTGGAATCAGTAAGAACGAAGCTGTTTGATGGTGAAGACTCAACCCTACTTGGAAATACATTTGCCACTGATGGAAAAGATGAGTATGATAGTGAAAGCAATCGTTTAGAAGAGTTTGATAAAAGGTAGCTGGTTTAACAACAAAAAAAGGGTGATCAAACGATTGGTGTCAGAATGTTGAATAATCTGAGTAAAGTTGGTAGATTCGACTCAGAGAAAAACAAGCTGAAAATCGGAGATTGTTGGTTGAATCCTAGGGCTTCCAAAACTTTACTACGAGATGTACTAACCGAAGGAGGTAAAATACAATCGGGAAATACTAATTACAGTAAATTTAAAAGCTTGCTAGCTGATCAACGAATCATAACTGTCAGGAAATCCCCACACCAAACATATCAGAAGAAAAGTTTGGTCGTCCCCGGTACTAATTCATGGATATCAACACGCTAAGAGAGCTGTATTACAATCCTGCATTACACACATCTCTACGAGGAGCTAGAGCTTTACTGAAAGCTCGTAGAAAACGAGAGGGGGAAAAAAGAATTCGTGAATGGTTGAGTGGAGAGGATGCCTACACGTTACATAAAAGACCCGTAACTAAGTTCAAGCGTCGTCCTACAATTGTAGCTGGAATAGGGGAACAGATTCAGGTAGATTTGATGGATGATCGATCTCGAAAAGAAGAAAACAATAATACAGCAATTTTACTAACAGCTGTTGATTCTATATCTAGAAAAGGATGGGCCGTACCACTCATCTCCAAATCAGGACAGGTTGTAGCCAGAGAACTGAGAAGAATACTAGAAGGGAAAACTATAAAGCTTTACAATCTGATAAAGGTAAAGAGTATGACAATGACAATGTCAAGAGTCTCCTGGCGGAAAAGAAAATCAAACGCTTTACAACCGAAAATGAGAAGATAAAGGCGTCGATGGTGGAGCGTTTTAACAAAACTTTAAAAGAGAAGATCTACAGATATCTGACGTATAAAGAAGATAACAGATACATTGATGTTTTACAAGATATGGTTAACGCATGCAACAACACTGTTCACAGTGTTATAGGTATGAGACCGAATGATGTGAATTTTCAGAATCAGGAACTTGTATGGAATCGTGTGTTTGAAAGAGGTGAACACAGTTTAACTCAAGAAACAAAACTAAAGATTGGGGATTATGTGATAATTGGTAAGGCAAGAGGAGCGTTTAAAAGAGGATACACCCCAAATTGGACGATTGAGATTTTTATAATCACCGATGTGCTTACCAATGAAAAACCTGTTGTATATAGGGTAAAAGATTTGGCTGAGAAGATGATCGATGGCACCTTTTACGAAAACGAGTTGCAAAAAGTAAAAAAATCTACGAGTTTCAGAATTGAAAAGATATTGGAAAGAAGAACGAGAAGAATTAAAAAACAGATTCTGGTTAAGTGGTCAGGGTACGGAGAAAAGTTCAATGAATGGGTAGATGAATAGTTTATAAGGAAAGAACGTTTGATATAATCATCATACGTTGGGAAAATGTTGATGCTGATAACTTTACCCTCGAACTCTAGCCCTGAAGAGTTTCCTGATAACACCAATTCCGATTTTACAGTGAGATTGTATAAATATTTGGATATCAACGGCGGTAAATGGGAGATAGCTCTGCTAGATATGTGTTATTCTAATACTTGAAAGAACGTTACCGAAGGGAAAATATATCTAGAAAAGCCTAATGTCTCTGGTAGAAGCGAAAAGTCCTTCATCTTAATCAGTAATCGAAGATATGATAGTTTGGAGGAGTTGGAGGAGGTTATACGAAAGAGAATGAGTGAAAAGAATTTAGACAAAAAATTCGCCATCTCCTATGACAAATTAATCAACACCAGTTTATTAACTAACAGCGATCCTGATACAACCATGAGCTTTTCCAGAGATCTGGCATATATTTTTGGATTTGAACCGAGTTGGAAAACTACGTATCCTCGTGGTAGATACAATAATGTTACACCTCCTGATATAAATTTCAGACTAACTTCTCTGTATGTCTATTCCAACATTGTTGATAATAGAATGGTAGGAGATACGAATGTACCTTTACTAAGAGTGGTTCCAGTTTAACAAAAGAAGAATAGTGTCGTGTATCAAGAATTTAAAAATCCTCACTATGTCAACGCTTTATCGCAAAATAGCGATCTGATCCAAGTATTTATAACGAGTGACGATGGTGAGCAAATACCATTTGATTGTGGAAAGGTCGTGTTGACGGTTCACTTTAGAGAAAAAAAATTATAATGAGTCTGGTACGATACAACCCTGAGGACTCGAAAGATTTTTTTGATGAGTACTACAAGATGCAAGCTGGAAATGGAATTGGATTTTATAGCGGACGGCGGGTGATGCCTATAATGAGAGGAAACGGTCTTGGTAGATTTTTTCAAGTATACTCAAATCCGCAACACCACTGCTGAAAAGAGGAGCAATTAGTCTGGGTAAAAGAGCACTCTCTGTAGGTAGTAGTGTAGCGCGAGATGTCATCGATGGACATAGCTTTGCAGCATCGGCAAAGAAGAGGGGATTGGAAGAGTTGAATGATTTTGGGGGAGATGTGCTCGGCGCAGTTCGCCCAGATCGTGTGAAAAGGAGAAAAACAAGAAGTGGAAAGAAAAGAAGAGGTGTTGGTTGACGTTCCATATTTTAATACCATCAGAATCAGGTATAAAGACATCAGAGCTTGATATTTATGTTCATTAAGTGATAACGCTTCAAGCAAACATCACTCGCAAAAGATGGCTAGTCTAAATGGAACAACGGGTAATAAGTTGGAAGGTTCTTCCTACAACATAAATCCATCGTTGGATGTGTTTGCAACGGAGCTAACAAGCATATCGGTAGAGAGATCGGAATACATTGTCATCAGACCTGATAGGTTAGATCCTTATGGTAGTATTGAGTTAACTTTGTCAGGGAGCACTGAACATTACACAGATATCTACAACTCGCTTCTGTAAGTTGAAGCCACAGTTGTTCAAGATGGTGGAGCCAATATTGCTGGTACTGATGATAATGCAGCTGTGTGGATGGGGGATCCAATGCATGCATTATTCAGCGAGTTGAAAATGTCGATAGAAGGAGCTACTGTTGAATACGCTAACAATTACGGTTTACTCTCCTACTTTTCACAACTACTTGAAAACAGTGCAGACAGAAAGAAATATCAAGGTAAGATGGAAGGATGGCTGTATGATGATTCAACTGGCAAAGACGCTGGTGATCACAAAACTGCAGATAAGAAAAAGAGGAGAGCTATAATCAGAGCTGGGAAGGTAATAGAATTAACCGGGAAGCCTCATCTGGTGTTATTTCAGCAAAAAAAGCTAATAATCCCTGGTCCTAGTATGCAGCTGGAGTTTGAGCGTGCCTCCAGCAAACTAGCCTTGTTTGCTGCAAGCGAGTCACCAGCAGAAGGAGCGAAGATTAGAATTGATAAATTTGAACTTCATCTTTGTAAAGTTAAGATGAATCCTACAATACAAAACTCCCAACTCAGTTTGGCATTGGAAGGTCACCACTACATTTATCCAGTTGATCGAAAATGGATAAAGCTATATGGAATCCGCGCTGGTGTTGCACAAATCGACATCACTTTGGAAGAAAACAAACAGAAACCCAAACAAATTTATTTCGGTTTAATTGATCACAACGCTATGAACGGACGTTTCGCCTTGATTCCGTATAGGATGCAACACGCTAATGTTGATAGTATTGTATTGAGAGTTGGTGATTGTCCAATCGGAAGGTGATTTGAGCGGGATTATGCTAGAGGGGTTTTTGGAAGAGAATATCATCAGTTTCTACACGCTACCGGAACTTTGCTCGATGGTGATAGTCTTGGTATTACGAAATCATGTAAGTGAGCAACGTTGAAATAAGCCTGTATTTGTCTCATACTCTTGCCCGATAATGAGTTGAATGGATCATTGACCTTTAGATTACATCCGTAACAATCGGCAGAACGAAAAATTGCACTTCCTGTCTGTTTTTCTCCCATATAGATTAAAACAATTGGGCGTGTTAGCTTAGCTTTATTAACGAGCAGTCCTATCTCGGTTGAAACATCACTCTTCACTCAAGTTCTCTTTTTATACTTTTGATAGTTGTAAATGATGGTACACTTCGATTCATCACGAAATTCAACGGATAACACCTCCATAACTGTTGGTATTGGTAGATCTCGGATTTCCATGGATTCTTCAAGTTTTTCTAGACGAACTGGAGAGAGAGAGTTTAACAACCGGTCGCTCTTGTAGGCGAGGGTGGTTAGTTCATTACTTCTGGCATCTTGAAAGGGTATTCTGGTGTGACGAAAAAGTGTATCGCCTCCAACATTCATCAAAACTTGTTTTTTGTAGTTCGAGACATTTTCAATATCATCTTTTGTCAAATCAATGAAAGTTCGTTTCATCATAGGTGTTCTTTTTGAAGACAGCTTGTTAGTAGGAGATGTGACTGATGTAAAATCTTCTTGGGATTACGGTTCATCAATCACCAGTTGACTTTCTGGCATATGGAAGATAGGGGAAGATGGTGAGGAAAGGGTTTGCTGAGATTCTGCACCTACATTCATCGATTGACTTCTTTCCTCTTGAGTATTCATTCTGAAAAAAAAAAATTTTGTTTAATTCTTTGTAATTAATTTTAAAGATAGGTAGGACATAAACCTTCAGATAGTTGTGTTAGCTAGCAGAAAATAATTATTTTTTATTCTTACCTTTATGAAGAGGGAGAGCTCCTAGTAGTTGCAATGGAAGGTGTAGTAGATGTTGCTTCTTCGCTTACTGTTGTTGAACTGCATGCTTTCTGTCTGAAACCCTCACCTCTTAAATAGCTAAACTTGCACCGATTGACACGGATTGAGTTCAATGAAAAAAAGTTAAAGCTTGTGTATAGGTTATCAAGAGATTTTCATGGGAATAAAATAATTATTTTCACGCGAATAAAACATGAAAAACAATCCAATTTTTCACTCGAATAACAGTAAATACAAGTCTCTTTTTTCACGTGAATGCAACAATTTTTCACACTGATCAAAAAAAATTATTTTAATGCTAAAAAAGATGTTTTTCACGAGAAATAAAAAAACAGTGCATTCGCGGGAATAAAATAATTATTTTCACGCGAATAAAACATGAAAAATAAACAGAAATTTCCCGCGAATAATGATGAATAAAAGTGTTTTATTTCACGCGAAGAAAAATAAAAGTCTCCGCGGGAAATAACAAATTTTTTCACTCAAAACAAAAAGAATGCTTTCGCAGGAAGAAAATAATTATGTTCACGCGAATAAGACATGAAAAACAATCCAATTTTTCTAGCGAATAACAGTAAATAAAAGTCTCTTTTTTCACGCAAATGCAACAATTTTTCGCGCGGATGAAAAAAATATTTTATTGCTAAAAAACATGTTTTTCATGCGAAATAAAAAAACAATGTTTTCGCGAGAATAAAATAATTATTTTCACGCGAATAAAGGATGAAAAATAAACAGAAATTTCCCGCGAATAATGATGAATAAAAGTCTTTTAATTCACGCGAAGAAAAATAAAAGTCTCCGCGAGAAATAAAAAAAATGTTTCACGCGAAGAAAACCAATGCTTTCGCGGGAATAAAATAATTATTCTCACGCGAATAAAACATGAAAAATTAACCAAATTTTCCCGCGAATAATGATGAATAAAAGTCTTTTTTCACGCGAAGAAAAATAAAAGTCTCCGTGTTAAATAAGTCATGTTTTATTGAAAATAATTATTTTATTCCCGCGAAAGCATTGGTTGTCTTCGTGTGGAAAAATTGTTTATTTCATGCGAATAACCCTATTATGATAGGATTTTCGTGTAAGTATTCTCAATGGTTGTAAGCTAAATGAGTAGGTGTGGCTTATAGTATCTAAGAACAGCTCTCTCTGCATAGAAATCATTCTCTCCAGCAATAGCTTCTGAAGCATCAACTAGTACAGCATTTATAATACAGTTAACACTGGATTTCTTGGTGATAAGGTAAGAATTAATAAAAAACACTATTTAATAGAAGTTAAAAAAATAAAAAGTTTGTAATTATTTTACATCACTGTTTAATCATTCTATAGTAGTACATAACTTTTTATTTTAGTTCATTATGGAATCAAAAGCAGAAAGAGTAAAGGACTTCCTCCCAGAGATCTACCATAAATATATCAAAGAAAATGTTATTGTTCAGGAAAAGGCTAGATATCGACTTACATTACAAGCTATAGCGTTATGTATGACACAGCATTTACTGACTCTAGCCTCGTTATATGGAGAGATTTCCCCTACACAATACCAACCATACACAACTCATAAATACATTGATAATCCTGAAAAAATATTTCGTCTCATGATTTAAAAACAATTTTAAAACAGTTTTAAAAATGTCAAAAACCGTGAGTATAAATGATTACTTAAAAAAAATTCAAAGGAAGGTGTGGGATAAAGCCCTCACTCAAAAATTAATCAAAATCCAATGGAGTGATGAATTATTATACCATTTTAAATCAGATATATGTAGATGTATACAAACAAATGAATGCCTAGCTTCATCTATTTTTTCATTCGAAATGATGTCGGAACTTTTTCAAGTGTATAATATTTAATATATACAATGTTCATTATAAAATAAATGTATACAATCATACAATGATTCATTTTTATTCAATGTAGAGAAGAATATGAACATGAATATGTATATGGTTATGCATATGTACATGAGTGTTCAAAATCTAGATGCCATAAAGTATTAACTCGGCTGCTCTAATCAACCCCGTAACCCATTGCATAAATCCCGGGCAATCATCCCACAAAAAAACACTTGGTAGGGAGATCTGCTCATATATTACTACTCCTGCACCTACCAAAGAACAGAGTGACAATATCCAAGAAAAAATACCAGTTAGGAAGAGACTGGGAGACAAGATACAAGAAACGCCACAGAAAGTGGCAAAGCTCGATCCGATCAAACCTGGTGAGAAAGTAAAGAGAGAAGTGACACCGCCAAAAGGGGAGATCACATAACGACCTAAGAAGGAATCCAACGAAAGGATTACCACAGCGGTTACAGAGGAAAGAGAGAACAGGAGACAGAAAGAGTGTATAGAGGAGGAAAGGAGAGAAGACAGATATAGAAGGATAAAGCGGTACGAAGAGGAATTGTATCATGCAACCCGTGAGGCATTCAAGTACTTACAAAGGGACGAGGACTTAAAGGCAAACATACGACGGGAACGGGACCTCCTGTGAACATAATGGACATTAACATTTACACTCCGTGCGCCGCCGCTTTTAAATTGGCCCTACGGCTGCCAATGGGGGGGAGTTTGTGAGGGACGCCAGCATGTACTACATCTGTCTGACGCCACTTTACATTATTATTATTTACCCTACCAACATGTCTACCTATTTACATATTTATTCCTACCTGTCGTTCTATGTCTACAAGCTTTCCTCACAAACATAAATATTTAATTAATTATTATTTTATTATTAACAACAATTTTCCACGAAGGTGTACAAACTGCATTTAGAGTTGTTGTAAAGTAAGGCGTGGCTTACTAAACCTTTGTCTGTTGTTCTTATAAATATTGGTGTAAGTGAATAATAAAAGCAGAGTTAGCCTAGCTCTCAGAAGACTTTCAACTTCACTGGACAAGCACAGACAGCCGCAAGTTTACAAATACAAAGAAGCCAACTATTGGTGTGCACAAGGCTTGGTGGAAAGCACGAGTCGGTTCGACCCTTGCTGCGTATTCTCTTGTGACGAAGAAGTACGGCACGAAGCACCCTGTCGCCACGATAGTTCGGCCACAATCAGTTTGCCCAAACTAGCACGGAATTTAGTGGGGCGATAATTACCAAGTAATTATCGTCGTTTACAACACTAATTATTCCAACCTAGATTCGACCCAATCTGATAACACACAGCCGCACAGAATAAATTACAGAGTTAACACATTGCTTTGGCTAAGTTGCAAGCTATCATTTGGGAGGTGTGTACAGGTGGCTACCACCCAGACAAAAATCCTGTACAGTATTCAGTGCCCGAGAGATGATAAAAACCAGTCAACACTGAAGCAAGTAAAACAGTGCTCAACAAGAAAAGATCGAGGAGCTAGATACTAAAAGGTAAAATAATAAAGGTGGTAAAACTACTGGAGGACTACAAACTGTTTCATGTGCCTAGAAAAAAGATAGAAAAAAAAAGAGTTCTAGGCACAATCATCAGGTCGCCTCTCAACTGTAAAAATATATGATGGAACAGGAAGCAGGAAACTCAGACCGAAAATATTAAGTGCACAAGGATCGGAATTTATTACTAGATGGAGTGGTAAAAGTGCACAGGCGTCAAAAGTGATTATGGGCATAGAAGTAGTGTTATATGAGCAGTTCAAGCCACCTGGGTCCCCCGGGGATTTAATTGGGTGTGTGAGTTGTGGGTGTGAGTTGTGGATGTGAGTTGTGGTTTTAATCATGAGATGTATTCATAGGTGTGAGCCAGTGTTTTTTTGTGAATTTGACTCCTTAAGTGGCATTTGAGTTTTGATTATTTTTTTACTTAATTTGAACTTATATGTCATATAGAGTTTATATTGTATTTCATTTGAGGGGCATTTGAGTGGCATTTGAGTTTTGATTATTTTTTTACTTGATTTGAACTTATATGACATATAGATTTTGAATGTATGGCATTCAAGTTTTGATAATTTTTTTACATAATTATATACATACTTGAGAGATAGAGGATATAGAGGGAGGAGAGACGGAGAGAGAGAGGAGAGAGAGATTCTTTAGTTTTCTATACATTCATGTATATATGGTTAATTATGGACGTATTTATGGATATATTTATATCTACATAGAGAGAGGAGATATATCTACATTGAATAAATATATTGATCAAAAATGAAAATTATATGATTATAAACCTGATTACATAATAAGTAGGGAAAATCTTCCTGTATAATATAGCTAGAGTCAGTAAATACTAAGTTATACAAAGCAATACAACTTGTAATGACATTCAATGCATTCATACATACATATGGTATCTTGAGAGAGAGAAAGAGAGAGAGGAGAGAGATCTTTTAGTTTTCTAGCAATTAATGTATATATGGTCAATTATGTACATATTTATGGGTATATTTATATCTACATAGAGAGAGAAGAGAGGAGATATATCTAAATTGAATAAATACATTGATTAAAAATGAATCATTATATGATTATATACATTTATTACATAATAAGTAAGGAAAATCTCCCCACATAATATAGCTAGAGTCAGTAAATACTACGTAATACAAAGCACTACAACTTGTAATAAATACAAAGTAATAACAGTTAATGCATAGTTTGTTCCTTTACAATGTTGTCTTTGATGTAGTGATGTTATATCTTAGGAAGGAAGACTTCTGTTCTATGTGCTTTTAATTTCGTAATGAACTAAAATAAAAAAGTTATGTATTAGTATAGAATGATTAAGCAAAAATGTAAAATAATTACATGAATTTGAATTATTTATTAATGTTTACCTTACTGGATGGTGAAACTTGAGTAACTAATTTCTCTTCACAAGTCTTTTCAAGTTCAATCCGTTTCATCATTGTATTCACAGTCTGGAATTTTTTTGTACCCAATGCAGTTTCTCACGAGTCAATCCCAGTTCACCTGTAATCCCATAACACTATCCTGTTCCATTTCCACCTCCCCTCCTAAAAGTAAAAAAATTATTTAATTCCATTTGAAATACTCAACTAGTTGCGCTAAAAAGAAGGAATAGCACCTTAATAATAGTGGTTTACTCTCATTCCTATATTATTTAATCACAGATAAGTTCATCTATTTATATAATCAATAGATAGGTATGATGTTATTTACCTAATTACTCAAGCACAAATATATCTCAACTTGTATATGGTAAGTAATAATAACATTTTTCAATGCAGACTGTAAAGTCTTGAGAGCCACATATATCTTAAATAATAATAATAATAATAGAATCTAGTTACATCTGACAAAATCCATATTTATCAGTGTCAACTGTAAAGTCTTGAAAGCACTTCACCATAATTCTAGGAAATTTCCCATCTCCAGTACTAGTAGTTGAACTCATCACTATTGTTTTGTGATCATAATTTTTATTAAAACTTACCTTTCACTGAAGATTCAGTAGCTCTGGTAGATATTGGTCTTTAAAATGCTTGTCTTTGAGAGGATGGTTTCAGTCTGAAAAAGTTGCTGCTTTTATAGTTCTCTGTTACCCGTGGAATGCTAATTATTTTTGTTGCGGTTAGTTGTTTTTCAGACATTAAGTTTGTTAGGGATTCCAATATAGGATGGGAAATCCATAACAACGCAATAGAGACAATAAGACACTATTGACCGATCTAGGGATTCCAAAAATCAATTGGGGAAATTCATAACAACGCAATAAGACGCGAGCGGTCAACCTAGGAATTCCCAAATCTTTTGGAATTCCGTAACAACGCAATAAGACACTATCGACCAAAGTCCAAATTTTTCTGACAATGAAACAGTATATAACGATCGCCAATCTAGGGATTCCAAAAAATGTATTGGAATTCCGTAACAACGCAATAAGACACTATCGACCAAAGTCCAATTTTTCTGACAATGAAACAGTATGTAACGATCGCCAATCTAGAGATTCCAAAAAATGTATTGGAATTCCGTAACAACGCAATAAGACACGATCGAACAAAGTCCAATTTTTTCTGACAATCCAAGTAACAATCGCAAAATCCTTGCATTAACATTTTTGTAAAGTAGCGGATGAAGTTCATAACAATAACTTGTTGATTTATTTTCAAATTTGACAAAAAAATCTGTATTAATTATTTATTTCTAAAATATTCCTGAAAAATTGGGAAAAAATTATATTATTTCACATAACAAAATGCATTTAGGTGCAAAAGAGGCGAGATTTATTGCGATAATACTCTTGGGGACAAAAGGTAGATGGGAAAATAACATGGGCATCGCCGCAAAGTAGACAGTTCTGCACATACCTCACAAAGTGATATCAAAAAATAATTAAAACTTGGAATAAAAGCAATCATTCATAGCTATTTTGATTATAAAATGCTGAAGTAATCTTTTATGACTTGGAATAACATTTTGATTTTATTAAAGAGTGTTGGAAAATAGTAGGAAAATTATCAGTTTTTGACCAAGGATCTTAGGACGGATCTTGCGATTATTACATACTGTTAGATTGTCAGAAAAATGTGGACTTTGGTCGATCGTGTCTTATTGCGTTGTTACGGAATTCCAATAATCTTTTTGGAATCCCTAGATTGGCGATCGTTATATACTGTTTTATTGTCAGAAAAATTTGGACTTTGGTCGATAGTGTCTTATTGCGTTGTTACGGAATTCCAATACATTTTTTGGAATCCCTAGATTGGCGATCGTTATATACTGTTTCATTGTCAGAAAAATTTGGACTTTGGTCGATAGTGTCTTATTGCGTTGTTACGGAATTCCAAAAGATTTGGGAATTCCTAGGTTGACCGCTCGCGTCTTATTGCGTTGTTATGAATTTCCCCAACTGATTTTTGGAATCCCTAGATCGGTCAATAGTGTCTTATTGTCTCTATTGCGTTGTTATGGATTTCCCATCCTATATTGGAATCCCTAACAAACTTAATGTCTGAAAAACAACTAACCGCAACAAAAATAATTAGCATTCCACGGATAACAGAGAACTATAAAAGCAGCAACTTTTTCAGACTGAAACCATCTTCTCAAAGACCAACATTTTAAAGACCAATATCTACCAGAGCTACTGAATCTTCAGTGAAAGGTAAGTTTTAATAAAAATTATGATCACAAAACAATAGTGATGAGTTCAACTACTAGTACTGGAGATGGGAAATTTCCTTGAATCTATGGTGAAGTGCTTTCAAGACTTTACAGTTGACACTAAAGATAAAGTACCTAGGAGTATTAGCATAAAATTATCTAGTAAAGATAAATTACCTAGGAGTGAATTCTAGTTGAGGTTCGATTATTTTAAATATAAATAATTAAAACCAAATTGATTGGAATCGTAGTAATATTTTTTAAATACAACATTGCTTTGCAACGACTATTAATGAAAGCGATTATGAAATGTTGATGAGTAACTAAGTAATCTAGTAAGGAAAACTGATTGAAATCACGGTAATATTTGTTAATAGATACTTGCGACATGTTTTATCAACGAAAAAATCAAGCGATTTTCAAATGTTTACGAGTAACTAAGCGATTCAGTTGGCAAAAACCGATTGAGATCATGTGACATCCGTTACAAACATTTACGTTAAGTTAGCAACGGAAAAAACAAATATTTCTTAGAATATTCGCTATAGCAAGTTATGATAATTTTGTACTCGCTCTAAAGGTAAAGGTTTTCAGTCCGTTTTTGGTCAGACCAAAATTTATGCGAGACGTTTTAGGCATCATTTCAGTCGACGTAATGTTACCAGTTCATTTTCACAAGTTTTTAATATTTATTTTAAAAATAAATAATTAGAGCTTTCTACTAGTGTTAAATGATTATTGATTCTTTTTTACCTTATCACCACTTAGAGCCAGATGATTTAATTAACTAAAGACAAATAATTATTTTAGCGTTTCTTACCTTGATGCTCTCCTAGTAGCTGTAGTAGATGATGGTTCTCCGCTTGCTGTTGAAGAACTGGATGCTTTCTAAGTGAAAACAGTGGCTCTTAAATAGCTAAAGTTGCACTGATTAAACCCTATGAATCAGCATTTTTTCCAATGCTTTCGCGGGAATAAAAACTGTTTATTCCCGCGAAAGCAACGGTTTCCATTCGCGGGAATAAATAATTTTATTTTCCCGCGAAAGCAACGGTTGCTATTCGCGTGAAAATAAACTATTTATTCCCGCGAAAGCAACAGTTTCTATTCGCGTGAAAATAAACTATTTATTCCCGCGAAAGCAACTGTTTCTATTCGTGTGAAAATAAATTATTTATTCCCGCGAAAGCAACGGTTTCTATTCGCGTGAAAATAAATTATTTATTCCCGCGAAAGCAACGGTTTCTATTCGCGTGAAAATAAACTATTTATTCCCGCGAAAGCAACAGTTTCTATTCGTGTGAAAATAAACTATTTATTCCCGCGAAAGCAACGGTTTCTATTCGCGTGAAAATAAATTATTTATTCCCGCGAAAGCAACGGTTTCTATTCGCGTGAAAATAAACTATTTATTCCCGCGAAAGCAACGGTTTCTATTCGCGTGAAAATAGACTATTTATTCCCGCGAAAGCAATAGTTTCTATTCGCGTGAAAATAAACTATTTATTCCCGCGAAAGCAACTGTTTCTATTCGTGTGAAAATAAATTATTTATTCCCGCGAAAGCAACGGTTTCTATTCGCGTGAAAATAAATTATTTATTCCCGCGAAAGCAACGGTTTCTATTCGCGTGAAAATAAACTATTTATTCCCGCGAAAGCAACGGTTTCTATTCGCGTGAAAATAAACTATTTATTCCCGCGAAAGCAACTGTTTCTATTCGCGTGAAAATAAATTATTTATTCCCGCGAAAGCAACTGTTTCCATTCGCGGGAAAATAAATTATTTATTCCCGCGAAAGCAATGGTTTCTATTCGCGTGAAAATAAACTATTTATTCCCGCGAAAGCAACTGTTTCTATTCGCGTGAAAATAAATTATTTATTCCCGCGAAAGCAACGGTTTCTATTCGCGTGAAAATAAACTATTTATTCCCGCGAAAGCATTGGAAAAAATGCTGATTCATAGGGTTTAATCAGTGCAACTTCAGCTATTTAAGAGCCACTGTTTTCACACAGAAAGCATCCAGTTCTTCAACAGCAAGCGGAGAACCATCATCTACTACAGCTACTAGGAGAACATCCAGCATCAAGGTAAGAAATGCTAAAATAATTATTTGTCTTTAGTTAACTAAATCATCTGGCTCTAAGTGGTGATAAGGTAAATTATTATCAATAATTATTTAACACTAGTAGAAAGCTCTAATTATTCATTTTTAAAATAAGTGTTTGTCCAAGCTCTAGTAAAGTAGCCGACTCTACTTATTTATTATTAACAAAATAACAATAATTATTCAATGCTAGTTGAACCTAGATATAAATTTAACTCTACTAGATAGTTTTATACTCACACAAACTTTTTCTTCGCTACTCTATGTAGATAAAGCCAATGAAAATAAATGAATCAATTGTAACAATCAATTTTTTTGTATTTTGTAGTTATGATGTCTACTTTGGACTCTTGTTTGAGACGAAATGCAGCAGTAGCAAAGACTATAAACATGTGGTCAAGATCTACCAACACCAATGATAGATGTAAAACAACATGACTTTCTCTCCTACTTATGTGACACAGCAAGAATTCCTTTCAAGATCCACCTACTTAGATGATGCCAAACCAATGAAGACTCAAACTACATCAATTTTCAAGACAGCACACTTCTCCAACACAGCAAGAATTCCTTTCAAGATCTACCACCTACTTAGATGATACCAAACCAATGAAGACTCAAACTACATAGATTTTGAAGACAGCATACTTCCCCAACACAGCAAGAATTCATTTCAAGATCTACCACCTACTTAGATGATACCAAGCTAATGAAGATGAAGACAGCACACTTCTCCAACACAGCAAGAATTTCTTTCAAGATCTACCACCTACTTAGATGATACCAAACCAATGAAGACTCAAACTACATCAATTTTGAAGACAGCGCACTTCTCCAACACAGCAAGAATTCATTTCAAGATCTACCACCTACTTAGATGATACCAAACCAATGAAGACTCAAACTACATGAATTTTGAAGACAGTCGACTTCTCCAACACAGCAAGAACTCCTTTTAAGATCTACCACCTACTTAGATGATACCAAACCAATGAAGACTCAAACTACATGAATTTTGAAGACAGCATACTTCTCTAACACAGCAAAAATTCATTTCAAGATCTACCACCTACTTAAATGATACCAAATCAATGAAGACTCAAACTACATCGATTTTGAAGACAGCGCACTTCTCCAACACAGCAAGAATTCATTTCAAGATCTACCACCTACTTAGATGATACCAAACCAATGAAGACTCAAACTACATAGATTTTGAAGACAGCATACTTCCCCAACACAGCAAGAATTCATTTCAAGATCTACCACCTACTTAGATGATACCAAGCTAATGAAGATGAAGACAGCACACTTCTCCAACACAGCAAGAATTTCTTTCAAGATCTACCACCTACTTAGATGATACCAAACCAATGAAGACTCAAACTACATCAATTTTGAAGACAGCACACTTCTCCAACACAGCAAGAATTCATTTCAAGATCTACCACCTACTTAGATGATACCAAACCAATGAAGACTCAAACTACATGAATTTTGAAGACAGTCGACTTCTCCAACACAGCAAGAACTCCTTTCAAGATCTACCACCTACTTAGATGATACCAAACCAATGAAGACTCAAACTACATGAATTTTGAAGACAGCATACTTCTCTAACACAGCAAAAATTCATTTCAAGATCTACCACCTACTTAAATGATACCAAATCAATGAAGACTCAAACTACATCGATTTTGAAGACAGCGCACTTCTCCAACACAGCAAGAATTCATTTCAAGATCTACCACCTACTTAGATGATACCAAACCAATACATCGATTTTGAAGACAGTCGACTTCTCCAACACAGCAAGAACTCCTTTCAAGATCTACCACCTACTTAGATGATACCAAACCAATGAAAACTCAAACTACATGAATTTTGAAGACAGTCGACTTCTCCAACACAGCAAGAATTCCTTTCAAGATCTACGACTTACTTAGATGATGCCAAATCAATGAAGACTCAAACTACATGGATTTTGAAGATAGCATACTTCTCCAACACAGAAAGAATTCCTTTCAAGCTCTACCACCTACTTAGATGATACCAAACCAATGAAGACTCAAACTACATGAATTTTGAAGACAGCATACTTCTCCAACACAGCAAAAATTCATTTCAAGATCTACCACCTACTTAAATGATACCAAACCAATGAAGACTCAAACTACATGAATTTTGAAGACAGTCTACTTCTCCAACACAGCAAGAATTCCTTTCAAGATCTACGACTTACTTAGATGATACCAAATCAATGAAGACTCAAACTACATGGATTCTGAAGACAGCACACTTCTCCATCACAGCAAGAATTTCTTTCAAGATCTATCACCTACTTAGATGATACCAAACCAATGAAGACTCTAAAAATTACTTATATTATATTTCGATGATGCTGAAAAAAAACTGTCCAGAACAAGAGTTCAAAAAGCTAATCTATAACTCAAGGCAATCATATCACTATAGGTGAGTTTTACTAATTTTTATCATAAATTAAACAAAATGCTGAATATATACATTTTCTAGGTGAAAAAAGGACTTTTTTGATGTAATTAGTGTATTTTTTACAACAAAATGCTGAATATATACATTTTCATGGTAAAGAAAAGGACTTTTTGGGTGTAATTAACGTAGTTTTTACAACAAAATGTTGAACATATACATTTTTTTAGGTAAAAAAAAGCGCTTTTTTGATGTAATTAGTGTATTTTTTTACAACATATTTATAAAGCAATTATATTTTGTTTTGTTTTAGATAGATGAAAGAGAATCAAAAGCACTTGGTGAAAATAATGCTCAAGAAAGAACAAGTTGAACAATGTAACTTGGTGAGTTATTTCCCTTTTCTAATAATGTAAACTATCCAATGTAACTAGAACTATAATTCAAATTCATGTAATTATTTTACATTTTTGCTTAATCATTCTATACTAATACATAACTTTTTTATTTTAGTTCATTACGAAATTAAAAGCACATAGAACAGAAGTCTTTCTTCCTAAGATATAACATCACTACATCAAAGACAACATTGTAAAGGAACAAACTATGCATTAACTGTTATTACTTTGTATTTATTACAAGTTGTAGTGCTTTGTATTACGTAGTATTTACTGACTCTAGCTATATTATGTGGGGAGATTTTCCTTACTTATTATGTAATAAATGTATATAATCATATAATGATTCATTTTTAATCAATGTATTTATTCAATTTAGATATATCTCTTCTCTTCTCTCTCTATGTAGATATAAATATACCCATAAATATGTACATAATTGACCATATATACATTAATTGCTAGAAAACTAAAAGATCTCTCTCCTCTCTCTCTTTCTCTCTCTCAAGATACCATATGTATGTATGAATGCATTGAATGTCATTACAAGTTGTATTGCTTTGTATAACTTAGTATTTACTGACTCTAGCTATATTATATAGGAAGATTTTCCCTACTTATTATGTAATCAGGTTTATAATCATATAATTTTCATTTTTGATCAATATATTTATTCAATGTAGATATATCTCCTCTCTCTATGTAGATATAAATATATCCATAAATACGTCCATAATTAACCATATATACATGAATGTATAGAAAACTAAAGAATCTCTCTCTCCTCTCTCTCTCCGTCTCTCCTCCCTCTATATCCTCTATCTCTCAAGTATGTATATAATTATGTAAAAAAATTATCAAAACTTGAATGCCATACATTCAAAATCTATATGTCATATAAGTTCAAATCAAGTAAAAAAATAATCAAAACTCAAATGCCACTTAAATACCACTCAAATGCCACTCAAATGCCCCTCAAATGAAATACAATATAAACTCTATATGACATATAAGTTCAAATTAAGTAAAAAAATAATCAAAACTCAAATGCCACTTAAGGAGTCAAATTCACAAAAAAACACTGGCTCACACCTATGAATACATCTCATGATTAAAACCACAACTCACATCCACAACTCACACCCACAACTCACACACCCAATTAAATCCCCGGGGGACCCAGGTGGCTTGAACTGCTCATATAACACTACTCATAGAGCTAAGCACGGCTGAGAGTAAATTAATTGGAGTGTCGGCAGGTGGTGACAATTTCGTTCCTGCTATTGAGGGATGAAAACTCTGGTTGGAAGATGGTGTAAAATTTCTCAGCCATACAAAGGTGGCGCTTTTTATCTGCATTAGAATGTGCTCTGGCATGGGAAAGAATTCTCCATCTAATATTAAATTGGGTAGATGAGTCTTCAAGTAACCAAAGATGTTTCCTCAGCTCGGTGGAATTTCTTTTGCTGGAGATGTTAAAAAAAGTTTTGTGATTTCTATATTTGGTTTTGAATTCTCCTTCAGTTAGGCCAACAAGGACAAGGCCTTAATTTTCGCCTCTAAATACTGTGGGAGATTTGTGTAGATCCAGTGACCCCCAGCCCCTTCCCCCTCAACCCCCTAACCCTGCACCCCTTGCCACCCCTGAAAGAGTGTGATAGAACCCCTTCCCTTGATTAGAGGTACTCCTAATAGATAGAAGTTAAAATCAATCATCTATCCATCATGTATGCTCAGTATACATACTATATCGAATGAGCCTGTGATAAATGGCCACCTGTATGAGTTATACGGAGATAAATGGCTGCTATACCGAGTGAGCCTGGGATAAATGGCTGCTATACCGAGTGAGCCTGTGATAAATGGCCACCTGCATGAGTTATACGGAGATAAATGGCTGCTATACCGAGTGAGACTGTGATAAATGGCTGCTATACCGAGTGAGCCTGTGATAAATGGCTGCTATACCGAGTGAGCCTGGGATAAATGGCTGCTATACCGAGTGAGCCTGTGATAAATGGCCACCTGTATGAGTTATACGGAGATAAATGGCTGCTATACCGAGTGAGCCTGTGATAAATGGCCACCTGCATGAGTTATACGGAGATAAATGGCTGCTATACCGAGTGAGACTGTGATAAATGGCTGCTATACCGAGTGAGCCTGTGATAAATGGCTGCTATACCGAGTGAGCCTGGGATAAATGGCTGCTATACCGAGTGAGCCTGTGATAAATGGCCACCTGCATGAGTTATACGGAGATAAATGGCTGCTATACCGAGTGAGCCTGGGATAAATGGCTGCTATACCGAGTGAGCCTGTGATAAATGGCCACCTGTATGAGTTATACGGAGATAAATGGCTGCTATACCGACTGAGACTGTGATAAATGGCCACCTGTATGAGTTATACGGAGATAAATGGCTGCTATACCGAGTGAGACTGTGATAAATGGCCACCTGTATGAGTTATACGGAGATAAATGGCTGCTATACCGAGTGAGCCTGTGATAAATGGCCACCTGTATGAGTTATACGGAGATAAATGGCTGCTATACCGAGTGAGCCTGTGATAAATGGCCACCTGCATGAGTTATACGGAGATAAATGGCTGCTATACCGAGTGAGCCTGTGATAAATGGCCACCTGCATGAGTTATACGGAGATAAATGGCTGCTATACCGAGTGAGACTGTGATAAATGGCCACCTGTATGAGTTATACGGAGATAAATGGCTGCTATACCGAGTGAGACTGTGATAAATGGCCACCTGTATGAGTTATACGGAGATAAATGGCTGCTATACCGAGTGAGCCTGTGATAAATGGCCACCTGTATGAGTTATACGGAGATAAATGGCTGCTATACCGAGTGAGCCTGTGATAAATGGCCACCTGTATGAGTTATACGGAGATAAATGGCTGCTATACCGAGTGAGACTGTGATAAATGGCTGCTATACCGAGTGAGACTGTGATAAATGGCTGCTATACCGAGTGAGCCTGTGATAAATGGCTGCTATACCGAGTGAGCCTGTGACAAATGGCCACCTGTATGAGTTATACGGAGATAAATGGCTGCTATACCGAGTGAGACTGTGATAAATGGCTGCTATACCGAGTGAGACTGTGATAAATGGCTGCTATACCGAGTGAGCCTGTGATAAATGGCTGCTATACCGAGTGAGACTGTGATAAATGGCTGCTATACCGAGTGAGACTGTGATAAATGGCTGCTATACCGAGTGAGCCTGTGATAAATGGCTGCTATACCGAGTGAGACTGTGATAAATGGCCACCAAAGAAAAGCCTGAGCTGATGATAAGCATAGGAGCCTGTTAAAGCCACACAAGGAGATGAGAGCCCTGCAGCGGAACCCAGGCTAAAGGAGGAGGAAGCTTGGACTTATTAAATGATGTGCCATGTGTGCATTACTCTCATTGATTGTCTTTGTATATATTTTTTGTATTGTTTGCAACTATTTGCTATTATATTGTAATACCTTATGAGATTGGCTCACCCTAATAAGGGAGTGTGCCTTCCTGATCTTTTCCTATAAAAGGAATTGCTGAAGATCAGGGAGGCAGAAGTTTCGTGGATTGCTGAGGGTACTTGTATATTGCTAAATAAAATGTATCTAATAAATAATTATGAAGAGAAACACTTGTATCGTTTGTATGGACGTAGTCTTTGCACCAGTTGCTAAAGTCAGTAGTACATGGATGCAGTTGTGTCGGTGGTGTAAACAGAAAAACACTGCAATACACTTCTCTTTCCCAGGATGAAACTACCTAATTTAACATCAAATGGAGAATTCTCTCCCATGCCAGAGCATATTCTAACACAGATAAAAATGCCACCTTTGTACGGCTGAGAAATTTTGCATAATCCTTCAACCAAAGTTGTCATCCCTCAATAGCAGGAACGAAATTGTCACCACCTGCCGACCTTCTAATAAATTTACTCTCAGCCGGGCTTAGCTCTTAGCCTAGCTCTAGCCGACCTGATGATTGTGTCTATAATTCTTTTCCTTTTTCTATCTCTTTTCTAGACACATAAAACAATTTGTAGTTTTACCACCTTTTATTATTTTACCTTTTACCTTGCAGTGCTTGCTCGATTTGTTTGCAATATGGTTATTCTCCATATGGATGCACCATGTGCATGACCTCTGTTGGTGAAGTTGTGTTAGGGGATTCCATCAGGAGTCGTGCTCCCTTGTATTGAGGAGACAACTCCAGGTCCAGGAAGCAATCCCGATGCGTTGTAGCCCGAGTTCTAACACCCGTCGGGTGGGGTGGGTGGTTCAGGTACCCACCCCGCCTCAGTTTGGAAATTGAGGGCCTGAGGTTACGGCCACGCCGACATGGCCCGAGTTCCAACACCCGCAGGTTGGGGTAGGGCGGGTCGAGTACCCACCCCACCAAGGGTGGGGGGCCAAGGACGTGACGCTACGGCCCCGCCCCAGCACCGATGCCGGGACCCGCTGCCGGAGCCCTGAGACCACCTGGGGTCGAGATGCGTACCGTCAGCATTGTATCATATATACCGGCGGTTCGACTTTTTGACCCCGTTTCCTACCGGAAGTGTGATACGCCCATCTCCTACAGGAAGTGGCTGACGCCCGCGACGGAAGTACGTACGTACGGACGGACACCCCTTCGTCTTTTGTAATATATATATAATATATATTTATATCTTATACTATATATATACAAGTAGAATGTCAGAATAAAACAACCTGTCAGTTGAAATTACACATCACCTCGATATATATGTGTGTGTGCGTGCATGCGTGCGTGCTTGGGTGTGTGAGCAGTTGAAGGCTTTTTTGGTGAAAGCTAATTCGATAACTATTTTATATCAATCTATCCCAGAATGCTTCATTCCATCTACCTACAAAATCCCAACTCAGAACCCCAAGCAAACCTACTTGCGCCTTTAGAGAATTTTCTAACGTAATTAATCATTGCCAATCGTCAACCTGTGCTAACAAAGTTCAAACTAAGGAATTCAGTATCTCAGTTTCTAATGTAGTATTGGAACCCAACTTTCCCCATGATGACTACTGAAATAATTTTCAGCATGCTTAAGTTTTCAGATGATAAACTCACTGAAAGTCTCTTCTATGGAAGGGCAAAAACACACAAGTAGACAGAACTGCTTTTTAAACATGTGTAATCTTTTCACTGTTGGTTGTAGAGAAGTGACTTTGACAGTGTCTGTAGTAGACTGGAGTGTGTCAATGCTAGTGGTTATTACTATACTGACCCAGATAGAGACGCTTTTCCTTACACTTCTTGCGGCAACAAAAGGGTGAGCTAACAAAGACTAGTTTCATATTTCTTTATTTGTTTTGTTAGCAGAATATTTGAGGGCGTTGTTAAAGGATAATTCCAGTAAATTGTATAACAGTGGTAAATACTTGATACTGGGACAGCAGCTGTTAGCTCTGAGATAAAACACAGAGTAATGCATTTAGTAAAAGCACTTACTGTACAAGCTCATCCGCTAACTTTACATCATTCCTGTCAGATAAGTGTAATATCTATGTTTTAGTGGTGTGTAAAAAGTGTTTGTGTGTACGATGCAGCGGCACCACAAATTGATGGTAAGTGGTTGTTTATTCAGGTTGTGTTTAATGTTTCTGCTCTTTTCTCGCTTTGTCTTGCTTTAAATTGCTTTCAAACAAGTTTTTGATGTTAGAATAAAACCTCTGAGCAAAGATTTGCTTTTCAAACAAAAATCAACTCTCAAAACATTATTTTGTCCATTATTGGTAAAAAAACAAAGTCGCAGTCAAACTGCAAAAGTGATAACAATTGAGTGTTCATTTATCTAACAAAAAATAAAGGCTTCCTGTACAGGTTACGGAAAATAGTTACAATAACCGTTTGCTGACTGTTTCTTCATATAAAATGCAACGACGGGTTCTCTTGTCTTCCCCACAGGTACAGGTCCATTGCTAAGCTCTCCGTCTATTCACTCTTCTTCAAACTTTCCCCCATACGTTTCCAGGGTCTTAGTTTTATGCAAACAGTTGAATGTATTCAAAATGACCCACTTGGAATTACAAAAAGATCTAGTATAGGAATTATTGCCACTGCATACCACAGTAGTTTTTTCCACCTGTTCATGACATGATGGAAAAAATTTTTTTGTGGTCATATTTGTAAAAGAATCCTGATCAGCTTTTCAACATACTCGGAATTTGACAACACAGAAAAAAAATTCTTGTTGAAACATCAAGTAAAACTTGCCCCTTTAACATTTTATTTTAGGGTCTGACCTTTACATCTGACTTTAACACCTGACCTTTACATCTGATCTTTGCAACTGACTGTTGCATCTGACCTTTTTGTCTGATCATACAGCTGACCTTTGAATCTGTACTTTTACATCTGACCTTTGCATCTGTACTTTTACATCTGACCTTTGCACCTGACCTTTGTAACTAACCTTAGCATCTGATCATAAGCTGACTTTTGTATTTGGAACTTTACATCTGACCTTTGCACCTGAACATTACAGCTGACCTTTGTACTTGACCATTACAGCTGACTTTAAACATCTGTCCTTTGGTATCTGACCTCTGCGCCCTGCCTCTGCAACCTCCCCTTAAATGACCGCAATGATCAGTTGAGTGCATTAGAAGATGTGTGAGTTGAGAAGACTCAAACTTCACGCGATATTTGATGTGACTGAGGTGCGATGTCATAAAATAGGTCAATAAGAGTATGTGTTGTAGATTCTTGCCCGTTTGAAGACACAGATAGTCCAGTATTTACTAATTCGGAGGTCACGTGTGCAGATCTCAATGGTTATCAGTGTAAGCGAACAGCACACGCCAGACTCTATTGCTGCAAAGCTTGTCGTTCCCTAGCAACACCCTGGCTGGGAGAAAACTGTACATATGGTGATCAATATTCCTCGGCTTGTTCTGGAGCGAACATAACCAACGTTTGTACTTCATATCCTGATCTTTGCTGTCAGACCTGCTGTCCGTACTTCAGTACAGATAATGGGACTAGTTGTGTTGAGCCTCCATCAACTACAACTAGTATACCCACTGTTAGTGTGAGGTCCACTGCTACTGCTAGTGTGAGGTCCACTTCTACTGCTAATGTGAGGTCCACTGTTACTGCTAGTGTGAGGTCCACTTCTACTGCTAGTGTGAGGTCCACTTCTACTGCTAGTGTGAGGTCCACTGTTACTGCTAGTGTGAGGTCCACTTCTACTGCTAGTGTGAGGTCCACTTCTACTGCTAGTGTGAGGTCCACTGCTACTGCTAGTGTGAGGTCCACTGTTACTGCTAGTGGGCGGTCCACTGCTACTGCTAGTGTGAGGTCCACTGAATCTGGTGGTGAGTCAACATGCACAGTTGAAAGTGTTTTGGAGAATGTAAAATATCATTGTCTTGTCAGCTTTTTTCCTACTAGTCTTCCACCTGCCTCTCAATCCCTCTTTTATGATAGCCATGGTAAAAAGACCCACAAAATACTTGCAAGGCAAATGTTTCAAATAAATAGTTTTGAAAAATTAAACTTCTGGAATGTTCCAGCTTACATTTATTCAACGCTTCTTAAACCAGCAATAAACAGTATTTGAGTCTTCAAATAGCCTGAAGATTAAAGTTTGACCAATAAAATTTGACAAGACTTTATGTGACAATAGCCTACATTTCATTTATTTATTGATGTCTCTTGATGAAAATACTTTTGAAATCAAAAAAGGAAAAGGGCAATCTTGAAGTTATTTCAGAAAAATTTCAGTTTTTAGTACAAAAATTTTTCCCATTTTCCCATTTGAGAGCCCATCACCCATTAACAACAAACTTACAACGCCTTAGTAGAGCTTTATATCAAAGCATCGGTCAGGGTTTCCAAGCAGCCACAAGACATTTTATGTTATTTCAATTTTGAATTTATAAAATTCGATAAAAAAGGTATTTTTTATACTTTTAGTGAAAGTAGTATCTTAGAATTCAGATGCAAAAAAAATCTTTTGTAAGGTAGCCCCACGTTTTGTTTGTGAACAGTTTCAGCTTTAAAACTTTCAATATTAATGGCAAAATGGCTATTTTGTCTATACTAAAGAACTGATAAAATGAGAAAAAAATTCATTACCCAAGAATCTAAAATGTACATTACCCAGTGCGTGTACAACTGCAAGTGTTTTAAATTTGCGGTTCAGGCAGTCATGGTTGTCTGCAGTTCTTTGATGGCAAAGACTCTCACTTGAGAAAAATATCCTCAATTTGTTCTTGGTTTACAGTTTTTCAAAACAAAAGCAAATTGAACAATGAAGATTCTTTCTGCACGTAGGCCCAGCAGGTTACAAACTGCAGTTTGTTAGCAGAGTGGTTATGGCTCTGACCTAGCAAGGACAGAAGTTTCTTTGTTCTCAATAAACGTTTTAGAGAATAGACGGTCTTTTAGCACCAATTGGAAAGCAATGGCTGCTTCAAGTATTATATGCTCTCAATTCTTCTCAGCACCAAACATTTGATGGTGCATTTGCATAGTTGACTGCTTGGCTCAAGTGAAATTTCTGGTTTGAGCCTCAGTGTTAGAGTAAAAGTCGATTTCCCTAGAATTCTTTTTCCTCCAATTCTACTGGCTGTTTTTTTACAAAGAAATTAGCACCTCCGTTTCAAGTTTATACTAGTTTATATCATTGTTTTTTATTTTCATGTATTCGAGGCACCAACTTATTTTCTCGCATATTCAACTTTGGAATGTTTATTTTCAGTTACCGATAGTAGACCTATTCTCACTACTAGACCAAAGTCTGTTGTAGGTATGTGTAATAAATCCTAAAGCAAAAATAGCTTCATAGGTTTCCATTTTTTTTCCATTTCACTTTGTTTACATAAAAACTATTATAAAGACTAGATTGCTGAAAATGCAAAGGAAACATTTAGCTAATTACTGCCACATTTGTTTTAGCTCTTGACCACACAAGCCCCCCACCAAAAGTCAATTTTGGGCTGTATGCTGGCATTGCAATAGGAATAGTGATAGCGATAGTGATATTTGGTGCAGTATGCGCTAAAAAGGACGAGCTGAGAGGAGTGATGGTAAACTGCTGTAAAGCCAAGAATGAAGATTTGTCTCCCATTGTTATAGGAATGAGTTAGTGGTTTAGGGATGAATAGATGACGTTCCATCGCTATACATGTATATGTAGTCCACTAACATAGACTGTGTGCCTTGACATCCCATCACTATACATACATAGCCTGTGTGCCTTAATATCCCATCGCTATACATGCATATGTAGCCCACATACATAGACTGTGTGCCTTGACATCCCATCACTATACATACATAGCCTGTGTGCCTTAATATCCCATCACTATACATACATATGTAGTCCACATAAATAGACTGTGTGCCAATACTTGTGATAGCATATAACTATATAGATAGATCTAAAACTATATACTGTATAATAGTATATAACTGTAGAGAACTCATTCTCTCAGATATTACATGTTATACAATTACTATTTTACCCACAAATGAAAGCTGGGAGGTAAAGTTACCTGGTATGCTATTAAATGCCTTTGTATAGTTGGTAGCATTTGCTCTGTGCCATCAACTATGTACAGTTTATGTAATAAAGCGTATGATATGTTAATTAGCTGTCACAATTGTACATTGTTCAGAAGCCCTTGTTTATGTTGAGTCTGTTACTAAATGCTAAATAACGCATATCAACCATGAAAAATAATATACCCGGTTTGTAATTTGTTGGCATTCAGTTTAATGTCAACGGCTTCAGCATTCTGTCCTGACTGATGATTAAAAATAACGTTTTTTTGAGGTACCAGAGGAGACCAAAGGGGTTGTTTGGGGTAACAGATGTGGCCAAAGGGGTTGTTTGGAAATAGTCTACCGAAGTAAACCATAGTCTCTCTGAGCAGGTAGTTGTGTCTACGGTATTTCTGGGGGTTGAGGTATTATTAGCCAATCATAATCAGCCTGATATGATCCTCAGTAATGAGAGTTTTTACAAAATGTGAGTTTCCAGCGACTGACTCCGCCCATTTGCAATGAAAAAATTTCGATAAGAAATAATTAAAACTTGCTACAAAGTTGAAGTTATACCATTTGGATTTTTGTTACCATTCATGATATTTCTCTTTAATACTGACTTGGCAATGAGATTTCCCATAGTTCCCTGTAATTTTCTATTCAAGTTTTTGAGAGTTGAGATAACTCTGAAATGTTGACAGTTGTACCCGGTTATATCAGAATATTTGCATGTCATTTTTTATTACACCCTTCTGTTTTTTTATCTCAGAGATTTGAGTCAAGCCTAAAAAGCAGTTTCTTAATAGCTTTTTCTTATCTAGCAGGTTTTTTTTACTTGGTAAATAGAAAAGGTTTGGTAGAGTTAGAAGAGAAGCTAGAGCCAACACACTCAGCCTGGTTTGTACTTGAAATATCATAAGGTTATCAACAGAGTGGGAGAGATAGCAAAAACTTGTTAAACAATTTCAAATTTTTGCTATTAGCCTGGGCAGTTCTCAACGGGTTGGACTTGTAGTGGTGGGCAGGGTTTGGGAGACAAAGCAAAACTCTATCACTCCTCCCCCCACCCCCTCCCAAGAAACGTCACCTTGGTCTGTCTTGCTTTTTATTATTGGAATTGTTCTCTCTATCCAAACTCAAAAAGTAACTGTGATTGCATTTCCTGGTGTTAGACAAAACCCCCTACTCATACCCTACCGTCAAAACCCCTACCTCCAGTCGAAACCCCCTACGTCTACAAACGTTGTCTTTTTTAGAGTCAAAGATTGCTGAATAGTCACAATCCAAATACCAAAAGTAATCTGAAACTAACACATAACTGTTTTTTTTATTTTGTTTTAAAAGTTATTATTTATTTACATTCTACTACGTGCAATATTCTTTTTGGTCAAAAAACTTAAAATTCAGGTTTAAAACTTATTGTTGTTGTTGATTTAAAACGACGGTGTCTGAAATGCAACACTGATAGTTTTTCATCACAAATAAAGTATAAATAACGATCATTTAAATTTGTTGATATTATTTGACTGGAAAACAATTTTTTTAACTTTAATATTGCTTGAGTTTATAAGATTCTTAAAACTTTTAAATGCACTTTTAGTCGGGGGATTTTGTCTAGCGGTAGGAAGTTTTGTCTAGCGGTAGGAAGTTTTGTCTAGCGGTAGGAGGTTTCATCTAGAGGTAGGGCGTTTCAACTAGAGGTAGGGGGTTTCAACTAGAGGTGGGGGTTTTTAACGGTTTGGGTATGGCGTAGAAATTATATTCAAATACATGAAAATATCATTTCATTATCTCATTTATCATCATCGTAAACAACTGAACGAGCTTTTCATCTGAAGCTGCGTACACACTAGGACGATTTGGTGGCCGAAATCGGCGCATTTACAAAACGGCCTAGTGTGAATGCAATATCGGCCGATGATTAGGTCCATCGGCCGGTGAAAATTCCATTTGAGCAATGCTCAAAATCTCCGACGATTTTTAGCAGATTATCAAGGAAACCACAACACAAAATCAGTTCAGAAGTAGCTCGTGGTCACAAACAATGATGATAGAACAATAAAAAATCATCAATTCACACAGCAATAACCAAATAATAATAATAATAATTATTACTATCTTAAAACTCACCAAGAAAATTTATTATTTATGTATTACCAGTGTTATTTTAACATGGTTGATCAATCATTGATAAGCATAAGTTTAAATAATTTAGAAATAATTTTAATTAATTAAAATAAGTATTCGGTAAAGCTAAAGAAAATAAAAAAATTCTGTTCAGAACAACATAAATAATTAATAATGCCGCAGCCACAGCTACTGCATTTACTAAGAACCATAGACATGGTGAATAATTGTGAAATAACAGACAGCAATATCAACAGTAATTCTATGGTTATGCTGAAGAACAAAATTTATCTATCTCTTTCACCAAAGAGCAAATGTTTTTCGGCCGAAATTATTTTCTAGTGTGTACGCAACCATCGGCCGACAAAGGAAGCAACTCCAACATGAACGATTTTTTGATCAAAAATCGTTCTAGTGTGTACGCAGCTTTAAAGTGTTTATTTTTGAGATGCATCCGGTAATCAATCATTTGGTTAGACATCTTGTTTTATGTCTATTGATCATTACTTCTATGATATGAGATATGTTTTACAAAAAGGTTGATTAAGGGCAGCTGTTTTTGGTTTTAAAAGACTTGCTCTGCTCATAACTTCAAAAATTTGAAACACTAGTTAGATAATTTCAATCCATTTCAAAAAGATTGCTTTGATGTTGAAGTAGTTTATCCCAATTCATTTGGATCAACTTAAAAGCTTATGCATTATTTGTGAGACAATAGTCGGTTTCAAAACGTACATGTTTGTTACATAAGAAGTAAAGTCTTATTGCATTGAAGTGTGTGACTAGCCAGGCCAATACAAGTTCATTATAAACACTTAACGTGTTTGAGATGCAATTTATTAGGCTGTTTACTCCCCCATAAAAGTTCCGTCAGCCGTGCCAAAGCATTGACACTACTACAAAAGTGTTTATCTGTTTTTAAAAGTGAAAACATCCACATGATGAGCCATCATATTTTTCCCTTCACCTCTTAGCTCTGCGGAGGCCTTTCTCTACCACCACAGAAATGGGTCATCAGTTAGCAGTGTCTGTAGGTTTGAGTAAGATTATCCTGCATTGAAATGTAACAGTATTATAATTGACAACTTCTTTTATACTTCAGTTGGGAACCCTCTCAGCTTTTGTTACAAAAATTTATGACAGATTTAACACAATTTTTGCATCTAGTAGAAGATGATATTGCTCAAACCATTAACGCAGCTCTACCTGACATGAAGTAAATAATCAGACAAGCGTATGATAAAATACAAAAGAAATAGTAATACTTGCAGGCTACAAACCTTACTTGCTTTGTCATCAATTTATGTGAAACTCGACCGTGCCAATAGTGGTTGCCTTCACCTGTCACGGCTGCAAACATTAATAAATTTATGGCCAGGTGTGGCAGCAAGGGGCAGAGGGAAAAGTAGAGCGGGGCGGGCAAAGAGTAAGGATTGGGAGGGGGAGCATATATAGCGGGAATATGACGAGTAATACTACTTATAGTATATGTACTAGTATTTATATGAAAGAGACTCTTTTAAATACATATATGTATACATATATATATGTACTGGCACCTGCGTACCAACAGTCATTACAACAAGAGATGTATCTGATGATCATACCAACTGGTATATGAAACTGTTAGTAATAAAAGCTCTTTTGAGACTACTCCTCCACATCCTGTCATATAATTCCGCTCGTACTCATGTAATTGAGCGCTATCCTTGGTGAAGTGTGACACAATACAATATATTATAAATATACATCTACCTTTTGTGACACTCTTCTGCTGGTTGACTCCATTTTCTGTACATCCACTAATCATGGTTACACTTTTGTTTCTTTAAAAACTGACATGTGCACATACTTTGCATCCATTAATAGTGCAATGCGTACCCAACAAAAAGATCTGTTAATAAAAAAGAAACAGTTGCAAGTTTAACTTATTGAAATGGGAGCTATTAGCAGTCTGATGCCTATAAAACTTTTTCCATAAATCAATCCATTACCTTCTAATGTGACATTTTACCTAAAATATTTAGTTCTTGCTCATCTGACACTTTGATGCATTCGCTGTACTTAATATACCCACAATGCATTACAAATATATGCGCATCAACTCAGAGCGTGCTATCAGTTCAAAATGTGGAGCCTAACAAGGAGCTTGTGCTTTTGTTTCTCTTTGAACACCTTTACACTTGCAGGTAAGTTTTGAATGTTCTGGGAGTAAAGTGTTTGATTTTGTTCATTTCTACAACTTGTTGAAAAGATACTCTGTAAATGGTAACCCATACCTCACTATGAGCTATAAAACCAACAGTTTAACCAAAGAGAATATTCAATATTAGCAGCCTGGTCTCAATTGAAGCAAAAGAACTTTGATCTAAAATATCTGTAGGTTGCTTAATGAATTAAAGATTTAATATCGTTGAGTTTTGTCTCTGCCAGTGAATCTTTACAAATCCTCATGATATAACATAGTCATTACTTGTTTTTACAGAATGGGTGGTGATGCACTCGACCCTACCCTCAACAAGTACAACACATCCTGAGGCTTTCACTGTCAACCTTGGTTGGTTAGATGAAGAGAAAGACAAGACAACAAACATAACTTTGTATCTAAAAAGAAGTGAAGCTGTTGGAAGAAATATTCCGTACTTTAACAACGATGAGAATGGTAAACCGGTGTTCCGTTCACTCATCAACTTCAAGGTTTGTACTATAGGAGTACTGGTAGACTGTTTGTGTGGTAGGTCTGTATATGTACACAGTATCTAGTTATATGGTAGGTCTGTATATGTACACAGTATCTAGTTGTATGGTAGGTCTGTATGTGTACACAGTATCTGGTTATATGGTAGGTCTGTATATGTACACAGTATCTAGTTGTATGGTAGGTCTGTATATGTATACAGTACCTAGTTATATGGTAGGTCTGTATATGTATACAGTACCTAGTTGTATGGTAGGTCTGTATGTGTACACAGTATCCGGTTATACGGTAGGTCTGTATATGTACACTGTTCTCATAGCTCTTGGTGATAGGAATGAGAATACAAAGTTAAAACAATGTTTCATATTCTGTTATGATAAGACAAGAGCTATCTAACTGCACACCATATTTGTTTGTTATATCAAATATATATACTTGTGCAGTATCAGTATCGGTGGTTTCAAGGACATTACTTGTTTTAAATTATTGCTCACCTAAAGTGATTAGTGGTGGATTATGACATATTTGTTAGGTGATTGTCAGCCGTATGGTAATTCATAGGGAAATTTACGGGACCTTATTTCGAACAGTTTGAACAAATTTCATCACCAGTAGAATGTTGAGAGTGAGGTGATACTTTTGTGCTACAGAATAATGAACAGTTTTCAGGAATAAACAATATAATTGATTCACTATAACTCACGGCAGGACAAAGTTTAGACTGTTTCTTGTTACTAGCCACTTACGTTTATGTTACAATCAGCGTTTGCACCATAATTCCCCAAATATTTGTCCACAAGTAACTAAATTTTTCAAACATTTTTCATTTACCAAAGCCATGAAGTAACATTAATTATTCACTCTATGATGGAGCACGTTAGATATAAGTTCCGTGCCAAATCAGATGATATTCCACTAAAAACGTCCTTTTATCAGATATAAGTGGGGTCTAGTGTCAAACGTGCTTTCTCACCTTTTACAAGACTTGTTATTATATCTATATGGTACAAAATTACATATGTATAGTATACGCTCTTTCAAAACAATCTTACATATATATTGCATGTACATACACGTTTGTAGCACAGCACATTTTACAATGACCCACAATCTCAAGCTTCCATCTCATTGACCAACTTTGGGGATAAAGATTTTTCCCTGGTGAGTTCCTTCAACCAATCACTCATTCTACACTGTTGTTTATTGCCTACGTACCTAGTAGCATAAATGGATTTACGGGTTGGCGGGTTATTCTTCCTTAACACTCGACGATAGTCAGTCATTAGAATATATACTAACCATTTCCATAACAAACAAGGCTACACCATTGGCTTTCCTCTTTAGTTATTAAAGTTTTATGGAAGACGGCGACAATTGTGATTGAGACACAAAACATCTTAGAGCTCAAAATTGTAGCTCCACCAAGGAATTTGTCTGTCTATATTACACTCATGTGATGGGCAGCATATCATTGGATTTGGCCTCTCTCAGTGGCAGAACTTGAAAAGACTGATTAGTATAGTTTGAAATACGATACTGCTTTCTGTGATGTATTTAATGTTGTACATTATTGTAAATACACTACACTTACGTAATGTTGTACATTATGTATGATATGGTGGATATAACACATTCAATAATGTGTTGTATGTTAGATATACCACATGGACACTAACTGAATCATGTCTTACAAGGTCAGCAATCACTCCCTGACAGCGCTCTCTCAATCAGCAATGATCGTCTGCACTGAGATTAATTAAATCAGATGTCACCATTATTTTAACATCAGCGGTTATTAGTCCCTATAACCAATCATGCGCAAGGTCACTTTCAAGGTTACTTTCAAATCACATTAGAAATAGTTAAGACAATCAGCTACGAGAATCTATGGAGTGCCCTTGCCATACGCATCTATCTAATCGGCACAGAGACTATATTGTCTACAAGTGCTATTTAGAGACATTCATAGCACTTTGTCAAATTGCCTAACAGCTCATGTACACTTAGCAAAGGTTAGCTGCAGATTACCCAGTAATGCAATCACCCGTAACTAAATGGGTTCTAAAAAGTTGTTTTTGTTTTTAAAGCGATTTAATAAAGACTCTGATAAATTGGTTACAAAAAAAAATAATCTTTTTATTATTTCATTTTACTGTAATGGATTCCGGTGTTGTTTCCACGGATATCCATTATGCTCAAGTATTATGCCCCTCTCCAGAGGGGACACTGTGCTTCTCGACAGTGACAACTGTGTAATAACGCAACCAAATTATCCGTTATAGTCAGAGCCTATTGTTCGCACAAATAACACCGAGTGTAGTTTGAATACTGGCTTTATTCTCACAAGGCAAAGTCCTGGGGTGGCAATCCACTGGGTAATTAGCATAAAATCATATAACAGTAAGAGCACAGGAAGTGATTAGCCCAATGCGATTACATATATAAATAAACAACCAATCATGCGATATATAAGGATTAAATAGAATAAGCGCCAAGTGGCTAGAGGCGGAATCCTGCCTCCCATTGTCCAATAAGAGTGTCTAACAGGGTCCCAAGGCTCTGGATAGCTTGTGGTCTTAGCTACTTCAGATATTCAGAAGGGTATCTTCTGTTTGTCACTTAGTGCAGGATCTTGACTGGTTTTATAAGTTCCCTGCTATGGCAGTATCTTTGACCGGCCCTGAGTCACCATACTGAGCCGGCAGGGGTCACTACCGGCCCTGTACACTATGCTACCGGTACAGTAAAGCTTTTCTACCGGCACAGCATCTTATCAATGGCTGTGGGTGGAGGAACTCTAGCGCATTCGGTGTGGAGATAGTGTAGTAAACTCCCAGTTTACTATAATTGTTCACCAAAATCTACCACACAACTTAGTGTATAATTACAGGTCTTATTGTATCACATAAGCTTATGCCTTACAGTTTTGTGTCCAGGCTTCAGATTTTTTATTTAGATAACTCATGGATCTTGTTTTACAGAGAGGAAGTTTATTGGTGGGTGAGGAGAAGTATGATGTAGAGCCATACCACCATAAACTACACAAACGTAGCCTTGGAGCTAGAGAAGGTGATCACATCATTAAAAGACGATCAACAGACAATTCAAAAAAGATATCAGACTACATTTGTAAGTGAAACCATAAAGTACCCTGAGATACTTACATTCACTGACAGTACGTACAAGTAGTAATATATGAGCAGATCTCCCTACCAAGTGTTTTTTTGTGGTTCTGGCCTTGGGGTTGAGGCAATGGGTTACGACGTTGGATGAATTCGCCGAGTTTATATTGTATTTCATTTGAGGGGTACTTGAGTGGCATTTGAGTGGCATTTAAGTGGCATTTGAGTTTTGATTATTTTTTTACTTGATTTGAACTCATATGGCAGTTAGATTTTGAATGTATGGCATTTAAGTTTTGATACTTTTTTCACATAATTTGAACTCATATGGCATCTTGAGAGAGAGGAGAGAGAAGACAGAGAGGAGAGAGGAGAGAGAAAGGAGAGAGGAGTTTTATCTACATTGAATAACTATATTGATCAAAAATGAAACATTTTATGATTATATACATTGATTACATAATAAGTAGGGAAAATCATCCTATATAATATAGCTAGAGTCAGTAAATACTAAGTAATACAAAGCACTACAACTTGTAATGATAATCAATGTATACATACATATGGTATCTTGAGATAAAGAAAGAGAGAGAGGGAGAGAGAGAGGAGAGAGGAAGAAAGAGAGGAGAGAGGAGAGAAGAGATATATCTACATTGAATAAATATATTGATCAAAAATGAATCATTATATGATTATATACATTTATTACATAATAAGTATGGAAAATCTTCCTATATAATATACCTTTACAATAATGTTTTTGATGTACTGATGTTTGGTAAAAAAACTACATTAGTTAAGTTTTAAATTCATATGAAAAAATTTGTGTCAATTTAGTATCTACTCCCAGGACTGATACTCCCCCTAAAATAACCCATAAGGCTCAGCCTAAAAACAAGTTTTAGGGGGTGTTTTTGTGCAAGGTACAATAAAAATAACTGTGTTTGTATATATCTAGAGAGAGTGTTTAGAGGAGAGAGAGAGGAGACTTGAGCATAAATATTCCTGGTAAATTATTTATTTACAATATTATTTGTAATTATTAGTGAAAGAAATTATGAAATACTGGCGAGTAATTAAGTAATTCAGTAAGGAAATTGGTTGGAAACGTAGTAATATTATTTAAATACAGCATTGCTTTGCAACAATGATTAATAAAAACAATTATGGACGTTGGTGAGTAATTAAGTAATCTAGTAAGGAAAACTGATTGAAAATCACGGTAATATTTGGTAAAAGATACTTGCAACATGTTTTATCAGCGAAAAAATCAAACAATTTTCAAATGTTTACGAGTAACTAAGCGATTTAGTAGGAAAAACCAACTGAAACACGCATTTCAAATATTTACGCGTAACTAAGTGATTCAGTAGGAAAAACCAACTGAAACGCGCAATATCCGTTTTTGAAATATTTACGATAAACACAATTGGGATATTACTGTTATCAAAGAAATCAAGCGAGTATCAAATGTTTACGAGTAACTAAGTGTTTAAGTTGAAAAAAATCGATTGAGATCGTGTGACATCCGTTACAAAATATTTTACGTCAAGTTACCAACGAGAAAATAAATATTTCTTAGAATATCCGCTATAGCGAGTTACGATAATTTGTACGCACCTTGAAGGTTTTCAGTCCATTTTCAGTCAGATCAAAATTTATGCGAGACGTTTTAGGTATTATTTCAGTCGACGTAATGTTACCAGTTCATTTTTAAAAAGTAATTAATTATAATATAACGCAAGTGCCCCGCAAGTGTCATTTTACTAATAAACTCATTCCAGAAAAGACATTAATCATCATCTCGCTTAATCCTATATGTTTTGATCTTTTTAATATCAAGTGTGTCGCTCGAGAAAAGTCATTAGTTACACCTAAGCACTATTTATTATCATGCTATTTCTATTTAAAACAAAAACAACAAACATCCATAGATGATGGAATTATAGGTCGAATTCAACCTAAAAAGGAAGAGAACTTGATTGCATCTATCTCCTGTTTTTTATTGTTTCATTACATATTAGTTAATATAGATACAGCCTTCCACCAAAACGGATTTGTGGTTTTACTTTTAATCCTAGTTATCTCCGCTATCGTCTAAAAAACATGAGCAAAGCATGACTTTATCCACTTGTTTTATTAGTTAGACTGTTACTTTTTTTAAAATATCTCATTGTTTTTTGTGTGAAATAATAATGTATCAACATACATAGTATATTTTCTATTTTTAGGAAGCTGTTTTGTCTAATAAATCAAGAGTTATATGTTACATATACATATTTAAATGCTATCAGATATCTTTAAAGTGTTTATTACATTCCTAACTCATACTTAATGTTGTAAACTATAATTGGAGCTCTCACATTTTAATTTACTGTCTGATGATATAAAGATGGAGCTACACTACATCATTGTTTTGCTGATGATGTGTCTATATGATTGTTTGTGGTAGTGTGTGTTATAGTAGAGTATATCAATAAACTGCAATTGAACTAGTTATTAAATGCTATCAGTACCTGTAAAGTATTTTATTACATTCCGAACTCATACTTAATGGTGTAAACTATAATTGAAGCTCTCACATATTAATTTACTGTCTGATGATATAAAGATGGAACTACACCGCATCATTGTTTTGCTGTTGATGTGTCTATATGAAAATTGTTGCTATAAAAATATGTTTGAAGGATGTGAGTTGTCATTCAAATGAAATGTAAGTTTCATCCTAGCTAGTTATATTTAAAAGAGGTTGTAAAATTTGTTTATCCAACGCTCTACATTCAAAAATTTTAGCTAGATGGAAAGACAGTTTACAGGAGTGTTTGTGGTGGTTAAGCTTATTAAACTATTTAATCTCTATCTTCCTATTTTTTTAACCAACTTCCTAATCATCTTCCACTTTTTTAAAAAAACAATATCATTTATCATAGTAATAATCAGAAAATCAGTCTACAAATTAATCTTGATAAATGACTTCAATGTTTTGTATATAAGAGAAACTATTTTTTTAAACAGTATCAGTTTTCATTTATACTTCATTCTAAGTATTACTCTGCAAAACAACAATGGCTAGCAATATCCCTACAACAAATGAGTAAGTTATTTATACTATCTTTTACAATTTTGTTGCAGTTACATTTATAAATTTATACAAATGTATATATATATATATATTACTTGTAGGTCTACATCCTCAAATGTTGCATTAGAACTAAATATAGACGAAATAGATTTCAGTGCCATGTAAGTATATTATTGAAACTTTATTATTCAATATTCAACTGTATTATATAGAGTTTTTAAATAATTACAATCTTGATTTATTGTTTTATTAAGTTCTACCGATGGTGAAACACTAAGGTGGTTGGAGGAGTGTTTTGAAGATGATGAAGAGAAGACGGAAAAGAGCAAAGCTAGCACGCATATTGCTATGAGTAAGTTTTTCTGTTTTATGAAAAATGTAAATTTGTCTGTAGGTACAATAATAATGACTTTACATTTACTATGTTATTTTTTTGTAGAAAAAACATCTTCACGATTCATAGGAAGTAAACAATGTGTTGGGAAGAACGAAAACTTCCTGTACTATAAACGCAACACATTTGAATGTAAGTATGACGAAAATATTACTTACTACATACTCATTCAATTTATAAAAAAATTTTCGAATTTTTTCAAAAAAATAGCATAACTACATTCGTATTTTCTATTTTAGTTCAAGCAGAGAATCCTCAATTAAGGGAATATAAGGAATTAAGTCTTCTAGACGGAAATATAAAAGAAGATAGAGAGTGTTTTAAGTGTAAGTGACATGCATTATCTTTATATATATATATATACATATACCATGCTTAAGAAAGTTATCTATATATGATGAGAATTTGTTTATTTTGTTTGTAGATATTGATAACAAAAGCCCTAGGTATTTCCTTTCAGTGCTCTCATTGTTGTTGATAGCATATGGCACAAAGATGTTGAGTGAAGCACTGAAAGGAAACAAAAACAACGTCTCTTGTATATTTTGTGGTAAGAAGTTTAAATTAGGGGGATTGCATGAGCCTGGCCGAGTTCTTTCAAGACATTTTTGTGCTCACTTGTTTATTTATTATTGTTTATGTGGAAAATCGCATACAACTTTGAGAGATCTTCAGCAACATAGTTGTATTTTAAAAACTAAAATGTTTTTTATTGTTGATATTGCTAGTTACAATAATTTTGTTTTATTTATTAATAGAAAATATTCTGAATTACTTATGGATATTACTTTTCCGAAAAATTTTGCGTTAGTGTATCTCTATCCAATAGAAGGTTATTTTTCTGAAAACATTGTTCTAGATTTTGAATTAGGGAGTAAATGGTTGGCGATAGCTAAAAAACCTGCTGCTGAAGATCGAAAACTTTTGATTAAAAACCAGTGTAAAAAAATGAGAGCACTTATATCTTCAGATTCTGATCTTTCAGAAACTGAAGAAAGTAATAATGACTTAATTTCTGTTGCTAGTTCACAGTGCAGTCCAAAAACCAGTGTTTTAGAATCTAATACTATAACAGTTAAACCTCAAACCCAAGTAGATTTAAAAGAAAGCCAAAAGATTGATGATAAGAAAATTGATTTAACTTCACTTAAATTAATTTTGAATATAAAAGATGGACTGAAAAAAAAGGGTTTTAATGATTGTGTTAAATTGAAATTAGCGTCTATTAGACGAAAAATGCAGAAAAACTCAGACTTTTCTCAAGAAGAAGTTCTTGTACTAACTGCACTCTTAGGTGAGTTTTAAAATTTTTATTTCACTATATTTTTTAATATTATCATGGCTCTGGAATAGGTCTTATGCAACTACCCTATTTTATAATTTCTTACCACAAAATATATAGTGAATAGGATGTTTTTTTATAAATACTCTCTCTATATATATATATATATATATATATATATATATATATATATATATATATATATATATATATATATATATATATATATATATATATATATATATATATATATATATATATATATTATATATACAGACAATAGTCTGTGTTTTTATGAATACATTTCATGTAAAAAATGTTCTGTCATTAGTTTACCATAGACTTTATGCAACTATCCTATTTTACAATTTCTTACCACAAATTATATAGTTAATAGGATGTTTTTTTATAAATACTCTCTATATATATTATATATACAGACAATAGTCTGTGTTTTTATGAATACTTTATTCACATGTATACACTTCATGTAAAATTGTTCTGTCATTAGTTTACCCTAATGCATTATTTTTATTTGTTTTGTGGTTGAGAACTCCATACGATTCATTCTTACTGTATTACTTTGCATAATATTACAAAATAAATATTACATCAACTACCTTCATACTGTATTCAAGTGATGAAACAGTAAATTTCACATCTGTATTACTGAATCTATAGCATTGTTATGAAAAAGACTATAATTACTTAATTATTATGTCATATCGTGACAAACTATCAACATCCAATTCACAAAACTGTAAAACCTAAAGTATAATGCTTGTGGTTGTAAAAAGTCTTCTACTGTTTTGGTTTCTCAAACAAATTATAAAACATTTTTCACAATTTTTTTTGTGTAAAAGCGGAGTTGTCTTACCATTTTGACACAATGTGCCGACAACTTTTACATATTTTTTCAAAAACGAAGTTTAGAAATTATAAATGGGGGTTGTCTTAACATTTTTGAAAAATGAGACGATAACTTGAAATATTTATTTTTGTGTCGGAACATTGAAATTTTGTAACATTTTAGAGTTGTAACCCCGAAAGTTTTACAAATTAGCTAAATTACTAATGTTAAATATGAATAAAATACTTTATTACACTAAATATATACAAATTATTGCACAATACAAATAATATGTAATTTAATGTTCATGAGTTGTTGCTGATAGATTTTGGCGAGTCGACGGTCATTCACTTGTACACGTATTCTATCTAAAAGCATACATAGATGTCGTTATAACAACTACATTATACTATGGTAAAAAATACGGCTATTAGTAGTTACTTATTACTAGTGAAGATTAACATACCTTAATTAAATTTCCGATATTGAAATCCTGCTAGCTTCGCTTGAAATGTGATTGTCATCTTCATTGCTTTTCTCACTATCATTGTCGACAACTTCATCTTTTTCCTCAAATTTTTTGTTCTCAGAGTCATCATCCGTCATATTATCATCTTCTTCATCAGTATAAGCATCGATGTTATCATCGTCATCATCATCATCATCATCATCATCAGCAGCAGCATCATCAGCAGCAACATCATCATCATAACTTTTCATCAGCTCAGCATCATCAAATAGAGAAAGTCTGAAAGCTATTCCTTCTTTTTCACTTGAAGTAGATAGAAGCATCAAAGCTTCTTCAACACTCAGAATCGTGAGAATGTGTTTCTTTGTGCCGCTTTCAGTTGTCATCGTACTTTTATAGTGGATCATACCACATTCATGATTTTTGATCTTCAAAACGTTCTCAGGAGGGACAACAATCTTCCCAGTCATCAAAGATCCGTCATTCATCATGTATCTGTAAGTGACAGTGTGAGTGATACGTAAAGGCGATGTATCTTGTTTTCGTTTTCGCTGCTTCGACTTCAAATTTTTCCAAACTGAAAGTCTAGTGAATGTCAGAAGAGTGTTGACAGGAATATTATCGAAAGTGATGATATCAAAGTATGCTTGCAACTGTTTCAATGATTTTTTTCTCAAGATTTTGGCTATAACTCGTTGTTTTAGCCCTTGATGACGATGATTATCTCCTACAATACGTAGATCGGGTTGATTTTCTTCTAGCTTTCCCATGTACACTAGGATTTGTGAGGAGCCGGGATCAAGTTCCTGTAGCTCCATCGTAAGTTCTTTGTCAATCAGTGACTTGACTCGAATTCGATGATTGTTTTTTAAAACATATTCATAGTCCAATATACCATAATCTTCAACGTAATTAACATCGAAAACCTCCAATATCGTAGGAATTGGTAAATCCAACAAACTCACAAAATTTCCGATTTCCAACATTCCTTTCTGCATAGCTCCTGTCATTATTCCACCCATCTCGAGCAATTCAAACTCTCTAAGTTTGTTTACGGTATTATTCTTGCTGTTGCTGAATAAAAAGGAAATTGAAGCTTGAGATAATGTCACTGTCGGTTTTTTGATATCCTCCATTCGTTTGACTTCACTGTTCTCATGCAGATATGTGTAGTCCGGTGTGGGACTCAAAGGAGAGTCAGCTGAAACTACATGATGGTTCATTGCTATATCAGCATGAGCATTGGTGTTTGAGCGAGAAGATGTATCATTAAAGGTGTTAGGATTGGATCTTCTATCATCAATGTGAATGCCGTTGGTGGTGGAAATGATGGTTGTAGTGGAAATAGCGTTAGTGTTGTTGGTAGCTGTGATTGGTTCAATATGGAGCTTAGGAAGTGCTTTGGAGTGTGATGTCATCATACCTGCAAAAAGTAAAAGAACTTAGTTTAATGATGTAAATATACTGAAATTATTGTTTTATTAAAAGATTGTTTTTAAAAACTAAGATTCAAAAACCTAGATGTTTCAATTAATTAAAAACAAATAATTATTTTAGTGCTTCTTACCTTGTTGCTCTCCTAATAGCTGTAGTAGATGTTGCTCCTCTGTTAGTCGCTGTAGAACTGGATGCTTTCTGTGTGAAAACGATGGCTCTTATATAGCTAAAGTTGTACTGATTAAACCCTATGAACACCATCTCGTGTCAATCTCTATGAATCAACATTTGTTCACGCGAAGGAAAGTCAATGGTTTCGCGGGAATAAATGAATTATTTTCACGCGAATACAAACCAATGCTTTCGCGGGAATAAATAAGCTATTTTCACGCGAATGGAAACCGTTGCTTTCGCGGGAATAAATATTTTATTTTCACGCGAATAGAAACCAATGCTTTCGCGGGAATAAATAATTTATTTTCACGCGAATAGAAACCAATTCTTTCGCGGGAATAAGTACTTTATTTTCACACGAATGCAAACTGTTGCCTTCGCGGGAATAAATGATTTAATTTCCCGTGAATGGAAACCGTTGCTTTCGCGGGAATAAATATTTTATTTTCACACGAATAGAAACCAATGCTTTCGCGGGAATAAATGATTTTATTTCCCGCGGATGAAAGTCAATGTTGTCGCGGGAATAAATACTTTATTTTCACGCGAATGGAAACCGTTGCTTTCGCGGGAATAAATACTTTATTTTCACGCGAATACAAACCGTTGCTTTCGCGGGAATAAATACTTTATTTTCACGCGAATAGAAACCAATGTTTTCGCGGGAATAAATATTTTATTTTCACGCGAAAGCAACGGTTTGTATTCGCGTGAAAATAAAGTATTTATTCCCGCGACAACATTGACTTTCATCCGCGGGAAATAAAATCATTTATTCCCGCGAAAGCATTGGTTTCTATTCGCGTGAAAATAAATTATTTATTCCCGCGAAAGAATTGGTTTCTATTCGCGTGAAAATAAATTATTTATTCCCGCGAAAGCAACGGTTTCCATTCGCGTGAAAATAGCTTATTTATTCCCGCGAAAGCATTGGTTTGTGTTCGCGTGAAAATTATTTATTTATTCCCGCGAAAGCATTGACTTTCCTTCGCGTGAACAAATGTTGATTCATAGAGATTGACACGAGATGGTGTTCATAGGGTTTAATCAGTACAACTTTAGCTATATAAGAGCCATAGTTTTCACACAGAAAGCATCCAGTTCTACAACGGCTATCAGAGAAGCAACATCTACTACAGCTATTAGAAGAGCATCAAGGTAAAAACTTAATAAATTACAGTTTTTACTCATATATTATTTATTATACTAAAACAACTGAACAAAATTAATCATCTGTTTTTTTGTTTTTTTCAGATTCAATGACAAAAAATGGAAATAGTTAACAACACAGAATCAGAAACTCAGCCTAAATCTTTGACTCAAGAGGACTTGATACTTCTACAAAACATATGCAATAAGAAAATTGAAGAGAGAGTGCGAATTATCTCAAACAATTGTAAATTCATACAGAAAGACTTGATAGAGCAGCTAAATAGTTTTCGAACTGAATCTTTTCTAACATTAAAGCTCTTAGGGAATGATGTTACATCAGACATTCAGAGATTACATTATGTATTACAACAACGACAATATCAACTACAACAGGTAAACACACCAATTTCTATCGAGGGTGCTCGTAAAGAACTTGCTCTAAAAAGAAGAAACATGCAGCGACAGTCCGCTCAAAGACAAGCTAGAAGGGTAAGGACTCAACAACGTAAGACACGAAAAGCTACAAAAACATCCGATTAACAGTCAATTTTTGATGATAAGGTAATAATTAATAAAAAAGTACTATTTAGTAAGAGTTTGTAGTTGTTTTAAATTTCTGTTTAACCATTCTATACTAATACATAACTTTTTATTTTAGTTCATTATGGAATCAAAAGTACATAGAACAGAAGTCTTCCTTCCTAAGTTTGTATTATTTAATATTTACTGACTCTAGCTATATTGTATGAGATTTTCCCTACTTATTACACAATAAATGTATATATTCACATATTGTTTCATTTTTAATCACTGTATTTATTCAATGTAGATATATCTCCTCTCTCCTCTCTCCTCTTTTTATCTCTCCTCTCTCTCAACATACTCTCTCCTCTACCAAATACTCCTCTCTCCTCTCTTGCAGTTATTTCCCAAATACTGTAGATTTTAACCATCTAGAGGTCTAATTTGGTAATTTTCCAACATATTTTATAGCATTTAATATACTTATTATGTAATAAATGTATATTATTCAATGTAAATGTAAATATATCCATAAATATGTACATAATTATCCATATATACATAAATGTATAAAAAACTAAAAAAAATCTCTCCTCTCTCTCCTCTCTCTTCTCTCCTCTCTCATCTCTCCTCTCCCCTCTCTCCAGAAGATTTTCCCTACTTATTATGTAATCAGGTATATAATCATATAATTTTCATTTTTGATCAATATATTTGTTCAATGTAGATATATCTCCTCTCTCTATGTAGATATAAATATAGCCATAAATATGTACATAACTAACCATATATACATGAATGTATAGAAAACTAAAAAATCTCTCTCCTCTCTCTCCTCTCTCATCTCCCATCTCTCCTCTCTCCTCTCTCCTCTCCCCTCTCTCTCAAGATACCATATGAGTTCGAGTTATGTAAAAAAGTTATCAAAACTTGAATGCCATACATTCAAAATCTATATGCCATATAAGTTCAAATTAAGTAAAAAACTAATCAAAACTCAAATGCCACTTAAATGCCACTCAAATGCCACTCAAGTACCCCTCAAGTAAAATACAATATAAACTCGGCGAATTCATCCAACGCCGTAACCCATTGTCTCAACTCCAAGGTCAGATCCACAAAAAAACACTTGGTAGGGAGATCTGCTCATATATTACTACTCGTACAGGTATATATTATGTAAGATACCAACTCATAGTAGTAGTACCAACAATAACTATAAACTTTGCAGTTCCAGAGGAGGGCTCACAAGACTATGACCGAGTACAGCGAGCCAGAAATCATCTCAGAGATTCACAAGAGCTGCATGAAGGAAAGAGAAGGAGAAGAACAGCAGAAGAAAACGATCGACCTGTTGATTATCTATGTAAGCAGATTGACATGAGAATCACATGTGACTGGTGTCATGTGTCCCTCATATGCAGACACATGTCACTTTTATCGTGTGTCCCTCACAAGTAGTCACTGTATCACATGTCTCTCACATGTCACTTGTATCACATGTCTCTCACATGTAGTCAGTTGTCACTTGTATCACATGTCTCTCACATGTCACTTGTGTCACATGTCTCTCACATGTAGTCAGTTGTCACTTGTATCACATGTCTCTCACGTGTCACTTGTATCACATGTCTCTCACATGTAGTCAGTTGTCACTTGTATCACATGTCTCTCACATGTCACTTGTGTCACATGTCTCTCACATGTAGTCAGTTGTCACTTGTATCACATGTCTCTCACATGTCACTTGTATCACATGTCTCTCACATGTAGTCAGTTGTCACTTGTATCACATGTCTCTTACATGTAGTCACATGCCACTTGTATCACATGTCTCTCACATGCCACTTGCATCACATGCTTCTCACAAGCAGTAATATAAGTTGTGTGTAGAAAATATCTGAATAAAATAAACTTTCAGTTGATTGTGATTAGTTTGTTATGGTGGTTTGATAGTGCCTGAAGCAGGCTCCGTAGATGAGGAAAGAGTTGCTGCCATGTTGAAGAAGTTACTTAGCAGAGGTGATAGAAAGAAGCGTCAGACGTTACCAAGTACTACATACACAGTAGAGATATATATGATGGTAGACTACTACTTGTATGAAATGTAGGTCTACTATGTTACCAACAGAAATAATCAATTCTTTTACCTATACTCGCAGAAACACTCTCGAAATCTCTAGTCCATCACTTTCCCTTCACCACCATCCACTTTTGTATTCTTTTCCTCTCCTAGCATTTTGGCTATTTGAGACAAGATCGTCTTTTAATAAGAAAATATAAATCTCCTCCCAGACAGAGTTAGGACAAATCAGGCCAATTGTCAAGTCATTTAAAAATCCCAAATCAAGTCGAATAAAATAACTTGGCTTCGTTTATATATAAAACAGATGAAGTAAAGTAAACAAAATCAACTCAAGTCGTGTACTTTTGACTTGAAATATTTTTTTGATTCTGAGCTCAAACCACCAAACAATAGTACTCATAACATATAGAATATCATCTATTTACTTGTGTTAAGACTATGGGGGCCTTTGGTATGCCTGGTTGCCTCAACGCATCTGAACACTCAGATGCCTATTGTACATGATTCCTTGAAAGTATTTGAAAAAAAATCCGGCTGTCTAGGGAAGTTTAAGGTTTCCTACTTGGTGTTGTGGAGTTATGAAATTTAGTTAACTTAACAGTATTTATACATGGAAATAGTTTCTATCGATACACAAAAAGTACTCATTTTTGATGGATACAAAACGAAGTAGAAGACAATATGCTTCATGTTGTAGATTGGAGAAATCTGCGCTGAGGGTAAGCTGGCCCGGTGGTACAGATGACTATATAGCATTTGTTATGGCTCACCAGGCTAATGAGGTACACAAGGCACAGATAATTGTTAATAGCAAAACATACCTACTGCAAGTCGCAAATACAACATAGTTTATATATCTGATGTTTACTAATACTGATATACATGTAGATAGATGTGATATACAGAGGTATATCTTCTAGAACGTGGACTATTGGAACTAAACTGTCATACCTGAACGTAGTGATGGTAGGTTATGTTTTTACTCTAGCAGTCTCTTGGCTGTACGCTCTGATATGTGGTCGGCCATTTTGATAATGACATTTCTGTGGGTAAATGCAGGTTCATAAATGAGATGTTCCGTCACAATAACGCAAGCAGTGATCTTAAGAGTTTAACTAACGTTGAGAGAACCCTTGCTCAATATTATATCCTTAAAAAGCTGCACCAGTCAAAGGTAGAAAAAGTTATTTTTGGATGCTCCATTTCAGACAACCCGCGCCTCTCCTTGGACTTCCCCACCAACCGATTTGTGGAAAATGCAGATGGATGCTAATATTGGTTTAGATAAGTGGACTAAATGGGTGCATGCAACACCAATCCTACCATCAGTGGATCATTTCATGCTGATCACAGGGTAAGTAATTCAGACAAACCAGAACATCACTTGCATCCATTGGTCTGTTGCATTGGTACATCCGGTGCAGAATGAGCTATAGTTGACTCGATAAGTTTTTAGGACTGTTTGATGCGTTTTGATTAAATTTTTATGCAGACGAGGCGGTTCCATCTGATCAAATTGTTCAGCCCAAGCGCATATCAATTTTAATCATTTCTTAGCCGCAGTGTCAGAAGTTACTGCAGAGGAGCCAGTTTCAAAGAAACTATTGTTTTCATTATCAAAAATACAAAAGAGTTACTTGAAGGGTATAATTATTTAAAACTTTAATAGTAATAATAATAATAATTTAATGATGACCAACATAATGATAATAAAACTGATAATAGATAATATTTTTTGATAAAGAAACGAGAAATATTCAACAACAGGAAACATAGAAATAGACATGTTGACATAAATATAGACATAGATGTAAATATAGATAGGCATAGATACATACATGCTATACCACCGATTTTACAGCTTAGACCTAGAGTTGGACGGCAACAGAAACATTGATGGAATTTGTCACATCGGAGGAATTTGTGGAGGAAACAAAACTTCTTTCAGCCAGTTTGGCAGTGCCATGATCTACGCTCATGAGTTGGGACACAAGTAAGTGTGATAGTATTGTAAATAACCTGCGATACTTAGATGTATGTACATATATGTACATAGTGCATAGTACCTACATGTATTTGTAATGGTCATTTACAGCCTCGGTGCATCTCACGATGGAGAAGGCAACTATTGCGACGGAGAAGAGCAGTATGTGATGTCAGCTGTTCGCAAGGCAGCTACTCCTGAAACTGTCGGGCATACTTGGAGGTTTTCATACTGCTCTTTTGCTTATTTTGGTGCCTTCCTTGAGGTTCTAGAGAGGTAGGCAATTAAACGTTATACCAGATGCTAATCTTTTAATTCAGTTTTATCAAGGTACATGCAAAAAGTAGGATAGTTTTTTTAATTTTTTGTGCACAAGTTTGTCTCAAATAACTTGATCTGAATGTTGAATCGGGCTGAATATGAAAATTTGATAAGTAGCCTAGCTCCACAGCAGACAATCACTAAACATGCTATTGTTTACCCGGTAATCAAAGTACAACATCCAAAACAAAGTCAAAACACTTATTTGACAGTTTTGTTTTCAGTCCAGTTGCTGTATTTTTGTTTTGCAATGATTGCGATACATTGGCACTTGACTGGGGAAAAGACTGTCTAAAAGATATCTTTCATTTGGCCTCATTTAATGATATTTCATTTCTCTGTGGTTAGCCAGACTTTCCACTGGTATGTCAATAAACCATTCTTGTGTTACAGTGATAACAGCATGTGCCTACGTAACCCTGGACAACATATTAGCTCATGGCCACACAACTCCTTAAGTCATTTGGGTGCCGAAGTGTCTCTGGATGAACAATGTAGACTTTGGAGAGGAGAGGGTCACCACTACGTGGTAAGTTGTGCTTATAAGAAGGTAAAATGTTGGCTTTTGTTTATTGTTTGATTGATTTACCTGCATCAGCTGTAAAACATCTGTCTCACTATTCGCAGCGAGCTACTATAGCCGAGTGGTCTACTACAGCTATGCATTTAGAATGAAGTAGAAGATCATTAACAGTGGGGGGGTTGGAGTCTCTATTGTCTCCTTATTCATTGCCGCGCTTACAGTTTGCAGAAGGTAAACAAGAGCTGCGTTAATTTAACATTGTGTGTGTAGTATCATTTTTTAATTTGTAAGTTTTTGTACACTTTTTGGTTCGAACATAAATGTATAGCAAGCTGTTACGTATACTAGTAGTACAATGCCCACTGTTTATGCCACTCGCTCCCCCACTGTACAACCCTCTCTTAATATTGTACAGGATTTCATCAAATGCCTTTACCGACAGCTACTAGAGAATGAACCAAACCGGCACAGCAGACAGAGTTCACTGTAGAGCGCTACTGCGAAAGTAGAGATGGCTCTTCTGGTAATGATCTGTATAGTAGGACAGATCCGGATACTACTGTGTGTAGACAAACTAGTAATAACAGGCAACCAGCCTCAAAAATCACACGGGGTTGCAGGTTAAATATCACTGTATTGAGAGCAAGATACCAAAGCTTGGCCAAGAACCTTCTAATTCAAGCGCACAACAAAATCTGCCCACCTGGGCTCACTACTACTCTATTTATGCAAAAATACATGCAAATGTGCGGTTGAAAAGCTACAGATAATCAGGCATACAAAGCATCATATCATGCTATTACGGCTACTCACAAAGTTACACAACAAGCAGGATGCTACATGGATTAATAATACAAGTAGCTCCAATGCGCTAGGCTACCGCAAGTAAGGCGGGAATTGTTCAGAGAAGCGGAATATCCTAGCTACCATCTCTTATGTCCAGGGTATAGTACTATAGTACTAGACTAGTCAGCCCGCTGACTAACTCACCAGCCGCACTAGGTGATTTCCATTACAATATCTCTCATTCGATCGATTTGGTGCAACGAATGTTTTAGAGTAGTAGTTTCTAGGCGGAAAAGGGCTTCTTCTATTTAGTTGAAATAAAAAGAAAACAAAAATGTTGCTGCTGGCTGGTTGCGGGTGTCAATTTTTCACATCAAAAATAAATTGTAAAATAGCATAGAAATGGTATTATAACAAAATAGCATTGTTAATGCTAAAATAGACCCCTGATAAATATCAAAGTGTGACATAAAACGGAAAGGCAAGTATCCACGAATGCAGAGAAAATATAAACCACTAAATAAATCATTATATTAAAAAGTATCCCAGCACTGAACAATTTTTTGTTGAATTTTTTAATATTCAAGTCTTAAGTAGAAGATTCATGTATTGGATAACCCTCTCGGCCCACTGAGTGCTGATCTACAAGTCTGCAAAATACCCCTCTTCCAGAAATGCTTGCCAATTTTTACACTGCTTAACATTGAAGTCATGTTCGGATCTGAAGTATATTTATTTCTTTGGCCAATCAGATTCAGCTCTTTATTTTTATTGTATTTATTTATTATTATTATTCTACCTATACTACTACTGTTCATTCTTGTATGAATATGATTTATTGTTCCCTAACTCACCAAAACAAGCACATTTTTCTCTATCCTATTGATGGAAAGAGTATAAGATAACTTTGTGATTGAGACCACATTGGACCACCTGACAAATACCGCAATCGTCTCTAGTTGCCAGTTTACATATAGGCGTATAGGCGTAATTTGCGTAATAAACAAGCGTTGATTTTGTTTACAACGGTGAGCACTAGTTGTGTTCATAATGACAGAAACCACTAATTCCGATTTTATGCATGCAGCGTGCAAATTCAAGCCAGATGAAAAATGGAGCGCAACAGTAAAGCCTAACATTAAATCTTAGAATCAATTTTTGATGGGTGTCTTCTTAAGGATTCTTTATTCCTGTTGCAATGGCCTTCAGTAGACCTAAGACTAAATGAATTGCCCAATGAGATTTCATTTTAAACGAAGACAATGTAACTTCATATCATGGATGAAATATACCAGGATTGCCAGCTGCGGCTGCGTAATATAACTTTTGTCACGAGCCAAATGTAGCCGTTTGTTGGAGCCGCCATACAGCTCCGAAATTTTCAAGACCACTTGGATCTCGTAATCAATATCGTTTTCTTATTGATTTTTACACGCTCATTTCACGCCGTGGGCATACTCGTTAGTTTTGACGATTCAAGTATTGTTACTTACTATACCATATCCACTCCGAGAACAAAATTGAATATGCCAACGATATATGTATGTAATCTTTGGTATGTGGCAAACTCGGTCTCAAAATTTATTTATTTTACGCAGCTTCCGCTCCGAAGCTAAAAAAGCTCCCGTCGTGTGGCAAAAATCAGAACGTTGCCTCAATAGATAGTTACGATTATTTTGCGAACTACTATGGTAGTTTATGTTTCCGCTCCGAACAACCAACTCAATATGGGCGCCATGGATGACTTCCCATTGGCGAAAATTGGCTACACCCCGTTGCCGCAGCTGGCAATCCTGGTATATTTCATCCATGCTTCATATATAAAGGTGTGCTATTATTTATTATAATTGAACACGCCCACAATCAGAAGATGGCGTAATTGTCAATCAATGGAAGTTATCGTAAGCTAAATTTCAGCTGATGCGATGAGCATTTGAGGCCAATGGCTTTTTGGCAAGCTTGTTAATCAGGACTGAGTAGGCCTAGAGGGTTATTTAATACATTAATCTGCTGCTTAAGACTTGAATATTCAGAAAATCAGCAAAAAAGTGATCAGTGCTGTCATGCTTTAAGGTAAAGACAGTATCAAATCACGATCTTCTACCGCAACATTTTTCATGGGTTTAGCTTCCTGTCTTATCAAACAGTACGACCTGGTGATTGATTTTTTTACATTAATCCAACTGTTTTTTAAACAGATGAAACATTTTTTAGTCGATCAGTAGTTATTTTACTGTATTAATCTACTATAGATCTTTTACTAGTCATATATATATATATAATTTTGTGTTGATGGTAGTGGTAGTCACAGTAATAACAGTAAGAACTATAATAATTGTTTAGTTACCAGTAGTAACAAATTTATTGCTATTATTAATGAAAATTACAAAATAGCAGGAAAATAATAAATAATGAAAACGTCAAATAACTCAAGCAAAGAAGGGTAGTAGTATTTAACATGATTGTAAGATGTAGGTATATGTAAATAGTACAACAATAATTCTGCTACCACCACTACTCAAGTATAAAAGAATGAATAGAGTAGGTTATCAAGTTGTGTGTTGCTGCAAACTAATTATTGTTTATCATAATGATGGTAATCATCCTTTTTTTTCAAAAGTATGATAATAATATCAATATTATTGTTAGCTGCGAAAAATAATAATAGCAGCAATAAAAAATTATTATTATTTACACTATTATTAATTATAATTATAATAATTAATAGATATATATAATGGATCTGCTCAGGTGAACTAAATAGGTTAACAACTGGAATTTGGAACGAACGTAGACAGGAATGAATGCAGACAGGAATGAATGCAGACATAGCTGGAATGGATGTAGACACATCCTGGAATGAACGCCGACAGACCTGGAATGAAAGTCGGCTATGTTAGAGAGAAGAAGATTTCGACGTTCATTCTAGGAAGTGTCGACATTCATTCCTGGCAACATATAAAAATTCATTTCGACATTCGTTCCAGGAATGAAATAAATTATCATTTTTTTCCCAAAGTAGACAGCTCCTGAAATGAAAGTCGAAATGATATTTTATATATTGCCAAGAACAAACGTAGACACATCCGGGAATGAAAGTCGAAATTGTTTTGTTTGTTGCATAGTCGACATTGATTCCAGGTCTGTCGACGTTCATTCCAGGATGTGTCGATGTTCATTCCAGGATGTGTCGATGTTCATTCCTGTGTATGTTCATTCCTGTCTACGTTCGTTCCAATTCCCTAAAAACTTTATCTCAGAGTCATTATAACAACAATTGGATCAATAGTATCATTATTTTTTGTAATTTTATGTTACCGTTATTTTATATTATTATTACACATTAAATAATATTGTGCAGGAATTTCTGGTAACGTTATCAGTTACCCCTGTAGCACACCTGCACTTCCCTAGGTAGGCAGAGTTGTCTACTCGCTGTAGTCAGCTTACTGACAGGCCGTTGGTATCACTAACTATCCCTCAGCATTGTCTGCTAAGGTAGGCTAGATAGGCAACGCCTGCTAGGTAGGCCTGTAGTCTGTCTACCACTCCTAGGCAACCTAAAGCTTCTAGACCGAACGGTCGTTAAAGCAGTTGTCTCCTGGAGTGGTAGAGCTGTCTAGTCTTTGTGTAGCCTGTGATAACTTCAAGATAATCTTGAGTTAGTGTAAAACTGGTTTATTCTTACGAACAAAAGCCAGCTGAGCTGAGCTCAGCCGCTATATTTATATAAAATGTTACGTAACATCTATTGTGTAGGGGTTAGCCTTAATGCCAATTGTTTATTATTTTGACCGCAGTGATGCTAGAAATTCAATACACGCATGTGCAAACCAGTAGCGCTACGGCATTCTCTTTTTCCATAACGCTTCAGTGGTCTGGCGCGATTATAAGTTGCCACTTAGTAGCGACTTTCAATAGCGCCACATCATAACGACTGCAGTAGCGATATACCCATTTCCAGGAGAGGAGAACCCTTTGGCGCTACTACGTGGCGCTACGACGTGGCGCTACGACGTGGCGCTACGGTGTGGCGCTACGGCGTGGCGCTGCGACGTGGCACTACGACGTGGCGCTACGATGTCGCATCATGGAAAATCACTATTTGTTATTAGCTGTAACTGATGCCTGGCAAATAATACTTTTAATCTGACAACTGCCCTCGAGGGACACTCAGCTCTATTCCTACAGTTGCATTTATTAACGGTGGTATTGTTAATATTGTTAGAGATCTTATTATTTTGCCCTTGTATGGTGGTTTCGATATTGGGCATTCAACTATAACTGAGTTCAACAGTTTTTTTGTTAAAAACATGGCCCAAAGGATGGTTTTTGGGGAAACACTCTTCAACTGCTTTGAGAAACTTATGCCCAATGTTGGTGGACATATTATGGTTAAAAGGTGGGTTGTACCAGGTGATGTTTCTACGCCTTTTTCGTTTAGTTTGTAAGTGGTATGGGCGGTTTTAAAGAAAGATTGTAGTTGAACCCACTTTTATGTAAGGGGTTTTGATACGGAACTTTGGCATTGTCGAAGATCTCTTTGTCAGATGATATGTAGTTTGGAAAGTCTTTTATTTATGCTTATAGGTATATTGTGAATGATGGAGGGTGGGTGGTTTGATGGTTTGTGGACATATTGGGTGATACTATTAAGTTTATTAGATGGGTGATGTTTGCCGGTGTTTAGGTCTAGGGTGACATCTAAAAATTCCACTGCTTTTTTATTAACTTCGATGGTGACGTTGAGGTTGTATTCGTTAGAGATCTTGCAGATGTTTTTTTAATGATTTCTATCTTGCGATGTGTTTCATTAAATATAGCTAAGTCATCTGCATAGGCCGATAGAGTTGCCATACAGGTTGGCTAGTTGTGATAGAATCATGCAACTGACTAGTCCGTAGGTCTCGGCGCCATCGAAGCTTCCCACGGTGATGTCGAAGTGATTATTAGATGATTTTTTGGTCTATGGTTGTTTGTTGTCTATCAACCTATCCCAGAATGCTTCATGTCATCCATCCTACAAAACCCCAACCAAGAACCCCAAGCAAACCTACTTGCGCCTTTAGAGAATTTTCTAACGTAATTAATTGTTGCCAATCGTCAACCTGTGCTGACAATGTTCAAACTAAGGAATTCGGTATCTCAGTTTCTAATGCAGCATCGGAACCCAACTTTCCCATGATGTCTACTGAAATAGTTTTCAACACGTTGAAGTTTTCATTTGATAAACTCATTGAAAGTGTCTCCTATGGAAGGGTAAAAACACACAAGCGGACAGAACTGCATGTATAATCTTTGGTTGTAGAGAAGTGACTTTGACAGTGTCTGTAGCAGACTGGAGTGCGTCAATGCTAGTGGTTATTATTATTTTGACACAGATAGAAACACTTTTCCTTACACTTCTTGCGGCAACAAAAGGGTGAGCTAACAAAGACTAATTTCACATGTCTTTTTTTGTTTTGTTAGAATACTTGAGGGCATTGTTAAAGGATAACTCCAGCAAATTGTATAAAATTGGTAAATGCTTGATACTGGGACAGCAGCTGTTAGCTCTGAGATAAAACACAGAGTAAAGCATTTAGTAAAAGAACTTACTGTACAAGCTCATCCGCTAACTTTACATCATTCCTGTCAGATAAATGTCTATGTCTATGTTTTAGTGGTGTATAAAAAGTGTTTGTGTGTACGATGCAGCGGCACCACACATTGATGGTAAGTGGTTGTTTATTCAGGTTGTGTTTAATGGTTCTCCTCTTTTCTCGCTTTGTCTGGCTTTATATTGCTTTCAAAGAAGTTTTTGGTGTTAGAATAAAACCTCTGAGCAAAGATTCGCTTTTCAAATAAGAATCAACTCTCAAAAACATATTTTTTTGTACATTATTGGTAAAAAACAAAGTCACAGTCAAACCGCAAAAGCGGTAACAGTTGGCTATCCATTTATCAAACAAAAAATAAAAGTTTACTATAAAGGTTACGAAAAATAGTTACAATAACTTTTTGCTGACTATTTTCTTTGTATAAAATGCAACGACGGGTTCTGTTGTATTTCCCCACAGGTACAGGTTCATTGCTAAGCTCTCCGTCTATTCACTCTTCTTCAAACTTTCCCTCATGCGTTTCCAGGATCTTAGTTTTATGCAAACAGTTGAATGTATTTAAAATGACCAATTTGAAATTACAAAAGATTTAGTATAGGAACTATTGCCACTGCATATCACAGTAGTTTTCTCCACCTGTTCATGATATTGTAATGGATTTCGGTCTGGTTACCACGGACATCCACTATTCTCGAGTAATATGCCTTTCTCCATAGGGGACACTGTGCTGCTCAACGGTGACAACTAGGTAACACAACCGGATCATTCGGTATAGGCAGAGCCCAAGGCTCACACAAACAACACAGAGTGAAGTTTGAATACTGGCTTTATTTTTCAACAACTGAAGTCCTAGGGTGGCAATCCACTAGGGTTATCGGCAAGACATGAGAAATGATTGAAAAGAATAGGGACAGTTCCAGCCCTTTTATAGGTAGCTGGCAGGAAGTAATTAGCATAAAGTCATATAAGAGTAAAGGCACAGGAAGTAATTAGACCAATGAGATTTCATATATAAATAACTGACAAATCATGCAATGTATAAAGTTTAAATGTAATAAGCGCCAAGTGGCTAGAGGCGGAGTCTTATCTCCTATTGTCTAATCAGAGTGTCCTACAGGGTCCCAAGGCTCTGGTTAGCTTGTGGTCTTGATACTGCAGATACGAGGAAGGGTATTTCCTGTTCCTGTCCTAGAGCAGGATCCTAGCTGGTTTTAGAGGTCCTTTGCTATGGCGGCCATTCTTTGACCGGCCCTGAGTTACCATACCGGGTCAATAGGGGTCAATACCGGCCCTGCACACTGTGCTACCAGCACAGTAAGGCTTTTCTACCGGCACAGTATCTTACCGATGGCTGTGGGTGAAGCTCTAGCGCACTCGGTGTGGAGATAGTGTAGCAAACTCCCAGTTTACTATTATCATTCACTAAAATCTACCACAATATGATAGAAGCAAATGTTTTGCAGTCACTGGTAAAAAAAATCTTGATCAGTTTTTCAACATACCTGGAGTTTGACAACACAGAAAAAAGAATTCCTGTTCAAACATCAAGTGAAACTTGCCTCTTTATCATCTGATCTTTGTGTTTGACCTTTACATCTGACCTTTACATCCGATCTTTACATCTGACCTTTGCACCTTAACAGCTGTTTTTTTGTACCTGGCCTTTACAGCTGACCTTTGCATCTGACCTTTGTGTCTGACCATTGCAGCTGACCATAACATCTGTCTTTTGCATTTGATCTTTGCTCCCTACCTCTTCAACCTCCCCTTATATGACAGCAATGATCAGCTGAGTGCATTAGAAGATGTGTGAGTTGAGAAGACTCAGACTGCACGAAATATTTGATGTAAATGGGGTGCGATATGATGAAATAGGTGAACAAGAGTATGTGTTGTAGATACTTGCCCGTTTGAAGACAAAGAAGGTCCAGTATTTACTGATTCAGACCTCACATGTGCAGAGCTCATTGGAGAACATTGCAAGCAATCAGAATATGCCAGAATCTACTGCTGCAAAGCTTGTCATTCCCTAGCAACACCTTGGCTAGGAACAAACTGTACATATGGTGACAGAAATGCTAGGACCTGCTCTGGCCTGAACATAACTGATGCTTGTACTTCATATCCTGATCTTTGCTGCCAGACCTGCTGTCCGTACTTCAGTACAGATAATGGGACTAGTTGTGTTGAGCCCCCATCAACTACAACTAGCATACCCACTACTATCTCTAGTGTGTGGTCCACTGAATCTGTTGGTGAGTCAACATGCACAGTTCAAAGTGTTTTATCATCTTTTTTCCCACTAGTTTTCCACCTGCCTCTCAATCCCTCTCTTATGATAGCCATGGTAAAAAGAGCCACAAAATACTTGCAAGGAAAATGGTTCAAATAAATAGTTTTGAAAAATTAAACTTCTGAAATGTACCGATTTACAGTTATTCAAAGTTTCTTAAACCAGCAATAAACAGTATTTGAGTCTACCAATAGCTTCAAAAATAAAGTTTGACCAATAAAATTTGACAAGATTTTATGTGACAATAGCTTACATTTCATTTATTTATTGATGTCTCTTGATGAGAATACTTTTGAAATCAAACCAGAAAGAGCAATCTTGAAGTTATTTCAGAAAAATTTCAGTTTTAACCATCACCCAATTAACATCAAACTTACAATGCCTTAGTAGTGCTTTATATCAAAGCATCGATCAGGGTTCACAAAACTCAATAAAAAGGTATTTTTCAATCTTTTAGTGAAAGTAGAACCTTAGAATTCGGATGCAAAAAACATTTTGTAAGGTAGCCACACGTTTTGTTTGTGAGCAGTTTCAGCTTTAAAACTTTCAATATTAATGGCAAAATGGCTATTCTGTTTACACAAAAAAACTGATAAAATGAGAAAAAAATTCATTACCCAAGAGTCTAAAATGCCCATTACCCAGTGCGTATACAACTTTAAATTTGCGGTTCAGGGAGTCATGGGTGTCTGCAGTTCTTTGATGGCAAACACTGTCACTTGAGAAAAATATCATCAATTTGTTCTTGGTTTACAGTTTTCCAAAACAAAACAAAATTGAACAATGAAGATTTTTTCTGTATGTAGGCCTATCAGGTTACAAACCGCTGTTTGCTATCAGAGTCTCCGACCTACTAAATACAGAACTTTCTTTCTTCTCAGTTAACCTTTTAGAGAATAAACATTCTTTTAGCACCAAATGAGTAGCGAGCGATAGTTGCTTCAAGTATTATTCTTTTTCCTCCACTTCTACTGGCTGTTTTTTACAAAGAAATTAGCATCTCTTTATCTAGTTTACGTTAGTTAGTATTTTAGAGAATCTAAAATACTAACTATTGTTTTCCTTTTTTTCTTATTCTTATTTTAAGCAAACCTTACAGAACAGTGGCCACTTTTTCTCAAGAACCGTAATAGATAGAGCTAAAATTTTTTTTGCGACGCAATGATAGGCATCGGGCATTAAAGTAAGATGGTTTAAAAAGTTACAGAACCTTCCAGAACACCACAATTCAGGTGCGAAAACAGGTAAAAATTTGTTTTTAAAAGCATCAAAGTGGCTGAAAAAACGTAGAGCCGATTGACAAAAAAATACGAAATTTTCAAATATGCTGCATTTCTATCACTTCCTGATTCGACATCATGACACAATGTTAAAAAATTGTTCGGAAGCGGCCATCTTGGATTTTTGTGAAAATCACAGTTTTTAGCATAAAACAGCTTCCCATTAGAAAACCAACAAGCCGAAGTAGCTGAAATTTGCAACTAACATCTGCCATAGTGTATCAATGTACCATTTTGAACTTCAAGGCAATCGCACAAAACTGTTTCAAGTTTTTCCATTTTCAAATTTCAAAATCTCAACAGAAACAGCACTTTTCAATGCTTTCCGAGACCATAATGGAACAAGTCAGTGAAAAGTAAAATATCAAGCAACACAGCCCCATGTGTTGACTTTTAAAAATTTGAGACTTCAAGTCTCTCGCAATATCGCCAACACAGCTATTATATTTTCACAAGAGGTCTTCCAAACCAAAAAATGACTATAACTCAGTGACGGTTACTCCGATTTGCATAATTTTGGCATGGTTGTGATTGTATTGTAACCATCTTTCAGATAGACACCCGTTAATTTTTTGTTCTTTGGTGAAAGAGTCAAAGCTCACACAATTTTCAATGTGTCACACAAATTTTCTTTATTTACTGTTATAACCGCGGAAAGATTTTCCTCCTTCAAAACTTTAGCACAACTAGTATACAGGTGACAAACTGAACAATCTAGGAAAAAAATTGAAAATTTTTGATAAGTATTTAGCGATGTCCGCACCTCAAAATAGTTTTTTGTATGTAGGCTATGCCACCATTTTTTTTTTTATCTTTAGCTGTTTATGAACTACATTCAAAATTACTAGATGGCTAAATGGTCAACACTGGGAGCTGCTGTTGACAAGGTATGGGTTCGATTCCCAGGTGGGGAATTCTTTTTCGCATAAAAATAGATATTGTCAGAAGGGAGGTGCGAAGTTAGCATGAGTATATGTAGTAACAGGAGTGCATGTTGTATTGGCAGTTGTGAAGCATATGCTTGTGTGGCCACAGCACAAAGAAGCATCTAGGCACTTGAAAAAGCTGCTTTTGGCAAACAGTAAAGCTATCGCAAAACAGTTGTCATTATGTACTAAATTAGATTGTGCATCAGCAACATGTCTCTATAGCTCGATGGCTAAGGTTGTCGCCTGCTGTTGCAAATGTCCTGGTACGATTCCCAGTGGTGGGTATCTCTTTTAGTGTGTAAAGCCTCTGTTACTGTTCACATTCTGATTTTATAAGCAACAACAATTAGGTTACTTTCATAGCTCTTTTTAATATGGAAATAATGCAGTTTAGTTGGTAGAGTGTCTGGTTCAATAAATCATGTTCCGGGGTTCAAATCTACACATTGGGAAGTTTTTCGTTACTTTTCTCTAAAATACTCTTGTTTTTGCTCGCAAACACATATCAATATCTAGTTTAGTTTGTTGTTTTTTATTTTAACGTATTCGAGGCACCAACTTACTTTCTCGCATATTCAACTTTGGAATGTTTATTTTCAGTTACCGATGGTAGACCTATTCTCACTACCAGATCAAAGTCTGTTGTAGGCATGTGTAATAAGTCCTAAAGCAAAATTAGATTCATAGGTTTCCATTTTTTCTCCATTTCACCTTGTTTACATAAAAACTATTATAAAGACTAGGTAGCTGAAAATGCAAAGGAAACATTTAGCTAATTACTGCCATATTTGTTTTAGCTCTCGACCACACAAGCTCCTCACCAAAAGTTAATTTTGGGTTGTATGCTGGCATTGCAATAGGAATAATGATAGCGATAGTGATAGCGATAGTGATATTTGGTGCATTACGCGCTAAAAAGGACGAGCTGAGAGGATTGGCTGTAAACTGCTGTAAAGCCAAGGATGAAGATTTGTCTCCCATTGTTGTAGGAATGAGTTAGTGGTTTAGAGATAAGTAGATGGCTTCCCATAGCTATACATACATAGCCTGTGTGCCATGGCATCCCATCGCTATACATACATAGCCTGTGTGCCATGGCATCCCATCACTATACATACATAGCCTGTGTGCCATGGCATCCCATCACTATACATACATAGCCTGTGTGCCATGACATCCCATCACTATACAAACATAGCCTCTGTGCCATGGCATCCCATCGGTATACATACATAGCCTGTGTGCCATGGCATCCCATCGCTATACATACATAGCCTGTGTGCCATGGCATCCCATCGCTATACATACATAGCCTGTGTGCCATGGCATCCCATCGCTATACATACATAGCCTGTGTGCCATGACATCCCATCGCTATACATACATAGCCTGTGTGCCATGGCATCCCATCGCTATACATACATAGCCTGTGTGCCATGACATCCCATCACTATACATACATAGCCTGTGTGCCATGGCATCCCATCGCTATACATACATAGCCTGTGTGCCATGACATCCCATCGCTATACATACATAGCCTGTGGGCCATGACATCCCATCACTGTACATACATTTGTAGTCCACATACATAGACTGTGTGCCAATTATTGTGATAGCATATAACTATATAGATAGATCTAAAACTATATACTCTATAATAGTATATAACTGTAGAAAACTCATTCTCTCAGATGCTACATGTTATACAACTACTATTTTACCCACAAGTGAAAGCTGGAAGGTAAAGTTACCTCGTATGCTATTAAATGTCTTTGTATAGTTTTGAAGCATTCGCTCTGTGCCCTCAATTATGTACAGTTTATATAATAAAGCGTATGATATGTTAATTAGCTGTCACAATTGTACATTGTTCACAAACCCTTGTTTATGTTGAGTCTGTTACTAAATGCTAAATAGCACACATCAGCAATGAAAAATAATATACCCGTTTCATAATTTGTTGGCATTCAGTTTAATGTCAACGACTTCAGTATTCTGTCCTGACTGATGATTAAAAATAATTTTTTTGGGGGTTAACAGAGGAGGCCAAAGGGGTTGTTTGGGGTAACAGAGGAGGCCAAAGGGGTTGTTTGGGGTACCAGAGGTGACCAAAGGGGTTGTTTGGGGTAACAGAGGAGACCAAAGGGGTTGTTTGGGGTACCAGAGGTGACCAAAGGGGTTGTTTGGGGTAACAGAGGAGGCCAAAGGGGTTGTTTGGGGTACCAGAGGTGACCAAAGGGGTTGTTTGGGGTAACAGAGGAGACCAAAGGGGTTGTTTGGGGTACCAGAGGTGACCAAAGGGGTTGTTTGGGGTACCAGAGGAGACCAAAGGGGTTGTTTGGAAATAGTCTGCCGAAGTAACCCATAGTCTCTCTGAGCAGGTAGCTGTGTCTACGATATTTCTGGAGGTTGAGGTATTATTAGCCAATCATAATCAGCATGATATGATTCTCACTTGTGACAATTTTTACAAAATGTAAGTTTTCTGCTTCTGCCTCCGCCCGATTGCAATGAAAAAAATTTTGATAAGAGAAGAAATGGTTAAAACTTGATACAAAGTGAAATAGACATTTTACTGTCCCTACTGATCAAGTCTGTGGATATTACATCATTTGGTTTTTTGTTACCATTCATGATATTCCTCTTTAATACTGACTTGGCAAGGAGATTTCCCATAATTCCCAGTATTTTTCTATTCAACTTTTTGAGAGTTCAGAAAACCCTGAAATGTTGAAAGTTGTACCCAGTTATATCAGGATATGTGCACGTCATTTTTTATTATACCCTTCTGATTTTTATCTCAGAAATTTGAGTCATCAAGCCTAAAAAGCAGTTTATTAATAGCTTTTTCCCCTCTAGCAGGTTTCTCTACGTGGTAAATAGAAAAGGTTTGGTAGAGTTAGAAGAGAAGTAAGAGCCAACACACTCAGCTGGTTTGAGCTTGAAATAACATAAAGTTATTGACAAAATGGAAGAGATAGCAAAAACTTGTTCAACAATTTCAATTTTTTGCTATTAGCATGGGCAGTTCTCAAGGGGTTGGACTTGCAGTGGTGGGCAAGGTTGCATTTCCGGGTGTCAGACAAAACCCCCTACTCATACCCTACCGTCGAAACCCCTACCTCCAGTCCAAACCCCTTACGTCTGCAAAAGTTGTCTTTTTTAGAGTCAAAGAGTGCTGAATAGTCATAATCCAGGTACTAAAAGTAATCTGAAACTAACACATAACTGTTTTTTTTATTTTGTTTTAAAAGTTATTATTTATTTACATTCTATTATGTGCAATATTGAAAAAAGTTGAATTTCAGATTTAAAAGTTATTGTTGTTGTCGAGTTAAAACGATGACGCCGGAAATGCAAGGCTGATATTTTTTCATCACAGATAACTTATAAATGACGACCATTTAAACCTGTTGATATTGTTTGACTTGAAAATAATTTTTTTAACTCTGATATTGCTTTAGTTTATGAAATTCTTAAAAATTTTAAATGCACTTTTAGTCAGGGACTTTGTCTAGCGGTAGGTTTCGTCTAGCGGTAGGAGGTTTTGTCTAGAGGTAGCGGTTTTCAGCGGTTTGGGTATGGCATAGGGTGTGGGCAAAGGGTTTCGTTTGGCCCTACTTATTGCGCTGCGTTGGTTTTAAACCTTGGAGTTGTTTCCTTCTCTTTGAGGTGATGCAATCCACCAGAATGAGTTTCAGTTCTCATATACTAGATGGAAACTTTTCCAAAATTGCTGAGTAGTTTCTCAAATGATTATTATTAAATTTTTGCTAATGATTTTTTACACTTTGCTCAACTCGTCTGCCAGAGCTCTAGAATTGTTAAAATTTATTTGTAATTATTTGTAATTGTAAAAAGATTTGGCGGCTTCATTCTATACATAGAAGTTTGACAAATTTCAAACTGGGTTCATGTAAAGTTGTATATTGCTATACACTAACACAACTTGCCTACTAAAAAACTACCCAAGTTTCAGTTTCTAATGTTATTTATTACCATCGTATGAATAACTACAGCATGTTACCTAACTACTAACTACTTGTAGTCTTGTGCCTTTGGTGGTTGCTCCTTGCTGCTTTGTTTTCTTATCGTGCTCTGCCACTTTCTTGGTGTACTCCCTGTGTACCAAGTCATCTATAGGTACATTCTTTACTGAGTCGTGTTTGGCATAGAGTCTGAACCAGCTCTCTCTAAAGTTTTGTATCTGACTTATCAGCTTCTCTATGACATCTATGACCAGGCAGTAAGCTACCATGTACACAGTAAGTATAATTACTGTGTAGATGATTTGCTGAAATACATCAAGGCGGCAATTTTAGGAATGAAGTATTCACCAAGTTCTGTTTGTTGGAATGTTACATCATTCAAGTGTCCGCATGACCAGCCAGTTTATGTTACTTGACTGCCGAGTCATTGGAAAATATAGGTCGCAGGGATGTCTTAAAAGTATTCCAATCGAGTCAAGTGATTATCATTCTGATATTTTCATTAAATCGCTGTGCCGACTAACTTCAAAATTAAAATTATTTTCTTTTAAAGTAAAGTTTCCGAGGTCCGTAACACCTTAGTGAGAAAATATCACACTCAGTAGGAGACTCGAATGAAATAACTTTAATCCTTTGTGAATTTTTTGACATATTCAATGATTTCAGTGACAAAACCAAGCCAATTGAATAAAACACTACATTTCGGAGACCCAATACAAACTACTGGGTCAGAAAAATAACCAACCTGGTTAACAGTAGCCCACATCTTATCTACACATCCGTAAGGCCATATTATGGCACTCCTTTCCACAGTATCCTTATTCATCACTTGAAATGCACATTTTGTGTTGATGATCTACAGCAAGTGATATGGTAATCAGGTGGTGAGCGGTCACAGCTATGACTGCATATTCAACAGCCATAGAAACATTGAGGTGCATTAGCCTGTAGCTCTATTGCATAGCCTTAGGTTACTCACATCTTCACTAATATCGTTAGGGGTGATGCAGCAGGAGAAGGGAACAGAGCAACGCTCGATACTTGGGTTAGACTCGGTACAGTTGAAGTATTTGTTAAAATTCCAGTCAAGGTAACCCTCATTACCTGCACCACAACACTCCACTGAAAGCTACAGAATAAAATGTGTAATGTTATTCACGCATGACACAATGCAGTGTCTAGGGTACTTTCAGTAACATTTTGTAGTCCTACAGGTAAAAAAACAACCTAATTTTTGTCACTATTCCTTTGATTTTATAAAAGAATAATGTAATGAACACCATATCAGTGGTTGACTTTATAAAATTCAATTGGTTGTTTGAAAGAAGTTAATTGTAATTTTCTTGTTTGAGTTGATTACACACTTTACGTACTATACACTATATGGCACCAGAAATATTCCCCTACAGATTATTCACCTGTATCCAGTCAACAAAGTTCTGGAGGTCAATGTCATCTCTATATGCAACTATAGCTGTGCGTCTGATAAAATCGCTGATGTATTCAATCGCGACAGCAGTGAAGACAAACAAACCAATTACTACCAGCAGCTGTAGCACCAGTATACCCAGCAGCACATGCCTGAAGAACCTATAATATATCACCATCTTTCAGTGGCAGCGCTTTGCAATATGTATCACACAAGAGCAGCAACGATAGGTAGTATGGCAGTTCTAAATAGAAGTTGCCTTCTCATGACAAGTTTCAATAGCTGTATAGTTCATATATTAGGCTGGGGTGTGTGACTCACTTGAGAAGAGGAATATTTTGACGTAAAACACCAACGCAACCAGCGAATGCGAGCAGAAACACGATGAGGCCAAGAAATGCAATCACAATGGCTATGTCTGTGATCACATCTAGAATGGATTTCACAGTTTTACTCTCTACAATCAATACATCATAAAGTCTGCTTTGATAGATATCATTACGTAAGCGTTAATAAGATTGAATTGTAAGCTTTAAACGTGATCTACTAAATTGGTAATATAAAACTACAATTGTATGTACATGCTTTGATTCAGCTGCCAATAAAAGTTTGATCAAATTTTAGAGGCAGCACAAACCTGTCATGGTATGCATGAGTTAAGTTATGTAAGCTTCAAATATACCGGTTCCACAACTCCTCAAATAAATAGGCAAAAGGTTAAAAAGAGATCAGTCAACAACTATTTTGTGAAACCAATTTTAAATATTTACGTATTTTTTGTGTTTTCTGGATGAAGGCCCAAATACCCAGGAGGATCATACAGAGGCCAACAAACCAGAATAGTACATTAACAGCAAAGACTGTCCACCTAAGCACTGGACTGATGGTTCCTGACAGCTGCCTGCGGAGCTTCTCTACCTTGTTATCATGAGCTTGGACATATCTCTCATGTAACACTTGGTGTGATTCTGTAACAACAATAAATGACGAAACAGCCAAATAAAGCTCTCCAAAAAAATTATCAACAGCTAGTAAAATCTTAATTCAAACTGTTCGATCATCAGTGCTTACCAGCTGAGACCTTGGGCGCCATTTTGAAATTTCAAAGAGGCGTTAGTACAGCAAGAGCCTGTATAGTACTGTTCAACCAATCGGTGCATTCTGCACATAGCTCTGCCATTGTTGGTATTAGCAAGCTCTGCCATTGTTGGTATTAGCAAGCTCTACCATTGTTGGTATTAGCAAGCTCTAACAATAGATGTAGTAAGGCTGTACCACATCCTTGTACTGTACAATACCAGAGCCGACTGAGTCAGCTTGGGTTGAAGGTCGAACCGCACATACTAGGAGTATACAATGCACAGTTTCACCTCATACAATTGAACTGAACAATAAATTTATTGTTCGATCAAATTAAACAACCAGTGAAGTCTTGCACCAAATAAAACTAGATCTTTTACCTTCGTGTTTAGCTAACTCGTGTTTCACAAAATCTCATATCATAAACTTTGCTGACAGCCATGATGACTACTTCTAAAATAATACACTTCAGGCTCGGTAAAGCGCCCCATTGACATTTAACTTTTATTTATATATGAAAAAAAATTCACTCAATATATCACTAAAAGTAATACTTTGCAGAGATAGAGAGAAAGCTAGCATCCATTATTGATGGCAAACATCATAAAAAGTACGTAAAAAAAACATTTTCCTTTTGCGAAAACCTATTTTAAATAATTAGTAAACATATAGAGATTCATTCATCTTTCTTGCGCCTGCCTGGGGAGGACTTGCTAGTTCTGCACCAGAGGAACAGTAGAGCCAGTACCAGTGGAGCAATTAGTGTTAGTAGAGCAGCTAGTAGTAGGTCTACTTCATGTGCATTTAGTATCAAAAGTCCAAATAGGTACCTTCCCTCTGTAGTATAAGAACTATGTATTACATCTCTACCACTTTAACAATAGTTCAGGTACCTTCCACTGTCATCATTTACTCATACATACATATTTTCTGTCTATGTATGATAACAAGAAAAAAGTCTGTCTGTGTATTTGTTCACCTGTGCATGTATCTGTGTGTTTTCCTTTTGAATGAACACCCATGTAAAAACATGGTATTGGACCAAGTTGATGGATGGCGGGGGGGGGGAAGTTTAAAATTGCCATTTGCTCTCAAATTTGACATATTTGAAGATTTAATACTAATATATTTTCAATAATGTAGGTGGAGACGAATCCTAAACAGTTGATACTTGCTAATATTTGGTGGTTGGAATGTAAATCAAGCAATTCTGTGTTGGTTAATGATTCACGCTACTTCCATACAGAACCATAAACCACAACATTCTTTCCTAACATTGTTCTTGCAAGTTGATTGTCTCAATAGTGAGTGCAATGTGCCAGCGCACTACACACCTGCGTCATCTTCCTTATTGAGTGAAAGGATAGGGTGAGGAAAGAAGAGATGGAGAGAGTAGAGCCGGGCTGACGTAAAGCAAGGTAGAGCGTGAGAAGTAGAGCGGGTGGGCAAAGGGAGAGGTGGGAGATGAGAGAGGACAGGAGAGCGGAGGAGAGGAGAGTGGAGTGAGAATGAAGCTGGCTGGAATGATGATATTTGAATACAAGAGCTAATACCAGTAGTAATATATGAGCAGATCTCCCTACCAAGTGTTTTTTTGTGGTTCTGGCCTTGGGGGTTATGCAATGAGTTACGACGTTGGGTGAATTCGCCGAGTTTATATTGTATTTCATTTGAGAGGTATTTGAGTGGCATTTGAGTGGCATTTAAGTGGCATTTGAGTTTTAATTATTTTTTTACTCGATTTGAACTCATATACCAGCTATATTTTGAATGTATGGCGTTTAAGTTTTGATACTTTTTTCACATAATTTGAACTCATATGGCATCTTGAGAGAGAGGAGAGAGAAGACAGAGAGGAGAGAGGAGAGAGAAAGGAGAGAGGAGTTTTATCTACATTGAATAACTATATTGATCAAAAATGAAACATTATATGATTATATACGTTGATTACATAATAAGTAGGGAAAATCTTCCTATATAATATAGCTAGAGTCAGTAAATACTAAGTAATACAAAGCACTACAACTTGTAATGACAATCAATGTATACATACATACATATGGTATCTTGAGAGAAAGAAAGAGAGAGAGGAGAGAGGGAGAGAGAGGAGAGAGGGAGAGAGAGGAGAGAGGAAGAGAGAGAGAGGAGAGAGGAGTGAGAGAGAGAAAGAGAGAGATGAGAGAGATCTTTTAGTTTTCTATACATTCATGTACATATGGTTGATTATGTACATATTTATGGGTATATTTATATCTACATAGAGAGAGGAGATATATCTAAATTGAATAAATACATTGATTAAAAATGAATCATTATATGATTATATACATTTATTACATAATAAGTAAAGAAAATCTCTCCATATAATATAGCTAGAGTTAGTAAATACTAAGTAATACAAAGCACTACAACTTGTAATAAATACAAAGTAATAACAGTTATTGCATAGTTTGTTCCTTTACAATGATGTTTTTGATGTACTGATGTTTGGTAAAAAAAACTACATTAGTTAAGTTTTAAATTCATATGAAAAAAATTTGTGTCAATTTAGTATCTACTCCATTATATATTTACAATATTACTTTGTAATTATTAGTGAAAGAAATTATGAAATACTGGGGAGTAATCAAGTAATTCAGTAAGGAAATTGGTTGGAATTGAAGTAATATTATTTAAATACAACATTGCTTTGCAACAACTATTAATAAAAGCAATTATGAATGTTGATGAGTTACTAAGTAATCTAGTAAAGAAAACTGATTGAAATTACGGTAATATTTGTTAAAAGATACTTGCGACATGTTTTATCAACGAAAAAATCAAACAATTTTCAAAATAATTACGATTAACTAAGTGATTCAGTAGGAAAAACCAACTGAAACACACAATATCCGTTTTGAAATATTTACAATAAACACAATTGGGTAATATTTGTTAAAAGATACTTGCAACATGTTTTATCAACGAAAAATTCAAACAATTTTCAAATGTTTACGCGTAACTAAGTGATTCAGTAGGAAAAACCAACTGAAACACGCAATATCCGTTTTTGAAATATTTACGATAAACACAATTGGGATATTGCTGTTATCAAAGAAATCAAGCGAGTATCAAATGTTTACGAGTAACTAAGTGTTTCAGTTGAAAAAAATCGATTGAGATCGTGTGACATCCGTTACAAAATATTTTACGTCAAGTTACCAACGAGAAAATAAATATTTCTTAGAATATCCGCTATAGCGAGTTACGATAATTTTTACGCACCTTGAAGGTTTTCAGTCCATTTTCAGTCAGATCAAAATTTATGCGGGACGTTTTAGGTATTATTTCAGTCGACGTAATGTTACCAGTTCATTTTTAAAAAGTAATTAATTATAATATAACGCAAGTGTCATTTTACTAATAAACTCATTCCAGAAAAGACATTAATCATCATCTCGCTTAATCCTATATGTTTTGATCTTTTTAATATCAAGTGTTATAAAGCCGCTCGAGAAAAGTCATTAATTACACCTAAGCACTATTTATTATCATGCTATTTCTATTTAAAACAAAACAACAAACGTCCATAGATGATGGAATTATAGGTCGAATTCAACCTAAAAAGGAAGAGAACTTGATTGCATCTATCTCCTGTTTTTTATTGTTTCATTACATATTGGTTAATACAGATACAGCCTTCCACCAAAACGGATTTGTGGTTTTACTTTTAATCCTAGTTATCTCCGCTATCGTCTAAAAAACATGAGCAAAGCATGACTTTATCCACTTGTTTTATTAGTTAGACTGTTACTTTTTTTAAAAATCTCCTTGTTTTTTGTGTGAAATGCAAATAATGTATCAACATACATAGTATATTTTCTATTTTTAGGAAGCTTTTTTGTCTAATAAATCAAGAGTTATATGTTACATATACATATTTAAATGCTATCAGATATCTTTAAAGTGTTTATTACATTCCTAACTCATACTTAATGCTGTAAACTATAATTGAAGCTCTCACATTTTAATTTACTGTCTGATGATATAAAGATGGAGCTACACTACATCATTGTTTTGCTGATGATGTGTCTATATGATTGTTTGTGGTAGTGTGTGTTATAGTAGAGTATATCAATAAACTGCAATTGAACTAGTTATTAAATGCTATCAGTACCTGTAAAGTATTTTATTACATTCCGAACTCATACTTAATGTTGTAAAACTATAATTGAAGCTCTCACATATTAATTTACTGTCTGATGATATAAAGATGGAACTACACCGCATCAATGTTTTGCTGTTGATGTGTCTATATGAAAATTGTTGCTATAAAAATATGTTTGAAGGATGTGAGTTGTCATTCAAATGAAATGTAAGTTTCATCCTAGCTAGTTATATTTAAAAGAGTATCAACCTAGAGGTTGTAAAATTTGTTTATCCAACGCTCTACATTCAAAAATTTTAGCTAGATGGAAAGACAGTTTACAGGGGTGTATGTGGTGGTTAAGCTTATTAATCCATCTAATCTCTATCTTCCTATTTTTTTAACCAACTTCCTAATTGTCTTCCACTTTTTTAAAAAAACAATATCATTTATCATAGTAATAATCAGAAAATCAGTCTACAAATGACTTCAATGTTTTGTATATAAGAGAAACTATTTTTTTAAAAAGTATCAGTTTTCATTTGTACTTCATTTCAAGTATTAGTCTGCGAAACTACAAAAAATGGCTAGCAATATTCCTACAACAAATGAGTAAGTTATTTATACTATCTTTTACAATTTTTGTTGCAGTTACATTTATAAACTTATACAAATGTATATATATATATATTACTTGTAGGTCTACAACCTCAAATGATGCATTAGAACTAAATATAGATGAAATAGATTTCAGTGCCATGCAAGTATATTATTGAAACTTTATTATTCAACTGTATTATATAGAGTTTTTAATTAATCACAATCTTGATTTATTGTTTTATTAAGCTCTACCGATGATGAAACAATGAGGTGGCTGGAAGAATGTTTTAAGGAGACGGAGAAGCCAAAAAAGACCAAGCCTACCACGCACATTGCTATGAGTAAGTATTTTTCTGTATTATGAAAAATGTAAATTTTTCTGTAGGTAAAATAATAACGACTCTACATTTACTACGTTATTTTTATAGAGAAAACATCTACACGCTTTATTGCAAGCGCATGCTATATAGGGAAAGATAAATCCTTTCTCTCCTATGATCGCCACACATTTGAATGTAAGTATGATAAAAATATTATTTACTACATACTCATTCAATTTTAATAAATTTTTTTCAAAAACTAACATAATTACATTCGTATTTTCTATTTTAGCTCAAGCAGAGAACCTGCAGCTAGAACAGTACAGAAGCAGAAGTGTTATAGATGGGGAAATAAAAGATGATAAGGAGTGCTTCAAGTGTAAGTGATATGCATTATCTTTATATACATATACCATACTCAAGACAGTTATCTATATATATATATATATAATGAGAATTTGTTTATTTTGCTTGTAGATATCGATAACAAAAACACAAGGTATTTTCTTTCAGTGCTTACGTTATTATTGATAGCGTATTGTACAAAGACGCTGAGCGAAGCACTGAAAGAAAAAAAAACAGTATTTCGTGTATATTTTGTGGTAAGAAGTTTAAATTAGGGAAGATGCATGAGCCTGGCCGAGTTCTTTCAAGACATTTTTTTGCTCACTTGTTTATTTTTTATTGTTTATGCGGAAAATCACATACAACTTTGAGAGAACTCCAGCAACATACTTGTATTTTGAAAACTAAAATGTTTTTTGTTGTTGATATTGCTAGTTATAATAATTTTGTTTTATTTATTAATAAAAAATATTCTGAGTTAGTTATGAACATTACTTTTCCAAAAAATTTTATGTTAGTATATCTCTATCCAATAGAAGGTTATTTTTCTGGAAACATCGATTTAGATTTTGAATTAGGGTGTAAATGGTTGGCAATAGCTAAAAAACCGGTTGCTGGAGATCGAAAGCTTTTACTTAAAACCCAGCGTAAAAAAATGAGAGCACTTATATCTTCAGATTCTGATTTTTCAGAAACTGAAGAAAGTAATAATGACTTAATTTCTGTTGCTAGTTCACAGTGCAGTCCAAAAACCAGTGTTTTAGAATCTAATACAACAGATAACCCACAAACTCAAGTAGATTTAAAACAAAGCCAAAAGATTGATATAACTTCACTTAAATTAATTTTGAATATAAAAGATGGACTGAAAAAAAAGGGTTTTAATGATTGTGTTAAATTGAAATTAGCGTCTATTAGACAGAAAATGCAAAAAAATTCAGATTTTTCTCAAGAAGAAATTCTTGTATTAACTGCACTCTTAGGTGATTTTAAAATTTTTATTTCACTATATTTTTTAATATTATCATGGCTCTGGAATAGGCTTTATGCAACTATCCTATTTTATAATTTCTTACCACAAAATATATAGTTAATAGGATGTTTTTTATAAATACTCTCTATATATATATATATTATATATACAGACAATAGTCTGTGTTTTTATGAATACTTTATTCATATGTATACACTTCATGTAAAATTGTTCTGTCATTAGTTTACCTAATGCATTATTTTTATTTGTTTTGTGGTTGAGAACTCCATACGCTTCATTCTTACTGTATTACTTTGCATAATATTACAAAATAAATATTACATCAACTACCTTCATACTGCATCCAAGTGATGAAACAGTAAATTTCACATCTGTATTACTGAATCTATTGCATTGTTATGAAAAAGACTATAATTACTTAATTATTATGTCATATCGTGACAAACTATCAACACCCAATTCACAAAACTGTAAAACCTAAAGTATAATGCTTGTGGTTGTAAAAAGTCTTCTACTGTTTTGGTTTCTCAAACAAATTATAAAACATTTTTCACAATTTTTTGTGTAAAAGCGGAGTTGTCTTACCATTTTGACACAATGTGCCGACAACTTTTACATATTTTTTCAAAAACGAAGTTTAGAAATTATAAATGGGAGTTGTCTTAACATTTTTGAAAAATGAGACGATAACTTGAAATATTTATTTTTGTGTCGGAACATTGAAATTTTGTAACATTTTAGAGTTGTTGTTATATGTTTATGTATTACTACGCCGATTCTCGTACGAAGGGAGATCACGAGAAAACGCGGAGGCAGGACAATCAAGATTCTGACAATCAGAAATCAAACCTGACAATCTGATGCAATCCCCCTCTTAGGACTGGCCAGTCATTCCCCCTTCATGATCTAAGCTACAAGGAACATCTAAGAGGTAAGTATAACATGGTGGCAGCGTAACCGATCGACTTGTTCCACGCCAAAACCCCGAGTTTTCACACGACTGATTGGACATTTTTGGACCAATTCTTGATGAACTTTAGGCTTCAATTATGGATGCGCTAGGTATGCAACCTCCGGGGGAGTTGAGTTTTGAGGGTAATGTCTCGGAGAACTGGAGAAAATGGCGGCGCCAGTTTGAGAATTATTTGATTGCTATAAACTTGATCGCTGGGCCAGCTGATGAAGATGGTAATTTTCCGGCAGGGAACACGGCCATCTGGCAACGGCAGGTAGCAATTCTCCTGCATACAGCCGGCGAGGAAGCAGCGGAAATATACGACCAGTTTGAGTTCACAGCTGAGCAGAATAAGAATAGATTGCCCGACGTACTTGAGAAATATGAGGGTTACTGCAACCCAAGGAGAAACTTGCTATACGAGTGGTACGTTTTCATGTCCATGACTCAGAATGAAGGCGAATCTATAGACATGTTTGTAAAAAGACTGAAGACACAGGCCGCGAAGTGTGAGTTTGGTGACAAAAAAGAAATGATGATGCTTTGTAGATTAGTTTTCGGTATCAAAGACACCAAGCTCAAGGAACGTCTGCTGAGAGACAATAATATTACCTTGGGTCGTGCCATGGACGACATTCGAGCCGCTGAGGTGACAAGAGCCCAAATGTCCTCAATGGCTAATGGTGATAAAACGGTGTCTCATATTGCTAGAGATGAGCCGTCAACTGATAATGCACACACAAGGATCAGCTGCAAGTACTGCGGCTACCAGCATATGAAGGGTAAGTGCCCTGCCTATGGCCAAACCTGTAGAAAATGTGGAGGACGAAACCATTTCCAAAAGAAGTGTTCTTCAAAAGCTGTACAAGAGATCAGAACAGAACAGAGTGAAACAGAAGGAACACCAGGTCTTAGGGATTTGTTCATAGGGGCTGTTGGCACAGGGGAGAAGTCTAAAGGAAATTCATGGTCAATGTCGGCTGAGTTAGATGGGAGGGTAATAGTAGACTTTAAAATAGATACTGGAGCTGAGGCCAACATAATACCACAGCGTATTGCCAAAACCCTCAAAGCAGCAATGAAGCCCTCGCCTACACGTCTGCGGGGTTACAACAACGCGATCATTGAAAACGTAGGTCGAATCTCAGTACCATTGAGCCTAAATGACAAGAAGGCCGATGTATCATTCGAAGTTGTGGCTGATGACCTTGCACCCATTCTAGGTCTGGCAACTTGTCTGGACTTCGAGATAGTAAAACAAGTAAATGAGCTCTCATCATCAAAACTGGATGAATACCCTGAAGTGTTCGCCGGGCTTGGTTGTCTCAACAAGGCGCATGAGATCCAAGTTGACCCCTCTGTCAGACCAGTTATACACCACGCAAGGCGAATACCAATCAACATGATGGACAGAGTCAAGGAGGAACTTCACACAATGGAACAAAACGAGATAATCACTCGAGTAGATGAGCCAACAGACTGGGTTAACTCTATGGTGGTCGTTGAGAAGAAGAATGGAGCAGTTAGAATCTGTCTAGACCCCCGTGATCTCAACAAGGCTATCAAAAGAGAGCACCACCACATACCCACACTAGACGACATTGCTCATAGATTCAATGGGATGGAACATTTCACCATACTGGACATGAAATTTGGTTATTGGCACATACCTCTCACAGAAAAGAGCAGCATGCTGACTACTTTCAACACACCGTTTGGTCGCTATCGTTACCTGAGACTGCCTTTTGGGATCAACTCGGCAGCCGAAGTATTTGAGAAACGAGTGGAACAGATATTTGAAGGTATACCAGCATCTGTATACTTTGACGACATCATTGTAGCTGGTCGTACCAAAGCAGAACATGATGAGAACCTCCGTAAGCTACTACAGAGGGCCAAGGAAGCTAACATCAGATTCAACAAAGACAAAGTTCAGCTTGACAGGCCTGAGGTAAGCTACCTGGGCCATATCATATCTAAGGAAGGTCTTAAGCCAGATCCTGGAAAGGTCAAGGCGATAGAAATGATGCCTGAACCAACCGACAAGCTAGGCATACAGAGGCTGCTTGGCACGCTTAACTTCCTGAGACCATACCTACCAAACATGTCTACACTGACCGAACCGCTGAGGTCTCTACTCAAAGATGATGTCCCATGGTCATGGGGTCACGAACAGAAGGAAGCCATGAGAAAGATAAAGGAGTTGCTCACCAGTGGCCCTGTACTGAAGTTCTATGACATGAACAAGGATGTCACATTGCAAGTAGATGCCTCAGAGTCTGGCCTAGGTGCTGTGATATTTCAGGACAATCACCCTGTCGCTTACGCATCACGCTCATTGTCCCCTGCTGAGTGTAACTATCCTCAGATAGATAAAGAACTGCTTGCTATTGTGTTTGGTTGTGAACGATTCAATCACTATGTATATGGTAAACCACTGGCCGTTCAAACGGATCATCAACCACTTGTAGCGATTGTAGCCAAACCACTACAGAAAGCCTCACCCAGACTGCAACGTCTACTAATGCGCCTGCACCGCTACCAAATTGACAAAGTGACATTTGTACCAGGAAAACACCTTTACCTAGCTGACACGCTCTCTCGGGCCTACCTACCTGAAGCAGTACCCGATCAGAGTGACCTGGATGAGGTAGTAGCCATTCACACAGTGCAGATCACTGATGCAGCTAGAGAGAGGCTTTTGATTGCCTACCAGGCAGACACCACTATGACTTTACTCAAACAGGCACTCAAGACAGGGTGGAATTGGCCAAAGAAGAAGATGGCACCCCTGGCTATTCAACCATACTGGCATGTCAGAGATGAAATATATGAGTCTGATCAGTTCCTGTACATGGGTGAAAGACTACTCATACCTGTAAGTGAACGACAACAGTCACTCCAACAAGTGCATGAAGGCCATCTGGGCATGGACAAATGTAAAGATCGTGCCAGAAGATCGATATACTGGCCAGGTATGTCAGCTGACATAGAGGCGCTAGTAGCAGAATGTCGTGTGTGCAACAAGTTTTCTAGACAACAGCAGAAAGAACCCCTCATGCCACACACGCTCCCAACCCTACCTTGGAATAAGGTGGCCATGGACATTTGCCAGTTCAAGAACAACAATTACCTGGTAGTAGTTGACATGTACTCTCACTTTCCCGAACTGCGACTAATGCAGAAGAAGACCGCCTCTGACGTCATCATGGGCCTCAAGTCTATGTTCGCTGTGCACGGAGTGCCAAAAGCTATCATGGCGGACAACATGCCCTTCAACAGCATACAGATGGAGCAGTTTGCATCCGAATGGGGCTTTGAAATAGTCACATCAAGCCCCCATTACCCTAGGTCCAATGGGCTTGCTGAGAGATATGTACAGACAATCAAGGGCTTCTTAAAGAAGGCTGAGGAAGCCAATCAGGATGTGTATGCCTCATTGCTAGCATACCGTGAAACGCCAGTCACTGGCTGTCAGTATAGCCCTGCTGAGATGCTGTTCAATCGCTGTATACGGGGGCGTCTCCCATTGACTGAGACACACCTCACGCCTGTGGTGAGAAATGATGTTAGAGAACAGCTCATCGCCCGACAGGCAACCGCCAAGCAACACCATGACAGACATGCTTTACGCCAACCACTACCAGAACTAACAGCTGGACAGCCGGTGTTGACCAGGATTGGGACAGACAAGGTTTGGACGCCAGGGAGAATAGCCAGCGAACATGATAGTCCTAGATCATACGTGGTCACCCAATCAGAAAGTGGACAGGAAGTCAGACGAAATAGGATACATCTACGGCCCGACAATACTACACCCAGCACACCTCGTCTGGATATCTCGTCTACCGACCACCAGCAAGCTACAGATGATCTTGACACTACCACCAGACCGATAGTCGACGCTGTACCGCACACACCTCGTAGGAGCTCTCGTGCCAACAAAGGTCAGCCGCCCTCCTGGCTCAACGACTATGACAGAGACTAGTTGACTCTGTATACATACATGGCTTCCGATGTTTTCGGTAGGCCACACAATTGTACATATACGCTTTACTTACCGCTTATCGCTAAGAGCTATCTGCTACCCCTACAACTTCAATATTATGCTTATTGTTATTTACGTCGACTCTCGTAGGATAATCTGAGACTCTCGTATAACGCTCTACACTACTTACTGTTATTAACTGTTTGCTACTTCAATAACTTCTATGGAAAAAGAAGGATGTTATATGTTTATGTATTACTACGCCGATTCTCGTACGAAGGGAGATCACGAGAAAACGCGGAGGCAGGACAATCAAGATTCTGACAATCAGAAATCAAACCTGACAATCTGATGCAATCCCCCTCTTAGGACTGGCCAGTCATTCCCCCTTCATGATCTAAGCTACAAGGAACATCTAAGAGGTAAGTATAACAGTTGTAACCCCGAAAGTTTTACAAATTGGCTAAATTACTAATGTTAAATATGAATAAAATACTTTATTACACTAAATATATACAAATTATTGCACAATACAAATAATAAATAATTTAATGTTCATGAGTTGTTGCTGATAGATTTGGCGAGCCGACGGTCATTCACTTGTACACGTATTCTATCTAAAAGCATACATAGATGTCGTTATAACAACTACATTATACTATGGTGAAAAATACGGCTATTAGTAGTTACTTATTACTAGTGAAGATAAACATACCTTAATTAAATTTCCGATATCGAAATCCTGCTAGCTTCGCTTGAAATGTGATTGTTATCTTCATTGCTTTTCTCACTATCATTGTCGACAACTTCATCTTTTTCCTCAAATTTTTTGTTTTCAGAGTCATCATCCGTCATATTATCATCTTCTTCATCAGTATAAGCATCAATGTTATCATCGTCATCATCATCATCATCATCATCATCATCATCATCATCATCATCAGCAGCAGCAACATCATCATCATAACTTTTCATCAGCTCAGCATCATCAAATAGAGAAAGCCTGAAAGCTATTCCTTCTTTTTCACTTGAAGTAGATAGAAGCATCAAAGCTTCTTCAACACTCAGAATCGTGAGAATGTGTTTCTTTGTGCCGCTTTCAGTTGTCATCGTACTTTTATAGTGGATCATACCACATTCATGATTTTTGATCTTCAAAACGTTCTCAGGAGGGACAACAATCTTCCCAGTCATCAAAGATCCATCATTCATCATGTATCTGTAAGTGACAGTGTGAGTGATACGTAAAGGTGATGTATCTTGTTTTCGTTTTCGCTGCTTCGACTTCAAATTTTTCCAAACTGAAAGTCTAGTGAATGTCAGAAGAGTGTTGACTGGAATATTATCGAAAGTGATGATATCAAAGTATGCTTGCAACTGTTTCAATGATTTTTTTCTCAAGATTTTGGCTATAACTCGTTGTTTTAGCCCTTGATGATGATTATCTCCTACAATACGCAGATCGGGTTGATTTTCTTCTAGCTTTCCCATGTACACTAGGATTTGTGAAGAGCCGGGATCAAGTTCCTGTAGCTCCACCGTAAGTTCTTTGTCAATCAGTGACTTGACTCGAATTTGATGATTGTTTTTTAAAACATATTCATAGTCCAATATACCATAATCTTCAACGTAATTAACATCGAAAACCTCCAATATCGTAGGAATTGGTAAATCCAACAAACTCACAAAATTTCCGATTTCCAACATTCCTTTCTGCATAGCTCCTGTCATTATTCCACCCATCTCGAGCAATTCAAACTCTCTAAGTTTGTTTACGGCATTATTCTTGCTGTTGCTGAATAAAAAGGAAATTGAAGCTCGAGATAATGTCACTGTCGGTTTTTTGTTATCCTCCGTTCGTTTGACTTCACTGTTCTCATGCAGATATGTGTAGTCCGGTGTGGGACTCAAAGGAGAGTCAGCTGAAACTACATGATGTTTCATTGCTATATCAGCATGAGTATTGGTGTTTGAGCGAGAAGATGTATCATTAAAGGTGTTAGGATTGGATCTTCTATCATCAATGTGAATGTCGTTGGTGGTGGAAATGATGGTTGTAGTGGAAATAGCGTTAGTGTTGTTGGTAGCTGTGGTTGGTTCAATATGGAGCTTAGGAAGTGCTTTGGAGTGTGATGTCATCATACCTGCAAAAAGTAAAAGAACTTAGTTTAATGATGTAAATATACTGAAATTATTGTTTTATTAAAAGATTGTTTTTAAAAACTAAGATTCAAAAACCTAGATGTTTCAATTAATTAAAAACAAATAATTATTTTAGTGCTTCTTACCTTGTTGCTCTCCTAATAGCTGTAGTAGATGTTGCTCCTCTGTTAGCCGCTGTAGAACTGGATGCTTTCTGTGTGAAAACGATGGCTCTTATATAGCTAAAGTTGTACTGATTAAAGCCTATGAACCCCATCTCGTGTCAATCTCTATGAATCAGCATCTTTTCACGCGAAGGAAAGTCAATGTTTTCGCGGGAATAAATGAATTATTTTCACGCGAATACAAACCAATGCTTTCGCGGGAATAAATATTTTAGTTTCACGCAAATGGGAACCATTGCTTTCGCGGGAATAAATGATTTTATTTCCCGCGAATGAAAGTCAATGTTGTCGCGGGAATAAATACTTTATTTTCACGCGAATACAAACCGTTGCTTTCGCGGGAATAAATAATTTATTTTCACGCGAATAGAAACCAATGCTTTCGCGGGAATAAATGATTTTATTTCCCGCGGATGAAAGTCAATGTTGTCGCGGGAATAAATACTTTATTTTCACGCGAATACAAACCGTTGCTTTCGCGGGAATAAATAATTTATTTTCACGCGAATAGAAACCAATGCTTTCGCGGGAATAAATGGTTTCATTTCCCGCGAATGAAAGTCAATGTTGTCGCGGGAATAAATACTTTATTTTCACGCGAATACAAACCGTTGCTTTCGCGGGAATAAATACTTTATTTTCACGCAAAAGCATTGGTTTCTATTCGCGTGAAAATAAATTATTTATTCCCGCGAAAGCATTGGTTTGTATTCGCGTGAAAATAATTCATTTATTCCCGCGAAAACATTGACTTTCCTTCGCGTGAAAAGATGCTGATTCATAGAGATTGACACGAGATGGGGTTCATAGGCTTTAATCAGTACAACTTTAGCTATATAAGAGCCATCGTTTTCACACAGAAAGCATCCAGTTCTACAGCGGCTAACTGAGAAGCAACATCTACTACAGCTATTAGGAGAGCATCAAGGTAAAAACTTAATAAATTACAGTTTTTACTCATGAAATATTTATTATACTAAAACAACTGAAAAAAATTAATTATCTGTATTTTTTTAGATTCAACCACAAAAAATGGAAATAGTTAACAACACAGAATCAGAAACTCAGCCTAAACCTTTGACTCAAGAGGACTTGATACTTCTACAAAACCTATGCAATAAAAAAATTGAAGAGAGAGTGCGAATTATCTCAAACAATTGTAAATTCATCCAGAAAGACTTGATAAAACAGCTAAATATTTTTCGAACTGAATCTTTTCTAACATTAAAGCTCTTAGGGAATGAAGTTACATCAGACATTCAGAGATTACATTATGTATTACAACAACGACAATATCAACTAGAACAGGTAAGCACACCAATTTCTATCGAGTGTGCTCGTAAAGATCTTGCTCTAAAAAAAAGAAACATGCAACGACAGTCCGCTCAAAGACAAGCTAGAAGGGTAAGGACTCAACAACGTAAGGCACGACAAGCTACAAAAACATCTGATTAACAGTCAATTTTTGATGATAAGGTAATAATTAATAAAAAAACACTATTTAGTAAAAGTTTGTAGTTGTTTTAAATTTTCTGTTTAACCATTCTATACTAATACATAACTTTCATTTTTGTTTAATCATCCTATGCTAATACATAACTTTTTATTTTAGTTCATTATGGAATCAAAAGTACATAGAACAGAAGTCTTCCTTCCTAAGATATAACATCAGTACATCAAGTACATCAATGATGACATTGTAAAAAAGATTATGTATTGATTATCATTACAAGTTGTAGTGCTTTGTATTACTTAGTATTTACTAACTCTAGGTATATTATACAAGGATATTTTCCTACTTATTATGTAATAAATGTATATAATCATATATTGGTTTAATGTAGTTATATCTCCTTGTTCTTCTCTCCTCTCTCTCCAAATATCATATGAGTTCGAGTTATGTAAAACAATTATCAAAACTTAAATGCCATACATTCAAAATCTAGCTGCCATATGAGTTCAAATTAAGTAAAAAAAATAATCGAAACTCAAATGCCGCTTAAATGCCACTCAAATGCCACTCAAGTACCCCTCAAATGAAATACAATATAAACTCGGCGAATTCATCCAACGTCGTAACCCATTGCCTAAACTCCAAGGTCTAATCCACAAAAAAACACTTGGTAGGGAGATCTGCTCATATATTACTACTAATACCACTAATCTTATATAGACACCTATCTCTATTTCTTACTTGGTGGGGCATTGTTGACATCACCAGATCTTTCTCTGTCAGCATAGATCAAGGCAGCATCAACAGCAGACCAGAGCTGAGTTTTGTCCTGTGATGGATAACTGTGCTGAGCAAGGTAGCTACCATTCATTACTGTATATAGTTGTCCCTGGGGATGGGTAAACACTTCAAATGGTTGCCCTGGGTGTCTGTAATTACATGGTTTTGCTATCAACTGTTACAAATACTTCATGCCAGGAAACCATGTCTACCTCTGCCAAAACTATAAAATCGCAATTTTTATTATTAACAATACCTCCACAGCTGGTGAGGACATCCAGTGTACTCACCCGTTCTTGGCAAAGGTGGTCCAATACTCTATCATTTTTCTAGAAAGCTCTCGGTCTTCATCTTTACATTCAGCACCTGAAAGTAAATGCTAAATTCTTCAAAAGTGTTTTGTCAACGGCTTTTGACAGAATCGAACAGTTTTCTAATATAACAAAAGTTGGTGTTGGGACGACATGTATCGGTCCTGAAGTCCTGAGAAATTCTTAAGATTTCCTATTTATCTTTAATTAACTCTCATGTAAACTTAATTGAATTTGATTGTTTAATAATACCAAAAGAGGTTAATCAATAGTAAAATACACATAAAACTTTAGTTGTTTTAAAATTTTAAAATGAATATGGTAACTAATAACACAAATTTTAAAAAAGAAATCCTTAGGATTTCTTCAAGAATTCCCAGCAAACTTCAAAACCGATAGATGTCGTCCCAACATCCAAAAGTTTTACTGTTATATTGTTGTTCCTTTTATCTCCACTCTCTCAAAAGCATAATGTCAGCTTAGAATATTGTATAAATGAAAGATAGTTTGAAATTGTGGAATAAAATTGTTTTGCCTGCACATTGCAGGTGTGGTGAAGCTGTATGTAAACTTTCAGTTTATGTAAAAGAACTCAATATATGCCAAACTCCGTACATCTGAAGCCATTTGTCAGTTCTCTCTCTGAGTCCTTCGTCCACAATGGATAACCAAATACATATGGTATCTCATCCCCGTGTGTAGCTCCTACTCGTAGCCATTCAGGGGTTGGAGATGTTTGGGTCGCTTCTGGTCTCTTCTTCTGGAACTCATAGGCAAAAGTATTGGTTGGAGAGACAGTGCTGTGCAGCTGAAGTAGTTGTATGACCGGTAGCTTCACTACGATGTCTCCTACAACAGATAATGATCTCACTCAATGAGCTCAAACTTCTTCGACTTCTGGGACTGCGCTTTTTTTTATCAGTTGCTTTTCAGTAGCAAAAACATCCTGTTTTGTTAGTTACCACAATGTTGTTGACTAATGCACTACCGTAAAAATAAACAGTATCGGGTTTAAAAAGCATTCTAATTATGGAAGTATAATATATTAAGGGTAAAGTGGACACGTGAACTGGAAATACAATATGGAACAATGCAAGTGAAAAGTAGTTGCTATCTACTAGCTCAATAGTGGCATGAATGTTTTTTGTTGGGCCTATCAGAGGTAGGATTGAGTCTGTAACAGCGAATACTATAGCACCAAATATGTGTCAGTAACCGATTGTCCACTTCATTGATGTACAAATACAGACTAATCTTATATATGTAACCATATATACCTGAGATGAGGGAATTTAACTCCAAATATTGTTCTCCCACAGATCTGTTTCTGCTGACTAGGTCTAGTTGATTGCTGATGTAATAGTTAATGTATAAGTCTATGATAGTGCTACGTGTGAGGTCATCAGTTGGGTAGTTGTTAAATGGAAAGATATTTAAAGCTTGTCTAAGGGTGTCAAGTGACACTCCATTGGTCCAATCTTGTCCAGTCATTCGTTGATTTACTTCATCAAGAAAATGAAACATGTAAAACCCTTCTTGAAGGTTCCACCCACCGAGAAAGTCATAGGTACCAAAGTTACCAATGATATTTTTTGTTAGATCTTGGTGTTGTGTTAAGAACGAGTCAGAAAATATTTTGCTCAAATCATGTGGCAGGAAGTTGCCATCAACAATTGGAAAAAATGGAAACGGTCTATCAATTGTCTTAGTAGCTCTCAGTAGCTGTCTCATTGGTTTAGATTGCAAACAGTTCAACAGTTTAGTTTCATCCAAACAGTCAACTTGCTTAATAACTGTAGAGAAAACAGGAAGGGGGTTGCGGTTGATGTAGGTCAAGGACAATGCTGATCCACTCTGTACTATCCCTCTCTGAAACAGATCTACTGTATTTGTTGGTGAAAACATTTGAAATGAGACAGATCTGCCTCCAGCTGACTCACCAAACAAGGTGATGCTGTCAGGATTTCCTCCATAATCTTTAATATTGTCCTTGACCCATTCTATAGCTAGCCTCTGGTCCCACAATCCATAGTTTCCAGGAACTCTAGAATCTCCAGTCGTAAGAAATCCAAAAACATTTAAGCGATAGTTTATAGTCACCACAACAACATCTCCTAAAGCTGCCAGGGCGTCTGCTGGGAAGTGCTCTGATTGGCCAGTGATGAAACTTCCCCCGTGTATCCATATCATCGTGCTCTATGGGATATTATCATAAACAATTTGTACATTATTGAAACTTGGAAAGCTTCCAAGCATGAGACGTCTATACCTGGTAAGAAACCTCAAGTCAAGTCAAATGTGACTACAACTTAGCGTAAAATATCACTTCCCACCTTGAGAATCGTACCTGTAGCCTTTGGAACAAACACATTGAGGTACAGACAGTCCTCCTCCCCTACTGCTTTGTTATCTAAATATTGTGGACAAGGAGAAGCAAATTCCAGGCCATCATGTGATCTGTTGTTGAACTCTCCATAAGGTTGGGGCTTTGTAAACCTCAGTCTACCAACTGGTGCTTTAGCGTACGGAATTCCTGCAAAGAGATCATGCGTTTGCTTTTGAGCCCATGGATATATAACAGCTGTCATACATAGCCATAGAGCTATGCATAGACATGAAACGTAAGTCACAAAAGTTAGTACTCACCCAGAAATCTATGAACTACCAGACCACCTTGTACAACATTACTAGTAGTACCTACTACAACCCCTAGTTTTGTATCCAACTTGACTCTTTCTGAGTTGCTGCCAGCAGTAGTATCAGTAGTAGTAACGGTGCCAATATTACCAGTAGTAGTAGTAGTACTAGTAGTACTAGCACAACCAGTAGTAGTACCAGCGGCCCTGAGAATTATTACAATGTGAATCAGCAGCATATCAGTTATTGTTTTGATTTTTAACTAGTCTTAATTACTTTTCTCTAACTTTATCATTGTCAGTCTTACAGTAGAAATGCCTTTTATCAACAATAGCACCTTGTTTGCACCCATATATTTTTCTCTTCTGCATACATACAATTGTTATTTAAAGGAAATTTAAAAGCTGTTAAGAAAACAACCAATGATAGTAGTAATAACAAAAATGAAAATGTACCAACAAAAAGTTATCACCCACACAAAAGAATAGTTTTAAAATATTGGGAATAGGTTCTGGTAGCGGTTGGTGGTGAACATGCATATCCAGCTTCACAGTAAGTATTCTCTCTGTTACATAGATGTGAGGTTAATACCATGCTAGTGGATGTATGTGGACAATACATTAGTTATTAGATCATACAACGCGCCAGAGTAGTAGAAGAGCTTTTACTACTTTGTCACTCGTGGACACATGTGAAAATGTGTGGGTAACTTTCTACATAGATACAAACAAATGTAGCTGTTTGTTTTTTGGTTATTCGTTTTGAACAATATAGCCTTAGCATCAGCTTTGTGTAATGGCGACTTCCTGACATAATTTCACGCTATGGTATGTTTCCATACGCTATGCTATCAATTAACTGTTATTTTGTTGAGCTGTGCATGAGAAACAGCATGGCCTGTTTCTGAAGAGAGTCTTTTTCTATCACCAAGTTATAACCTACTACCTCAAGTAACAAAGTTAATTGTAGAAAAGTGCATCTGTGACTGCACATTTGTAAATTAAGTACATACCTGAGCCTAAGAGTTACATCACAGCTCCCTAACACCAACACTACTGTGTCTCTATATCTATGGTAGATCTATTTCACCCAGTGACCAATCAATTATTGCCAACTACAGGTCTATAGCACTACTAGTGTGCAAGTTTCTGGACTATTCTAAAGAGTTCTATAACGTTCTATTATAGGTTTGATCAAGCTGTAAATTTTTAGTTTATATTGTGTAGTTTTTCTTCCTTGTAATTATGTTAAGCCCAATCGTTTTGCTATGAACTTTCAAATATATCACAACGAAAGGTTTACATAAATGGGGTTTCTCAATAAGCTTATTTAAATTGTTTGCTCTCCATGGAAAAGACTATAAAGGCAAGTGAGACATTAGTTAGTTAGTTAGTTAGTTAGTTAGTTAGTTAGTTAGTTAGTTAGTTAGCTAGCTAGTTAGTTAGTTAGTTAGTTAGTTAGTTAGTTAGTTAGTTAGTTAGTTAGTTAGTTAGTTAGTTAGTTAGTTAGTTAGTTAGTTAGTTAGTTAGTTAGTTAGTTAGTTAGTTAGTTAGTTAGTTAGTTAGTTAGTTAGTTGGTTGGTTAGTTAGTTAGTAGGCCCCACTCAGAGTGATACTTTAACTAGCTAACTCTGTTACATTTTAGTCCATAAATGTCAAGGACATGTGTGTGGGTGGCTGTGTATGTTTTTATTTGCCTAAACACTGAGAGATGAAAGTTGCTACACAAACAGTGAATTAGACTACTTGGATGTAAGGTTAGGATTTATATTTGAAAAATAGTTGCAAATACAGTAACAGTTGCAGTTTTTGGCAGTTAACACGGTACAATTGATTAGTGAAACTCAACATGGGGCTCAATGAAATACAACATGTCATTAAAATAAGGCAATATAATAGATATAAATATATGATAAAAGATACATAATAATACTGCTTAATTTTGTTCTCTTTTTATTGAGCCGTGGAGAAAAAGCATGAAGGAGAGACTGAGAGAGCAGAAAAGATAAAGGTGGAACAGGGTGAGGGTGGAGCATGGTGGAGGACAAGGAACACAGCAGGGGAAGAAGAGACATGGTGGGGTAAAGAAGATGTGGGGTTAGAGTAGAGGCGGAGGTAAAGGCGGAGGTAGAGGCAAAGGTAGAGGCGGAGGTAGAGGGGGGAGGTAGAGGCGGAGGTAGAGGCGGAGGTAGAGGGGCGCAGGGGAAAGACCAGGGTTGGACAAGGAGAGAGCAGAACACCACCAAGGTAAGAAATAGAGCTGGGTTGGGGGATCAAGCGAGAGAAGCAAAGTTCTAATCTTATTTTAAACGTGTTTGATTTATATCAGGCCTCATTACAATAAGCAAACAATGAGAGGCAAACAGAATATTCATTTATTTCATATTTGATTCATTTCCTAGCAGCTATATCTTTATCAACATGTGGGAGTGATCCATAAGTGACGGTTTGCGACATGGGGAGACAATATCTCAAGGATCTTCACCTGATTTAATAAAGAATACAAACTGTTAAACTAGTTGCTGGATTAACAGTTATATCATGAAGACCATAAAATGATTTCTAATGAGCTACTAGCGTTACACATCTCCTACTCATCAATCACTGTTGCTGTTATCTATAGTTGCTGACCCTGCTGTAAACATCCAACCACTCAATCATTGTTATATAATACAGAATTGAAAATTTGTATAATGCTGCAGGAAATTATCGTCAGCTTATCAGTTAAAGTTTCGAATGGTCATTCATCTTTCTTGCGCCTGCCTGGGGAGGACTTGCTAGTTCTGCACCAGAGGAACAGTAGAGCCAGTACCAGTGGAGCAATCAGTATTAGTAGAGCAGCTAGTAGTAGGTCTACTTCATGTGCATTTAGTATCAAAAGTCCAAATAGGTACCTTCTCTCTGTAGTATAAGAACTATGTATTACATTTCTACCAATGTAAATGCGGGGTGGAGCTATACACCAGTGGGTCAAGTGGGTGGAGTTATACAGCAATGGGTCAAGTGGGTGGAGCTATACACTAACAGGTCAAGTGGGTAGAGCCATACACCAAAAGGTCAAATGGGTGGAGCTATACACCAATAAGTCAAATGGGTGGAGCTATACACCAATAGCTCAAATGGGTGGAGCTATACACCAATAGGTCAAATGGGTGGAGCTATACACCAATAGGCCAAGTGGGTGGAGCTATACACCAATAGGTCAAATGGGTGGAGTTATACACCAATAGGTCAAATGGGTGGAGTTATACACCAATAGGTCAAATGGGTGGAGTTATACACCAATAGGTCAAGTGGGTGGAGCTATACACCAATAGGTCAAGTGGAAGAAATTCTACTCCAATGGGTCAAGTACCTCCCACTACAATCTTTTACTGATGCATACGCACACTTTTTATTTCTTACTTGGTGGGGCATTGCTGACATCACCAGACCTTTCTTTGTCAGCATAGATCAAGGCAGCATCAACAGCAGACCAGAGCTGAGTTTTGTCCTGTGATGGATAACTGTGCTGAGCAAGGTAGCTACCATTCATTACTGTATATAGTTGTCCCTGGGGGTGGGTGAACACTTCAAATGGTTGCCCTGGGTGTCTGCAAATGTCAGTCAAAACTGAAAAAACTCTTCATCTTCAGATTCAAGGAGGTTATTATGAGATGTTATTCTGGCTTTCAATAAAGCAAGAGCAGTCAGCTCTACTCACTGTATCACTCACCCGCATCTGGCAAAGTTTGTCCAATATTTTATCATTCTTCTAGAAAGTTCTCGGTCTTTTCCTGTGCAGTCAGAACCTTTAATTAGCAGGAGCAATTAAACTACTCACACCTATATAAAAATATTTGCATCAACAGCTAACCGTACCCTGTGCTGACAGACTACATACATGTCAGAAGAGTCCCAAGTATTCTCTCTGAATCTGCCTTCCAATGAGGGCATCCAAGCACGTATGAAATTTCATCCGCATGCGTAGCTCCTATTCTAAGCCAATCAGGACTGGAAAATATTTGTGTCCTCTTTGACCTTTTGTGTCGAAACTCGTAGGCAAATGTTTTGTTTGAAGAGAAAGAAGTGTGTAGCTGCAGAAGCTGTATGACTGGTAGTTTAAGAGCGATATCTCCTGCAATACACACATCTAATTGTGTTAACCGTTGCCTCCTTGTGACAGTGAAATTGTGAAATATATAGCAAGTATGAAGTTTACTGCACTTGTTAGATCTTGAGGTGATACAATGAGAGTAGCTAGTGAGCTGGAGTCGTACGACGCATACCACCTTCATAGAAACGTGAGAGCAGTGAGCACACTATTTAATCATTCTTGGTGACTTTAGTGTATATGAGATCTCTCATTTCATCATGACAGGCAGTCAGAGACTGTAGAATGCCATATTAGTGAGTCTTGCTTTCCCTAACCACTGCTGCTAATGCTCAAGCAATAATATTAACGCTTCCAATTGTGTGATTAATAGATTTTGTTTCGCTTGATCAAACAACAAACAATTCAATATCCTGCCAATAATTTATTTCATAAACTTACTCTTTAGTTCACTACTTGTTACCAAGTTCAGTAAATAGAACGCAGCTGATGTCATGGAAACTACATTGTCTAATATTTCCTCCTTTCTTCTCAATTCACAAAATAATAAATTTTTTCCATGACTCAAGCACATGTGATGGGAATATTGTATAATAATGCAGTTCCTCTTGTTTTGCATCATGGAAAACCTCCTAGCCAGTATGACACACGTACACTCCTATAGCTACTCACCTAACAATTCCTGTGTTTTAGTGTCATTCACTAAAGTTTCTTAGCAGTCTTACCTGAGATGAGGGAATATAACTCCAAATACTGTTCTTCCACAGATCTGTTCCTGCTGACCAGGTCTAGTCGATTGCTGATGTAATAGTTAATGTATAAGTCTATGATGGTTCTCCGTGTGAGGTCATCAGTTGGGTAGTTGTTAAATGGAAATTTATTTAAAGCGTGTCGGAGCACGTCTAGGGACACTCCATTGGTCCAATCTTGTACTGTCATTTGTTGGTTTACTTCCTCAAGAAAATTAAAAAAGAAAAAGCCTTCTTGATTGTTCCATCCACCTAAAAGGTGATAGTCTCTAAAGTTTCCAACAGCTTGCTCCATTAAATGGGTGTCTTGCGGTGAAGAAAAGTTAGAAAACAAGACTCCCAAGTCGTTTGATAAAAAGTCACCATCAACCACTGGAAAGAAAGGGTACGGCCTTTCAACCAACTTGATGGATTCTAGTAATCGACTAGCAGGAATATCTCGCAGACATTCGAGCAAATTTTCTCCATCATCGCAGCTGACTTGCTCACTGACTATATTGAAAACAGGAAGGGGGTTACGGTTGATGTAGGTCAAGGACAATGCTGATCCACTCTGTACTATCCCTCTCTGAAATAGATCTGCTGTATTTGTTGGTGAAAACATTTGAAAAGAGACAGATCTGCCTCCGGCTGACTCACCAAACAAGGTGATGCTGTCAGGATTTCCTCCATAATCTTTGATATTGTCCTTGACCCATTTTATAGCTAGCCTCTGGTCCCATAATCCATAGTTTCCAGGAACTCTAGTATCTCCAGTTGTAAGAAATCCAAAAACATTTAAGCGATAGTTTATAGTCACCACAACAACATCTCCTAAAGCTGCCAGGGCGTCTGCTGGATACTGACCGGAATGGCCATAGAAAAAACCTCCACCGTGTATCCATATCATTGTACTCTGTAAAATAACAGCAAATAAACGTTCTCATCGTACAAACAATTTTTTGTCAAATGCTCAAAATGGGTTTTAAAATCAGTTCAATTATTTTTCAATTTAATAAATTATCCTGATAGAAGCTAGTAATGATGAGTGCTCCGCACAACCCCTTTATAAACCTTCCTCTCCACCCCTTACCCCCTTACCACCAACTATATACAGCCCCAAAATACTTGTGCCAAGTCAGTTAATGGGTGAAGACCTGTGGATCTTCCTACACCAGCTATAGTAACCCTTAAACCAGCCCTGATTGTATCCACAAATACCCGGTTCAGGCATTGACTCAGAGGCTGGAAACAATTGATTTTCTGCTTATAAAATATCTGCAGAGAAATGGTACAAGCACAAAAAGCTAGAGAGACCGATACAGAAATCTCTTCCACGGTTTGGACAGTTTATGTATTATACGCTTGGTTGTTTGTTTATATTTTCTTTTGTCTATTATTGAGTGTATCGTATGTTAATTTATCAATTGAACTTTTGAAAATACAATTACTTATTATTTTACTGCTAGAAAGGATAAGCACAGTTGTGTTCTCTAAATAGTGACTGGGAAACGATAACTATTGATGTGAGCGGTCAATAATCTCAATTAGGTGTACCAGCTGAAACTCTACTGTAGATAGAACTGTTAGTGGATGGTGTTGTGGAGAAACAGTGGACCTTCAGTGGTCAGCGTGATGCGGTTGACAAGACATGAGACTAGCATATCAATTAAAGGCCTCGGTAACGGTGCTCATTATGGGGTAGAAGCAGATGCAAGTAAGTTTAAATATTCCTGAGATGAGACACCAAACAGACTAAGTCAAGCTTCCGCAGATCAGTTATATCAGCATTAGCTGCTGTAATGTCCACATCACCAAGTCACATGCTGAGAAGTTAATGTGTGATCAAGTACATAACTGAGGTTGTGCAGCTCTTGAGTGGAAAACATTATTTGCTAGAAGTTAACAACTTGAGTCGAACAACAAAGCGGTAGAGAGGTAGCTGTATATTACAACTAGCAATGTTTGGACCAGTTCTATATCACCAGGTTGCTCAAAACCTTTCAGAAGGAATGTATGTAGTTATGGTGGCATTGGACATCCACAAAACAAAATCTCACCTTGAGAGTCGTATCTGTAGCCTTTGGAACAAAAACATTGAGGTACAGACAGTCCTCCTTCCCTACTGCTTTGTTATCTAGATATTGCAGACATGGAGAAGCAAACTCCAGGCCATCATGTGATCTGTTGTTGAACTCTCCATAAGGTTGGGGCTTTGTAAACCTCAGTCTACCAACTGGTGCTTTAGCGTACGGAATTCCTGCAAAGAGACCATGTGTTTGCTTTTGAGCTCATGGATATATAACAACTGTCATACATAGTCATAGAGCTATGCATAGACATGAAACTTAAGTCACAAAGGTTAGTACTCACCCAGAAATCTATGAACTACCAGTCCACCTTGTACAACATTACTAGTAGTACCTACTACAACACCTAGCTTTGTATCCAACTTGACACTTTCTGAGTTGCTGCCAGCTATAGCAGCAGTAAGGCATAAGTAGATAAATAAGAACATGCTCACACAAGCAGTAACGGCAGCTCGGACTGCAGACCGTGAGTGATGTGATTATACTTATACCGGTATCTCTCCATCATCTCTTATCAGTGAGCCTCAGCTCAGCAGAGCTATAAATAACTGTACTACATGGCGTGTAGGAACTGAGGCTTAGATGGTCCCAAATGCAAGGACCACAGCTGATAATGGCGAATATCCAAGTAGTTTGATTTATCACAGCAAGTGATGCATTGTGTGGAACGCATCGGCAGTAATCATTCTCATGTAATTCTGACTGCACACAGCTTGTATAAAATGTGAAACTAGAGACAATACTTTTTGTGAAGGCTCACAAAACAGATTACCCGTGAATGTATCAATAGAAACAAATAAACGATTTAAATGAGTGACACGCAGTCAACAGTTGGCCAAATGTTTTGTTTGATAGAATACCGATGTATAACCTATTGCCAATAGTAGAAGCTATACAGTATATATGGACGATAGGACACTCTGACAAGATTATATGCACCTATCAGTTGGTAAATGAATTGATTCATGCATCTATGTTTGCTTGGTTTGACCGACGAATGTCTATATATATATGCATATATGAATGTCACAACTATTTCAGCTTTAGTACTAGTGTATTGTTGAAAACTTGATTGGTTTAATACCCTTTTAAAAGCATTACCAATAATTTAACTTGTTCAGACGTACAGGACATCAATTCCGAGTATATATGTATATATGGCATATACACACATGTATATATGCCACATATACATGTGTATATGAATGTACAGCCAACCAACCGAGTACAAGACAACCATAGACATCTGCATGTATAGTTATGTATTTGCTATATAAGGCTGAACAGATCTCTAGGTCAGGACTGTTTCATAGACTTCTTAGCGTCATATATAAATCTCTTGAATGAAAGAATAATTTCTATTGCATCTGCGGGTGGTGCAGGTGGCACCCCATCTCCAGCGTTGGATTTTGGTTTCTTTTTTGTAGAAGATAGCATAGCCTTAGTACTTTCACTCAGAGCCTCTACAATAGATAGGAATGATGGATAGCCTGCCACAATATAGTACAGAGGTGATCTGCAGACACCAACCACTCACCCCTAAATGTTAACTTGAACTTTCCACTTTGTCCAAAGCTGCCGTCTATCACTGCTGTCTCTCCTGTACTTAGTGTAACCTTCATGCCAACAAATGCCTGGATGTTCGTCTCTTTCTTGAACAAGTTTCTGTGATAAAAGGGAATAGACATCAAATGCATAGCAAGTGCTATTGCCCACACAGACATACGTATATATGTCTATTTACGCTATGTTCCCATGGTGCGAATTCGTTCGGGTTGAACTCATAAATCGTCCATTCGGGTCATGGGAACAGTGACTCGTACAAAGTTGATTCGTCTTCGTTCGTGTTGGCTCAGTGCGATACCTAAAACCATATTTGTTCGGGTTGAGCATTGATCAGCATCATGGGAATCATTTGCGTTGACGAATGCGAATTCGTTTGGGCTGCTTTCTCCAGAAAAAGGCATTAAACTGGCGATTTGGCAGTAAATCAGTTTTTGCGTATTTTCAAACTGCAGTTTTTACATTCATATAACAATAATCCTCTGCAAGTTTAACAACAGCTTAGTTATAAATTATTTACCATTTGTTTGGGAAACTGAATCGTAGCTCTGTTTCATAAATGGGCAAACTAAATTATTATTATTTTTATACTTGCCAAAAAAATTATTTTTTTATTATTTGGAAATAATTTATTTATTTATTATTATTAATAATTATTTATCATTTCTTATAGCTATCATTATATTGATTAATAATCATCTATAATTATTAGTAATTGTTGCTTTTATTATTATTCACCTACTTACTACTTACTAGTTTATGCTGTGAACATTCCACAAATTTGACTAGTATTACTACTTAGTAATACGAGCGGGGTTTTTTATTATCTCACCACAATCAAGTAATTATTGCACTAGCTACTCACTGTAAAGGAAGGACAACTCCCGCAAATTATTTCAATTCGAATTATCATAGGAACGGGTTGGAATGCCAACCCAAATGAATGCTAACCAACTCGAATGAACATCCGATCCGAACGAATTTGCACCATGGGAACATAGTGTTAGTTAGCTGGCAGCATGTACAGTATTACAGCAGCTACCAACCCAGCACAGTGAGCGCAGGACTTGTAATGTGAGATAGATGAGGAGTTACTGCCCTTACATGTACATACCTTCCTATAACTGTATAATCATCTACCAGTCTCTCTACCACACCTCGCCTTTCTTTGCTTTTGTATACCTTCAGATCAGCTAGTACTACAATATACAGTATGCACTACAGTATGCAGTACACTACAGTATACAGTGTGCACTACAGTATGCACTACATTATGCAGTACACACTACAATATACAGTGTGCACTACAGTATACAGTATGCACTACAGTATGCAGTACAGTATACAGAGCACATTACAGTTTACAATATGCACTACAGAATACAGTACAAAACACAGTGCACACTACAGTATACTCTACACACTACAGTATGCACTACAGTACATACTACAGTACGCACTGCAGTAGACAATATGCACCACAGTATACAGTATTCACTACACTACAGTACACACTCAGTACACACTACAGGATACAATATGCACTACAGTGTACAGTACACACTACACTGTATAGTACATGTTACAGTATACAATACACACTACGGTGTACAGTACATGTTACAGTATACAATACACACTACACTGTACAGTACACACTGCACTATACTATACGCATTACAGTAGACAATACACAGTACAGTATACAGTACACACTGTACAGTACACACTACACTGTACAGTACACACTACAGTACACACTACACGGTACAGTACACTACAATACACACTGTACAGTACACACTACGCTGTACAGTACACACTACAGTACACACTACAGTACACACTACGCTGTACAGTACACACTACACACTACAGTACACACTACGCTGTACAGTACACACTACGCTGTACAGTACACACTACGCTGTACAGTACACACTACAGTACACACTACAGTACACACTACGCTGTACAGTACACACTACACACTACAGTACACACTACACAGTACAGTACACACTACAGTACACACTACACAGTACAGTACACACTACAGTACACACTACGCTGTACAATATACCTGTGTCTTTGTAGTTTTGTTTATAAAATGGCTCCATCAACCTGCCATGGAAGGCGATTCTACACGACTGGGTGTTGACATCAAGGTCTAATTTACTAGCAATAAACAGAGCATCTGCTGTGCATATCACTGGCCGTTCAAACTGTAACAATAGAGTTAACTCTACTACTGCTGCTATATACAACATACAATAGATACGTACTTACCTCTAACAAGACATACACATATATAAGTACTCACCTCTAACAAGACATACACATATATAAGTACTCACCTCTAACAAGACATACACATATATACGTACTTACCTCTAACAAGACATACACATATATACGTACTTACCTCTAACAAGACATACACATATATACGTACTTACCTCTAACAACTCATACACATATATACGTACTTACCTTTAACAAGACATACACATATATACGTACTTACCTCTAACAAGACATACACATATATACGTACTTACCTCTAACAACCCATACACATATATACACACTTACTTTTAACAAGACAAACACATATATACATGAATCCTGTTCACTTCTGGTGGTAAATAGACATAGATATTACAATCTACTTACCTTTAACAGCACATACATATCCATATGTACATGTTACCTGCCTCTAAAGGCTCAGACACACCGGAAATGCTCAGCAAATATTCTGCGAGTGAATTTTGCTGTATCTTGTCGCTTGGCAAAAATCTACGGCCGTTCAAGTAATCAAACGTGTTTGATATTTTGGAGCAAAATTGACTTTGATTTGTTTACACAAGAAAGGTTAAAATGAGATACGTTAATTATTTTTGCATTTCCAAGCGGAAGCAGTTTTGTATTATCAGTTAGCTCGTCATCAAGTGTAAAGCTGAGATGAGTTTAGAGCAATACCTTTCTCATCTGTCTCATCAAAATATAAATGTTCAGACATTTAGACAGTAGTTGGAAAGAGACTGTATCCATAATATGATTGTCCATTAAAAATTATTGTCTGTTCTATCATTGTCAATGGTGTATATTTTATAATTATTGTTGGTGAAACCAAAATGACTTTGTTTATTGCTATTGTTAATGAAAATTTATATATTTCCAGTAGTTAAATTATTATTTCGTTTATTATACTGAAGTAGAGTTATCTACTCTTCAGGAGCACACGACTCCGACTGTACTCATATGGTAGTAGCAAAGGGCTTCATTGGTAGAATTGTCACTCCGCACATGCTTCGCCTCCAGAGTGTTTGAGCTTTAATTAGACATAGATATAGATATGTGCTCACAGGGCATAGACATAGATATGTTCTTACAGGATCTTGGCATATAAGTTGTATTTACCTGTTACATGACATAGACGTAGATATGTACATTGCACTTACTTCTAGCAGTGCATAGACCCCTGTGTTTGATGAGTCATCAGATGCCAGTTCATCTTTGTATAATAACTCTGTGTTGAAGTCAAACTTTTTGTCTTCGCCAGTTTCTGTAAGGATACATGAGTAGCTCTGTGTCTATGGTGTATACTAGAGTCTAATGTCTATGGTGTATACTAGAGTCTCATGTCTATGGTGTATACTAGAGTCTCATGTCTATGGTGTATACTAGAGTCTCATGTCTATGGTGTATACTAGAGTCTCATGTCTATGGTGTATACTAGAGTCTCATGTCTATGGTGTATACTAGAGTCTCATGTCTATGGTGTATACTAAAGTCTCATGTCTATGGTGTATACTAAAGTCTCAGTCTATGGTGTATACTAAAGTCTCAGTCTATGGTGTATACTAAAGTCTCATGTCTATGGTGTATACTAAAGTCCCATGTCTATGGTGCAGTAAGGGGAATGGATGCTGAGACAATGCAGTGACAAGACCTACTAGAAGAAAGGGGTTGTAAGAATACCAACCGGAGGAAAAGAGCTGTAAGGACGCCATCACTGTATCGTGCCCCATAGTAACATGAAACTTATGTTTGCTTGCGATTGGTAGTTTGTAGTATGCTATTCTATATATAGAAACTATAGCGGCGTGTACGTGTCCCATTGCAGAAGGGCTGCATACATAACCCCTCTCAAACTGCCCAGGGTCAAATTGTGTCACACAGATTCCCAGTCTATCTCCCTTTAAATTGAAAATGATGTATTCAGTTTTGACGTGTAGAGAACAAAACTTCACTCTTAGGCTCTCTCAGGTTTCCATCCATGGTTGGTGCATATAAAACATGAATATGCAAACCAATTTACCTGCTGAGCTGTGCTGATTGGCTTTCTGAACATCTGCATAGACTTGACCTTCTTCGTGACCTTGAGGTGTGGAACTTCTAACATCTGCAGTGATGGAAATATAAGATATGGTAACACGGTCAGCTTACAAATGTTACTTTGCGTTGCTGCGGACTCAATTTATGGAGGGTAAAGCGACTTATTTGTTATTAGTACATACATGCAGTTGCCTAGCAATTCATTAAATTTTTGAATTTTTCCGCTCCTGGAGACTATCAGATGTAACTCAACGTTGTCATCACGATTAAGACAACAAATAAAATCGGTATAGTGAGGTAGGTTCTTGCAATTATAAATTATAGTATTTTACTGTTTGATTATTGGTAGTTATCAGATAGAAACACTGTTGACAAAAAACACCAGAGAATCTCACAATTTGCTTTTTTAAATATTCTAGAACAAAGCAATAATGGGAGGTCCAGCAATCGTATACACTGGGGGCGCTACAAACAGTAGTAATGGAACCAGCAAACCAGTATTGGGTCTGCACTCGTAAGAGTAAATACGCCCAGAGTCGCTAGAGTTAACAATACCAAATCACTAAACCAGTGGAGTTGTCTCCTCAGTCAAAATAATTGATGGAGCAGTAATTACAACATTTAGCTGTTTCCAGTAGAAATATTGAGAAGTTGGTTAGGATTTCTAGAGTTGTAAAAGTATAATATTTTTCCCTAAAACAAAACTTTGGTGTCCCCAGTTTGAGATAAGTAATTTAACTTGGGTCAAAATAATTCATCAAACTGGTTTGTTGAAAAATATTACTGTTTATTTTATTAAAACGAAATCTACCTTTTATATATATTTAAGACGGCTACCGTGGTCAGCTCGCTGTTTTGAGGACCAAATGAAATTAGAGAAAGACAGTCACGATCCCCATTGTTTCTAACAAAAGACGACGCTGCCAAAACACAGCCAGCTACGCGCACTACAAACTTCAATGAATCCGAGCTAGAAAATGATGCAAATCGTTTATTACGCAAATTCACATTTAACCATTTCAAACGCTGTGATAAAAACGTGAAAAAATTGGACTCAATCAAGCAAAACGTTTTTAGAATAAGAGACATTTTTATAACTTTCAAAAGTAGGCGATTATTTCTCTCTACACTTTTTATCTATCTAACATACGTTAGACACTTTAGGAAACCAAAATATTAAATACGCTAAAGAAACGCCGTACACACACTCCATCGCACTGTTATACTGCACTAACCCCATTCTATTCAACGTTGTGCACGTATGTATGATACTTGTACTTACATCATTGACATTGATATGACCTTGAAGAATAGTACCAGTCATGACTGTCCCTTGACCTCTAATACTAAAGCAGTGGTCTACTGAGAATATAGTAGCAGCACCGACATCTCTAATGGGGAGATAACTTCTGGCCGATATCTCTGATATTAATTTGTCTATGCCTATACTGTTGGATGGATCGAGCTGTCAACAACAACAGTGGAGATAACTACTAACTGACAACAACAGGGGAGATAACTACTAACTGACAACAACAGGGGAGATAACTACCAACTGACAACAACAACAGGGAAGATAACTACTAACTGACAACAACAGGGGAGATAACTACTAACTGACAACAACAACAACAGGGGAGATAACTAACAACCTACATAACAGCAAACACATCAGTAAATGTAGAAAAAAAAAGATTTATGAGTATGAAAATTTTAACTTGATGTATTGTTTTGAGTAGTATTTATTTGAAATATTTTGTACAACTTGAGAAAATCAAATGAAACTACGAATGCAGACCTGATCAGCTGCACCAGGGTTTGCTGAGACTGCTACTATTGGACTGTTAGCAAATCTGGTCTTCTCTAAAGTCTTTAGCATCCTTTTGGTCATCTACAACACAATAGATCCACCACTTAGCACTGGTGAGTAGCACCATAGACAGCACAAGCATTTGAGCTGTTAATGTACCTTGTCTATGGAGGCATCTCTTTTAGCCGCAGGTAGTAGATCTACCTTGTTTAGTACGACTATCATCCCGTCACATAAGATCTCACCAATAACTAAACATTCGGCCGTCTGAGTCTGCATTCCCTTCACTACATCCACCACCAGCAACATCATATCTATTATCTGCGAGCCTGCAAGTAAAGTGACATTCCTGCCTCCAACCTGTGGTGAACAAATAATGACGACTGTGAGATTGCCAAGTTTTCACGTACCGTTAGGAGTTTCCAATATAAAAAATTGTTCTACACTTCATCAGTGTTCATAAATGTAAACAATCAATTGTTTGCACTAAATGTAAAATTATAATTTTTTGCGGTCAGAGATGATAATAATTGGCCTTAAAAACTCTTTGTAATTAGTGGCTATTTCTGCCAGAAAATCGCAGGAAGTAGCTATAAGTTTCATACCTCCTATAATAGTGCGAATGAGTGAAGCGTGGCCAGGGCAATCCACTAAAGTTATCTGCATCTGATTGGCTGACTGGGCAACATCATTTAAATGTTGATTGGATGGTTTAATGTGCTCTGGAAGGTCCACCACAAAAGATGAAAAGCCAAGATCTAGTGTGATCCCTCGCTCTTTGCTCTTCATCAAATAAAAAACACTTGGATTCAAACCTTATTATTTCACAGAAAAAACCAACAAAACATTGTGTTCACAAAAACATGTGACAGCAAACGCTAGGTATATGCAAGCTGTATAGCACATAAGCAAGTGGCAGGTGACACAAGTGGCAGGTGATGCAAGTGGCAGGTGACACAAGTGGCAGGTGACATAAGTGGCAGGTGACAAAAGTGGCAGATGACACAAGTGGCAGGTGACACAAGTGGCAGTTGACACAAGTGGCAGGTGACACAAGTGGCAGGTGACATATAACGCTATAGACACACCTGCGGATTCTTATCAAATGCAGCAGTGCTAGCAGTAGTGCTCAGTGCCTTCACCAAACTAGTCTTCCCCGAGTCAACATGGCCAAGCACTCCAACGTTAAAGTTGAACATCTCCTGTCAATTACAATGTTTTGCATTTACCTTTATTTAAAACATATCTTCTAACAACATTTGTGTTATCGATTGTGGGTTGAGTGTTATCTAAATATATAAACATGAAAAATTTCTGTCTGTCTGTAAGTCTGTCCGTCTGTCTGCGTCTATATCCTTCCACTTAAATAGACATCTAAACCACTCGCTGAGAGAAGTAAAAACTGCTATAGAAGCATTCCATTGTGTTAATCCATTAGTTGCCAAGCCTGAGATTTTTTGTTTTCAACGTTTTTGAATGCTCAATGTGAAATTAATTTGAATGATGATCGTGCTTTCATAAGGGTATTTTATAACGAACTAAATCAAAGTTTACGAACTGTACCAAAGTTCACAATAAATTGTGAAGTTCATTAGTTGGTTTAGCATTGTCGTCAGTTGCGCTTTGAAAACAAGGCAAAAATGTTTTTGTAGCTAGCCGTGTAAGCTGTTATTGTCATTTTTGTTTCTATTTATTACTACAGCTACGATATTTGATTATGGGTTTCACTAATAGCACTAGAAAGAAGCCAACTACTAATAGAAGAAATATGCTTTATTGATTACAATTAGGAAATTTTACAATCCAAGTTTTTATAAAAATAATAATACATTATGATGAAATATTGTGCAGGATTTTGTGGTAACGTCACTAGTCACCCTGGTAGCACACCTGCACCACCTCTAGGTAGCAGAGTTGTCTGTCTGTCCAGGCAAGCTTACTGTCAGCTCGGCCATCTCAGCGTCCGCCCTTCTGCACAACTGCTAAAAGGTAGGCCGTGATAGGCGAGAGTCTGTCAGGCAAGTCTGCCTATAGCCTACTATTCATTAGTCAACACTAGTGCTGCCAGACCTAGTAGGTCGTCAGAGCTAGTTGCCTTCTAGAGCAGTAAGCTGTAAATTGCGCAGTATTCAAGTATAAGAGCTTGAGTGAGTGTTAGCTATCTTTATTCTCAGAAAGAATTGTCCAGATATGCCTCGCGGTGTACACTGATTAGTGAGAGGTATAGCAGCTGTATTTATGTAAAGCGTTATGTAACATTACAGTCATGGCCATAGACAGTCATAGCCTTAAACATGTTATCACAAAAGGTACAAAGTTCGAGGTTGTAAATAATAATAATAATGATGTTACACATGGGAGAATTTGACTCGCTATAATGTCTACTATGTTACAGGCGCCGTGCTGTATATTTCCTGTACAATATATTATTTATTAATATCATTATTACTGTTTATTATTATCATCACAATTGTTAATATTTTGCTTTGAAAAAATGTCTCATTTTGGCAATAATCATAATTTCTCCATTTACTTCCATCTGAAATAATAATTGAACTTAATAATCATTATTATATTGACTAAAATTCATTGTTATCTATTTTCGTCACTCTCATTATTATTAAAATACTTTTTACGATTGTCATTATTACTACTTATTAACAGCTACTGTCGGGATTGCTTGCTTTTTTATTGTTTACATGCTGTAGCAACTTGGTATATAGCAACAGTGATAACACTGTTGTTAAAAATAATTGCAGCAAAATTGACTACCAAACAAATGATGTATCATCGTTCATAGTTCAACCTATCACTGCTAATAGTTATTGTCAAAGTATGCATTAATGACAAAATTGTTGATAAATGTGAGGATGTAGCCATGGAATGAGCCTACCATGGTAGGAGGCTACAACGGAAGGAGACAACTACGGTAGGAGGCAACAATGGAAGGAGGCAACTACGTAGGAGACAACCACGGTAGGAGATATCATGGGAGGAGGCGACCAAGGAGAAGCGACCCCAGGAGAAAGCAAGCATGTGAGGAGGTGATCACAGGAGGGGCGGCCACGGGAAAAGGCAGCTACAAGAGGAGGCAATTACAGGACAAGGCAATCACAGGAAGTGACCATGGGAGGAGGGGACCACTGGGGAGGCGACCATGGGAGAAGGTGCTCACAAGAGGAGGTGACAACAGGGACCAAAGGAAACTGGGTTTTGAACAGGGACAACAATATGTCTGACTATACCCATTTATTATTGCGAACAATTGGTAAGCCAACTAATGAAAAAGAATTAAAATTACTAAAACATCAAGTAATAAAATAAGTTTCAACTAGATCTGCTGGGTCGTGAACTTGAATTATTTAAAAAATTCAAAATAAACATCAAATAAACAGTGATAGCAATATCATCTCTCGTTGATTTTGCTATAAAACAACTTGACAAAATATTACTTTTGTGGACGTATAATATTATTCAGGCAACTGTTATCATTATTAGTTAGAGTGATCAATTATTATTCTGGTTACGGCTAGTTTGTGACAATATTTGTTTAACTGCTCTCGATTATGTGACAAAACAAGCAGGTTTTGTTATTCACTGTTGTTGTTACGTTGAGTTTTTATGCATTTTTTGCTGCATTTATTAACATTTTTATAACTTTTATTATAATAAAGTATGTAGTAGTACTACTAGCAGTAGTTGACTGCAACAACTACATGTGTAGCTTCTGAACGTGGGAGTTGTGCTGGTGTTAGGGGTTCGCAATTGGTGTGCTAGTATGATGAGCAAGGTCACGTGGTTTGATTATTGCTCTATCTTGAAATGCCTCTTGTTAGTAATACACTTTAAGCACTAGCAATTACAAATGTTTTAGACCTTACGCTTACATTATTGTTATCTACTAGCAATCAATCACTGTTCTACTCTACTGGGTAGGGTGTACTGGTTGCTCCACATTCTACTTTGCACTGTGATCCAGAGCGCTTTAATACACAGAGTGGGGACTTTGCGCAAATAGTCGTGATTTTGGTGCTTACCACCGGGCACCTGGTATTAGACACAATGTTAATTAGCTGATATTGCATACAGCATAGCTGAGCAGCTATGCATGCTATGAATGTTTTTAATTCACTAAATGAAACCCTGGGATATGTAGACTGTCCCTGTACCATATTGTGAAACTGGCAATATTTGTTATTTCTTAATAGCTTGTGTCACTGAACCTTTTTTATATATATATTTCATAATGAAATAATTTTTTTTGCTTTTTGTCAATTGTGAAACATTTAAAAATGAAATGTGGCTGAGGGCACTGAGTGGCCTGATATACCAAATTTTTAACACAAAATTATTACTTGCACTGGCCAACTATTGCAATAAGCTTTGACAAACCCAATTTTAATAGCCCTAATCAGAATACTAGCCCACTATTAGGCACACAGCAAATTGATATTAAAACTTTCAAGTGGTCTGAAGTGTGAACAGTTTGCCTGTGCCATATTAAAATGAATGGTGAGATGAATCAACCTGTAAATGCCATTTAAATGAACCACACAATTTTGGGCAATGAATATTATATAGAAAAGGGGCGGCGGTTTCCGGTTCTCTTTGCGCCAAGATGGCCGCGAGTTATATAATCCCGACCTAGATTTAAAGTCCCCACTCTGTGTATTAAATCACTCTGCTGTTAGCCAGGCCAAGCCATATTATTGGCATTTATTGGGCACTCTATTTTCCCCCGTACTGCGATTACCAGATTACAGGTGTCAATACAGCATTATATTACACTGCGTAATCAAGAAAACTTATAGCATGTATCAATACTACATAGCTGGTCATAATGATAATGACTGATGATAATATTAATTAATGATGATAATAATAGTGGAGGGAAAGAGTTGGGAGAAGTTAACATTAAAAGAAGACTATTTTAAGGCAACAGCTTTTCCCCTCTCCTCTTTGCAATAACAATTACGTCTCCCAGACTACTATACTAAGAGAGGCAATACCTGTTTGTGTGTTCAAAAACAAGACAAAGACATATGGAGAATTTGAAGCTGTTTGAAAAGAGCAAGAGAGAAGTAAAATCGCTGACGAATATTGTTCGTGTCTTCAGTGATGACATCGGGATGCAGTTTGGAATAGAAAAATTTGCCATAAATGTGATTAACAGAGGCAAGTTAGATAATAAAAACCATGGTATACTCTTGCCTAACAATGAAAGGATAAAATTACTGGATGACAGCAATTGCAACAAGTACTTTGGCATACTCAAAGTAGATAACATCAGGCATAAGGATATGAAAATTCAAATGGAGCAGGAATACATATGGAGAATAAAAAAGATACTGAAGTCGAAGCTGAATAATGGCAATCCGGTGAAGAGAATTAATACATGGGCGGTGTTGTTATTTAGATATGGAAGTGGAATAATAGAATCGCTGATTGATATGGATAGGAGAACAAGCAAAATGCTACATGCCTATGGAGCACTACACCAAAGATCAGTCGTGGATCGAATCTATGTAAGCAGAGAAAAGGGAGGAAGAGGGACCATGAATGTGTTAGGAAAAGTAAATTACAAAGACCAGAGCAAAACTGCAACTTAATGGCAGCAGTTGGACAGTACGTAAGGAAATCAGTTGGACAAAGTAAGAAAGCATTCAGAGATTAGCAGAAGCGGAAGAGAAACGAAAGTTGGCAGAGTAAAGAGATGCAGGAATAATATGTGAAACAAACTAAGAATTTTGCTGCTCCTATTAGCTGGCAATAGTTGAAGAGGGGAAGTCTAAAATGCCAAAAAGAGAGTCTCATAGTGGCATCCCAAGATCAAGCCTTTGGTACAAACTACAGGAAAGTTAGAATGGAACAGACTAGAGAATCCTCTCTGTGTGAAATGTGCAAGCATAAGGATGAAACTGACTTACATATCCTTAGTGAGTGCAGTAAACTGGCACAAGCGGATTACAAGGCAAGGCATGACCGTGTGGCAGGAGCTGTTCATTGTAGTCTCATGAAGGCAAATGGACTACCCCACACAAAAAAAATGCTACAAACACAGAGCAGAAAGAATGATTGAAAATGCTGAAGTGAAGATCCTGTGGGACTTAAATGTCTATGCTGACAGTTTATAGAAGCGAGACAACCAAATAATATCCTAGTAATGAAAAAGAAAAGACAATATATTTTTATAAACATGGCAGACCACGGTGATGCAAGAACTATGAATATAGATAGATGTTGAGGAAATAGAAAAGTATAGGGACTTTGCACGTAAAATTTCAAGATAGTGGGATATGAAGACAAGTGTTACACCAGTTATTATGGGTGTGCTGGGCACTACAACTGAACGCCTTTCATCTTATCTCGCCATGCTGCTGTGAACACAACTATCGTTTGAAACTATCCAGATATCAAACTTACTTGAAATAGCACATATATTGAGGAAATTAATAGAGACAAGCAACTAAATTACAAAAAAATAAATATTGGTGATCCCAAGGCTTTGGAAAAGACTCGGTCCTAGGTCAAAAATCCCGGCTTTGAACCGCAGTCTCATTTTTAAGAAATTATAATCGCAATGGGTACAGGTGACGTACGCAAACAGCTTATAAATGCACGCAAAAATATCATCATATATACATATAGTCGTATATAGTTAATTAATTAAGTGCTAGGCTTGGTTGATCCGCCTCACAGAGCAGCAGAAAACAGTTTAATTATTATTTTCAACACACTTTTTTAAAATTCAATTAGTTAATGTTTCAATCAATTGAATTTGTTGTAAGCAATTTTTTAGCATTAATGATTAAAAATTAATGAGACTACCAGCTCTTCCTGGACAGGTTGACATCATTTTTTAGTACAAAAATCAGATTTGGAAAATTTAGTTGAACTAGCTAAATTATTATTATTTAATTTATTTATTTATGATAAATAAAAAAAGAAGACATGGATCATCCATCATCATTGGATGGATGGATAATAAATAGATAAAATAATAATATTATACTTGGTTGTCCATTAATTATTAATCACAATTAAAATTCGAATTATTTTACCATTTTGATTAAAACATATAACGTATTGTGATAATCAGTGATATTTAAACTAGTTTGAGGCGATTATAACTGGTAAATAAATGCCCTTTTTACTATTTCATTTCAGCCAGTGCTCAACGCTGCAGAAAGTTTGACAATTCATGTTTTGCAGCCATTCCATTTAGATACTTTGTAATAATAGGCAGCTTTCCAAGAAACAATTGGATTGGATAAATTTAAAACGCTAACCAATAGTACCGTCTTATAATAGCCAGAAAAACTTTTAACTCGTCACGTCATCTTAACCCTACATTATGTTCTTTCCAGTTAATCTGCGAGGTGTGACTAGGTTCCCCAATCAAAGTTCTATATAATTATATGTCTCTGATTGGCTGTTGCCTAGTGCATTTGGCTTGAAATCCAAAATATGAAATAAGTTTTGATCAGAAGCAATGGCCAGTGTGTGTATGCCATTTTGTGCGAAATTGTGTGGAGAGCATCAAAATTAAATAAGTTCGTCACTATTATCAGCAACAAATAAAATTGGAGAAGCATTCCCAAAGCTGTTATTTTCCTGCATTGATAATAAATATAATAATAATTATAAATAATAATGCATTTTTATTTTTTTGATTTTAATTTTTGTTACTCCTTTTTTTAATTGTTGTTATTGTATTATTGTTGTTGGTTGTTATTACATAATAATAATTATCATAATAATAATTAAATATTATTACATAATAATTATAATAATAATGATTATTATTATATTACAATAATAACAGTTATAACTTGGTTACTACTGTTGTTATTATTATTATTTATGGATAATTGTTGTTATTTTGTTACTTACTATTATTAATTAATTTGGTATTATTAGTGTATAAGTAAATTATTATTATGTTGTATTATTTTTTGTTAATATTAGTAGGTAAGATTATTATCGATATTATAATAATAATATATTATTATATTAATAATATTATGTGGATTATTCTAATGATAGTAGTAATTTATTATTATCATTCATCATCATAATAATAATATTTCTATCATCATTGATTATTATTATTATTATTATTATTAATATTATTATTATTATTATTATTATTATTACTGCTACTAGTACTATTATTAATTATATAGTGTTATTATTTTGTAGTGATAATAATGATTATCATTAATTTATTATTTAATCAACAAGCCTCTTTATTTATTAGTTAACTGTGTATTATTTAACTGCAACTGCATCTTCTCCATTTCAAGCTCCTCTCCAGCTGTGAATTTATAAAATTATGCTCGTACATTTTTCAACGTTTCTGTGTCATAATAATCAAGTTGATTATAATTAGACAGCATAATGCTAGGCACTTGGAAGTATGAGATGGTGGTTGTCTACAGGCAATGAACCTCATCATTTGACAGTCTGGACAAAGAACGAGCAACAGCGGTGGTTAGTGTTTGAGTGGGTAGCAGGTACTGCATGCAGTGTTGTTTTGCAAACTTGGTACTTGCCTTCTTGGTGTAACTGCTAAGGATTACTGCTATGGAGTAGTGATACTGACTGAAGATTTTCAATTGCCTATCACTCCGGCCGTTTGAGAGTGGTAACAGGTTCATGTTTCAGGAGACCAGTGCTGCTGACTTTGCAGTCAGTTCTCCTTACATTGCGGAGAGTTCTCGCCTCTTTTCTTTGAAGAGCTTCAAGATGAGATGCGGCAGTGTCATAGGTGGAATCCCATGCTGTTGATGTGCATTCCGTAACTGGTTTCACCTATTTCTAGTGAGTAGTTGTCTTAGCTGTTCGGAGATCTGTCAGCAAATTTCATCTAATGAAATCTAGGGTCATGTTTGCCTTGGCTTTTGTGTTGTCGACGCTGGTTAGCTAGATATTCTTTGGATACAGAGTCACTCCAAGCTGCTTGATATGTGCAGTTTGAGAGGTTTCATCTTCATCAAGGTTAAGTATCTGTCTGTCAAGCTTTCTTTTGCGAGAGAGGATGATATGCTGACATTCAAGTGCATGAAATTCTTGCGCCAAGCTTTCTTCCAATACTCAAGACTTGAGAGACTACCTTGGAGACTCTGGTAGTTTAAAGTAGAACTGTATGTCCTTGTGTCATCAGCAAACATCTGATTTAATTACGTCAGGTTGGTTATTGATGTAAAACAAAAGCATCATTATTCATATCACTGGGCCATGGGGGGCGTCTGATGTCACCGACATTTCTATCAGCTCTTCACCCTCCACAACTACCCTCTCTGTGTGATTTGAGAGAAAGGCATCAATCGAGGATATTAGTGGTAGTGACAGCGTACTTATCTAGATTGAATAGAAGCTTGCTGTGGTTCACTTTATGAAACACCTTGCTAAATTTTAGGACACAAGCCTCAGCTTTTTGCCCTTTGGCTAGATTGTTGTTGACATCAGATGTCAGTTCAATCGGTTGCTTATCCCGACCATGGTTTTTCCTATATCTTTTGTGGTTACAGTTGAATAGCTTTTGATTGACTAGTAAGTATGTGCTCCATTACTTTGCTTGTGACACCAGTAAGATTCACTGGTCAATAGTTGACAGCTAGGTACTTGTCTCCTTTTTTTAAATTAGGGCAAACTATTACCTCCTTCTAGTCAAGTGAGACTTTATTGAGAGAATTGTGGAAAAGAATTGAGAGAGAGTGAGCTAGAACATCTGTGAGTTCTCGGAGAACTCTAGGGCGCTCTGTAACTAATGCGCTGTTAGGGTTGAGTGTTGACATGTGCTTATGGAAACCATCTAGATTATTGGAAAGATCATGCTTGGCCATAGAGAGTGACAGCTCTCTTCTTTGCTTACGCTACAAGGTGGTGTCCATTCTATAGTGTTGATGGCTGATGGTTTTCTGTGTTTCATATGTCTAAAAGGTTTTAGATAGTTTGCTTTTTTGTTTTGGTTTTGTCTCTGCGCATTCAATGAAGTTACTGGGCATTCTGGTCTTTTTTCAAAAAATTCTGGACCGGATGTTTGTGCAGGTCATAGCAGTTCTTTAAACAATGATGGTCTTTCTTTTTACACCGTCTGTATAGCATGTCCTTTTCCTAAATAAGTTTGTGAGATTGTTTGGTTATCCATGACCTTGAGTCATTATGCCTGGTTATTATGGGGATGGTTGGGAGCTAGTTGGTTTGGCATTGCTCACATTAATCACTGTTTTTTTTTAAAAAAAAAAACTACCAATGTAAAGAATATTGATTAATTAATCAATTGGTCGAGCGTTAATCAATCACGGAAATTGTTGCCTGTACTTTTTTAAGCAAAATTTTCACTATGAAAATAAGTATCCAATGATACACTGACTTTTTCCTAAGAATGTTAATATTATTATAACAAAGATTATTATTACTATCATTACCACTAACTGGTTATGCTCATAATCAAAATATGTGTACAGTTTTTATCATTATGGTGTTACATTACATACATAAGATGCATACACATTTTTGGCTATTACCACGGCTATGGCTTTCTTTTCTGTATTGCTGTTTCAGTGTTAATTATGCTCATTGATAGAGATTCATTACTCTCAATTGAATGGGTGTTATATTTACTTTATTGCATAAGCTGTCAACAAGTTTAAATACAGTTTTTGTGGTATGTCAGGTTGGGAAATTTCACCCTTGATATCCTAATTTCTAGGAAGGCTATACCCAGGTTTGTGTGCACCTCAATATCAGTTTACTAGTCTCTAATCAGATAACGTCATCACCCTTTTCTCATCATTTAAATCATTTTCTCTGTCACCAGTCAGGTTTTATAGAAATAATGAAGGGTTTTAACTTGAATTTCATTTCATGATTTACCTTTGTTGTGCACTAATGAATGTAATTTTTAGAGCATTGAAACTTCAAGCATAGTACTCTAAATTCTGAAGAGGGTTTGACAGCGAAATTGCAGAAGCTTTTCAGCATGTTTGTGACAGACTCACTGTTCTCCTTGGAGTTTACAGTAGACAAACTCACAATAACTCCTGGTGTAGTGTGCAGGTTCCCTGCTGTAGCTTTCAGGTTCTTGGATTTTCCAACTGTCTCTCTTCACCTACTTGATGAAACACAAAGAGATAGACTTAGGGCCAAACTTACTATTGATCCAGAATATAAGGTTGGTTTACATAGAGCCCAGCCTCTATTCTATTGTGGTAAGCATAGCTATGCCCAGTCACGCGGTATAAAACTGTTAAAAGCATTAAATGTTGACTGTTGTGTAGATACCAGATCAGATAAAAGACTACCAGAACAAGGCAGGCTACTTTGAGTTTAATTCCGGCAAGTCTTGTCTGTACAGAATTCCTCCTGATGATCTGAGGTGGGTCTATCCACCTACTCACAGCTACAGTTACTCTGTACGTTTTACTAGGATTGATGTGATTCAGAACTGGTATCCAATCATTAGCTAACCAGGATTGCTGTACTTCTTACGTGTCAATAGAACTGGCACAAATCTTTAACTCAAGCCATTTCATGTCTTGTTTGGGGTAGAATTGAGAAAAATATGTGCTGTTGCTGCAGCAATGATTGTATGTTAGTGTAGATTCCTTGAGTGTCGCTTGGCTAATTCCAGCAACTCTAATGATCTTTAATTTTTTTGGGCAGTTCCTAGTTTTATTTTGATGATAAACCTAGCAGGACAGATTGTGGGTTAGGAATGAACTTTACATTACTAGAGCTTGTTTCAAAGTGAGAGAAAATTCATTCCACGTGCATAACTTTATCTCTTCATAACTTTACCTTTTTGTACAAGTTCACACCGGTGAAAAATATCCTTAGGCTGCTTCAACTAGAGTTGTTCTCTCTTGTTTGATTGTGAAAACAACTTCAATATTTCTCTTGTAGAGTTTTTTTTCTGATAGATAACAAAACGCATTATGTATCTACCCTTACATTATATTTGCCTTCCTACAGTGGTTGTTTTGTCTTGCTGTAAGTTTGATATACTTGCAGATCATTGCTTGTCCAAGTTCCTCTATACATAATCGTAGCTGATGGCTTTAGTGCAACACCAACTCTTGTGGGCAGTGCCACTCTTCCCCTCACTGAGGCTATGGAAGAGGTCTATGAACAGCTACTAAAAGATGGAGTGTCTGTTCCAGCTAGCAGTGGCATTCGTAGCTCTTTAACCGTGTATAACCTGATGGGCCATGCTATCGGTATGTCTAGCTAGTACATAGACACCTTGATCTGATATATACCTTACTTGTGATATCTACTATATACTTTACTACTTATATTGTGTACATACTCTAATGATCATATCTACTTCAGCACTAGTGATGTACCTGCTGTGTGTACTTACAGGACAAGTGACTGTTGGATGTAGACTTATCTCCCTTGGAATGGCATTGCTCACTCATTTACCTGAGAGTTCTGTTGTCTCTCACAAGCAGTGTGAGCCAGGGGTTTACATGCCCACACTTGGTGAAAGACCACCAGCTAGTCCTAAGACTAAGTTTGTAGCTGAGGAACAGAAGATATCAAGCGCTCTCATAGACTTAGAGACTGAAGAGGCAGCTCAGGTTGGTGCAGATGATCTATGTCCCCTCTCTGTTACTAGTGCAGTCACAGCAGCTAACACACTAATGGCGTTGTTACATTCTGGTAGAAGTATCCAATAGTATACAAGGACAAGCAGCTGCAGACGACTACGCTAGCGGAGAAGGACACACAGACAGCCCAGCAATCAGATAAGAAGAGAAAGGAGGCGGTTAAGATGAGCTCAGATGAAGTAGATGAAGGGATTGAGCTTGTTGTACCTGATGTGTGTTGTCCACCTCCTCTCTACTACAACAAAGCCTCTATAGCCCAACGGATTGTTCCCTATCAACCGTCTGCTGATGTATCGGAGGCCTCAGACAGCCAGCCTAGCTCTACCAAACTAGCACTAGACTCCCAGGTAAGAGATCCGTTGTGTTCCATATATGCACCCTGTGGTGTGCTTAGCTAGAGCTTTCTATGTTTTCTCATGTCTGTGTTTGTATGTGACAGCGTTGTGTGAGGTGGTGGCCATAGGTTAAAGTTATACTTGGTGTATCCAGCTAACTCAGTCGTTATCTACGTATCACATCATTCTCCATTACAAACACGCAGCTGTTTGTTTATACTGAGCATCAACTGTTTCTGGCTTCAGTTTGGTAGACGGCTCACTGAAACGTCTGAGGAAGCCTCTCACGATAATATCATAGAAACCAAAGAGAAGACAATTAATCCTGTAGCCTCAGAGTTGGTACAGACCTTGAACTCTGCCACCTACTTGCCTTCTGGTGAGAGACTTAGTCTGATGTCCTGTATAACACTGTATAATGCCTTTGCTTGCATTTCCTGAATGAACTAGTAGCTTGATTCTCCCTCCATGTTAAGTAATGACTAGCTGCAGCTGAGTTAAAACTTTCATTGTGGGAGTTGTTTTCTTTTTTTCACATTTCACATTGATTTCGTAACATTTTAGGCCCACCCCCTCCCCCCTCTCTCCACAAATATTATTTACGCAGTTAGCAATGTCAGGCAGTTAAGTTATAGCTATTACCCAGAATACCACCATTGTGTGTCTAACCAAACAACTTCTTTACTGCAGATGCCTTCCCATTGCTGAGTGCCCTCGTGTCTGAACTAATCAATATCGGTACGCAGCAGGCAGAGCCCATCCCTAAAGTCACGTCAACCCCTCTGAAGTCTCCTAAGGCTAAGCAACATCCTCCCGGGGTAGGTCCCCTAAAAAACATCAAAATAAACTTTTCACTGCATTATATTTGGTTATTGTGGTGTTACTTAATGTAGTCATGTGATTAAGTCATGTGATGTAGTCATGTGATGCGGTCATGTGATGTAGTCATGTGACAAATTTCGTATTTGCTTGACTTTTAGCTGTTTTTTTAGCAATAACCAGGTGAAGCTACAGTAGTTAAGTTACAGCGCTTGGATGTTTTACTCTTATATTATTAGCTGCCCTCACCTACTGTTAGACCTCAATCCTCTCACAAGCTCGGTGCATCTCCTAGAGTTCGTACTTCATCTCCTAGCCTTCGACCTCAGTCTAAACAGGGTAGCAGGAAAGGTAAAGTTTCACACGCTTGTGTATGATAACAATTAGTAATTCTTTGACACTAGATAAAGTATATGTGCTTCATGTACTTGTATGTTTATGGATTTTGTGATTCCAGTGCACACAGGGGCATAACTCCTAAGTGATACACAATGCCAATACACATCATGTCTGCATGGAGATAGATACGATGTTAATGTAAGATGGTTGCTCAGGAACACTTTAAATAGCTAATTAGTATTAATCCTTATTACCAATCTTCATAGTGGTGATGACTCGTGCATTGGTAATATCATGTTGTTGGGTGTTGCAGGCCCCCTCGTGTTTGGGTACACAAACACCCAGAAGCTGAGGCTATCTAAAACCAATCCAGACTTTTTGCGGAGAATTGAAGAGGCAGAAGCAATAAACAAACAGAAAAAAGGTGAGAGCGTTATCTTTTACTAACCGTTAGTAGTTGCTAGTAACTGTTAGTAGTTGCTAGTAGCCGTTGGTAGTTGCTAGTAACTGTTATTAGTTGTTAGTTAGTGTTGGTATTCATTTATCTCTAACTCTTAGTGGACCAAGCATATAAATCTCATAAGTTCAATACATAAAAATACAGTTTTCTCTTCTATACAGTAACTAATAGTTTGTTGTAAAGAAAATTATCTGATGTTTTTAGGAGTTGTGTTTTCTCTAGTACTTGGATTTTGAGAGGAAACAACTCTTAATGGTAAAACTGCTTTGCTATTATTTTTGTATTGTGTATTTTGTGCTTGTATTTTATGTATGTTCAGAGTCACAGAAGCTGATAGAGCAGCCTATTGAACCTGCTGGTCACAGAACAAGAATAAGAATACCCAAGGGTGAGTGCTCACCTGCCTCGCTTATGTAACATTATCTCCCTCTATGTCTATGCGTTGCTAAGTAACATACCTACGAAGTGATGTGCTTTATCATTTATACACTGTATATGTGTGTATAGTACTTAGTGATCTCGGCTGAATCGAAGATATGGTCTAGTAGTATCAGTTTTTAATTACTGATAATTTTTATTTGGTGCTTTTCAGATCTAAACTAACTGCTTTTTGACTCGATAAAAATGAGCCAAATAATAATGATCAGTGCTTTTAAATAAATAGAGAAAAAGTACACGAGAAAGCCAACTTTATGATTAATATTGATCGATTTCTCATGGCTTTTCTTTAAAGCAATTCAACTTTTATTAGTTTGTAAAAGTTTCTTCCTGTAAATCCGTAATGTTTTGGATAGATGCTGCTGCTGTATTTCTAGCTATGTAGATAGTGATATTCTCTCTCATCTGTAGTGCTTGTTAGTCTCTCTCCTCATCGATGTGTTCCTGGATGATTTTGTGTTGCCTTAGCCCCAGTTCCTAAAGTATTTTTTTATGGATACAGGGCGTAGGCTGGAAGGCCCGCGATCTTTTCGCTCTTACACTAGTCAACAACGGTTGGACACTTCTACAGAAATTGGCAGACTGACAACTGAGTTGGCCGATGTGAGACGTGAGCTGGCTGAGCTGACAACTCCCAGGTGAGCTCTTTTCTCTATGTCTATGTGTCGTCATTGAGTATGTGTGCGTTCTTTTCCTATGTTGTGTGTGTAAACTAAACACCTGTGTGTGTGTTCTACACACCATTGTGTACCTACCCTCCTTATCTATTCATACTGAATAGTGTGTGACAACCGTAACCTGGATGTAATGATGCACCTGTAAGTGACACGGGTATTATACCATCTAATCAAATGATATCCACAGTTATATCAGATGTCTATTAGGGCCCTATATGTCACCTTCTAGTCCTTACCCAGCACGTCCTTGTGTGCTTTAGGTTGTGTGTATGGCAGTTGTGTCACAGTTATGTCACTGCTGTGTCACAGTTGTGTCACCGCTATGTCACAGTTGTGTCACTGCTGTGTCACAGCTATGTCACTACTATGTCACAGCAATCATTTATCCACCCAGTTGCTCACATCCTGCTCTTGGGTTTACAACAGCAAAAAATTTATTTAAATTGTAAAAACTGTCTCTTTTATAAAGTGTTGGTCTTACAATGTGTACTACTTGAGTGGTTTAAATATTGCATGGCTAATTGTCTTTTATAAAAGTAATCTTTATGTTTTATCGAATATAATAATAAATATATTAATAATAAAAAATTGCAATATAATTAACTATTCTAGAGACTGTATCCCGCACTTGTAAGTTCTCTTTGTCATAGGTAATCTATTTCCGCGCATTCATTGGTTTGTTGATACATTGTGTCGGTTTAAGTATTACTGCCCACTGATGTATCTTGACTCACTATATAATACTGGAATTATGCTTGTTGGAAAACCTCTAACAAGTGATTTTACTCACTTATTTCAGTGAGAAAATTATTTTTGCTTTTTAAAACCAGCGCGTTCACATCTGCCAGATTGATTCATTTCCGATAATTATATACAGATAACTGTTGGCTAGGTAGGGTGGCCAACCTTCCACCCTTCTCTCACTTGCTTAGCCTGAGAGTATGTGAGTGCACCTCGCTCCAATACTCTAGGTATCAAGTGTAGATAATACTGTACGCTCAGCTGTGCATATCTGTGATATATTCTAGTATTGGCCCTGCACCGACTTATCATTGATTGGTCTGAGATATGGCCACGGCTAATGTGTGTGCATGTACATGTGTATTGCTTAATGTGTGTGCAGGTAGATATCTATTGCTTAATGTGTGTCCAGCTACATATCTATCACATAATGTGGAATGGACACAGTAGTGACACGGTATATCTTTGCACCTCCATCATTTCACTGGCAGGTTTTATTAAATAATTATTTTTATCTTGTTAATTATATTTGGTGATACATTTTTGGGCTTGGCTGGTATAAACTATCTCACTAGATATGATCACTTCTGTGGTGGGAGAGGCTGTATCGCTGTCGGTAGCCTTGCAGTGGTACACATGTCTGTGGTACACTAGTAGTCCACATATCTATGGTCCAACATCAGCGCATATGTCTATGGTCTAACAATCACATACTTTTCTATGATCCAACACAAATGCATATGTCTATGCTCTAACAGACATGCAGATGTCTATGCTCTAACAGACATGCAGATGTCTATGCTCTAACAGACATGCAGATGTCTATGCTGTAACAGACATGCAGATGTCTATGCTCTAACAGACATGGGTAGCAATCGCAGTGTACATATGTAGATAAATCAAGGAGTCATCACCCTAATCTGAGTGGATTAACTAATCATCTGGAGTAGTTAATCGCTGTAGTAACTGATAGATTATTGGTAGGTGGTGGTGACAGTCGTACACTACCTCTCCCTCCCACCGCTAATGTACTTATTGGTAAAAGCGTCTACATTTGTGTGTACATACATATATACTGTTTTACAAGGACTTTTTCTCAAATTTGTGTACGCCAAATACAGGAAATATCAAGTACCTATTTGTGCAGAAGTCAATCTCAAATATTATTATGTAATAATTGGGTGCATCACAGTGATTTTGTTGCTGTCCACACAAAATTTTGTGTCTGCACTTTGTTGTTTCCCTGCACAAGCATGTGTTTCATTCCTACCTCACTGACTATTAGATGCTAACAGTACACAAGACTGAAGTCTACTGGTGCCACAATCTATAGGTAAAATGTCTTCTGTAGGCAAGACCTGCAGGTCGATGTCACGAGTCAACAAATCAACGTAGAATTGGGTGTCACCAAGATATTGACTCCCAGCTTGGCCAAAGTCCTACCCGCTAAACATTCCACGCTGACTCCTAGGAGGTCTGTCAGCGCCTTAAGTAACAGAACTTCCAGGGATGGTGGTAAGTTGTACCCACTGTTTTATATATATATATACTATTGCATTACTTATATACATTGTTATATACACCACTATATTACTTATATATATCTAACTCTATTGTTATATACACCACTATATTACTTATATATATCTAACTCTATTGTTATATACACCACTATATTACTTATATATATCTAACTCTATTGTTATATACACCACTATATTACTTATATATATCTAACTGTATTGTTATATACACCACTATGTTACTTATATATATCTAACTGTATTGTTATATACACCACTATATTACTTATATATATCTAACTGTATTGTTATATACACCACTATGTTACTTATATATATCTAACTGTATTGTTATATACACCACTATATTACTTATATATATCTAACTCTATTGTTATATACACCACTATGTTACTTATATATATCTAACTCTATTGTTATATACACCACTATATTACTTATATATATCTAACTGTATTGTTATATACACCACTATATTACTTATATATATCTAACTGTATTGTTATATACACTACTACGTTACTTATATATATCTAACTGTATTGTTATATACACCACTATATTACTTATATATATCTAACTGTATTGTTATATACACCACTATATTACTTATATATACCTAACTCTATTGTTATATATACCACTATATTACTTATATATATCTAACTGTATTGTTATATACACCACTATATTACTTATATATACCTAACTCTATTGTTATATACACCACTATATTACTTATATATACCTAACTCTATTGTTATATATACCACTATATTACTTATATATATCTAACTGTATTGTTATATACACCACTATATTACTTATATATACCTAACTCTATTGTTATATACACCACTATATTACTTATATATATCTAACTGTATTGTTATATACACCACTATGTTACTTATATATATCTAACTGTATTGTTATATACACCACTATATTACTTATATATATCTAACTCTATTGTTATATACACCACTATGTTACTTATATATATCTAACTCTATTGTTATATACACCACTATATATTACTTATATATATCTAACTGTATTGTTATATACACCACTATATTACTTATATATACCTAACTCTATTGTTATATACACCACTATATTACTTATGTATATCTAACTCTATTGTTATATACACCACTATATTACTTATATATATCTAACTGTATTGTTATATACACCACTATATATTACTTATATATATCTAACTGTATTGTTATATACACCACTATATTACTTATATATACCTAACTCTATTGTTATATACACCACTATATTACTTATATATATCTAACTCTATTGTTATATACACCACTATATTACTTATATATATCTAACTGTATTGTTATATACACCACTATATTACTTATATATACCTAACTCTATTGTTATATACACCACTATATTACTTATATATATCTAACTCTATTGTTATATACACCACTATATTACTTATATATATCTAACTGTATTGTTATATACACCACTATGTTACTTATATATATCTAACTGTATTGTTATATACACCACTATATTACTTATATATACTATCTAACTCTATTGTTATATACACCACTATATTACTTATATATATCTAACTCTATTGTTATATACACTACAATATTACTTATATATATCTAACTCTATTGTTATATACACCACTATATTACTTATATATATCTAACTCTATTGTTATATACACTACTATATTACTTATATATATCTAACTGTATTGTTATATATACCACTATATTACTTATATATATCTAACTCTATTGTTATATACACCACTATATTACTTATATATATCTAACTCTATTGTTATATACACCACTATATAACTTATATATATCTAACTGTATTGTTATATACACCACTATATTACTTATATATATCTAACTGTATTGTTATATACACCACTATATTACTTATATATATCTAACTGTATTGTTATATACACCACTATATTACTTATATATATCTAACTGTATTGTTATATATACCACTATATTACTTATATATATCTAACTCTATTGTTATATACACCACTATATTACTTATATATATCTAACTGTATTGTTATATACACCACTATATTACTTATATATATCTAACTGTATTGTTATATACACCACTATATTACTTATATATATCTAACTGTATTGTTATATACACCACTATATTACTTATATATATCTAACTGTATTGTTATATATACCACTATATTACTTATATATATCTAACTCTATTGTTATATACACCACTATATTACTTATATATATCTAACTGTATTGTTATATATACCACTATATTACTTATATATATCTAACTGTATTGTTATATACACTACTATGTTACTTATATATATCTAACTGTATTGTTATATACACCACAATATTACTTATATATACCTAACTCTATTGTTATATACACCACCATATTACTTATATATATCTAACTCTATTGTTATATACACCACTATATTACTTATATATATCTAACTCTATTGTTATATACACCACTATATTACTTATATATATCTAACTCTATTGTTATATAACCACTATATTACTTATATATATCTAACTCTATTGTTATATATACCACTATGTTACTTATATATATCTAACTCTATTGTTATATACACCACTATATTACTTATATATATCTAACTCTATTGTTATATACACCACTATATTACTTATATATATCTAACTCTATTGTTATATACACCACTATATTACTTATATATATCTAACTCTATTGTTATATACACCACTATATTACTTATATATATCTAACTCTATTGTTATATACACCACTATATTACTTATATATATCTAACTCTATTGTTATATACACCACTATATTACTTATATATATCTAACTCTATTGTTATATACACCACTATATTACTTATATATATCTAACTCTATTGTTATATACACCACTATATTACTTATATATATCTAACTGTATTGTTATATATACCACTATATTACTTATATATATCTAACTCTATTGTTATATACACCACTATATTACTTATATATATCTAACTGTATTGTTATATATACCACTATATTACTTATATATATCTAACTGTATTGTTATATACACTACTATGTTACTTATATATATCTAACTGTATTGTTATATACACCACAATATTACTTATATATACCTAACTCTATTGTTATATACACCACCATATTACTTATATATATCTAACTGTATTGTTATATACACCACTATATTACTTATATATATCTAACTCTATTGTTATATACACCACTATATTACTTATATATATCTAACTCTATTGTTATATACACCACTATATTACTTATATATATCTAACTCTATTGTTATATATACCACTATGTTACTTATATATATCTAACTCTATTGTTATATACACCACTATATTACTTATATATATCTAACTCTATTGTTATATACACCACTATATTACTTATATATATCTAACTCTATTGTTATATACACCACTATATTACTTATATATATCTAACTGTATTGTTATATACACCACTATATTACTTATATATATCTAACTCTATTGTTATATACACCACTATATTACTTATATATATCTAACTCTATTGTTATATACACCACTATATTACTTATATATATCTAACTCTATTGTTATATACACCACTATATTACTTATATATATCTAACTCTATTGTTATATACACCACTATATTACTTATATATATCTAACTCTATTGTTATATACACTACTATGTTACTTATATATATCTAACTGTATTGTTATATACACCACTATATTACTTATATATATCTAACTCTATTGTTATATAACTACTATGTTACTTATATATATCTAACTCTATTGTTATATACACCACTATATTACTTATATATATGTAACTCTATTGTTATATATACCACTATATTACTTATATATATCTAACTCTATTGTTTTATACACCACTATATTACTTATATATATCTAACTGTATTGTTATATACACCACTATATTACTTATATATATCTAACTCTATTGTTATATACACCACTATATTACTTATATATATCTAACTCTATTGTTATATACACCACTATATTACTTATATATATCTAACTCTATTGTTATATACACTACTACGTTACTTATATATATCTTACTCTATTGTTATATACACTACTATGTTACTTATATATATCTAACTCTATTGTTATATACACCACTATATTACTTATATATATCTAACTCTATTGTTATATACACCACTATATTACTTATATATATCTAACTCTATTGTTATATACACCACTATATTACTTATATATATCTAACTCTATTGTTATATACACCACTATATTACTTATATATATCTAACTCTATTGTTATATACACTACTATGTTACTTATAAATATCTAACTCTATTGTTATATACACCACTATGTTGCTTATATATATCTAACTCTATTGTTATATACACCACTATGTTACTTATATATATCTAACTCTATTGTTATATACACTACTACTTGACATTCAATATGATAGTTATTTACTTCTTTCATCTCCCTAAGTGTATGTTTTATATCTGCACCAGTTCCTGGAAACACTTTTTAGCTAATCTCTGACGGAAATTGGCTAAGTTTAGTGGAAGTGTCGGCAGAGATAGTTCAAAGGTCATGTTTTGTTGAGCATTACTCTAGCAGCTACGGTTTCCAGGAACGGCTAGTGTTTGATTGTGTGATACACACTTTATCTGCCAGACTTTTTATCTACATTTATTAGTGATTTAGTGCTGGACCTTTTGTGATAATGTCTCACAGACCTGATATTGAATTACATCAGCTTTGTAAGATAGTCATCCCCTACGTTTTTGACGGATTAGCGGGTAATCTGCACTAATCCAGGATTAAATAGCCGACAGACTTTTCTGACACACTTACCTAGTATTTGTGGCGGTCCCGTTCTTATTGTTGACTAATCAAGAAAGAGAGAATTATAGTTGTTGTCATACAACTGAGGTTGCGCTATTTACGTATGAGTTACATCCTTGTGCTCTCTTCTCCCTCCATTCTTTGTTTCAACCATGTTGACTTTTCTCTACCCCTTTTCTCTCCTTTGGGAGGGAATAGAGAACATAATGTAAGAGATGTTCGAAATTGTTTTTTAAGCCCTTAAAGTTTACTCTACTTGCGGTCTGAGTACAGATATTATTGCCCTTGAGCCATAGCCTCAGAGCCTGCCTTTGTGTTTCAGCCGATCTTTCAACTTTACACGAGCAGTCATTTCAGTCAGATTCCAGGAGATCTCTGGAGATTCATCTTCCAACTCCGGATGTGGGTGACAATCGTCCGCCTACAGAAAGCAGCGAAAATGACTCAAAAAGCAGCGAAGGTAGGTGCTTTCGAACCATGTAATATTGTGGGTGCGTATCTCAATTCTATACAAAATTGTGGGCTAGACTAACAGTTCAGTCTAATACAATAAAAGTTTGTGGAAGTGGTAACTGGAAGCGTCTATGGCTGTCGTTGATCGTCCCCATCAGACAGCTGTTACATCATGCTGCCCAGCTCAAACTGCTGCCACATTTCACTGCGTTTAGAGCTGTTCCTCATGCTTTGTATCTGATATATTGGCTTAGCCCTTGTAAACAACAATAAATGGATATAGTCAGACACGGCATCGCCCTTCTCCCTATAGCCAACCTCTCTTGGTCGCCTCCTCCCATGGTTGCCTCCCAATCATCCTCCCCCATGGGGGTCTCATCTCACGGTGGTCTTTCGCTATAGTTGTTTCCATAGTTGCTGCATGGTTGTCTCCCCCAGGCATTGCTGCCTCCCAATGTTGCTCCTTTCCCAGGTTGTTTCTTCTCGTGGTCAACTTCTTCTGTGGTCACTTTCTCTAACCTTTTCCTTCCATCAATCCCAATGCTGGTTTGGTCATATATATGTTGTCCTATTTTCATGTCAAAAACTTGCCGATATCACACCTAAGTATGTAGTAACATCAATTTCTAATTTGGTTTACTTGCCATTTTGTTTACTTGCCATAGTTTACCGATACTTTGACAGTAATTATCAACAATCACTGGACAATTATATAACAGCAGCGTTTGTCTGTGGTTATAATAGATATTGAATGATAGCTATAAAACAATAATTTAATGATGATCTATTAGTGAAATACATAGCATAAACAATTAATTGAATTGTGCACTAATAACGAATTAAACCAAATGGTGCAATAATGCAATAAGGTATTTCTCCATGCGCAAATCATGGAAAAAAACGTCAAAACATATACCACGATTGTCGGTAATAATAATTAGTTATGTCAAGTATTATTTGTTCTAGAACTTTTTTCTGAAAACTGCGATAAATAATTGTTTTAAATATTAAGTTTTTACTATCATTTATTCTGATAATAATAGTACTAATAATTAAAAATATTTGTCGAATTTATTATTGTTAGTATATACTGTTCTTTATTATAACCATACCTAATAATAATTACTATCGCTGTTTCTGGTAAGTAATAGCATTAGTAAATAATAACAACAAAGAAGCTTGACCAGTTTTGTTATCAACGTATATTGTGTTTTGTGGCTTTATTGTATTTTTTACATAACGTAACTACATATGATAAAGGAATAAAGTGATAAGATCAATAAATGTGAGAAGATCAATAAGCGATTGAAACTGTAAGATAAATGTACTAACTAATAACAATACGTCTGGGATTCTTCACTAATAATTGTAAGTGATCAGATGATTGTAGTGACTTGTCCAAAATAGAACAGACAGTGAGTCCTAAAGTCATTGAAGCCTATATAGAACAAGTCGGTCATCATTTGCACGAATCCAAACGGCCTGCAGCATTTAAATTATTATAAAATCTGTGGTTTTGCTTTTGGAAAACCCGGATCAACGTTTGATCTGGCTAGAAATATTTTTGTTTTGACGACAACAAAAAACAATAAAGACAAAAAGTCTGCAGTTTGACAACAAATGTCAAATCTACACCCCTGCCATGCGTCTAAATGGTCCAATATACTTTGTGTACAACAACTTTTATTTCTCTCAGTGTAGCTGTTTGGGCACATGTAGAATTATACAAACAGATGTAATTGGCTGTATGTGTAGATTACGTAAGGACTTGAGTATGATATATTACTTGTCTCGCTCAGGAATTACTGCACGCTTAAGGAGCTCAAGCGCTTTGGTTTCATCTATAAATGACTCCACAGTGACTCTAATATCTCATTTTGGTTACTTAGTCTTCTGATTCACCTGAGATAATTCATTCCACAATACCTTCACTCGGACAGCATCATTAATGCGTATTGGAAATGCAAACTTTATACGCGCACTGGATGGTACATTTATAGCATTTCTTTCTCTCTCTGTCACCTTTCCTATTCGCTTTATAGACCACAAACTATAAATGCCGTGAAATACATCTAAAGCATAGAATAGATGAATCAGACGTTGTCTGTGTCCACACTCTGTTGCCATCTTGTGGCAGGGTTGCACTACCCCGCACCCGCCACGTTCTTTCTGTTTCCTAACCAATACTTCATATTCATTAACCCAAAAGTCTTCCCCAACAATTTCTTTTTGTGAGATATCTCAACAAAAGAATTTGGTTGTTCGACCTCATTTGTATTGTAATACGCACGCAGTTCTTGTGGGAACATTCTTTCCCAATTGTTGAGTCACCCTTGGCACGACACTGTGAAGTTTTCTTATTTCTGAATATTGACTAGCTTCTGCCTTAAATAACAGCAATATCTGCATCTCTTCTTTTTCCTGTTTATTTCTCAGGCATTTATGCATTTACTAGCAAAGTAGCACCTTCTTGGCACCATATTGGCACTTATCCTCAAGAATCTCTCCATATTTGGCCTGTCAACGTATTTGTATTACTTGTGACTCAAGTTTGTCATTTTTTGTTTCAACTAAAAATTTAATTATTTATACGACATTGCAGTTTCTTTTAGAATCATTTCTTTGTGTTTCACTGTTGCTAAGCAAAGACTTTTTCTTATACTAGTTTTCAAATTACACATGATACATACATCCGAAGTTCGTTTGTAATGTCTAATGGAATTCATAAAAATGTCGAATAACACTAAACTAAATTATTTATTTTGTTCCATTTCAACTTGTTCATTCTCTCATTAACGTAAACGGCTCACTGTGGGGTCTCTGAAATAATAAGAACTGTCACGTTATCCTGAAGAAGGTGTATTCAGGCATGGACAGACGTTAGACCCACCCATGGTCAGTGGTAGACGGTGATCAACTTGAGTGAGCCTTTCTAGCTTGTAGGAGTCGGTTATCTTTTATTGATCATGATTTTTATGGCAACTGTCACACACGCAATACATCTCAAGTGAAACAATTCACCAGTTCTTTAATTAATTGTTCCCAGCGTGTGCATGTATAATTTGCACAACTGAACCAACTAGCTTTTCCTGTACAGAGGAATCTCCATGTGTGGTCTACGCTGGTGGTCTACGCTGGTGGTCTGCTCTGGTACTAGGAAGTGCTCCATGTAGTGAACTGATTCTTGGCAGTCATTCCGAATAATTTCTAGCAAAGAATTTTCTCCTGGAAGTCAGATGAAACAAAACTTCCTTTATTCATAGTTTTGTTCAAAAACTTTGTCAGGTACCAAAGTAATGAAATGGTTGCTTTACTTTTGTGCGACTATGACTGTTTCGTATTTTTGATAGTGTTCAATTTCCGACATTTTGAGTTTGTCGATAAAATTTTGAACCTGTCCAAAAAGATGATAAATTTGGTGTTTGTATCTCATTATGCTACAAATGGAAGCTATTCTGTGTTGTCCCACTTGTGATTGCTTGGCATGGTTGTAGGTGATAAATTACATAATGGGCCAAGAGCTGACAGGCTGCAGAGAACAGATGAAAGTGAGAACATCTCACCAGACATGGGAGACGATTATTCACTGACCATGTCTCCGAGTGGTATGGACTCTTCACCCCTCGGCATCCATAGATATAGCTACGGCTCTGACTCATTTGTCAGCGATGACTGATAGCAGTGAATTAGATGCCTGACAATCAGTTTCTTGTCCAAAAACTCTAAAGATATATTAGACTAATTACTTGGGTTTCAGTTTGTATTTTCTGTGGAATCACATCAATTTACTTCCTAGTGTGTTGGCTATTTGCTAGGTGAGTGAGAGTTTTATTATTTATTTTGTTGTTTGCCGATCCTCTCTTCCAATTCGTGATGTTGTAACACTTTCCATGATGATCTCGACTCTTTTGGTTTCTATTTGAGAATTAGTTTTAAAACAAACAATCACCTGGTACCTTTCTCTACATTGTGATGGTTTTAGATTTGCATCTGTTGACTTTTGCTGGAGTCTAGTTAAGAATTTACGTGTTAGTTTTTTGAAGTTTTGACTGAAAAAATATAAGTGTCCAGCTCCCTCAGTAGTAGTATTTGAACTGTTGTGTATAATTCGTCAAAGGATCAGGTTTGTCCATAGCTGGTTAGTTAATAGATATAGTGTTTTAGTTCTGCTGTCAGAGTCACTGTTGACCTGCTGCCAAGGGTCAGGTCAGCATATATAAAGTACGAGGGCTAGATATCGTAGAGATTACCATTAGTATTACATTCATCTAGCCTCAACAGATTAACGCTATTCTCCTTTCAACTACTGCACATCATTGCTAGCCCATCTACATTCTATCATCTAACCAATCAATAACCTGTGATTGGCAACGCTAAATCTTCTCATTTTAGCCCAAGTTTCCTGTTAAGCGTTGCTTGGCCAGAGAGACATCCTTGACCCGATTTACATCAAAGCTTGCTGTTTTATTTGTATAAAAACCTCAAAACAGCTGCAGGTGGCTAGGAACTGAATTATTGTTGGATTAACTTGCTAAGATGACTGGATAATCTTCAGGGATTAAAGTTTGAAACTGCTGATTCGTTTAAATTGCACCGCTTTACAAGCTGCCTGATAGAGATGAAGTGACAGCGTTGTCAATTATTGCTTGCTTTGGCAGTCAATGTACGTGTGTATTTATTTTCCGAAAACTGATATGATGGCCGCATATAGTTCTTGGAACGGGATTTACAAAGCACTTTGTCACTTCCAGAATGTGAATAGTACCTTGTACACTAATCCATCTCCATTTAACTTCATAGAGCAGGAATGCCACAGTGGTGCGCCTGTCCTTACGCTAACATTCTACTCAATGTTTTTGTCTACCTTTCCTCTAATTGCCCACATCAATCAGCAATAACGATTAAACTGTGTGCAGATTAGCAGATGTGGTGGATAGTGGAGATTTGCCGTAGCTGTGGAACCTTCACAGACGGTCAAGGATCTCAGTAATTGCAGTTCTCGTTGTTTGATCTTTCTAACTCGCTAGAGTAGCATATCAATTTTTGACCCAACAAATGGGTCTTTTCACAAAGTCACTGCAGAAGATTTTTTTCGAGCAAACGTCCATAAAAAGCGGCCTTCCTTTATCCTATAATATTCCTCACAACCTTTGACATTCGGAAAAACAACTTAGCGATTCAAGTGTTTTGTTTTCCCTTGATGTGAAGTTGTGTTGAGAAATAGTGATAACTATTATCAGAACATATTATACGCTTTCAGTAGCAAAGAAGGTTGTATAATAATCACTATTTATCATTATAAAGTATTGTATATAGAGCTAAAAGAAATTAAAAACTGGAAAAGAAATGGATACAATCGCAAACTATTGATGATAGTACTCAACGCTGTGTAGCTGTGTTCACTCGGGCTTACCTGTTATGTCAAAAAGGGGAGATTTTTGGACCAGTTTTTTTCGAATAGTCACAGCAGGGTTTGAAGCGATAAAAGATGCTGTTGCGCAGATGCGAAGTAAGCAAGCAACTAGATTTTAAGCTTAAAAATTAACTGCTGAGATAAATTAATCACAGATATGAAAAGTGGTTAGAATATCGCGGTAGAAAACCAACTGAAGGCGTCTGTGAAAGAATAATGTTAAAGCAATGTACTTGCTGAGTCGTGTCGAAATAAAGTTTTCGCTCCGCAAAAAAGTTAGATTAGAGAGAAAGCTGAAGCCTTAGTAGCATTCAAGGTGCTTAGGAAGCAATAAAACTTGTACATAAATCCCTGGAAGATCCCTGAAAAATCAAGGGACATGAGAGGTATGCGCTAGAACAGGTAAGGTCGCGTACGGCAATGCTGGAAAATGAAATGTTCCAGCAGCTAAAGTTTGCTGTGGCCAGAATTATGTCAGGCATTGTACTATAGCTCTCACAAGCTATGCCTTTGAACTACGGTGACAGCTTTTTTAATACAGTGACAGCTCCCAGTACAATCAGTATTTTTGTTATTGTTTCTCATCTGCCTGCTTCACTAAGGTTTTCCCATGTAGACACAAACAATCTCTGGCGCTACTCCACTTGCGTTACTCCTATGGAAACTCCAGAAATCAGTGAGTGGTGGTAACTTATGATGCTCAATGTAGATTCTAGTCGGTGAGAGGCATAACATTAGTAATACAAACTAGTTAGGCAGCTAGCTGGGGGGGGGGTCAGACAGCAGGTGCTTTTAAAAATAGATACTATAGGCTTCGTAATCATAACCATAGAGTTATCTCCCTTACTAGACCGCTAGCTAACCATAGAAATGGTTAGTTTAGAGTCTTCACCTGTAAAAATGGCGACGGTAGTAAAGCAGTTAACTAATAAAAAGTGTATGTCATTTTATTAGCTCTCCCCTTTGCTATATAGACTACATGTAAAGTCGCTAACCCTCTGTCACCAGAAGGTCACCAGTAAGTCATCTTCTATTTGACCTGCGGCAAGCGCTTTAAGAGAGGAGATAATTCTATGGTCGGAATTTTCATCTTTACGTCTTGCGGCAGGAAATGACACTCTTTCACATCAGATGCTCAGTAAAATTCACTTCTAAACCGACTGAGACTTAACATCAGCAGTTCAGCTCATCAACAGCCGCACCCATGGTTGCATAAGGAGCGGAACTGACACACGCTTTAGATGGGTAAGAAATTGCTATTTTTTCTAAATCATAATGCCAGAATGCTTCATTAATTCCACCTAATCCCTTTAAATTGGAACTCAAAATAATATCGGAGATGCTTAGAACACTGATTTGTCATGTACCCATCGATGTGTATTATTAATAGAGAAAATTAATTAAGTGTTTGCGCTTAAATGTTTCTTTACCTGGTAGAGCTGAGTTTGTGTGCGGTAACTGGACCAGATCTTGTTTGGCTCTGCTTGAGTGGTTCACAGCGACCAACCATCAGATCCATGAGCATCGTTTTCGTACATCTGATTGGTTGAGGAGTATATCTCTGTAAATGAGAGCCTATATAAAGTCTTTCTCAGTGCAGTTGACCATAGGCAGGTCTTATCCCTTAAAACAACACCACAGCATCACTGTATAGGCTAGCAGACATACAAGTAAGTTGTCTATACAATACTTTGTACTGTTGACAGGCTTGTTGAGATTTTTCGTACTACGAGTTTGTAACATTTTCATTCTTTGATTTCAGCAGAAATGAATGGGCTACGATTGATTACATCTGCAGCCATTTTGGCTTTAGGAATAGAAGTTGTTACTGCCAAGCTTGGGGAGCCTATTCGCCTAGCCACTGGTAAGCTTTCAGCAAAGTTCAGTAACTGCGAGACAAGTGTATAATAGACTGAAACTGTTGCTACCTACATATGAGCAACAAGGCAACCATAAATGGTTGGTAAATGCACTGCAGTGAAAACCTGTACTTTGTGCAGAAGTAACTGATTGATTCCTTTTTGTAGAATGTCCAGAGGAGGGATTCAAATTCGCTGACACAACTAGTGTGTGCTGGTTCCATATATGTTTGTTGGATGGGGACGGTTTCTTCTACACCCTACCAAGTCGCTGCGCTCTAGGATCTAGGGTAGACAATGCTTTTATAGAAGGAATTCGTAACCCTTGCACTATCAATTTTGACTCTTCCATTGGTGAGTGTAACAGATCTGGAATACTAGATATTGCTTGTTATATCTTCCTACTCTTACATAACGCCACAAGATTTCACACAGACCGCTTAGCCAACATTGTTTACCTATAACTTTCACACGTGCTTTCAACAAATGCTCTAGAATGTTTCATACTCTTTAGGATACGAGTGCGATAGAACAGAGGATGCTGCCGATGTACCGCCGCCCTGCACCACAGACGGATCTGTTGTCTGCTACAATGGAGGCACTCTCACCTATGAAGCCAACCACTGTTGGTGCCTGTGTGACCCAGAGTGGGAGGGAGACTTTGACTGCTCTAAACCCACAGGTTTCTATGAGGCAATCAACGCTAACGGTGACTTTGATGGCAGCAATATCTGTAAGTTTGAACAAGAGACCACTTCCTGTTGGTTTCCTTAGCTCCCTATTAATCATAAATTATAGTATTTAGATGCATCTGAGGATATAGTTATTCGTATTTGTCATTTGTGTACTTGCGCGTATGTGTGCACTTACGTGTATGTGTGTACTTACATGTGCATGTGTACTTACAGGTGTGGGGGGAGAACCAGATGATGACTACTGCTACCTTGCGGGTGGATGCCTAAACCAGGGTATTTGCTACAACCAATGTCGTGGATTCTGGTGTGACTGTCCTAATATTTACGACGTCGATTATGTTGGAAAACGCTGTGAGACTTCCGACAAGAAATAACTCCAGCAGAGACCTTCTAGCAAACACAGAACAATACTAAACATTGCATGTTGTGGGGCATAACTAGTTAGTTCTAAGGCTAATTAATGGTAAAAGAAGTTTTGAACTATTGCTGGACAATGGTTAGAGCGCAGAGCTGGTTACTCTGTTCAAACATCACTTCCTTGCCTACTGTTAGCGCCCCACTCATTCCAAGTCCATAATGTTACAGTATTTGTTTGGGCTATATCAGTAGGTTTACTGGTATAACTTGTTTGCTGCAATTATTTGCTGGCAAGACGTGCCAATACTCTTCTTCTGTCAGACCCAAATCATTGTTATTTTGGCGGAGGGCTCACTTACGTAATGCTTTACTCAATGTTATTTATTATGACAATAAAACCTGATATCTCTAATACCCTCCCATTACCATCACCTGAATCTATGATCGTACATCACATTAAGGCTCATTAGTGCTGTCTTTGATACGCGCGGGATTAGCACTATTTCCGAAGATTATCCATTTAGCTCTCTACTAATCTCTGCCGAAGAAGTCATGCACTACGTAAAAAATCAGTGGCTAGTTATAAGAATAGGCGTGATCCTTGGATTACTTGCTTGCATAAACAAGTAGTTGATCTGGTAAAATCTTGTTTCTGTATAGAGTTTTATCTTACGTAGTAAAATAATTGTAGAAAAAAATACAGTGATTAGACTGTTCAGATATATATAAGACTTCAAAGTGAGCCAAGCGACCAAAGTTATTTAAATCTGTCATAAATAATATCAAAGTCGGCAAAGTAAAAGCAATGACTTTGGGCGTTGCTCTGTATATAGCACCAGTAGACAACATAACAAAAATTGTCTATAGATTAAGCCTCAAAAGTAAGGTGAAACCCTAAATACACTGACAGTAATTTATCAGAGATTTTGTTCAAAGAAGACAACTCCATTTACAGTAAGTATTGATTGACCCTTTGAATAGCTTGTAGAATTGTGCCAAACCTTGTGTTCTTGTTGACCAAACCATTTATGTCATTTATTACTTGCCCAATTTATTTATGAATGCTTGAATGGTCTATGGGCTAGGAGTACATGAGCAAGGGGTCTATGAGCTAGGGTCTATGGGCTAGGTCCATGGGTTGGGGGTGTTGCTGTAAAGCCTTGGATTCTAACCCTACTCAGGTGTGTGTTGTTTTTTTGCAGTTGTGAAAACCTGTATTCCTGGTTGAACATCAACACATTTGCCTAGCAATAGAAGCATAATGTCAGAATACAAGATATACAGAACAAATACTTTATTATTAAAGCTTCAAGTGACAATCATGTATGAAAGATTTCTTATATTAGAGAGGACAACTACCATATTTCTATACAGCGTACATTTCAGTGCGCGAGTGAAAGTATCAGCATTTTGTGGGCATTAGTAAAGCTTACTTAAGTTGTACTGGCCAAGGAATGGCAATAAGAGATTCCAACATACCACTGGTGCATTGCTCACATAACCTAGTTATTTGGGCTATGTAGCCTTAGTAGTACTCTAGGAGTACTAATGCTGGTAAACGAAATGATTTCTGGGAAATCTATTGGTGGTTTCCGGTTTTACGCTAGTTTAGTTCTGTTTATTCTTTGCATCAAAAGGTACATTATTGTTTTACATGAGTGTATGCTGTACAAAAGTGTGAATACATCAGTGGCTCTTGCATACGGATGTTTGTGGGGCAGTCATACACATTGTTGTGTAACCCATTTCAGACATAGCACCATAATCAGTCACATTTTGTCGATGCATTGCAGTACAAGTTGCCAGATATATAAAGGTGTAACTACCAGACAACTTAAAGATGGTGTTGAATTTACCATTGACTTTCAACAAATTGGAGGCGTACCAACCATTTCTATTAGCTATGAAGATCATTCGGTTTCAGAGTTGAATAGGAAAGAAAATGTTAACAGACCTGAGCCAGACACCATACCAGCTGTGGTGAGTTAGTAACCACCATTGGATAGTTTACATGGTCATGTGATGGTTTACATGGTCATGTGGTAGCTTACATGGTCATGTGATATTTACTTGATGTGGCTATGCTCATGATTATTCTTATCATCTGATGGTTTGACTCTATTGAAAGAGCTCTGTGAGATTAAAATTAAGGTTGTATATTATCAATTTTTTTCATGAGCATTAGTGGCAGTAGTATTGATGGAGCGGATTGATCAATATTAGCCATAATAGCAACTCAATGTTGTTTTAGCTTGTCTCCAGAATCAATCATTTCTTTCTATGTATAAGCATAATGCACAGGTATTTTACCTCGCGTCAAATAAGGCTACACTGGAGGTGAAGTGTGAACGGAAATAAAGATTCTACGAGGAGCCAAACAGTCCTGAAATAATTGTACATACTGCCCAGAATAAACCACTTTAATGATCAGAAATGTATTTTTGATGTTCGTTCTAGGAGCTGCTTATTTCATTAGAAATTATAAGTTTTGATATTCCTGAAATTATTGGTGAAACGATATGCTATATAGTGCTAGAAACTAATTTCCACATTCTTGAAAAGAATGGACATCGAAATACTGATCTTTATTGCATAGTTGAAATTCATTCCACGTCTATAGGCTTTCAGTTCAAGAAATCTGCATATATTTATGATAAGCCACTCACGCTATGTTTGTTATCATTGTAGTTGAAAGCAGATTATTTATTACATAATAATTGGTAAAATGTCTGAACGCATGCAACAGGAACTTTTCATTCAAAAACATTTTTTTATGTATTTTTTTAGAGTCTTAGGTAAAAAGAAAGTGTGCAAAGATCTGAGAGTCAATGTTTTATTGACAGCAGATCAAAACTACAACTGTACAGGTGTTTTGAACTTTCCTGATCACTCTAAATGCTAGAATCTACTGGGTTTATTTATTTATAAAATCATTTGAGCAATTCCTTACCTTGATTTTTTAGCTTTTCAAGGGCATAAACTATTTTTCTTTGGTTTGGTTTATAAATACAGTTTTTCAGTCTATCATCAATTCATTTACGTATCACAGATCAAAAACTTTGGCTTGCTCCTCAATTTATACACATCACTGGCTCTCTCGAGCTCAAATTTTTACAGTTGAAAGTATTTTATTTCTCAACATTAGAATCATTATATCTGAATTTCACTCTCCTTTAATTCTTGAAGCTGCAAGTGTTACATCAGCCACCAAAGACTGAACAAACTAGATTAAACAGTTAGAACCTTCACCCCCCCCCCCCCACACTCAAGCTCTCTCATCTACATCAATAAAAACAACAATTTTTACGCTGATGACTGAATGTCTTGGTCGAGTAGTGACCAAAATACTAAATGAAATACTTCCACATCAATATCTTATCGCAATCAAATTTTTTTTTTAAAAAGAATAGCGAAATTTACCATTTATACCAGCTATTATTGGATATGTTGGTGTATTTAAGTGAGTGCTTAGCTAACACGTCTGCTTACATATAAACATGGCAGACAATGCTACTGCTCTCACTTCTAGTCAGCAAACGGTTTTTGTAGGTATTTTTCCAGGTCCGAGGCAGCGGAAAAAGGGTCAGTTTTCTGGTAAATGGTGTTAATGCGGCAAACGGACGAGTAAGCAAATTTTTCCATAGCGAACACAAATTTGGTTTCCGTAAGTTACTCTTCCTTTCACGTATGTCTGCCTTTTTCTTATTTTTCTCTCTGACAGATTTTACTAATATCTCCCTCAAGTATATCTCTTATATATCCCTGTTTCTGAATCCGTATCTTTGTTGTTATTCACAGCTCCATTACCTCCAAGAGATGCAATATTTGGTAAACCTGATTATACCTTCCACAAGTTGCAGATAGTGCAGAGAGGGGGGTATGACATTGTAGAGAAATACGTGCTCCATTGCCACTCAGCTGAGGACTGGAACAGTCAATGTGACGCCATCAATTATAAGGCCACCAACAACATTCATGGTAAAAATGAAGCGGGTTTTTTAATAGCTAGTCAAATAAGATCGTTGTTATTGTGAGAAAAGTGAAGTATATACAATCCAAATGCTGTCGTGTTACTCAGAGTTGCTTGTCGAGAGTTTTTGTATAACGGCAGCAGATAATTTGCTTCTGGTATATAGGGGAGCTAAAACCAGATGAGTTGTTTATATATCAGTTGAAACAAGGTGCTAGATACCAATTTGAGTTGAAAACTTTCAGCGCTGGAATGGAGTCAAATACTAGTTTTGTTACAAAAGTCTTGACGGCAACGGAAGGTGAGTCCAGTTCGCTTCAATGATGAGTTGTTAATTTTAAGAAGTAGTTAGTTATCTTGCGCGTATTGCATTACAGAGCCGTTCTCCGCAATAGACATTACTGCCAGGGAGGGAAATGTTCGCGGTCAAGTTATTGTGTCCATGTTCAATGGCGACCAAAGTATACAAGATTCATTTCTGGTGAAGTGCAAGTCTGAGACAGACACTGAGCATATTTGCACGCAAGGAGATGGTCTGCGTTTGTGGATGGACAGAAATCCTGGTGAGTAGTTAGTAATAGAAATTGTTGGGGACTTGCCGAGGTGATAGCTAGTACAACCAGTTTTTTTTTTTTAATTTATTGAATCATTTTTGTCAGCAAGTTTTTTGAGCTTTACTTTTATGATAGGATAAAAATATAAAGGAAAGTTGTGAAAATATGTTGTTTTTAATAAAGTTTGATGACAACCCGCAACTTTTTTTGGTTTTTTGGTGGAACAGTCTAATTTCTGAATAATAGATCGGAACATTGAACAAAATTACTGAGAACGCTGAACTGGTGAGGTTGTATTGTGTTCCAGACGCCACCAAAGCTGAGATAACCATCGATGGATTGGCGGTTGGTGAAAGCTATATTTTCGTTATCACAGCTGTTAGCAGGTATGGTGTGAGGAGCCGTACAGCTAACTCCCGTCCATACCTGGTACCAAATACACCTGAGGTCACTTGTGATGCAGACACAAACTCTTCGGACATATCTGGTGCTCAAGTTGGAGCGAGTAAAAGCGAAGCATCTGGTAATTTTAATTAATATAACACAAAATTATCTCTCTGTCCCGTGCGATTTACATATGTCTTCAAAAGTTTGCAGTTCCTAATTATTTTAATTATCTGTATATTTTCGGTAAGCAAGCTGCAAATCGATGCACTCCGTAAGATATATTTGTAATTTTTAGGAGGAATTCCATCAGAAGCAGTTTTCACATTCCTTGGTATTGGTTTCATAGTAGGAATGGTGGGTACAGCAGTAGCCCTGTGAGTACCGCTACTCTTCCATTCATAGTCTTGGCTCGTTTACCGGTAATACATATTATATAAAATATTACGGTTTTTCAGTCGAATGAAAATGAAAAACAGTGAAGATGATAAGAAAGTTAATATAGATGGCAAAAAACTGATGAGTCAGCCAGAACAGAAGTACCAAGCAATTAAAAAGCTGTCGAACCATGACGAAGCTCTTGGTTTGCATACTGAACCATTAACCTCTGCTGAACCTGCTGGTAAAGCCGTAACTTCAAGTTCACCAATCTCTCCTGCTCCTCTACCATTGAGTAAAGTTACTACTGAAGTCTCCAGTACACAAAAGCTTTCTGTAACAAAGTCGAAGGAGCCCACTCCATCCATCAATTCCTCTGGCTCCAGGAAAGGGCAGCACAGAAGGAAGCAGCAGTTGGCTTAAGCTTCTATGAGTCGTGTCTTTTAAGTAAAAACTCATCAAGCAAGTTTCAAGTACACTAGCAGACTTTGCCCAGTATACTTCCAGTTGTTGACTATTTTAGGAAATAGACATCAAATGTTAATGAGGATTGCAAACTGTACAATTCTTCCTGTGATAAGACCAAACAAGTTTTAACAGTGTAGGTAAAAATAAATTCCGATGATAAACTCAAAAACAAAAGATGATATTGTCATATCAAATTTTTTAATTTGGTTTTCATTTCTGAATGTTTGTTTAAGCTTATATCAGATGAAAAAACTTGCATCACTAATGGACAAAGCAAATTTTTGCCACTGAAATAATAGTTTAGTCTCAGGTACTTTTTGTATCTGGTTAATATATTTACAGGTGGTTTCACCGCAGAAGCGAAATGCTTGTTAATATATCAAAATTATAGAGATCGTATAATTATGATATATTAACACGTATTCACTTCAGCGGTAAAACCACCTGTACATGCATTAACCAGATACAAAGAGTATCAGTTGATGCAGTTGAAAAGAATAAAACAACAATTCTATCAACGTTTTAAATGTAGCATAAACTATTTGTATGATTGAGTGCATGGAAGATGAACTGTTTTGTTTTGCCAGCAATAATGTTTGCAGCTAATAATCAGTAACCAATGACATCCAAACATTTGTCTATAGAGTACAAGTGCCAGAGTTGACTAAGTTATACCCAGTCAAATGAGACCCACATCCCTTAATGTATCAGAAATTACTAGCCTTTAGACAGAAAGATTTTGGTTGTCTACTACATAGACCTCTGAGTGTATTTTGCATAGGACTCAGATTAATAACTACATAGGTATGAGAGTGTGTTTTGCATCAAAATCAGATTGATAACTACGTAGACTTCAGATTGTTAACTACATAGACTTCATGAACTACATGGATCTCAAATTGTGAGGTCACACATGTAGACTTCGGATTTGAATGCTGTTATGAACCAGTCTCAGAAACGGCTATCATAGTTTGGTTTATGCCTGACACCACACAGATGTCTGTACAATATTCATTGCAAGTTTGGGTGTTTTGTGTATGCCTGGGAAGGCTTAGCATCCTCTCCACTCATACAACTTTTGCATCAGCTCGCTGACTTGCTTGCATTTCTGAGCCATTTATACTTTTTATGCATAATAGGCATTTTCGGATCAAGAACGTCCATGCCTTGAAAAAATTGGCACGGGAAAGCGCTTCCGAATGCAATTTTGACGTTCGTTCCTGGCATAATTTCTATGCATGAACGTTCAAAATCAAAAGTTCACTTCATCGGAGTTATCTTCTTCTTTTTTGCTAGTGTCGCAGTGAATAGTAAAAGACGCATCCTGCTGAGGTGACAGCTTTTTGGTTATATATTATAAAAAAGTAAATAATAATTTTGAATATAATTATTACCAGTTACTTATGTGTTTTACTAATTACTATTTTTCATTTTTAGCAATGTTTATTATCAGTTGGTTGGTGATGTTTGGCTATTTGAACAATTGTTTTTTTTACTAACTAAAGTATAATAAAATAATTAAAAAAACTATAAGAACTTATAATAATAATATTAATGATTATCATACATTTTTCTTATATTATAATTATTTATTACAATTTTATTCTAATTCACCATCTTCAGTAAAATGTGTCCAAAAATAATTTCAACATCAACATGCTTCAAGACTTGTTATTATTTATTTTATTATTATTGTTAGAAATGAAACTTGAGGCCTCATCACTCTTGTTTTGTTATTGTAACTAACGTAAAAGGGCTCATTATTTGCAAAAATATTTATTATAGGAGAACTCTACGCATTCGGATCAAGAACGTCATAGGGTGGACGACCCCCTGAACGGTAAAACCACCGTTCAGCATAGAGTTCCAAAAAACAGGTTTTGTACTCGCCGAAAAACGAAAATTTCGCCCATTTTGGAATGAACGTTCTCGATCCGAAAATGCCTAATAGCAGTCAATACACAAGATCGGGTAATGTATAGATGGTTCTGCATGCAGAGAGTTTAACTTCCAAGTGAAAGCAACTCCTCATTAAACTGTACCAAGTTTGATATTATAACTCTTATTACAAAGAAAACTTTTGTCATATCTTAACATAAATACCTGTTGCTATGCACAAATTTATCAGTTTTTCAATGTAATGTGAGATCATGCCTTTAGAAGCGTAATACCAGTTGGTGCACTAAATGTGTTTAGATCAAAAAATGTAAATCCCTACATTGAAAAATGGATAAGGCAAGCATAAAAAAATATTTGTACTCACTAAAAAAATAATTTCTCTTAAGATGTATAAATGTAAAATATACATTGCGCCACACAAATCACTGGGACTCAGAAAAACATGGCAGGTAGCCTTAAATCACACTTCGTCATCCGTGATTACAGTTGGGTTGTCTACTCCTTTTTCCACACTCTGTAAAATACACATCATAGTAGTAACTACACTTATTAAACCAAATATGGTCACAGATTTGTATGCGGTGAAAGTTTGTTAGTTTGGTAGCACAAGCTCAACACTTATAATTGTCACTGGTAGTCTAACCTTTTGTTCCATTCTTTCAAAGTTATCTTCTCCTATTTTCACCGCCTAAAAAGCAATAATCGATGATTATAATGGAGTTTTTTCTACTGGAACATGATTAAACATTATCAGTCGGAAGACAGTAATATAGTAATTTTTACTGACTTCGGTATCTGTGATAGCTTTGGAGTTGTCTGCTCTTTCCCCATCCAGCTCCTGTATAATAAATGTAGGGTTACAATACAGGAACACATATTGCGGATGATAGGCAAGATACATTGCGCGCTGTGTGCCATCATGATTAATTGTTATTAGTTTTGTTTTTACCTCTTTGTCTAATATTACAGCTGGATTGTCTTCTCCTTTTTCTCCCAACTAAAGAATTCAACGAGTCAATAAAATAATTGCATAATGATCACGAATCACATCTAGAAATGAATTGCGGGAAAGATGAAAGTTAGCTGCCGTGTTGACAAGTAACAAACCTCTAAGCTACTCTGTTTTGCAATAGTAGATGCTTCTGAATCACCATCTTCCTTTTTCTTCACGCAGCGCTGATATATTTGTTGGGCAGCCACAAAGAATGGGAAAGGAGTGAAAGTAAACAGGCTCATCACAAGAGGAATTGCAGAGCTATAAAATAAGTTTTTAGTAAGAGATGAAGATACCAATTTTTCTGTGAGTTTGGTATTGCAAGGTTTGGTAATCATGGTAGCAAAATATTAGGTCAGGGATCGAATACCTGATGTCAGCCCATGGCTGAGGCAGCGAGGTTCTCAACAATACGACAGCTACGTTTAGGTTTTGTATGCCAGTTTCTATACCTATTGTCATTGCCAGTTTTTTGCCTTGCTGTGCCGCTAAAGCTATGAGGAAGCCAAAGATGCCTCCTGCAACCAGTCAATAATAAATTGAGTGTCAAGAATTTATTTTTACCGATTAAGGTCTTATATAATACTGAGAGATGCTGTATATTTTATAATTTATTGACTTACCAGCATATGGCAGCAGGAAAGTACAAACAGCAAGCCTAGCATCTGTGAATATCAGTGCAAACGCGTAAAAGTTGCTCCAAATACCTAAAAAATAACAAATTCCATTGCGGAACACTGAGATTCATACTTGAACCAATATATTATTAAAAAAATTCAAAACCAAACTTGTTTTGTAGGAGCCCACTTATCGGATGAGACAAACCAAGCACTCACCCAACACCACTGCAAACACTATGAGTATCATTATAATTGGCTTCTGAATGATAGACACTTTCCTGGCCACCCTCGGCAGGAAGCGGTTGACGACGAGTCCAATGAACAGAGGAACGACCAACATGGCTAGAGATTGAGCGATGTTTGCAAACGGTAATGTTATGGATGTGCCTCCGATGATGTAAGTTCCCAGGGTGTAAAACCACAACGGAAGAAATGCTAAAATGTAGCACATAAAAGTTTAAGTTGCATAATTAATGTGAGGTCAACTACAGCAATATTTTTGTTATTCTGGTTTCCCTGAGATCTTCAGTTAAAGTAACCACTTTTATTACTAGCATTATCAGTTGGAGTCTCAAAAAGAAAAAGGAAATTACTCGACAGCAATCCTTGTGTAAAATGAGTAAAGTTTCTAAAATTCTCCGAAATCTACCAAAATTTTAACATATGCGGTAATTTATCGGGCATTTTGAAAGAATGGTTTAAATTTAAGTAATAGCTAGTTAGCTCCAACAAAGGAAGACAACTCCCAACTCCCTTCACCATCAGTTTAGCTGGTGAACAAGCATTAAGTAGGGAGAGACTACCTGCAGCAGGTGTAAAAAAAGACTATTTTAAACCAGTCAATGTTATCAGTTAATCGAAAAATTGATGCTGACACCAAACTGATAGACATTTCCGTTGTTTATTTAACTGCTGACAAAACATCAGTAATGGGTTTGCAACAAGCACTAAAGTTCAGAGGTCAATGAAGCTGAGTTGGAATTGTCTTACCTACGGCAGCAATCGTGCTCACAAATGTCATTGTGATGCTAAGGTCAAGGTCGCCTTTGAGCACAAAGATCCATACGTTGGACAGGCCTCCTCCGGGTGCAACAGCCCCGGCAAATATCCCCAGTTTTTCTGACTTGTGTGCATCTGTCATGGCCATGGCGATGCTGAAACCGAGCTGCAAACAACAGAGGGATCTGAAAGTTCTTTTACAATCAGTTGAGACAGGTGAGTGTGCAATGAGTCTTTATAAATAACTTGATATGAACTGCGCTAATCAGTGCTAATCCATGCGTAAGAAACCTGTCATTTACATTCCATCACTTGAAGTGTAGGATATCAGTGTGAGTGGTAATGCAACTGTAAGAGATACTCATGTTTGATATACTTGCTTTACAGAAAACAACTTTTAAACATTTAAAAATGCTATTTTGTTGTCAGTTATTCAAGAAGTTGTTTGACTTGTAGTTTGACAAGTATTGTCAGAATCGTGTAAGGATATACGAAGACAAGAGTGTTAGTTCTTGCTCTACCAAATAGAATAAATGTACTCTCTCCAATGATAAGTAAGAAATATTGCTTTCGATATGATGGACACGCAGACAGATTCAAGCACAAATTGTTTTTTAGTGGTAGTGAAGGCATGTCACAGGTGTTTATAAGTCTGTGTAATTTATGTATTTATGTAGCTGAAGGTAGCATCATGTACATTTGTTGTTGTTATGTACATGTACAACATCTACGTATGTACATTATATCTGTACGCCAACGTGGCATATAAAAAATAGCGTATTCAAAATTTTGAATTGCAACCCTCCTATAAACCTTAAATTGGTTTATTAATCTGTTCTACATTGCCACAGGAGGCTACAGAAGGGTTCTCTATTAGTGCATCTAAATGTATAATTCACTCATTAATATATTTAATCCACGCACACTCATGCCTCATTCACAATTTGGCTTATTGCCCACTGATGGCAATATCATTATTATTTATTGACGATTTCACAGAAAGGTGTTTGGCATCGAATGTCGTGAGGCAATAGACTTGACTATACTGTGGTTAGCGTATTAGTTGCCAATGCCAAGTATACACACGTGTTGTATATTACAAGCCATGTTTAACAACTCCTTTTAGCTACCCTGTCTTTCTTGCCAAGCTCTCTTTCCCTCTCCCACCCTCACCTCTCCTGCTCATTTTAATCGAATATGCAGGAAGTGAGAGCGCCTGCACATATTGTCATGAGCCTTGCTCGTACAATCAGCGAATACAGACCTTTTATGATTTTACTTTATCTTAAATTTCTACCGTAGTTTTTGAAATAAAAACTGTAACTGCATTACCATTCGCCATTTAGTATTCTTGCCTCTTTCAGCCATCAACTATTTTCCTCTCTCCCCAGTCTGTTTGGTCTGCCCATCTGACCCTCTCTCCCATCTCAAACTTCTATTTTTTGCATTCGTATCAATTTTTGAACTAATTTTCACAACCAAGCAAACGGTCATTTTACATTCAGTTGTAACATGGACAGTCACTGAGCAAACCTTGTATTGTTGGTAAATATTACTCGCTTGTTGACTTTTCGCTAACAGAGAAGGTTGATGCTCTTGTTACTACCTGTGCCACCTGTACTACCAGGTAACTCTGTTTGTACAGTGAGCTTATGAAATCAACAAAACTCAGCCCTTTTACCAGTCGCCGTACACAACTTACATTGGGTTTACTATTGTTTCACAAAGCACAAGTTGTTTGTTTCACTATAGATTGATCTGGTAGTTGTCTATTTCATCATCGCCAAAATAATGTTTTTTAATTAGACAAATAAGAACAGAGAAGGGAAACAAAACCTTGACATCGCTGACAATTGGACCAATATCCAAACTCAACAATCTCTCACCCTCTAGGCAAAGTGCACACATACCCTTATCAATGTACCCAAACAATTTTATCTCTACCAGGTATACAAATTAAATGGCAATCACTTGCCGTGATATGGAGTTGTAACATCATTTTGACATCGTGAGAAGTAATTACACTAGTATTATACGACAGCAATAACCAAACAAACATACCAGCGGCATGAGAATAAACTGGCAGAGGACGCCTATTCCTGGGGCAACTGGTCTTTTTACAAACTTCTTTACTTTCTCCAAGTCAAGATTTATTCCGAAGTTGAAGTTTGATATACAGATGAGCGCCATCAAACCATAGATATACACCTGCAATATAATACACCTGCAAGTTTGGTAAAGCCACTCTCTCTAGCATTTCTGTCCAATTAGTCTTGTGACTCGGTTTGTTGTGACATTAATATCTGTTAGGTATTTCTGTTACACAAACTGCCATGGCAACCAACATGCAAGATAATTAATTGGCACAGGCTTTACCTGATCTATAACTTGAGAAGGAGGTCTGGTGATGCCTATAGCATATTCTAAATAAACTTCTCCTGTCTGCTCATCCGTTATTTCTAGTGAAACGAAACCAAGCATTTTTGCTTCTATCATAGCTTCCACTCCAAGATCTGTAGTCTCATTGTGTAGGCACGGCACATTGTAAACTGACTTGGGGAAGTTCAAGTTCCTTTCTGCACCTGTAGCCAAAACAATGGGTAGGATGACATACAATGTTTGATGTAATTAATTTTCGTTCGCCAGTACAAATTATCACATTACAATGCATAACGTTATCAATGACGTATTTCTAGAGACAAACTTTATATTGAGTCTTCAAACAATTAGCATAATTAGTAAATAAAATCTACTTGGAAATAAACAAAATTTATACACCAGAGTATAATTCAACAAAAAACTTTATACTCTCTTACAAAACAGTGCCTGAAGCTAGTACAACCACATTATCCAACTGTCATCATAACCTGTTTGTTTGTTGTTTTTGTTTAGACTTATGAACTAACTGGTTGTTCGCAAACTTTCAGCCTATGAACATGAAAAACTAAAGCTAGCAAGATCGGTGGCGTAGATCAGCTCTTAAACAGCTGAGTGATGAATGGTTATTGGTTGCTAGAGCCACTGCTCTGTCGATTTAATATTCGACAGGGGAGCATAATTTCTAATATTTCTTACTGCACTTGGGGAGTCATTGTTGGTCAATGTTTTGTATTCAGCAAACCACATCTGAATGTATGAGTATCATAGCTGGCTAGTACAGATTGGTGTGACTACGGTACGGATTGGTGCGACTAGGGTACAGATGATTTGACCAGGAAATACTGAAGAGACTTTTACCTACTCATCTTTTGGCAAACAGTTGGGCATATCCTACCGAAGGAAGTGATTTATGTTTAGCTGAGCTGCAGAGCGGCAACTAATAGCGTATATGACAATTAACTCTTGTGAAATTCTTGACATCTCCATAATGATTTAGTTATACTCGAACTGCGGCAATGGCAACACCAATTGCATGATTAGACTATTGGCTCATCACTATCGTTTTACATTCTCACATATAATCCACTAGCAATATGTAAATCTATTCCATTTTTTGTTAATTGGAAACTTTATTATACAGTAATATACGCTGGAAGCAACGTTTGGCAACCTTCGTTTTTTTCAAATCTTAGTCATAACAATGGGTTGAGTAGCTCATCTTGTGTTTCAGTGCAATTACTTTGCGGTTTCAATTCTTACAGACTTCTTTAGTGCTATACCACTTGATTGTATTCAGATAGTGTGGCACTATTGTGTCTGTGGTTTGTAAGTTTAGCTGAATGCAGCTACTTACATATTAAATTCATAACTTCGATAACATTGTAATTTTACACATTTCAATGAGTATTAGCGGAGAGGCTGCTTTATCAAAGTTGTATCTGCTTTGTCAGTTTGTTTAAGTTAACATGAATAATGGGTAGTCCTTGGGTATGGTCACTAGGAGAACATTTCACGTTGTCAGACAGTGAAGTTGTATCACACTTGCAAAAAAAGCGATACTACGTATTTTGCCTTTTCTATCAGCTGGGAATAGAATATGACTCTAAAAAAACAATTCTATTTCACTCAATCGTATTAATTTAACTTTCACCCGAGTAAGCACGTAACCAACCCCAGTTGTTACTTTTATACTTTGTTAAAAATAGTTCCAAGACTGTCACCATCTAAATACAACACAAATATCTTTGTGAAGGAGTCCAAGACATGACAACTTTGAGTAGACTTAATTTTATTCTGCTTTACTGAGTGTTTCAGCTAACACAAAATCTTATAAAAAACTCTTCCCTCTGTTAATAATAAGTTTCCTATCACTACAACAACCTATCATCTAGACCGAACTTGTTACAAAATTCAGCGAGATAATTTGAACTATAAAGTAAACTTGGAAAAACTGGTCAAGCTTTGGTAAAAGTAGGACTTTTTAAACTTGTAATTGTAAAGTTATTTTTGTCATTGCAACAAATCTAATTAGAACAAATTCCAAATTTTTCCTAGCTGTGTTGGTAAACTTCTCTCAACATGTATTAATCCGACTCAACTTCAGCATTTTTAAGGTAATTTTTCACAACTAAACACTTAAAAACACCAGATTTCTATAAGCCCTTCGTAGTTTTTTTTATAATATTTTTTGGTTGAAATACTTAAATTTTGTTTTTAAAACTTTTAATTGATAATTTGTTGACTTGTGAACTTGTGAAATTGTTTGTGATAAAAGAAAGATATGCTAAACTTGTGATTTTTTTGGTACAGCGGCATTGGTGGATGTAGTTAAACCAGTTGCGTTGGGATTGAAACATGTGATGATACTAAATTATTTGATGGAGGTGTGTTTTTATTATAGCGTCAGCTTCCAACTTGCATATTTCTGTATTTGTACAGCAGAACTCACTTCATATCTAACTTAATTAATTCTTTTGCGAACTGATATGCATAGTAGCTTACCTTCACTTAATCGCAGTGCAATGTTTCTGCTTCCTGTGCTGTTGCCTCCGCAGGAAGTGAATCTAAAGTCTAACGTCTGCGAGTTTCCTTCAGCCAAGTTGTTGGGTTGTAAAGTTGGTGTGAGAGAGTTGTCCACTACTGATGAAATAACCAAAAGCTTTCCTTCAGCTGCCCCAGTCATTGTCAGCAGTAAATACAAGCTGACGATACAAGAGGCCATCTTTAGTTTGTACATGGCTGTCTCGGTTGAAGGAAGCTGTCCAACAGTTGCTAGAGGAGTCAGATAACTGGAGACTGCCAACGGCTGTGAGCAGTTTTAAGTTCTCCACAGCCATTCATCCGTGACCTTCCAATGGAGCAGGCAACAAGCATAGAGAATCCATTGAGTGGCCTTAACCGTTTTGTTATCGTTTCGCTTCACTTCCGCCGAGCCAAAACAACATTAATGCGCGTTGAAACAGTCTGGTTGATTGTTGAACCCACCATTGCAAAGGAAACTTGTCCCATTTGTGTTTTGTGAACTCTATAAAACTAAGGAAGGGATTCGCAGACTATAAGCTGGTAGGTTTATGTAGCAAAGCAATAGTGTAACCTATAGCGTGCACAGAAGTCAACAAGTCCGAGCCTTTGTCAGCAGCAGAACTGCTACAGTTTCCTCAATTTATATATTATTATCGAATTTAAGTATTTAAAACTGAATCTTGTTCAGTTTAATATAACAAATATTGTATTGTACCAATTAGATTGTTCAGTTCATATATACGGCAGTTTAGGTCACTTTCTCTTTTTTAGTTTCAGCTCCCTCAACATAAATTGCTAGTACAATTGCTAAATTCAGTTTGGGCTATTCCATCATTTTCTGTTATCAGAATACATTTGGTTCGGGGTATCTTGTGACTTTCTGTAACAATGCTTGATTCATCTCTGCACTGGGATATTAACATATTTTTAGCGATGAAAATTTCTTACCAGAATAAATAAATAAATTATTACTTTTATAGCTGAAACACTAAAAGTAGGAGATTGCTCTCCACGTTCTACCAGTCATGAATCTACCGCTTTCAAACTATATGACTTTAAAATAGAGCGGTATTTTTATCGGTAAAAAATAAATTAAGGTGATTTATGTAATGATTTTCCATGAAATAACTTCATAAAGATTCAGTTACTTACCACTTTCTTATTGAGGTGAAAAGTTTTTCTGTTTTTCTTTAAAATAATCATATTTTTATTATGATAAACAGTTTAATGTCTGGTAGATTGTTGTTATTGCAAATCCAAACCTTGGCTCAGTAGAAAATACTTGAGAAATACATGCTACATCCGTTTCATCTAATGGCTCGTTGCAGAGTTCTTAGAAACGCTTATACTAGACATAATCGCACCTCGCAATCATTCCTGAATCCTACCTGACAAATAGATGATTCAATACTTTATATACCAATTTATTTAAAAACTGACAGATATTAAAGATGACATGTTGCCACACGCTATAGTTGGATACAGACCTAGAAACATTAGTTGTTGGTTGATGAGAACAATAATAAATCTGACGTCATTATTTGTCGGGTGGAAAAAGGAGGGAGCGGTGATGGAGGCAGAGAGAAAAGAAGATTTATTTTTTCCTGATTTTGACGTCTAATGAAAATGCATGTTTAACCTTTCCAAAACTACTAAACGAACATGAGAACATATGAAATTTCTCCAATACGAGCCAAGAGTTTTTGGAAGCACTGGCATTAAGAGATCTTCCCTTACCGACTGAGCCTATTCTTTCATTGACGTTTTACTGTTTTGGTTGAAAAGTGACAAGTTATAATATAGTCATAACTTTTGTTGCATTTGACAGGCACTTAAAAAGTTTTTGGTCGTTACGCCTTGTGCAATGACGGATGGAAAATCAGTAGGGTCGTTGCCATGAGTGGTCACTGGTAAATTGGTTTACAAATCTGGTTAGTATGGACATTGCTAGTATCTTGGTAGTACTAAGTGAGAATGTGTAAGAGTCGACAGAATAGTTTCCAGCTGATTATACCATATGGTACAGTGTTTTTTTATTATTAAAGAAAATATAGTTCGAAAAGTTTTACCTCAATTGTGTTCAGGAGAACAAAAAACGAAACTTTGTGCTTATCAACTTTGTTTTTTAAAAGTACCAGCTCAAGTGGTATAACAACAATACAATTCTGCAACTACAGAATAACAAAACAAACCTGACCTGGGTTTGAACCCAAGACATTAAGGCCTAGTCTGTGGCAAGACATATCAACCATTTCACCAACTAGGCATTCCCAAATAATTGAACAGTTTTATGATAGAAGCTCATTCTGCGACATGAGCTGATCAGTTTTAGATTCACATTTCGTTTTGAAAAGAAACAAAAGATTTTAATTAGAGGCATTCATGGCACAATGTCATATGTGATAGCTAGATGTGTACTACTTGTGTTATGTACAATAGCTTGATATCTATCACAAAACCTAGAATGCTATGCCAACATCAACCTGTGCACTTGTGTATTATAGACTGGGACACAGCGGATAGACTAACTCAAGTCTCTATGCACAGATAAAATATCTGGCAAATAGACAAGTTTTGGTTCATGTCACAGACTAGTTTACAAGTCACCAACAAATGTTAGAGAGCAATAAGCCTTAACAATCATCAAACCATCCAAGTCATCAATCACGGCTGTGCACTGCTCTGTGACATTTATTGTTGTTTGAAACTTGGTGAAGCTTTACCTTGACTTATCTTTGAGCCAACCCTCAGTCCTCGCTTCACTGCATATTGTGTAACCTCCAGGTACACAGGTAAACAGATGAAGTTGTTCACCAGAAAGATTCGTCAGATATTTTGTGTTTTTCCTAATGGCAGGAGCAGAGGGTAAGCTAGAGGGAAAAAAAGGTTTTTGGTATATGATTCATGCTTCATCTGTAGTTGCATCATCTTCTCATTTCCTTCCAGTGAATAGCTACCAGGTTCCTAATTGTGACTTTATTCTTTTCAACCAGACATACAATCCGTGTTTGTGTATTCTTGTGTTTGCAACATCAATAAATCAAAACTTAGTTGTTGTGAAAGCTCTACATTTAACAAGTCTCTATCCTGTTTTGTTGTTCAACTCGATCTAGTTTTTTTCCTTCATCGAACAAAAAGTCAAAATTGCCAAAAGCGCAGATCACCAATTTGGACAACAAAAATAAAACACAATTGGGGAGCTGGGCTTTTTTTTACAATATTTTCTACAGTTTCATAATTTTTTGGTGTTACTTGCCTGCTACAAGTGTTACCTACAACGAACTAATGGTTGGCAACAAAACTGTTAACTACGACTCGATTTTTTGCAGTCTTTAATTGAGATAGAAAAATACCGCAGCTTTATCTCTTCATCTTTATATTTGTGTTGACACTCCATACTGTTTGACTGCCAAAGAATGTCCGAGCAATGATTGTGGCTCCGCTATGCCAGCTCTACTCACGATACTCAAGGAATGTGATATAAATAAACCACAGAGTTCCTCGTGTTTTTGCTCAGGGCCATAAAGTCACTCGTTCTAGTTCTAGGACTGGAAAAAGAGAACAAACACCGTATCCGTCTAAATGCTATCACATCTCTCTCTTTCCCTAACACCAACAGGCTACTTCTCATCATTGTACTGTCACCTTGTGATTTATTCTAGATTGGCAACTCATAAGGGCCAAACTATTTGGAATCTAATGCTTGGAGAAATAAAACTTCTGAAAGCCAAAACCTCTGAGGCCCAAGTTCTACGAGAAGCAAAGTCTCTGAGTACCAAAATTTCTATGTACCGAAACTCCTGATTTGAAAATCTTTTTACATCGCACGTTTTAAATACCATAATCTTAAAAACACCGAAACCCTAAAGTATCTTTCAGTTGTATACTGCCTAAACCACTGTTTGTATCAAACTTGGACATACTTGGTATCGACTGCCGGTAAATATTTGGATACATTGTGGAGAATGCTTTCTTTATATTATAAAAATAAACTGAAAATTCATCACTAGTTGTACAAAAATATCTCTGTGAAAATGAGATTGTAGTATATACATAAACGTAACGCAGTTTTAACACATTTCCAAAACGGAATATAAGCTGTACTTTGTCTTTCAGTAAACAAGCTTGTAATAAAATACTACGTGGGCAGATACAATCATCACTACCGTTTGGAGCCTGTTTAGAAAGGTATTATTAACTAATGATTGATTGAGAAATTTTAGCAATACCAGGAGGCGCTTGAGCAATCAAATATTGGCTAGAGGTTACACTTCCTCATCGACGGTAATGTTAGGGTTATCTACTCCTGTCTTTTCATTCAGCTGTAAACAAAAATACGCAACGCAATTGTGATGACTCATCTGTACTGGAATGTTAATCAACATTTGATGTTGTTTCATTTAGCTAATGTGCCACGAGACCAGAGAAAAGTAGAGCAACAATAAAGTTATCCACCAACCTTCAAATTGTTGCCTTTAAGTTTCTCGTCTTCTAGCTCATCTAATTGTTCCTTCTCTTCTTCTTTCCGTATACATCTTAGATATATTTGTTGAATAGCCACAAATATAGGAAATGGAGTGAATGTGAACACAATCATCACTATCGGAATGGCTGAGCTGAAAATAGGATCACACGTAAAAAAATAAATTGAAATACAAAATTTATTTCACCGCTGTAAAATAAAAAGCCCATGGCCATGTGACCAACATCTCTGCACAATAACACTTTTCAAGTTCTGAAACCGAACTAGGGATTGAAATTGTACTTTGCGGAGTGGGAGTTGTCTCACCTTATGTCAGCCCAAGGCTGGGGAAGCGAAAACCTCAGTAATATTGTAGCTATTTGTATATTTTGTATAGCGGTCTCTATCCCTATTGTAACAGCAATTTTCCTTCCTTGTCGGCAAGCAAGGGCTATTAGAAAGCCAAATAGACCCCCTAAAACATTGCAACAATTAACTGAGTTTGGATGTTCATGGTTAACTTTTGCAGTTGCCTACCCATGACTCTGTATTATTGAGAAGGCAACTCAAAACAGTAATATGTTACTTATAGTGAGTAGATGCTTTTATTTATCAGAAAGTTGCAGAGGTCCATGAAACCATGATGAAACACTGGCTATACTAACTGGTTAATCAGATAATTACTGGCTAAAGCTGGAATCAATCCTATAAAAATTTCCCGTTTCAGAGATGATCTACGATTAAAAAATGCAAAGACTCTTTAATTTAGAGTGATTATGGTCATAAACTTTTGTTGACATTGAGGTTCTGTACTAGCACGGTAGCTACCTGTACGTACCTGCGTAGGGTAAAAGGAAAGTACACAGGGCCAGTTGTAGATCTCCCAAAACCATCTTGAAAGCATACAGGTTGGACCAAACCCCTGCAAGCATGTGATCATGTAAGCATGTGATAATGTAAGCATGTGATCATGTAAGCATGTGATCGTGTAAGCATGTGATAATGTAAGCGTGTGATAATGTAAGCGTGTGAGCACATAAGCATATGTGCCTGTAGTTTCTAGTCTGACAATGGGACCAGATAAGAAATTTCATCAAACAAAAGCTGAAACTACTAAACATTAATCGCCATTGTTACTCAGCGCAACTTGCCAGTCACAACATATCGTAGCTTATCATACACAACTCAATGTATAATACATTCTATAGACAACAAAAAGATCTCGCTGCTGGCTACTCACCCATTGCTCCAGCAAATACTATGACCAAGAGAACTACCGGCTTCTGTAGGTAGAGGAGGACTTTAGCTACTTTGGGCAGGAACCGGTTGACGAGTATACCAATGCTCACAGGTATTATAATGAGGGCCAGGGTTCCTAGCATATTCGTGATCGGTAGTTTGATAGCCGAGTCTCTTATGATGTGTTTCCCCAGGGTGTACATCCACAATGGAACAAAGCCTACAATGCACAACAAACATTACGTGTTAACAATGGTTGTTCGTTACTTGTTAGCCTACAAAAAAGTGTTAAGTGTCAAGAAACCACCATTTTAAAACATCTATCGATATGAAACTTTTGAAAGTTATTGCTAAAAATCAGTATATGGGTTTTGGGATAAATCTATCGGTCTTGAAGTTTTTCTTAGAAATCTTGAAGAAATCCTGAGGATTTCCTTTTTAGAATTTGTGTTATTGTCTACCATATTCATTTTAGAACTTTAAAACAATTAAAAATTTTATGTTTGTTTGACTATTAATTAGTATTTTTGGTTATTAGTAAACAATCGAATTCAATTAGGTTTATATGAGAGTTAATTAAACATAAATAGGAAAGCTTAAGTATTTCTCAGGACTTCAGGACCGATAGATGTTGTCCCAGCACCAGTCTAAGCAAAGTCAGTTTCCTCCTTTCATAGCTCTATGAATTGCTTTGTTCTTTTAATGAAAAGTTCGATTTTTAAGTTATAATTCAAATTCATGTTTTTTTAATGATTAAAACATAATTGTTGTGAGAATTTTATGTATTTATAGATGTTGAATATTATTCACAGTTTCCTTCTTGACCAAAGACGCAGCACAAAGATATTTGCTTTGCATCAGCGCTGTTGGCACGCTAACTCCCCTGCAAAAACAGTTTTTTACATAGATCATCAACTCAACAATACATGTCAGACTTGAAAGAGCAAAAATATTTAGAAAGACAAAATACTGTAATCGTTATGAAGTGCCTGTAAAAGATAATAAATGGATCAGTTATAAATATAATAATTACCACAACCGCTGTGTACTACAAAACCTGTGACTATCGTACACCTACCTAGAGCTGCGATGGTACTTAGAAATGTCATTGTAATGCTAAGGTCAAGGTCCCCTTTAAGCACAAATATCCATATGTTGGACAGACCTCCTCCTGGTGCCACTGCCGAGGCAAACACTCCCAACTTGAGGGACTCGTGTGTGGTCATTCCAAGAGTGATACAGAACCCAATCTATGAAATTATAAGAGTGATTATATATCTAACAGAACTCATATCAGCTGTTGTACGCTTTTACATATAGTGTGATATTATAATCTATATAGTTTTATTAATATTTCTTAGGGTGGAAATGAACAATTAACCTGGATTTGAATGATGCAACGAAAACTAAACTGTGCTGATCCAACCACTGGTGTTTCATAACAGAGCATCAAATTAAAATTGCAAAATTAAACACCATAATTCAGGATCTAAACTACAATAAGCTGTATTAACCAGAATTACATCCTATTTACTAGATGTTCTGTTGAGAAAGAATTGTTACATAATATAGCCAGCACATTTATGATTACTCAATAGACATCAAAGTAATAGCGGTTGTGAAACTCTTCAAAAAAACAACACATTTGTGGCTCTTTAGAACTTTGGTTTCCTTTGAAGATGCTGTAACGCTAGAGGTATAAACAACTTGTCTTTGTGTTAAATCTTGCCAAACATCCAAACTGTAATCTGAAAGAGAAGGTCACATGACTTACCAGAGGCATGAGAAGGAATTGGCAGCACATGCCAATTGTGGGGGCTACCGGTCTCCGGAGATGCTCTCTCACTTTTTGTAGATCCAGAGTGATACCAAATGTGAAGGTAATACAAGCAATAAGTACCATTAGGCCATAGTTGTATACCTAAAAATGCCGTCATGCATAGATAATCATTAATAGTACCACCAAATCATAGATACATAGCTTAATAATTTTTTATGCTATTTATATGGATAGTCAATTGATAGCTTTTTGATTTTGTTAAAATTGCTTTATCATTGAGTAGATAACTCCATCAACTGACAAAGCAATATATTTATTGAAAACTTGTAGTGTTGCTTGAGGTGAGACGCTCCAAGTTAACACATTCAAGTGGTTTATTACTCTGCATCATTAATAAGTAATACGAGGTCCTTTAAGGAACAGCTACTATGTGAAGCTAGTAGAGTATAAGTTATTTAGAGAAGAATATGCTTTTGTTTCACTGCACAAGGTTGATTATCTGCACACAATGGTGGCTATCCCTGCCAGGACCTGCTGTAGAGCAGATGAGCAGATTATGCTGATACGAATAATCCTTGCATACATTTACATGGAATTACCACAAAGACAGACCCTGCTAACCAAGAGCCCTCTCACTCTCTCTAAATGTCCACCAAACTCTACTGGACGACCACATTGATCGACCACCCATCTTTGAAACATATAAAATTTACTACAAAAGGTAGATGGTATAGCAGCAAATCTGCTGTGTTCTAGTTATTATTATTATTATTAGTATTGGGGTGCGACAGCTTGTGCAAGCACCAATAACTCATATACAAATACTGCATGACTGCCAAATGTTTGCTGTGTCAAGTGAGCTGCTATGAGAGTGCAAACAAGTGCTCAGCAAAAGGAGTGGATTATAGAGTTTAATAACTGCTATAGAATCACAGTTAAACATTCATCATGGACGCTTGCGTCATACTATCTATTCAGCTAAAGTATGTTAAATTTTTTTTCTAACCAAGGAATGCGCTACGAAGGTAGCACCAGATGCATGGTTATGAAACAAGTGCAGTTTTATAAAAAAGTTTGTTGATTTATGCAGTTTTCTGTCACAAGTATATGCTAGTCGGGCAGTTTTTGACAGGAAGCTGTAAAACTTGTGAAGCAATGGTTGTAGCCACATGTTTAGTTTTGTAGGATTTAACAGTGTTGAGGGTTGCTAATTTTTCAATGATACGGCATGTAAAATATTCCATTCGATACTATTTTTTCAAAAATCACAAAATGAGTTGTACCCGTCAGTCAAAAGAAGACTGAGTCATATTTAAATTTAATAATAATTAATTGATCGAGAAATGATCACAAATAGTTACAGATAGTATACAACAAGAGTGTGTCATTGATGTCTACCTGATCTTGAACTCGAAGGGGAGGTCTGGTGATGCCTACAGAATATTCTTGATAAACTTCTCCCGTCTGCTCATCTGTTATTTCTAGTGAAACGAAACCAATCATTTTTGCTTCTATTGTAGCGTTCGCTCCAAGATCTGTAGTCTCATTGTATAGGCACGGTACATTGTAAACCGTCTCGGGAAAGTCCAAGCTGTTCTCTACACCTGTGGAAATGGCGAACTGTTAGTTTTACAGCTGAAGCTAGTTGAGTAGGACATCACCTGAGAGGGTGTGATTGGCAAGGCCTAGAAATGGTAAGGTACAACTGCAACTACTGTAATAAAAGAATTTGCAACTTTTTGCTTTGATGGGCTACAGGAAATTGTCTGAAGGGCTTTAATATTCAACGATGTGTGAAAATATCAATATTGGTCGACTGTTTGTGGTAAGAAAATCACAAAACACACGATCTATCCTCATGAAATCATAGTAGGGCTTTATGACAGTGTCTTCCAAAGCAGGTGCAGACGTCGTATGAATCATGGGAAGAGATGGATTGCCGGACGACGAACTTCACAAATAGGTATGTCATTTGGAAACATGAATAGCATTAAAGTTTTATGACTTAAAGCAATGAACAGTGGGATCGTTACTTTTATTTGGCAAAAGTTCAGTATGTATAAAGGAGTTATGTGTATGGCATGAACCTTATTCTGTGCAGTGAACTCCTGATTGGAACATCCTCCTTATACTAGTTGATTATCTTATAATTGCAAAAGCTCATTCAGGAAATCTCATATAACTGAGGCAACTATTTGACCCAAAACGAACTCGTACTGGTGCACGTAAAGTGATATATATTACTGGAAATAGTGACAAACAAGTTCACTATCGCATTTCATCTCAATATTACCTACACTTCATCTCAATATCACCTACACTTCATCTCAATATTAACTACTCAAAAGGTACAGTGAATATATCTCTTAAACCTCTTGACTAAAACAGTTAGACAATAACAAGAGTATATAAAAATGGCTAAACAATGGCTCTGATAAGGGTTTGATAAGTGATGGTGCATACAATGCTTCATGGGTAGAATCGCACAAGATTCACATAAATGCACAATTGGCATGTTGTCAATCTACTAAATCACTTGTCAGTATTGCTACATTGCTGATTAATCTCAGTGCTGCCGACACTGTCACTCTTGACAGCTACCTGTATAAATTTTGCTGCAAATATGAAAGCCTTTAGCCTAATCCAAACATAACTTGTCATTGGTTCCACCTCTTGCCACAAACATTGCGTCTTTTGAGAATATCAACCAAGTCTATTAATGAATTACAATTAACTTACCTTGAATCAATCTCAGTGTAATATTTCTATTTCCTGTGCTGTTGTCTCCGCAGGAAGTGAATCTAAAGTCTAATGTCTGTGAGTTTCCTTCAGCGAAGTTGTTCTGCTCTGGAATCGGTTGGAGCGTATTTTCTACTATTGGTGAAACCACTAGCACCTCTGCATGGACATGCAGTGAGAATGCCAACAGCAAATAGATGCAAGCAAAGCACTTCCGCATTGTTGAGTTTAAACCAGATTTAGTAAGCAAGGTGAGTTGACAGCAGGTACTAGTAAGTACGTGACCAGATAGGTGGCCAAGTCTGTCTGATATGCATCAACCTTCAGTAAGAACAGGGGAGCTTATTGAATATATATATTACATAGCAGCTGTAGGCTCCGCCCACCTATTTGCTTTCTAAAGAAATTCTGAGCTAATGGCAACTAGCCAATAAAATGCTTCACTGCATACCATACCAGTTACCCACGTCTACAGTGTCACTTACCTGGCAGGATCTTTCCTGGTGTTAACCAGCTTGTCACCAGATATGGAATTTATCAGCTGGCACAAACAACTTTGTGTTTCAGTGTAACTGGTAACTATGGCAACCATTGATTGATAGAACAAACATGTGAGAGTAAATTGTTAAAAAAGTAGCTTTTAATTCCGTTGTTTGAAATTTTAAAGTGCGTTGGGTACAATGAATCTTGTGAGGGCTGCGTGGAATATCTACTATATATCATTACTACTGTGCAATTACATCTCCTATCACCGCCCTTTCCAAAGCACAAAACTTTTCCCTGTGAAACAACTTTTATATTTTATGTCACTTGCTTTTGCAACTATTTGTGTAAATACAGTGTAACCAATCATGTGTCGGTGCTCGATTGAGTGAGCCAATCACATGCCAGTGCTGTATTGAGTGAGCCAATCACATGCCAGTGCTGCATTGAGTAAGCCAATCACATGCCAGTGCTGCATTGAGTAAGCCAATCACATACCAGTTCTGTATTGAGCAATAAATAAAATAATTTTAATGAAATTCTACAAATGACTCAGTGAACTAACATTGACCAATCTAACGGCACTCCAAAAGCCCTTATCTCACTCCGCCTGGAAGCCATATTTTAGAATTCCATTTAATTATACTGCCCTCAGATTAACTTTATTTGCTGGTAAATCAGTAACTCTACATTATTTAGGATTTATATCTACTTATTGTCAACTTTTGTTCAAATATATTAGTTTATGCAACTGACATTCATCTGCAATATGTATAAACAACACTTTGTGTTACACTGAGCCCTTTCATACTGGTGCAAAAAAGCAATACATTATTGTTATTTAAGGATATTTTTTGTGAGCCTATATAAAAACGCTATATTTATCTAAAATAAACTAATCACATTTCCCACCAGATCCACATCAATCAGCTATTAAATAATTGCACTTCTATTAGTTCTGAAACCGGATCAGCTTTCATCACTCCGAGAATAAGATGAAAAACAAATCTGGTGAGTCCAACCAACAACTTTTGCAAGTTAATCTAAAATTGATATTCTGTGAGTGAGAGTCACTTTCTCCCTTTCAGATCAGTCATAGATTTCTGCAAAAGATCCATAGAGTGAAATTCCATAAAATCTGGTACATATGTTATAGCTGTTACACAATTAGCTATTCATAAAAAAAATGTTAAATTTATTGTCCATTTTTTTGCAATTACGCTTTCACATAAATCTTTTGCTGACTCCTGACACGGATATAGTAATCATTTAATGAAATATTGCTCATAATAAAATATAACATTTTTTATTTAAACACTCTGAATGTGTACATGAAGGTTGATTCTATAAGAGGTTATGTTCACCACTTAGCCACAAGGCTATTATCTATATTTTAGTGAGAAAACAAGATGAAGGATGAAAGAGAGAGATCGGTGATATATGAGTTATGGTGCACTGGTGTTATTGTTGGATAGATACTATGTTGTACAGTCTTTACGACTGCATCAACTAGTGATTGCAAGAAAACATGTTTTTGTTTTCAGTAAATTATGAGCAAAAATATCCCATTATTGTGTTCTGCGGGAGAAATGATAGCCGAGGTTTCTAAAAAATACTCTGGGAAAAAATAAATATGGCAAAAAAGAAGGAAAATTATAAAAGAAAATAAAAAACTATGTTGGCAAATAAAAAGCATTACAATAATATAATATAACTTTTTAGAGCAAGTGGAAATTTTAAAAAGAAAAAAAGAATCAAGTGTTCAAAAGAATAGAAACTCCGAAAGTCAAAAAGAACGTTTTTAAACTTAGGAAATCAAAAATTGATAAATGAAAATTTTTGTCAGCCATTTAGAATCTTTTGATGTCCATATTTATCGTAACAAACAACAAATTTCCTGACTAAGTTCCCTTTAAAAATCTTATAAAGCAAGCGGGTGGTCTGGCTACAGCTCTCACTCACCACTGGTTTTGTTGCAAGCGTACAAAATGTAACAGTGTGACAACTGAGAACTGGGTTCAACAAACTGGATTATTTTTCAGTCTCAATAAAGCCAAGAAAAAAGCCACTGACTTATATATGAAAAAGAGATAAAGGATACTTGTGGTGGACACAAGAGAGATGTCTTTGCAGCAAATCTTAGAGTAATATAAGCTCAAAGTAAGATGGACAATTTATTCCAGCAAAGCTGTCTACCTCAGTTCATATCGTGCCAACAAGCTGTACCATTTAACCATCTGCCATCTTCAACTCTGAGTTTTATAGACTAAAAAACAACCCTTGGTAGTTGCCATCCATAAAACACAAATTGCCTGTTAAATGTTAGAAAATAATGGCAATAACAGGCTTAGAGATACTTTTACGTATTTGAGAAAAGGAAATGGACTCTTAAGGAATTCATTTGAATTTATTGGCACTAGGGAAGTTCTAATTACAAAGCTACATAATCTGCAACATTAAGTGTAATTGTATCTTCAAATGAAGTCAACGCCGCCAGTTTCCAGATCGCTTGCTCTATGTTTAAAATATCTAGTTTCTCACTGTCTCCTTTGTTATCGCTCCATGCCACAGGCTTCCTTTACATGACCCATTTGGTGACAGTTGGTGCTTAAATTTTCAAGTCATTCACGTTACAGTAGCGAGGCAGATCAAAACCAATCCATAGCACACCTTTGAAATATTTAGCCTGGGCTCCAGGAGTCAAATCGATTCAAACTAGAGTTTGTGAACAGAGATCAACCAATGATATAACAGTTTATCAACTTATTTTGCATGTTTTACCTCACAAAAGTCGTGAGCTTGACTCAGTATTTACAAGCCACAGATATCATGCACAACAACCAACTGAAGGGATGAAAAATAGCCATCAGACTCTCACTAGTTTTCTCATGTAATCACCCCCAGCAACCAAACTTGTGGTAACCAAAATCAAGCTAATATCTTTCATGTGTTTTGTTAATGTAGCGTAGCGGTGGGACAAGTGTGATGGGTGATGCTTTTACCAAAACCAATCCAAGGCATAAATTTGTTCATCAAGTGGCTTGGTAAGATAATAGTTTTTTGTCTAAAGAAATTTATAGAAATTGAAAGACCTGCATTGTCTTGGTAAACCTACCAGAGGCCATCAGCTGCACCACAATGCATTCGTATTATATACATGTTTGTTTGTTGTGGTGAGGATTTGGTGAGTAGCTCTTGTGTAGCATTACACAAGGTTAGACGGATATTGGTGCTAGAGTCACTCGTTGGTTTCATGTATGATAACGATATACTGACTAATGAGTGAATCCAGTGGTGTTATAGGGGTAGCACCAATGAGAGTACACATACCAGGAGTAGTATTGTCGTAGATTTTGGTGAATGCTACAGGTAAAACCCATACTTCCGTCATAAGCACCATTTGTGTATGCGTTAGAGCCCTAACACAGAGTGCTGGACCTGCAGTAAAACCTGCTATGATGGTGGTAGGTAGGCACAAAATGGCCGCCTTAGCTGAGGAAATTCGAAATAGTTGAAGAACCTTCACTAGCCCTGATGCTGGAATTTCCTTCCTCAGATGATTGACATCCTTGAACTCAAGTTAGCAATAGCCCAAGGCCTGGCAGGAGCCAACTATTGGGCAATGGAGAAATGACTCCGCCTCTTAGCCACTTGATGCCTTATTTATTTAACCTTACAGCATTACATGATTGGCTAGCTATATATATCTTATATTGTATTGATTGAATTACTTCCTGTTAATGTTTTTTATTTATTATTATATGCAAATAACTTCCTGCTAGCCGACCTATATAAAGGCTGAATTTCAATGTATTTATTGCATTCATTCATGTACTGCCAACAACTCTAGAGGATTGCCACCTCAGAACTTGAAAATTATGAATAAAGCCATTAGCAAGCTGACACTCCATGGGCTCTGTGTCTGCCAAGTGATCTGTCAGTAGCTGATCACTAATTGTCACTGTTATACTAGCAATGTCCCGTCTGGAGAGAGCTAGAATACTTGAGATTAGTAGATTTTTTTTGGAAATTGAATAGAAGTCTACTACAGTATGATTTCCAGGTAAATGATTCTATTGGCTAACAACATAAATAGACCAAAAACTTCCATCTGTTTTAACGTAGGATGCCCAAACAAATATTTTCAAATGGAGTGCAATGGTTATCATCATCGAGCCCAATGGTGATGCTTCTTCCAAAGATGATGGAGAGTGTAGTTTGTATAAACTATCATCTTTGGCATTGATACTAGAGCCATGAACTTCAAAAATATTTTAACATCTTTGCTCAAGGTATCTTAGGAAATACGTGTTTCAGTTTTTAAAAATTCAATTTTTTTGCGCCGATTTTTTATCAGTCCAAAATACTTTTCTAAACTCTTTGGCAAGTTATCTTTAAAATTCCATTCTGAAATTAATGTTTCCATTCTTTTAAATGCATTTTAAAACAGATAAGCAAAGCTATAAAAGCAAATTAATTAGCAAATCTGAAACATACCCTTGTATAAAACTTAATCTGGCAATAAACTGTTTCCGGTAATTCAACCAATGGAGAAGACAGTCGCTATCTCCATTGGCCGATGCTTGTGGCAGCCACTCTGCATTTTTACCAGCTTCTGTTGCCATAGTATGCCTCTGTTCTGCTCAGACACCACGGTTATTGTAAGTTAGAGAAAAATAAACCTGCAAACTTTTAGTAAGGCAATTCTTAGACGGTTGTTGCACTCTGTAGTTTTATATATAGCTTAGGCTTCTATGAACTGTAAACAAGCACCACAGTTATGTATTAATTAGTTTTAATGACCAAGCTTAACAATTTAAGTGTTTATCTATTAAGATTTCAGCGTGGTATGAGTCAAATAGAAAATCATTTTACGCGTTGAAGTATAAAAAATTCTACTTTAATCGAATTTTTCTAAAGAAAACAAAAACGCTTTTATATCCGGTATTTATTACAATTAGAGAATAGAGTTGTGTGCTCCTGCCATTGTCATTGGCAGTGTGATTGAGTTTTGTTGTTTGGTGGTTTCAATTGGCCACTATTGAAAATTTCAAGCTGCGAATAGTTACGCACTGCATTGTTTTGCTCTTCAGTAAAAGAAAGAAATATCATCACTTCTCTCTTCCTTTGGGAACGTAACGACATCCCAAGCCACCTCACCTCTGATTGGGCACTTTGAGTGGTTTACAATGGCGCCATCTCTTTTCTAAGTTTAGTGGGAGATTTTCAAGATAATTAGACAAAATATGCCCCTTTCCCCGCCCTATCTCACCCTAAGTCCTTTACCAGCAACAGAAAGTTTGAGTGGACCCGGAGCCTTTGCCTTTATCGTATATAATGCATTTTCCTGGAGTTAAAGATACTGGCTGTACCGGGTCACCCCGGGCCAGTATAGATTCTGTATAGGGTATATACACCATAGAGGACCTACCCCGGGTCAGTACCCCGAGCCAGCCAATGAAGATGGCAGCTAAACATCGCCTGGAACCTCAGGAACTGGAAACCCTTCGCCTTATGGAGACCGGAGCAATGCAAACAATAAGAGCAGTGATTAGTAAGTGTGGATGCCTTATAACGAGTGAAAGATTTCCACCACCCAAGAAAGAGAGGGAGGAATGCCCAGAGCCACCCTGCCATGTGCCCACTTTTCTCATTGGCTTGCCTTGATGTTGTGATTTGTTTTATCTCTTTCTATTTGTGTATATTTTGTGTCATTTTATGATATTGGCTTAACCCTAATAAAGGGGTGAGTTTTCCTGTTAGTTAGTAGATTTTTGTGCTATACCTTTATTATGTTGCTAAAAAAGTTGGTCTAACAAAGTACTTTAATCGTGTAAACTCTGGGAGATTTGTCTGGGTCGGTCGTGGGTCCCGAAGCAGCCGTTAGCGTCTAGTTGGTGTGGATGCCGTTGTGCCCGTAGTAGTAGAAGGAGGAAATCTACTACAGTACGATGCACAATTGTTGGAGTTATGGTAAAAGTGAGTAATTCACTGATTGAGTGGAATTTTATACACTTTTCTTAAAGTTCATAATTGATTCCTGGTTTTGCTGCCACCGCCAAACCATGTAAGCTCTGATCTAGATTAACAATGATACATTAATTATCCCACAGCTATAGCTATTAACACCCAGGATGCAATTTCTTGCATTGCACAAAAGTTTCAGTTTTAGCAAAATCCAGCATAATTCATCATTTGCTAGATTATTTCTGTTCGTATTACATCAAGAGCTGCTGTACAAAGTTATGCCATTATTCTTGAATTAATGAATGAGAGTGAGAGGGACGAATTAACTGAATTGTAGATAAAATAAACAGTCAAAAGTGTGTCTAAAAAAATAGTTCTGCTAAAAACTGCAAAATAAAACTTGACTTGAGTTGGTCTCCAGCTTGCTACTGGGGAATAACTAGACAAAAGGTTTACATCCCGCCGACAGCATTCCAGTCCACTATGTATAGCGCTGTACTGGACCTGTGTTAGACAATGTTATGAGGTAACGGGCTAAAGCTTGACAATCTAGAAATGCTCTTTAGTGTTTCCACTTGTTTCAGGAGTGAGTTCAAATGTTTTAATAGCTAAATTTTATTAAAACACGTCACTGTTTTCTGAAAATCCGCAATAACAAAATTATTTATGCATTACATCCATCAATGTACACCTCTCCTGCTAACCTGTGATTTCTTGGCAAAACTTACCTCAGGTAAATGCTTCACCACCGCAAACAGCGTTTTACGGCTCTGAATTTGGCGCAATGAGAAAAGTTCTCCTATCGTAGTCCGTTGCTACACTCCACATACAGCGATTATGCACACGACAGTATATAGTGAATGCATGGGCAGTCACAGCTGGAAAAATCAAAGTAGAAAAACATGGATAGTAGCGATCTGCATTGTCCAATCAGGACCAGGGAATAATCAAAAATCGTGAGACCGGCCGGCAAAAATCTAACACGCTTGATTCTAGTCGATAGCAGCAAACTGAGGAAAATTGATTCATAGACGGTGAAACGAACAGCCGTTTTCCGCTTATAGTGGCAAAATTGTTGTGTTTGGAGAGGTCTTTGTGTGTGGAGAGGCCTTTGTGTGTATGGAGAGGCCTTATCAGTCAAGAGATGCCCTGTCATAGAATTAGTCTCACATTATGTCACCAAGCAGCGAACCAACCAATCAAAATAAGAGTACGGTTCATTCACAAACACAATAAATACTGATAAATCAAGATATACATATATTAAATTTATTTGTGTAAAATCACTTTGTACAAAAGTTAAAACCAGACACACTTTTTGGTATGCCAGAGAATTTTAATAAAATCATCTAAAAATAATACAGAGAAAAGATAATAAGAGACTAGCAGGTACATGTAGCATTTGGTTGGCTCAAGACAGTATGATTGTCAGCTAATATCGCAAGGTAAATCGTGGCAGAGAGTTGGTGGTGAAACGATATAAAAACTAGTGGTTGCTATTGCCTGCATCTCCTTGGTGCGCAATAATATAATGGTAAATATTCGCTGATTTGAAAAAATCCAAAATCAGAACCTAATATTTAAGGATAGTAACAAAAACAATATAAGCTTTCGTAATAAAAAATATCATAAATTAAAACTTACTGATAACAATAAAATAAAAATTAGAGCTCTGTGCACTTCTCATTTTTCTTCTCTAACGGATCATCATTTACATCAGATTCAAAGGCTGGATTCTCCCCTCCCTCTTTCTTCTTTTCCTCCGTCTACAATGTGTCAATACAGGCTATGAGGTATTCACGGGCTATAAAGTATTTATATCAGAGAGTCAAACTCTACTATTAAAGGGATTGACATCCGAGTCATATTAGAAATTCTACTTTTAGGAAGTAACTCTAGTCACAAACAAACAAACAGATAAAAATACAAACAAAACTAGTATTAAATGCGTCCAATAGCAAATACAGCAAAAAACAATAATATAACACACGATAATATAATACACAATAATATAATACACAATAATATAATACACAATAATATAATACACAATAATATAATACACAATAATATAATACACAATAGTATAATACACAATAATATAATACACAATAATATAATACACAATAATACAATACACAATAATACAATAGAAAGAACCATTGCACTAACGCACTAACCACTTGCAGTGAATCAGCCTTCTTGAAGCACTTGAAGTATATAATACGGCCGGCAAGGATGAAGTAGAAAGGTATTGGTACAAACAGATTGAGCAGTATAGGTACAGCAGTGCTACAACAAAGCATGTAGCTACATCACCATAGACTGAGGACCACACAGGGGAAGTAGGCAATCTGAGTGGGCCCCCAGCTGCCATTACAACAACTAACACCTCACTTTACTCTCTGACACGAACTGGCTATACAGAACACAACAACTATTTCATTCTGATTTAATTTTTACCCAAGTTATATGTAGCCAGCAATGCAAAAACCTGAACTGTAACAGGCAACAGTCTACTGATGTTATTGACTTGGTGACACGCAAGAGTTTTGTGAAAAGAGCAGATTGATTGCTATGGGGGGGGGGGTTTATCTCTCCAAAACCATAAAGTTTGCAAAGAAGACCTTTTTCTGTATTTAAAAATGAAAAATCAGTTTGATAGATTTCTTTCAAGACCTACATAATTCCATCCATATGCAAACATAGGTGAATAGGGAGTTGTGGTACCAAATGGCAAGACAGGAGCAGATAAGTCCTAAGCTAGAAAAATAGTTACTCCACCCGCAGAGCATTCAGTGTTACCTGATGTCCCCCCAAGGTTGGACAAGAGAAGTCCTCAGCAATATGGTGGCTATATTTGTGTTCTGGACAGCAGTTTCAATACCAATTGTCACAGCAATTTCCTTCTTTTTCATAGTGAAAAGACCCACTAGGAATCCGAAGAGAAACCCTGCAAACCGCAGAATTCATTTCACTTTGTTATATACAGTATATGTACTAACTGCACTAACTGTATATACAGTATATATAGTCTATGTACTAACTGCACTAACTGTATATACAGTATATATAGTCTATGTACTAACTGCACTAACTGTATATACAGTATATATAGTCTATGTACTAACTGCACTAACTGTATATACAGTATATATAGTCTATGTACTAACTGTACTAACTGTATATACAGTATATATAGTCTATGTACTAACTGTACTAAATGTTGACTACACTGTATTGTATACAATGCAAATTGACAGTTTTTGTTTCAAATTTTTCCAATATTTTTTTAAACATTTTGTAGTCCATTAGTAGTTCCTTTACCATCTTTTGCTACTGTACCATTTTACTATTAGTATATATATATTATGTACTAACTGTACTAACTATTCTAACAGTATATACACCATCTGTGTACTAACTGTGCTAGTGACCATAGAGGTATATATACAGGCCTAGGTTTTGCCAAAGTTTTGAGACGCGACGCCACACCTGCACTAAGTTCCACAATGATTAACTTATAAAAAAAATTGCATCTTTTAAAAAAAAATTGAAAACTATTTTTACCAAATTTATATATTTTTGACTATAAACAGAATCCAACAACTTTTCCGGTTACATTATTTACTCTGCGGAACAAAAATACGATAAGAAAAATTTCAAGTGGTTTATTAACCCAGTTCGTTTTTCCAGTGTTTTGATTGAAATCCGGTCAGGTGTAGAAGCAATCATTTAGATAAAGGGGCTGAGCTACATGTATATAGCAAAGCTAATAAAACTGACAGGCAGTAGACAGCTATTGTGTGTTTTATATACTCCACCATGATTCTGACGAACCAGAAACGCTAGTAACAGCATCCATTGATCTAGCCCCCATCTATACCTCTATACCATGCTAGTGACACATACTGTGCTAGTGACACATACTGCGTTAGTGACACATACTGTGCTAGTGACACATACTGCGTTAGTGACACATAATGCGTTAGTGACACATACTGCGTTAGTGACACATACTGTGCTAGTGACACATACTGCGTTAGTGACACATAATGCGTTAGTGACACATACTGCGTTAGTGACACATACTGCGCTAGTGACACATACTGTGCTAGTGACACATACTGTGTTAGTGACACATACTGTGTTAGTGACACATACTGTGCTAGTGACACATACTGTGCTGGTGACGCTTACTGTGCTAGTGACACATATTGTGCTAGTGACACATATTGTGTTAGTGACACATACTGTGCTAGTGACACATACTGTGTTAGTGACACATACTGTGCTAGTGACACATACTGTGCTAGTGACACATACTGTGTTAGTGACATATACTGTATTAGTGACATATACTGTGCTAGTGACACATATTGTGCTAGTGACACATATTGTGTTAGTGACACATACTGTGCTAGTGACACATACTGTGTTAGTGACACATACTGTGCTAGTGACACATACTGTGCTAGTGACACATACTGTGCTAGTGACACATACTGTGCTAGTGACACATGCTGTGTTAGTGACACACACTGAGCTAGTGACACATACGACGTTACTAGTTGTCTGGAGTAGACATAGTAGATGTACTAACCCAACCAAGGTAGAGTCATAGTGGCCAATAGCAGCTGGTAGTCAAACAGCACAAGCTTGAAGGCGTAGATGTTGGAATAAATACCTGTAATACCCACGTATATACATCTATTATATACAATATATGTAAGTATCTGTAACACCCACACCTATATATATCTATTATATACAGTGTATGTAAGTATCTATAACAGGCATGCGGTTACCTACGCATATATAAATATATACATTAACTTACCCATTCCAACTGCAAACATGATTGTTATAGCAATCATAACCTTTTGGGCTTTGAGGATTATTTTGCAAAACTTAGGCAGGAACTTATTGGCCAGCAAGCCTATAACTACTGGAACTGTTATATAAGTAAGGGTCAAGGCCATCTGACCAAAGGGCAGTGCTACACCTTTGCCTTCATCCGACTCATTCATAATATAACGGCCAAGTGTATACATCCAGAGGGGGACAAATCCTACAAAACACAATGTTCCGCTTTAAAACAATGTCATAGAAACGTGAGAGGAAGTTGTCAAATAGTTTGGATATATGTTATGGTGTGGTATGAGGAGCGCCAATACATTTATTATATTTGGAGTTGTCCACTAAACAAAGCAGAGAGTGAATAAATCCTACATTGTAAGATACGGCAGCAAATTATGTTGAAATGGAAATGGGGGGAGAGCAGCTGCTAACAGGATGTAGAAAAGTCAGCGGTGTGGATAAAGGAGTGATTAAGTGGACACAAACCACACCCACTTCACTCGGAATGTGACCAAACAGAAACGAGTGATGTTCTAGATCATACCAAAGAGCAGTAAATAGCCATATGCTGTTTCTAAGCAAGGAGCAGAGTTAATACAGAGAAGCAGACCCAAGGAGACGAGCTAGAGCATGATACGGCAGTTTATGAAAGAGATAATGGGATCAGAGCTGGTTATCAGCAATGACATGGTAGAATCTATCTCCGGTATATCTTAGATACAGGGAGACCACATCGTGAGATCATTATATAAGGACACGCTTGTTAAGCATGCTGGACTTGCCCTTTACATGCTTGCCCAACACTGTTTGGTATTACTTTCGAGTTGTCAGCTTGCCAACAATGACAATGATCTAGGGGGGGGGGGGGGGGGGGGGAGAGAGTGGAGAAAACTAATGTGATGGCTGAAGAAAGCTGTTATTTGAGGTGAATGCCGAGCATAACATATTTTGTTTACCACAGGACAGTGATATGAATTGTACGACATTTAGCCTTGTGGACGCTAGAACTATCAGTTTGTGAAGTAAATACATCAAGATTACAATTGCTTATCTCTAAATATTGTAACCAGTTTGCAAACACAAAATTAGGGGCAGGTAGGAAAGTGCCAGTGCCTCACCTAAGGCCGCAAATGAGCTGAGGAAAGTCATAGTAATGCTGAGGTCTATGTCACCGCCGAGAGCGTAGGTCCAGACATTGGAGGCTCCTCCGCCGGGTGCCACTCCAGTAGCAAACACCCCCAACTCCTGCGCCGGGTGCTTCTGAATTATTCTTGTCAGCGTGAATGCTATCTGCAACAGAGACAATAGCTATCTGCAACAGGTAAAAACGTGATAAAAAACTTACTCCCCACGACAACACTCAAAACCTTTTCAGCCAGTTTGGGGTATTGGAAGTCGTACTATGTCAATTTTATGAAACAAATCAAATAACCAATTAATGTGAAAACTGAACCATTTTCCCTAAAATGGCTTATGCCCCTGCCACACGAGCCAGAATATCACCCGTATCCGTCGTTCCATCAGGCAGGATTGTACATCAAGCGCAGGATGAAGCAGAACGGACATGATTGATTTTTTATCCTGTCTGTCGTGTTGTGATTGGTTGATTGACCCACAGCAATTCCATTTGCCAAAAATTGCCAAGGTTATATTGGCTCTCGAGGGTGTTTACAAAGATCAGATTTATATGTTATGTAGTAGTATGTATTATTATAATTTTATGATCGTTGGGGTTTATCTGAAACTAACGCCGCATATAACTTTCAAAATAGTTATCGTTTGTGATGAAAAAACTATAAATAAATAATGAAAAAAACAATAGTTATAAATGATAATGAATCATATATCTGAATAATAATTTATTAATTAATTGAGCAATAATGGTACAGTTAACAATAAAGAATAGGCTGTAATAAAAATAATCAGAAACAGGAAACCATGTAAAACACACAAAATATTAATCATGCTCTTCTTTGCTCGATCAAACACTACGTTCATCGTTTCAGTTGCCAGTCGGGTTCATGCGGAATGCTATTCGTCGCCAGACTCTTGCTTTGCGTACGGAAGACAGGCTCGTGTGGCAAGCACTTTAGGACAGGCCTTGCGAGATGCAGTCTGGTTTTGGAGTTGTTTTCTCATAAAGCATTGCAAAATTACTGGGAAGACGAACGATGCACTAATCAAAAAGCAATAAGTCTATGGAAGTGTATGACTGCATGGTTGACAGGAGGGGCTACCTGCAGCAGTAGCTCCATTATAATCCTATATAGAACATTTAAACAAGTAATTGTACCATTGTCATTGAATTTTCAGTTTAAAAATTACTTCCGAATCTTCATTATTATTATTTAACGTTTTTTAATTTTTTTCCTAAGAAAATCGCCAGTATTACAGATTTAAGTATTACTGTTGTTTTGAAAAAAAATAACGCCGTAAATATAATTTTGGCAATGTTGTTTTTGCATCTCAGATTATTATTAAACTGTACTAATATTGTTGTTTAATTATTTTTTAATCTAAAGATTAATTTTTCGATAAAAGTTGTCTATTAATTTTTTTGATTTTGATCACAAACTACTTTCACTTTATAAAAAAATAAAAATAATTGCTGACTTGAGAAAAACAACTCCAAGAAATTTAAATTTTTTTACAATTTCATTCTCGCTATCACAAAAGTTTCTGCAAAATACCAGTAGTTGGGAGGCCTTACTTCTATACATACAAGCCAGAATTTGGGAAAAAAACTCGCTTTATAGCTCTATATAACTTGTTGAGTCTACGGAAAAAACTGCACCTAGGGGATTTGTGTTACTGGAGAGGGCAACTCTCGAAAAGTATTTTGAACACGTTTCAACCTCAAATACTTAAAATAATTCAAATTCTTCCAAAATTAGGTGCCCTATGCCCTTTAAACTTCAACACCACAAATACACTAGAATGTAAACAAGTTTGTGGTTTGTATTTTTCTGTTCCAGCCTTTGTTCTTTCATTTCTACAATTTACCTTTATTTTTTTCTCCGACTGTAAAGGCGTATGCTTCATTTACGATGATTTTGGTTTTGGTGGATAAAAGGCTAACAGGCTTATCTACCAGTGCAATAACAATATTGAGACACATATAAGTGTGTGTATGTGTTATCCTCACAAATGATTTCAACAAGCCCATAACATATTGATACAGGAACCTGACCTTGACCTGTAGCAACAAACACAATCTTATTTGTCAGCCTTATCCAAATATGTGTGATGCTCTGCAGGGTCATCAACTGGATAACCAAAAAATGTTCAAAAACAAACTCACCATAGGCATCAGCATGAACTGACAGATCATTCCTATGGCTGGGGCCACAGGCTTCTTTACGTATTTTTTTACTTTCTCCAGGTCTAACTTCATACCAAAGCAGAACGTGTTGAATATAGATAAGACGATAATTCCGTACACAAAGATCTGAAATTCGATAAAATATAATAGATGGTTGGTGACGAGTAGAGATAGATAACTGCTCACTTCTGTGTGTGAAAGCATTGCCTACCGTGCGCTAGTAGTAGAATCATGTATATACAACCTTCATACGACCTTGACACACATACAGCTCATGTATTAGATGCTTACATTGTGACATAAGCTGACCAAACTGTCATTTCATCATAATTTGTTGCATTAAATACCTAAATGGCATAATTAGCTAAATTACTTCCCACTTACAATTAATTTAGCTCTCTATACATACGTAATATATACTATACGTACGTAATATATATACTATACATACGTAATATATACTATACGTACGTAATATATACTACACATACGCAATATATACTATACATACGTAATATATACTATACGTACGTAATATATACTATACGTACGTAATATATACTACACATACGTAATATATACTATACATACGTAATATATACTACACATACGCAATATATACTATACATACGTAATATATACTATACATACGTAATATATACTATACATACATAATATATACTATACATACGTAATATATACTATACATACGTAATATATACTATACATACGTAATATATACTATATATACATAATATATACTATACATACGCAATATATACTATACATACGCAATATATACTACACATACGTAATATATACTACACATACGTAATATATACCATACATACGTAATATATACCATACATACGTAATGTATACCATACATACGTAATATATACTATACATACGTAATATATACTATACATATGTAATATATACTATACATACGTAATATATACTATACATACGTAATATATACTATACATACGTAATATATACTATACATACGTAATATATACTATACATACGTAATATATACTATACATACATAATATATACTATACATACGTAATATATACTATACATACGTAATATATACTATACATACGTAATATATACTATACATACGTAATATATACTATATATACATAATATATACTATACATACGCAATATATACTATACATACGCAATATATACTACACATACGTAATATATACTACACATACGTAATATATACCATACATACGTAATATATACCATACATACGTAATGTATACCATACATACGTAATATATACTATACATACGTAATATATACTATACATATGTAATATATACTATACATACGTAATATATACTATACATACGTAATATATACTATACATACGTAATATATACTATACATACGTAATATATACTATACATACGTAATATATACTTTACATACTTAATATATACCATACATACGTAATATATACTATACATGTACAATATATACTATATATACACAATATATACTACACATACAATATATACTATATATACACAATATATACTATACATGTACAATATATACTATACATGTACAATATATACTATACATGTACAATATATACTATACATGTACAATATATACTATACATATACAATATATACTATATATACACAATATATACTATACACATACAATATATACAAACGTAATAGACCTTACAGATTTTCATGTTTTGGACTAGAAAACTCATTCGAGCTTGTGGTATGAAAAAAACATTATTTGCACATCGGCCATGTTTGGAGGTGGGGAGGGGGGGGAGGGGGATGGTCTAGCCCTCTCATATAAGCAACACGGTAATAGCCAATTATTAATAGAAAGAGATGTACAACTATGAGCAATGTAATAGATGTCAGACAGCAGTACGTATGAAGTAGAAATATTATAAATCATTCTGTGTTTAACTGGGGTTGCCGATGACCCACCCGTAACACACTATATCACTCTAGATCGCAGAACATTTACAAATACAATACAAAGACTGAGGAGCGTTGGCGGGTCAATATATTCATTTGACACAGCTATAACAAGTGAGTGATAATAGAAAGTGACAACCATATATATATGCAAATATTATAAGAAAACCAAGTTGAACAGTTCAAGCATCATTTATAGAGCAATAGCCTATCCGTAAGTTCTTTGTATCAAAGGTACACCACCTGTATATTGTATACAATGTCGTATGAAATACATTTCTCTTCATTCAGTAATTAGAATAGAGCACGGCTGTCCATGGGAGAATGTGATGCATTGGTTTGTGGGATACGTATAACATAGAGGCTTTTGTAACTAGAGTCTCAAATGTGGCATATGAATTAGTAAAGTTTTTGCTTTGAAGTCAGACTTTATCAGTGTTGTATATACAAAATATTGTGAAGAAAACTCCTTTACATGATCCAACGGGTGATAAAGAGTAAAAGATCAATTGAGGATTGAACTTTTTATTTGTATGTAAGCTGAGACCTTGTGATGAAGGCTACTTGTTTGAGTAGCGCGTATTTAAAACCTTGACTATTTTGCAGTTTTGTATAGATATATAACAGAATCTACCAGATCACAAGCTGATAGAACACAATCATATATTAATGACACTGATAAGGTTCCATCACTAGTAGCACCCATCAATGCAGGGGCATGACTTAAGGAAAGCCCTTCTCATTAACATAACAATATGTAAATTTTGACTATTACTGTCAGGTGTGGTAGTGCCACTTCCGTCTGATCCTTAATTCTATGAATCCTCTGAAAGGCATTTCTAGTCTCTCTTTGTTATCTAAAATGTCAAATCTCCCACAACACGCTAGAATAAAATCTCTTTCATTAATCTCTCGTTAATCGCACTTCTCGCGGTAAACAAAGCTAGATTACACTTATGCGTGCATAATCAGATGAGGAGGGAGCAAAATTTTGTGATTACTGCGTCATACTATATGAAAGAGTCTGAAATCTTGGACAGATTGATAATCCTTGTTTTGTACAAATACAATAAAAAAACAATTATTTCTGTATATGTAACCAATAAAGCAAATACATCCCTACAAGTAAACAAACCCCCAAAAAATAAACATTTATATCCGTTCTGCACAAACTACTATCACACATACCAAATCTTTGGGCTGTCTTGGAGGACGAATGACTCCGATGGGGTACTCCAAGTACTTCTCCCCATTTTCTGCATCATTGAATGACAGAGTTATGAATCCTATGGCTATTGGGTGAAGCTTTACTGATGCGCTATCGTTGATGGTGAGAGAGGAGGCATTGCAAGGTATACTAAGGACACCTTGTGGAAATGAGAGGGTCCTTTGAATACCTGAAGATATATGGAAACAGTGTACAGCAGGGATTGGTGCAGAGTACCAGCTCACACACCACTTCTCTAGCGATAAATACTATCTGTTACAGAGAGCTCATTGGCGTAAAATCGCCTAAGAGCAGACAAACTGTAGACGTCTATGCAGGTTACAACTAGAAATCACTTGTTAGTATTGAACCATGACTGAGGGAGTTAATGACTTTGAGAACAGACTGGATCGGGCAGTAAAACTGATGACCTTGTGAGATACCAGTATAGTTTAGAGGGCCGCCACTCACTTAAGAGGCATCGTTGCATAATTCTCACTGACTGCTGTTTCAAACAATTACTGTAATAGTCATGTAAGAAAAAGCAAATTTTTAACATACACTGTGCAAAAAACTCGCAACCACGCCAAATTTTCACAAGGCAGCAAAACTCCTGGAGACTGAAAGAATGCTTAGCCAGATTAATCTAATTCAAGTACATCAATCTACTAATGATGAATCATCTCTTATGCGATTACTATTATTCCAGGTAGGCCGAGTCCCCAATGAAACCTCTCTAACTTTATTGACAAGCAAATAATGCTTAAAAAGGGGCTTTAGTAATGCTCTATGTTGAGTTAAATTTGACTAAAAAGTAGCTAAACAAAAAAAAAGAAAAACTTTGCTGGTTTCAATCTATTACTCTGCCACACCTAGCAGTTATTTAGAAGGTTGTAGAATATCAGCTTTTGCAACGCGCCAGAAAATAAATAAAAAGCCAGAAACAACTGAGCAAGTGTTATAGATAATCCTGAGTATTCACTGGCTTTGAGACACATTTTATACAAAGTTAAATTGCAGGACATGTATTGGTAACAGATGTCCATTTAGTCTACATTAGACTATAAACTTGCTGTGTAAAGTCATATACAAAGAACGCAAAACAACCCAAGTGATTAACGTTAAAATATCATAAGTATAAATAAAATTGACCTTGAACTATGCCGATAGTGATGTTTATTGCCCCAGAGCAGTTATTAAACAGAAGCTTCACATCTGAGTCTTGCTCTTCCACCAATGTGCGTGGCTCCAACGGTACAGGTGAGGGTTTTGCAGTGAGATCTATGGCAACTACTGAACCAACTGCACACAGCAGGTAAATAACTGTTAGTGCATACATTCCATTCACATAGACTGCATTCAACAAACCACAGCCAACTTCTGTCCAAGAAATTGCAGTTGTAGATTACCAAAGCCGCTGAAGCATTAAATCCTAGAAATAATACCACTTCACTTCCGAACTGCCAAAACAGTAATGATCGCGTCAAAGGTAAATCATTACGTACTTGTTCTGAAGCACTATTCGCTCAAGTCGTACGGCCTATCAAACAGTTGCATTGAGACACCACGTGTGACGTAGTAGATAGCGAGTAAGCATCACACAGCTAAGAAGTGGGTGTCACAAGATATCATATCTAATGCTTAGTCACCTATCGGAGGGATATGTATAGATAACTCCACTGATAGGAGACCAATATCTGTCGTAGAATGCTAAATAGTAGAGGTTACTTATCACAAGTGGTCGAAATGAGGGACGTTTTTTCAAAACACAAATTTAGCGAGGGGACATGAAACAGTTTCATCTGTATGATAACAAACAGAAATTTATAGTAGTTGCAGATATTATCATTACTAGGAAGCAATCATTGTAAAGTCCACAGCGGTTTCAGTAATGTAAAACAAAGATATAATTTTATAAGATTACCCAACCATCAAGTCCATTGCTGATTTATAATGATGTAATCGGTGTTTCCTTGAACTGTTTTTGACAAACAAAAAATTTACTCATGCAAATGCTGTTGAAGGTGTAGAAGTCATTGTGAGGTGCTAGATAGCTGATGCTACAAAAACAATCAGACAAAAAAAATTTTTTCGGAAATGAAACTAAACTAACATTTATTGTGCAAATAGGCTAAAACAAGTATTCCACATAATTTATCATTCAACCTTTGATACAATTACAATATCTGGACCGTAGAGCCTCAATCTATGTATATGGTAGTCAATGACTTGACTTAGTAATGGTACGGCATAGAATGTGTGCGCTGCGTAAATAGCCATTACCATACTTCGAACTAATGATGTGCAGTTTGCAAATACGATCCATGTAAAAGAATTTTTTATCACACCGTAGCAATACAAGTGGTCAAGTCGTTGTCTGTTCCCTCACTAGGGAGGTGCGGGGAGTTGGGCACATGAACTCAAATGTTGCAGTTGGTAATTGAAAAGTTTGACACGTTGGAATATTTGACACACAAAATTATTCAGCGGATGAGGAAAAGATTGATTGTTTTTCAATAGAATGTAATCAGACAATCACCTAGTTGATTAATATAAGTTATCAATTCAGCTTGGGCGGCAAAGTTACTAATTGTTACCGAACACTATAAATGGATTGGATTGCTAGAGTTTGAATCCATTCAAACGGATAATAATGTGCACGAAGCAAGTAGTCACGTCAAATCTCACCAAAAATTTTATGACAAAAGATTTTAACAAAGTTTGCAAGACATCAATAGTGTAGTGGTTTTGGGGGCTGAAACCCACTAGCTGAGGTTGGTAGCGAGCTGCCACCAGTTGTTAGTTTTACCTGCTACAACAGCAGGGTCGGTAGTGTACCGAAGAGAAATAAGATAGAGTATCCCAACTCTACAACCAGTAAGGAGCCCTCGGCTCAGACGCATAACTCAGTGCTGTTGAGTAAGTATGCATTTATTCATCCAGAATAAGCGAGTAGTAAAAGGCACATTACAACTGATCATCAAAGGCACAAGTTCTGCCTTTTATAGGCAATTCACAGGAAGCAATCATTAGAAATAACCAATCACATAAGAATATGGTACAATGAACAAATGAACAGTCTTATATAAATAGGTAACAAATCACATGACTAGAATATGGTTAAATAGATATGGTGCGAAGCAAGGTAGGTGGAGTAACAAGGTATGTAGCCAATCACAGTCCTAGCCACTTCCTGTCCCTGGTATCTTGTCTTTACAGCCTTTGTTCTTGCCTTTTCATCTAGTTTAAGGGTGGTTATCTCCCAGATACGTCCTCCTGATTCTCCCAGGCTACTTTGTAACTCTCAGTCTAGGCTGAGTAATTTCTTGCCGGCCCTGCAAGGTCGGTAATGAGTCATACCGGGTCGGTATAGCTTGCTACAGGGTCGGTACTGGGTCATATGCAGGGTCGGTCAATCCTGCATGATTGATTACGACCATTCCAGCTATCTAGCGGTTAGTACAAGGTTGCTAGAGTATGTAATTACAGTGTGCGCAGAAGTAGATGACACTAAAATCCACAACAATAGTATACTTATTTCTAATCATGCACAGTTAGCTAAGTACTAATGCTCCCTTTATGTGGTCTCAATTATATTCTAAACTATCATCAACAGTTATTATGTGGAAACCGTGCATTACTAATCACGCAGGTAATGCTGCAAAAAATTAGTATGGTATATAAAAATTACAACTTCCATTCATCGGCGCTTCTACATTATGTTTTTTTGCTAATCAACAGTTTGCATGCCACATACAAAACTAGCGTAAAATATAACGCATCTGCGTTGATAGAAACACAAATACCCAAAATAAATAAAAGTAATGGTCAAGCAATATCGTCTATGGTTGACCACAGTTTGAAGTGCTGAGATCAAAGGGAATCGCTCCAAGTCCGTGCACCATTTAGCCAAAAACTAAAAGAGATTGCTGTTTTATATGGCTTTAAGTGATACAAGCACACCAATGTATAATGTAACATTAAAAAGGGCTTTCAACATCAATTCTAATGGTGTGGTTAGTTCGGAGCGTTGATGCTACTATAAGGACTTATTTGGCATTTTATATGGGGCTTAGTGGGAGTTGTACCCTCATTACACCTCTTAGCCAAAGCTAACCCCACAGGGCATAAATAGGTGCCGGTCGCCAGCCTAGACAGTCAACAAAGAGTGGCCTTGTGATGAGACTGAGTTATAAATAGATTAGCTCTCTGTCTCCTATGAAAGCTATCATCAGCAAGTTCTGCATATAGACCACAATTGTTATAACATGGCGTGATTGGTTTCTTCAGCAGTTTTAGATATGGTACTGAGGTTCATAAGCATTTATACTTGCAGCAGAGACATGCTAAATTTTTAAAAATCTGCTGAGAATAGCTAAAAAAAACTTCTCAAGCCATGTCAACTAAAGTTATATGTGAGTTTTCACATATAATATGAATTCTTTTCAAATTACATGCTAGTAATTACTAGTTACAATTACAAGTTTTCTTTTAAGAAAGGTTATGGCAGTATTGTTTTGGTTACAATTGAATGGCTGCCAGTTTTAGTCTAAAATTTTGCAATTAAAACTTTTAATGCTAAACCGTAAAACCTAGGGAGGGTTTATAGTAAGCTTGCTAGTCAGCATTGAAATGTAAGAGCCCTTTATTAAATGACGTGATCAGCAATAAATGTAATTTCAACTTACAGAATGGCTCCAGTCATTTCTATATTTATCTGATATGTCATTGATATGTCCTTATGAAGTGCTTCAAATACCAACTTCGACAAAATTCAATTGATTTCTATATCTTTTTAACACAATTAATAATAAGCATTTGATGAGTGTTGTCTCCCCTTTGAAATATTCTGGGAAAACATATGACGTGTGCAAGTGTTTTAGCGAACGCTAAACTTTTGTTTCTACTACTGCCAACCACATGTGCTGCTATTACTACTCACTAGTTATATCAATCAATGACCTAGGTCACTGTACTGTTATTTGTTATGCATCAGTGATTTCATAATCCAAAAATCAACGATTATATATATAACCGTTGCCAAAAATTGTCCAATCAAAATATAAAACAAAAGTCTAGCGTTCGCTAAAACACTTGCGTACGTCCTAAGTTTTCCCAGAATATTTTGACGATGTTGGAATGGGGAGACAGCACTCATAACATGCTTATTATTGTGTTAAAAAAATATAGAAATCAATTGAATTTTGACAAAGTTGGTATTAGGAGCATTTCATAAGGACATATCAATGACATCTCAGATAAATATAGAAATAAACTTCTTATTGACAGACTGTTAGAGAAATTGTTTTGACTGACTGATGCTACTGTGATATCTAATGATTAAAGAGAATACTTACCCACAAATAGCTGTTGTTTAGTTATTGGCAAGAGTGGCCCAACAGTTGAATGGTGCTTCTGTGACCTGCCTTTAACAAGTTTAATTTAATTTCTTTAAATTATGTTTTTGCAAACGTCAATAAATTGCTTTATACTGTATTACATATTATACAAAAAAATTTAAGTATCAGGTCAAAAAATGCAGGCTTCAGTTTTAACGTTTTTAATCATAAGAATATCAAAATGTCTCATTAGCAAAGTTGATTATTTTTATTTCAAAAGCAAATCATTCGAATAAGAACTGTTTGTGTTAAAAATGATGAGCATTTGTCCATTAATGACATGTATGCAGCAATGTTTGCCCAATTCTGTGAGCAACTTGTTGTTCATATTGGCATTTTTGGCATTCATGAAAGGCTAGAAATCAAGCACAACATCCCTTGCTATTTCATAAAATTAGGAAATGCAGGCACTTTTAAAATTGTATTTTTTGATGTAGCTAGAAACAAATGCTCACTTTGTCACCGGACAACTGAAATATTAGCTTCTATCACAGATTCGTCATACATTCATTCCAGGTCTGTCAACGCTCATTTGAAGAGTTGCTGCAAATCTCTGGCTGCTTTTCCATAGTAGTATAAAAGTTTGTAGGTAGCGAGAACACCATACATTTGTCAAGATTTCATACACTAAATTTTTCATTGTAATAAAAACATGCTATCGAGTCGATATGACGCATTAATTAACTGCTACATCATATGTATGATTCCAGTTATAAATATATAAAGGCTCAAGTTTGTGAACAACTACTCATAGGCTGACTTGATTAAAATCTAATAACCTACACTTACAAACAACGCTAGCTTGGCATTGGTGACTCGCTAATGGTCATATAGTTGCTCAGCTTAGTGTTTGCCAGCTACTGTAGCTTAACAATAAAACCATGGACCTTGAAGCCGGTTGCAATTTAAATGGGAGAAGACAACTGACACAATGATGCAGCATTTTCAAGTAGCTTTCTGAGTCTGTGAGCCAATAGAAAACTTCAACAATACACACTTGTAGAATCAGTGTTAAAACACCTATTCAATGCTAGTTTATACATTGATATGATGGTATCACTTTACTATAAAACAAGCTTTAATTCGACCAACAAATGGTACAATGAAATCTATTGTCTCTAACATAAAGTTGGCATCTGTTGATTGATGATTTCACAGTATTGCTAGGTTTCTGGGTTTTCGGTTGTAGTAAAAAAATTAATAAAATGATCAGCATCTCTCATTCATTTATCAATCAACAATCACCACTATTATCTTGAACATCTGGAGCTGAATCAAACTACTCACTAAATGATGTCATATTTTTGTCTCTGCTTTTATTTAGACAGTGTTGTTACTAGAAAAGTTTCCTAGTAAACCAGGCACAAGCCAGTGCCACAACTGAGGAAAACTCCATACCACCACCTAGCTCTGCACTCAGACACATTAACCATTACACCAACGAGGCACCCTTAAAAAAGTGCTTCGCCAGTGAACGGTACATGTTGGTTGGGTGCAGGACTTTCAGCTATGGTCAGCTAAGCATGTTCTGTATTACCTCCTGTCTTTAAATGCCGCAGTGGAATCTGACAATATCAATAATTATTATAACTATAATTACGCATTTTTTTTGTAAGCGATTATGTGAAAATTTGTTCACATATATTGTATTGCCTTTATTATTGTGTTAGCCTAATATACTTCTAATTCATAAAACGGTTACTACTCTCAAGGTTGTACAAGTATTGTGAGTTGATTGGAGCTAAACTTAGTTTTCTAAAGTAAAAGCAAATTGCAGGCAGTCACTTTTCAGTGTACTAAAAAAGATCAAGCAAAAACTTTTTCTGAAAGATTTAGACTACAGCCACAAGATTTTCTCTCATTGTTTGTACTGGACACTTCTATTATCCCTAATCAGTATAATAATAGTAGTAGGAGCAGCAAGACATCATCATTTATTATTATCTCAATAGCTGCCTACCTCGCCAGTAGTATATGCACCACTGGTCTGACAAATTATTTTGTTGCCAGCCTACCATTACTGGTATCAAGACTGACGACAATGTCAGATGCAGCTAGCCAGCGCCTGTACCCAGACAGTATGCTGAGCAGTAGGTAATCAATTCAACGACTTGGCCAAAGAAACATTAAAACAATGTTGAAACTATGTTGAATGCGGCGGAGAAACTATGTAGAATTTATGCCTGCAAGTGAAACGAGATTTAACGTTGAAAATTGGCATGTGAAAAGACATTGATTCAAAGAAGAAACAGCATTGAATCAACATTGAAAAAGCTGATAATTTGCGGTGATATATGGTTGAAGAAAACACGTTGATTTGATGGAGGAACACTGTTGAATCAACTCCAGCAAAACAGAGATGTATCCTTGATATTTGGTTAATGAACAGACGTTGATTCAAAGAAGAAACAGCACCTAATCAGCACCCGAAAAATAAAAAAAATTTGGTATACATGTTGGAAGAAAGTCTGTTGATTATAGGCTGAAACAATATTGATTCACTACCAATAAAGCAGAGAAATCACCGTGATCATTGATGCATGGTTGAAGAACAAGCGTAGATTCAATGGCGAAACAATGTTGAGTCCACAGCAGAAATACCTATATATTACATTGAACGATTTTAGAAAAAACAACGACACTAGAAGGTAGATACAATGTTGAATTTTACACAGAATAAACAGAAAAATCGTTGTGAATAATGGTGGAACAACAGCGGCTGATAATATGTACCAACACTGTTGAATCAATGCCAGAAAAGCATAGAAAAGACATTGAGCTTTTTTTATTCAACCCAGATTCATTTACAGTATATTTCAACTTTGTAGTTTCCAACATTCTGGTTGAACTAACATAGAATGAGTTGCAGATTTTAGGCAGTTAAAATGTTAAAATATTATCTCATGAAAACTCTACACAACAACAATTTTATTCAATTCATCAATCCCTGTTGATAATTCATATTTGGTATTGTGTAGTAGTAGACTGCTATCCCTAAAAATCAAGTGTTTTTATTCAAGGTAATTGAAAAAACATGCATGAGGAGAATTTAAAAACTATGTAGAAAATTAGATATGTAAAACAAATGAATGAATTGTCAGCGGTTGTTAAAGAAATTGCGGTCAGTCCAAAGTTCAGCTGCTGAAGCATCTGTCAGATATCTTGGCTCTAGTTAACAATTTTCTTTTGAACCTGTCAAAAGAAAAATAAAAGTAGTTGTAGCTTAAATAATGAATAATTTTACTTTTAGGTGATCTGAACGGAAATGTGGGGAATTAATGTCTCACCTTGTGTACTTATTGTGAGCGATATTCCCTCAGATCAACGTCTACGGAATGTCGTATAGAATTAGGTTCCGGTCTAGCCGTGAATAATGTTAGTCTCTGGTTAAGTGTCTATGTAGTCGGTATCATCTGCAGGTAGGTATTAGCTCCTGTAGGTACAAGCTACAACACCAAAGGTAGGTGATTCTATACTTGAGTTCGTGTGTCTGTAGACACCGTTGTCTCTATCTCCCACTCTTGTATGTACACCGACTCCTTGATGGCTATAGGAGCCGGCAGTGCTGTAGAATATCTATATGAATTACATGCTAGCAGATTCAATAGTACTAAGATATATAGAAAAGAGTGTTTTAGTGAGATGTTGTCTGTTCAATAGCTATGCGTAGACTGACTGTATAAAAATCTATTACTATTCTTTAGACTAGGAAGAATTGTTGGAGTTATGTTCTCAAGATAATTTAATTTGATAAAGGCAGACAACTCCAATATGATAATTTGATATTTATTGTTTGGTCTATTTCTGGTTACATTATAGGGACACTTTACAATGACCGTTATTTATCCATGACAAAATGTCACAAAAAAACTAAAACTTTGAATAAAATCAATGGCTCATAGCTCTTATGGTTATAAACTGCAAGGGCAACCTCTTATGACTTGGAATAACATTTTTATTTTATTAAAAAGCGTTGGAGAATAGGGGGAAATTATCAATTTTTGACCAAGGATCTGGGGACGTTACTGCAAAGAGGGTACCATACCCTCTTTGGTTACTGTTCATTCATTAGACAGTCTGCGCAATAGACCTATAACTCAGTTTTTGATTGTGGGTTTACAGTCTATGCAATAGGTCTGCGTATTTGACTGAGCAATTACCTAAATCTCTATTGGCGGAATGTTAGATAAAGCACAAATGTTATCCAATTAAAGCTGGCAAAACAATAGTTTTAAAGTGTGAAATGGGTTTTATCGCCTCGCTGTCATAATAAAGGTAACTGACGAATCGTAGTAGTCGCTGTGCAATAGTGTCTCTTCATGACGTGTCGTCGGCCTTGAAACTCTGCGTTTTCTCCTCGTCTGATGTGGAATTAGATATGGATCGTGTGGTGCTATTATTCCTATTTTCCTATTGTATATGGTGCTATGTACTGGGTATCACCAATGGCCAACAGCCTCTCTCAGATTTGAAATTTGTTTCGTGTGCCAACAACGATTGCTCAGGTACAAATAATATTATAATAATAATTATTATTATTGTAATAATAATAATAAATTTAAAATTAAATAAATAATAAATAAACACTACGCTTACTTTACTTAGTTAGGTTAGTACTACCACTACAGTAGTAGTGACTGCTACTACTACATCATCATCATATAGTAAAATAATAATAATTAATGATAATAATAGATGATAATAATTATATTTATTAATAATACTATTATTATTATAATTATTTATTAATTAATTTTTATGTGTATTGTTGTTGTCACCTTGATTAATAAATTAATAATAATAATAAATAATTAAATTCATAATTAATAATAATAATAATCCATCTATTATTATACCTTCATCCTTATTATTAATTATTATTATTGTTGTATAATTATAATAATAATAATATAATTCATTCGTGTTTTCAACTTATTTTTATTATTACTGTTGTTGTTATTATTATTATTATATTAATTATTGTTATTATTTATTAATTATCCATCAATTTATTGAAATTATTATCAATTATTATTATAATTAATAATTGTTATAACTGTTTATTCATTTTCATCATTATTCATTAATTGTTATCATTATTATTGTTCAGGAATTTGTGGTGGCCTCTCATAGGACACACCATAGGTAGCGCCACCTGCACTTATTACCCTGATCGTTTCCACCCTCAGGCTACAGTCCACCGTGTCTTGCCAGCAATTCGCAGTGGATAGGTCTGATCAGCAGCAGTTCCTTAGCATGACTGGCATAGGCTGACTGCTGATCATCTTTGTCTGTTGCTGGACAAGCTGGAAGAGGTGCCTTCCACCGCCTATTCCACTACTGTTGAGTCCACCCTGCTATAATGGCTCTATTATGCTTAGTCAACTGATTGAAAGGCTGACTCCACTCTATTGTCTGCTTATCTAATATGGAGAGAGACAGAGAGTGAGGTTGAGAGGCGTATGAATAGTGTATTGTATCTTCTCCTAAATACAGTCAAAACAACTCTGGCTACTAAAGATGCTGCGCCAGTATTTATACTGTCAAGGAATAGGTTACGCCCAGTGTGAAAACATCAGACAAAAGATATCCAGTCATGCATGATAGTAATAATAGATAAATGATTGCAAACACATAGTAAGTTGATTATAAGGAAATTGTCTCCACATAGCACCTGTTAAAGATTGTTCGTTGTAGCGTTCCTCTACATTATTATGATCATCAATCATCAACAACAATAATAATGAATAGTCATCATCATATTATCATTTGTGATGGTGATGGGTGACCGCACTGTCGTTGTTGTACAGTAATTATTGATTGATGAATTGCTATTTATTGGTATTACTATAATAATAATTATTAAATTTATATATTATTATTTACTTATATAATTATAGTAATAAGTATTATTATAGTGTCAGTAGTAATTACTAATGCTTAGAAGTTAGCTCCAACTACTTTTATGGTCATGTCACAGATTTATTTTGTAATTATTATAATAACAATGACATGCATACATTGACATTATTATTATTATTTATTTATTGCTTAGTCATGGTTAAAAATTAAAACTGAAGTTAAAAATTTAAATTATTATTGATAAACTAGTTAACCGTGCTCATCATCATCATAATATTGTTATATCATATCACAGTTTCATGATCAGCATCCTGTGAAGTTAGCTAGCATTTGACTAATTTATTATGATTTAATCAATAATAACCGCTAATTGTTTGGCACAATATTATAACCTGACAATAATATACCTATATGAAAAATAACATATTTCCTTTGATTGAGTATAATAGTATTGTTATTTTGACAAATATTAATATAAAGTGGTATTACCACATCAACTTCTTTTTGTTGGTCATCTATTTGTTTTTGAAGTTATCGTACAAGTATCTTTATTATAAAAAGTAATAATAATAATCATTAATGTTATTTATTAATATTTATAACAACGTTAGTCTATTATCAAGTTTTATGCTCCAACTACTGAACATCGCTGCTGTTGTTTTTGCTAAATATTAAAATGGATTTATATATATTGTCATACAAAACCCAGGTAGTCTTTAAAAGGCAACCTGTCACTGAATATTAGCATTTCAAATTTATTTCCGAAGCTTTCATGTGATGAATATTTACATTGTCTGGAATGAATGCAGGCTTGTGTTTTCTAGGAATAGATATCTAAGAATAAAAATCATCATTTGCCAAAGTGTACTTCAAAGTATTTTCCACCTCTTCAATTTAGTTTTCATGCTTTTTCTTTTTAATGTTCAACCCCATGTAAGTCTATTCCAATCTATGCTAATATTCTCTAATTATGCACTACAGTAGTTTAGGAAAACGCGTATTTGTTAAAAAAATACCTGTAATTTGTTCATTAATTTATTCAATTATCTGTATATTATTAACCTATTTTACTGTTTCTCAAATTAACATTGTATGCCAGAAAACGATTGAGAATGGTCTTTTTTATTAGTATGATGTATGTATGTAATCATGGTTTTAAATGTAAAGTTCTGAAAGATTCATCAATTGATCTAATGAAACCTTGACTGAGTTTTTTTACTGTTTCTCACTATAGCCGTTTTAGCCCTTGTGACTAATGGGATTCTGCCTCGGGCGTAACTGATCAGTGCTTGTTATCTGTCTCAGTTCTCAGTATCACTTGTCTCCAGGTTTTAGATTCTTGTGTCCTTCTTGATTTTGTTCAACCATCGATGTTCGGCCTTCCTCTCATTCTTTTTCCACTGACTCTGACATTGTTGACTTCCTCTGTGTCCTCCTTGTCTTTTCTGCGACACACAAGGTCATACCATTTGAGCCTCCTGAGACATTATTTGTATAATGTAGTGTATTTTGGAAGGTTTGCATCTCTGAAGTTTCAACATTAGGGTTTAAAATTTCTCAATATATTTTCTGGAAAACTTTTCCTGCTTTAATTAATTGCATGCCTGCTATAATACATTATTTCATTTATTTCTCTTATATCAATTAGCCGAATGGTTATTTTTATAAGTTTATATGTTATTATTTTTTAGCTCCATTGAGCACTGCTGAAGCAACTGCAAATTATTTACCTAACAAAAGAAATAAAGACCATTTAGAGTTTTATAAAGGAGAGAAGATTATTGTGTATGAAAGATTTCTCACTCCACCGTTAAACAAGTTTTGGGTCGGTGAAGTTGTCGGAATCAAGGTATGTTGTGTTGTATTAGATTAGATTGACGACTCCAAGTATCAATAAAGAGAGTCAACCAAAAGGAAGTTTAGTTGGGCAGTTTGTTGATCCGGTTGAAAAGTAATTCAGTTTTGTATTAATTGCAAAGTTAACATGGAAAGTTTTTCACTCTCTGAACCAGTATGAAAGTTTGTGGTGTAACCTTTATAATATATCATACCTTGTGTATTTCATTGTACCTAAAATGGTTGCTAGTCAATATGGAGAAGACATTTGTTCTCTAAATCGCAGTCAGTACTTCCCGTTAATAAGTAACTCTATGAGGGCAATGTTGCAGAATTTGCATAGTGAATATCAAATAACAAATAAAATTATGTTTCAGCAAAGAATGAAGAATATTTTTTTCAATTTAATCTACCTCTTTTTGTATTTTTTCAAAATAACATATTTCCTTATTGTCATTGCTGTAATTTGGAAATCAAGTTAGTTCATATTGAGGTTATCGAGTGCCTTAGTAGAAAGACTCTTGGATAAAATGAAATGACTTCAAACTACTTGGTGCATAAAAGTTTGTAATCGTTGATATCTAATGTATAATGTGTTTTTGGGATTTTTTTAATATTTATTGCGTTATCTTGAGTTGATGGCTCATCCCTCCAGTGGATGGTTACGTTTGCCATCTTAGTGAGCACAGTACTGAAAATTTGCTAACAGTTTCTACATTGTTAGAGAACAGGAAGTCATGCTATCAGTTTATGTTGCAAAAATGATTATGTTTATGATTGTCCGTTTTAGCCTGCTGTGAAAGCACTATTTCCTAAAAACTTTGTCAAAGAATTGAAAGTGCATGTGGACCAGGAGGTGACAGTGAAGAAACATGTAGGTGCACATTACAGTTCATAGTTAGTGCATAGTTAGTTGTTAGTAGTCTATCCTCAATTGATAGCTAATTGTTAGTGATCAGTTAGTAGGCAATGGTCCATCATCAGTTGATAGCTAGTGCAGTAACTGGACATATCTGCACAACTTTGAAAGTTTTGATTGTTGTCCCTTGTGCCAAAAACAAGTTCACATGAAATATTTTTTCTGGTGCTGAGCAAGTCCCCGATGCCTGTGTGCACAATGATCGTTATTTAGTTGTGAAAAAATGGAGTTGTCCTTCCTTCCTAATGTCAAATTGTGGGAAAGACAACTCCCTCCCCTTTGACGCTTTCACATCTGCTTCACTAACGCTTGCATAGAAAAGCATAGGTTTTCTGTGATATACTTAGCACAGCCATAAACCTTCCAAGGGTGATCAAACACTATGGAAGCGAGGAAGGTTTAGTGTGATATAATGTATAAGAGCTGGTGATATGTGATTGCTTATGCAGTTTGTAGTAATCCTAGACCACAGGCTAACCAGTTTCCACTATTACTTTGTTTTAGATGGATTGGTGTAGTGGTTGTATTGTCATTGTATTGATTGTATTGTTTGATAATATTCCCATCAATCAGGTTAAATACGCCATATTGTTGTGATTCACCTCCGCGCCTTTTTATGCGATCTCAGTTCATGTATTACATTCACCTTCTTATGCATATCAGACCTATCTATTCGGACCTGGTTGTTGTGCATTTGGTGAGAGAGGATTCTCAGCTTCAGTGTGGTTTGAAGCCTAGACTGCTACTTATGTTACAAAGCAGTTCCTGATTAAGACAAAGTGAAATCAATGGGGTTGTGACATTAAGAGTTATCTCTCTTTGAACTTTCTACATCCAACCGGAAGTTACCATTGTTCGTAGTATAAAATATAGTTACTTCGTGCAGACTCGTGACAGTTTTTCCCTGATAGCTTCCATGCTGTCAATTGTATACTATAATGACATGTTTCTAAAAACACTTTAGACTATTTTTAAAGACAGCAGCATCAAATCTACCTGCAGCAACAAAGATTTATATTTTTTTTACAGTTTTTTCAATTATTATTTATTACAGTTGTTATCCACAAAACCCCAGGGCTTGCCAAAAAAAATAACAGAGACGATGCGTCCTGTAATAAAAACTATTCGTAGCAATATCCGGTTGCTCGAAAAAAGTTCAATATCACAAACCCGATTCATTGAAACTGAGCGAAAAAGCTAGGTTATTACTAACACATTTAGTAACGGGCGCATCGTCTTCCTTCTCTTTTTTGGCAAGCCTCTGATGCCCGTGTTATCATTATTCTAACTGTTTTTTTATATAGTTATTAGTGAAATCTTTTTTTATTTATTATAATCATTTATAATTATGATTCTACTGTTTATGATTGCTATTGTAATTATTATTATTAGATAATAATAATTATTATAAATGATGCTTCTTATAATTTTATAATAATAAATAATAATTATAGTAGTAAGTAACCACTTATTATTATTATTATTATTTATAATTATTATATTAATAAATCAATTATGATAAAAAAATGAATAATTGATTTTATTATTATAAAAAATTGTCACCACATTAAATTCTTATTGTCATTTATAATAATAGTTTCATAGAGGTGTAGATAGATGCTAATGATTAATTACTTGTATTATTATTATTATTTCCCCGCACAGATACCAGACAATCCATTTACACATAAACGTTGCGTTAAATAAGTTAATTATCGTTGGTGTCTCATCGTATTTATTAACTACTGTACCAGCGATCGTATATAATCGCTGACCGCATCGTGGTTATTTAATGATTATTATGCTATAGCTACACTTGTGTGATTAAAAACTCATGTACGTGTAATCTGCTATAGCCCTGTAAGCTCCGTGGCTTGTTCAATTTTAGCAATCGCATTGCAATAGCCTGTTTATTCTAGTTTAACATCTCAACTCCGTATTTCTGCATTGTACTCTATATAAAAATTTCGGCATTTTTCGGTTGGACTTACACCAACGCCCCCTATAAGGGGGGATAACCCCAGTCACAACCCCATTGGCCATAATTAGCCGAAGATGTGGTTTTTGTAGATTGCCCCAAAGGATGATACGGACGCTGCTGATAAGGAAGAGTCCGAGGACACTCAAGAGTCTGACGGTACGTACTTTGTACAGTGACTGTAACACATGGCTGGTATTGTGATGGGTTTATAGCATGCATCGACTCACCTAGAATGTTATGTAATACTTGCTCAATTTTTTTGGTCAAATTTGTTAAGAAAAGTTGTTAAGATAGATTGCCCGAGAGGCTAATTCGCTTGTTTTTTTTTGTGGATTATCTTGTATTCTCTGTAGTTACTGTACTATTGGTTAATCAGGGAAGGTCAGGTGGACAGTCACTGCATACGGCTCTTTAGCGCTGAAATCGCTTCATGATTACCTTTCTTCTAGGTAATAGATGGTGCTTGAGTTGTTAGTCATCTTTGTAGACTCTGATCAAGACGGCAAACTAAATACAAATAACAGCAATGCAGAGTCTTCAGAGGAGACAACCACTGAGTCAACTGATACTGAGCCTACTAGCAGCCATGCGCAGCCTACGGAGGAACCAACTAGCGAAGAAACCAACACTGATCATACAAGCAACAACCTACCTGTAAGATATTCATGGTTTTTGTGTATAGCTTAAGTGCAAGTGCATTCTTGTGCAGGAATTAATGGATGGTTCTTAATAGGAGTGGAAGACTGAAATGTTTAGTTGAAATGCAGTTTATGGCCCAGTTGTTTTATCTGGAGAATTTTATCATAATGATAAAGGTAAGCGCGCTGTATCCGACTATTTGGACACTAAAGTAATTATGATGTTTTTGTTAGGAAAAGGGCACAAATGATAAACACACAGTAGACAAGTTAGCTATTGACCCTCATCATACTCAGCCTGAAGTCAATATGGAGAGTGTGGTGGGAAGTCCTCAGCATGAAAACCAGCATCCCCAACAAGATAATGAGGCTAAATCACTAGATGAAGGGAAGCAAGAGAAGACAACTGCTGATAGCAACGAAGAAGAAAATACAAAACCACAGGAATCAGATGGAGGTCTCAAGGATGGCAAAGACGAGTATTTTGATGAGTCAAACAGATTTGGTGATGGTCAGAATGCGCCATCAAATGGTGAAACTGATCAGAATGTTGACAGGGCTGCACAGGAAGGATCTACTGCACAGGAAGGATCTTCTGCACAGGAAGGATCTACTGCGCAGGAGGAAGGATCTGCTGTGCAGGAAGGGTCTGTTGTGCAGGAAGGGTCTGTTGTGCAGAAAGAGTCTGTTGCGCAGGAAGGGTCTGATGCGCAAGATGGGTCTACTGCACAGGAAGAGTCTACTACACAGGAAGGATCTACTCCACAGGAAGGATCTACTACACAGGAAGGATCTATTCCACAGGAAGAATCAGAATTTACAGAAGATGTGAAAGCAGTTAAAAATGAGGATGTAAATGCCGCTGAAGCAAAAGTGGTGCCCACTGCAATCACGCCTGGTAATCTCTCATACTGTTATAGGTCCTGTTTGTGTGTGTTACACGTTGCACCGTAAATAACCTGCTACCCAGCTCACACTGCACTTAGTTGCTGACACCAGGTGCATCTGTTATTTTGTTGCAGACGATACTGGAGATATTGGACAGTTGAGTGAAGATATATCTCCAACTCCGACACAAGACGAGGTACGTGATGATGATATCGCTGTAGAACCCACGCCAGTGTTTGCTGTGAGTGTCTAATAGTCCAAATGTTGCGCACTACACAGAGACAGACAGTTCAATTGTTTGCACTAACAACGTGTACTTGACCCCACACCACCATTCTGTCTGTCATTACCAAGTTAGACGAGTCAGAAACAATTCAATGTGTTCTGTTATGGTAATGTGTTGTTGCAGAATGATGTCAATGGTGAATTGGAAAAGGAGACGGTGAAAGAAGAAGGTAAGAAATGATTGTAGTGTGATAGTGTTAAACTGCTGAGGCTGGTGGCCTGTGTATGTCTCTAAGTCTATAGCATTAACTGACTAACCATTGCTGCTGGGTGTGTACTGTTTGCAGACTTCTCTGCTGGCGACTTGTATTGTTAATCATTAATCAACAGTGACAAAAGTCACAAGACTTGGAAGCCTGCGGTGTTATGAGGCTTCCATACTGTTTATCTAAATAACATATTAGCTTAAGTTGGCTCTTCTAGTGCCTAATGCTTACAGCGATTTTCTAGTAAAAAGTATTGTTTTTGCTGGTTTTTCGTAATATTTGTTGTCTACAGATGGGGGTGTGTTTGAGTCTCTGACAACTAGAATGTCCAGCGGGTTCAGTGGATCAGGTGACCAAATGTAACATTTGTGTGTCTTGACTTGGGCTGAATCTCCAGAAAGTTATTTTTTGTTGTGACTTAAATTTCTTAATTGGTCTTGCACACTGTCTAATTCTTTGCAAAGCATTATCATTTCCGAAAGCATGGCATCTTGTTTAGATGAAAAAAAAACGATCACGTTTTCATACTAGAGCATCAGATTGTGTTTCTTTTTCAGCCCATGTCATACAATAGCGCGTTGCAATTGATATTATACTCAGCAATTTTTCTGCACATAGAAACACAAAACAGTACCAATAACTAGCTGACTTCAATGGCAGCTGCTGAGCCTTTTACATGGAGCAATAGAGTTGTTATCTAGCAATTGTTGGTGTTTTTTTGTTCTAATTGACTGATTGTAGCTTTCTTCATTGTGTACTAAACTGTCACTGATCGTTGGCATTGTTCGCGCTCTCATTTTTCGCGCTTACTATGTAATTTATGCACATTCACCAACTTAAGATTGCTCCAGAAGTGAATTCTGGCCAGTCATGGGTATGATTTTGGCTGGTTGGCTAAACTGTGATTTTATTGATTTGACTGATAATGTGCATGCTTGTTACATTTGCTGCTGTAATTGCTGCCTGCATGCTGTGTTATTGGTGAGGGTGTACGTAATTGCCTCCTACCTCATTGCAGTAGTTGTATTAATACCTGCGCTGTTGCTTGAGTGCACATGCTATCTATCCAGACATTGCCGAGTCACAGCTTTTCTGTTTTCCCTAACCCCTACTTAAAGATCGATCACAAAGCAACGCACATGTGACAAGTTAAGAGCTACTGTTCCCGCATGCCTTGAGTAAATCAACTCTCAACGTGAAACTTTGAAATTATTAGTTCATCCCGTAAGACTTGTTTAAACTAGTGTAGTTGTTGCTCTTGCACTAGACAAACCTGTGACACTCAGTGTGTATTCGAATGAAGGGTTAGTATAGTGTGTATACTTATAAGGTGCTGACGCTGATAATACTGCTACAGACAACACAACTGGTGATGGAACTGGAGAAACAGGTTCGTTGGATTTTTTACTGATCATTTTTTTGGGGTATGCTTTTTTCTTACTGCATGTCAGCATTTGTCACCTTCACCACTCACTGACTTATTTCTTCTCTGCATCCATTACTTTATCTTTGTCATTGCCTATCCCTTCCTTTCTTTTTTATCACGTATCTCCTTCCTATCAGTTTTGTTGCGTACTTCCTAAAAAAATTTGTTGGGCACCTCTTCCCTGTTTTATTTTCTACCTCAATTTTTTTATTTTTATTGCACCTCTTCAACTTACACTGCGTGCCACTCTACCTTACGCCTGCATACATCCTTGCATTGCTTTACACACCCTGTTTGCATTGACCTATTGCTTTTATTCATTCAGTGGGGAGCAAAGATAGCAGAACTTATATTGAGTCTTGCAATCTGTCAATACATTTAAAACACACATGTAAACGTGTGTAATTACTGAAAGCAGCAGTATTAGTTTTATTGATAGTTATCAAACTGATAATCGGGTCATTCACTTCCAATCTTGATGTTAATTATGTTTATGAATGATTTTTTGTGATGTGTTTATAGATCGAAATTTTGGCCACCTAGCTAAGCAAGAAATGATACACAAGTCTGAAGATGTTCAGCCACCTGTTCAAACAATTGGAAATGGTCCTGTGGTTGAAACCAGCTCTACTGAACCATCTGGAGAAAATCGTCATAATAATCATCTGTCAAAGGATCATCAGGCACATCGTCAACTAATTGATAGTCCTCAACCTCATCAGCCATCAGTTGAAGAACAGCATTTGGCTAAACAACAAGCTGAAAGGGACCAGAGCGAAGGGCAGCAGATTGGAAAATCACAAATCGAGGAACATCAGGCTAAGGAACATCAGACAGAGAAACGAGAAACTGAGGGACATCAAACTGACAAACTAAAACCTGAGGAACACCAGACAGATAAACAAGAAATTGAAAGGCATCAAGCTGAGGTGCAGAAAAATGAAGGGTACCAGGCTAGCATACAGCAAACTAAAGGGCTTCACATGGAGAAAGATCAGACTAAGAGACAAGAAACTGAGCAACACCGAGCTGGAGAACAACAGGCTGGGCAGCATCACACTGAGAAGCAAGGAACTGAGGGATATCAGACTGGGGAACAAGAAACTAGCGGACATCATGTTGAGGAACACCAAACTGAGAAAAAAGAAACTGAGGGACATCATGTTGAGAAACAAGATATTAAGGGGTATCAGACTGAGAAACAAGACACTGAAGAAGATCAGACAGAAGGACAGCAGTATAAAGGGCATCATGCTGGGGTGCAGCAAACTGAAGGGCATCTCACTGAGAAACATCAGACTGAGAGACGAGAAACTGAGGAGGCTGGTGAACAGCAAACGGAGAAGCAACAGAATGAGGAGAAAAATACTGCGAAACAAGAGGTTGAGAGACAAATCGTGAAACAAGAAACTGAAGAGCATCAGGCTGAGACAAAAGAAACTGAAGCATATCAATATGAGAAACAAGAAACTGAGAATCATGCGGCTGAGGGACATTGGAATGAGAAAAATGAAACTTATAGACATCAGATTGAAGCACAAGAAGCTGAGGATTCAGCTCAGGTACATAAGATTGACCACCAAAAAATTGAGGGACATCAGACTGAGAAACAAGAAACTGAGACACATCGGAGTGAAAAACAAGAAACTGAGGCACATCAGGGTGCGACACAAGAGACTGAGGAACATCAAGCTGAAGAACAACAGACTGAGAAACAAGAAACCGAGCAATATCAGGCTGAAAAACATCAGACTGAAAAACAAGAAACTGAGGCACATCAGGCTGAGGAACATCAAACTGAGAAACAAGAAACTGAGCAACTTCAGGCTGAGGAACATCAGACTGAGAAACAAGAGACTGAGAGACATCAGTCTGCTAGACATCAAACTGAGAAACAGGAAACTAAAGAACGTCAGGCTGAGGAACATCAGACTGAGAATCAAGAAACTGAAAGACATCAGTCTGACGAACATCAGACTGAGAAACAAGAAACTAAAGAACATCAGTCTGACGAACATCAGACTGAGAAACAAGAAACTAAAGAACATCAGGCTGACGAATATCAGACTGGGAATCAAGAAACTGAGAGACATCAGTCTGACGAACATCAGACTGAGAAACAAGAAACTAAAGAACATAAGGCTGAGGAACATCAAACTGAGAATCAGGAAACTGGAAGACATCAGTCTGACGAACATCAGACTGAGAAACAAGGAACTAAAGAACATAAGGCTGAGGAACATCAAACTGAGAATCAGGAAACTGGAAGACATCAGTCTGACGGACATCAGACTGAGAAAAAAGAAACTAAAGAACATCAGGCTGAGAAATATCATACTGAGAAACAAGAAACTAAAGAACATCAGACTGAGAAACAAGAAACTAAAGAACATCAGGCTGACGAATATCAGACTGGGAATCAAGAAACTGAGAGACATCAGTCTGACCAACATCAGACTGAAGAACATAAGGCTGAGGAACATCAGACTGAGAATCAAGAAACTGAAAGACATCAGTCTGACGAACACCAGACTGAGAAACAAGAAACTAAAGAACATCAGGCTGAGGAACATCAGACTGAAAATCAAGAAACTGAAAGGTATCAGGCTGAGGAACATCAGACTAAAAAACAAGAAACTGTAAGACACCCAGGTGTGGAACATCAGGCTGAGGAACTTCAGACCGAGAAACAAGAAACTGAGAGACATATGGCTGGGAAACATCAGACTGAGAAACAAGAAGCTGAAGGACATCAGGCTGAGGGAGAGAAAACTGGAGAGCACCAAACTGGAAAGGATCAAACAGAAAAACAGGAAGCTGAAGATCATCAAATTAGTCAACAGCAAAATGAAGGAACTCAAGCCGAGAAACATCAGGTTGATAATGAACAAACTGAGAGGCATCAAACTGAAGAATACTTATCTGAGAAGCAGAACAATGAGGAACATCTAGCTGAGGGATTTTACACTGATAAAGAGCAAATTGTAGAACATCCAACAAAGCAACAAGGCATTGCGGAATATCAAGCTGGAGAACACTTTTCTGATGGGCAAGAATTTAGAACAGGAACAGGAGCTGTAGAACAGCCAACTGCGGCTGAGCTAAAAATGAATCAGCATCCTACAGACGATCAATTTAATTTAGCGAATGATCAAAATGCAAAAGAAAATTTTGGTAACCAGGTTCATATCCATGAAAATGAAAAAGATAATCAAAATGATTCTCTAGTCCTTGGGCAATCAGCTCAATTCACTACTGAGTCTCCTGAAATCTCTGCTCACTCATATCAAGCAACAGCTGACTCAGTATCTATCACTGACAAAGTAGCTGGAGAGAGCACTTTTGACCTAGATGATCTGGATGACTGGGAACGTAATAGAGAACTTGGAGATACAGAAGGTTTTTTCTATGATTGTTATGCTTGATTTGCAATTAACACATTCAATTGATAAATATCTTTTATAGATTATTTCATAGCAGCTGGCTCTTTCCTTGCTCAACCTTGCTCTAAATCACCTGATGCTTTGGTTAAGGGCAGCTTTTTCAAGGCCACCAAAATTCCTTGCATGAGGCCATCATCCTTATGCTATCTCCAAACAATCTGCGACTCGATGATATATTTTTGCAATGGGTTTAGTTTTATAGCTCTTCAACGTTGGAGAGTACTGTTTGTTAGTTTCTACTGTTGGTAGCGATTGCATAGCCAGTTATGTTTGCAGAAGAACTGAAGAATGAAGATGAAGAAGAGTTAGACAATGGAACGGAAGAAGAGTTGCAGAGAGAGACGGCAACCCAATCTTTCATTCCTGCTGAACCTGTAGACACGGATGCAACACCCAACCCAGATTTTTATCAGGAAGAGGAATACGAAGATGGATATCCAATACCTCCTGTACAAGGATCAGAAACGGTAACACAGTATCCTTATGAGGAAGCAGCTACGCAGTCTCCGTATGAAGAAACTGCCACCCAGTCTCCGGCTGTAGAAATGGCTACCCAATCTCCATATGAAGAATCTGCTACCCACTCTTCGTATGAAGAAAAAGCTAGTGATGCGCAGTCTGAGGTTGTGACACCCGCCCCGCCCAATGAGACTGAACAGGTAATGACCTACATAAAGTTTTACCAAAATATCGATGAATGTTCAAGTCAACTTGGTCTTTGGTTTGTTCAAAGATGCTTTCTCAAAATGAACTCAATAGACTTTACTAAAATTTTACAAATCAAGTTTTTTCCATCTTTACCTAAATTTACAAAATGTTGTTTTCATAAAAATCACTACAAAAAACTGTGTCGCAATCTCTTTGATTACCTTGATTTTTATGCCTTGCCAGCTAGATTACCATCCAGTCCAACAGACTATTACCGTTTTACAGAGTTATTGTTTTTCAATTTTTCACAACAGAGGTAATAAACAAAAAATAATTAAATAGTAACAATGTTTTAATTTCGCTGTGATTAAATTTGCCAGAAAGTTCTTGCAAATTTAATGACAGCGAGATTAAAACATTTCTATTATTTGTTTGGAAACTGAAAATTTTAGAGGCGTCGGTGTTAAAGTTAAAAGAATCTTAGCTGAGTTTGATAGGTGGGTAAACTAAATATATTTTTATTATTATTTAGTAATTATTTGTTATTAATTCATTATTTTTATTATATAATTAGAATCATTTATAATTGATCATTGTTGTTATTTTTAATATTCGTCTACTAATTACTATTAATTACGGCTTGCGCTGTAAGCGTACAACAACCCTTGCTCGCATTTAACTAATGATAAAATTATTGCTCTTGCTACTCCGCCATGTTGACAGGAGGGGACGATTTATGCATTTTTCTCTAATGTATTTACCGTAGCAACGGTTAACGGTGCCAACCCAAATAAATGCTTACCAACCCAAATTATGATGGAAACATTGTTAATGTATTCTTTGATATATGGAGATTGGTCAATGACAAGACAATCACTTTATACCCAATAGCATTGCAAAGTTCCTGAGCCAACAATAATATGCCGGTGATATTATTAGCGGTCAAGCACTGCTAGATGTTGCTGAAGTGGGACTTGAAGGGCTGCCATTCCTGTGTGTCAGCCAGAACTGTGTGTCAGCCATTCCTGTGTGTCAGCCAAAACTGTCTATTTTGTTATTGCGTGTTGTAGGAGGAAGCAACTCGACATTTCCCTGACTCCTCATATCCGAGGGAGTTTGACGAGTCTGGGCTACCAGTCCAGTACAAGTATTCGAGCATACTTAACTCACTTGAGCCGGGACTTGAACATCAAGCTTGGCTTGTAGCATCAACTGTACGTGTTATATAAGCTTTATTCCATGATTTTTGTAGCAAATACTCCTATATACTGGTGTGTAGCTGTATGTTACTGTGTAATGGAACTTATATCACAGGATGTAGTTGTTATGCCCTGGTCACACGAGGACGATAACGAAACTATAACGAATCTTTATTAGGTGGTTGCTGAAGCACGGCAAATGAAGTTTTGTTAGGGCAGTCACACGACAACCATAATTGATTCGTTGCGCCTAGCGATCATTAGTTTCATCCAATGACAGCGCATTGTGCGCGGGCCTACTCATACTTTACTGCATGATGCAAAAGCATGGAAATTTATTGAAGAAGGTTTGGATTAGATTATTTTAATAAATAGGTAAGTTTGACCAGTCATTACTATTCAAGTTGTTCGATTATAATTTTTTATTATCTTTCATTTATTTAAAAATCATTATGAATATAATAAAATGAATAATTTATTTTTTTAAAAAACAAATGTGCTCTTATGGAAACCATCTGTTCGTTGTGAATGACCCTGACATTAGAGACCAGCCAATAACGGCGCATAGAAGATAAACCAATTAATGAGCTTATGTTGTCCGATGGTCCAATCATATGCAAAGATCGCAACCGACAAATTTCCCAAACCTAGCATTGCTTGATCACGACGAAACCAAATTATTTGCTCGGTTTGCTCAGCAACAAATTCGCTGGGCTTGGAAAAATAGTTTCCCTTACAGTTTCGTCGGAGACTCGCTCTCGTGTGACCAGGGCTTTATCGTTATTAACTAATTTAGCTTGTGTTACTTCATAGAGTGCGTATTACTGCATACAGATGTATATTACTGTATAGATATGTATATTACTGTATACAGATGTATATTACTGTATACAGATGTATATTACTGTATACAGATGTATATTACTGTATAGAGATGTATATTCCTGTATAGATATGTATATTACTGTATGGAGATGTATATTACTGTATGGAGATGGATATTACTGTATGGAGATGGATATTACTGTATATAGATGTATATTACTGTATAGATATGTTTAGAAATGTATATTACTGTATAGAGATGTCTATTACTGTATAGAGATGTATATTACTGTATAGAGGTGTATATTACTGTATAGAGATGTATATTACTGTATAGAGATGTATGTTACTGTATAGAGATGTATGTTACTGTGTAGAGATGTATATTATTGTATAGAGATGTATATTACTGTATAGAGATGTATATTACTGTATAGAGATGCATATTACTGTATATAATTATATATCACTGTCTATATATTGTCTACCTTCTATTTCAGCTACCCATCTCTCTACAGCCAATGCTTGCCAGGGAACCGTTTGGCTTTGCAGGATGTGAGATGGTGAAGTTGGGAGCCGTAGGTTTAGCAGTCAGCATTGCTCTAGTTTTATATATAACTGTTATGTCTTGTCTGCAGTGTGTGAGTGGTTGCTCTAGCTCTTCAACAGCAAGAAGTGAGTGCACTGACTTCTTACATCTACATTACTACTTATAGTTACTTGTATTGTTCTATATCTACTACTTATAGTTACTTGTATTGTTCTATATCTACTACTTATAGTTACTTGTATTGTCTTATATCTACTACTTATAGTTACTTGTATTGTCTTATATCTACTACTTATAGTTACTTGTGTTGTTCTATATCTACAAGTTGCAGTTACTTGTATTGTCTTATATATACTACTTATACTGGCATTGGCTGTATCACAGGGTGTGCTAGAGATGCGTTAGACAAGTGTGCTGTTGCTGAGGCGCAGTATGGTGAGTTGCAGGGTAAGATAAGAGATCTACAGAATGAAGCAGTCATAGCTCAGGGGGAGGCCAGAGAGACCAAGGTACTAGTGTGATGTCATCTCTGTGTGATGTCACCTCTGTGTGATGTAATCTCTGTGTGATGTCATCACTGTGTGATGTCTTCTCTGTGTGATGTCTTCTCTGTGTGATGTCATCTCTGTGTGATGTCATCTGTATGATGTCATCTCTATGTGATGTCTTCTCTGTGTGATGTCACCTCTGTGTGATATCATCTTTGTGTGATGTCATCTCTGTGTGATGTCACCTCTGTGTGATGTCATCTCTGTGTGATGTCATCTCTGTGGGATATCACCTCTGTGTGATGTCATCTCTGTGTGATGTCACATCTGTGTGATGTCACCTCTGTGTGATGTCATCTCTGTCTGGTGTCATCTCTGTATGATGTCACCTCTGTGTGATGTCACCTCTGTGTGATGTCACCTCTGTGTGATGTCATCTCTGTGTGGTGTCATCTCTGTGTGATGTCATCTCTGTGTGATGTCATCTCTGTGTGATGTCATCTCTGTGTGATGTCACCTCTGTGTGATGTCACCTCTGTGTGATGTCACCTCTGTGTGATGTCATCTCTGTGTGATGTCACCTCTGTGTGATGTCACCTCTGTGTGATGTCACATCTGTGTGATGTCACCTCTGTGTGATGTCATCTCTGTGTGGTGTCACCTCTGTGTGATGTCATCTCTGTGTGATGTCACCTCTGTGTGGCGTCACCTCTGTGTCATCTCTGTGTGGCGTCATCTCTATGTCATGTCATCTCTGTGGCATCATATCTGTGTGATGTAATCTCTGTTTGACGTCTTCTCTGTGGTGCAGGAGAAGCTGGTGGAGGTTGAGGAAGAGAATACAAGACATATTCAACAGTTAGAGAGCCAGTCCACAGAGAGTAACTCAACATTGCAAGCCCTCACTTTGCAGGTATCAATTTATTCTCTCTCTGTATCTGTTAGGTAGGACATCTCTGTTATGTTATACCTGGTGTGTATGTTATACCTGGTGTGTATGTTATACCTGGTGTGTATGTTATACCTGGTGTGTATGTTATACCTGGTGCGTATGTTATACCTGGTGCGTATGTTATACCTGCTGTGTATGTTATACCTGTTGTGTATGTTATACCTGGTGTGTATGTTATACCTGGTGTGTATGTTATACCTGGTGTGTATGTTATACCTGCTGTGTATGTTATACCTGGTGTGTATGTTATACCTGGTGTGTATGTTATACCTGGTGTGTATGTTATACCTGCTGTGTATGTTATACCTGGTGTGTATGTTATACCTGGTGTGTATGTTATACCTGGTGTGTATGTTATACCTGGTGTGTATGTTATACCTGATGTGTATGTTATACCTGTGGTGCTATACCTGTGATGTTATACCGAATGTTGCAGTTTGAGCAAACCACCGGCTACCTGACAGAGTGGGAGGCCTATGCAAAGAAACAACAAGAACTGTACGAAGCTGAAGCCCTCAAAAACCAGCATTTAACAGCAGAGGTAGAAGCTGCAAAGATTGCTGCTGAGCAGACGGCTCAACAGCTTCAAAACGTGAGAGAAAGTGCATTATTTGTCATTACTTGCTACATCTACTGGTGATGTCATCATTACTTGTTATCTGTACCGGTGATGTCAACATTACTTGTTATCTATACCGGTGATGTCATCATTACTTGTTATCTATACCAGTGATGTCATCATTACTTGTTATCTATACCAGTGATGTCATCATTACTTGTTATCTATACCAGTGATGTCATCATTACTTGTTATCTATACCAGTGATGTCATCATTGCTTGTTATCTATACCAGTGATGTCATCATTACTTGTTATCTATACCAGTGATGTCATCATTACTTGTTATCTATACCAGTGATGTCATCATTACTTGTTATCTATACCAGTGATGTCATCATTACTTGTTATCTATACCAGTGATGTCATCATTACTTGTTATCTATACCAGTGGTGTCATCATTACTTGTTATCTATACCAGTGATGTCATCATTACTTGTTATCTATACCAGTGATGTCATCATTACTTGTTATGTATACCCGTGATGTCATCATTGCTTGTTATCTATGCCAGTGATGTCATCATTGCTTGTTATGTATAAAAATGATGTCATCATTACTTGTTATGTATACCGGTGATGTCATCATTGCTTGTTATCTATACCAGTGATGTCATACTAAATCATAAGATCGTCATTGTATTAATTACAGAGATCAGAGCTCAGCGGAAGTAAAGTACAAGAGATGGAGGAGACTATCAGAGAGCTCAAGTCGCAGTTAGAGTCGCTCAAGTCAGAACTTGAGCAAAAGTTGTCAGAAAGCGAGCATGTGCTTAGTGAGAAAGTGAGGCTGGATGAGAGATGCTCATCGGTTACTGATGAGTAAGTGTTACAATATCTCTGGGTAACTCTATGTAGTCGTTAGACAACTCTATGTAATAACTAGATACTTCTGTGTTAGCACTTCATAACTCTGTGTAGCTACTAGATAGCTCTATGTTATCACTACATAATTTTATGTTATCACTGGATAACCCTATGCTATTACTAAATAACTCTATGGTATCACTAGATAACTCTATGTTATCACTAGATGATTTTATATTGTCGCTAGATAACTTTATGCTGTCATTAGATAACTCTATGTAAGTACTAGATAACTCCATGCTATCACTAGATAACTCCATGTTATCACTAGATAACTCTGTGTAATCACTAGATAACTCTATTGTAATTCAGGCTGAGCAGAAAGGATGAAGAGTTAGACACACTGAAGTCAGGTATGGAGGAATTACAGCAGGCGCTCACACTAAGAAATGACGAACTCGAGATACTGAGATCTTGTGTGTCAGAGATCACAAAAGCCAGCAGTTCCCCCCTTGACAGCAGCGATGATGATGATCAAAAGAAACAGGACATTCTTTCAGCATTGATGGACACAGCAAAGGTACCCACAGTATAGTATAGTTGGTCATGAACCACAGCAATATCTAGTGTATCTAGTGTATGCACACATATTGTCTCTTATAGCTGAGCACAGAACTGGACGCTCTCTTGAGTAAACATTCCACTCTACAAGCTGATCTTGACTCAGAGAAATCTTTCAAATCTCAGCTGGAAGGTGTGTGCTCATATTCCCTCAATTAACCATGCAGTAAGGGAAACAACTCCAACTTGTTAATCTACGGTTGTTTTCCTCGCTAGTTACACCAGTAAAACTCCGTATCAGCTTCTTTACTTCTTTTTGACAGTTTTTCGATCGTGTTTGACAATTGTCTGTCACCAGCTGTCACTCATTGCCACTCACCATTGCTAGTTGTCATTTGCTAACACTGACTGTCACAGGGTGTCACTTGCTGCCACTCACTGTCACTCACTGCCACTCACTGTTGCAGTCCTACCACTCGTATTGTAGAGAACATGAAGACTGCAGAGCTCAAGCTGGAAGTAATGGGCAGTGAGCTGGAGGCATCGAAGAAAGAGACATCGGATGCAGAGGCAGCGTTGACTCATATAACTAAATTGTACGATGCTGCTCAGGTCACTATAGTCAGGTAGGTCACCTTTGTCTGGCAGAGCACCTGTACACACTTGTCACATCTTGACACCCATAGTTATTGTGTGCATCACTGCAATGTGTAAGGCACTAGACATAGCAAACAAGGCATATAGTACCTCTAAAGTAAACATATCCATCATTGTAGAATGAATACTGCTGCTGAAGAGTCTGGAGGTAAGAGAGATGAGGTTGAATTGAGGCAGCAAGTCGCTGACCTCAAAGCAGAAGTTTTACAGTGGAGAGAGAGAGGAGAGCAGCAAGAGGAAGAATACAAGGTCAGCGAGAGAGACATGCGCAAGCGAGTTATCGACAGCGAGAAGAAAGCACACCAAACCTGGGTAAGTACCTATGTAATACTGTGCCTGGAGGTGCTAACTAGTGTGATATGTCATTGGTTGTTTTATATATGGTGTCATTTCCTGTTGTAGTTGTTGCATCGAGATGCTGAGAGAAAGATTGCCTCTCTCAAACAAGAGCTGGAAGGCCTCAGACGTAGCTATGCAATTCTTGAGACTGACTATCAAGATGGAGAGGCTTCATTTAGAGAGCTTCAGGCTCAGATGGAAAGACGTGAGAGTGAGTTTCATACCTCTTTTCACAAAGAATTGCAACTTTCATTAGCTAGCAATATATCGCTAACTGTCAAGAGTGTTGAATAATGTGATTCTATGTGTGCAAAGGTCTACAAAGCGTTCATTCCTCATAAAAAAAGTGTTTGCTTTTGTGTTGGTTTTTTGCCCTTATTAATAAAGCAAACCAAATTACACGCCAGTTGTAGTGTCAGTAGTATCTTTTTTACAATGGCAGGTGCTTGTAGTTTTAGTTGTATCTTTTCTACAATAGCAGGTGCTTGTAGTGCCAGTAGTATATTGTCAATGATGGCAGGTGGTTGTAGTGCCAGTAGTATCTTGTCAACAATGGCAGGTGCTTGTAGTGTCACTAGTATCTTGCCAACAATGGCAGGTGCTTGTAGTGTCAGTAGTATCTTGTCAACAATGGCAGGTGCTTGTAGTGTCACTAGTATCTTGCCAATGATGGCAGGTGCTTGTAGTGTCAGTAGTATCTTGTCAACAATGGCAGGTGCTTGTAGTCTCAGTAGTATCTTGTCAACGATGGCAGGTGCTTGTAGTGTCAGTAGTATCTTGCCAACAATGGGAGGTGCTTGTAGTGTCAGTAGTATGTTGTCAACAATGGCAGGTAGTGTAAGTAATGTAAATGTCTTATATGTGCAGGAGATGATTCGTCAATCACCAGTGAAAGGAGACCACCCAGTAGATCATCTATGAGAAGTGCCAGGTTTGAGGACAGGCGCTCCGAGTCTCCATTTAATGGGTTCGTATGTTTGATAGGCTATCGCTGTGACACTCAGTGGAAATGTGTGTTTCTCTCTTTTCTCTCCCATAAATCTGCAATACATGTATTTAACAATAAAATTTCAAAAACATTATGTATCACAACAATAGATGCATTTTTGGTGGAGAACTCAGATTGAACCTGTTTTTTACTTGGAAATAAAAGTTGATTATGTTTTTCTCAAATGATAAAGCGGACAGCTGAAAGCTTATGATGCATGAAAATGTATAAATACTAAAGGTTTAATGATTTGACACCTGTTGGTGTAAGGTAAAGTCATAATTGTTGAATTATTCATCTATAAAGGTGAATCAAATGTATAATCTCTTATGGTTTGCTGTAAATGTATCATGTTGTAACAGTGTGTATTACTGTTTAGCAATGAGAAGCCTGTGGACCCACTGAGGGCTCCGCCCCCCATGTCCACGTACAGCAAGAAGAAGAAAAAGGCAGCAGGAAGTAGTAGTCAAAAGTATGGCCAGCAGCTACCGCTGCAGAACACGCCCCCTCCACCTCACCTCACTCCATCACCACAACTCCTTTCACAGCATCTGCCTGTGCAACCAGAACTACAGCAATTCCAGCCAGCTATGCCCTCCCAAATGCCATATATGCCACAGGACCCACAGCAGATACCACAGCAGATACCACAAGATGCACAATACCTTCAACAGGAGCAACCACAGCATTTACTGATGAACAATCAGCTCTTACAGCCCCAACCACAGCTACAGCAGGATGTACATTCACAGCAACAGTTTGTCCTGCAAGAATTACAGTTTATGCATCAGCCACCGTATATGCATCCAAGTCACGATCATCTACAGCAACCTCATATGCAATATCCACCACCATCATAGTTGGTTGCTAGCATATGTTTTTGGTTATTTGCCAATTAATGACACCTGCTGTGACACTTTGCTGCATGTGCTTGGTCTTACACTGTACATACTAGTCACTAGTGCTGTATCATTTATGGCCATGTCATTTTCTAGGTTTTCAAATTTATATTTATAATACAATGTTGTTGGCTTTAATGAATACACCTGATTGTATGTGCACATTATGTGTTGTGTGTGGTACAGTACAAAATAGACTTATATACATTTGATTACATTGTTGTATGACATAGCTCTACTGTAGTACATCTGTCACATCCATGTCATGTACATGTTAGTCTATTTGCCTGCTATATATCTGTCACAGCCCTATCATCTGTATGTCACTACAGGCACTTGTCAATTAGTCGGTGTAATGGTCACCTGATGCAATCTTTAAATATATTTAGTTTCACATCAATAGACACTTGATGCCCAGTCTTGTGCAGTCCTTGGTTGATCTTGTAATATATATGTACACAAGTGAAGATCTAGTGCCTTTTCTTTTAAAGCCCTCGTCTGTTATGTGATAAATGAATGTTGCTTTGCCTGTTGGGGTTAAGTCCCTCAACTCTGATGTAAAAATACATAGTAAACTAACTATAATATTATAATATACATGACTGGCTGGATGTAACTCGGTCGTTGAGCCAGACCATTCATGAGGCAAACTCATTAATAATCTCTAAAATAACTGGTATAATCATTTTGATTTCCACACAGAGTTATCTTTCCTTAAAGGGAAATATTCCTGTAATATTGTAACGGTTTTCCCCGTTATGAGGAGGATGAACGGTTACTGGTATTGCAAGAGTGCTTTGTTCACTGGCTTTACTCTGTATTTCGTGGTAGCGATGGCTACAGAGTGTCAAGGCAGTATGGTCTCTCTGATACGGAGAGTACTGAATGCTGGTAACTAGCAGACATGACTAAGTTCGGCAAACAGATTCCACAAGTTTAACAGGGTAGCAGTACTTTATTTCTACTTGCTACTGAGACAAAACGCACAGAATTGAACACTAAGTACAAGTATAAAATGAGCAGTAAGTTTCTAAATACGTATTGAGTAATAGTCCAATGTATCTGGCAGTATAGTCCTCTTGGCTGGTCGTTGCTACGTGGAATCCTAAGCGTTTTTTCCTAAGCGCCTTCCAAGGTATTCCTCCTGGTAGTTTTAAACGATTCTTCAGCTTGTGGGACTGGTGCTGGCTAGCCTTGAACCCTAGCTAAGACACTAACATTAACTAGACAATACTAGTTCGAGACACTAACTCTATCTAACTGTATCTGACAGTATCTAATCGTATCTGAGCTGCTGGGCTGCATGCAGCTCTATATAAAGTGGGTACATAATCATGTAAGCATATAAATATATGATTGGCTAATACAGATTGAGCAATAAAAACAAGCTAGCATGTGACAAGTGTCAAAGTTAATAATAGAACTTAGAGGGGGGAAAGTCCTTCCTGCGCTTGGCTTTGGTGAAGCAGTAGGTCCTCTGCACTCTTGAGCATTCAAGCATAACTTCTAGTAGATAGGCTGTAGAGTAGTCTTGGATATATATATGAGTGGTTAGTATATGTTGTTAGCACCGGCTGAGATGATTGCAGCCCCATTACAATATATTGTAGTGAGTTTTGGGGGCTTAAAACCACTAGCTGAATGTCTGTGAGTCAACAAACTCCTAGTTCGTTGGCACAGAGAAGTCGGTAGCATTGCGACGGTATGCTGCCACCAGTTACCTTTCTCTTACAGGTAACAGCAGATCGGTATACACCAGATCAGGCATGAAGGATTATACTCGACTCCACAACTAGCTAGTACAGAGCCCTCAGCTTAGACGCAGAGCTTTAGAGTAATATGCGTTTATTCTTATCCAAAGAATAGGAGTTGGTAAAAGTCACAATGCAAGACTACTTTACAAACTGGTTAGATATGGTACAGGCTCTGCCTTTTATAGGCAGAGCACAAGGAACAAAAGGAGACGATAACCAATAGCACAAAAGTATAACATGTCACAACGAATAGATAAGCATATATATATAGTCAATAAATAAGGTACGGTATATGGGCTTAAAGGTAAGTGGCGCCCAGAAGTAGTAGGAGGAGACATAGGCTCCTTAGCCAGTCACAAGTCTGTGGGATGGGACGTTCATTTTCTACCAGACGGAGATCTGTTCGTTGCTAGCAGTACTTCATCAAATCTGACCAGATATAAGATGGAGAGCTGATTGAAGTCTGGACTTGTGAAGAATTAGTTCATGACAAAAGAGCCACTGCAAACATCAATAGTATAATAGGAGCAAAACTCAAGTAACTCACTGTGAAATCTAGGAATGGGAAGAGAAATGGGAAAGTTTGATAAATGTGAACGTATGAGATTATAACATGAGATCCTACAGTAAGAAAAAAAGAAATATGAAAAATTAAGTGTAAAAGTAGAATATTTAGAGCTACCAAGGTTTCTTGGGGTAGTTTGTTACGGGTGTTTTAAAATAGTTATAAAAGAATGCAAGATTGAAATGTGAAAATTTTGTGAAAACTTAGTGCTTTTTGTTGGTTTGTTTGTTAGTTTGTAAAGCATACCCATATAATCCATGGATAAAATATAATAGGATTGCCAAAAACATGAACGGACGGGGTGAAGCCTAATTTAGCCAAAAGGATGGATGAAAAGTGTCATCCATGGTACCCATCTGGATGGAAATTTTCGAAGCGGAAACATATGTCAACATTGACTTCAACTTACAACTTACAAATTAATCAATAGCAATAACATGATATTATGACTTCTACAACATGACTAACGATAATACATGTGTATATGATCGTTGAAAAGACCATTTATGATCTCCATAGAATTAATACAATTATTGCCAATTACCCAGCAAGGTATCTAATCATGACAGCTCTCATAAATTGCCATATACGGCTACATTCCAATCGTGACAAAAGTTTTATTACGCAGCCGCAGCTAGCAATCTTGTTATATTTTATCCGTGGTATCATCAGTGCGTTCAAGCATGAGATTAGTCTAAGTCATAGGCCATATTTGTAGTTTGCTTTGCTTACCCCTCTCACTAAACTAATCGTACAATTAAATCCATTCAAAGACCAGTATACTATTCAGAAAACACAGGAGCATACAACTCCCAATCAATGAAGCACTAGCAATTAGCCTGGGTGGCTCTCAAAGGTCAAGGTTTACGATGGTGGGCGAGGCTTGGGAGAGCTACCCTGGCTAACTAGCAAAGCACTCCATATTCAAAGCAAAATACTAATAACCCCTCAAATTTTGGCCCATCGCCAAGGTTAACACAAGATATCATCAGAATTGAGTTGATGCTAGAAATTGAAAACTCTCTTGTTTTTTATCTGCAACAATAGTTGTTGAGAAGTATTTTATTATTTTTCATGTAATAGTTTTGGTTATAGGCGCTTCATGCTCTAATAGAGCTGAACCTCCGGCTGCTTTGGATTTGTTGCTGACGACAACTCTCTACAAATAATGTGCTTGCTCTTTAGTTACACCACACTTAGTGCAGTCTGTAAACTAGGACTATGTTATGGATAATGGAGAGAATTGGTGACATGGTTGAGTATAAATAATCTCCATGCAATAAAATTTGTTTTTGAGGTATTCTTTGGTGGTAGCATTGTGGGAGCTGAGCTGTGCTACATTATCCAGGAGCATATAACTCTTTCCAAACTATGTGTATGCGATATCATCTCCACTTGATGCATATGCCATGTAGTGACACCTAGAGTGACACTTAGATGCATGTGCTTGGTCTTACAGAGTACATATTAATCACAAAATGATGCATTTATTCAGGCTTGTTTCGACTTTTATGTTAGTTTTCTAGTTTATACTTATAATACTTTGTTGTGATGTTGGTTTTAATAAAAAAAAACCTGCTTGTTTACACGTATTATGGGTTGTGTACAACATAGCTGGTTAAGATAAGTATGCACAGTACACACACACAGGCTATGGTACTCATGTTATACCACATGACACTAATGTGATATAAAGTCAAATACATGTCAGTCACATGATCATACCTGCTATTATTTGTCACTGGCTATTTACTTCAAACTACACTGCACTACATGCAATTTACCTGCTGGCTCATTTTTTCTCTGCATCATTATAGCTAAGTTTTATGATAAAGTGTGGAACCAAATTTCACTAGTTGATATAAAGCACTGCTTGTAACAACTCTACATTCCATAATCATTGTTTATACAACTGAATAAAAGAAGTTCACCTGATGCAGGTTTTATTTGGTGTCATACTGTGTGAGATGATAGATTCAAGTAGTATTACCTCACCTACCCCTGCCTAACTATGATCATATTACTTCACCTACCGCTGTCTAACTATGATCATATTACTTCACCTACCCCTGCCTAACTATGATCATATTACTTCACCTACCCCTGCCTAACTATGATCTTATTACATGTTAATGAATGTCCAACTTTAAAAGGCGTGATGCATTTCTCTTTATTCTATACTGTTGTAGAGGCAGCTTATAATACGGCATGTTACGTGTATGGTTGTTATGGCAGGGAACAACATAGATAAAGAAACCTTTGGATCATACATGATTGTTTACAGGATGGGAATAGATCAGCATTTCAGCGGGGTTCTAGCTCATTGCTTACTAAGCGAAATACATAAAGGGTTATCCACACCTACATGTACGGGCGCGTAACTCCAATTTTGTTGCGCATTTTCTAGTTAGCCTGCCGTAGCACTCTCATAGAGCCAATCAATTTACTACGACGTAGAACTCAATTTTTCTGTAAATTTATATGCACAACTGGACGTACGTGTCATGCATAAAACGGAAACAAGCACTTTCAATTTATATGGTCCAGAGGTTATAAACTGGGGAAGTCCCATATCGCAACAATCGCAACCAAACAAGGTGTATCAGTTTTTTTGTCAAAGCCTCTTTCTTACCATGGCATTCGTAGTCAACATTTTAGGTTTGATGCCGAGTTGCTTATTTTTCAATCGATGAGTATTTGTGTAATGTGATATTGTAATGATATTGAACGTAAGAAGCTCGGATCGTGATAAAAGTGGCATTTGCTGTGTAGCAGCAAAAGAATCTCAATAATAATATAATTAATAATAATTTTATTATTGTTATTTATGAAGATAACTATTACTGTTTATTATCATCATTATTATTACCATTATTGTCATTATTAATTATTAATGTTTTTTTTTAACGTTTTTTTTTAGATATATATGATAATAATTGCTTCTACAACAGTGAGCCATGCACGTGGTGTTGCAGTAAAAGCAAATTTAAAAACAAATATGATTTGAAGAAACTGTATATGAAATACTCGGCACAACTTCCTTTGACTAGTTCACCTAGAAATAAATAATGTGAAGGACGCCACAAGTGCAACCCAGAGACATAGACTCAGTTCTACTACTAAATATTCTACCATTCATAAACTTATCTATTTGCTACGCATCTATCTTGTTCTATTGTCAGCTTCACCCAATCAGGGCTAGGGGTGGAGACTTTCCTTTATTATATATTCCAGGGCGGTGCTAAATAATACAAGTCACCCAATCATTGTGTACAAGGCGTGACTTTCTTTTATATTTTATATTCTCCTTTGTTTACTTCACATTATAAATGTCTCAGCTTCAATCAAATAAATCAGAGTTACACTGCACACTCTCCGAAGTCACTTTGTTTAACAAAACACTTCACTAGCGTACTATACAAAACCTCTGAAAGACTTATCCAATATAGCTTGCTATAAAGATAGGCTCAGTTGCAAATCAGTATAGACATCAGTCAGAATAATCGCCAGACTGTTCGGCCTTGCCTGACACTTGTTCGGCCTCGGCTGTGGAGGGCAATAGTAAGACTGGCCGGCTCAGCTATAAGTCAGCAATGACTAGCAACTTAGTCGGACAGATAGTCCTAGTTGTGCCATCACACAAGCAGAGCCTACATTTGGTGAAGGGAGGCAGTACAGGTGCTGAGGCTAGCTACCGAAAGTGAAATCCTGTACAATAATCCCGAACAGTTATCATTATTAATGTGCGCAATTATGATCCTATTAAAACAATAATATTATTGTATAGGTATTAATTGTCAGCGTTAGTTCTAATATTTTACAGAATCTTTTTTATACCCCCCCCCCCATTTTTTTCAACTGTAATGTTTTGAGGCTACAGTTTTTGGACCGATTTCAGGGCAAAGGTCAAGCCTTACATAAAAGCATCTGCTGAGCTTCTTCCCCTCAGTGTAATTGGAGAGGTACAACTCGCACATTCTCTTGAATACCAACAGCTTACACTCATTGAAGTCTTATTTTGAAACTGTGCTCACACAGAACAAAACATACTTACAAGTACAGCTCAACCACTTAGGATGACAACCTACTCTAAACAGTCTTATAGGACTGGTAGTAGCATTGTCCGACGGCTGGCAGACCAGAATCGCAGACCAGAATCGCAGACTTATCTGTCAGGCGCTAGCCTACCAAAGCCTTCTTTCAGGCAGACCATGCTGAAGGGCAAACATTGGTACGGCCTGTCTGACAGTGAGCTTGTTTGTTAAGTATGGCTCTAGTAGATGTCTTTGCCCACCTCGGGGTAGTGCAGGTGGCTGCCAATGGTAACCCATCAGAGTTACGGTAAATTTCTGCACAATACATTTAATAATACTGGTATTATTAGTATTATTGTTATTTATTCTATACTCTTGTTATAGGGGGATTCTCTGTTATTATCACTAGAGTACACTTGCTGTGCAAGCATTTCTGGTTGTCTTATGGGATAAGTGAATGTAAATTTATAGCCAAACTGCACTGACGTAACTATCTACTGTTTTATTTATTTATTATTGACCCTAATGCATTTGATGTTAACACAGAAGGGGGACAGGCGCAGCTATATAGTTTATTAAGCTATAGATAGATAATATTAGCTATGTGGACGATATAAAGTCTATGTAATGTTAGACAAAACAGTATATAATATGATGTTATGAATATTGTCTTACCCCGCACCCTCAAACAACCAGCCAGGTGGCTTCGATCAGCACTGAGCATGTCTGCTGCAGATCCTAGGGATTCGACGAGTAGAGAAGTAGAATCAGAGGCTGAACCAGAAGAGGATTCTTGCTTTTATATCTTAGTTAATAGGCATTGTTACTAGTGGAATGTTTTTTTTTTGCTTCTATTGGCATAAGTGGTACTAATCCTGGAGAGAACCTGTGTTCTTTGTGTCATGGTTGCTTTCTTGATCTATATGTACTGCAGTTCTACAGTTGTTGGACCTTGGGTAGCAGCATTTATTCCTCATGGTTGGTACGAGGTTGGAAATAGCTGACTTCCACAGTAGAGATGAGTTTTGGGTTTATGTTGCAACCATTCCACTTCTGTCAAATGCCCTGTAAGCTTGATTGATCTTGTCACTAGTACATGCAGGTATAACAATGCAATAATATAATATTAACTGTTATATATATTTTTAATTTGTTTTTATAACAACCAATTAAAGAAAGGGAAAATATATATCATAATAATAGTATTATTGTGCAGGATTTTACTTTCTCTTGGTAGCTCGCCCACCTGCACGACTTCCCAGTCAATTGTCCCAAGTTGCACTGGCCCAGCTGTACTAGAACAGTAACAATACCTTCAGAAATAACAGCCAAACTCAGTATGTGCGATGTTCCGACAATACCCAGTGAGGTCAAACTGACTGGTTAAGGTCGTTACTCCAGCACTGGCTGCGGCCGAACCGCGTTCAGCAAGGGTCGAAACAGTCGTTGGCTAAACTGACCGACAGTTATTTGTTCACTACGATTTACACGCTTAGTACACTACCTATAGCTCACGGGAGAATGGGGATTTCTGGTTTGAAAAATGTGCAGACAATTTCAACTGAATGACAATTGGAGTTTATTATCAAAGTAATGATATATAAATAATATTATTTTGATAATAAACGCCACTTGTCAGTCAAGTAAAATTGTCTGCTCATTTTTCGAATCGAAAATCCCCAGTCGCTTGTGCTATAGCTGCCGCTATAATTACAGTGTCTCCTCTGTGGTTATCGCATGCAGTGAAGTTAGTGCAAGCAATAACTTCTGAGACTGCCCAAGGTAACTCTGAGTCTATTGGATAAAGCTCAATATTTATACAAAAGATAGAACAAAGGGAACAAAGAAATGGGCAACAAGCCTCGTTACTGTTATGAAATAGAAAACTGTGGCGTTATTAAATAGAGTTGTCCTTTAGAATAAAACAAACTGTATCATTAAGGATAGTATGAGTTGTTAAAAATTAAATATATATGAATATATGGTGGTAAATAAGTTGTTTGTTAAAAATAGAATGTTCGCTGCTCATTATTGGTAATGCATAGAATTGTCTTTCCCCGCCTGTCACCATCCTCCACATTGTTGAAGTGGCTCTCAGCCTGAAACATTACAATGTGACACAGCAAGTATACACAACCAGTTTCTTATCTAAACTTCAATCACTACTGAAATGTTATTACAATAGATACAGCATCGTTGCCTTTGGCTGATTACAATAAGTTACTAATAATGGTAGTGGTATCTACCAGGTATTGTTGTGGTATAATGGTAGTGGTGTCTACCAGGTACTGTTGTGGTATAATGGTAGTGGTGTCTACCAGGTACTGTTGTGGTATAATGGTAGTGGTGTCTACCAGGTATTGTTGTGGTATAATAGTAATGGTGTCTACCAGGTATTGTTGTGGTATAATGGTAGTGGTGACTACCAGGAATTGTTGTGGTATAATGGTAGTGGTGTCTACCAGGTATTGTTGTGGTATAATGGTAGTGGTGACTACCAGGAATTGTTGTGGTATAATGGTAGTGGTGTCTACCAGGTATTGTTGTGGTATAATGGTAGTAGTGACTACCGGGTATTGTTGTGGTATAATGGTAGTGGTGTCTACCAGGTATTGTTGTGGTATAATGGTAGTGGTGTCTACCAGGTGTTGTTGTGGTATAATGGTAGTGGTGTCTACCAGGTATTGTTGTGGTATAATAGTAATGGTGTCTACCAGGTATTGTTGTGGTATAATGGTAGTGGTGACTACCAGGAATTGTTGTGGTATAATGGTAGTGGTGTCTACCAGGTATTGTTGTGGTATAATGGTAGTGGTGACTACCAGGTATTGTTGTGGTATAATGGTAATGGTGTCTACCAGGTATTGTTGTGGTATAATGGTAGTGGTGACTACCAGGTATTATTGTGGTATAATGGTAGTCGTGACTACCAGGTATTGTTGTGGTATAATGGTAGTGGTGACTACCAGGTATTGTTGCGGTATAATGGTAGTGGTGTCTATCAGGTATTGTTGTGGTATAATGGCAGTGGTGACTACCAGGTATTGTTGTGGTATAATGGTAGTGGTGTCTACCAGGTATTGTTGTGGTATAATGGTAGTGGTGACTACCAGGTATTGTTGCGGTATAATGGTAGTGGTGTCTACCAGGTATTGTTGCGGTATAATGGTAGTGGTGACTACCAGGTATTGTTGTGGTATAATGGTAGTGGTATCTACCAACTAGGTTCACCAAGTGTCCATATCTGATTTGTGTGCTAAGAGTCAACAATAAGTTTGCTCAATATTTACACTCCAATATGTGGGGGTGTAATTTATGATTTCTATCCATTATGTCAGCTATTATATATATTTTAACTCAGTCTCAAAGAGACATGTTTTGTAGCCAGATACCTGTGCTGGTGCTTATCAATTATCTCAACAATTTCTCTTTCTATTTGGGTGGTTATATATATTTCTGTTCTTGTTGTCAGGTGTTGGTGTGAAACTGATTGGTGTGGAACCGTATATATCTCCCACTTGTGTATTTCTTGAATATATCTTCTACTAAGTATATTCAGATTTTCATGAATTGTCATTCCTTTGTGTTTAGCTGAGAGAGAGAACTACATTATATAGTTGTTGGTACAGAGTTGAAGTTGTCAATCAGCTTCAACAATTTATCATTAGTATTTCGTTTAATCCATACAAACTTTTATTACACAATTTTGGTGTACAGTATATGTCTACCTGTTGTAGGTAAGGAAATGGCAGACAGTGCATTGACAGCAGAGTACAGGTGTGGATACTGTTATCTAGAGTTTAACTCTATGATAGATCCCAGAGAACTACCATGTCATCATGTATTCTGTATAACATGTCTACAAGGAGATTATACAGACAATAGTAATATCTGTTGTAGAATATGTCAGTAAGTGAAATATTATACATTATATAACAACTTATATACTACTAGCAGAAATACCCGGCGTTGCCCGTGGAGATTACGTAAATAGTGCAAAAACGATGTTAGGGAGATCATGAAGGGCCAGTGTTATGGAGTTTGTCTTCAGTTTTGACTTGCCAGTTGGTTTGAGGATGCTCAATTTTTCTAAATGTTTCAATCGTTATGTAACTGGTTATATATTTTACAAATTGTGCTGTCAGAGCATCTAATAGGTCTTGGAAAATTTTTGTCTGCACTAATTATAACTTTATAGCCGCATGGGTGAGCCAACTTCCCTCTTGCTTCATAACATAATTGAATCTTTGAACATAATCACACAACATCTGAAGAAGTGTAACGGTTGTTCCATGCAACACATTGCTCTCCCTATTGCACACCACCACCGATAACAACAACTTGCAAAAACGTTGACTTTTCTTTTTGAAGAGTTGAGCTTGCAACTCTTTCGTAATAGCTCAAGTCTAGATGTTCCAGGGGGTGAAAAGCATCTTTTTAAGTTTATTTTCCCACCAAAGGAGATCATCATAAAGCATGGATTATATTTGCAAAAAGTCAACTCAAGGCTTTGCTGTAGTTTCACATTTAGTGAAAAACCAAGTCAAAGAATCTGGTGGATATTCAAGTATTTGTATTTTAAATTTCCATATCAAAGCATATGCTTAGTGACTGTGCATTGTGCAACCCATTGGTCAATATTTCGAAAACGTATTTTAGAATGCTGCATCAACTGTGCAAGTAAATCAGCTAAACATGCGCTGTTCACAGTGTGGCAATCACAACGCAATTGTAACAAAAACTCACAATAATTTTTATTTTCTCTGAATTTTCGTAAACCTTGTGGAGTTGGAGAAAAGCTGTTTGGAATAATTGCGCCAGTTCTTTTCATGACATGCTGAGCAGCAAGTAAAGTCAAATATCATTAAAATAAACAAAATGTGTACAAATTTTGCACAAATTCAAATTAAGTTCCTCAAATGACTATTTTTGTCACTCTTTTTATGCAATTTTTGTATAATATTGTATAATATTTTGTACCTTTTATCACCCGTTTACAATCGATATTTCAACTATGATGATTATTGCCAATGTTGTGGAGAGACAGGTTGATTAATTATTATTAAAGGCAAGAGTAGTAATAATAATGAAAATTAATTATAAGCCTTTAGCCAAAAATATTGCAAGTCTTTAAACCTAGACTCGCTTTGCGCTGCTGTTGTAGACCTACTCATAATTATCAAGTATTTTTTGTCATGGTAAACAACATGAAAAAGCAAAAAAAACAAATAAGAAATAGTACTACTGCTGAACAAAGCCAGAGAAATTGAGAACAACTCTGATACATTGGGTTCCTTTTGATTACTTTTCTTTTTATTGTGGCGCTTATCATCATTTTGTATGCATTACCAGTATTGCTCATTCATTGTTGTTATTATTGTTGTGGTACACCATGGTTTTTGTTCATAAGTTTCAATTCTTATGATATTTATTTGTATCAAAGTTGTTTGTGTTTAAATTGAGGAATATAATGATATGGAAGAGATGAGAGTATATAGCAGTACTAATGGTAATGAGCAGTATTCAACCACAGTGTTATTAACTAAAACTGATTTTTAAACAGAAAGAAAAACAACTACTTTTATGCAACAATGATAAAAATAATATTAATAAAAATAGTAATAACAGTAATAATAATAACATTAATAATAATCAATGACTAATAATTAATATTTTTGTCACTTTTAATTTTACTAAATAAATAAGAAATACTTTTAATATTATTATTACTTTTACTATTACTCTATATAGTCATAATAATAATTAATAAAAGAAATGAAAACAACAAAAAAATAACCGTTCATAAAACAATAAATATTGTGCGGGTACAACTACGAACCATACCTGCAACAACAAACAATATTGTACAGGAAATATATCGCACGATGTCAAGGACATTTATAGCAAGCCAAGCTACGAACTTTTCTACCAATATTAATTATTCTATTTTTTCTGTGCTAGGCATTGACTGTCATTTTAAGCCTCGGCTGTACTGCATATTACATAACGTTTTATATAAATAGAGCTGCCATGCCTCACAAGAATCAGTGTTCTGAGGCAACTCACTGCTTACTTTTCTTTGGAAATATAAACAGTATTTACACTCAATTCAAGCTTATTACTTGAACTCTAACTGGACAACAACATCGACATACGATAACGGCTCGAACAACCTTATAGGTTCTGACAGCATTTAATGTTATCACACCCAAGACGACGACGATAACGACAGGTCCATCAGGCAGACGATAATATTGGCGTTCTCCCCTTGGCAAAGCATGCTACTGGGCGAACACCGATGAGTTGCTGACTGGTAGACTGCCGATATCGACTCACGATTCCTCGACCTAGGGGTAGTGAACTGTGTAGGTGGCTACCGGACTAATTCATATTAGTCGTGACAATAAATTCCTGCACATTGGTGGCAGCAGTGGGATCGGCAAATCCCCCAAACAAGGACCCCTAGGAGGAAAGGAGAAAAAGGACAAGCCATGGCTAACAGACGAGCCATGAGTGTGGATAGAGATCCAACCACTAGAATCATGGGTCAGCTGACCAACATATTGGAAAAGCTGACGGACGCCCCCCCCAAGGCGTCGCCCTTCAAGGCCCCAACGTACGACGGCTCTGGCGACGTACAGTACTTCCTACAACGATTTCAGGAGGTCTCAGAAGCCAATGACTGGCCTCCAGCCACAGCTATTATCCACCTGAGACAGGCTTTGCAAGGAAAAGCACAACAATGCGGACGAGGAGAAACGCTCTGGGCGATCATGGACTCCCTGAAGGCGAGCTTTGGACTCACTCGCCGAGAAGCACGAGCGAGGTTGTCTGGCTACCGCAAGGAGCCACGACACTCACTCAGGGAGCATGCCCTCGCCATAGAAGCACTGGTGGAGACGCCCATGACGACTCTCCCCGGATGCAGAGGAACGAGTACGCGCTGGAACATTTCCAGAACACGTTAGGAAACGCGTACCTTCAGAGACACCTTTTGGCAATCCAGCCGACCTCCCTGGAGGCGGCCGTGAAAGCCGGGAACGAATACATGCAAATACAGCCGGCCTATACCGGCCCCAAGATACGGACAATAGAGGCAGAAGAGGAGCAGGAGTGCCCACAGGTAAAGGTAACAAGGACGACCTCCGAAGTAGAGACCCACCTAGAGACACTGGCTAAGGCACTCAGCACCCTAACACAAGAGGTGGCCGCCCTCAGGACTACCCAACCCGACGGCCCCTCCACTAGACCACCAAAGAAGGTGGTTAAGTGCTGGAGGTGTCAACGGTTGGGGCACACCCAGAGGGAGTGCCGCCAGGACACCTGGACCTCCAATCAGGGAAACGCAACCGGCCCGCAGCAGTAGGAAAACCTACTGGCTGCAGATGGGCCACAAGAAACGAAGGACAAATAAAGTCTGGAGCACAGACCCCAGGTGGGTGGCAAAGGACGAGACGTCCAGCCCGCAACTCGCCCATGCCACCGTCAGTGCCGATCCAGACGCAAAATAGGTTCGACCACCTGTCCACCCTGGAGGATGAACCAACAGGCAATGAGGGACCAACACCATTGGCTACGCCCACCGAGGAGAGAAGGATCCGAAAGCCGTGGCGCAGAAGAGCGCAGACTCCTACCCAGAAAAGGAGAGAGCCTCAAGAGACGCCTAGACTACCGACACATGTCACCCCTCTCGCCTCCTGCGTCGGCCAGATGGAGCGCCCCCACAAATCAAGCTACTACTTGCCAGGCAAAGTTGAAGGGAGGACGGTGACGTACCTAGTCGATACCGGTTGCAACACCAACCTACTGGCCAAAAGTGTGTACGATAGACTACCAGACGGTTGCAAAGCCACCCTGCAAGAGTATGACTCCCATGGATTAATGGCAGACGGTACCAAGCTGCCATTCTACGGACTACTCAGAGTAGCGGGACGAGTCCGATCCGTGGCATACAAGGAGACGTTCGTCGTCACACAAATCAGCGAAGACGTGATCCTCGGGATGCCGTTCTTGGCCAACCAGAAGTGCCACATGGGTTTTGACCAGCCAGTGCTGGTCATGCAGGACAAGGAACTAGTGTGCACTGACCGTTATGGCAGGGCACTAGTTTCCAAGGTCCAGGTGCTTCGGAACACAGAGATTCCCCCACAGACAGAGGCTACTATTCCGTGCCATCTAGCCGCACAGAGCTACTGTCCACAGGGTGTAATCCAGAGCCTGCCAGGAGACCTACCCCTGGCCACAAGCATCAACTCCCCAGATGAGCAAGGGCGAGTGCTGGTCCGATGCCTCAACCCTACCCCGAATGCGATATGCCTACCCGCGGGCAAGGTTATCGGAACATTCACAGGAATAGAGGCCAATGAGGTACAGCAGACTACATCTGGGAGGCAGACTGACGTAGGATCGGCAAGTTCAGCAGTGCCTGATCACCTGGTTGAACTGTACGAGCAGGCGTGTACAGGGTGCAGAGACGAGCAACAGAGGAAGTTGTTAAAGGGATTGCTCAAGAAGTACGAGGCCGTATTCAGCAGAAATAGCGGGGATATTGGCCGTACTGATCTTGTAGAGCACTCGATTCCCGTTGCCAAAGGCACTAGACCGGTTCGGTTGCCCCCACACAGGCTTGGGCCTGAAAAGGAGGCTGAGGCCGAGCGGCAAGTGAAAGACCTGCTGGAAAAGGGGTTGATTGAGCCCGCAGACGGCGCATGGAGCTCCCCTGTAGTACTGGTGCGCAAGAAAGATCAGACATGGCGGTTCTGCATTGACTACCGGAGGCTGAACGACGTCACCAGGCAGGACGCCTATCCTATACCCAGGATAGATGAGTCCCTCGACGCCCTGGCCGGCAGCAAGTTCTTTAGCACTCTGGACTTGACCAGTGGGTATTGGCAAGTCCCTCTGGATGCAGACGCCAAGGAGAAGTCGGCCTTCATCACCAGGAGTGGACTGTGGCGTTGGAAAGTGCTGCCCTTCGGGCTGACCTCAGCCCCCGCCACGTTTCAACGTTTGATGGAACGTGTGCTGCAAGGGCTACACTGGAAAACGCTGCTGCTCTATCTGGACGATGTGATAGTCATCGCCCCCGACTTTGAGACACACTTGCAACGGCTAGGAGAGGTGTTAAGTAGGCTGCAACAGGCCAACTTGAAGGTCAAGCCGTCCAAGTGCGAACTGTTGCAACAACGGGTCAAATACCTGGGGCACGTGGTGAGTGCGGAGGGCGTAGCCACTGACCCTGAAAAGGTGCGGGCCGTGGCCGAATGGACACCCCCTAGAGACATCAAAGGACTGCAAGCCTTCCTCGGTACAGCAGGGTACTACAGGCAATACTTGCCTGGGTATGCCACTACTGCTAAGCCCCTGACTGTCCTAACCAGCAAGGACACCCCCTGGAAATGGGAGAAGGAAGAACAGACGGCCTTTGAACTACTTAAGCAGGGACTCATCCAAGCACCCGTACTGGGCTACCCTGACCCAGGCAAGACCTATATCCTGGATACGGACGCCAGTGCCGTGGGAATAGGGGCAGTCCTGTCACAGGTACAGGACGGTCAGGAGAGAGTCATCGCTTACTACAGCAAAACCCTGGCACCCGCCGAAAGGAACTACTGCGTGACGCGACGCGAGCTTCTGGCTGTCGTCAAGGCAGTCAAACACTTTAGGCCGTATCTTTATGGCCGAGAGTTCAAGCTCCGCACCGACCACGCATCTTTGAGGTGGCTGTGCCGACGGAAGGAGCCGTCGAACCAGATAGCGAGGTGGCTGGAGATTCTCGCCGAGTTTGTGTACAAACTCGAGCACAGGGCTGGCAAACAGCATGGGAATGCAGATGGGCTAAGCAGGCGTGAGCCTTGTATGGACTGCCGACAGTGCAGTGCCATAGAGCAGCGTGATGGTGGGCCGACCCATGCTGAACTTGCCAGTGCCCCTGGATCAGAACTCCAGTTAGCGAGGCCTCCTATCTCGGGAGACGTGCTACCAGGACCGCAGCAAGTCACCCCGACACCGCAGGAAAGCCAAGAGACAGAGGCCAACCCCTCAGGGCTGTACGTAGTCACCAGCCTGGAGTTGGTGGAACAACAACGTACGGGGCAGAACCCAGTCGCCCGGATGTACGAGGAGATCAAAGGTGGCCGGCCAGTGACCAAGAGAGAGTTAGAAGAAGGGAGTAGAGAGCTGCGGGCGCTCTACAGTCGTAAGGAGGCCATGGCAATACAGCCGGATGGTACACTTACAATGCAGATAGCCCCCAAGGGCCGATCCAGACAGTGTGCAATCTGCCCGATGTCCCGACGCCGACAGGTGGTCTGGGACACTCATGGGATGTCCCATGCTGGCGTAAACCGCACTAGGGCTCGGATCCAGCTCGATTGGTATTGGCCCGGAATGTCTGCGGAAGTACGAAGACTTGTCAAATCCTGTGAGGCATGCCAAGTGGCCAAAAGAGGGGGGGTCCAGCCAACTCAAGGAAGGCAGAGGTTGTTCGCCGGTAGACCCTTTCAGAAAGTAGCCGTGGACCTGGTTGGGCCACTCCCCGAAACCAGCCGGAAGAACAAGTGGATCTTGGTATTGTCCGACCACTTCACGCGATGGCACGATGCCATTGCCATCCCGGACGCTACCGCACCTACGGTCGCTACGGCCCTCGACGAGAGAGTTTTCTGCTACTGGGGACTACCCGAGGAGCTCCACACAGACCAAGGGGCTCAGTTCGAGTCCCACCTCATGGCGGAACTCTGTGTCCTGTGGAACGTTGACAAGACGCGCACCACGCCCTACCACCCGCAAGGCAATGGGGTAGTGGAAAGGCAAAACCGGACGCTGGGTGACTCCCTACGCACGCTCCTACTGAGGCGCGGGCAAGAAGAGTGGGACCAGTTACTCCCCCAGGTAATGAGGGCATTTCGGGGGACCCCACATTCCGCCACAGGAGAGACACCCAACTACCTTATGTTAGGCAGAGAGGTCAGGTTACCCGACCAACTGGACGGCAAGCCCGCCGACACAGAAAAGCAACTAGTGACCGAATATGCACTTCAGATGCAGGAAGACCTGAAGGCAGCCCACGACCTGCTCCGAGAACAACAAGCGGAGATCAGGCAGGACGACACGGAGGAGCCGCTACTATATACCCCTAACGACCTGGTGGTATTGGAAAACAAACGAAGAGTAAAGGGTAGTAACCCCAAGTTACAACCTAGCTTCGTTGGACCATACCGAGTAGTAGAGGCTTACCCCAACCACACCTATCGGATAGAAAAGGATGGGCAGACATCGGTACAAAACGAGCGTCGGCTAAAAACGTACCGGCCCTGCCAAGAACCCGCAGGAAGGGCGCCGGCCAACAGAGAAGCCGCCCTACGTCCAAATATGAGGGGCGCAATTAGACGAAGAGGGCGCCCCCCTGGTCCTACCACCAGGCAGCCCCCAGAACCAAATGCGCCACCCCCAGAGACGAGAGAGGAGCCAAGAAATAGGGGGGCCACCCAGGAGGACCTGAATGTCCTGGAACGCCAGCTAGCCCAGCTACCCGCCCTAATGGAACAAACCGCTAGACAAACTACCACCCAACCCCAACCACACAGGGGCTGGGAGACGATACCGAGTCCACAGCCAAGGCAAAGCCGGCACGAACGCTGGGAAAGAGACAGGGAATGGCCAGCGTTACCCACTAACGAGGCCACTAGCACCAGCCCCCCTCCAGCTCCCATTGCGGTGGACAGAGATACAAATGACAGGACGATAGAGCCCCTGACCGAAATTGCTACAGAAAATAATCAAGATGCAGGAGGAGAATCAGCCATTGGTGAAAGGCTAGTGGAGACGAGCAGGCCTAAGCGAACAACCAGGCCACCGTCGAAACTAGCCGATTACCAATGCTACCGAATGAATGACAGGGAAGTAGCACAGCAAAACAACAACTTACCATTACCAGCAGCAATAGGACAATGTCCAAAATCTTCCGAGCACAGTGACAACCAAGAAAATATCTTATTGGTATTAAAACAGTGCTCCGAAAATAAGACATTACCAGACTCACTAGAGAACGCAAAAAATTACTGGAGACAATTAGCTACACAACAGAATAAATTAATGAATAAACGACTTACCTCTCACGATGATATCTTGACTCGCGGCGACGAGAAAATGGCAAGAGAAGGCAACACCCAACGTAACCCTACTCTGGAGGCAGAAAATGCTAGCTCTATTAACAATAGATCGATAACGGAACAAGGACCCGCAGCTAAGAGGTCAAGCGATGACGTAGGAGAGGAGACCACGTGGGAGAGTGACGTCGAGACCAAACCCACCAATCAGCAAGCTGTTCACCCAGCACAGCGGCAAGTTTGCTCAACAGATAATCAATTACTGTCACTTGTCAGCAAACAACCAAGCAGCACACTACAAACAATCGCTAATAATAAATTAATTAACATTATCAAAACAGCACTCGACACAATGAAACAACGGAGGCAGCCGGACTTATCTTTGGAAGAGGACGCCTCCATAGCCGAGGACATCGTGGGGGAAGAATACCTAATGGAGGTAGCTAGTGAAATAGAGAGACAACCAACCCCCTGCAACAACCGAGTAGCGACAAAGGATGGCGTGCATGCACAGAGACAATCAGAGGCCGTACATATCAACAAGGTAACAACTACGACAACTAAGCAGCTGGGCGAAAGTACAGCAGTACGTACTACGTGGCTGTCGGCAGAGACGGTTGCAGCACTGAAGGAGATGGTAATGAGGGTGGAAGGAACAGATGACGACTGGAAATGTACCAGGTGCCACTACACAAATGGACGAAAAAGGGTGGTGTATCATACCCACCAGCATTTTGTGTACTATTTTTGTACCTGTGGGAAGAAGTCGGCTTCCAGGGATGCTCTCAGGAAGCATATAACCAAACAAAACAAGGCAACCGCTCACGGAGGGCCACAGGCGCCACTCTACGAGGTTGATGCAAAGTCGTATCCCGACTTTGCCCATTTTATGACTTGGCCACAACCACCACCGTTCGGCCACCCACAGCCAATATCAGAAAAGAAAGACAATGCCACACCTGCACCCAAACGGGCTCCATCAATTCAAGATCGCTTGGGAGCGCCACGACACACCAGCAGTCCCATAAAGAAGCTGCCACGGGAAGTGTCGCCCCTGTTCAAACCCAGGAAAGTAGAAACGACCGCCGAGCAAGTGAAACGCACGGTGCTGCTGGCCAAACAGGCAAGTGACAATGCTGAAAAGCACAAGAGGATGCGCCACCAGATGGACGATGCCGTAACAGCCCGACGAGGAAGGATGGCCTCCCCAACGACACTCAGATGCAGAATAGTACACACCTCTCCACCCAGAGAGGAGAGGCGACGGAATGAACGAAGGGAGAGAGAGCGGAAGCTCACACGAAAGCGAGCGGAGTTGAACGAGCTGACGGCTGATGCCTACAAACTGCTACGACAAGCTCAAGATGTAAAAGACCAGATCCGCTGCCTGGAGAGCCAACTAGACAAATAACTCTGAGACAGTAACACTCATTTACCATACATTATTCCAGAATCCAGTCATACTCACATATATGTCTATGCTTTACTACTACACATGTCTATGTATACGTTTCTACCTTTCCCAGTGCCTATTATCTAGTTCTATGCACAGTATATTTTATTATTTACATTTCGTACACATATGCAATAGTGTTCCTTTTATGCATGTCCCTTCTCGTTACTCTGTATTGGTCCCCTACGACGACCAATGGAGGGGGCTGTGTGCGGGTACAACTACGAACCATACCTGCAACAACAAACAATATTGTACAGGAAATATATCGCACGATGTCAAGGACATTTATAGCAAGCCAAGCTACGAACTTTTCTACCAATATTAATTATTCTATTTTTTCTGTGCTAGGCATTGACTGTCATTTTAAGCCTCGGCTGTACTGCATATTACATAACGTTTTATATAAATAGAGCTGCCATGCCTCACAAGAATCAGTGTTCTGAGGCAACTCACTGCTTACTTTTCTTTGGAAATATAAACAGTATTTACACTCAATTCAAGCTTATTACTTGAACTCTAACTGGACAACAACATCGACATACGATAACGGCTCGAACAACCTTATAGGTTCTGACAGCATTTAATGTTATCACACCCAAGACGACGACGATAACGACAGGTCCATCAGGCAGACGATAATATTGGCGTTCTCCCCTTGGCAAAGCATGCTACTGGGCGAACACCGATGAGTTGCTGACTGGTAGACTGCCGATATCGACTCACGATTCCTCGACCTAGGGGTAGTGAACTGTGTAGGTGGCTACCGGACTAATTCATATTAGTCGTGACAATAAATTCCTGCACAATATAATATTAAAAGTATTAATAATGAAAATAATAATCGAAATAATAAAAAAAATTATACTGATAACAATAAAAATAATTAATAACAGTTCCTCAAGCATAAAAATAACAATGCAGGAGGAGATGGTGTTAATTAATTATTATTTTGATTATTATTAAAACTAACAATTATTTATTGTTGTTATATATTATTCTTGTTATCATTATATTAATCATTTTAATAATATAGCCACGGGCTTCAAGAAAATTGCTAAACAACAATATCAGCCAGGCATAAGCAATGAAATAATGTTGTTGGAATGTGAAAGGCAAGTACAGTTGATAGGTGAGTCGGTGGAGAAGCAATTATAAGACCGAAAAAGCTAGCAAAACTATTCTGTTTGGCGAACAGATATCAATACTTGATTCGCTGTAGCACTGCTGACCAATCAAAAGGCTGCAGCATGTCGGAATATAATCAAAATAAACCGAACATGTTATGAAAGGCAGAAAAATATGGCCGGATATAACTTGGCATAACTGATGAGAATGAGGTTTCTATTGGAAAGATTGCTGCGATCCTCCAGCAAAACAAAAATTCAAGAGTGTTATAACCTAGAGAATGTAATGACGACTCTGAATATGTATTTTTTATTAAGGTTGATTCATTAGTGCCGGAGTTTTAAGCTAACATCGCAAAAACCGACTTACATTTATATATTAGATATATATATGAGCTGATATACTCTATGTATAAGTCTGTATATACAAGTTATATAATAGAGTTGTATAGTTATGTTATATATTATAGGAGAGTCTACAATATGGAGACATTAGATCATTTACCAACTGTTAGTTTGGATACAGAAGTAGTAGATGATACTGACTCATCACTGACTTGTGATTGTCATAACTGTGATGGACAGGTTGCTGTCTGCTATTGCGTGGAATGTGATATCAAAATGTGTGACACTCATCAGCAGGTGTGTTTTATTTCATTTGCTTGGGATGAATTTTTCTGATTTGGGCAACATCTTGTTAATTTGTTGCGCTGGAATACAATAAGCCAACGATTCACTTGTATATCTAACTCATGCATTGTATCAATGTATGGTTTGTAGAGTCACTACTCACTTGTTGGAGAGAAACACCAAGAGATATCCATATCTACATATGAACTGTATCCTGGGAGTTACAGAAAAGTTTTGTGTGAACAACACAATGTGGAGCTACAGCGAGTTTGCCAGAAATGTTGTGGCGTTTTCTGTAGTGAATGTGATCTGCATGATACATCCTGTTCAGGTATGTACTTGTTGTTGCCGTCTGTAAGCAGGAAGTTGACTACTGGGCTACAATTGTCTATCAAGCGTTATCTTGTGTTACAGGAGGAGACAACTTGCCCCACATGTTCAGCTCTCTAACTAAACTCAAAGAGGAGATAATTGCACATTTCAACCAACTACTACAGTCAGCTAGTGACAAGTTAACAGAGATTTGTAGATTAGACAAGCATATATGGAAGGTTCTAGATGATGAAGAGATTGAGTGTAAGAAGAGGATAGAAATGATTGAGAGAATCAGTGATGAGCAGGTAATATCTATAGCTATATTGTATTATCTTTGACTCAGTTCTAGAAGGTTCTCTGAAGGTTCGCTAGTACTACTACTACACACATTGTATTACATTGTATTGTAGATAGAAGCAGTGAGAGAAGAAAGTAACAAGTTAAAAGAACAGATATATAAATATCAGAAGAGACTTACACAACAAGTAGAGTTATACAACACACAGTTGATAGATAAGAAAGAGAAGATAGAGGAGACACGTACTAAAGTACACAGATGGTTGAGAGAAAGTCATGTAGCTGAGAAGTTACAACAGGAACAACAGATGACTGATGAGTTGAGAGACAGCACAGACATAGAGCTTGACTGTGAGCTTACAAGAACACCTCACCCCATACGTACAGGTACTGTGTGTTATCCATTCATGTCACTGACTAACAATGGCTTTACAAGTTGTTGTCACTTCTGCTGCTCTAATTTGACACTATCAAACGGGGATTAGGAAGGACGTAGATGGGAATCAACATCAATAGGAATCAGCATTGACAGACCTACAACAATTGTCAACTATGCTATGAAGAAAAAGTTTTCAACATTCATTTCCAAAATTGTCGAGGTTTGTTCTCAGCGATATATAAAATCTTGTTTCGCCTTTCATTCCAGGAGTTGTCTACTTTGACAAAAACGGTAAAAGTTTATACTTCTGGAACAAGCGTCTAAATGGTAGTTAATATGTCGCCAGGAATGAATGTCAACATTTCCTGGCATTTATGTCAAACTTTTCCCTCTAGCATAGTTTACATTCATTGCAGGTCTTTCGACGTTCATTCCAGTATTCGTCTACGCTCATTCCAGTATGCGTCTACGCTCATTCCAGTATTCGTCTACGCTCATTCCAGTATTCGTCTACGCTCATTCCAGCATTCATTCCTGTCGTTGTTAATTCGATTACTCTGTCAAACATTTAAGATACATGATTCGTGAGGTATAAAAGCGGTTAGTTTGCCTATCAGTGGGGATATTTTATCTTTTATATAATAGTAATAGCTATCTTTTATTTTCCTTCGCTTCTGTTTTACCATTGAAAGTGACACATTGCAGTTTTTGTGCAAGTATCGACTAATTTCTCTTATCTGCTGCCAACAAATAACGCCTATTGTCTGCTATTTATGATCAATTATTTTTTAAAACTATCAATCCATCAGTAGCTGTTGACATTCCTGCTAAGCAAAGCAAACAGTTTCTAAAGAGTCACTCTGCACTCATGTCAAAGTAACAAAATATTATAGTTGTGAATGCTCTGTCATCAGTCATACAAAACTAGACTATACAAAATTATTGATCGTGATATTTTCTCTTTTGTCCAAAACTGCCAGCTGCAGTGTTGTTAGTGACATGTTATTGTTGGTAGGTGATAACTGGACACACCACCTCAGACTAGTAGACATACCAACATCTATAACCCTCACATCTGAACAACCCACTAACTATTCATGTTACTCAGCCAGCTACAGAGAAGATGGAGATCTGTTACTTGCATGTGGAGATGGAGTGAGACTGTTGAGACAAGACTTGCAGATGACTATGCAGTATAGGAGAGGCTATGTTTCTGTTACATATGCGATTTCTTGTGGGAGAAATGTTTTTGTGCTAGACCAACTTGGTAACAAGAGAACTGTGAGAATGTGTCTACCTGATGTGAAACAGGGAGTAGAGTTGTTTTCTTTCCAGTATACTGTTGACATTGTATCATTTTTCTCTGTCAGCGACAGCTATGCAGTAGCCATTGATCGTGAAGTAAACACTTTAATCCTCTATGACTTCCACACCAAACAGACGACCACACTACATCCTGTGTCAGCTCCGTGGGATGTTCACTTTTTACCAGACGGAGATCTGTTAGTTACTAGCGGTACTTCATCAAATCTGACCAGATATAAGATAGAGGATGGAGAGCTGATTGAAGTCTGGACTTGTAGAGGATTGGTTAATGCCAGAAGAGTTACTGCAGACGTGGATGGACTTATTTATGTTTGCACAAACCGTAAATTGATCTACATCATTTCTCCTGCAGGTATGTTCAGGTTATGTTACAGCGAGTAGTTTTTGTTAGCATCAGCTGTGTAGACTTCTATTACAAGTATTCTTTATCCCACGGTAGTTGACATTGCTGTGGTTGTTCAGTACAAGTACAGTTGGTTAGTGTACGAGTTTGATGAAAGATTAATAATTGCTAGGTACGAAACTGCTTGAACTGAAGAGTGGCAATCTACCAAGCATTCCTGGACAAATAAGTATCAAAGGAAGAGATGAGTTAGCCGTACCCAGTTGGGGTGGGAAATCTGTCTGTCTATTCAAGATTAATCGCTGACTCATCGGTTGACAACCTGCAATAAGCTGTTGAAGCCATGGAGTTACATGGATTCTACAATTGATACTATCATCTGCGACAGATAATTTCAGCATCCAATTATTCATAGAGGCTCATTTATTTACTAAGTTACATTCTAATGTAAGATATTATAGTTGTACTGAGTGTAACTGTATAGCACTACCTGGTTGGTGGGATGTCACATACCACTACATGCTCTAGTACATACGGTGATATTTGTGTCCACGTCTATGTACTTGTAGTCCTAGTAACTTGCACCTACTCAGTTCTGTGCTGATGTACTCTTCTCAACTTTTAAACTGGAAAAGTGTGATTGCCATAGTTTTGGTAAAAATACTTTAGCACAATCACACCAAGTTTTATCAACAATTCATCGATGCTTTTTCCACTGTGTCTAAAATATATGCACAAAATGTAAAGCTCTCAAATGCTTGTTCCTGACTGAAATGTTTCATCTCATTAGGTGTTGTCAGTGCTTCATTCACAATCACACAGTATCGAGATGGCTGCCAGCCGCTACAGCTACAAGTCCTTTAGTAGTTTGCTCTACCAAGTAAACCAAAGCTAAGGTGTGTCTTTCTCTCTGTGTAAGGTACATGTATACAGTGGGGTTTACCAGGCCTTGGTTGATTGCCATTTCACTAGTGCTGCCATCCATCTACGAATTTTAATCATGACTATTCTTTCATTGAAACAAATTAATCTCAAATTATTTTAAAAATTACAGCATAAGCAAGTTGAATATAAGGCACAATATCTGCCTTACGCTCATGTGCAAACCCTAGAGCCTGCGGATGAGATGCTCAACTTTTGTTCAAGCAATAGATATTTTTGGTAGCTATTATTGAGCAAAGTTTTGACTGATGAACTAGTAAACTGAACAAAAGAATCTTGACCTCTATCGATGGTTGAAATTGCAGCCCTGAACACAAATGCCTGCAATTTAGGAGAAAGTATTGAATGACACTAAACAGTTGTTATGATTAGTAAAAGTAATGAATAAATAATAATAATAATATTTATTATTGAATTAATTTTTTATAATAGCGGATAAATCAAGTTTACAATCCAATATTATTACAACTAAATTGTATATATATACACGGATAACCAACAATATTTTTACTAGAATGAATTCATTCAAATAGCGCGGCGTAACCGACATGTCAGCTTGCAGTAAATGCATTACGGAAACTAGCCAGATCCTAGTCTACAACACTGTCCACTATGTATCATTGAGTATGGTATCATAGTATTGATAATCGTTGATGATTGTTTGTAGTTCTCAATAAAGAGAACTTTGAATGAGTTTTTCTCCCATAAGCGGTTTATTCGCGCAGTTATCAGAGAATATTTGCTAAATATAATAGCATTTACTCTACATCTATAAAATTAAGTGACCAGCAAAATAACCTCAAATTTTAGTTTTTAAAAAAGTTGACCTTCAATTAACAAGATCAAAGGGAAGCACTCAGTTTAACACTAAAACATCTTTTGACTTTCACTGCTACATTTGGAGTTATGCTCTCTTCAAGTAAGGAGCAGATAAGTTCACAAAGTTTTCGTTCAAATGCATTCAATACCTCATCTCAGTTAACTCTCAATATAATAATGGAAAATTGAAGTTAAAAATTCTTCTAAAAAATATGGCTGGCAAACACATAGACATCTAAGCTGAGCAGGTGTATACTGCACAAGTTATTTAGCAATATTGGAAATAGCGACAACTGATAGTTCGCTAGTTAGCAACTGCTACCAGCACACAACAGCACCCTAGACCAGGCTACCACATCTTCCAATAGCTGAGTGTTTGCCACCCAGGTACACCTGAGAGCTGCGAAGCCAAAGATAGATATACCTAAGGTTCGCCTCTAAACAACAGCCAAGTTGCTGACGACACTGACACAGGTGACTGGATTCCTCGCTAGCTCAAAGAATCAAATCTAGTAGTGAAACTATGTATTATAATATTCATTGTCACCGACTTAAACTATCCGTTTGGTATCTGCCAGCGAATAGCTGATAGCAACCATTTAGCCTCCACTATATAGAATAGAACCAACCATTTACAATATCACAACATCACCGTGTCTATTGTCTATCTATTATATATTGTACCATTACATCACCATGTCTATTGTCTATCTACTATATATTGTACCATTACATCACCGTGTCTATTGTCTATCTATTATATATTGTACCATTACATCACCATGTCTGTTGTCTATCTACTATATATTGTACCATTACATCACCATATCTATTGTCTATCTACTATATATTGTACCATTACATCACCATGTCTGTTGTCTATCTACTATATATTGTACTATTACATTACCATGTCTATTGTCTATCTATTATATATTGTACCATTACATCACCATGTCTATTGTCTATCTACTATATATTGTACCATTACATCACCGTGTCTATTGTCTATCTATTATATATTGTACCATTACATCACCATGTCTGTTGTCTATCTACTATATATTGTACCATTACATCACCATATCTATTGTCTATCTACTATATATTGTACCATTACATCACCATGTCTGTTGTCTATCTACTATATATTGTACTATTACATTACCATGTCTGTTGTCTATCTACTATATATTGTACCATTACATCACCATGTCTGTTGTCTATCTACTATATATTGTACCATTACATTACCATGTCTATTGTCTATCTACTATATATTGTACCATTACATCACCATGTCTATTGTCTATCTACTATATATTGTACCATTACATCACTATGTCTGTTGTCTATCTACTATATATTGTACCATTACATCACCATGTCTATTGTCTATCTACTATATATTGTACCATTACATCACTATGTCTGTTGTCTATCTACTATATATTGTACCATTACATCACCATGTCTATTGTCTATCTACTATATATTGTACCATTACATCACCATGTCTGTTGTCTATCTATTATATATTGTACCATTACATCACCATGTCTGTTGTCTATCTACTATATATTGTACCATTACATCACTATATCTGTTGTCTATCTACTATATATTGTACCATTACATCACTATGTCTGTTGTCTATCTGCTATATATTGTACCATTACATCACTATGTCTGTTGTCTACCTACTATATATTGTACCATTACATCACCATGTCTATTGTCTATCTACTATATATTGTACCATTACATCACCATGTCTGTTGTCTATCTATTATATATTGTACCATTACATCACCATGTCTGTTGTCTATCTATTATATATTGTACCATTACATCACCATGTCTATTGTCTATCTACTATATATTGTACCATTACATCACCATGTCTATTGTCTATCTATTATATATTGTACTATTACATTACCATGTCTGTTGTCTATCTACTATATATTGTACCATTACATCACCATGTCTGTTGTCTATCTACTATATATTGTACCATTACATTACCATGTCTATTGTCTATCTACTATATATTGTACCATTACATCACCATGTCTGTTGTCTATCTACTATATATTGTACCATTACATCACCATGTCTATTGTCTATCTATTATATATTGTACTATTACATTACCATGTCTGTTGTCTATCTACTATATATTGTACCATTACATCACCATGTCTGTTGTCTATCTACTATATATTGTACCATTACATTACCATGTCTATTGTCTATCTACTATATATTGTACCATTGCATCACCATGTCTATTGTCTATCTACTATATATTATACCATTACATCACCATGTCTGTTGTCTATCTACTATATATTGTACCATTACATCACCATATCTATTGTCTATCTACTATATATTGTACCATTACATCACCATGTCTGTTGTCTATCTACTATATATTGTACCATTACATCACCATGTCTATTGTCTATCTACTATATATTGTACCATTACCTCACCATGTCTGTTGTCTATCTATTATATATTGTACCATTACATCACCATGTCTGTTGTCTATCTATTATATATTGTACCATTACATCACCATGTCTATTGTCTATCTACTATATATTGTACCATTACATCACCATGTCTATTGTCTATCTATTATATATTGTACTATTACATTACCATGTCTGTTGTCTATCTACTATATATTGTACCATTACATCACCATGTCTATTGTCTATCTACTATATATTGTACCATTACATCACCATGTCTGTTGTCTATCTACTATATATTGTACCATTACATTACCATGTCTATTGTCTATCTACTATATATTGTACCATTACATCACCATGTCTATTGTCTATCTACTATATATTGTACCATTACATCACCATGTCTATTGTCTATCTATTATATATTGTACTATTACATTACCATGTCTGTTGTCTCTCTACTATATATTGTACCATTACATCACCATGTCTGTTGTCTATCTACTATATATTGTACCATTACATTACCATGTCTATTGTCTATCTACTATATATTGTACCATTACATCACCATGTCTATTGTCTATCTACTATATATTGTACCATTACATCACCATGTCTGTTGTCTATCTACTATATATTGTACCATTACATCACCATGTCTGTTGTCTATCTACTATATATTGTACCATTACATCCCCATGTCTGTTGTCTATCTACTATATATTGTACCATTACATCACCATGTCTGTTGTCTATCTACAATATATATTGTACCATTACATCACCATATCTGTTGTCTATCTACTATATATTATACCATTACATCACCATGTCTATTGTCTATGTACTATATATTGTACCATTACATCACCATGTCTGTTGTCTATCTACTATATATTGTACCATTAAATCACCATGTCTGTTGTCTATCTACTATATATTGTACCATTACATCACCATGTCTGTTGTCTATCTATTATATATTGTATCATTACATCACCATGTCTATTGTCTATCTACTATATATTGTATCATTACATCACCATGTCTGTTGTCTATGTACTATATATTGTACCATTACATCACCATGTCTGTTGTCTATCTGCTATATATTGTACCATTACATCACCATGTCTGTTGTCTATCTACTATATATTGTACCATTACATCACCATGTCTGTTGTCTATCTACTATATATTGTACCATTACATCACCATGTCTGTTGTCTATCTACTATATATTGTACCATTACATCACCATGTCTGTTGTCTATCTACTATATATTGTACCATTACATCACCATGTCTGTTGTCTATCTACTATATATTGTATCATTACATCACCATGTCTATTGTCTATCTACTATATATTGTATCATTACATCACCATGTCTATTGTCTATCTACTATATACTGTACCATTACATCACCATGTCTGTTGTCTATCTACTATATATTGTACCATTACATCACCATGTCTGTTGTCTATGTATTGTGAGCCTGATAGCTGTACTGGAGGTATTATTACAATTACCATGCCTCTCTACTGGCTTCGTTGGTTAACTTTTGGAATTCGAAGTAAAACATTACCTGACACAGCAGTGCGTTATCTCGTACTTATTCAACACCCCACTGGTCTTTTCATGTTGGGTTGACGAATCCCCACTGTTTGTTACATAATTTGTGATTTGCCATGGGCGATGCTCTTTTTATTTCATGACATGAATCAATGCCCTCACAACTTCACGCCTGAGTGACAATGGAATGGTAAGTAACTAGTAGTAAACAGATCACACCAAGTAGAACACCAGAAGTGGTTCAAAGGAAGCAGTCGACTCTAACAGTAAAACACCAGGATATCATCTAACACAGAAGTTACAGAGAGATGTTTCAGGTCCAGCACGGCTTTAAACCGGGCAGAGAGTATCTGGACACGGATATAGAGCTACGCACAGGAGATATTCTCACTAATGTAGAGTATTTAGGTGAGTGCTTTCTACTTATTAATTCCTGGACTGGAAACTGCTAGCTTGACTACTTGTGCACTGCATACAAGTACTCAGTATTGTGTATCATGTCTATCAATTTAGATAAATCGTTAATGTTTTTGTTACTATTATAGCGATTTAACAAAGCTATCATAAGAACAATGTCAAAGTGTTTTTCCACTCTGGGAAAAAGTTTTTTTATGATACTTTCTCTCTGGTTAGCTAATGCTTTCAATTACTGTTATTATCGGTTTCCCAATTCTCTCTTTTCCTGAAGTGACAGTAAAGTTCACGGACCACATCACTGCTAATGACAGCGGATATTTGTATCAAAACCTGACATCTGGTAATTCTACTAGTCCGACATTACCATCATACATAACCTGCACTATACAATAAGGCACCAAATTGAAAACTCAATTTTATTAATTAAATATATAAAGAAATGTACCGATGTTGTTTTGTATCCATCAATATTGCATCGTTAAAAAAAAAAGAAGGTTCTGCTCTAGTGGTCAACAGTTATAAACAGGGTCACTAAAGTGACGCATCGAATGTTTCGCACAACATCGAGTATAGCACACCATACCAAATGCCTCACACCACACCATTTGTCACGCCCACTCAGTGGTGTTTTCAGTTGGTGGCTCTTGAGTTTTTGGTCTAACAGGTCGCGGGAGAGTGTCACCTGTATATCAGCCATTTTATGGTGTTCTAACATTAAGTATACGAGATGACCTTGAGGAATAGATGAATGTAGAGTTGCTTGAGCACCTGTAGGTAGTGGAAGTCTATTGTAAGTTGACATTATGTCGGGTCACTGGATGTCTCTATTGTATTGTAGACAACGGCTGGTCCATAGGCTTCAATGTGAGCACCAAGCAAGCTGGCATATTTCCAAGGAGGAACATACTTCCTGTACAAGACGGAACCAGTTCCATTTTCCCACCTTCGGTGCCAAAGTTACGTCCAGTTTATACACAAGACAGAGTGAACGAATATGTAGACAGTGATGAAATCGGTACGTACATAAACATGTGCATGTATAAGTATTACATAGACATGTGGATGTATAAGTAGTACATAGACATGTGGATGTATAAGTAATACATAAACTTATCCATATCTAATGCCCCATGTACATCTACCGATTACCTCCCGATTGTATGATTTTACAGCCTCTGTTTCCAGAGCTAAGCAATGGGTAGCATGTTTTTTAGGCAATCGGCAGGTTTTGATTCGCATTAAAAAATCGGTAAACAATTCTTGATCTGACCAACCATATCACTGCTAACGGTTTTAATGTTTCCAATAAAGACGTTTCTAAAGCACAATTATTTATGCAGAACAAAGGGTCGTTCATAAGTGCCCCGTCTTTGTTGTTTCAAAGCATTTTATGGCTAACTATGGCATTGAATGTAGCGAGTTTAACTGGTACATATTACATGAGAATGGCAAGTAGAGAGAAAAATAGGGGATACACCCTGTCGTCATTTCCAATCAATAAGGACAAATCGGTAGATGTACATGTAGCATTAGTAGTACATAGACATGTGAATGTGCATGTAGTAGATAGATATGTGAATATATAAGTAGTACATAGACATGTGAATGTGCAAGTATTACATAGATATGTGAATATATAAGTAGTACACATAGACGTGTGGATATATAAGTAGTACATAGACGTGTGAATGTGCAAGTATTACATAGATATGTGAATATATAAGTAGTACACATAGACGTGTGGATATATAAGTAGTACATAGACGTATGAATGTAAAGTTGATATACTTAATGTATTTGATGCAGTGAACTGGTGGAAGGTGATCGATACCCAAGCACTAAAGCAAGCATACTACCAGATAGTCTACACAGAGAGACATCAGTATAAAGTACTCAAAGGTGGTGTTGGTGTCGTAGCTGGTTTAATACTTGGTGAGTGAGCGATCTGTACAATATGTAAGTCTAGTCTAGGCAGTCAATTCAGAACAGTTTCGTGTCAAGTACTTTTTTATAAACAAATGATATCCATCAGTTTTATCATAAATAGCCTACTTCCTTTAAATTTCTAAAACAATATTGGTCAAGGTTGGTTTTGCACAGTATTATTTAAAAGTTGTGCTCTCTTGGTGTATACTAAATAAAAATGTCAAAAAAGACAATTCCGATGTCCTACCAGGTTTTGTGTGAGAAATAATTTGTGACTGTGAGGCACAATTAGACTGTGTACCTGACGTGATACAGACAAGTATTGTTTTATTTGTTAGGCGCTTTGGCATTTATCGGCCTGAGGTTTGCATTAGAATATCCAGTACCAGTAGCAGGAGGTTTGGCTGGATTTATGGCATTTGTCCTGATCATTGGATTAGCCTTCAGCACCAAATGTAGAGCTATAGTGTGTTTGTGTATACCCACCCTCAGCACCAGGTCAGGTGAGTCCTTAGTCTATGTGTCAAGGTTTAATGCGTGCAGGCACTAACATACAGTAGAATCAATCTGTTTGCCTTAGTCGTACTGTATTAATCGACAGTACAAAAAGTTGAATGACTTTTTGCTCGTGTCAAAAATTTTCATAGCAAATTTGAGAACAAATTACATTTCTTGTAGAGAATTTATGTTTTCTGTCTGTTTGTCTCTGCTGCCTACTACATTATTTCTGGCGCGATACTTTCAGGTAGACTGATGTTTTCTACATTTGCCATGTCCCTACTGTTGGCTGGACCCGTTACAAACATAACCACTAATGTATCAGAGTTAGCCTCAGTATCCAGCTGTGCTGGTGAGTTACTCTACAATCAGACCGCCTACATCCGAGAGCTGGCGAGACAACCATATGATGACTTAGTGGAAGGTGAGCGCCCTTAATGGATGAATCTGCTCTGGTGAACGAACTGTGTTCTGATTGGTTTAAGACTATATTGTTACTTGCAGGTTTAAAAGCAACGGTAGAGCAGTTTGAGAACTCAGCCTATGTTGTAACGAGTGTGTTACAACCCATACAGGATGTGATAGCTGAGATTAACAGGCTATCGTCTTTCATTACAGCCGAACTGACCCGGGCAGCTAATGTATGATAAGAATATTTTCGTATACTAATTGGATTTGTCCGCACTTTTAACATTGAAAAAGTATGTGTTTTTATTATCTGAAGAGCAGACAAAGAATTATTTTCAGTTTGAAAAATGTAATGAACTGAGAATATAGTTTGTTTTGCATGAAATGTGATACCACTTCCTCTACCATGTGCAGGAGTGTAAAGTAAGTGTGGACGAGGCTACAAGTGAGTGTAGGGAGACGATGAAGGGAGCAGCAGCAGCCTGTGTAGAGTTTATAGATGACGCTGCCGACAGCTTTGGTTGTTATGCTGTCAGCGCAAGTAACAGACTGCAATGTGATAAGTAAGTACAACAGCTACGTACAAGATTATGATACTTACCCACTTTAGTCTATGTATAAACTTGGAAAGTATTTGGATATACGGGTGTCTGTGTGTCCACTTTCATGGAGATGGGAGAGAGAAAGTGAAAGAGAGGGTTGAGTGGAAAAATGGTGGAACATGGCAGGTGTAGAGCAAGGTGGCGTGTGAGAAGTACGGTGCAGCAGGGAAAGACTAAGGTGGGGGAATGGCGAAGTGGGTGGAATGTGGGTGGAGGTAGAGTGTGGATGGAGGTAGAGTGTGGGTGGAGGTAGAGTGAGGTGGAGGTAGAGTGAGGTGGAGGTAGAGTGGGGGTGGAAGTAGTGTGAGGTGGAGGTAGAGTGAGGTGGAGGTAGAGTGGGGTGGAGGTAGAGTGGGGGTGGAAGTAGAGTGGGGGTGGAGGTAGAGTGGGGGTGGAGGTAGAGTGGGGGTGGAGGTAGAGTGGGGGTGGAGGTAGAGTGAGGTGAAGGTAGAGTGAGGTGGAGGTAGAGTGGGGGTGGAGGTAGAGTGGGGTGGAGGTAGAGTGGGGGTGGAGGTAGAGTGGGGGTGGAGGTAGAGTGTGGGTGGAGGTAGAGTGGGGGTGGAGGTAGAGTGGGGGTGGAGGTAGAGTGGGGGTGGAGGTAGAGTGGGGGTGGAGGTAGAGTGGGGGTGGAGGTAGAGTGGGAGTGGAGGTAGAGTGGAGGTAGAATGGGGGTGGAGGTAGAGTGGAGGTAGAGTGAGGTGGAGATAGAGTGGGGAGGAGGTAGAGTGGGGTAGAGGTAGAGTGGGAAGGAGGTAGAGTGGGGGTGGAGGTAGAGTGGGGGTGGAGGTAGAATGGGGGTGGAGGGTGCAGAGGAAGAGGAAGAATAGAGCAAGTGGGTGTATTTAAATAAGCTGGTACTACTGCACTGCCGATTACTTATAAGATGAAGCTTTCATTGTGGCAAGTTTCCACTCATACATATAATTGAGTATTAAGAAAAACAGCTTTTCAAACTCAACTACTCAAAGACGTAGCAACTACCAAACCATCTCATACAACCAGAGTGCTATTGCTTGTGTAACACCTTGACTCTCACTGTCTGCAGACAACCAGAGGCTCGGAAGGAATGTTCTAGAGTGCTAAGTGAGACAGTATGCTCACCAGTGGACACTGCTCAAGGTGTGTGTGACACTATAGAGAGTGGATATGAGTTCCTTGACATATCCGCAGACCTCGATGCCATCTACAAAGCTCTTGACACAAACATCACCATCAAGGATACCATACAAGGTAATACAGCCGCTTGCTTTGACAGGAAGTTAGCCAGGACTCATTGTACACTCTAAGCAAAAGAATACTCATTTGAGAGATGGCAGATGAAGATTTACAAGTGTAAATGACCTCTCCAGTGCCAGAGAGCTCCTATGCGTAACATCTCACATGAATCTGGCATCATCTATGTTTGTAGGGGGAGTGGAAACAAATTCATCAGCAGATGATGCAGTGAAATGGATCAGAGAGGAGATTGAGGCACGCACTAGCATCATTACTAGCATTCTAAAATATGTCAACTGGGTTTTGTCTCTATCCGTAATGTTAGTGGTTGTACAATCTTACCGCTATCTCAAGAGATACCTGAAAGACGACAAACATGATAATAACTACATCACTGAAAGCTTTGTCACAGTTGACAATAAGCGTTGCAGGAAAGGTAATTAACATTCTTGTTTAGTTCATCTAAGATTTGGTCTATTCACTGTTTCTTACAGCCAGCTTTCACACTAACCCTGGTTTATTCTTGGTAGGAAAATGGTCACTTTTACCTCTGACACCAAAGGAGAGGAAGCAGGTAGCCGATAAGAGAGATTGGAGACTTTCTGGAATTGAAAAGAAAAGTTTTTGTACAGGGTTTCTTTCCGTTTTTCTCACCATCCTCAGTAAGTTGAGCTAAAACGTAGAAGTAATGTTTTCTCTCCTGCACTTGCATCATGCTTTTTTCATTATAACTGACACTATTTGACTTGCAGGTGGGGCCGGTATCGTTGCCTTTGACTACCTGCTGTATGAAGTGCTCCTGCTAGCCAATCAGTTTCAAGCTGGTGTTATAGAGATAAGCGAAGATATAGATGTTGGTATAGCTGTCGCTGACGGAGGTTTGCTATCGGAATTTCTGCAGTCTTTGATTGGAAACCTGCAGGTCACATCTAATTTCGATCATACCATAGACTTTGGTGTCTGTGCACCGAAAGGGAGTGCACCTCAATGGTTTCCTTTGATTGGTAAGAGTCCATGCATCGATATCTCGATAACTTTTATGCCATTGCTGGAACTACAGCTATACAATGTGAATGCTTTACTTATATTTCTGTTGGTAATAGTGTTTGCTCTCTGGCTGTAGGGCTTGGAGTCGTCTACTTTCTCCTGCTGTTTACTGTGCTCATACACGCTTACACACTGAGGCTAAGACACTCTATGGCTGGATACTTCTATCCAGAAAGAGAAAAAGACAGAGTACGTTATCTGCACAGGAAGTTGCTTAGACGCAGAGTGATCATTGTAAAGGAGCTCAAGGTAAAAAGCCCTTTGTCTATTTGGTTAATTTTGACATTCGATTTTTCTATTGTACCATTCTAAAATGTCTCAACACAAATGCGATCGTTTTTCAAAAGCTATTTGGTCTGTGGAATGGAAACAATTGCAGGTCATGGTAGCTCTATGAACTATATACGTAATGTTGGTTTGGTTATTTATTTTATTAGAAACGATAGTATCTGACTATCTAATTACTCAGTTATAAAGCATCAGAACAGAAGTGAAAATGATACTCAAATTGACTTCACTGGTGTCACAAAAAATTACTCACATTAAAAATTCCATCCTATGTTTATTTGTTCGCTGGAAACAGATAAATATTATCACGAGCAGCAATAATCGCCATACTCAAATATGTCCACCCAACCCCCTCCTACCTGGCTCCACCCCAGCCTCGCTTTATCTCTGCCTAGCCCTATCTCTGCCTCGCTCCATCTCTACCTCGCTCTATCTCTGCCTCGCTCTATCTCTGCCTCACTCTACCTCTGCCTCGCTCTATCTCTGCCTCGCTCTATCTCTGCCTCGCTCCATCTCTACCTCGCTCTATTTCTGCCTCGCTCTATCTCTACCTCGCTCTCTCTCTGCCCCACTCTATTTCTGTCTTGCTCTATTTCTGGTTTTCCCCTTGTGCCGATCATCCCCTGCTTTGCCCTACGCCTTTACCACTCCTGGTCAACTTCACACTCTCCATCTCTCCCTTTCATTCTCTCTTTCATCGGCTCAATAAATACAAGATACAATATGTCAGTGTGACAGCATGTGTTTCATTGCGCGCCAGCCTTCTGCCACCATCCAAAGTAAATTTCTGGTGAACTTGTCTCCTCTGATAATAATGGAAAAATTGAAACCCACAACTATCTCTAGTTCGAAAACAAATGGCTAAACTAAATTTGATCCCATAACTAAGTGGTCCAATCTACAGTTTTCAACCCTCTTGTCATGGTGAAAATGAGCAAATATCAAATGGACAAAATTATTTTTATTTAAACTTCTGCTGTTACGAATTTTAAAAAAAATCCTCATTTCTAGAGAAAATAAGTTTATTTTGCCAAAAAACTATTTAGCTCAAGTTGTTTGGTACTAAAGATGTATCCAACACAAGATGTCTCTGCATTTATCGGTACACGCTCCAGTAGAAATGAAGCAGTTCATACCTAGTTACTCAAATAAGATTTCAAAATTTTATTTGGCGTCCAGGATGTGTTGATGGTGAAAAGACAAGACAATGAGAACAAAACGGCAGTAAAGGACTTGGTGGACGACATCAGGTCACTCTGTTGCTCAAGCAAACGCAAGGATCAAGAGGAATGCTACATTTGTGAGGAGATCGCATTTATAGATGAGCTACATTGGTGCAGTGACTGCAACAGCTATTTCTGCAGTGTGAGTCCACTCACTTTCTTACCGCCATGACAGTTGGTAGAAATGACAATTATTTACGTAATAAACAAAACTTAATTATCGATAATTCGAGGATGACAATTGAAAGTAGACTTTAAAAATCAAAGTGCAGTTAATTTCGATTTGTGATAATCTGAATGTTGAAAACCAAATCAAATTCAAGACTCATTTCTTTCACAGGACTGTTTCAACATAACACTGAACCACAAGTGTCCGTGTAACCCAGACGAGAACTTGACATATGATCATGTGACTGACTCAGACTTTGAAGATGACGTGCAGGAGCAGATCGTTACTCAGTACTACGCCTATGTGGACAGTGGCCTCACCAGAGACAGCAATGACACGTTGCCAGAGGAGGAGATAGCTATGTCAGCTGTCCCTCATACCAGACAGGATCCTCGCGAGTTTTTCAGACAAAACAGTAGAAACAGGACCTCTTGGATGTATGCGGCCCGGGTGGAGACCTAGCCCACCTCGCACTATCAAAGTTCCAGCTATTTCATTAGATGTTATTTATCAGGCTACCAAAGTGTGTTGTTTCCACGGCGATGGCTGGTGAAAGTTTGTGCAGGAGTGATCTAATCCATATCATTGGACAGAAGCTGAGCTAAATGTGATTCATATCCCATTCCTGGAGCTCGGAATTTCTTTTATTTACTTTTTTTACAAAAGAGGCCTAAAGTGGCTGATTGATTGCAGTAATATTTTATACTTAACATTACGGTGTGTCAATTATATTGAAGAAACTCTGTTAGTTTCAAGCGCTCTCTTGTATCAGAGGGATGTGTAGTATTACCACCAATTGATTGTTACACACAGCACTGAGCTGCAGTACTATTCTTTGCTAGAAAGTGAGTTGTATGAAGATTTAAGTTTTTTTCTGTATCAGAGACTAATTTGTTGGTTGTTATGCAACAAATAAAATGACTTGTATGCCCCATACTATGGATTATCCCCAAACCTCACAACTATGTTTCGCACAACCTTTTTTTACGTAGAAATCATTAGAGTAAGATCTAAAACGTCACCATTTACTTTTTTTTGTAAAATGTAACAGTGGTACTTTTTCCTGAATGACATCATAAAAACCTCACAAACCAAAGCTTTTGTAAGGAAACTGTCATAGAACGTATTAATATCTAACAACATCTGTGTTTACTGCATTCCTATCTAGCATTATTGTTTGTCTAGAATACCGAGTGAGCTTGTTTGTGCCAAGGCCTGGAATACTAGTGAGCTGAAATTGCACTACCTCTGGTGATTTAGTACTATCTCTGGTGATATAGTACTACCTAATAGGTAGTACTATATCACTATAGGTAGTACCTATAGTGATATAGTACTACCTATAGTGATATAGTACTACCTACAGTGATATAGTACTACCTATAGTGATACAGTACTACCTACAGTGATATAGTACTACCTCTAGTGATATAGTACTACCTATAGTGATATAGTACTACCTATAGTGATATAGTACTATCGCTGGTGGTATAGTCGGTTTATTTATTTATAAAAAAAATAATACATGATTAACAAAATAGACACAGAGCATACAATCAACAGCATTGGGTAGAACCAAGCAATAGAGATATATAATACAGTATTAACAATCAAAAGTATTAGTAAAAGCTTGGAGGCATTTGTTCGAGGCAGATATAGAGGCAAGTGCGCGGTGTGTGTGGCTTCGTTTTTTAGTCTTTGTTTCATAAAAAAACGGAGAAACTGATGTTATATACATGACAGTGGGTGCTGGGATGACATCTATCGGTCCTGAAGTCCTGAGAAATCTTTGAGAATTCTCAATTTTCTTCAAATAACTGTTATGTAAACTTAATTTAATTGTTTAATAATAACAAAAAATGTTAAATAATAGTTAAATAAACAAAAAGCTTTAATTATTTTAAAGTTTTAAATTCAATATGGTAAGTTATAACACAAATTCTAAAAAGGAAATCCCCAGGAATTCTTCAAGACTTCCCAAAAAACTTCAGGACCGATAGATGTCATCCCAACACTCGACTGTGTTTGTAGACAAACAACTCAGTCAGTCCTCGCTGGAAGAGGAGCTAGCGATGGCGTGTTTTATAGCTGAGTACATAAGTAGACCAAAGGCTTCACCACTGGCTGAGGGCTGGGAGAGGGGTGCCTCATCTCTGTACTTTGCCAACTGGTTGAGAATAATTCGTATGTGAGAGGTGACCAGACGCAGCGCTGAGAGGTGCTACAAATAATTAAATGCAGCTAGTCACTCGACAGCTCTCTCCAGTTGTCAGCGACAGCAAGCAGGCCCTCTCCACCAATAAAACACAGGCATTGCTGCTCCTTTGCCCAACCAACTCTCAAGTACAAAAACCAAAAGTGCGTGCCTAAAGATATCAACATGACCAGAGACCGGTAATGAGTAGAGAGCTAGACTGGACTATACTAGACTATACTATACGGTACCTTTGTTGTGAAGTGAAGGATCTGTCCCATGTTGACATATCCAGCTGAGGAGAAAGTGTCCGAGTAGCATTCAAAGTCAAATGTCTTCAGCCAGCTACAAACACAGCAGCCAAAGTACACCCCTGCAGACACGTCTAGCTACATCACTTGCAGACATGCCTAGCAACACCCCTTGCCAAAAAAGCTAGCTACACCCCTTGTATACAGGCTAGCTACACCCTTTGTAAACAAGCTAGCTACACCCCTTGAAGACAAGTCTAGCTACACCCCTTGCAGACAAAGCTAGTTACACCCCTTGCATACAATGCTAGCTACATCACATGCAGGCAAGGCTACCTACATCACTTGCAGACAAGGCTAGCCACATCACACGAACCAGATACAACTGAATGCCCATCAATAAGTAACTTTACCTTGAAATTTTCATGTCCTCGTCTGCTGTGCTATCTGGCACCTGGCAGGGGCTATTTATACCCTGTGGGGCCATTTCAGTGGCAGGTAAATGGTGATGGGAGAGATGTTGTGTGTTGGGGCACCTGCAAGCACATGTCAAGTATAACATTAGCTAGATGCACCTTGCACAGTGATAGTGACACAGTAAGATGTTGAAATGAACAGTACATACTGTATAGTAAGACAATGCCTACCTGATCTTGAGGGCTGACTTCTTGGTGTTCTCTTGCTTGAATTTAGCTATTTGTTCAGAGGGCATTGAGTACATGATGTCTAGACTATCTCTGAGAGGGGCAAGTGTTTCATATGTTAGCCTTTCATTCATCTATAGGTAAATGTGAATGATAGTACGCAGTTATATACAGTTATATATGGTAGTACACAGTGATATATGGTAGTACACAGTTATATATGGTAGTACACAGTTACACATAGTAGTATACAGTTATATATATTAGTATACAGCTGTATATAGTAGTACAAGTGCAGTACATATGAGTGTGTAGTAGATTGTTACCTCCAAGTAGTACTTTTTCCTGGGAGGTTGCTCATCCAAAAACGACACCTTCCTCACCTTTTGTTTCACAACCACAGATGTAGGCGTGTCTGGTTTTATAGCCAAATCAGCTTTCTTCTATGTGTATCAATAATAACAGGTCATTGGACAAGAGTTTTAAAAATCAACCAATCACCAGTAACTATATAAACCCAATGATTAGCGTTGACAGAAACAATTCAATTTAAGACATTGAAGGGAGTACGCAGGTTACTGGATAGACTTGAATAAAAAAGATCCTTACAAGTTCTTTACTTACCCAGTTGTTGTATAAAGTATGAGATATTGAGGACAAAACACAGGAGATCTTTTATATCTCATAGCATATCCATTGCATCACAATAAGAGTATTCGCGACCTGTTCGGCGAACAACATACGAAAAGTAACAGGTGTTCGTAATTCAATACGTCGCGTATACAACAGTGCATTAGTTTAGAACAAGATAAATATTCAATAAAATGTTATAGTTTACCGAACAAATCATAAAGAAGACAACTCCCAATTTTTCAAATAAAAAATATAATAAAATTTGAGCTGTTATAAACTGAGATAGTTTGTAAACCTGCCCTTCAATTTAGTTAATCTTAAATGCTTGCTATTATTAGTATTTTAGAGAATCTAAAATACTATTGTTCTTCCTTCTTTTTTTTTTCTTATTATTCTTATTATTATTCTTTCGCGCAAACCTTGCCAAACTGTAATCAGTTTTTCTCAAGAACTGTTAGAGATAGAGCTACAAAGTTTTTTGCGAAAGGATCGTGAGGCATCGGGCCAAAAAATAAGTTAGTTATGAAGTGACAGAACATTCCAGAACATCGCAATCCAGGTGCGAAAACAGGTAAAAAATCATTTTCAAAATCATCAAATTGGCTGAAAAAACGTAGACCCGATTGACGAAAAAATACCAAATTTTGAAAGATGGTGCATTTTGCTAACTTTCTGATTCGACATTATGACACGACATTAAAAAGTTGTTCGGAAGCGGCCATCTTGGATTTTTGTGAAAATCACAGTTTTTAGCATAAAACAGCTTCCCGTTAAAGAACCAACAGGCGGAATTAGCTGAAATTTACAACAAACATGTGCCACAGTGTATCGATGTACCAATTTGAACTTCAAAGCGATCGCATAAAACCGTTTCAAGTTTTTACATTTTCAAACTTGAAAAACTAAACAGAAACAGCACTTTTCAATGCTTTCCGAGACCAGAATGGAACTAGTCAGCGACAAGTAACTTATGAGGCAGTATAGCCCAATGCTTTAACTTTCTAAAAGTAGAGGTTACAAGTTTCTCGCAATACTGCCAACACAGCTATCCCATTTTCAAAAGAGGTCTTCCAAACGGCAAAATGACCATAACTCAAAGACGGTTACTCCGATTTTCATAAATTTTGCATGGTTGTGATCGCATTGTAACCCTCTCTCAGATTAACACCCGTCACTTTTCAGATCTTGGGTGAAAGAGTCAAAGCGCGCGCGGTTTTCAATGTGTGACAAAAGTGTTCGTTATTTACTGTTTTCACCGCGGAAAAATTTTTCTCCTTCAAAACTTTAGCACAAACAGTATTCAGGTGACAAAATGAGCAATTTTGAATAAATTTGAAAATATTTGACGAGTATTTAGCGATGCCCGAACCCAAAATACTTTTTTGTATGTAGGCTACACCACCTTCTTTTTATTTTAAGCTGTTTGTGAACCACATTCAGCAGTGCTAGATGGCTAAATGGTCGATGCTGCGTCCTGCTGTGGACAGGGTTTGGGTTCGATTCCCACGTGGGGACTTCTTTTTTGCATGAATATAACTATTGTCAGAAGAGAGGAGGCAAGTCAGCATGAGTATATGTAGTAACAGGATTGCATGTTGTATTGGCAATTATGAAGCGTGTGTTTGTGTGGCTCCAGCAAAGAAAGCATCAAGGCAGCTTCAAAAAGCTGCTTTTTTGCAAAAATAAAAGCTATCAATAAACAGTCGTCAGGTTGTACTAAAGTAAATTGCACAACTTATAGCTTATAACTTATAGCTGGATGGCTAAGGTGGTCGCCTGCTGTGTTAGTGGTCCAGGTACGATTCCAAGTGGTGGAAACTTCTTTTCACTTAACAAGTTTTTGTAAGTAAAAGTTTACCGCTAAACATAACCATTAAGAATAATGGGGGTGTTAAAGAATTATTGTGTCAGTGAGAGGTTGATGGAGCAGTGGGTCGAGTGTGTGATTTAACGCAGTCAGTCCAGGTGTTCAAATCCACTTGGCATCAATTTTAATTTATTGATTCTCTAAAATACTCTTGTTTTTGCTCGCAAACACAAATCAATATCTAGTTTTGAATTATATTTCAAGGATGTAAAACCCGTCTATGAAAATGAAAAAAAGCAAATCGCTGGTTATTATTTATTTACTGTTCAGTTTCATTCGCGACCTACAAACAGTATAAATAAATACTCGCTGATTACTTTTTTATTTAGTGAGCTACTTTTTGTTGACCCATGGGTTTCGAACAAAATGATTATTTATTGATTAAATCTATTGCCGGTCTGATTATGTTTATTGCAATTTGTTCGGCGAACAGAGGTCGCAAATACTCTTAATAGCGATTAATATTATCACTACCAAACCAAGTGCGCATTTTGAATTTTGTCCTTTGTATGCCAAGTGTTCAACCATAATAAGTTTAATCGTCAGTCAAATACAGCCGTGGTTATTGATTAGCTCGGTTGATACGATGTTTCTATCAAAATCTTCTATTTAACAGTAAATGCCTTCCAATTCTGTCACTCACCTCATGTTCTTTCTTTTCCTCCTTCTCCTTGTCTCTACCTGGGGAGGAGACGACCTTCACCTCTACAACCTGCTTACCTAACACTTCTCCTCTCTCACTAAAACATGCCGACACAGTTCAATTAATGCCATTGCCTTCACATTAATTTAAATTGAAATCAGGAGTTGCCCTCTCCTTACCAATTATGAGTCGTATTACGATAACTAAAAATCGCTAGCAATTAGAAATGATCTGGTGCCATTTGTCAGAAGGAAAATATTCATTAATATCATTACGATGATGGCAATTGGGGGTATTACCATATGTACATAGCATCATGGATTTTTCAGGGTTTCCATAACATATTATGTTGGCTAATAGCAATAACAATCATACCAAAAACCATCTTGTCTTTTTTCCGCAAGTGAATAAAAGTGCTGATATTTGTAATTTTACTAAAAATGAGCAGAAAACAACATGAAATAATAATTCCTATCCAAGTGTTACCAGCTCAAGTCATCAGAAAGAAATTACTTTCTGTAATTTGCAGTTGCCGTTATGTGAGTGTAAAAAGAACAGCACGAACATTATCAACACACTGGATGAAGTGTAATCTGCAGGTGTTCTAGTGAGTAGTAAGTAAACCGTCACAATTTGTATGTACAGCATATAAACTTGTTGTTATTGAAAACAAGGACACTCAACACATGATAGCTTAAAATAATAACAACAACGGCAAAACAATAGCGTGTATTCTCTTAATCCTGTAGTTCAGTTTTCTTCCACCCCAAAACAGATTCAAACCAAAGTTTTTAAACCAATAAGATAACGAATGAGAATTGCTTTCCCATAAATGACGCAGACAAGACAACTCCAGTAACAAACGAATTGTTCACTTACTTTTCTAGAGTGAAAGCTACGGAGGTACTTTTCCTATTGGGCCCACCGATGCAAGTATTTCTGCAGGCAAAGCTGTAGGTTAACTCCATGCTAGACTCAGCCACACTCCAAGGTACTAGCAGACTGAAGTTACCCCTGTAATCCTCCGTGGTACGGGCGTTATAGCAGGCAGCCGTGAGCATCCATGGGGTGAAGGAGCTGCAGTCTATACGGAGAGCAGGCCAAGTATATAATATAAAAGAGTATACTGTTTCATTACTAGCTAGAACTTTTACACCAAAAATCTGTATTGCATAATAGAAAAGCGGAGAATGCTAGCCGGAGGTGTGGGGGGGGGGGGGGGGGGGGACAACTAATATGTGCAGATAAAAATGACCCTAGTTCTCTCTAACACTGGGTTTATTTCTGTGAATGGGATGAGTTTACAAAAAGAAGATTATTTATGCGCCAAAAGCACAAGTCGTATGAGACTCTTACACAGAGATTTCTTTGTCGGATCAGTGTGTACATGACAAGCATGCACCGCAAGGTCCCTGCTCTCCTGATCTGTAAAGAATGGGGTGGCTTTAACACATAGCCCTGGTACCTGACTTGAAACTTTGAATGTGACGGGACACTGCGTATCCATCTTTGCATATAACTTGTTCAACTTCTTTGAGTACTATAATAGAAGGGTCAGGTGGGTTAGAAGGGGAGACAACCCTGTAGCCTACACAGAGAAAACAAATTTCTAATATAGGTCCTCAGTTCAAGAAAGTGAAGATAAAATCCTTACTCAAAGTTACAAAACGCAGGAAGAAAAGCATTTTGAGACATTAATAATTCATAGATGAAGAAGCATAGCTAGACAAAAGTCTTTGGCTGTAGGACATTATGGGCAAGTACAGACATGTCGCAATCAATCACGCAAAGGCCAGCCTATTGTCTGTTTAACTGAGTGACACAAACCACAAACACAAGTATATAAACACACCACACCAGCCTACCTCCAGCAACTGGAGCATGACTACCTTCAAGCTAATTATAGATAGAATACAGCAATAATTAATATTTCACTCACCACCCAAGGTGTGCTCTTTGTCACTTTGGTTTTGGCTGGAAAGCACAAGTTAAAAGAGTGCCGGCCCTCAAACACCCTACAAATACAACAATTGACTTCAACAAACAGGTAAAAGCAATCGATATAGACAAGCAGGCTCTGAGAAAAGTTAGACCATTGGAGCGGTAATAAAGCATGGTCTTGGCAAGGGTGATGAAAGGTGAACTATAGAATAGTTAGAATGTTCCAAAACCAATAAAGTCCCCAAATAAGACAAAAGTAAACCAGTGGCTTGGAAAGGATGATGCAATATAATATAATATATGCTGTAGAAGCCATTGACACCTGCTTTCACCTGTCAATCTTGATGACCACAAAAAAAAGCGCTACAACAATAGCTAGAAGAAATAGGGCGCGTTTGTCATAGATAACCATCTAAAAATTACTTTTTTCTTTCAGCACCCTCCCAATTAACAGAGAACAAGTGCTTGTTTGTGGCCTGGTAAAACTATGACAGGTTTGTAAGAAAGAAGAGAATTATGACAGAAAAACTTTGGAGACTGGCCATGCAAAAGCTAGAAAGACAAACAAATAATTTCATTTGTTCCAGTTTGCAATTGTTAATAAATAACTACAGACATCAATGTCAACACAGATCTTACCCTTCAGTTGTGGGTCTGCTTGTCATAGCTGTGAGTGCATCTGTGGGAGTAGATGGTGATGGCAATGAGGAAAAGCTGGCAGCAGGTGAGTGGCCGGCAGCGGGCGAATTTATAGAGGAAGACTCAAATGTTGATGCTTGAGTGGAGGCGTGTATAACAGTAGTGTTGTTGTCGCTGTAACACTGCTGCACTGGTGTGGGAATCATAGCCGGTGTGGCGTATGGAGGTGGTGAAGGCTGAATACTGCAATGCTGTACATCAAAAGCTGCCGGTGAAGGCATTTGACTAGAGGTCGATTGAAATGACATGTTTGCATGCCTTGTGACACCAGATATCATAGGATCAGCAGCAAACGCTGGTGAACTAAAACAAAAAGTTGAAGGTATCAAGGTTTCCATCATAGACACCATTAACCTTAAATGATCAGACAATCCATTGGATGAAGTTATAGAGGTCAAAGGTTGCCTCTTTGGTAAAACATACAGAAGCTCTCGTTTATTGAGCACATGTTCTATTGCGTCTGAGTCGAGGTCATCGAGCAATGCCGATAGAGAGTTCTGAGATGATAAGTTGTTGTCGCTTTCATTCTGCTGTTCAGTATAGTTCATGATAACTTGTTTTGATTGCTCACAGTCTGCAACAATTACATGTATAATGCATGTCAACCCTCCAACCAACAATACAAGATATATCAGTATGGAATAAATAATATTGAATATTTTACTTTGCCGAGTTTCGTCTTACTACATGCACCCGATTTCGTTTTGTTTTCACCCAATTTTGCCGACATGCTCATACATACATCATTACGCCATATCATAATAATATACGATAATGATGATATGCACATATAATAGTAGGATAATGCCAATGAACACTATATGAATAACTAATAATAATAATGATCGCATGCTGTTTCATTTACATAAAAAATCATATGACATGCAACTAGTAAGTATATGAAAAAAAACACACACTACTTCCACCACTACCAGCTGGTAAGTTGTAATAAATAATAGTTATTACTATCATCATTAGTATTTGGTGTAATAAGAATTAATAATACACAACAAATATAATTAATCAAATTACCATTGTAGTTTAATGTTACAACACCTATCTAAGGATGGTGTTCGATTACAGAAATAATTATTGAATAAGAGCTGAAGTAATACATAATAATATATATATATATTATATCATGAGAAATGAAATAACCTAAAAAAATCAAATAATGATGATCAGTTTTTATTTAGTTAGTTCTGTTATTTATTTACTCTGAATCATTATTATTAAATTACTTAATGATTATAATAACAGCCACATCACCCATCTATCTATCATCATCATCCTCATCCACTCACCCAAGAACAAGCAATAATAATAATTATATAATAATTATTGCTCATAAAAAAACAATTAATAATAATTGCTTGATTGATGATAAATATCAATAATAATTTATAAGCTAGTATTACTACCGTTACTATTAAATTTAATTGTTAGTCTGATTAGTTGCTGACTGAGTGAGAAATAGTTGTGGTTCTCAATTTAAATTATTAATAATAATAAACATTATTAAGAATTATTCATAATAATAACAACAATAATTCATAATTAATATATTCAATTAATAAAAAGTAAAACACAAAACAACAGACCAGTCAGTCAGTCATAGTTATGTCGTGACACACTGATTGATTGATTCAGAGAAACTGTAGACAACACAACAGCAAGAGGAGACAAGACAGCGACGATAGATTTAACTTTTTTTGTCAACCATCAGTGTGGTAGTTCCAATCTACTGGTCTGGTGTGGTGGTGGGGGAGGATAGCTAGCTCTAACACCACCACAGACCTAGTAGTAGCTCGCTGCATAAAAAAATTGGTGATTTGGGCCACTTTTTGGAAATTTATGTTGTGTTTTGTTTGTTGTTGGTTGGTGGTGCAAAAGCCACCAACAACAAAACATAACAACATTACAGCAACAATAATAATAATTACAACAACATCATTATTATTATTATATTATTATTATTTTATTATGTCGTAATTAATTAATAATAATAATAATTATTATTATTATTATTATTATTATTATTATCAAAGGTAAAGTGGCCCAATTTTCTGCAGTAGGCCTAAGCCCACCACTCAGCCACCGAAACCAAGCCAGTAAATTGAAGCCCACGGTGATCCCTACCACAATAATGCTGCAAAAACTTTAAGCACAGCGCAGCATGCATGTATGTTCAAAGCATGGAACTCCACAGATTATTCGTTGAAATTCGTTTTTCGATACCTCTGCTTGCTGACTCATCTTAAAGCACGTTTTTTATTTTTAAAATAACCTCACTTTCAACCACAATTGCCAAGCTACTAACTGTTTTGTAACTGCTTTTTGTTTTCTTTAGATGCACAGGCTAAAAAAATGTTTTACATTTTTGTCAAGTTCAGAAAATACGACCAATCACAGTTAATTCAGGGATTCCAATGCATTAGGTTTCTCTCGCATGGGAATTGTGGGGGTTTTACGCCGTTTGAAGCAACTTGTTACTTTTTCTAAATAAATTAATTACTGATTATTTATTATTAGCCGGTCAATAGTTATTTGTACCTGCCATTGATTTACGTCACAACATGTTGTTAGTTGTAAAGTTTCATTTGTCCTTACATTTTTATTATTATATCAACACACACTACTTAGCCACTTACTACAGTAATTATTAATTATTATTATTATTTATTAATAAAAAAAATAAATAAATAATTATTATAATATTATTAATGAAGTTATTGTAATTACTATACTTATTTAATACTATTATTAAATTATTATTATTATTGTCTGTGGACCACAGACAGACAGCCATAATACATACAAAATTACATGCATGAAAAATAATAAAAAATAAATTGATTGAATCTGATAATAAATAATAAATGAATAATAATAAATAATAATAAATGATAATTAATTGGGTTAATAATTGCACAGGCCTACTACTACTACTGCAGACATTGGTGGGTTTTGGGCCACTTTTAGGAACTTTATTATTATGTTGTTGTGTTTTGTAGTTGGTGTTTGGAAGGTAAGTCGTCATGGTTTGACAAATCTGTCTTCACGTGCTGGCCTGCTGGTTCAAAAATGATTTGGGCAACACTCCCCCAAGAAGTTACCAAAAATAAAACCTTCTGTGCTGTCGATATTGATCTTTTTTTATTCCAATCAGACGGCTACCTGAAAAGCAGTAACAGCATGTTTTCAATATTTGTGCTTGCAAATGGCGTGTCACGCAAAATTTATTGTATTTCCTGAGTTTTCTAACTAGTAAGTCCTTATTACTCATAGGGGCAATGAAGAGTCCTCGTCTCAGATTTGAAACTGCGGGCACTCGTATTAACTCGTATTAGTGTTGTGATGATCCGCAACACAAGCTCGCCGAGGAAAATAGAGACAATGCGCCCTGTTATAATTAATCGTTCTAGCCTAGCGCTTTCAAACTGTTCAATGAAAACGCTTGGTTAGTACAATAATTTGTAACAGGTTGCATCATCTTTAATTTTTTTGGCAAACTCTGGAAGCCCCTCCATGGATCCTCACAACATTTATCGCGGGCTAATACAAGTTCCCCACAATGTTTAAGCTGGAATGAGTGCCCTCTGTCGCCCCTGTAAACTAGGACTAGCTAATTGGGAGATTGCCAATCACAATAAATTTTACGTGGTATGCCATTTGAAAGCATAAATTGTGGAAATATATTGTTGCTGCTTCTCAGTTAGTCATCTGATTGGAATTAACAAAAGGTCTGTATCGACAGCCCAGAGAATTTTTTCTCGGTAATCTCTTGGTGGAGTGCTGCCCAAATTAATTTTGGGCCAGCACTTGAAGACAGAATTACCAGACCATGACTTACCTTTCAAACACCAACTACTAAGCACTACATAAATTTCCTAAAAGTGGCCCAAAACCCATCGATTTTCTGTAGTAGGCCTGTGGATAATTGTCCCTCCATTTTTCTAGGCAGCACAACAATTCTGCGTTACTGAACCTGTGTAAGCTTAGAGTCAGGGCAACAACATGACTGCTGCTGTCTGACTACCCGATTTATCTAGGGAAGACGACTACCGAAAGCTGTTTATCGTCTTGACCTTATATCTGGCGGGCATAACTTCACTAGAGAGCTGGACACATAATTAGAGCTATTCTGTCATTCAACTAGGGGAAATGACTACGGTCAGGTGCCTATCTATCTCAATGTAGATACCAGTACAGCAAAACTCCTTTTAGAGCTGGGCACCGGTATGGCTAGTTGTCCATATGAGTAGGAGGAGATGATTACTGCTAGAGGCCTATCTATCTCAGCGCAGATACCAGGCTAGCAGAACTCACTTTAGAGCTGGGCACCAGTATGGCTAGTTGTCCATATGACTAGGAGGAGATGATTACTGCTAGAGGCCTATCTATCTCAGCACAGATACCAGGCTAGCAGAACTCCCTTTAGAGCCGGGCTCAGGTATGACTACTTGTCCACGAAACTAGGAGGAAATGACTACAACCAGAAGCCTATCTATCTCAGAGAAAAATATCAGGCTAGCAGACTCTTCACTCCTAGAGCTTGGTACAGATAATAAAATAACTACACAAGTAGCTATAGGGTGCATTGACTACCCTCTTACTAAATCAAGTTCAAGTTTTGGGGGTTCAGAGCATCAAGATCTACTGATTTATTTACAAAACTCTTCAGCTTATATACGGAGCAAAAACACTGAAGCCCACAGCATATCACATAGCTTGCAGTTGAAGGAAAATTGCAAACAATAGGGAATAAATTGTAAAGTGGAAGCCGGATTATTATGTGTAGCTCAAGCAACCAAAGATTATAGTAATTTTGTCCATATACATTCCTCAAGGGTCAGGATTGGTACTTCAAATAAACCATCCACAATTATTGTTATGACAATGATAAATAATAATGCAAAAACTGGATAACTTTGCTCAAAAAGACTACAACATCACACAAATAATGACAATAAGCAAAATTATTAGACGATATATTTTTATGGCCATTTTTTTGTTATGCGATTGCTGAAGTAAAACATATGTTTTCACCAAAGCGTACAGAGTGCAAAAGAAATGAAACAGCCACTATGGTTGAACAAAAGTTGCAGCTCGCTGGTTAGTAAACAGATAGGCTTTACAATAATAAATCCAAAATATCATCTAAAATTCTTATTCATTTGGCTATGTATAAAAAGTGTAGAAGGGAAAACATGATGGCTTTTCGTGCGAGACACCATGAATACATGTATTCCTATCTCTACATACCATTGACCCAGAGAGACAGTCCAGCTTTTTACAGTTTTCTTAAATCAAAATCAGGAATTGGTAATTAAATAAAATCACTTAGGAGTGCAAGCTCGGGTGTGTTGCTAGATGATCCAATTACCATAGCTGGTGAAATGATTGGTTATTTTAAGAGTTTCTTTAATCCAAGTGATGCGAGCTACCAGACAAAAAAAGAAATTAGGTCAAGCGTAAGGTCAGTACGATGGAACTGGAGAGAGTAATAAACTTGATGCATAATCTGAGAGCAGGGAAAGCTGTTGATCCTAACTTAATTGGAAAAAGAACTTCAATTTAGCTCTTGAATGAGCTTCTTTAAACTGACCAGCATTTTTCAATACCTGGCAGACATATCTACGTTGCCATCAGGATTGGGAATAGCGGTTTTTGAAAAATCAATCAATGGTGCTCATCGCTGGTGTTAATCGCTAGTCACGCACAAGCGATTATAGCACATTCAGCAAATAGCCCAATCGCTAAAGTACTAGTAATCGATGAAACAAATCGCTGGTTTATCTGCTACCCAAGTCATTCATGCATACAAATGGTAGTCAACTTGGAAGCACTGCATTTGCCTGTTTGATCAGTTGATCATACCGTAGAGGCATTTGTGTATGCACATAACTTTAAAGCATTAGTGATGCGGCATCGCACTTTAAGGAATATATAGGCTACTGTTTACCTAATCTGCTCTGCCATTATTTACCTCCAATTAAAAGTTGATGTTTTTAGCCAATTTTTCATGCCCTGTTTGCTGTGTAATAAAACATGTGGTTCATGTTTATATGTCTTCATTCATTGGTTTAGGATTATTTGCAAAGTTATCAAAAGACTTGAAAATGTTATCAGCGGTTTCATCAACGGAAATGATGGTATTTCTATGGTGGCTCATAACGTTAGGCAGTTTTGTTTTCAAAGCATATGAACGGATTTCAAATAGTCTAGGCGGTTTGCAAAGCGTCTTTTACATTGAAAATAATTGGGTAATTGTAGCAAAATAGCCCAAGAAACTATGTTTAAAAACGGGCTTGTTGGTTATAAAAAATTAATCGTTGGCCTCAGCAGTTGCGGGATTCATGCTATAAAACTGTATTTCCTGTCTAACAATCGTAAATTCTGCAAACCGTATAGTTGCCTTACAAATAATTTAGACGGCTTAGAAATGATTGAGATGATTTAGAAAATAACAAACCATATGGACGCTTTAGAAAGAGTATGAACTATTTACAAACCATATGAAATATTTTGAAATAGTCTGAACTGTTTTAAAATAGTTGGAAAAGTTTGCAAAGCACACGGCTTTCGAACCAAAAGCGATCATCATTTTATTTATAACCTCTATGCAACTTTATTAACATAGACGTAGATCAAAAGACATAGAGCAAATTAATTAACTGTATAAAACTGTTGTTGAGCATAATCTCTAAAATTAATTTTTAGGTTTATAATTAGGTTGTATTTATTATTTAAAATAATTTTAAGACAAATAATATTTAATAAATAAAAACATTCATTTATTTATTTAAAGAAAATTCAATTGATCGGTGTTTAGGACAAACATTATCAATCATAAATTAACTGTAGATCTATGATCAATAGAGCAAACCAGCAAATCGACTCGGATTTTCAAAGCCCCGGAACGATTTCACAAAGCATTCAGAAGTTTGGCAAAAGTTCAGGCTATTTGAAAATTCGTTCAAGCGGTTTGGAAACACTCAGACTTTTTAAAATGCAAAACACAAAACGTTTTGAGCCACCATATATTCTCTAGTTTGAAATAACTTAGTATGCACACCAGCAGAAAGCCTTATTTCCTAGTTTGTAACAGCATTAGCAAAAGTGATTTAATCCCAAGTTTAGCAATCAGTAATTCACAACCCTGATTACCATCTATCTGGCAATGTGCAAATGGAACACAGTCATTAGGGAGGGTCGAGATTTTGTGCAGGTAATTAAAGACCAGTGTCTCGAACCAGCATAAGTTTTAAAATGTTGGAGCACATAATTCTACTCAACATGGTTACAAAGCTAAATGATATACTGATTCATAACCAGCATGGTTTTAGAAAGGTCAGTGATTAGCCGCAACACAAGGCATAATGCAACAAGTTGAACAGGGAAACTGTGTAAAAGGAGCTATATTGGATTTTTCTAAGGCATTGATAAAGTGCCTCACGATTTGCTAATATAGAAAATGGAGGCATACGGTTTTACAAGTGAGATCTTGCAGTGGGTTCTAGGATTTTTGTCAGGCAGAAAACAGAGAGTATTGCTGAAGGATCATGCCTCAAATTTCAAGACAGTTACCTCGGATGTTCTTCAGGGTTGTGTTGGGGTCAATCCTTTGTCTGATTTACATCAATGATATGTGTGTAGGATTAACATCCAATATTAGAATTTTCGTGGACGATGCATTGATCCATTTAACATTGAAAAATGAGAATACTGCAATAATTTCTCAGGACGGTTTGGACACATTAGAGGTCTGGGCAAAAATGCGGGGTATGTATTTTAACACAGGAAAGTGCTCCTTGATAACTCTTGAAAATGGAGCAAGAGTAGTATCTCTTGATTTTGACTACACATTGGAAAATGTAGAGCTAACAGAAGTTGAATCTTGTAAGTATTTTGGTGTGACAATCTTGACCAAGTTTGACTGGAGTGAGCATATTACTGGAAAATGCTCTGACACTCTGAGAGCTCCTGGACTTTTGCTTTGTACAATATTAAGAGCACCTGAAAAAATTAAGCTACTGGCATACAAAATTCTATGTAGACCTAACTTGAGTATGCGAAACAACTTTGGGACCCTCTTTTGATCTAGCACATAAATAATTTGGAGCTGGTGCAAAATAAGGCAGTTCGTTTTGTTAGGAAAATGAGGGGAGATTTGGAATCACCGAGAAAATAGAAGCCTTAGGGCTCAAATTACTTTCAAATTGCAAAAAGACTCAGCGATTGCGAACGTTCTCTTTATCAATTGGCGATTCCGAAGAGCCTCGTGAAGAAAGTAACGAAACGACAAACCACTTTTTCCCACCCACAGTCATAAAACAGAATTCAGGCACAGGGTATTGCTGGAGCAGTTTTCACAGATAGTAGAATGTATTGTTACAGCTTTATAATGCGATCAGACAGAGAGAGTGCTTCGTGGTCAAGGAAGCCAACCTTAGTACATTTCTTTTAAATCGTAGATGATCCCCTCTTCGCTTGTAGAGTGGTCGAGATACTCAATATGAACTTGAACTATCGTATTTTGTAATAATAATCATCAACACATACATGATGGTAATAATAGTTGAAATGAGTATCATTATGATACAACAACAGCGTCTCCAAAATACTCGCCTTACCTCTATTATCATAATCTATTATTATTAATTAATTATTTTATTATTTATTAATAAAACTTTTAATTAGCATTTATTAATGTTTTATTTGTTATAAATAATAATACTCTTTTATTATTATTATTTACTATGTTTTTATTATTTCTGATGCGGGTTATTAATTATTAGTTTAATTGTTGTTAATGCATTGTTATTATTATTCATCATTGAACCAGTTCTCATTTTTATTATGCGCATATTTTTCTGCAAAAAATATTTCATGCACAGTCCTGCCTTATTGACCATGAAAAACCTGTTTCATCATTCCAGGTTTCAGGTTAACTGACCAGCTTCATGTTTTGTATCAATTTGCTGGTTAAGGATTTTTTTAAAAAAATATGACTAGCATACTATGTCCTTAGTAGTTGCTGCAGACTCATATCACTCAGAAACATTCTCCGCAAGTCACCAGAGCGTGTTGTCTTTTCTCATGGCGACGTACTAACAACAACATACATGACATATGACTCACAATCAAGATGTTTCGATAAAAAAACTTTCATAGAAAGACTAATGTGGAGCGATCAGTAGCAGGTGACGAGGATGAGGTTTTAACAATTACATTAATTTCAAGTAGTTCTAAAACTGATTTGGTACTTGGATTAGAGATAACTTTGATAGGAATAGTTTTATTATTATGCAATAAGTAGTAAGCTACCTTAAATAATAAAATTATTGGTTAAAATATCATCTACTATAAAATAAATAGAAAAAATTACTTTATTGAATTCAGTGTCCACTTTTAATAAGATTCAACAGGTCTACTTTTCTATAGCAAATAGTTCACCGGAGCATAGAACCAAAATCGCCAGAACATAGGACTATCAAAATATGGAGCTGGACTCGGATTTTCATGATCAATCATACATGAGTGTTTTCCGCAACTGCAGAAAATATTCATATCTGACTCGGCTTTAAACCCGAGGTCTCACGACAATATTGTCTACCCCGCCGGCCAAACGTTCATGCAGAAAACACTCGTGCTTGATTGACCATCCAAATGTTTCCTAGCAACAAAAAATTCCATGTAAAAGAAGTGGCCTACAAAAGTATATCATGTATAGCGGTTAGGTGGCCATTAGTATGGATAATGAATAATTTAAGACTTATAGTCAACAATAATGGCAAAAAAATTGTCAAAGTTGTATTCTGCTACTGCGTGCTGAGCACCCCAGTAGTTGTAATGTGGTCATAATTATTTCTGGTTTTAGCTTCTTATTATCTTATGTAGATCAAGAGTGGTCCGATGTCCTCAAATCTTCTCGGAACCACAAGAGTATTGCATTGTTTCCATACGTTATCCAAACAAAGATCTCGCACAGTACTTTCGAGATACTTTGGTCTGAAAGGAAAGGATTACCTCCAAAATCTTCAGTGCATTCCTCAACCATCTGCGGCCATGAGTACGACTGCTGAGTCACCATGCCACAAAGTTAAAATCAATTCTCAAGTATTCCAAGACATTTTTATCCCCGAGTTGATCACTTTGCGTGACGTATGTGAGAGAAATGACATGGAAATTCGTATCGCTGGAGGCGCGGTAAGGGACATTCTGTTAAATACAGTACCCCATGATATAGACTTCGCTACCACCGCCCATCCTCAGCGCATGGTTGAAATATTTAATAAAGAAGGAATTAGGATATTGGAATACGGATCTCGAGCTCTGGGACATGGAACAGTGTCTGTACGCATCAATGACACCGTAAGTTGTTACTTTTGTTGCTGTCGAAAGTTTTATTGTCATGTTACCGCCTGCTGTCGCAGCTAGAAAGATGGGTAACTGGATGTTGATAGGTTTTTGCTTCTATGTATAATTCTGCATTCGCACTATTCAACCAAAGCTACTAGGTTTTTAAGTCATTTTCTCGCTAAACACTCCAATGGCATGAAAGTCCTTCATTACATAATCAATAGATAAAATTTAGAAAAGTTTTCAAGTAGTTTATTATACTAGTTGCAAGGTCTTCAATGCAATGTGGCTCACCTGTTTATTCTTGTCTCACCCTGCTCATGCAGCTGCTGATTATCCAATTGTCCAGTTCATCAGTTATGTGTGACATTGTGTCCACTTCACCCCTTTTTAAACATTATTCATCTATATGATTCATATACATAAAACTGTAGTTGCCATCAGGGTTTTTTTAGTAGTTCAGTCACTGTCATTGGTTGTGTCGGTATTAGTGTTTGCAATATCTTTGTTAACTTCAACGAAATATTCGCGGAATAACTTAATTTTAATATACAGTTACCATTGATGTGTCGTGCTTGGTAAATGCCATTTTGCATTTAGAAAGCTCTTACTACGCAGTTTGTCTTGATAAAAACTTTGCTGCCAAAGATTTAAAGAATGGCTCCGGTCATTTCTATATTTATCTGATATGTCATTGATATGTCCTTATGAAGTGCTCCTAATACCAACTTCGTCAAAATTCAATGGATTTCTATATTTTCTTAACACAATTAATAATGAGCATTTTATGAGTGTTGTCTCCCCATTCCCACATCTTCAAAATATTCTGGGAAAACTTATGATGTACGCAAGTGTTTTAGCAAACGCTAAACTTTTGTTTTATATTTTGATCGGACAATTTTTGGATCTTGAAATCACTGAAGTATAACAAATAACAGTACAGGTCATTGATTGATATAAGGTGTGGCTACAAGCACCGATGTTTTGGTGCTGATGTGCCTATACGATGGTTCATGGCTATGTGCAGTTGGCTACACAGGCCGAAGTGGTATGACGATGTACTCGAGCACATCGGTGAGCTGCGACTGAACTGGCCAATCATGCGACACAAAGTGCGGATTTTTGCCTGTTTTATTTCCGACAACGAATTATTTGTTTCCCTGATGTAATAATTATCACAATAAAAACAATAATAATCGAAGAACAATTTCACTGTGATGTATGGCTGGTCTTGTTCACCATGAAAACATTGCTTTCAATATTTTTTTTTGGTTCTGTTTATTATTAAATCTTCCAGATATTATTGTGATTATTCATTAGTTATAATAATAAGTAAATGATGATGTAATAATGCGTTTTATTTTGTTTTACTGGTTATTAATATCAATTATTATTACATTTATACTCAGTAATGTTGGAATTATCAATTACCATTGTTCTATGAGCCTTGTAAAATTAATTCACTGTTCAAACTTTATTATAACATAATAGTTCCTTCGGAGTTGGCAGTGGATGCTCGTTGTTGACAAAATTTCTAACGGAAATGCGTTGTAAATGGTTAAACATGATGAGCTTGGGAAAATATTGGGTTTCAAGCAATCAGAGAACGCCGATGTTTGTTCGGAATCGGGCATAGACCAACATGTTGGTTATGCTCACGGACAGGCCCCACGATGTGCGTAAGTGGACTCGCCCATCGGGAACGCCCATCGCAGGGCCTTCCGATGCAAAACATCGGCCTGTGTAGCCACTCCTTAACTAGTAAGTAGTAATAGCTGCACATGTGGTTAGTAGTAGTAGTAGAAACAAAAGTTTAGCGTTCGCTAAAACACTTGCATATGTCATATGTTTTCCCAGAATATTTTGAAGGGGAGACAACACTCATCTCATGCTTATTATTTATTGTGTTAAAAAAATATAGAAATTAATTGAATTTTGGCAAAGTTGGTATTTGAAGCACTTCATAAGGACATATCAATGACATATCAGATAAATATAGAAATGACCCGAGCCATTCTTTAAGCATGTTTTCTGGGATGAAATGGTGAATCGCGTGTTATTGAAGTTTCATACATTTCTGTTATATTTCTTTCATTTGTGAACAAAAGTCAATAATTGCATTGAACTGATAAATAAGCACCAGTCGTATGTATCTCATTGAGATTGGACTACCATAACATTAGGAGACATATCGTGGAGGAAATCCAGACATGAGGTGTATTCGCGGGTTGGATCGATGCACATCTGCTATTATTTCGAATCCACATCCTTCGGCGGCAAACGAATCGACCCAGGCATTTACATTTTACTACATAATAATAACAAATGATATCCTTCGTTCCGAATCAGATGGTGAAGATATAAAATTCCAGTGCGCATGGTCGGAAGCATAATTATTTTCACATGTGCAAACAATTCATCAATGACAGTTATCATGTTGTTGAATCCTTACTAGTACTCATAGCATGATGCGACGGGAAGTAGCATATTGTGGTAGCGAGCAAAGAATAAACAAATTTACACTTGTCTGGTTGAGAACGTTTATTTCAAGGTAATTCATTCTTGATCAACGATAATCATTACATTTATTTTTATTGTTTTAGCAAATGGCTCTGTTTTTTATTATGATGATCGATTTATTTAAAATATATCAATATTGTACATGACAATCACAACAATTAATAATAATAAACAACATGTATTAATACCCCATGTACATTTACCGATTAGCTCCCGATTTGCCGTTACCGATTGGGTGATTTTGCAACTTCTGTTTCCGGATAAGTCGCCAAACAATTGGTAAGGTGTGATTTGAGGCAATCGGCAGGTTTTGATACGAATCAAAATATCGGTAGACAATTTGTTATTTGACCAATCATATCGCTGTTTGCGGTTTTTGATGTTTCCAACAAAACTGTTTCTCAAGTGCAATTATTTATAGATGAAGAGTTGTTTTTTAGCGTTCCGTCTTTGTTGTTTGAAAGCACTCTATGGCTAACTATGACAGAAATACAGCGAGTTTCATCGGTATTGCGTGAGAATGGCAAGTAGAGAAAAAAATGAGAAAAATCCTTGACGTCATCTCCAATCGGTGAGGTCGAATTGGTGCGTAATCGGTAGATGTACATGCATCAATGTATTATTAATAAATGATGATAAAGTAATAATACCGAGAATGAACTGCTTTGAAACAAATGTCACCCACATGGGTACAAATTAATTTTGTCTGGTGGATCGGTAGTCTCCGCGACCCATGTGAATGCTACGCAAATTAATTCTATTTTTTCCTTGCGGATGGGTTTAAGTGATTCACTTTAAATGTTGTTACCGACCCCTTTGCAATAAATAATTTGAGGGAATTATTGTTTGTTTAATTTATTGTATGGATCGGTCCAGCCTGCGAATACACCCATGTTATTTATAACCAGATAAACTATGAGATTACCACTACCAGAAGTGATGTATTAACAGACGGCCGCCACGCCAGTGTAGAGTTTCACACAGACTGGAGGAAGGATGCCAACCGGAGAGATCTCACTATCAATTCCATGTTCTTAGGTCAGAGCTCTTATCATCTCCTAAAATGCACTAAATTTCTTATGATGTTCTGTTTATTTATGGTTGTTTGGTTCTTTTCTCTTTGGTGGCCTCTTTGTGTACTGGTACTGTTGGGACAGTCATACATGTGGCACTGTAGCTCTTTTGTGACAAATGTTGAATTCAGAGTTCTTAGCTAGATGCTGAAAATCTTGTAATACTTGTCATCAATTTGTGTTTAGTTGGACATTGTCTGACAAAATCTTGGAGTTGTCTATCTAATAACAAAAGTAAACAACTCCTAAGTCATTACTCGTCTCAATAATGAATTGGAACCTGTCAATTTTTACACCTTTTTAATATCAAGTTTTAAATGATTTGAAGTATCGATTAGTATCGGTGTGACTGAATTTAACTTCATTTTAGTTATCCCAGTTGAAATGTACTAAAGAGACTAGCAAGGAGTTGTCCTATCATCAGTACATTCGATTTTGTTTCCGCAATAATAGGTACTGCATCCCCTTTCTCAAAAGCCATTTGGCCCTTGCAGCAGCTTGTATGCAGTGGTAGCGCTATTAAATAGGGTATATGTTACAAGTTGGTGTGGTTTTATTATGATGAAATAACAATATTTGTTATAGAGCCAGCTTAATAAACCATAGAAATTCAAGTTAAGACACTTATCTCTATTGTAAACCTTTTGTTATACAGGAAAAATATAAAAGGGTCTTCCTAATTTGTAGCTGTTTTAATGGAAACGATTGTTTCAGCGAAGCTGTTGTTTCTAGCGGAATACCTCTGGTGTAAATTTTGGGTTGTTTCTTTTGATGGAAATATCTGCGATTCAAGTTATTTGGTCTTGACAGTACAGGTGATTCCTTCTTGTGTGCAAATAAGGTTATAAGTCAGCAAACAGCAAATGATTAATTTGTGTACAAGGGCTGCTGTTTAATCCTTGCCATTGGGCAGATGCATTTACCGTGTCAGGGTGCGGGATTGCAAAATAACTATACTTAATTGAAACGTGTTTTGCCAACCAGCAGTTTTTCCATCAAATTACTACATTAGCATTATCATGAAATTTTCAAGAGAATACAAAAAATTAATAGAGTTTTTAAGTGACAGGTCATTAGTTTTTATGTTTTAGAATATAAAAAGCGTGGAATAGATATTCAACTGCGTATACACGAAGCAATGTTTTTCGAGTTTATCGTCTTGTCTTTTCGCAACTTTTGTCCAAATGCAAGGGTGTTGCCGGATAATTAACCCAGCAGTGTCGGGTTCAAGCATCGAGTTGCAGCGATTTTATAGCCACACGGCGCAATCAATTCAATTGTATTGCTCTATATCGCGTGACCAATATTTTGTTATTTCAAACCTGGACGTAAACGTAAACAATGATTGTTACAAGATTGTAAGATAATTATATAATTAAATATTTATATCCCCCCCCCATCATTATTGAAGGCATATTACTGTTTTTTTCTATCAAATAAATCAACTTTCATAAAATTATTAATAATTATTTATTAACATTCGCAATAATTACTGTTATTTCGGACACAATCACGAAAGAAAGTCAGATGTTCTCAAATTTATTACTACTTGATTTTAATAATAATATTTATTGTATTTCTTTTACATAAACAGTTAGCTCTAAACTTTCTATCAATGAGTCTAAAATTTAAGAGACGGCTTCATATGCTTGTGCATGATATTTTGTGGAGATTTCAAAGAGAGCACAACTCCAAGATATAATTGATTAATTTTTCCCAGCAGTCTTTATTTAATTATTACTGTTGCTTTGTGTAGCAGTTTCACTGTCGATCTACCTAACCATGTAGCAGTTTCACTCTCCATCTAGCTAACCATGTTGTGGTTTCGCTGTCCATCTACCTAACCATGTAGTGATTTCACTCTCCATCTACCTAACCATGTAGTGATTTCACTCTCCATATACCTAACCATGATGTGGTGTGTGATTTGATAGGGTTAGATGGCACCCTCTACGATTACTTCAACGGATACAATGATTTGATGGACAAGAGAGTGCTGTTTGTTGGTGAGGCTCACGACAGAATCAATGAAGACTTCCTCAGGATCATGAGATACTTCAGGTCTGTTACGTACAGCTAAATGTTTTTAACTGTAGAACTTGTAGTGTAATGCATATAAATGTATGTGGTATGTTATACATTACTATGTATAGTGTACAATGTCATATATAGTCCATTGATCTCTCCACCCACCTTGCATTCTCCCAATATTTAGATTCTACGGACGAATCAAGGCCGACCCAGAAGATCATGATCCTCGCACCCTGGAGGTGATTGGACAGAATGCTGAAGGTCTGAAAGGTGTGTACGACTTCCTGTTTCATAGCTGTGCAGTTTACCATCTGAGACTGTATGCGCTACGTGCTGCATGTAATATACAAGCCCTGGGTTATCCTATGAATTGGCTATTTAATATGGTAGGCGTGGCTGGTGAGAGGATATGGGTGGAGTTAAAGAAGATCGTGGCCGGCCACTTTGCAGACCACCAGATCGTACACATAGTAGAGCTTGGCGTGGCAGAACATATTGGTTAGTGTTTGCTATTGCGTCTGCTTGACTATCAATGTTTCCTTACTATCTGGGAGTTGTGTGCTCATTGCAGAGGCAATCCCGCTAGATTGGTATAATAAGTATTTGCTACTTGTGGAAGTGGGTAGTGAGTTGGTGATGTAGAGTCGAGTACTACCAACAGTACTATGAGAAAAAAATTGTTTGAAAAATTGTTTTTGTACTGAAATTTTTGATGTAAGTCTTCTGATGATTTGCAGGTGGTAAATATTAAAAACGGCATCTGAAGGGAAAGTTTGTGAAAACTAGATAAAAATTGTCGCGTAATTTTATAGAATTTGCTGCAGCAATGGGTGAGGACAAGAAAGCAGGAAACAGCCAGAAACTGTATATTGTTGACAAGTTCAGTTTTCACCAGCTTGTAATGCTCTATCTCTGCACATTATTTTGTGTGTATTTAAGTTTGTAAAACCAGAAACAAACTCAATTTTTTCAAAACTTTTACAGTTCCAATAGCTCAGCAGCCGGCGTTCGCTAAACTGTGCCTCATCATTTGATGTCTTAGGCAAAACTGATGGTGGTGATGTTTGTTGTTATCAATTATTATTATTATTTATTAAAGTCAGTAATAAATAAGTTATGATAATAAACTATAATAGTAATTATTATTAATCATGATTTGATGCTAAATGAGAAATATTGAATGTAAACAGTTTGATCATTATGCAGTGTAAACGATATTACTTATTGATATTGTTGATATTGTTGATATTGTTATGAGAATTGCTGCAGCTGAATCTCTGGTACAGATACTGATCACTAAACAAGTGCACAGCGACCGTTACGTAAATTAGTTGCTTGGTGTTTGGACTGTGCTCTGTCATTGGCTGATAGCTTGTAATCAGTAGCAATTACCATTAACAAATGCTCTGTTTCGATAGCGTGTAGTTCTAGTCTCAGCTCCAAGTGCTGTCGCTGGGAGGTCGGGTAGGGGAGTTGTTAAGCCACGAGATACAATAGTGTGATGCTCTCTTGTTGGTACCTTGCAGGGCTGCCAGCAGATGCTGACACCAAAGAGTTTGCTGCTGTCTATGAAAGGTCAGCCAAGTATGACATCACAGAGGCAGCGCTGTTGTCTTCTCTCTTTGCTAACAAACAGCAGGTACCTGCTACTTAATACCTGCTACCTATTATCTACTACCTGCTATCTACAAACTTTTACCTGCTACCTATTGCCTGCCTGTTATGTGCTACCTACTACATGCTACCTACTGCCCACTACCTATAATCTACTACCTGCTGCTTATTACGTACTACCTACTACCTGTTACACGGCTTTGATATTGTGTGCGTATGTAATATGTGTATAATAGGCTCTTTGGGTTCACAAATTTCTGTGCCATTGCAATAGTGGGTTTAGAAAAAGCATCTGAATGCAACCTTTTAATTTGGTTGTTCGTGGAATAATTGTCGTAGGAACATTTAAGAAACATCAATTCGTTTGATATACATGTAGAGTTGTGTTCTCTTGTTCTAAATGACGGGGGGGGGGGGGGAATGATAATTAACCTTGTGAAATATGTCGTCAGCTTTGTTTTATTTGTAGTTAACGTAATGTGAAAGAGCTTGGTTTTGACATAACCATTCATCAGTTATTGCAACTGTACAGATTCTGATCAAGAACGTATAGGCTTATAACGTTCTTGATCAGAGTCTGTATGTTATAACCCCCTGAGTGGTAAATCTGCGTTCAGCAAAGCATAAAAAATGCAGATTTTGCTCTCACCAAAACACTAGAATTCGTCCGTTTAGCCTTAGAATACCAATTATGTTTTTTTGGTTAGCAGTTTATTATATTTTCTCTGCAATCGAGTTCAGTATCGATGAAGTTAGTAGTGGAGCATTATGGGTGCAATCAGTTCTGGTCTGTTGTTTGTTTGTGGATGGAACAGTCGGCTGCTAACGGCCCATCTAGAGTCACCAGTGTTTTCATAACACAAGTCTACTCAATTTTGGTTTTATATATTGTAGGTGGATGACTTCCACACTCGGCTAAGGGTGTCCAAGTTAGAGTACACCACTGCACTGTTTATCGTAGAACAACGAGACCTGCACAAGAAGGGAAAACTGAAATATTTTCAGGATATGATAGTGGACAGCGCGGACAGGAAGCTCTGTCGTCTCAGGTGTATACAGTTGGCTGCTTACGTTGACGACAAAGAGCTCTATGATGAGCTAATGTCATGGACAATACCAAACCTTCCATTCAGCGCTACCGTCCTGCTGGAGGCTGGGGTGCCCAAAGGTAAAAAGATTGCTAAAGGTATTCAACTCGTCAAACAGAAATGGAAGGATTCCAACTACCAGAGTACCTCTGATGAGTTGATAGAATATGCACAGTCTCTAGTGAAGTCAGGGGACTTGACCTAATATATTGTATCTATGTAGGTCAATACATCTATTGATACGTCTACACAAGACTTGCTTGTTTCTGGTCAGTTGTTGTTAATACTTGAGATCAATGTGTCATGGTTTGATGTGACTGTTGGTATCGAACGTCTTGTGCGCAGACGTAACGCCGTGCGATGTGATCAACCACTAACTGATACATGGACTAGGCATGAGGCGTAGCCTGAACTATATATTATAGTGGCTACTGCCATTGTGATCATTTAATGCATTCAGTAACAATGATGTAATCGATGATGTAATCTTATTGTTACATAATATAATTACTAAATATGAGTTGAATCAGCAGAGGTTTCCTCTACAATACTTTCACCTATAGGATGATTGTATTGTTCTACTCCAAGCATTATAAGTTGTTTTTGTTATGAAATTAATTTTTGCACCAACCGAAGTCCTGGCTTAATATTTATTTCAACAGCTAGTAATTGATTCATTAAATACTCAGCGGAACTTTCTGGTTTACGGCAGAGACACATAGAGGTAGCAAAGTTCTATCCTCAAATGTTGCTTTGATTTCCATTTCTGTGTATTGCCATAGTAGTTACCATGTGCAGTTGTTTGTGGTGCAGTGGGCAATATTCAATAACACCCGCTGTTATATGACCCAATATAAACTAATATTTGATACAACATGAAACCCACGCCTGCAGTTATTTTCAGTCAACCGATATACAGTTAGGTATTGCTCGGTAACCAGAAGATAAACATTGAATATAAAGTTTAAACTGTTGTTTCAAGTTACGAATTATTTAAAAATTATTTTAGATTGAAGCAGTTTGCTGATGAACATTTGGTTTGTAAAAACGTGAATAATTGTTGTTTTTTTAATAACAGTACAATCTTTACTCCGCCGACAGCCTTCCTTTGTATGCAATATGTTCTGTTGTAGTATGTTCTGTTATAGATGTCTGTACGCAACATGCACATGAGTTTGTGAAGTCTCGTATAACTTTCTATTATGTGACTTCATAGTAATGATTTATTTTAATGTGAAGTTTATTGCACTTGAAACTTTTAAGTTTGTGTCCCAGTTTCTCCCAATACTGCAATATTGCTGGAGTGAAATAATTCGCTAAGCATTGAGAGTATTTTTAATGCTAATTAGGGTGTCAGGTAGCCCCTCTCTACTCGTCTTTAAACATTGTAAAACATGTGACTCAAATCCAGATAGTTTTTAGAAGTATTTAGTGTTTGATTGGCAGCAAGCTTGTTCTATCATTATTATTTATATAAGCAATTATACGCTGAGTAAACCTTGTCCTTAGACTCCATGACAGAGATCTGTTCCTACATTACTACTTGTAACATTGCTGTATTATTCCTCAAATTAATTGTTGTCTTACCGTGACTTTAAATTGATTCTTCGCTACAAAACATAATACTTGTTTGTCAAAGGTAATAAAAGTAAACAGTGTCATATTTGGTTTGCCATAGTGGAAATTAAAGGAAATGAGCTGGTAATAGGTTAAATATATTAGAAGAGTTCGTATTAATTAAAACGCATCGTCCCAAGTTGTACGTTTCATTTAGAGTTCTCTGACTGCCTGCTGAGCTGTAGCCAACCACTGGAAGCGCTGGAGATGAGAAGTGTCAAGTTTATTTCTTCTCTGTTGGCGATCCTGCTGTCTGGTAATTGTGTGCTATATTGTAGCGTTTGCTACTAATAATAAAAAATTATTTATGATTGAGTAATTTTCAACAATGGTATTTCAAAAGAAACTATTAACGAATTTTCTTGTTCAACCAGTGGTATGCCTTTTGTTACATTCTGACTGAACTATTATGAAGTTAGCTAATAAAACCTGATGAGCAAAAAAAGAAAAAAATGCGGTTTACACTGAGCTATCACAAATCTTTTAATAATTTAAACTGTTATTAAATATAAAATAATTCCTTGCAAGCCAAGTTATGTACAAACTTGACCCTTTTAATTAGAATAAAACTCACGTGATATTTATTGAATTTACACTTTTTAGCACAACGCAGGGAAGGCACACAATACATTGGTTGTTATAAGGATGAATCTGACAGGGCGATGGAGCACTCAATGGGCTCTACAGGAGACTTAACCACAGATCTATGTATTGGGGCTTGTCTCACACAAGGTATATACTGTAGCTGCGCGAATACATACAAGTGCAGTACTGGCCAGTAGGAGACGTGGCTAATGGTATTTTGTTATAAAACTAACATAGATTGTTCTCCTCAAACCTCATAGAGCAAAATCACAGTAAATCACCAGTAGTGCACCCAAATAACAAGTCTATGGAATATCTAATAACTGTATCTGCAGAGTGTTTTCAGCAATATCAGCAAACATTAGTAACTCTGGCTTTTATAGAAGCAGTAGGTAACACTCTACACTGTATGTTGGGACAACTCCCAACTCCAGCACCAAACAAATTTTGGTATCTCCTGCCTGTTTGTAACTCAATATTCCCAGCTTTCTCTGACAGTCTACGCTGAGCTACTCCAGCTCTGAGGTCACCACCTCTGCACCGTTTACACTTAGTTGAGCCCTCACAGTCTCAAAGTTAAGTTAGCAGACCAAATATATAAGTGTCTAGTTTTGATTAGAATACTTCTATGTTATAAGCATTGCATGCAGTGCAATGTACAAATGCGCCATCGAAATATATCAGAGTCCATCGTACTAAACTATCTTGTGCTTCATGATATACTCATATGTTACAGAAAAAGGCTTCAGGGCGTTTGTGAGGCGTACCTAACACAGATATGGGATTGGTAGTATACATTTAGGAAAACTGAGTCCTTGAAAACCGGTAGAGAATGGAAGGGGAGGTGCTGTAGCCTCAGCGCCAGACACGCACTATCATAAGCATTCCTAGTAGGGTAGAGAAAGGAAGGGGAGGTGCTGTAGCCTCAGCGCCAGACACGTTATCATAAGCATTTTTACTAATGCTGCTTTTCAATCCAGTTATATAAAAATGACCTATTTATTGTGGTAGATTTTAATGAATGACAATAGTAAACTGGGTGTCTGCTACACTATCTCCACACCGAGTGCGCTAGAACTCCACCCACAGCTATCGGTAAGATTCTGTGCCGATAGAAAAGCCTAACTGTGCCGGTAGCACAGTGTGCAGGGCTGGTAGTGACCCCTGCAGGGCCGGTATTGATCCCTACCGACCCGGTATGGTCACACAGGGTCGGCCAAAGATGGCCGCCATAGCAGAGGACCTTCAAAACCAGCTAGGATCGTGTTCTAGGACAGGAACAAGAAACACCCTTTCTTGTATCTGCAGATATTAAGACCACAAGCTAACTAGAGCCTTGGGACCCTGTAGGACACTCTGATTGGACCATAGGAGATAAGACTCTGCCTCTAGCCACTTGGCGCTTATTACGTTTAAACCATATTCATTGCATGATTTGTCAGTTCTTTATATATGTAATTGCATTGGTCTAATTACTTTCTGTGCCGTTACTCTTATTTGATTTTATGCTAATTACTTCCTGCCAGCTACCTATAAAAGGGCTGGAACTGTTCATATTCTTTGCATTCATTTCTCATGTCTTGCCGATAACCCTAGTAGATAGCCACCCTAGGACTTTGGTTGTTGAGAAATAAAACCAGTATTCAAACTGCACTCTGTGTTGTTTGTGTTAGCCTTGGGCTCTGCCTATACCAGATGATCCGGTTGCATTTACCTAGTTGTCACTGTCGAGCAGCACAGTGTCCTCTCTGGAGTAAGGCATAGTACTCGAGAACAGTGGATATTCGTGGAAACAGACCGGAATCCATTACAATATGACTGAAATCAATCTCATTTTAGAAATCCTATTATTTTATAGTTGTTCTAAAGAATCTATTTTTGTTTACTGGTTTTTAAGGCGAAGACTGTCTTAATGTGAGCTCACAAAAATAAACCCTTTGCAGGAAACAAATCACCAACAATGCTATGAAGAAATACTTATAGAAAAAAGTTGTACAAAATACGCTATTTGCAGGACCTTGCTCAAATACAATGACAACCCATAGATATTTTGCTATCATTTAAATTTTCAACTTTTGAATGATCTTGTAAGCTAAATATAAGTAAAAGAGTAAAATGAACTGCTTTTTATACATTGTTTAACCCAAAATCCGTTACCCGTTAATCTAAGATTAAAACTGCAGCAGCGAAGATTAATCTGATTAGAAACTCTGGCGGGTGACAGCACTAGCTCTTCATGTACTAGAGAGACAGTAGATGTCATGTAAAGCCTTCCTTTTACTCAGGCTTTCCCTATGCTGGTCTGATCAGTGGTACAAAATGTCATTGTGGAAGTAGTTATGACAAACACGGCCCTGTTGACGAATCAGAATGTGACGATAGATGCCGTGGTGACGACAGTGAATATTGCGGTGGGTTCTACAGACTGAGTGTATACCGGACTTATACTAGTAAGTATTGTATACTCTACCCGCTGTGTATTATATAATATATCTATAACACAAATTACACTGCATCCTACCATGAATAGCTCCATACATTACATAACATAACATTACATAACTTGCCTGTTTGCTTTAGCTGACTTTCAGGAGTACAACAGAGAGACAGCTGACTCCAGTTTATTGACTCTTGTGACAGTCAGTCAAACAGCAGTGACAACTTTCTCACCATTGCTGCCCGTCATAACATTTATAGAAATGCCAGCAAACCCTGACAAGTTTATAGCTGCAACTTCGCACCACGTACTTCAAATAAACAAGCAAGGCGTATGTAAAGTGGTTTTGGGCTCACAGTTGAGCGGCTGTGGTCTCTACGATAACAACGCAAACTTTTTAACCATTTCTCACTTAGCCGCAGCAAACTTCCGTTTGGTCAAACAAAGCTTTGGTTCCAAGTTCTCTGTACTGGTAGCAGATAGGGGGCAGCATTGCGTTACTGTCTTTGATTCCTATAATTACACTTCGGCTCTGGACTATATCGGAGTTTGTGGATCTGCTGGTATGGAAGGTCGTCCCAGGTCTGTTGACTTGTCTGACGTCAAATTGAACAGCCCACACTATCTGTTGGTATTACATTCGCGTGAAGCTGTGAAAGTTGTAATTAATTGTGAAAATTCCGGCGAATACTACATAGTAATAGTCACCTTCACCAGCACCTCTTCATTCGCCAATGAATATCTGTCTGGTCACAGAGTCACCCTCGTCTCTCCTCTCCACGGAATTTTACGCTCAGATAAATCTGGCGATGTGTGTACAATCAGGAGGAGAGTAGCAGGCATTGATGAGCTGTATTCCTACACAGGAAGTACAGATGGAAACGATCCATGTGTTGTGGTCGAGTACTGGAACCGTCTGTTTGTGACATCATCTGGTCAACTTGAGATGATTGATTGGCCCAATAATAGCAGCCGCCTCGCTGTAACAAAGTCATCAGTGAATACAACGCTGACTTCTAACACCACAGCAGACATGATCAACCTATCTACTGCACATCGTCGAAGTATAATTTTATACAGCGGAACAGAACAAAAGTTTTCCCTTCTATCATTGAACCCTTGGAATACGGAGAAGAGAAATTATCATAAGTTTCAACGGACTGCCTTTGACTATAAATGTGGCAATGTGGTAGCCAACATAGAAGTGAGATCTGTAGAAAGCTGTATGTACCATTGTATGAAGGATGGTGCTTGCTATGGTATCAGTTACAATGAACAGAGGAAGAAGTGTGCCACGATAGAATATCAGAGACAACTGTTTTATGAACAACCTATCACAGGGTACCAATGTTATTATACGTAGTGTTTACTATGCATGTGTTGTCAAACAATTATTATTGTTAATTAACAGACTCAAATAGCAGTCTATACAAATGATAAACATTAAAAGTTACAAAATTTGTCATTTCAAACTAAAATATTAAGTCTACAAACATTTTTATTAGCGCATCACTTAACGTTAGGGTTAGTTGTATAAAGTTTATCATTCATTTTCTACACCAACCTGTTACCTAGTGTAACTCAATCTTGGCAATGTTTGTTTACTGCTGACTCATATAATTATTGTCATAATTTCCGGTCGCTTTATTGAGTGCTGACTTACTTGCTAGACTGTATGTTCTTGTGAGATGCTGCTGAGCTTTAACCTTGATGTACTCATTTTCCTTCCGGCCTCAAGTTGCCCACCCCGGCCCGTGTGTGTCACCCCTGCCCGTGCAAACCTGTAGTGTGTGTCACCCCTGCCCGTGCTAACCTGCAGTGTGTGCCACCCCGGCCTGTGCTAACCTGCAGTGTGTGTCATCCCGGCCCGCGCTAACCTGCAGTGTGTGCCACCCTGGCCCGTGGTAACCTGCACTGTGTGTCACCCCGGCCTGTGCTAACCTGCAGTGTGTGCCACCCTGGCCCGTGCTAACCTGCAGTGTGTGTCATCCCGGCCCGTGCTAACCTGCACTGTGTGTCACCCCGGCCTGTGCTAACCTGCAGTGTGTGTCACCCCGGCCTGTGCTAACCTGCAGTGTGTGTCATCCCGGCCCGTGCTAACCTGCACTGTGTGTCACCCCGGCCCGTGCTAACCTGCAGTGTGTGTCAACGGGCTAAGCATTAACCACCGTGAGTCTTCATTGTAAATAAAGTTCACAGGTTCTTATGAAATAGATTTAGCATACAAAATAATTATTCCTTCTTTGATAAAATTTTCATTTTGCTCAAACCACAAATAAACGACAGTTTATACACAGCACCCAAAGCGTTTATTTAATGACACAGCAAACTATATATGCGTATGTAAAACATCTTATGAAGCCATTTTATGCATGCATGACAGAACACAAAACTACTCTGCTCACTCTTTAACCAATGAAACAACAGAAAAAGTTTTTTTCTAGAAGAGAGTGATTTATTACAAATAGCTTGTGCCTTTATCCTGTATATAAATATATCAGGCTTGCCAGCTGCGGCTACTTGAATATAACTTAAACAAAGCTGATTATTGGAGTCGCTGTGATAAGATCATTTGACGCAATCTCCCTCCCCGATTTGCACATCCTGAAGTCACAACAAATCTCGTGTACTTATCACATGCTTCACACTCAATATTCTCTGCCGTACCCAGTCTCCTCTTCTGCCTGTGGCCAAAGGCAGGTCACCTACCAATCTGCTGATGTATGGAACTCGCTGCCTGTGGGGCTGCGGGTGATGGCTTCAACATCAAGATTTAAAGCGGCCTTAAAGCAACACCTACTTGATTCCATGTAGTGGGTTCTGCTTCTGTATATTGTTTTCTAGCTGTCTAATGGGTCCAGCGCCTCGATTAGCTATGCTACTGCGCACACAGACCCTCATCACTGCTCAATTTTTTTTTCTCACTGCTTAGCAACAATTCATGATGAAAATAAAACAAACAAACAAACAAACTTGATCCACGGTGGCTGCTTACTTCTTATTTATAACAATTTAAATGTAGTTGTTTATATGTATGATTTCCGCTCCCAGCTTCTCATGTCAAAGATAATATATATCCAAACATTGGTGATATAGAAAAAGCTGTAGTTAAATATCGTATTTTTATGAATTCATCCACTGCGGCGCTCAATATAACATTCATCACAACTCAAGAGTCGCCTCGACTTCCACTTTCAGATTCGCAATGTAGATGGCCTGAGGTTGGCTAGATTTGTTTGGTTTTCTGGTAATCCTGGTATATTTCATCCATGATTGATTAAATATAGCCTTTGGACATGTATCTTGTTTTGGTTCCTTGTACTCTCATTGGTACGTCATAAATTTTGTTTACCCTGAGAGGTTGATTCGAGAGGAGATTTCCCGTACTCTGATAATAGCCTGTTCCACAGATAGCTGTCAAGCATACGCCCATAAATGGCAACCGCACACACTTGTACCTCCATTATACATGACAATTCACTTGTAGTGTTCATTACTATTCATTCCTTAATATGATTTACAAAAGAGTGAAGTACTTCAACTCCAGTGAACGACAAAGATTAACAGAATCGTGTCAGCACAAAAAGAAAATCAATGAACCAAGATAGATTTTTAAAAAACAGCTCGCGTGCTATAGGTCAGGACAGCAGGGTTTCTCTGTTGGTGTCCAACTTGTTGTTACACCACGATACAGCCACACAGTACATCTAGACACTCATTCATACAGCTTGGCCAGCTATTTAGACATGAATGCTTTGAGATGAATGTACATCTACTCACTACAGGTTTATTGATGACAGGTATGTTTCCATTTGTGTTGCATCATTCACTGTAGAACTGTAGAAATGTTTCTATACGCCCGAAACCTTTTGCGTATTTAGTGCTGTTGTCAGCTGATTGATTTAAACCGATTAATCGTTGATGCTCAATTCCTTAATCTTCTGTGATTTGAAAAATTTTTCATGGGTTAAAAAGTCTCTATAAACAGCCCGTTTTATTCTTTGATGTAAATTTAGCCTGGAAAATTTGAAAACACTACTTTTAATTTTTAAGGATAGCTCAATAAACTTGTACTGTGATTGTATTAGACCAGAACATAGCAAATGTATTAGCCAAACAATTTTCTCTCATGAAAAAATTCTGTTAAGCAATTTTTGCGATTTCTTTTCCGCTTAGGTTGTGTTTGTGTGAGAGCTCACATTATGACAAAAACCCAAAATAGATTATTCGTACATATTTATAAAACTACAAAACAATTTCGTTTCCAAAGTGAGGTCATTTTTCCATAAAAGAATTTCTGGAAACAATCATAAACCTAAAAAGATTGTTATTACTGCTTAATCAACTTGATTAAAAGACAGTTGTTGTCTCACTTGCCCTCTCACTTGCCCTCTCACTTGCCCTCTCACTTGCCGTCTCACTCGCCCTCTCACTCGCCCTCTCACTCGCCCTCCCACTCGCCCTCTCACTTGCCCTCTCACTTGCCGTCTCACTTGCCGTCTCACTCGCCTTCTCACTCGTCCTCTCACTTGCCCTCTCATTTTCGCTCTCACTCGCCCTCTCACTTGCCCTCTCACTTGCCCTCTCACTTGCCCTCTCACTTGCCCTCTCACTTGCCCTCTCATTTTCCCTCTCATTTTTCCTCTCACTGGCCCTCTCACTTTCCCTCTCACTTGCCCTCTCACTCGCCCACTCACTCGCCCACTCACTCGCCATCTCACTCGCCCTCTCACTCGCCCTCTCACTCGCCCTCTCACTTTCCCTCTCACTCGCCCTCTCACTTTCCCTCTCACTTGCCCTCTCACTTGCCCTCTCACTTGCCCTCTCACTTGCCCTCTCACTTGCCCTCTCACTTGCCCTCTCACTTTCCCTCTCATTTTTCCTCTCACTTGCCCTCTCACTTGCCCTCTCACTTGCCCTCTCACTTGCCCTCTCACTTTCCCTCTCACTCGCCCTCTCACTCGCCCTCTCACTCGCCATCTCACTCGCCCTCTCACTCGCCCTCTCACTCGCCCTCTCACTCGCCCTCTCACTCGCCCTCTCACGCGCCCTCTCACTTTCCCTCTCACTCGCCCTCTCACTTTCCCTCTCACTTGCCCTCTCACTTGCCCTCTCACTTGCCCTCTCACTTGCCCTCTCACTTGCCCTCTCACTTGCCCTCTCACTTGCCCTCTCACTTGCCCTCTCACTTGCCCTCTCACTTGCCCTCTCACTTGCCCTCTCACTTGCCCTCTCACTTGCCCTCTCACTTGCCCTCTCACTTGCCCTCTCACTTGCCCTCTCACTTGCCCTCTCACTTGCCCTCTCACTTGCCCTCTCACTTGCCCTCTCACTTGCCCTCTCACTTGCCCTCTCACTTGCCCTCTCACTTGCCCTCTCACTTGCCCTCTCATTTTCCCTCTCACTTGCCCTCTCGCTTGCCATCTCACTTGCCCTCTCACTTGCCATCTCCCTTGCCCTCTCACTTGCCCTCTCATTTTCCCTCTCACTTGCCCTCTCGCTTGCCATCTCACTTGCCCTCTAACTTGCCATCTCACTCGCCCTCTCACTTACCCTCTCACTTGCCATCTCACTTGTTTCCTTTGTCTCACTTGTGAACAAACTTTACAAAGTTGTCGCTATTTAGCTGGATAAAAAAAACAACTTATTGATTGAAATATTGTTATGTTGACTTCGATATGAAAGGCAGGCTTCACTAAGTATAGCCTGTTTAATTTCTACAATATTTTTTATATTTTCTGACGGAAGTTGTACTCTTACATGAAATATATAACGTACTACACCAAATATATAACATACTACACCAAATATATAACATACTACACCAAATATGTAACATACTACATCAAATATATAGCATACTACACCAAATATATAACATACTACACCAAATATATAACATACTACACCAAATATATAACATACTACACCAAATATATAACATGCTACACCAAATATATAACATGCTACACCAAATATATAACATCCTACACCAAATATTTAACATCCTACACCAAATATATAACATACTATACCAAATATATAACATACTACACCAAATATATAACATACTACACCAAATATGTAACATACTACATCAAATATATAGCATACTACACCAAATATATAACATACTACACCAAATATATAACATACCACACCAAATATATAACATACTACATCAAATATATAACATGCTACATCAAATATATAACATGCTACACCAAATATATAACATGCTACACCAAATATATAACATACTACATCAAATATATAACATGCTACACCAAATATATAACATACTACACCAAATATATAACATACCACACCAAATATATAACATACTACATCAAATATATAACATACTACATCAAATATATAACATGCTACACCAAATATATAACATACTACACCAAATATATAACATACTACACCAAATATAGAATGTAGTACATCAAGTAATACAATATACTACCCATGGCTAGTACTGTGCTGGTATAATGAAATACTGATTCTACTGCGTATTAGAGCTAATAAATTAGCTCAATCAATGCCGGTCTTATTGCAGCGCTTTGATCAAACGTTCCTGACCCCTCCTGCTATCAGGGGGAAATTTGTAAGTGCTGATCACAAGTGATCGCTGGTAAAATCTAAGACAGTATTTTTACTTTGAACAGAAACATTCTCACCAAAAATGTTCATATCGTAACATAACGCTCAATTCAAACATGTATTTGTATTGCAGTGTTTTTCAGTTTACACCACCGACACAACGGCCTCCATGTACTCCTGTGTGTAACAACTAATGTCTAGACAACGATACAACTGTTCCTTGTTAACAATAATTTATTATACACATTCTGTTTAGCAAGATATAAGTGTGCTAACAAATCCACTACTACTATAAGCCATCCACAACACTTCTCAGCAATCCACAATAACTTCTGCCTCCCTGATCTCCAGCAATTCCTTTTATAGGAAGAGATCAGGAAGGCACACTCCCTTATTAGGGTAAACCAATATAACAAGTTATGATTATGTAATAGCAAATCATTACAAACAATACAACAATGTACACAAGGGCAATCAATAGGAGTAGTGCACACATGGCACATTGTTCACTAGATCCAGGGCTCCTCCTCCTTTAGCTTGGGTTCCACTCCAACGCTCCATCTCCTGTGTGGCTTCAGCAGGCTCCTACGTTTAGTGTTCATTCAGGCTTGTCCATTGGCGGCCATTTATGACAGAATATCTCGGTATAGCGGCCATTTATGACAGAGTATCTCGGTATAACGGCCATTTATGACAGAGTATCTCGGTATAGCGTGTATACTTGAGCATGCATGATGGATAGATGAGTTATTTAACTGCTAATATTTAGGGATACTTCTAATCAAGGGAAGGGGTTCTTTTGCACTCTTTCAGGGGTAACAAGGGGTGCAGGGTAGGGAGTTGAGGGGGGAGGGAAGGGGCTGTGGGTCACTGGTTTTACACAAATCTCCCACAGTATTACATATTTTGTACAGTTATACATAACATATAATTATATACTACATATTTTGTACAGTTATACACAACATATATGTCACATTACAACTAGCTCTCTGTTTCAGTCATAATCAGACAGTCAGCACCAAGCAAGTATTTGGGATGTTACAGAGATAACAGCGTTCATAGAGTGATGACTCTAATGAATGTGTCGAACTATCAGTCAGTTGATTGGTGTGTTGGGGTTTGTCTCACTGCAGGTAAGTAACAGTATGTACATGTGGGTATTTATTGCTGTAGGTAGGTATATATCACTGTATGGAAGTATAGAAAATTATGTGAAGTATACATTACTACACGTAATTATATATCAGTGTATGTAAGTGTATATTACTATACGGTAAGTATATATCAGTGTATGTAAGTGTATATTACTACACATAAGTATATATCAGTGTATGTAAGTGTATATTACTATACGGTAAGCATATATCAGTGTATGTAAGTGTATATTACTATACGGTAAGTATATATCAGTGTATGTAAGTGTATATTACTATACGGTAAGTATATATCAGTGTATGTAAGTGTATATTACTATATGTAAATATAGATCACTTTCCATAAATATGCATCCGTATACGTAAGTACATTTGTATGTAAAAGCATAGAAGAAATGTTGGTCAGTTGGCTCACTGTTTAGGGGTGGCTACACTGGCCAATGTTTAGCATCGGAAGGCCTTACATCGGCACACCGCGGGGCTTGTTTATGAGCGTAACTAACATGTTGGTCTATGCCCGATGCTGAAGACACATTGGCACTCAGTGAGTGACTAAATCCAAAATACTTTCCCAAGCTCATCAAGTTTAACCATTTACAATACATTTCCTCTAGAAATTTTTTTATCGACGAGTATTTACGTCAAACTTCAAGGAATGTTAGTGTTATAGAATTTGCATATCCTCTCTTTGCACCAAAATAATTTCGATGTAGTGTAGTTGTTGACAAAAACAATGCAGTCAAATGAATTTATTTTATATGGCTACACTTTTATATCTCTATACTACTTAGCCTACACTTATATATCTCTATACTACTTAGTCTACACTTATATATCTCTATACTACTTAGTCTACACTTATATATCTCTATACCACTTAGTCTACACTTATATATCTCTATACCACTTAGCCTACACTTATATATCTCTATACTACTTAGTCTACACTTATACATCTCTATAGCACTTAGTCTACACTTATATATCTCTATACTACTCAGTCTACACTTATATATCTCTATACTACTTAGTCTACACTTATATATCTCTATACCACTTAGTCTACACTTATATATCTCTATACTACTTAGTCTACACTTATATATCTCTATACTACTTAGCCTACACTTATATATCTCTATACTACTTAGTCTACTCTTATATATCTCTATACTACTTAGTCTACACTTATATATCTCTATACTACTTAGTCTACACTTATATATCTCTATACTACTTAGTCTACACTTATACATCTCTATAGCACTTAGTCTACACTTATATATCTCTATACTACTTAGTCTACACTTATATATCTCTATACTACTTACTCTACACTTATATATCTCTATACCACTTAGTCTACACTTATATATCTCTATACCACTCAGTCTACACTTATATATCTCTATACCACTTAGTCTACACTTATACATCTCTATAGCACTTAGTCTACACTTATATATCTCTATACCACTTAGTCTACACTTATATATCTCTATACCACTTAGTCTACACTTATATATCTCTATACCACTCAGTCTACACTTATATATCTCTATACCACTTAGTCTACACTTATACATCTCTATAGCACTTAGTCTACACTTATATATCTCTATACCACTTAGTCTACACTTATATATCTCTATACCACTCAGTCTACACTTATATATCTCTATACCACTTAGTCTACACTTATATATCTCTATACTACTTAGTCTACACTTAAATATCTCTATACTACTTAGCCTACACTTATATATCTCTATACTACTTAGTCTACTCTTATATATCTCTATACTACTTAGTCTACTCTTATATATCTCTATACTACTTAGTCTACACTTATATATCTCTCTACTACTTAGTCTACACTTATATATCTCTATACTACTTAGTCTACACTTATATATCTCTATACTACTTAGCCTACACTTATATATCTCTATAGCACTTAGTCTACACTTATATATCTCTATACTACTTAGTCTACACTTATATATCTCTATACCACTCAGTCTACACTTATATATCTCTATACCATTACACTGGATGATGTGAAACCTGCCGTGTAAACGGTCTACCAGACCATCTGGTGCTTGATCTTGCCATTTCCTCTCAAACCAAAGAATTGTGTGTTTTTTTTGTTCAATAATATGTGAAAGGATAATATGTGAAGGGATAATATGTGAAAGGATAATATGTGAAAGGATAATATGTGAAAGGATTAATTATAGAGAAATTTGTTCCCCTGCAAAATGTTGGTATGAGACGTCACTATTTTCCACTACACATAGCTTGCTTCGTTCTTTCATACTCATTTTTTACAAACTGGTTGCCACTGTTGCGGAAGTTGTTGGGCCAACACACCTTCATCCTGTGTCATTTTTTGAATTGAGTGGGAAGAGTGAGGGGAGGAGAGATGAAAAACTAGTGTGGGGCAAGGGAGCCGAGGTGGATGGAGCAATGTGGAGGGTGAGAAGTAGAGTGGAGTGGTGGGAATGGAGGAATGGAAGAGAGAGCAGGGCAACAGTAGAGTGAAGTATTGAATACTAAGTGTAATATTTTGAATAGCTAAATGCTACAAGTATCACTGCTACTGTTAGTATATATATCTATGTATAACAATAGAGTAGTACTGATTTTCTACGCCATCCATGAGTTCTTTGTTCAATATATGGGAGTTGTCATACATTACCAGGGTACAGGTATGCAGGGCTACAGTTCGGCCTCCAATGCTTCTGTGGAGAGAAGTACGACACTTATGGGCTAGCGGAAACTCATTTTTGCAGCAGTTCATGTAGTGGTAACAGTCAAGAGAAATGTGGTGGACACTACTTCAATAGTGTGTACCAAACTACCCCTGGTATGTGGCAAATAGTATAAGCCAACAGTGTGGTTATTATTCATTGTTGTTTGTGATTAGACAATGACTCTATGTTGCAGATCAGCAAACGGAAACAGACAAACAAAACACAAGTTGGTCAGAGTCGATACTAAACCCGCTGGTGATAAATATTACGCACTTTACAGCTGACTTGGTGAGTCTCATAGAGCATCCACTGATCCCTACACATGTTCTAGCCGCTACCAAGCATCAGCTAGTTGAACTTAATGAGCAAGGGCACTGCAAAGTCATTGCAGGAACGGCAATTTCTGGCTGCACCCATGTTGAGAATGAGATGACCTTCATAAAGATTCTAGATATCGATCACGCCAACTTAAGCAGAATTGACATGGCAAGAGCTTTAGTGGCAATAACTGATACAGGAGATAGCTGTGTCAAGTTTGTAGATCTTGAAGATTCATCAGCAGCTTTTGGACTCGGTTATTGCGGTCATGAATCAATAATGAGTGAAACGGAAGAACCTACGTTTCTAGGAAGTATCAAGCTCTCAAAGCCCAGAATGCTTACTATGATATACTTTGAAGACTTTGTTAGAATAGCGGTCACATGTGAATACACCCAAAATCTCTACATTGTCTTGTTTAACTACTTCTCTAATTCTCTCTACGTTTTCCAGTACTTTGTAGACAGTCGTCTATACGTACCGCTAGTGACGGGGATGTACGGAGTTGTGCGACTAAATCAAGATGGAGATATATGCTCACTGAGGCAGTCACACACCAACCACACTATTGTGTATGAGTATGACTGCCCTTTCAGTAGACCAAGTAGGTTCTCTCCTATACAAGTATCTGGCCAGCTTTTTGTACTAGAGGATGGTTCCATTAACCAGATCATTTGGCCTGACTCGGGCACTACGGTCAGTTCCAAAACACTACAACTACCTATGTCAGGTGGAACTCAGTCTGTGGATTTGATAGCAAGTTCTAGCAAGGATCAAGGAGGTATTTGGGCTTACAGCGCTACAGCTAAACAACTCTATCTGCTCCAACCATTTGTTGATTCTAAACAAAGCGGCCAATCACATTACAGCTTACATCGTCTAGCTCAGGATCATGTATGTAATGATGCAATAGTTGGGCAGTGCATGGTCAAATATTTAGAGTCGTGCGCTCTTTGTTGTATAAGAGACACGCTATGTATAGCTATCTCCTACAATGTAGATACATATAAGTGTCTGCTACATGCCAATCAAAGTGGTGATATAGGGCTCGTCGCACCTGGAACTGATTGTTATTATATGTGATTCTAATAATAATAAATGATAAAATAATAAATTACAAAAATTGTGATTTTTGTTCAGGTATTCGTATTAAACACATGCCATAATCTTTTCACTTCTAGCTATGTTTGAATAAAGTTTTTGAGACGTAGCTCCTTTCCATTCTTGGCTGGTTTTATTTTTTATTTTACTTTTTAAACTTATGCAGTTTCACAAGATTTACAACTCAGCACTTTCATCAGGTACTTTTAGAAAGCCCCTGCTGGAGGTTGGGGTACCCAGGGGTGAAAAGATGGCTAGAGGTATTGAGCTCCTCAAACAGAAATGGAAGAATTCCAACGACCAAAGTACCTCTGATGAGTTGATAGAATATGCACAGTCTCTAGTGAAGTCAGGGAACTTGACCTAATATATTTTATCTATGTAGGTCAATTAATGTATTGATATGTCTACACAAGACTTCTTTTGTTTCTGGTCAGTTATCGCTAATTGCAGGAAATATGCTTTGGAGCAGAGTTATTTGTCATTAGCGCCTCGGGTTATAAATGTATCAAATTACCCTAATTGATCTTTGATTGCTCTTTTTCTCAGTTGTGTTTCTCTGCGTGTACCCGGCACAAAAATATTTCATTTATTGCTTTAGAGCCAGTTACCACTAAGTAGCTGGCCAGTAGCCAAAACCAAAGGTATACAAGAGCTGAATACAAGTATGTAAAAAAACTTAATGCACAAATCAGTCTTCATATAGCTATAACGTAACAAGTTTTATTGATTTCAACTCTGCATTCTACTCCTGTAGTGCCCTCTAAGAGCTAACCGTTAGGATATTCAGTAATATAAGGAAACCAACATGATATACGATACCCTCATAACTAGAGATAGGAGGAAGTAACTCCGAAACACAGAGAAAAGATGAACTAAAAAACAGCATTTGAAGGCGATAGACATACCTACATTAGTATTCTCATCTGGTATCTACATACAAACGCTTGTTATAAAACTACCAGTTACATAACAGTTATGTAATAAGTTTACTCTATTATACTTGGTAGTGGGTAAATGTTGAAATATTAACATCTGGATGAAAACTTTTGCAGTGACATCAGAGTCAGACAGCCATTGGTTATTTATTTTTCTTGTTCAATCAAAGAGTATACAATTGGATGGGTTGAGGTAGTAAAAGATGAAATTATTATGGTTAAGAACATGATTGATAGAGAGAAACTAAACGTCAGGCAAGTTAACAATAAAAACCGTAATGTTATTGAAACGATTCCATTGATATTTGCAATTTGTTGATAAGCGGAAACTCTTCCATCTCCATCAATAAAAGTAACAATATATCTTTGGGGGTGTAATGGAGATGGATGAGCAGATATTTCTAGGTTTTGTTTCTTTTAAAAATTCATAACAATATTCGCCTGTATCTACAAAACATTAACCCAACCAATGTATTATTGTACTCTTAACATAAAGGTAAAATTCATGTAGCATACACAGTATAGAAAAGCCATCAAAGTAACCTGCAATAGAAAGCCACACCTAAGCACAGATGAGGTCAGGGGTAAAGGGAGAGATAGTAGAGTCTTGTACCAGTCTTGAAAAGAGGGAAAGAACCTTGTGTTGTGTCTAATCCTTAGTTTGAAGTTTTTTCCCATCCGAGAAATGGTTTCTCTGAACCGCTGATCCTGGATGGATTACAGGTTTGGTTTCAGGAAGAGAATGGCTAACATGCTATTGCTAAGTTAGGGTTAAAATAACGAAGCTTTGGCAGCCTGAAACCAGGTGCGTCGGGCAAATGATAAGGCAGTATTATAAAATTTGTGGTCTTTCAGGTCAATTATTTGTAATTGGCGAAATATGGAAGGTTCAAGAAAATATAATGAAAGAAAGAGCTGCAACATAAATGTAATATGCTATATATAATGTGATCACCCTAGTTGTACTGCTTTTACTAGCCCAACACAACATAACTATGTGATAAGTAAAGTAAAAAGTTGAGAAACGCATAGCCACTCGCAAACGTGTAAATTATATTATCAAACTGCTGACAGCAGGAGAGGGGATGGGAGAAAATCTGCTGACAATACTGAAAGGAAGGATTAAACTCTGCCACTTGCAACTATTTATACAAAAAACTCACTAGCTCACTAGCTGCTTGTAGCCAACTATTTGTTGCCTGGGATCACAGAAAAAATGCAGCACTTGGTTGAGACTACACGCAACCTCACCCTACCAACCATACACAAAGGAGCGCACAACTCTCATATTAGGCCTAGATAGACTGTCGTGCACAATCCAGTAACTCACTTTCATCAATTACAATAGAAATATGATGGTTGCATTGTATGACATTAAAACTATTTTTATTTGAAGTATTACAATGCTGGGAAGCACAGGTAGAGCCACCGCACACAACAACACCCGAGCGCAGTGCTGACAGCTCTGCCAGCAATACATAAAACTGGAGGAGCACACAACTCCAAAAATTGTTAAACTGATATGTTGAATTCTTGTTCACAATCTAGCAAGGCCAAAAGTTGCTTTCTACTAAGAAATATTTGGTTGCATGTACCAGTGCATGAAGGATGGTGCTTGCTATGGTGTTACTTACAATGAACAGAGTAAGCAATGTGCAATAATAGAAGATCAGAGACAACTGTTTTATCAATATCCCATCACAGGGTACCAATGTTATTATACGTAGTATTTACTATGTCTGTGCTGACGCTGATTAACCTGATTAACTACATTGTATGACCAGTAAAACCTTTCTGATACTTTGTAGCAATAGCAGCTGTTTATCAGCAATATTTCTGATAAAGCTTGTATACATATAGACTAATGGTTGATCAACATATAGATCAATTGTTGATCCGAGTATAGATCAATTGTTGATCTACGTAAGATCAATTGTTGATTTATGTATAGATCAATTGTTGGTCTGTGTATAGATTAATTATTGACCAAGTGTAAAATGTAATAAAAATATTTGTTGTTACTGACTAGCGCCAACAGTCCTTACAAAACAGTCAGAAAACACGTTTAAACAAATATTCTTTTTTAACAACCTTTCACTCATAATACCTAAAAAAAAAAAACCGTTGGTATACAACTGGCACAGTTATGTCTGACCGACTCCAATGCTCAGAAATCTAAATGGATGTATCCTTAAAATAAACTATCAGGTATCCACTCAAGGTTTTTGCCATCAGGTGCAATAGGTGACTAATTTGGCAGACGATAGGTTGAGATGCATATTGATAGCATTGGCTGTCATTTGGAGACTCATCTCTAGAGCTCAAGGTGAGATATCAAAGTGAAAATTGTGTCTTTGTGCTTGCTAATGGGCCCAACATAGAGCGAGAGCAGTCAGTCAACTTGCACGCTTCCAACTGGCAATAAAAACTACAACTTCAGCCTTTTTTTGAACAACTTTTCTGCGATAAAGAGACTTGGAGTGAGTGAAATGAAATCTCTCTGTTGAGACAATAGACTAATGAATGCTGAGTTTGATGCATGCACCAAAGTCTCACTCTTTTAGGTTACATAGTGATATGTTTCTAGCACCGACAGAAATGCAATCACCAATATAGTCTCAGTTTATTTGCACAGTAAATAACACTTATTATGCATCACTCGGTGCTCAATCAATCTTGTATCAATAAAATATGAGCCTCTAGAAGCGCATATGATATGGTATTTCCTCACTAACTACCTTATAGATGGCGCAGTAATCAGTTCAGCGTTCAAACACCAATAATCTATGTACTACTTTGGCTTTTAAAAAGTGCCAAGTGGGTTCAGTGACTAAATTATATTCATCAGTGTCTGTTTATTTGCTCTGGTCGATGCTGACAAATGAAATCTCTTCCTCTCTCAGGTATGAGCTCCCTAGCCGTCAAGTGTCACAGCTATCTCAACACAATCGTATCGCTGACCCGGGCTGGCAGCACCTCCTACTGTCACTAGACAACATGGAGAAGTATCTGCTGTTTGATGTTCTCTGTGTATTGGGTAAGTGTTAACTTTGTCTGCATTTACAGTTTGCTGCCTTCATTTACTGTCTGCTGTCTGCATTTACAGTTTGCTGCCTTCATTTACTGTCTGCTATCCGCATTTACAGTTTTCTGCCTTCATTTACTGTCTGCTGTCTGCATTTGGTGTCTGCTGTTTGCATTTGGTGTCTGCTGTATGCATTTACTGTCTGCTGTATGCATTTAGTGTCTGCTGTTCGCATTTGGTGTCTGCTGTATGCATTTACTGTCTGCTGCCTTCATTTACTGTCTGCTGTTTGCATTTACAGTTTGCTGCCTTCATTTACTGTCTGCATTTACAGCCTGTTGTCGGCATTACCAGTTTTTTGTCTGCATTAACAGCTGTTGTCAGCATTAACAGTCTCTTGTCCACATTAGCGGTCTGTTTTGCACATTTACAGTCTGTTGTCTGCATTTACTGTCTGCTGTCTGCATTTACTGTCTGTTGTCTGCATTAGCAGTCTGCTGTCTGCATTTGCAGTCTGTTGTCTGTGTTTACAGTCTGTTGTCTGCATTTACTGTCTGCTGTCTGCATTTACTGTCTGTTGTCTGCATTAGCAGTCTGCTGTCTGCATTTGCAGTCTGTTGTCTGTGTTTACAGTCTGTTGTCTGCTTTTAGTGTTTGCTGTCTGCATTTACTGTCTGTTGTCTGCATTAGCAGTCTGCTGTCTGCATTTGCAGTCTGTTGTCTGTGTTTACAGTTTGTTGTCTGCATTTACTGTCTGCTGTCTGCATTTATTGTCTGTTGTCTGCATTAGCAGTCTGCTGTCTGTGTTTACAGTCTGTTGTCTGCATTACTAGTTTGTTGTCGGCATTAGCAGTCAGTTGTATGCATGAGCAGTCTGTTTTACTCATCTACAGTCTGTTGTTTGCATTTACTGTCTGCATCCTCTTTCATTTACAGTCTGTTTTCTGCGTTTTCTAACTTTTATCTGCATTTACTGCCTGTTGTCTGCATTTGTAGCATCTTGCCTGCATTTACATGTAGTGTGTATATTAATGTACAAAAATAGCTAATGTTTCACTGGAACATGAAGTATATATAGGTCAAGTAAGGGTCATATTCAAATACACAGTATCCATAGATGAAGTAAATAGCTTCCTTCTTATTCAACTTCATCGTCTACCTTGCTCCACTCTTGCCCGGCTTTATTCCCCCCATCTCTCCCTTTTTCTCCCTCCACCCCCTCCATCACCCCTCCTCTCTCCACCCCTTCCTTCTCCTCTCCACCCTTCCCTCTCCACCCCTCCCCTCTCCACCCCTCTCCTCTCCACCCCACCCTCCCCTCTCCACCCCTCCCCTCTCCACACCTCCCCTCTCCACCCCACCCCTCTCCACCCCTCCCCTCTCCGCCTCTCCCCTCTCCACCCCTCCACCCCACCCCTCTCCACCCCTCCCCTCTCCACCCCTCCTCTCTCCACCCCACCCCTCCCCTCTCCACCCCTTCCCTCTCCACCCCTTCCCTCTCCACCCCTCCCCTCTCCACCCTTCTCCTCTCCACCCCTCCCCTCTCCACCCGTCCCCTCCATCACCCCTCCCCTCTCTACCCCTCATCTCTCCACCCTTCTCCTCTCCACCCCTCCCCTCTCCACCCGTCCCCTCCATCACCCTTCCCCTTTCCACCTCTCTCCTCTCCACCCCTCCTCTTTCCACCTCTCCCCTCTCCACCCCTCCCCTCTCCACCCCAGACAAGCAAACAAACGGACAGACAGACAAACAGACAGACAGACAAACAGTCAGACAGATACAAACAATTTTCATGTATATGTATAGCTTAGTTTAGTAAAGTGGTACTCAACTGTTCTGTCCCCAGACTAAATATTTTTCACCCAGCTAAGTTTTGCCATGTCATGGAATTTCAATTGCTGCTACTATTTTAGGATTGGTCGGGTCTTCAATGTCCACAAAATACTTAGGATGCTATCGGCATGACGGCCTTGAAATCATGACTTTGTTGAATATTACAAATCATCAAAGTATTGATTGGTGTGTGGGAGTTTGCCTTACCGCAGGTAAGTGTATATAAGTACAGGTAAGTGCATATAAGTACATGTTAGTGTATATAAGTACAGGTAGGGGTATATAAGTACATGTAAGTGTATATCACTATATGTAAGTATATATCACTATATGTAAGTATATATCACTATATGTAAGTATATATCACTATATGTAAGTATATATCACTATATGTAAGTATATATCACTATATGTAAGTATATATCACTATATGTAAGTATATATCACTATATGTAAGTATGCATCACTGTATGTAAGTATATATCACTATATGTAAGTATATATCACTATATGTAAGTATATATCACTATATGTAAGTATATATCACTATATGTAAGTATATATCACTATATGTAAGTATATATCACTATATGTAAGTATATATCACTATATGTAAGTATGCATCACTGTATGTAAGTATATATCACTATATGTAAGTATATATCACTATATGTAAGTATATATCACTATATGTAAGTATATATCACTATATGTAAGTATGCATCACTGTATGTAAGTATATATCACTATATGTAAGTATATATCACTATATGTAAGTATATATCACTATATGTAAGTATATATCACTATATGTAAGTATATATCACTATATGTAAGTATATATCACTATATGTAAGTATATATCACTATATGTAAGTATGCATCACTGTATGTAAGTATATATCACTATATGTAAGTATATATCACTATGTGTAAGTATATATCACTATATGTAAGTATATATCACTATATGTAAGTATATATCACTATATGTAAGTATATATCACTATATGTAAGTATATATCACTATATGTAAGTATATATCACTATATGTAAGTATATCTCACTATATGTAAGTATATATCGCTATATGTACGTGACCAGACTATGACAAGGGTGCACCTTCATCACTCATTCAACAAAACCAATAAAACACGAAATAGCAAACTACGTCCCAACTAAGTAATGCTATAACCAAAATATTTGATTAATTTTTTCCAATTGATTAAATCAATATCTTCTCAAGAAAACAGCTCAAAGGCTTCATCGACCTATTGACCTTTCTCAAAACATCATTTTTGTCATATCAACGGCTTGAGTTTTCTCAAATCAGCATAATAGTTAAGCAAGTTGTGATTTCTAATGATAAGTTTAACGATTGACGAAGCTACTTCCGGTTGCATCACTAAAGCGAAACTACTCTGCTGGGACCCCATTACTCAACCAACACTGCAACCATCTGCTACTAGCCAATGTGACTTATGACTTGTCTCCTTCGCATCAGTGGAGCAAATTAAACCACAACCACCTCCAGTTTGAGTGAGCAAAAGCAAAGCCCCACTGTACAGCAGTTTTCAGAGCTTCCAGTGCTGAGAGAAAACTCAGAAGCACATGCACAGATATTTTTATGCACATTTGGATATATAATTACTTAACGTATAACATGACTTGTCTTAGCGTAATGTTTTACACAGTAACAGATTGCAATGTACACGTGGCACCATAATTCTAGGGTACAGATATGCTGGGCTGCATTTTGGTAGAGAATGCTTTTGTGGAAATAGATACAACGTTAATGGACTCACTACTGACTTGGAGTGTTTATACCTCTGTGCTGGAAATAATGCGGAAAAATGTGGTGGATATCAAATCCGCAGCATATATCAAACTGTGCCTGGTGAGTACTGTGTATCACCAACACAGCATCTCATGCTCTCTCACCACAGGCGGCTGGGGATTTCCGGTTTTTAGATTGAGCAGACAATCCCAACAAGCATAAATGATCAATAATTATATATACAAATTATATATACTAATTATACATACTATTAGTATATATAACTATTGATCATTTACGCCTGTTGGGATTGTCTGCTCGATTTAAAAACTGGAAATCCCCAGCCGCCCGTGTCTCTCACGTGTCATCAGTTATAAAATTATTTTGTAGATGAACAAAAGGAAACAGACAAACAAAACACAAGTTGGTCAGGGTCGATACAAAACTCGCTGGTGATTAATATTACACAATTTACAGCTAACTTGGTGAGTCTGATAGAACATCCACTGACAACAACACATCTTCTAGCCGCTACCGATGATCAGCTGGTTGAATTTAATGAGCAAGGACACTGCAAGGTCATTGCAGGAAGGGCAATTTCTGGCTGCACCAATGTTGAGAACAACATCACTTTTTCAAGAGTTATTGACATGGATAATATCAACTTGAGTCGTGTCAACCAAGAGAGTGCACTAGTGGCATTAGCCGACGGAGGAGATAATTGTGTTAAATTTGTTAATACGATAAATCTATCGCAAGTTAATGAACTCGGTCATTGCGTAGATAATTCAGTAATGGCTGCAACAGAAGAACCCAAACCGCTGTCAGATATCAAGCTGTCAAAGCCTAGAACAATTGCTGTTGCGTATTTTAAGAATTTGGTGAGGATGGTAATCACTTGCAGGAGTTCGCTCAACTACGAATTATACATCGTTGTAGTTAACTTCTCACCAAATGCTACTTTAGCTTTCCAGTACTTTGTAGACAGTCATACATACGTACCGCTAGTGACGGGGATGTATGGAGTTGTGCGACTAAATCAAGATGGAGATATATGCTCACTGAGGCAGTCAGACACTAACCACACTATTATGTACGAGTATGACTGCCCATTCAGTAGACCAAGTAGGTTCTCTCCTATACAAGTATCGGGCCAGCTGTTTGTACTAGAGGATGGTTCCATTAACCAGATCATTTGGACTGACTCGGGCACTACGGTCAGTTTTAAAACACTACAACTACCTATGTCAGGTGGAACTCAGTCTGTGGACTTGATAGCAAGTTCTAGCAAGGATCAAGGAGGTATTTGGGCTTACAGCGCTACAGCTAAACAACTCTATCTGCTCCAACCATTCGTTGATTCTAAACAAAGCAGCCAATCACATTACAGCTTACATCGTCTAGCTCAGGATCATGTATGTAATGATGCAATAGTTGGGCAGTGCATAGTCAAATATTTAGAGTCGTGCGCTCTTTGTTGTATAAGAGACACGCTATGTATAGCTATCTCCTACAATGTAGATACATGTAAGTGTCTGCTACATGCCAATCAAAGTGGTGATATAGGGCTCGTCGCGCCTGGGACTGATTGTTATTATCTTCAAATGATTTGATTGTTGACAAACAATTTTTCAATTTTTGGACTTTCGTTTTCATAACTGTCAATTATTATTTATTACTTATTAACTTGAAACTGTGAAGCTCAGCTATCAAACCATGATATGCTGGTTAGTTAACTACCATGATTTACTGTTTATAATATGAATATAGCCCCTACTTATACTAATGCATATGTGATAACCTCAAATGTGTTGAAATTTTTTTTATTTATTTTCAATTGCTACAAGTTGCAAATGATAAAATGATGGACTGTTTTTTCTGTTACCTCTTTTGACTATTAACATGTGTGCAGGACTTTTGTGGCATGAAATTGACTTTCTGTAACAGTTTCCATACTCTAACCTATGTATGTATATATGGCTATACTTCTGTATGTATATATGGCTATACTTATGGTATGTATTTTCATTATAATCTTCTACAGAGGAAAATGTGACAAAAATCAGCAATGAGGTTTCACATGCGCAATGTCAGAGCCAATCAGGGCGCCGGACCCAGAACAGCAGTCAAGGCAGAAAAAGTATTCAACGAAACAAAAGAACTTTGCACTGTTTCATTTCTGGAAAATGACAGAAATGATATTAACCACATACGTATGTTGGCTACCAATGCAATGCAATGAGCGCTAGAATAGACAAACAACAAATCTTGTATAAAATTGTATGATACTTCTAGAGAACTACTTGCAGTTGACTACTTACTCTATCCTTCACACTCTCCATAAATGTGCTATTTATACACCAACCAAATAACATCCTTGCATAAGCAAACGTGTAGAAGTACGTATTGCATATATCTACAAGTAACAGACCACTGAATTTGCCTCAAAAGATTTAAACTGTTCTAAATAACGTGATGGAAATGACTTGTACACTTTCTGTAAATGCGACCACTTCCAACCTGAAAGCACACACAGACACAGGAAGTGAGCAACGCATACTTAGTAACTCTGTACACTAGATGCTATTGGGTAGAGTAAGCTCATATGACATAACAATTACCCTAACCACCTTTACATCTATGTATTATGATAGTTTACACGGTCAAACTATTATTTGAGTATTAACCTCTAAGGCTAGTGATTATGTCATCATGGACTTATTACATAACTGCTTGTATCAAAGCTGCCTGAAACTCCCTGTTGCTTTAAAGTAGGGAAGAGGTCAGTCAGCTGATTTAACGCCGATACAGAAGACTACTGACACTGTGTGCAGGATTTCACTGTGGGGGTACGTACTTTGGTAGCTAGGCCTACCTGCACAGCCTCCCTAACTGCTGATGACTTTCGTGTGTACTGGTAGCGATACAACCCGCCCACAGGTCCCCTTAGCAATGGTGTTCGACCATTTCAGGTTGCTGTCTAATTGCCAGTTGCATTAGCTATTTGGTGCGCAAGCCAGTGGCCGAACTAGCTAAAGCTATGTTCGTCCAGCAGAGGTTCGGTGAACTGCTTGTTAATTACTACTCGTAGTAATAGAGCTTTGTTGTACGTGCATGTACTAGCGCAAGTGAAGTTATTGTTTGTAAAACAAAGAAACTTCTGAGAGTGTGCAAGCTTAACTCTGACTTTATTTCTGCCTGACACGGCTATTTATAAAAAGGATTACATAATATAACATTGACAGACAAAGGAAGCCACACCTAGTACAAGTGGTTGGCTAAAATAGACAAATAATAATGAGTGGGTGTAACTTGGATAAATGCTTGAATGAACGGCTATATGGTATATGTAATACGAGTTGCATAGAACGGTTCTCCATAGAACGTAAACATAGAACTAGGCATAGATTGTTTGTTAAGATGGCGCCGTCCGTCACAACTGTTCTCACTCTGCTCTCACTCATTCTTTATCTAACAAACTATCACGTGCTTCATTAATTACTGCGTATGAAGCGTATGAAGTAAACACTCACTTACTGTACATTACAAGACTACATAAGGAGGGTTGGCCGGCCAAGGCCTATTACTCTAGTCTGATCAGAACTACCTGGCCTGACGACCATCAGACTATGTCTGACTATGTACATCAAAAGCCGCTAAACTTGACCGTCTGACGAAACACGACCGTCTGAAAATTCTGACAGCGTGAAGGTCTGGTGCAGGTCTACCCCAGGGCCGTATATATAGCCCAGGGCCAATATAGCCAATATACGGCTCTGGTCTACCCCATAGCTACCACATCACCACAAAATCCTGCACAATAAGAACCGCAGCTTCTGTGCATGCAGATTAAAGCATATGGCAACTTTTGTTAGAGGAGCAATTCTTTTGGCTCATTTGGAAGCTAACAATAATTTTCTTCTACCATTGTGCCTGGTCCTGGTAGGTATATTTTTGCTTTTCATTTGAACAAATTGGATACTGTCTGCCGCACTCTGCAATAAATCGAAAACCTCAAGTCAAAATAGGTAGATATATGGCTTGAATGGTAGTTGTCTCACCTTTTCTCTAAGAGAAAAGATAACTCGGTGTTAACCGTTCGCAGCCAGTCACGGTCACCGGTAAATGCAACAATAATCACTACGTCGTCGACGATTACATATAACACTTTGCCATGTAATCAACGATTTTATATATATAATCGTTGATGTAATCGTCCGTAATAACCATTATTATGATCGTCGACTACCCATTATATACGTTATATTAAGTCGAACCAATCAACTTGCTCTAAGCAATTCACTTCAACATTAATGTATATGGCTGCCTACATGAAAAATTATTACTACAACCACTACAACCATTGATGAAATATTTCATCTATGATTACCGCTGTCCGACATGAATCATGATTATGACTACAAAAAATTGGAACGAATTTATCACTGTAATGCATGATGCCAACCCTATGCTGAATAAAATAGATTTTTTTAATCAAAGTCATTACTACTATAATAATAATACTAGTAGTAATGACTTTGATTAAAAAAATTTATTTTATTAATAATTTTATAATAATAATATAATATTAATAATTTTATAATAATAATAATAAGAAAAATAATAATAATAGTAACTATTATTATTGTTTTTCTTATTATTAATTATTATTATTATTGTCATTAATTATTATTGTTGTTGGTGTTATAAAATAATAACTAATAGTAATTGATTATTTATTGTTACCGTCATTTAATTTATTTATGATTATTAGTTATCATTTATTAGTAAATTATTATTAATTAATCGTTATTCTTCTTTTTATATAATTAATATTATTATCATTATTATGATGATTACTCTAGTAGTAGTAGTAGTAGTAGTAGTAGTAGTATTATACTACTACTACCATATATATACTAAGTATATATATGGTAGAGTAGTACATGATGAAGCATTATCACCCACCGATGATGATTGTGTTTTACCAAAAAGGTAACTTTATTATTATTATTATGATCAGAAATACTAAACTGTGGAACAATCTCCCTTCTGGATGCAGGCTTTTGGAAGAACCACCTATGGTTGGCTAAGATTAAGCTTGGAGCACTACTTGAGTTGAGTCTCCTGTTGCTAACCTGGATCGAAATACGGACTAACAGAAGTAGTGCCATAATAATATTATTGCTATTACCTCCTGGAAAGAAGATGGCGATAACCCCACAAGTACCTAGTAAATTATAAATAAGTAGTAGTGTGATGATGATGATTATTATTATTGCTCGGGACATTAGAATTATCCCATGGTGTAAAGTGATATCTGGCGATCACATCACAATGGCGTGGAATTTGTTTGCTTTACACTGATAGCTGCTGAGACAATGAATTTTGAACACATACGCTTTCTAGCTAATGCAGAAAACTTTTTTCAACAGGCTTGGGACATTACAAATTATTTCATCTTATGAAGTGATATCTGGCGATCACAATGGAGTTAAATTTGATTGCCTTAGCTGATAGTTGCTGAGAAAATGAAGTTTGTAAACATCCCCCCAAGTTCACCAAAAGTGCTTTGTTTCAGTTACCATTGCAGATAATTTGGTGTATTGCTGTTGCTATATTAAAGTGAAATCAGTAATCATGCTTAACCTTGCATGAATAGTAATGCAAGCTAGATAGCTCCATTTTAAGAAATATGAAATAAATTTTTTGATTTTATTTGGAAATGGCTTTTACTAAATGCGTTTTTATACCTTCATACATGAATGATCTACAATAAATATCATAACAGTTGGTAGGCAAGAGTATAGAGAATTAAGATATTGTAAACTAATACCCCTAGGCTCACAGCTGTTGCCCGTTTTCAATGCAATTTCAAACCAATTTTTTTCTAAGTCCACAGCTGTCTGAGCAGTGCATTGATTACTTTACCTGTTCGGTTAGTGTTTCCATTTATTTTTTTTTAAATTTTGTGTCTAGCAGCCTCTGGCGTCGCGTTGTTGAAAAATTGGTAACCCAAGAATATTTGAAGAATTGAAAAACCAGTGTTGGGCAAGTTTATGTATTGATGCTCCGTCTTAATAAATGCTATGCTTGCATGAGTTGCGTGGGCGCTTTTATATGTTATAGGAGAGGTAGGTGAGAGTTGGGCCAGCAAGAGAGTTTAGGCTACCTTTTGTTTTCACTTCAACAACAATTCCACCCAGCAGTCTAAAAGGTCAAACACTGTAACAAGGGAGCCATAAATACATTTTACAGAGCGTTGGAAGATTTAGAGCTAAACCAATTAAAACTGGAGATCGACCTCTGACATGAATGTTCATGTTTAACCTACACCAACCGCATCAGTGCTTTTACCATCAACTAGGGCCTAAAACTATCAAGTGCAAGATGGTTACATGTTTAAATGATAATAACCAACAGTCATTTTGAGGAACTCAGTCCATATCTGACTAGGGAGTAACCAACATTTAACCAGCCATTCACAGTATAAAAAGATTGACTCCCCAAAGTTTTCGTACAAGCATTCTATTGGACCACTTTGATGAATGGTCGCGGTTTAAATTTGCCATCTGTGCTCAAACTTGAGTTATTTGTAGATTTAACATTAATAGTTTTTCAATAATGTAGGTGGAGATGAATCGCAAAAAAATTAAATTTTGCTAATATGTGGTGGTAGGAGTGTCAATCAAACAATTCTGTGCCGGTTTATGACTCATATTACTTCTTTCCAGTATGCTTAAAGGTGGCATTTCACCGTTTGACACGCAATTCACCAATCGGAGTTGTCTTTTATCTAGTGTCAAAAAGTGCTCAATATTTCAATCAAAATAATCACAAATTAGTTCCTATTTATTTGTTTTTTGTATCTGAAAATCATTATTTATTTCCAATCTATAGGCCTACTTTTTTAGCTCAAATGGATTGTAATCAAGATTTGAACATTATTATTGTTGTTGATAGCAAGAATGATGCCAACAATGAAAATCAGGCGTTTTTTTCTTCACAAATAAGTTCTAAATCTTTTTGATGTTATCTGGTTTAAAAATAAATTTTCCTGCTGTAACATTGTAACAGTAATTTTGTTATTGCATAATTAAAGTAATTGGACTATATATATAATGATTAATTTAGATGATGACAGAAACAATTTTGTGAGAACACCTACAGCTAAGGAATTACTGCACTGAGATTTTATTACACCATTAAATTTTTTAAACACAATTGTTTCAAAATAATAAAAAATTTGCTACATAACTTTCGGAAAAATAATTAATCAATTTCAAGTTATTTGCTTTGTTGTGATTAGAAATTGTCAAAGTATATGTTAGATATTAATGTTTTTATATTATTTCACATTTAAAATGAAAAGGGATATCATTACCCTAGGGTCAGTTTACACTATGCCACTAACATTGCACTGATTGTTCGTGTAGCTAACACTATACTTTATTTAATAATAACGTGTAATGGAGTCTAAATGAATGCAACTTGGTAAGCACTAAGAATATCTGCGTATAGTGAAAGAACTTGATAAGCACTAAGAATATCTGCATATAGTGAAAGAACATAACTACAAAGCACTACTACAACGATTCTAATATTTTGTGAAGCATTTTAAAATAATTTTAAAGTAACGGTGAGCAATCTGGCCATGTGCCATATAAAACCATGTTTTAAATAACAATCTGCTTTTTCCTATTTGCTTTTTCAATGCAACTGAATTTAAATGACCCTATTTGGTTTCAAGGCACGTTACCATGTTTTTTTTTCACTGTGAAATTGCAAACGTTTCAGTTATTGGTGTTGATCAAAACCATAAATAAGTATTGAATAGTTTATTGTAAAATTGTTTTATTTCATTTTTTTTATGGTTTTAGGGTTTGGCAGTTGTTCTGTCACCAGAGTCACACAATCATACTTTAGCTATCAACCATATAAGGTATGCACAAAGAGTATTTGCGACCTGCTCGTCAAACAAAGTACAAAAAGTAATAGGTGTTTATTATTCAATACGTGGCGAATGAAACGGGACATTAGTTTAGTACATCATAATTACTCAATGAATTGGTATGGATTACCGAACAAATCATAAAGAAGATAACTCCCAATTTGCAAAGTAATCAAGAAAAAATAAAAATGGCATCTATATAAACTAAAATAGTTTGTGAAGTTGCCCTTTTAATTTAATAGGTTTTGAACGACCGTAATTATTTTGTAACATCTTTTAAGGATGTTGCACCAGTCTATGAAAATGAACAAATTTTTGATAACAAAGCATGCTGATCTAGTCAAAATAGTTTTTAAAAACACTGATAATCGTTGCCATTTCTATTTGTACCCAACTCAAAGGCATATTTGAGTGGACCTGTTTTTGTTTAAAGTTACCAATTTTTTGTTTGTTTCATTGTTGATGACTTTGTCACTCGTGGTTTATTGCCAAAGACTGTGTACAACACAGCATCCATTATGTGTATGTCACCATCACAAAGTATTTTTCTCTAACTTAATCACTTTCAATAGACAAACTGAGCAAAGCTTAGTCAGGGCATCTGCCAGTTTTTACAGTTTTCTCCGAGTTATTCACGCCTGCTTGTGATCTAAACGTATTTTATTTGTAGTCCAAGTTGCTATCATGTCTTCACCTGAAGTAGAGAAGTTTGAAGTGACTGATTATGACTACGAGAATGAGTTCAACATAAATCGCCCCCAGAGGAGACAGACCAAATCCCAGGCTATTTATGGCTCATTTGCACCGGATGACGACTCAGATGATGATTGGGATAGTCGACCCGGTTTGGGCGGGTAAGCTATGTTTTCTTTCTCTCTAATCTTCAAGTTTTACTATATGTTTGTGTCATGTAATAATTTTTATAAAAGGTTGTAGTGACGTCGTATTATCAGTGTATGTATATTAATTGGTGCTGTTTTTTGCGGCCATCAATGCATTTATTAAAGAGTTGACTGGCTTGTAGAGGTGGAAAGAAGAGTTACTCTTCCGGGATAAGCTTCATCAGTGGTGGATTAAAGAAATCTGCTGAAGATGAAGCAGCTGAGACAACTAGAAAGGGTGCAGAGGGAGAGGATGAGGCTGACATTGATCCACTCCTGCAATCTCAGTTTGGCAAACCCAAACAGTCAAAGGGAGGCAGACAGCGCAGGGGCTACAAGATCGCTGATCAGCAGAGACCGGGACAGAAAGGGTTAGCGTCGCATCCTTTTGCTTTTGATAGACTCCAGTCTATATAAACTGCACAGAATAACTGCAGTACATGGAAAGTTTCATGCAGTCCCGATCTACTGCATTTGTAATAGCAGATTTTTTTTTATAAAAACAGCTCGCATGACGGTAGAGACACCTCCGCAACTCGGCATATAAAATACGTGCACTTCTGTAGTACCTTGTGTGAATATACAAAATCCTGTAACTTATCGTACAGCTAAAGAGACATCTAATACCATTTTAGATGTTAAAACCTATTCAAAGTTGAACATCTGGTTACACTGAATAATATTGTGGCAAGCTAGTGAGCGGTTTGCGGTAGGAAGGGCCTTGCAACAGCCTCATTTATTGGATAGTTGTGGTACAGCCGCTTTTATTGCGCTATTTGATTGGTTGTTACAGAATTGGAGATTGGGAGAAGCACACCAACCAGATAGGATCTAGGCTGCTCATGAAGATGGGATACAAGCCAGGCGAGGGTTTGGGTAAAGATGGCAGAGGAATAGCTACTCCTGTAGAAGCTAAGCTTAGACTGGGAAAAGGAGCCATAGGTAGTTATTCTAGGAAATGTTTTTTACCTCCCAGCTTTTTGTGTGCTTGCATAACTTCCTGTTGGTTTCTGTACAATGCGCACACTTAAGCATCATAGAGTGTCTGTCCAAGAGTAAAGTGTTCAGCATTCAACATTAATACTTGAGTGTTGTGAGCTGTCTCTATCGTAGGAGTTGTCTCATTCATGGGGACACAACTTCACTTGTAATCATTCGTACTGGGTAGTTAATATGCTGAAATGAACGTTTTAAATGCCGCAGAAAGTATTGTCTCTCTAGAACAGCTAGGTGGAGACATTTGTTGTCTGTTACAAGTGATGGTGCTGAGGCTACAACATCTACTGTATATCTCTCCCTTGCAGGATACTACGGTACGGAGAGAACTGAGCGATCTCTCAAAGACTTCCCTGTCAAAGATGAAGATGAAGACGAAGAAAAAAAGTTCAAGGAGGAGTTAAGTCGATGGAGGAGAACGGAGACAGGTGAGTGATTGTTAGTCACAAGTAGCAGCTACTAACGGCATTTACACCCCGTATGTACTAGCTTTCTGTTTGTTTTACAGGCAAGAAGAAAACCACGTATGTCTACAAAACTGCTGAAGAGCTCATTGCCAAAGGTTCTAAACGAAAGGTAAAAGATCCTGGTAAATCAAAGCACTCCCAGGTGAAGGTCATTGACATGACAGGGAAGGAGCAGAGAGTGCTATCTGGTAAGTTTCACAGGCTATAGATTATCTCAATCTAGTACTACAGGCTATACACTATCTCTCTCGTCTATACTACAAGATATATGATGTCTATCTCTAGTACCACAGGCTATGTGATATATCTCTCTCTAGTACCACAGGCTATGTGATAACTCTCTCTAGTACCACAGGCTATGTGATATCTCTCTCTAGTACCACAGGCTATGTAGTATCTCTCTCTAGTACCACAGGCTATGTAGTATGTCTCCTAGTATCACAGGCTATGTAATATCTCTCTCTCTAGTACCACAGGCTATGTGATATATCTCTCTCTAGTACCACAGGCTATGTGATATATCTCTCTCTAGTACCACAGGCTATGTGGTATATCTCTCTCTAGTACCACAGGCTATGTGATATATCTCTCTAGTACCACAGGCTATGTGATATATCTCTCTCTAGTACCACAGGCTATGTGGTATATCTCTCTCTAGTACCACAGGCTATGTGATATCTCTCTCTGGTACCACAGGCTATGTGATATCTCTCTCTGGTACCACAGGCTATGTAGTATGTCTCCTAGTATCACAGGCTATGTAATATCTCTCTCTAGTATCACAGGCTATATAATATCTCTCTAGTATCACAGGCTATGCATTGTCTCGTTGTAGGTTACCACGCGATATCCACCAAGAAGCATGACTCCGACGAGGAGGAGGAGCAGGTGTACGCCTCCACCGACGAGAAGAAGGCGTTTGAGATGCCTGAACTGCTGCATAACCTCAACATGCTCATAGACCTGACCGAGGAGGAGATAATCACTAAAGATAGACAACTCAGGTGGCTTATGTCATATGTCTATGTGATGCGTATGTCTGTGTGATGTGTATGTCTATGTGATGTGTATGTGTATGTCTGTGTGATGAGTAAGTCTGTGTGATGTGTATGTCTGTGCGGTGTGTATGTCTGTGTGATGTGTAAGTCTGTGTGATGTGTAAGTCTATGTGATGTGTATGTCTGTGCGGTGTGTATGTCTGTGTGATGTGTAAGTCTGTGTGATGTGTATGTCTGTGTGATGTGTATGTCTATGTGTATGCATGTTTATGTGATGTGTATGTCTATGAGTATGCATGTCTATGTGATGTCAATGTGATTTCTATGTGATGTGTATGTCTATGTGATGTGTATGTCTATGTGTATGCATGTCTATGTGTTGTGTAAATCTATGTGATGTGCATGTCTATGCGATGTCTAGGTACGAGAGAGACATGACGGTGAACATGCAGCACGAGTCAGAGCGGCTGGAGGTGCTCTGTGAGCAGGAGGAGCAGCAGATCAGCAGACTCACTCAGGTGCTCAACCTCATCAACACCTTCGATGAGAGGAGTCGGCCGGGAGCAGACGACCCCCTCAGCCTTGACGAGTGTGCCGATCTCTTCACACAGCTGCAGGTGATTGCATGCGCCGTTCGTTTGTCGTGTGTCTCTTATATAGGTCGTCAGTCACTGTTGTCACCGTATATAAGATATATATTATATAGGTCATAACCTACTATTGTCACCTTATATAGGAGGCGTACTATGAAGAATACAGAGCATATGATCTGGTCACTCTGTCTATAGCCATTGTCCTTCCTCTCGTCAAACAATATTTTAGTGGGTGGCAGCCTCTCTCTCACCCATCGTACGGTAAACACTTAGTCTATGTACACATCCACGGTGTCTTGTTTTCTGTTGTATGTAGCTAGCACTGTTGTATATGTAGTTGTTACTGTTGTATATGTAGTTGGTACTGTTGTATATGTAGTTGGTACTGTTGTATGTAGTTGTTACTGTTGTATATGTAGTTGGCACTGTTGTATATGTAGTTGGTACTGTTGCATGTGTAGTTGGTACTGTTGCATATGTAGTTGGTACTGTTGCATATGTAGTTGGTACTGTTGTATATGTAGTTGGTACTGTTGCATTTGTAGTTGGTACTGTTGTATATGTAGTTAGTACTGTTGCATATGTAGTTGGTACTGTTGTATATGTAGTTAGTACTGTTACATATGTAGTTGGTACTGTTGTATGTCAGTTGGTACTGTTGTATATACAGGTGTGGATGTGATGAGGAAGTGGAAGACGCTACTGGACGTTGACCGCTGCCAGGGAGACAGCACTGCCAAGAACAACGCCTACTCAAAGCTCATCTGGGAGGTGTGGATGCCTATCGTCAGGATGGCCATCAGGTACACCTCAGTGCTAGCTAACTGTGATGTACTGGGTGTTGTAACGTAACAGTGATTGATAGGGAATAGTAACTCTATGATTGCTAGTAAGGTGTGATAATTCTATGGTTGCTATTAAGGCAGAGATAACTCCATGGTTGTAGTCAGTGGAACACGCGCAACCCAGATGCACTCATCGAAGTTCTGGAAATGTGGATGCCTTTGTTGCCTCACTGGATGTTCCAGAACATTCTGGACCAGCTCATCAATCCTAAGCTACAGATGGAGGTAGACAACTGGAACCCCTTGACTGATACAATGCCTATACATGCTTGGCTACACCCCTGGCTACCCCTTATGGGTGAGTACTTGCTTACACCCCTGGCTACCCTTTATGGGTGAGTAGTTGGTTACACCCCTGGCTAGCTACCTGCTATAGGTGAGTAGTTGGTTACACCCCTGGCCAGCTACCCCCTATGGGTGAGTAGGTGGTTACACCCCTGGCTAGCTATCCCCTATAGGTGAGTAGTTGGTCACACCCCTGGCTAGCTAACCCCTATAGGTGAGTAGGTGGTTACACCCCTGGCCAGCTACCCCCTATAGGTTAGTAGGTGGTTACACTCCTGGCTAGCTACCCCTCCCCCTATAGGTGAGTAGTTGGTTACACCCCTGGCCAGCTACCCTCTATGGGTGAGTAGGTGGTTACACCCCTGGCTAGCTACCCCCTATAGGTGAGTAGTTGGTTACACCCCTGGCTAGCTACCCCCTACGAGTGAGTACTTTCTTACACCTCTGGCTAGCTACCCCCTATGGGTGAGTAGTTGGTTACACCCCTGGCAAGCTACCCCATATGGGTGAGTAGTTGGTTACACCCCTGGCTAGCTACCCCCTACGAGTGAGTAGTTGGTTACACCCCTGGCTAGCTATCCCCTACGAGTGAGTAGTTGGTTACACCCCTGGCTACCTATCCCCTATGAGTGAGTAGTTGGTTACACCCCTGGCTAGCTACCCCCTACGAGTGAGTAGTTGGTTACACCCCTGGCTAGCTACCCCCTACGAGTGAGTAGTTGGTTACACCCCTGGCTAGCTATCCCCTATGTGTTAGATCCAAGCATTGGCGGGATCTGACGAATGTATTATGAGGGAGTAAACCATTTTAAACTGCGCCAACTTTTGTGGATTAATAACGTGAGTGCTTTTCATGGTGGCACGTTGAAATGGTTTTTGTTTAAATATTCATGTGATCAATTCATCGTTACATTTAAGTGTTGTTCGAATGGCGTGTTGTTATCAAGTTACAGGTAGGTTGTTAAAATCAATAGCAGCTGTTGCTTTATGTCTTTAATAACTAAATTACATGCTTTGTTGACATATAGCACACGTACACACACATATAGCACACGTACACACACATATAGCACACGTATAGCACACGTACACACATATATAGCGCACATATAGCACACACATATAGCACACATATAGCACACACATATAGCACACACATATAGCACACACATATAGCACACATATAGCACACGTATAGCACACGTATAGCACACATATAGCATACGTACACACATATATAGCACCCATATAGCACACATACACACATATAGCACACGTACATACACACACATATAGCATACGTACACACATGTAGCATACAGTACACACATACTCGGACACACATATAGCATCCATACACACAGGTAGTACACACATACACACATGTAGTACACATACACACATATAGCACACATACACACATGTAGTACACACATACTCAGACACACGCACATCATAGACCTCCTATATGCAGCATTACCATAGTCTCATGACTTGCCAGTATGTACTATTTGATGCACACATTCTGGTCGAGTGCTCAGTCTTAGACGTTGTCAGAAAGCCAGAAAGCCGAAATACGTTAGGGCAAAACAAGGCCATCTTGTATATCAACTTTTGCCGCAGATATCACGTGACTCTCACAAACGCTTACAGTCGACTTGTGGTATACTTAGACTCTCACAACCGGTTACAGTCGACTTGTGGTATACTTAGACTCTCACAACCGGATACAGTCGACTTGTGGTATACTTAGACTCTCACAACCGGTTACAGTCGACTTGTGGTATACTTAGACTCTCACAACCGGTTACAGTCGACTTGTGGTATACCTAGTAGTAAAGATCTGCCATTGGTGAAATGAAAGAAATATCGTTGAAAACAAAATTCGAATATTTTCGCCACATGCCAAAGATTACAGATACATTATCATTGACATGGTCATTTTTGTTTTTGGAACGGATATGGTAATGTAAGTAACAATATTTGAATCGTCAAAATTCATGAAGTATTCCCCTTCGCGTTGATTAATCATATAAAATCGATAAGGACACAATATTGATTACGAGACCCAAGTGGTCTTGGAAGTTCTGGAACAGCTTGGCGGCTTCCATAAACGGCTACATAAGGCTCATCACAAAAGTTCTATTACACAGCCGCAGCTCACAATCCTTATATATTTTATCTATGATATCACGTATGTCGACCATCTTGTTTCCTCATGCTATGTGCTCATGTAATAGCATACCAGTTGAGACTGTTTCCTCATTTGATGCACTGCAGGTACTAGACTAGAACCCCTGTGGGCACCAATCAGACATCGTCTATCAAACGCCCTCAGCAAGTGGCACCCTTCAGACATATCAGCTATGATTATGCTAAAACCTTGGACTAAGGTATTTTCTCAGGGGCACATGGAGGCCTTCCTAGCCAAGAACATCATTCCTAAGCTAGCTAGTTGTCTGCAAGATATGGTCATAAACCCTGCAAACCAGGTTATGGGTGAGTTGTTTTCTCATACGTAGTGGTCTAACTCTCTTTCTTATGTTAGTTGTCTCCTCTTCCTCTTGTGTTAGTTATCTCCTCTCTATTGTGTTAGTTATCTCCTCTCTCTTGTGTTAGTTGTCTCCTCTCTCTATTGTGTTAGCATTAATTGTATCCTCTCTCTTTGTGTCAAGCAACTTCCCTCTCTCTCTTGTTATAGTTGTCTCCTCTCTCTCTTGTGTTAGTTGTCTCCTCTTCCTTTTGTGTTGGTTGTCTCCTCTCTCTATTGTGTTAGCATTAATTGTATCCTCTCTCTTTGTGTCAAGCAACTTCCCTCTCTCTCTTGTTATAGTTATCTCCCCCTCTCCTGTGTTAGTTGTTTCCTCTCTTTCGTATGTTGGTCTCTCTTATATGTTGAAGACAATTGGAAATGGGTCATGTCTTGGCAGCAAATGCTGCCAGATCAAGTGCTGGTTAATCTACTGGATAGATGTTTCTTTCCTCGCTGGCTACACACATTAGGGAAATGGCTGAACACGTCCCCAAATTATGAGGAGGTTGGTGTGTGGTACAAGGGTTGGAAGGCAGTTCTACCTGAGAGACTGATAGGGCATGTAACAGTGAAAGGTAACAGGTGTTCACTCCCTCCCTGGCTTATCTCTCATCTGTTTACACAATGTCACTGGTTAGCTTTTGTTGTAGAATGGCTGGCTAAAGCTTTAGATGTAATGAACTCTGCTGTGAGCAACCCAGGTGTTCCAGTAAGGGTGCCTGTGCACACAGCCCCACCTCCACCTATACCTGGTCAGATCCCAACCATCCTCTCATCTATATATGGGTGAGCTATGTTATTAAATTCAACAGTACCAGTATTGTAGACAAGAACACATACATGTATGGTGTAGGAACAGTGTACTTACATGTGATATCTCCTGTAGTAACAGTGTACTTACATGTGATATCTCCTGTAGTAACAGTGTACTTACATATGATATCTACTGTAGTAACAGTGTACTTACATGTGATATCTTCTGTAGTAACAGTGTACTTACATATGATCTCTTCTGTAGTAACAGTGTACTTACATGTGATATCTCCTGTAGTAACAGTGTACTTACATGTGATATCTCCTGTAGTAACAGTGTACTTACATATGATATCTACTGTAGTAACAGTGTACTTACATGTGATATCTTCTGTAGTAACAGTGTACTTACATATGATCTCTTCTGTAGTAACAGTGTACTTACATGTGATCTCTCATGTAGTAACAGTGTACTTACATATGATATCTCCTGTAGTAACAGTGTACTTACATATGATCTCTTCTGTAGTAACAGTGTACTTACATGTGATCTCTCATGTAGTAACAGTGTACTTACATATGATCTCTCATGTAGTAACAGTGTACTTACATGTGATCTCTTCTGTAGTAACAGTGTACTTACATATGATCTCTTCTGTAGTAACAATGTACTTACATATGATCTCTCCTGTAGTAACAATGTACCGGATTATCAGTCGATGACAGCTCCTCCCCCTCCCCCTCCTGTCCTGCCTGAACCAAAGAAGAAATCGGCCAATGAGCCTTCAGCTCCACCTCTTAGTGGTTCTGGCGCTGTTCTCCACAGTTTCAAGGACCTCGTAGCAATGAAAGCTGCCGAGGAGAATCTGGAGTTCTACCCTGTGGCGGGGAAAACCCATGAAGCTCGCCAGGTATGCCTTTATTTATTTCAACACTCTTTACACATTGTCTGCTAGCTGGTCATGTGATGTATTGTGTACAGTACGTCTGCTAGCTGGTCATGTGATGTATTGTGTAGAGTACGTCTGCTAGCTGGTCATGTGATGTATTGTGTACAGTACGTCTGCTAGCTGGTCATGTGATGTATTGTGTACAGTACGTCTGCTAGCTGGTCATGTGATGTATTGTGTACAGTACATCTGCTAGCTGGTCATGTGATGTATTGTGTACAGTACGTCTGCTAGCTGGTCATGTGATGTATTGTGTACAGTACATCTGCTAGCTGGTCATGTGATGTATTGTGTACAGTACGTCTGCTAGCTGGTCATGTGATGTATTGTGTAGAGTACATCTGCTAGCTGGTCATGTGATGTATTGTGTACAGTACGTCTGCTAGCTGGTCATGTGATGTATTGTGTACAGTACGTCTGCTAGCTGGTCATGTGATGTACTGTGTAGAGTACATCTGCTAGCTGGTCATGTGATGTATTGTGTACAGTACGTCTGCTAGCTGATCATGTGATGTATTGTCACTTCCTATTATTTTTCCAGGTTTATCAATGTGGCAGTGTGCATGTGTCCATAGACCGGGGTGTCATATACCTACAGGATGGGCCCAAGTGGTGCCCAGTCTCACTCTCTCAGCTACTTCATAGAGCATCGGACTAACTTATTTAACCTGCACATTAACTGCAGTGAACCTCTGTACTTATACTATACCATCTGTTCATTATGTAGGGGCATCGACCTGAATGCACAATTGAATATTATCTGAATAATACATACATCTGTTCCATCCAAACTTATTAATCATTATTAACAACAAGGTTTGTAAATGGCTGCAATATTAAAAAAATAAACACTGACTACGTTATTATGGTTGCTGCTTTCTTGAAACATATATTGTCCAGCAATTAATAAACACTCAAAACAGAAGTTAGGCTATTAATGAGGAATTACTTGAGGTTCTCATTGCCGTTGTTAGGGGGTTGTTGTCTGTCAGATAAATCTAATATTGTGAACCGTTTTTGCTTTTCCAAAATTGATTGTTGGATATTTGTGGAGTTGTGTGACCCATGCAGTCAATGCTGGTCACTGAGAGGAAATTGTTGTTAGTAGTAAGTAGTACTGGTCTATTGTTACCACTAGTTAGTGATTGTCTGCATATCATGTCTAACTGCAGATGTTACCTTCTACTCCACATTCTTGTCGGTAAGTTCTGCGTTAGTGCATTTCTATAAGTGCCACAAAATATATGCGGTATTATATATATATATATTAATATTGTTTGTTTTATATATTTATATGCGTAACAACATAGGATATATGTTAGACATTATAATCCAGTGAAGTTAAGACAAAATATTTAATTCGAAAATTTTTTGGCAGTTTCATGTGATGTAAATACTGTATGTATATATATAACTGTCAGGACAGGAGTGATGTAAGTGTTACATGGCTTGATTGATACCACTAACTATTATTAGTAACACTATATTATTTATATATCATAATATTTATTTTAACATTAAGATCAATTCTTTCATTATAAATTCTATTTTATATTTTTGTAGAATTTCAAACACATATTATATTGCTGTTATTAGAAAAAACATCAAATCTCTTCTTTTTTTCGTTTAAAGAAATGGTCAGTTGATGAAATGTCATGTTGACTATTTCTACATAGAATCATCGTGGTGCCTTTCACTTGATTGCACAAAAGTAGCGGATCCATTGCCAGCGGTGCAAGGAAAGTCTCTGGTAGTTGGGCCAGTTCTATTTAGCTTGAATGAAACTGAAGCGAACACCCTGCAGCAGCTCACCTACAGATTTCTGCTTACGGAGATTCCACGAGGCACCAAATGGCTGGTCCTTATAGGTAATGTTGTATCCGCTCCACTGTATCTATCTATTGCTGGTGTGTTGTATCCCGCTCCACTGTATCTATCTATTGCTGCGTGTGTTGTCTCCCGCTCCACTGTATCTATCTATTGGTGTGTGTATCCCGCTCCACTGTATCTATCTATTGCTGCGTGTATCCGCTCTACTGTATCTATCTATTGCTGCGTGTGTTGTATCCCGCTCCACTGTATCTATCTATTGCTGCGTGTATCTGCTCCACTGTATCTATCTATTGCTGTGTGTATCCCGCTCCACTGTACCTATCTATTGCTGCGTGTATCCCGCTCCACTGTATCTATCTATTGCTGCGTGTATCCGCTCTACTGTATCTATCTATTGCTGTGTGTATCCCGCTCCACTGTATCTATCTATTGCTGCGTGTGTTGTATCCCGCTCCACTGTATCTATCTATTGCTGCGTGTATCCGCTCTACTGTATCTATCTATTGCTGCGTGTATCCGCTCCACTGTATATATCTATTGGTGCATGTATCCGCTCCACTGTATCTATCTATTGCTGTGTGTATCCCGCTCCACTGTATCTATCTATTGCTGTGTGTATCCCGCTCCACTGTATCTATCTATTGCTGTGTGTATCCCGCTCCACTGTATCTATCTATTGCTGCGTGTGTATCCGCTCCACTGTATCTATCTATTGCTGTGTGTATCCCGCTCCACTGTATATATCTATTGCTGTGTGTATCCGCTCCACTGTATCTATCTATTGCTGTGTGTATCCGCTCCACTGTATCTATCTATTGCTGGTGTATCCGCTCCACTGTATCTATCTATTGCTGTGTGTATCCCGCTCCACTGTATTTATCTATTGCTGCGTGTATTCGCTCCACTGTATCTATCTATTGCTGCGTGTATCTGCTCCACTGTATCTACCCATTGCTGCGTGTATCCGCTCCACTGTATCTATCTATTGCTGTGTGTATCCCGCTCCACTGTATCTATCTATTGCTGTGTGTATCCGCTCCACTGTATCTATCTATTGCTGCGTGTATCCGCTCCACTGTATCTATCTATTGCTGGTGTGTTGTATCCCGCTCCACTGTATCTATCTATTGCTGCGTGTATCCGCTCCACTGTATCTATCTATTGCTGCGTGTGTTGTATCCCGCTCCACTGTATCTATCTATTGCTGCGTGTATCCGCTCCACTGTATCTATCTATTGCTGCGTGTATCCGCTCCACTGTATCTATCTATTGCTGCGTGTATCCGCTCCACTGTATCTATCTATTGCTGCGTGTATCCGCTCCACTGTATCTATCTATTGCTGCGTGTGTTGTATCCCGCTCCACTGTATCTATCTATTGCTGCGTGTGTTGTATCCCGCTCCACTGTATCTATCTATTGCTGCGTGTAAATCCCGCTCCACTGTATCTATCTATTGCTGTGTGTATCCCGCTCCACTGTATCTATCTATTGCTGCGTGTATCCGCTCTACTGTATCTATCTATTGCTGCATGTATCCGCTCCACTGTATCTATCTATTGCTGCGTGTATCCGCTCCACTGTATCTATCTATCGCTGCGTGTATCCGCTCCACTGTATCTATCTATTGCTGCGTGTATCCACTCCACTGTATCTATCTATTGCTGCGTGTATCCGCTCCACTGTATCTATCTATTGCTGCGTGTATCCGCTCCACTGTATCTATCTATTGCTGCGTGTGTATCCGCTCCACTGTATCTATCTATTGCTGCGTGTATTCGCTCCACTGTATCTATCTATTGCTGCGTGTATCCGCTCCTCTGTATCTATCTATTGCTGCGTGTGTTGTATCCCGCTCCACTGTATCTATCTATTGCTGCGTGTATTCGCTCCACTGTATCTATCTATTGCTGTGTGTATCCGCTCCACTGTATCTATCTATTGCTGGTGTGTTGTCATCAACCTAGTCATGTGATGAGAGTATTTTATTTGCTTGTGTTTTGTAGAGCCAGCAATAAAGCTGACTTGTGTGTTTCCTAATTCTTTGCTAGAAGTTGGAATGACGGTGTCCGTAGAATGTTCCGGTCTATTTGAGGAGCTCAATAAAAAGTAAGATGACTCTGATTGTTGAAATACCGCCCTGCTCAGTAGCTGAATATTTTAGACACAACTCCTTTTGAATTTTTCTGTAATGGGCCTGTCAGCCAGCTGAAAATTCTAAAATTGCAAACCAAAATCTCCTAGTTTTCGCACTCTCCAACAGTTTGTAACTTGTCTTCTCGTGTCGTCCTAAAATCTAGAGTAAATAAACTTTCAAACCACATCTGGATAAGAGAAGCGTTTGACTATGTAGTCCAATAAGATTGTTGTATACATCAGCTCTCGCTAAATGTTAAACCGTGACTGGCGGCTCTGTCTGCGCGACCCCAATCATTTAGATCATGAGCCAAATTCAGTGAGAATTTTGTAACATTTGCTGTAGGCCGGAGGTTGAGCTGTATTTCAGAAATGATTTGACTGCAGGTGAGTTGACCTTGACAATAATCACTGAGGTCTACGACACTAACCGATACGCTGTCGAAGTATCTACTGGCTCATCGGCTACAGTTAGGTGTCCTACAGTAACCCTGGAAGTCTCAAGTGAGTTCCCACACTTCATATTGATTAAAAACCATTGCAGCTGTGTAGAGCTCATTGCAGCTGTGTAGAGCTCATTGCAGCTGTGTAGAGCTCATTGCAGCTGTGTAGAGCTCATTGCAGCTGTGTAGAGCTCATTGCAGCTGTGTAGAGCTCATTGCAGCTGTGTAGAGCTCATTGCAGCTGTGTAGAGCTCATTGCAGCTGTGTAGAGCTCATTGCAGCTGTGTAGAGCTCATTGCAGCTGTGTAGAGCTCATTGCAGCTGTGTAGAGCTCATTGCAGCTGTGTAGAGCTCATTGCAGCTGATGCTAGAATTTGATTTTAGAATATGACAAGCGCCCTTCGGGAGCAGCGACGGCGGTCGGCTCAGCCACAGGTGCTGTAGCCGTAGTTGGAGCCGTCATTGGTATAGTAGTCCTGGTAATCAACCGTAGGCAGAATATACAAGAGAGTAACAGAGCTGAGACAGGTGAGTCACTGCAGTTACACAATGTCTGTAGGTATAGGCACACCTTGCAACTGTATGTAGTTGGTTCATTGAATCTTTTCATATACAGCAAAGGCAGAAAAGTCAGCCAAAGATCCAAGCTTTGCTGTTGAACGGTTAGCCGTCGTTGAATCCAATATTCTAAAGCTCACAAATGTTGAGGATACAGCGATTTATGAGAAATACCAAAGAAGACTACAATGTGAGTGGTTGGAGTTATGTCCTCTTGTATTGTAGTCGTGTATTATATGCTCTGTAGATGACCAACTTGTTTGTGGTCTCACTGCAGCAGCGCGTTGCACAGTACTCGTGTATCTATTCCTAGCTGCCTTAGATGTGGTTTGTGAGTAATTGGCTGATACTTACCGCTGTCGTTTTGCAGTGGGACAGCGCATAGCCAGACGAATAGTGCTAAAGAATAAGGCTGTAGAGAGATCCCACATAGATGCATTTGTCTCTAGGCACCGGCCTTCCTCTCTGCAGGCTTCTAACAAATACTGGAACATTCTGAGGTATGTGGTGGGATATTAGGTAATAGGGATCACCTTGCTGCCCTTATTACATAAGACCTCCCCCCCCTCACATCCTAATATTGTTGGTTTGCTTTGCTTTGGAAATGTCTACAAAAGTCACTATACTTCTTAACAATTCTATGACTAATAAACAGTTGTTTAATTTTACTTGCTGCTATATTCTCCTCTGCCACGGTATCGGCTATAGTTACATGTACGTCTTCTAAATAAAATGATCTTTTTCTGCACAATTTATTTTAGACTCGCAGTGACTGGCATGGAGAAGGTGGTGAAGCCACCATCCCGGGATGCCATGCAAATGTGAGTTTACACTTAAATTCGTAGAAAGCGCAGTCTTTCGTTTAATATGACACGTCACGTGCATTTCCTCTTTTTGCTGCTGGCCGTCCTGTTTATTTGAGCATTTTGTATTAGGAAACCCAGCGAGGTATTAGTGAAAACCCACTGAGTGTAATCAACATCTGACAAGTGCAACATAAAACATTGGCTGTAGGATTCACTGTAGCGGACATTAGCATGCCAGGGGAGTTAACTACCGATTATTTTCTTACTTTGAAGGACAGTTTTGAGCCAATCAGAGCTGGACACTGTGGTCCAAGTACAAGTACACATGTACGAGTGACGTTGCCACAATATCAACCCACAGCCTTTGGTTTACAGCCGCAGTTGAGTTTGCAGCCAGTAATGCCATCTTTTGTATAGAAGTCTATCTATATTGTGGAGCAATAAAACCAATTGCGCTGCCATTGTGTAATGTAACTCTTTGAAACATGAACAAGAAAATATAACAATAATACTCTGTACTTTATTATGGAAATAAATTAACACATAACATTGCCTAGTCCAGCACATTTACGTACCACTGTATAAAACTTGTGCGTGAACCTTTGGATTGGATATGATTCTGTCACAACAAGCAAACGCATGGCAATACAAAGAATTGTGAGAAAATGAATGACAACACGAATGAAAACTTAAAATCTATGTGTAAGAATCTCACATGTAATTCTATCAGCTGTTAAAATACATGCATAAAAGGTTATAAAACATCTGCTATTGTCATAACAAACAAAACACCCAAACCACACAGCTTTGATTACGGCAGTTGAATTCTCAACTGAAGTAATGCCAAAGCCTCACTCTTCGTTGATTGACTGGACAGAAAGACACATGACAATGGTGAAATGTCGATAAGCTGACTTTACAAGCATAAATAGAGGCAGATGCCAGTAACTGCAGCAGTATTAAAAGCAATAGGGGAATGCATACACAATCGGCAGAGACAAGATTTTGACTAATTAGATAAAGTAGAATAATCTCCACTAGGTGCTGCCGCGATTCCTCTTATCAGAAAAGAACTGCCTAAGGGTGAAGACCTGCACCATTGCTGTGATCAATACAACTATCACCTCCACGGCACTCCTAACTAACACCCTCATGTTTAGGTCTTCAGCAAATGCGCGGCCGTGAGCTTCTCTGATGCGATGATGCGTTTGAAAATCTTCTATAGATTTAAGGTTTTCATGAATAGTTACAGCAGAAGCTTCCATCTAAAAGTTAAGATCACAGGCTAAAACATCTTCATAAGGCATTGAGAGAAAGACAAAACACAAAGTAATGCTTAACAACGGTATTATTGTGCACACAAATAAAAGAATGCAGTCAAGTATGGCGAGGTGGCCTTACCATGGTCATGGCTGCAACGTGTTCCATTCCTGGACGTAGCGGCTTCTCTGGACCAACTTGAATGTCAAAGTAGATTACTTTATGAGTGAAGGTAGAGAATTCATTGCTGAAGCACAACTCGTAGGGTCCTGAAGATTCTGTAGTCCAAGTAAACGAGTCGTATTGTTTTTTAATATCTTTATACAAAGATTTACCTTCAGGCGATTTCACTTCTAAATCGCAATCAAAATTCCCTCCTTCCACAACCTGAACATAAAATAGAAAAAGTAGTTGAATGGGCAATAATTCGGAGATTTTAAAAAGTTCTTGGAGAAATGGTGAGTGAAAGATTTAGTTTTTTATGGAGTGTTGAACTTGAAATTATGTTTTGCTCAAGAGCAAAATATTGAGGTGAAACTGCAGTGCTAAGGCTGAGAACCAAGTGCTGCCAGTATTCGCGTGTATGTAGGCTATGAAAATTTTACACTACTTCACTATTGCGTAAAAAGAAATGTTTTAATTCTAGTTCAAAAAAAGTTATTTTTTCCAATAAAACTGTACTGATTACACATAATACACCGGTGTATAGCTAGCGTATCTCAACATAGCTTTGAACTCACACAATATCAAGTTGACATTAACAAAATGTTGAAATTCTCTTTGGGGCACGGAGAAATTTTAGACTCATCACCAAAACTTTGCGTATACTTTTCTTAGATACGGCATGTGTTTAGAGAAGAACTCTAGTCGATGCGCACAAATTTCTATTGGCAACTACTATATCAATAACAAACAAGATTTCACATTATGGTTCTCGCCATGTGGCGTGGTATTTATATAGCTCGTTTGCACTAGCCTGCTTGTCAATCAATCACTCAAAAATAAACACAATCTCTGTATCAAGGACAATAAGTAACAAATTATTATTCGAGTAATCATTGAATAACAATATATTGTTTCTAATGTTATGAAATTTCTCGGTTTATTATTATTAAATAAAAATTGTATAATAATGATAATAATTTACAGACGACGTGTAAACAAATTTACACTAAAAACAAAGTTACAGTATTATTATTTTATCAGGGTGATAACAAACATGATTGAATACACAGCAAAAAATGCCTTTAAATCAGTCTACACCTGAACACAGTGAGCCATGTATGATTGGTAACAAACCGAAGTGGTAATAAAAAATGATTAAAATTTTTTTTACAACATTGTGGTGGAATTGTGTAAGCAAGTGTGTGAGAGCAGATACGCCAGGAGTTGCCCTGCCTTACCTTACGAGATAGAGGCATCTGATTGCCTAGCAACAGGGAGCCAGCATGCGAGCCTACGGATAATGGACACGATCTAGCCAAGTACACGAAAGAGCCTCAAGCTAGGAACTGTTCCGGTGAACCTGTGACCTTAAGACCTGATTATTTATTATGGTTGTTAATGCGAGCGGTTATTCTATCGGCATGAATATTTAGGCAGGCGCATTGGATCTATTGTACGCACTTGTATTATCTATGTTAACCTCGTTTTGGAATAGCCAATCATATATTATTATTATTAGCCAACTGCATGTATGCATTTCCAACTGTATGGTTTTCTTATAAATACTGGGGCAGATCGCCCAAGCCTCCAGAGCTCTGGAGTAGTTGTGCTAAGTGTAGAACGAATGTAACGTTGGTGTTCCTCGCAATCAGTAACTGGAAGTTTCAAGTCGTTGTTCAATGTGCCAGGATTGTCATACACGCTTCGAAACATCTCTCACTGTTTGTAAGTTTTTGCATCTTGTTCGAGAATATATTTATTATTGTCAACTGCAACTCTCCTAATGCTGAACACTTGCAAAGTAGAAAACACTTGTTAAATAGTTAATTCACTCAGAGAATAACTACACTTTTTGTAATTGTTACAAGTTCTGCATCATTCGCTTGAAAGGTAAAGTGCTGAAGTTAGCGTTAGTAAAAGTCTATCGATTGCTGAAATCTGTGCACGTGCTTAGTCAGCAGAATTGATAGTGACACTGGATCTGGTTATATTGTGTAACAGATCCCCGTATTGTTAGAGAAAGTCCCCGTATTGAGATGTATCAAGTAATTAATTGATTAAGTGCCTATTGTGAGCTGGGTTATACTACCGGTTAGTAGAAGCCACAATACAGAGTTTAGTGCCTGAGGCTAGTCGGCTCGCTACCATTTGCCCTAGCACTCATTAGCATAGGAAGGCACTAGTAGACAGTGGTCCTGTGAAGGTCCTGAACAAACAAGTTCACGTAAAACCTTTACAATATTATATATGATAATACTGGAAGTGTGGACACTTTGTTCGCATTTCATTACGGCGCTCTATCAATAAATGTCACAGATGTCTTGAAAAACGTTGTGAATCACTCACCTTATGCCAATTTTCTAAGATAGGACACTTTTAGCTCACTTCTGGTGCATAACAATTTGCGTTTTGGTCTATTTTTATTAGCAATTTTTGATAAAGTTTTGAATTTTATACCCAATCTTCTGCTAATGGCAAATGGCTTTGATGGGATGTCCGCCTAAAATACTCAGCTGTTAGTGGCCTGGCGGAAATTTTCGCGACACTGACTGGTTATAAGTTAATGCCACAAACCATAAGCAGTGTTGGCATTGTTCACGGACTCTTGTATAAGTCCATTGTAATTATGAGATTTTGGGAGCTAACTTTTTATTGGCCAGATTATTACAGGACCCAAGCTACTCAAATTTTCTTGTTTTTAGTTCCAAATGCTCATGTATAATCGTTGAGCATTTGGAACTGATAACAAGAAAATTTGAGTAGCTTGGGTCCTGTAATAATCTGGCCAATGTAAAGTTAGTGCCCAAAATCTCATAATTACAATGGACTTATACAAGAGTCCGTGAACAATGCCAACACTGCTCAAGATTTGTAGCATTGACTTACAATCAGACAGTGTCGCAAAAACTTCCATTAGGCCAATAGCAGCTGAGTATTTTAGGCGGACATCACATCAAAGCCATCTGCCATTAGCAGAAGATTAAGCATAAAATTCAAAACTTTATCAAAAAATGCTAATAAAAATAGACCAAAGTGCGAATTGTTATGCACACCAGAAGTGAGCTAAAAGTGTCCTATCTTAGAAAATTGGCACAAGGTGAGTGATTCACAATGTTTTTCAAGACATCTGTGACATTTATTGATAGAGCGCCGTAATGAAATGCGAACAAAGTGTCCACACCCAAAGTATTATCATATATCTATAAAATTGTATAAAAAAAAATTTAATCGTTTTTTATTGCAACTTCAGTTTGTTACCAATCATGGCTCACTATGCACCTGAACACTGTTTCTGTGAAAAAGTTACAACAATGATTATTATTATTGATAATAAGTAATAGTTAAATAATGAATGATACAATGAAAATTAATAATAAATTACAACACTAACTAACCACATGACTAATAAATGAGAATAAGAATAATATAATAATTATAACAAAAAATAATAACATCACTCACCCACTGCTGTAACAACTGCACACAAATATTTATCTCATACATACATACTACATACCACCTACGACGCTACAAATAATTATAATAATAATAATATCATTATTATTATAATTTTATATTATTATTATTATTGTGAGGGACGCTAGTACTCTCCTTATTTTATTATTATTTTATACTCACTAAGACACTCTCTCACTTATTATTACGCCAGAGACATTATCTCGTAATTACTGTCTAAGCCTGTATCTCATTGTCCGTATTCCTTTGTGTTCGATTTAAGCCATTAACTCACTGTCTATGTTACATCTCAATATCTACTCGCTACGCATTGTATACGTCTGTGTATAGTTCTATTGTTTGTATGTATCCACGATACCAGAGTCTATTTCAGTGCGTTCTATCTTATACACCAAATAATTATTTACTACATGTTATACTTTTTCCACGATTTTTAATTATTGCAATTGGGTGCTGACTGTAAGGACAAGGCGTGGCTTGTACCAATATTTTTGCTCAGGCGTGGTTTGTAATGTGTACCCGCCTTCCCTGTATTTAAATCGATGTAAGCATAATAAAAATCAGAGTTAGCCTGACTCTCGGAAGAATTTCTCTCTCTTGAAGCAAGCACTACTAGGAGCACCTAATACCAGCGCTGGACAAGTCGACTGTTAGCAAGCACGACGCTAAGGTGGAAAGTGAGAACGGTGCGCCCTATCACTGTGTATACCCTTGCCTGAGGCAAGGATTACAACACAAGGCCTAGTGCACTAATAGTTCGGCTCTTACTAAATTCGGATTCGGGGAATCCAACAAGTTAGCTAGCAATAACTGCAGTGAAATTATTTGTCGATCTCGGCTGAGCCCAGACTCGACCATAAATAATTCCAGCATAATTATTGCCGACAGTAACAGTTCGAAACAAACTATAAACTAGACAAGTAATTCCTGAGGAATTAATGTCAGAGCACAGTTCGAAACAAACTATAAACTAGAACGGCAATTACAGCACAATTGCCATCGGACATGTACATGTTCGGATGCAGCCAATAATTGTCAGATAATTATTGTCCACTGTCAGCAAACATACACGCCAGATTCGGCCGCACGCAAAACTGCACAAACCAATAAAGGCTCTCCAGACAATACGAACAATAATAGCAAATTATTGTAAGTAGACTTGGGCAGAAGTAGAGCACGTCGGGAGTGTGTACAGGTGGCTACCACCCAGACGCAAATTCCTGTACATTATTACACTATTACCATCTATTATGATAACAATATTATAACAAACTATGTATTATTATATATATATTATTATTAATTATTATTAATGAATTAATTCACAGGGGCACTGCAGTAGATAGAGTGGTAGTAGTAGTTGCAAGCATGTCTCTTTGCCTAAGTTCACTATCAAACACCATACATACACCTTACATACATACGTGTATGTAGGGTGTATCTATGTAGGGTGTATGTATGGTGTTTGATAGTGGACTTAGGCAAAGAGACATGCTTGCAACTACTACTGCAGTGCCCCTGTGAATTAATTATTATTATCATTATTAAATTATTATTAATTATTATTATTATACATAAAAAAAATTTTGTCCAACCTGAAATTCAATTGTTGTCTCCACACCTTTCTGGATTTCTTCAAAAAAACACATTTTGTCGTTGTCAGGTAATTCAAATGTAAGCTCCTCTCCATGAATAAATACAGGCACACACAACAGCAATCCCACGAGCAGCAACATTTTAATTAAAACTTTAGACAAAGGTTAATTTGCAAATCAGATCTTTTTCATAGTTCCAACAATACCGGAAATGTAAACAAAATCTCCAGTAAACGGCTGTATTTTTTTTATCAATAAAAAAAATTGAGTGACTTATATTAAGCAAAAAAACTTTTTAAATATATATGTATTTTTTGACATTTATTAAATGCAAAAACATACTAAAGACAACAAAACATTTTGACTGTTGAGAACGAAGAGTATAATGAACAGACAACTCCGTTGATATAAACAGATTCAAGCTATTATATTGGAGTTGTTTGCTTTATGCTGAACTAAATTATCTTGAGAACATAACTCCAACAATCCATTCCAGTTTAAAGGTTTGTAATAGAGTTTTATACAGACAGTCTACGTATGGCTATTGAACAGACAACATCTCGCTCAAAACACTCATTCGTACATATTTTAGTAATATTGAATCTGACTGATAGCATGTAATCCATACAGATGTCCTTACAACATTACCTGCTTCTACAGTCATCAAGGAGTCAGTGTACATACAAAATGGGAGATAGAGACAACGGTGTCTACAGACACACGAACTCAAGTATAGGATAACCTACCTTTGGTATTGTAATTTGTACCTACAGGAGCTAGTACCTACCTGGTGGTGATATCTACTACATGGACACTTAATCAGAGACTAACATTATTTCCAGCTAAACCGGAACCTAATTCTAAACAACACGTTGTAGATATTGATCTGAGGGAATACCGCTCACACTAAGTGTAACAATAATTTCCCACAGTTCAAATCACAATTAGACGTTACTTGCAGGCAACTTACAAGCCACAACAATGCACTCTCCAAGTCCATTGTTTGAAAATTAATAATGAATGAGATAGTAGTTTAATCTATCTCAAATTGTGATGTAATATAACGATGTTCAGCTAGCAGTGCTGCGATTGTTGTGTGGCATTGTGAGCAGCTAATCAAGCTGCATGTTTTTCATAATCGTACAAATCATGTTGGCTTGTAAAAAAATGAAGATACTCGAGCTTGCCGGTTCCAGTGGCCACAATTGGGTTTGAGGGTATAGATGGTTGTGTAGGTGCAAAGTGAGACAATATGTCATTGCTCAGTTCAGAAAGACGATTGCCAAGGTTAATGCAACCTAATATGAGATCGGTATAAAAAATTACTGTGCCGAACAAACATTATAGTGCGAAAACAAAGTACACCCTAAGGCACCTCAAAGTCTAGTTTTTGTTCATTGCAAAGCAAAAATAAAGTTTGCAGGAGGCTTTAAAATTTCAGGGGTTTTCAAGGAGTTCAGCAGTTTTCAGGAATAGGGAAAATTTGTGTCTGAAAATCAGGTAGGTCCGTGATAAACCAGGAGACATGACAGGTATGCTAATGGTCATATAATTTCTTGGTAATTAAAAGATGAAGAATTATAACACATTTTAAGTTCACCAGCAGTAATTTAACAAACTTTACAAACTGAGCATAGATAAATTACTGACTACAATTCCTTCTTAGGCCATTTCAGTACACACCTCTCAGATGGACAAAACTTACATTTGAGGAGTGAGCTCCCATCTCCAAAGTGTATATACATTGTAGTCACCTCAACCAATGGCTAGTGGGTAAATCTCTTCTCACCCTCAACACACTTGACAGAGGATGGAAATTGCACTGACCATAAAATCACAATCATAGAATGCAGAGTTGCGAGCTATTCAATCCACATGTTGTTGGTATGAGTGCTAAGGACTACACAAAGTTATCTTCTTTTATACAATAGCGAGTGAAAGCATCTTTGTTACCAGTATGAACTCCCAAATACAGCTTGGCACCATTATAGTGATATAAGATTCACATAAATATGTCCTCAAAGTTACAAAATTGTTGGAATAACAATTTTTCACCCCAGAGTTGCTTTTCTTACACAAGATAGCTCCAACATCACTTTGGAGTTTTTTTTTTTGGGGGGTATAACTGTGGTGTTTTATACATTTAATTCTAAAAATAGATGCGCCACATTGTTTAATGGATACTTCATTACCATAGTAAGCAGAATCCTAACTTATGAGACTCTCAGCTTTGATTGGCTGGTGGAGACTCTGCTAAGAACTGCGCTAGAATGGTGTAAATCATTAGCCTAGTTTGTTATTACGCGAGTGTGAGGGCAAATGCTAAAGCCTGAAATGATATTTTATTATCTATTGACTATCGACATGGCTGTGGAGGTTGTGGTATTTGACTTCTGGTGCTCCGTATTGCTGTAAAGTAATAGTTGGAAGGTAAAAGGAAATATACGTCACATGACTAAGCACACCACTGAATGAATGTCATGCTATATAAACTGTCCTGTAGCAATTTTGGCAAAGTTTGTCTGCCCTAGTTTTGTCGCGCATAATGGTCATAACAGAGTTTTTAACAATGCCATTTAGCCTGATGCAAATCACTGCCATAATGAGCTGACAACTCCAAGTTTATTTACTGTATACTATGGATGGACAAATGAGATTCAACTCCGAGAGACAGCTCTTTTCACTTCTTAGAACTGTTAGCATAACTTCAACATTGAATTGTGTTGTCCGAACTACAGTGATAGTATATCACAGCCTGTCAAATTAGTATGTATGTACGGTATATATGTTCAGTGTGTGTGTGTACTGTATGTACGGTATATATGTACAATATGTATGTACGGTGTATATGTACAATATGTATGTACGGTGTATATGTAAAGTATATATGTCCAATATGTATGTATGGTATATATGTACAGTATGTACGTACAGTGGTGTGTATTGTATGTATGTACAGAATGCATGCACAGTGCTTTTGTACTGTATGTATGTACAGAATGCATGCACAGTACTTTTGTACTGTATGTGAATACAATATGTAGATAATCAATCTAGTAATTGTAACAGGTCAAGGTTGCCAGAAGGTTGACAGAAACCAGGAGTGTGTATTTCCAATATTGCTCGTCCAAACTTGTATTTTGTGGGTCTTCAAAGTAGAACACAACGATAAGTATATAGATAAGTAAATCTATGGGTAAGTAAATCTATGGATGAACAAGTCTATGGATCAGTATATCGATAATTAAATCTATGGATAAGTATATAGATAACTAAGTCTATGGAAAAGTATATAGATAAATAAATCTATGGGTAAGTATATAGATAAATAAGTCTATGGATCAGTATATAGATAATTAAATCTATGGATAAGTATATAGTTGAGTAAATCTATGGATAAGTATATAGATAAATAAGTCTATGGATCAGTATATAGTTGAGTAAATCTATGGACAAGTACATAGATACGTAAATCCTTAAAGTTTTCACTGATTTCCATCCGCTAATTGAGAAAAGCAGCTCAAATAGTCGGTACCGTATCGAGTTGAATAACAAGAGCATGTGATGTTAGTCATTATAGTTTTTTATAGAGCATTCATTAGAACAAATGCTTAGCTCGCATTCAAACATACAAAATGTATGATTACAGTTTCCTCTGCACTACAAGGCGATGCTGTTCATATTGGACTCACAGCAGAAAAGTAACCTACAACTCAATTAATTCTCTTCAATGCCTCAAATATGAGATGAACATTCAAACAAGAGCAAGTATGTACCAAACATCTACAGAACTCGAGGTGTCTATCAAAATTCAAACAAAAAATAAAAAAAGAATAAAAACCTAGGTACAAAATCCTACGCAATGTTATTCTGTGTAGAAGTTGCCTGCTCTCAAAAAAGGAGATAGCCCTAACTTAAAAGCTCAGCTACATCATATGACAGAGTGATAAAAACAGACTAAGGAAAAGGCAGTGATGGAAAGCCAATGAATGTAACGCGGTGGCGTCATTGATGTAATAGGGGTGGAAGAAATTAGCAGGTAGTTTAGATGAAGAGACTGGCTTTTTGGCAATAGCTGGCTGAGACGGCTCGGTGGCATCAACAAATGATACAGAACTAACCATCTCCATGTTGACTGTTTTGGCTAGATTCTGATACCGACAATATGGACCAATGCATACAAACGGCAAGTCTCTAGACTCAAGCAACAGTTGAGCTCCAATAATCATAGCCTGAGGGTTATGCAGAGAGCCTACATTGGCATATATAATCTCCAGATGGGCGTACACACCGACGCATGGCGAGGAAGAAAGCTGACTAGATACAATCACTTTTACCCAGTCACCAACCTTGAGCGGATCAGAATTACCGAATGAGGCTATATAGACAGAGCCATCATCAGCGAGAGTGCGGGTGGGACCTAGCATAACCTCCAATACTCGTGGCTTTATCTGAGAGCATGAGGTTATATCAGTAGCCTCTACCCTCCAGATACAACCACTTCTAAAATCTTCTCCAAACACGACAGAAGTTCTCAGCAGGCTGTCAGTCTCACAGTCTCCATCGGCGCTAGATGTCACCATTGTTAGGTAGTTATTTCTGTCGCCATTCAGCGCAATGTAATCGTCTACTCTCTTCCCAGCAATCACAGGTTCTCCCACTATGTAACCTGGGTTTCCACTCCTTCTGAACTTTAAAGAATTGTCACCGACCTTGAAAAATGTGACTGAATTTTTTTGCTCTACCGCGGTCAAGTCATCCCTAAAATTCCCAGCAATGATGAAAACTTCTACACTTTCAATGCTTCCAGCATCATGTGTCACAGTATAAAGAACCTACAAAACACACACTCTGATGTCTATGGCATTTATTCAGTGACAATCAAACTCGTCGCGCTTTCAAATGTTTGGTCCAAAGGTAGGATTTTACATATGAACACAGGATAAATCCATGAAACTATCAAAATTTTTATATCAAAAATATTGACCTTGAAAGTAGAGCGAGTCCACCCATACTATGCTGGGTACACAAAGCTTACCTCCTTAATAATACCTATACACATAGCCCGAGTTCTATCATAAACAGGTGTTGGTGTGTCTCCAGTAACATGCAATTTGATTAGGTCTACAGAATCTACGCCACCAGTTGGACGCTTCTTCACTCTCTACAAGTGAGATAAATGAAACTTCAACATTTCAGTAATAATGATAAAATGGTAGCTGTCGAGCACCCTATGTACACCAGGCTTGAGGGCAATATACACAGAGATACAAACCAAAGCTAAATAAAGATTGTATGAATCACCGACGTCTACTTACTGTACGATTCAGTCGTCTGGCTAGTTCGTAAGCGGACAAGCTAGTGTCTGTTTCACACCACCTACTCAGGGGACTATTTAAGTTTCTCAAGCAGCTAGATGAAGCATCCTGTAGAAACTTCACAGGATTTCCATCAATACAAGAGGTAGTAACTCCCACTGTTGACGGAACATACAGGACGTCTAATCTCGGTTGTGTGTAATTGACAATGAGGTCTCCACTTAAGTAATTAGAAGTACGGGCAGACTGTTTGTTGGTAAACTGATACTGGTAGCTATAACCACTATATTGATTTCTGTAGCTAACAAATAAATCATTAGATGTTGCCACGGTAACTGGATTGTAGTAGTCTCTAGTTTTACTGCGCTCTCTCCAAATACAAAATGCAAATGGATTGTTTACAGTCTCCGTGGTTACAGCATAGTTTTTGAATACCCTAGTTTCATATGTACATAAATATGAGCTGTCGGTGGAAGATTCTAATTGGTCTGAACAGGCAGAGAAAACCAGCCTGTCTTCCACTGAACACTCTCCATCGCAGCAGCAATTGATGTCGCAAGCATTGTGGGTAAGGTCACATGTGCAGATGGAAAGAGCTTCGGTCAAATAAAATTCCGTTGCTGCCAAATTATTAGTAGCTGCTGTTGCAGGGGTTACGGGTGACGCAAGACTGGATTGAGGGGAGGTGCTTATGTTCTGTGCTGATACGTTATTGACTCCTACAGCAAAACCCACATATATGTGCATATACATAGATGTAAACAATCATATAAATGTGTTATCTCATATGAAGCACAAATTGACAGGTAAAACAAGCAGAAGCATATTTACCAGGTGTTAATGTTGTTTGAGACCATATCAGCTTACAGAAGGCTAACAGTAGTAATAACGGCTTTTGTATCAACACTTCCATAACTTCACAGCGCGCCAAAAGCACCATCAGATCAAAACTTGCACTTTTATTGAGAGTTTACTTGACCCTAAAATTAATGTTTAGTTAATAGCGTTAGCTGGCAGTTCATTAGCAGACAACAGACTGCTAAACATGCGCGATCACCATATTTACATTATGGTTTTTACTTACAATTATCATTGCACCATCATTAAACACTCATGAATTGTTACAATTATAATAACTTCAATGAAGTGTCAGTTATTATAAATTATCGTAGAAGTGATCAGTTATAACTAACTACGGTTTCAAAAAGTAATAGTCAGTATGGTACAGTGGCTCAAACCTTTTGTGTTTTGAATTTTAAAATGTCTGAACACTTTCCAAATGCTTCATTTTGCAAACCATCTGAATGCTTGGTCAAGATGTTTAAAGCCTTTAAAATCGAAGACGATTCGCTGGTGAGCCTAAATGGTAACCTATCTTTGGCCTGGCTAGCCTATTATGTATTGGTTCTTTTTTAGTAAACATGAATCAGAAAACTTTTTTGACATAAATAAAACAATAGCCTTAATTATTTAATCTATTATTCTATAATAATAATAATCAAACTTCTTTGTATTTATAAAACTTATTTTTTTGAGAATAAATTCAACGATTACTTATTTGATTATATGAATCTTTTGTCAATTGATCCTTACATCTATGTCCTATGGTGGCTCATAATGTTAGACGGTTTCGTTTTTAAAACGTATGAACGGATTTGAAATAGTCTAGACGATATGCAAAGCGTCTTTGAACTTGAAAATAATTGGGTAATTGCAGTAAAATTAGTAAAACTTAAAAAATAAAAACTTTAAAACAGTTCATACTATTTCAAAATAGTTCATACAGTTTGTAAATAGTTCATACTCTTTATACAGCGTCCATACGGTTTATAATTTTCTAAATCATCTGAATCATTTCTAAGCTGAATTATTTGCGAAACAACTATACGGTTTGCAAAATTTATGATTGTTAGACAGGAAATACACTTTAATAGCATGAATCTCGCAACTGCTGAGGCCAGAAATTAATTTATTATAACAAGCATGTTTTTAAAAATAGTTTCTTGGGCTATTTTACGACAATTACCCAATTATTTTCAATGTAAAAAACGCTTTGCAAACCGTCTAGACTATTTCAAATCCGTACATACGCTTTAAAAACGAAACCGTCTGACGTTATGAGCCACCATAGTTTTAAAATATTCCAAACTATTTTGAAATGGTTGCAAAGGTTCGCATAGCACATGGTTTTCTAAAAGAAAAATAGTCGCCCTTTTGTTTTATTTTAAGCAAATTAATTAACTGTATCAAACTGTTGTCAGATATAACCTCTAAAATTAATTTTTTTCAAATTATAATTAGGTTGTATATGTTATGTAAAATATTGTAAAACACTCTCATCCCTGCATCAAAATCAAAATAAATCTTGTTGCTTTGCTCTGAACCAACTCAAGCTGATCGAGATGCTTTGCATGATATGGGCTACATGCCTCACAAGCCCGTTCTAGAAGAACAGGCCTGCACAGTGACTCGTATGCAATAGTCTTAACTTTAGTTGGGGGCCTTGAAAAGACCGCGTTCAATTACTTCCAGGATGAACTAGGTTTTTGAAACTTAGACTGCTATGATGTTAATAATGTGGTTGGTCCAATCCAGGGAGTTGCAAATTAATACAAATTGCTATTAATTGATAATTTTTGTTATATAATATTGTCATGTTATGTTTGTGTAGATCTCCTACACCTCTGAGTGTGGGGAAGGGGGACACATCGTGTTAGTTATCAAAACTAAAATCGTAAAAGAGCAAAGAAAAGCTCGACATTCAGCACCACTATATTTTGGGCTGAGCGCTCAACTCTCTGAAAGTGCGGCAGAAAAAGCCTTGGTGCATGAAACTTGTATTGGAAACTTGCATCGGAGGCACTGACCTAACCACTGATCTAATAAGATGACTGGATTGGGAAGAATTCTGGTGGCTTTCAAATTCAGCCCTAAGAAAAGAATAATGTTCATCGCTGACAACTTTACTAAACAATTTGTGACGGGCATCTCTCCGTTTATCTTCCAATGAGGGCTATCTGAGAGCCAGCCTAGCCTTTGTGACACTAACGACTCCTCGTGGGCCACATATGAATCGGATCGCCTGCCTCTGCACTCTCTCCAATTGTTCCACATGCTTAACCAAGCAGGGATCCCAAGCCTCCAAAGCATAGCCGAGGACTAGCAGACAAAAGGGAAGGTATGCCACAAGTCTCACTTTCATAGGAGCGTCAAGGAGGGCTCTCTTGAACATTCTTGATTTTTGGGAGACCTTACTGGTAACCATGTCTATGTGTGAATCCCAGTGGAAATTTTTGTTCATATTGACACCCAGATATTTGAACTCTGATACTTGGATTAATGGCGTGTTGTCAAATCATAAATACTATTATTATTATTTTATTACTTGTTCAATTGTTGTAACTAATAAAAAATAATAATAATAATAATTTGATTAAATAATTTCAACAATAATAATTAATAATAATTATAATAGACGAATTATCATTATTATCATATTATTATTACTTAAAAAAAACAATAATGATAGTAATAAAAAGATAGTAATAAAAAGATAGTAATAAAAAGATAGTAATAAAAAGATAGTAGCAGCAGCAGCAGTGGCGGCGGCAGCAGCAGTAGACAGATAATAATAATGATAAATAGATAGATGGATAACAAAAATGATAAATAATAACAGAGCTGTGACAAATCACGATTTTCATGACTCAAATCAAATCATTAGAATTTTCCTTCAAATAAATCAAATTTTTACAAATGAGTAAAAATGTCAAATCAAATCAAGTCAAATCATGCGTTTTCCCAAATCAAATCAAATATTTGGAGCGTCATTTGCAGCAAACTTTTCAAATCATCACTAAAACTATTAGAAATGTAATAAAAAAAAACCTTCAGCATATAATAGGCTGCCTAAACAAATGGACCCAAATTTAGATCACAATGTGTGGTTAGCTGGCCTCTAGAAAACAATATTCTAACTTGATTACTTTCGAAATCTTGCATTTTCCTTTGAAAACTTTCGAGTGGAACTTATTTATTGGTGTGCCGACCGATATATATTATCATTTAAATTCCAAAATAATGCTTAGACTAGCCAAATGAACTAGCCAGTTCCATGCAATAGATAAAATGCACACCCAGTAAACAAAACAATCAACCACTATAGTTTATACCTTTTCTGAAGTTCTTCCATTGTCAAAAGACTGTCGTTGTGGTAGCCTATATTGCTAATAGTACCAGCGAGACTAGATAATTGATAAATAATAGCAAACACTGAGCATTAGTTTGCATATGCATCAAAGCAGTTATCATTATAGTACGTCATCAACTAATGCATTACTCGCTACAGATAAGTAAATAACCTGGTCGCCATTCATAAACACTCTCAGCTCACCACTTTCAAGTCAGAAAAGAAAGTAGTCAACTAATAATTCAACTTTTGCTGATGAAAACTAATACATAAAAGAAAAGGCAGCATAGTTTTCCATGATCTTTGATTACTATAGGCTAATAATTAGGTAGTTTCTTTTCACTGCTTTTATTTATTTGCTACAACAATTGAATACTACAATCTCAGGTCAATTAAAAGCATTAAGAAAAGCCGCAAACATCATCACTGGTTTTTTTGATGATTTGCTGTATTTTCGCAAATATTTGGTCAAATCGTGTGAAAAGAGGCAAATCAAATCAAATAATGATGAAGAGTAACCAAATCCAATCAAATCAAATCACCAGTTGAATCAAATATTTGAAACAAATCATTTTTTCAAATATTTGAGTCACCAAATATTTGAATCTCGGTGATTTGGTCACAGCTCTGAATAATAATAGATTATAATTATCATTTATATTATTAATTAATAACAAAACTACATTATTATTATAAATAAATAATAATCGATAATGATTAATAATAATAATATAATAAATAATAATATAATAAATAATATAATAAATAATAATAATTAAATTAATAATTTAATTTTTTCTACTCTGCTCTCAGCACCCCCTGTAGCAGGCTAGGATCAGACAGCCGCTCCGTCCTGCCTTGTGCTGACGATCCAGAACGATAGACAATATATGAGCCAGCCACATCGCTAGATTCTTCTTCTGAAGAAGCGATTACACTTCAAGTATCAATCATCAAGCAAGTAGTAGTAAGTAATAATAAATAATAATAATAATTATCATAATAAATGCACACTGCTGTGTAACACAGCTTTTAAAAGCTTTTTGTCAATGTTATCAGCTTGATAAATTGCATGAAATACAAGACTTGAAATATGGTTTGGAGATAAGATCGTTAATTACAGAAAAATTTAGTCACCACCTTCTGCTAGTTTTTTTCATACACTTTTTGGTTACTCACCATAATATTCCATGTTCGAGGTTGTCAATGATGCTAAAATGGCTGCGTTTCCGTTTCCTAAGAAGTTGGCCAATTGGATGAGTTTTAACAACTGATTCTGTGCAATTGCTATGGATTGGATAAATTATATATTTTGTACACATTGTTGTAGAAAATTAGGGGTACTAACTAAAAATTTGTATTAAAAATTTTGTTTATAAATGTATTAAATGTAATTAAAAATGTTTTTAAATTATTTAAATACTTAAATACATTATTAAAATATGAATTAAATAAGAAAATTAGAAATTAATCATATTCTTAATTACATTATTGTTAGTTGATACTCCTTGTTGGATCCCTAACAACTGGTAAGCAACACAATCAAAAGTTGCGAGCACATTGATTGATCCAGTTCACAAGAAGATAAAAACGATAGCAAATCTTTGTGATTTCATCTTTGCAAATCTCGTTGTCAGCACAGATTAATGTGATATTGAGAGTAAGTGCTTATTTTAACTGTGACATAGTTCTAAAACTAATAGCACCAGAACCAACCACATCTCAGCTCACTGTCAGTGACGGCAATCATCATCCTCACAACACACACACAGCAAAACTACAACAACAACAGAACAAAGAACATCGATCATCATCATCATAACATTATCATAATCATAGGCAGAGAGAGGGAGAAGGAGAATAATAAAAACTAGCATCATCACCAACAGATCATAATGGTAAGAAGAAGGATAATAGATTTTAACCGTTGTCATAATGATAATAATTATAATAATAATAATCTAGAGTCTATAATAATAATATAATTAATAATCATCATCATTACAACAATAGTAGTAGGTAGTAGTAGTAGTAGTAGATAATAATAGTTAATTGATTGATAATTCTGATGATGATGATGATGATTGGACGATTGTTGTTGTCAAAATAGTAATAAAAATATTATTATATTATATATATTACTCTTGTGATGATGATTATTATTATAATATTAATTAATGTAATTAGTTAGTTAATAAATATTATCATCATGATCATTATTATTGTTGTAAATAATAATCATTATTATGATAATTAATAATAATCATAATAATAATTAATCTTTCTGTAATAGAATTATTCTTAAATCTTTGTATTTATTATTAATTATTACCTATATCTTTTTGTGATTTCCACCTGAGTGAACGCTTAAATCGCTACACTGTGAGAAACGAAAACTACTGTGATGTTAAAACATTCTATTGGACAAAATTGCTGAATGGCGGGGAGTTAAATTTGCCAATTGTTTTTAAACTCGAAATAATTGTAGGTTAAATGTTTTCAACACTGTAGGTGGATATGTATCACTAACTGTTATGTTTTGTTAATATTATGCACGCAGTGGTTGGAGTGTCAATTAAGCAGTTCGATGCTTGTTTATGACTTGCATGTTTCCTTTCAGTACACGTAGATTGCAACGTTACAAAAAATATCTTTCCACGAGTATGCAAATGCTTAATATGCGCCAAGTGAGAACTTGGGTTACGTTTAGGTAAAAGAGCGCTGAGCTTGTTGCGAAAATCTTACCGGGTGAATCAATTCTCTTATTAAAAGCCATTCCTGTTTTGACAATGCTAAAATTTTTCGCTTATAAATATCGTTATTTATAATATACATTAATTATTATTTTAATAAAATTAAATAATCATAGAATAATAACAACAACAATTATATCAAAAAAACAAAATGCATATGTAACCCTGGTATCGTTTTAACTTCATTGAGTGAGAGCATTCTCCATGAAAGAAAATAATTTAAAAATTGATTCAAACTAGAGCAAACTTTTACGCTGGAGGCAACTCTTGAGGCAATACAGTCTCTCCAACGTAGAAGAGGCGGCTTCACGTATAAAAAAATAGTCGTCTGTCCATACTAGAAGTTGGCATACAAAATCCTACGATTGCAAGAGGTTTTGCGTGAAGTGAAACAGGTAATTTATTATAATCCAGTCATGTGGTACCGGGTGACCTCTTTCATGTCATATCAGCCTTGTTGGCCTTTCGCAAAATCTGTATTCTTTCATAACATTGCTTTGGCAAGTTCTTCGGTTAGTATCGTCTATAATATATCTGTGTCATTCTTCTAAATTGAGTGGTGTGAGAGACGGGAAGAGAGAGCGAGTGAGGCAAAGAGAGAGCGAGTGAGGCAAAGAGAGTAGAGTGGTAGGGGTGGAGCAGGGCAGGGGTAGAGTAAGGTGGGTGGGTGAGGGGGGGGGGAGGGCAAGTGTTGGGCGAGAATAGAGCACGCTGGCATGTTTGAATATGACGACTAGTTTTTTATATAAATCTGCAAAGGTTTGATTGTGTACTTTTAATATATGCCTAAACCGCCATGTTTGGAGGAATGAAAACTGCTGTAAATCAACAATAAAAGGATGACTGCTAATAAGTGGCTATTATTAGTTTATTATTATTTTTATATTTATAATTATTACATATTTTTTGCTTAGTTACTGTTATTACTATTCAAACAATATCAGTAACAATAGCTTTCCAATAGCATTGCCACGTGCATATATTTCATTGATGTTGTTGTTGATGTAAGTGCCCATCAAGTAAATAGTGACAATTATATTATTATTAGTGCCTGTTGTGAATTGTTTTGTGTGATGCGCCTTCATCACAATCACAATTATCAGTAAGGATATATAATTGATAGTGTGCATATACAAGCATGAGGGGACAATTACCGAGGGGAACACAGAAAAATCTCGAACGAGTGCCTGTGTTTGGGTGAACGGAAAATGGTTTGATCTGTTCTAGGAATTATCTATTTTAACTTGTGCTGTCGAATGAGATGGTTTTTTATGTAAGCTTTTTTTGTTGGTAGATGTGCGCTGTGTGTGCTTTTTCATTTGTTATCCACTGTGCTCGTTACAGGCCCTCATGATGTAACATTGCTCCTGCCATTGCTGCTAATTAGAAAGAAGAATTTTTTTGTCACCATTTTGCTTTTTATTCACAGGCTATGTTACGACGAACTGGTCACCAGACACAACAGGCTATGCAAATGAGAAATAGGGAGCTGGAAGAGGAGAGGTTAGCTTCAGTTAAAAAATTAGAGCGTGAAGCCTTAGTATCCAAAGTCATGGAAGATGATGACAGGTTGGAGGAGAAGAGGCTGATGCGTCGAATGATGATGGAACAGCGTGAGAGAGAGATGGAGGACTCCATCCTTAGAGTGAGTGTATAACTAAGGGTGAAATTGTGCATTGATGAGAGCTTGTGTTTTATATTTGGAGTTGTGAACACATGATTTTCATCACTCCTTCAAAATGGTAGTTTCTTAGTGAATGGATGATTCTTTGCGCAGTCTCAAAGAGACAGAGAATTGAGGGAGCAACAGGCTGAGCAAGAGGAAAGATTAGCTGCAGAACTTTCTAGAATAAAACATGAGGAGACGAGAGATGAGAAGATGAGACAACATATTAGAGAAACGAGTCTAGAGCTGAGGGAGCTTGAGGCTAAGTTGAAGGCCGGCTACACAAACATGGAGAGGCACGCGCAGATGGCCGAGAAAGAGGCCATTAAATATGATCAAATGGTGTGTAGCCCTCGTTGCAGTTTCAAAATGTTATCTGCTATAAACAGTCAAAATGGGGACATCTGGTAATAGATGATAACTCCAAATACTCTATTTATTTTGGCTTCACACAGTAGGTTTTATTTGAGTTTAGACAGCACAAACATGAGATTTTCAAAAACATTTACCATAGGGATCTAGAAATAGTTTATGATTCCCAAGTCGCCTTACCTACCATATAAGCCTAAATCTACCCCACCTAGAAAGCCTTGTGAAAGCCCTATTATAGCCTGTGCACCGTGTTGGTAGGCGAGAGATGCTGAAATAGCCAAGATGATGAAAGCTGAGGCTGAGCGAGCCAAGGAAGCAGATGTTATTAAAGAGAAGGAACAATACCATGAGAGGGTAAGTCCAGCTAATCAGTATAACTAATGCGTCATGCCAATTACTGTCGATCTAATCACAGAATAATATTTATTGTTTCTAAAGATATCTGTCCAGATAGTATCCATTAGTTCAAATTTCCAGCTGCCTCTTATTTATTTCTATGTCTTTGCTTACTTTTACATTCATTCTAAATGAATTATTGGTTGAAGTTTAAGTATTGGCGCCGTATGTACTTTACTTTGCTGAACTAAATGCTGGGTGTGTCAAAGTTCTTTAAAGTTGTCTTCTCAGTTAGAGGGAGACGTGATGTGTCAATGGCTCGTGGGCTCAATGATGTCTACCGTTTATTTTTATATGGCTGTAGGTGAGGTACCAGCAGGAGCTGGAGAGGCAGCTGGAGGAGCAGGAACTAAACAAACAGAAGGCTTACGAGGAATTCTTAAAGGAGAAGCTGATGATAGACGAGATCGTGAGGAAAATATATGAGGAAGACCTCAGGTTGGTGTATGGCTTTTGTACACCGCACTGTAGGTTATGTATCTGTATATATACATATGACTATATGCTAGAACAATGGTCTGTTATATAACAAGTACGTTATGTAACTGATACATCATATAACTAGTTTATTATATAACTAGTTCATTATATAACTAGTGCATCATATAACTAGTAAATTAGATAACTTGTGCATTATATAACTAGTACATTACTAGTACATCATGTGACTGGTACATTATGTAACCAGTAAATTTATAACCAGTACTCACTTGTTGCAGGGAAAGGGAACTGGCGATGGAGAAGAGGCAGATGACAAAGAGGTACATAGAGGAATTCAAGGCATCACAGGAGGAGTGGAAGAGAAAGGAGGTAGAGGCGATGGAAGAAGAAAACAGAAAAATTCTGGCATTTGCTAACGTACAGAAGGAGAGAGAAGATGCACAAAAACAAGAGAAGCAAGCCAGGTAGGTAGAGACTGAAGGCAGACATTGATGGAGGGTCTGGTGTGAGAGACCAAGCCAGGTAGGTAGAGACTGAAGGCAGACATTGATGGAGGGTCTGGTGTGAGAGACCAAGCCAGGTAGGTAGAGACTGAAGGCAGACATTGATGGAGGGTCTGGTGTGAGAGACCAAGCCAGGTAGGTAGAGACTGAAGGCAGACATAGATGGAGGGTCTGGTGTGAGAGACCAAGCCAGGTAGGTAGAGACTGAAGGCAGACATAGATGGAGGGTCTGGTGTGAGAGACCAAGCCAGGTAGGTAGAGACTGAAGGCAGACATAGATGGAGGGTCTGGTGTGAGAGACCAAGCCAGGTAGGCAGAGACTGAAGGCAGACATTGATGGAGGATCTGGTGTGAGAGACCAAGCCAGGTAGGTAGAGACTGAAGGCAGATGTAGATGGAGGGTCTGGTGTGAGAGACCAAGCCAGGTAGGTAGAGACTGAAGGCAGATGTAGATGGAGGGTCTGGTGTGAGAGACCAAGCCAGGTAGGTAGAGACTGAAGGCATACATAGATGGAGGGTCTGGTGTGAGAGACCAAACCAGGTAGGTAGAGACTGAAGGTATACATAGATGGAGGGTCTGGTGTGAGAGACCAAACCAGGTAGGTAGAGACTGAAGGCAGACATAGATGGAGGATCTGGTGTGAGAGACCAAGCCAGGTAGGCAGAGACTGAAGGCAGATGTAGATGGAGGGTCTGGTGTGAGAGACCAAGCCAGGTAGGTAGAGACTGAAGGCAGATGTAGATGGAGGGTCTGGTGTGAGAGACCAAGCCAGGTAGGTAGAGACTGAAGGCAGATGTAGATGGAGGGTCTGGTGTGGGAGGCTTTATAGGGCTATAGTGAGAATTTATGACTACTCGATGTGTCTGTGTCTTACAGAGAGGCGGCACTGGCCAAGGTACAGGAGGCACTTGGTAACGAGATATACAAGGCAGAGAAAGAGCGACTAGAGATGGAGAGGGTGCGGGAGGAACTACATCTGGAGGAGCAGGAGGAAGCAGCCAGACAGAAAGAGAAAGATGAGTTTGGTGAGAGCCTCAAAACTCTGGTATTTGTTAGCCTTAGCTCTCTGTTTTTAAACTGTCCACAGGCTAGCCGTGTTACACCATGCAACTGACTGTTCAAGTGAGAGCAAACAGTTTGCTGTGAGATTAAGTTGTGTCGTCTTTAGTGTGGGTGTCAGTCTCGTAAAATGGACTGCTCTCACTAGTTAGTGGTCTTGCTTGTTGATAAAGTGCCAGTAGCACTGCGGTCCAACTAACTAATAGTGTCAGGGTATCACTAATTGCTAGTAAAGTGGTACTACTAGTTAATTAATAGTTATGCAGTACTACTAACCAACAGTGCTGTGGTACTACTAACTAACTGCACTGTGGCACTACTAGCTAAGAGTACTGTCGTTATCACTGCACCAACTTGACGTTACAGAGAAAAGAATCAGAGAGAGGCTGGAGCAGCAGGCAGTGTTTGCTCAGCAGATGCAGCTGAAGGCTCAGAGAGTGGCGGCAGAGAGAGAGGAGGAGGAGCAGTTTAGGCAGATGGTGAGTCTGTTTGTTTCATTCACTTCCTGTGTGTACTGTATCTGTTCCCTCTAAGATAATTTAATATATTACATATGTCATTTGGTGTGCAGTTAGGAGTTGTGTTCTCAACTAGTGGATAACTCCTAATGTTCATAGTATGTAGAAACTTCCAGGATTATTTAGCAATAAAACTTATGTCATGTTGCTTCCTCGTGGCGCCAGGCGTTTACTTGGTCTGTATATTGTAGATGCTGGCCAAATTTGCTGAAGATGACAGAATCGAACAGATGAATGCACAAAAGAGAAGAATGAAACAGCTTGAGCACAAAAGAGCTGTCGAGCAGCTTCTGGATGACCGGAGGGCACAGTTTGCTGCCGAGAGGGAGAGAGAGGTTGAAGAGAGACGTGACGCTGAGGAGATGGAAGCTTTCAGGCGTCAACTTATCGAAGAGGAAAGACAGAAACTGCTCAGAGAGCATGCTCAGAAACTACTTGGATACCTGCCAAAGGTAAGCACTTCCTATGCCTGTCAAGCCAATATTGGAGTGATAGCCTTAGTTCCTGGCGTGACACAAGTGCGATTATGTTACAGGGGGTTATCAGGGACAGCCAGGACCTTGATATGCTTGGATCCCAGTTTAAGGAGATGTACAAGAAGAGATCTGTGGATCCATTTGATGAACAGGGTTGGGACGGCAAGCACTGAGCTTTTTTGTATGCATCAACGCTCAACTCTTAGTCTACAATCTTTTACACAAACTGCTGAAGTTTCCTAGGACATTGTACATAGAGATGGTATATATTTTGTGAGATCTATTGATGCAGATTGGGCCCTCGGACTAAATACTTATGGTGCAAACTAGCTACAGGTTGAGTTCATATACTTAATATATGTTTGCAAGTCCATCCAAGTGTTCTCTAATGACAGAACAGGAAACAACGCCATGTTCCTGTTGGAAGCATGTGGAACAAGTGACTTTATTTGTTGCTATAACCACAATTAACTGGCATATTGCCAATTCTTTTATTCTGTTCGCTGTGGTATATCTTTTTTAACTATGTTTCCGTCCAACTTGTAAATCTTTTGTAATCAATGAGATATATGGCAAGTTTGCACTAATACATTGGTAAAAAAAAACTTGTCAAGTCGGTTTTTTCTTTGGCTTCCTCTCTTTTGTCCTGTGATTGCAATTGGATAGCTGTGTAAGTCACTGTGCGATTGCATTGGTGTGTAAGTCACTGTGCGATTGGATAGCTATGTAAGTCACTCTGTGATTGGATAGCTGCGTAAGTCACTGTGTGATTGGATAGCTGTGTAAGTCACTTTGTGATTGTATAGCTGTGTAAGTCACTTTGTGATTGTATAGCTGTGTAAGTCACTTTGTGATTGGATAGCTGTGTAAGTCACTCTGTGATAGAGTAGTTATGTACGCCACTCTGCGATAGGGTAGTTATGTACGTCACTCTGTGATAGGGTAGTTATGTAAGTCACTCTGCGATAGGGTAGTTATGTACGTCACTCTGCGATAGAGTAGTTATGTACGCCACTCTGCGATAGGGTAGTTATGTACGTCACTCTGTGATAGGGTAGTTATGTAAGTCACTCTGTGATAGGGCAGTTATGTAAGTCACTTTGTGATAGGGCAGTTATGTAAATCACTTTGTGATAGGGTAGTTATGTAAATCACTTTGTGATTGGGCAGTTATGTAAGTCACTCTGTGATAGGGTAGTTATGTAAGTCACTCTGTGATAGGGCAGTAGTGAAGACTCGCCCACCATGATTGAAATGTCATGTAAGTATTCATGAATTTATTGTCTAATACAGCAGAGAGAACCTACTACTTAATGTCCTAGGTCTATGCTGCTCTATTTTTTACTACTGCACAGTGTGGAGTTGTGCTCTCCAAAACTTGAAGCTAATATCGATGGTAGCTTGGATGTTCGAACACAAAAGTGAGCACATTCATTCCCGAAGTAAGGTTTAGCTGTGCATACAATACCTCACAGATATAGTGACACACAAAACAGTTTGATCTAAGCTTGTTAACTCTGGTTTGTTGGCAGCTCAACACCTACAAAGAGTTATGCATACGTTGAGAAGACAACTCTCAAATGCAAAAAAATTTATATGCTTATTTACTTGACACGCAAGCAATACATGTCGAGCATACCTTTTCTCATATCCATAAATTGTTGAGAATAAGTAAAAACTATGGTGGCGCAGAACATTTTGCGTTTTAAAACATCTGAACGATTTTTAAATCGTTTGAGCGCTTTTGAAGTAGTCTGAAGTTTTGCAAATTTTCTGAACGCTTTGTGAGATTGTTTGTGGGCTTTGAAAATCTGAGCTGATTTGCTGGTTCACTCCATTGATTATAGATCTAGAGTCCATTTACGATTGATAATGTTTTTACTAAACACCGAACAGCTGAATTTTCTTTAAATAAATAAAAAAGCTGTTTTTATTTATTAAATGTTGTTTTATATTATTTTAAATAATATATACAACATAGTTATAATTGTAAAAACTTATTTTTAGAGATATATTCAACAAAAGTTTTATACACTTAATTAATTTGCTCTATGTCTATCGATCTATGTCCATTGATCTATGTCTATTGATCTATGTCTATGTTGATGAAGTTGTATCATGGATGAAATATACCAGGATTGCCAGCTGCGGCTGCGTAATAGAACTTTTGTGACGAGCCAAATGTAGCCGTCTGTGGGAGCCGAAATTTTCAAGATCACTTGGATCTTGTAATCAGTATCGTTTTCTTAGTGATTTTTACATGTTTATTCCACGCCGTGGGCATACTTCGTTAGTTTTGACGATTCAAATATTGTTACCTACTATACCATATCCTCTCCGAAAACAAACTTGAATAGGCCAACGATAACATATATGTATTCTTTGGTATGTGGCACAAACTCAGTTTCAAAATTTATTTTTCCACGCAGCTTCCGCTCCGAAATTACAGAAGCTCCTGTCATATGGCAAAAATTGGAACATTACATAGTAGTAATATATGAGCAGATCTCCCTACCAAGTGTTTTTTCGTGGATTAGATCTTGGAGGTTATGCAATGGGTTACGACGTTGGATGAATTCGCCGAGTTTATATTGTATTTCATTTGAGGGGTACTTGAGTGGCATTTGAGTGGCATTTAAGTGGCATTTGAGTTTTGATTATTTTTTTTACTTAATTTGAACTTATATGGCATATAGATTTTAAATGTATGGCATTCAAGTTTTGATAATTTTTTTACATAACTCGAACTCATATGGTATCTTGAGAGAGAGGGGAGAGGAGAGAGGAGAGATGGGAGATGAGAGAGGAGAGAGAGAGAGGAGAGAAAGGAGAGAGAGGAGAGAGATTTTTTAGTTTTCTATACATTCATGTATATATGGTTAATTATGTACATATTTATGGCTATATTTATATCTACATAGAGAGAGAGGATATATATCTACATTGAATAAATATATTGATCAAAAATGAAACATTTTATGGTTATATAGCTGATTACATAATAAGTAGGGAAAATCTTCCCATATAATATAGCTAGAGTCAGTAAATACTAAATAATACAAAGCACTACAACTTGTAATGACAATCAATGCATTCATACACACATACATATGGTATCTTGAAAGAGAGAAAGAGAGAGAGGAGAGAGAGATCTTTTAGTTCTCTATACATTAATGTATATATGGTCAATTATGTACATAGTTATGGGTATATTTATATCTACATAGAGAGAGGAGAGAGGAGATATATCTAAATTGAATAATAACATTGATTAAAAATGAATCATTGTATGATTATATACATTTATTACATAATGAGTAAGGAAAATCTCCCCATATAATATAGCTAGAGTCAGTAAATACTAAGTAATACAAAGCACTACAACTTGTAATAAATACAAAGTAATAACAGTTAATGCATAGTTTGTTCCTTTACAATGTTGTCTTTGATGTACTGATGCTATATCTTAGGAAGGAAGACTTCTGTTCTATGTGCTTTTAATTTCGTAATGAACTAAAATAAAAAATATATGTATTAGTATAGAATGATTAAGCAAAAGTGTAAAATAATTACATGAATTTGAATTATAGTTCTAGTCACATTGGATAGTTTACATTATTAGAAAAGGGAAATAACTCACCAAGTTACATTGTTCAACTTGTTTTTTCTTGAGCATTATTTTCACCAAGTGCTTTTGATTCTCTTTCATCTATCTAAAACAAAACAAAAAATACTTGTTTTATAAATATGTTGTAAAAAATACACTAATTAACCAAAAAAGTGCTTTTTTTTTACCTGGAAAAATGTACATATTCAACATTTTGTTGTAAAAAATACATTATTTTACACCAAAAAAGTCCTTTTTTCACCTGGAAAATGTATATATTCAGCATTTTGTTGTAAAAAAATACACTAATTACATCAAAAAAGTCTTATTTTCACCTTAAAAATGTATATATTCAGCGTTTTGTTGTAAATAATACACTAATTACATCAAAAAAAGTCCTATTTTTACCTGGAAAAGGTATATATTCAGCATTTTGTTGTAAAAAAATACATTATTTACACCAAAACAGTCCTTTTTTCACCTGGAAAATGTATATATTCAGCATTTTGTTGTAAAAAAATACACTAATTACATCAAAAAAGTCCTTTTTTCACCTGGAAAATGCATATATTAAGCATTTTGTTGTAAAAAAATACATTATTTACATCAAAAAAGTCCTTTTTTCACCTGGAAAAATGTATATATTCAGCATTTTGTTGTAAAAAAATACACTAATTACATCAAAAAAGTCCCTTTTTCACCTGGAAAATGTATATATCCAGCATTTTGTTGTAAAAAAACACACTAATTACATCAAAAAAGTCCTTTTTTCACCTGGAAAATGCATGTATTCAGCATTTTGTTGTAAAAAATGACATTATTTACACCAAAACAGTCCTTTTTTCACATGGAAAATGTATATATTCAGCATTTTGTTGTAAAAAATACACTAATTTCATCAAAAAAGTCTGTTTTTCACTTGGAAAATGTATAGATTCAGCATTTTGTTTAATTTATGGTAAAAATTAGTAAAACTCACCTATAGTGATATGATTGTCTTGAGTTATAGATTAGCTTCTTGAGCTCTTGTTCTGGACAGTTTTTTCAGCATCATCGAAGTATAATCCATGTAGTTTGAGTCTTCATTGGTTTGGTATCATCTAAGTTGGAGAGAAAGTAATGTTGTGTAACATTGACTCTTCATTGGTTTGGTATCATCTTGTCTTCAAAATCCATGTAGTTTGAGTCTTCATTGGTTTGGAATCATCTAAGTAGGTGGTAGATCTTGAAAGGAATTCTTGCTGTGTTGGAGAAGTATGCTGTCTTCAAAATCCATGTAGTTTGAGTCTTCATTGGTTTGGTATCATCTAAGTAGGTGGTAGATCTTGAAAGGAATTCTTGCAGTGTTGGAGAAATATGCTGTCTTCAAAATCCATGTAGTTTGAGTCTTCATTGGTTTGGTATCATCTAAGTAGGTGGTAGATCTTGAAATGAATTCTTGCTGTGTTGGAGAAGTGTGCTGTCTTCAAAATTCATGTAGTTTGAGTATTCATTGGTTTGGCATCATCTAAGTAGGTGGTAGATCTTGAAAGGAATTCTTGCTGTGTTTTAGAAGTGTGCTGTCTTCAAAATCCATGTAGTTTGAGTCTTCATTGATTTGGTATCATCTAAGTAGGTGGTAGATCTTGAAAGGAATTCTTGCTGCGTTGGAGAAGTGTGCTGTCTTCAAAATCCATGTAGTTTGAGTCTTCATTGGTTTTTATCATCTAAGTAGGTGGTAGATCTTGAAATGAATTCTTGCTGTGTTGGAGAAGTATGCTGTCTTCAAAATCCATGTAGTTTGAGTCTTCATTGGTTTGGTATCATCTAAGTAGGTGGTAGATCTTGAAAGGAATTCTTGCTATGTTGGAGAAGTGTGCTGTCTTCAAAATCCATGTAGTTTGAGTCTTCATTGGTTTGATATCATCTAAGTAGGTGGTAGATCTTGAAAGGAATTCTTGCTGTGTTGGGAAAGGAATTCTTGCTGTGTTGGAGAAGTGTGCTGTCTTCAAAATCTATGTAGTTTGAGTCTTCATTGATTTGGTATCATCTAAGTAGGTGGTAGATCTTGAAAGGAATTCTTCAAAATCCATGTGGTTTGAGTCTTTATTGGTTTGGTATCATCTAAGTAGGAGGTAGATCTTGAAAGGAATTCTTGCTGTGTTGGAGAAGTGTGCTGTCTTCAAAATCCATGTAGTTTGAGTCTTCATTGGTTTGGCATCATCTAAGTAGGTGGTAGGTCTTAAAAGGAATTCTTGCTGCGTTGAAGAAGTGTGCTTAGGTGGTAGATCTTGAAATGAATTCTTGCTGTGTTGGAGAAGTATGCTGTCTTCAAAATCCATGTAGTTTGAGTCTTCATTGGATTGGTATCATCTAAGTAGGTGGTGGATCTTGAAAGGAATTCTTGCTGTGTTGGAGAAGTGTGATGTCTTCAAAATCCATGTAGTTTGAGTCTTCATTGGTTTGGTATTATCTAAGTATGTGGTAGATCTTGAAATGAATTCTTGCTGTGTTGGAGAAGTATGCTGTCTTCAAAATCCATGTAGTTTGAGTCTTCATTTGTTTGGTATTGTCTAAGTAGGTGGTAGATCTTGAAAGGAATTCTTGCTGTGTTGGGAAAGGAATTCTTGCTGTGTTGAAGAAGTGTGCTGTCTTCAAAATCTATGTAGTTTGAGTCTTCATTGAGTTGGTATCATCTAAGTAGGTGGTAGATCTTGAAAGGAATTCTTTCTGTGTTGGAGAAGTGTGTTGTCTTCAAAATCCATGTGAAGTATGTTGTCTTCAAAATCCATGTAGTTTGAGTCTTCATTTGTTTGGTATCATCTAAGTAGGTGGTAGATCTTGAAAGGAATTCTTGCTATGTTGGAGAAGTGTGCTGTCTTCAAAATCCATGTAGTTTGAGTCTTCATTGGTTTGGTATCATCTAAGTAGGTGGTAGATCTTGAAAGGAATTCTTGCTATGTTGGAGAAGTGTGCTGTCTTCAAAATCCATGTAGTTCGAGTCTTCATTGGTTTGGTATCATCTAAGTAGGTGGTAGATCTTGAAATGAATTTTTGCTGTGTTGGAGAAGTATGCTGTCTTCAAAATTCATGTAGTTTGAGTCTTCATTGGTTTGGTATCATCTAAGTAAGTGGTAGATCTTGAAAGGAATTCTTGCTGTGTTGGAGAAGTGTGCTGTCTTCAAAATCCATGTAGTTTGAGTCTTCATTGGTTTGGTATCATCTAAGCAGGTGGTAGATCTTGAAAGAAATTCTTGCTGTGTTGGAGAAGTGTGCTGTCTTCAAAATCCATGTAGTTTGAGTCTTCATTGATTTGGTATCATCTAAGTAGGTGGTAGATCTTGAAAGGAATTCTTCAAAATCCATGTGGTTTGAGTCTTTATTGGTTTGGTATCATCTAAGTAGGAGGTAGATCTTGAAAGGAATTCTTGCTGTGTTGGAGAAGTGTGCTGTCTTCAAAATCCATGTAGCTTGAGTCTTCATTGGTTTGGCATCATCTAAGTAGGTGGTAGGTCTTAAAAGGAATTCTTGCTGTGTTGAAGAAGTGTGCTGTCTTCAAAATTCATGTAGTTTGACTCTTCATTGGTTTGGTATCATATAAGTAGGAGAAAAAGTCATGTTGTGTTATATCTATCATTGGTGTTGGTAGATCTTGACCAGATGTTTTATAGTCTTTGCTGCTACTGCGTTTTGTCTCAAACAAGAGTCCAAAGTAGGCATTGTGTCTACAAAATACAAAAGATTGATTGTTACAATTGATTCATTTATTTTCATCGGCTTTATCTACATAAAGTAGCAAAGAAAAAGTTTGTGTGAGTATGAAACTATCTAGTAGAGATAACTTTATATCTAGGTTCAACTAGCATTAAATAATTATTTTGGTAATAACAAATAATTAGAGTCGGTTACTTTACTAGTGCTCGGGCAAACACACAATTTTGGTAATGTCAAAGTCTGCGATCTTACAAAGAAATAGCTTAGATGTTATTAGCATAAAATTTAAAAATAAAGAATTAGAGCTTTCTACTAGTGTTAAATAATTATTGATATTGATTATTTTTTACCTTATCACCACTTAGAGCCAGATGATTTAATTAACTAAAGACAAATAATTATTTTAGCATTTCTTACCTTGATGGTCTCCTAGTAGCTGTAGTAGATGATGCTTCTCCGCTTGCTGTTGAAGAACTGGATGCTTTCTGTGTGAAAACAGTGGCTCTTAAATAGCTAAAGTTGCACTGATAAAACCCTATGAATCAGCATTTTTTCCAATACTTTCGCGGGAATAAATAATTTATTTTCCCGCGAATGGAACTTGTTGCTTTCGCGGGAATAAAAATTTTATTTTCCTGCGAATACAAACCAATGCTTTCGCGGGAATAAATAATTTATTTTCCCGCGAATGGAACTTGTTGCTTTCGCGGGAACAAAAATTTTATTTTCCTGCGAATACAAACCGATGCTTTCGCGGGAATAAACAATTTATTTTCCCGCGAATGGAACCTGTTGCTTTCGCAGGAATAAAAATTTTATTTTCCCGCGGATACAAATCAATGTTTTCGCAGGAATAAAAATTTTATTTTCCCGCGAATACAAACCAATGCTTTCGCGGGAATAAATAATTTATTTTCCCGCGAATGGAACTTTTTGCTTTCGCGGGAACAAAAATTTTATTTTCCTGCGAATACAAACCAATGCTTTCGCGGGAATAAATAATTTATTTTCCCGCGAATGGAACTTTTTGCTTTCGCGGGAATAAAAATTTTATTTTCCTGCGAATACAAACCAATGCTTTCGCGGGAATAAATAATTTATTTTCCCGCGAATGGAACCTGTTGCTTTCGCAGGAATAAAAATTTTATTTTCCCGCGAATACAAACCAATGTTTTCGCAGGAATAAAAAATTTATTTTCCCGCGAATACAAACCAATGCTTTCGCGGGAATAAATAATTTATTTTCCCGCGAATGGAACTTGTTGCTTTCGCAGGAATAAAAATTTTATTTTCCCGCGAATACAAACCAATGCTTTCGCGGGAATAAATAATTTATTTTCCCGCGAATGGAACTTGTTGCTTTCGCGGGAATAAAAATTTTATTTTCCTGCGAATACAAACCGATGCTTTCGCGGGAATAAATAATTTCTTTTCCCGCGAATGGAACCTGTTGCTTTCGCAGGAATAAAAATTTTATTTTCCTGCGGATACAAATCAATGTTTTCGCAGGAATAAAAATTTTACATTCCCGCGAATACAAACCAATGCTTTCGCGGGAATAAATAATTTATTTTCCCGCGAATGGAACTTGTTGCTTTCGCGGGAATAAAAATTTTATTTTCCTGCGAATACAAACCAATGCTTTTGCGGGAATAAATAATTTATTTTCCCGCGAATGGAACTTGTTGCTTTCGCGGGAATAAAAATTTTATTTTCCTGCGAATACAAACCAATGCTTTCGCGGGAATAAATAATTTATTTTCCCGCGAATGGAACCTGTTGCTTTCGCAGGAATAAAAATTTTATTTTCCCGCGAATACAAACCAATGTTTTCGCAGGAATAAAAAGTTTATTTTCCCGCGAATACAAACCAATGCTTTCGCGGGAATAAATAATTTATTTTCCCGCGAATGGAACTTGTTGCTTTCGCGGGAATAAAAATTTTATTTTCCTGCGAATACAAACCAATGCTTTCGCGGGAATAAATAATTTATTTTCCCGCGAATGGAACCTGTTGCTTTCGCGGGAATAAAAATTTTATTTTCCTGCGAATACAAACCAATGCTTTCGCGGGAATAAATAATTTATTCTCCTGCGAATGGAACCTGTTGCTTTCGCAGGAATAAAAATTTTATTTTCCCGCGAATACAAACCAATGCTTTCGCGGGAATAAATAATTTATTTTCACGCGAATGGAAACCGTTGCTTTCGCGGGAATAAACAGTTTTTATTCCCGCGAAAGCATTGGAAAAAATGCTGATTCATAGGGTTTAATCAGTGCAACTTTAGCTATTTAAGAGCCACTGTTTTCACATAGAAAGCATCCAGTTCTTCAACAGCAAGCGGAGAAGCATCATCTACTACAGCTACTAGGAGAGCATCAAGGTAAGAAACGCTAAAATAATTATTTGTCTTTAGTTAATTAAATCATCTGGCTCTAAGTGGTGATAAGGTAAAAAATAATCAATAATCATTTAACACTAGTAGAAAGCTCTAATTATTTATTTTTATGACTATTTTCCAAGATATTTTATAGTATTCAATATACTTATTATGTAAATAACTAAAAGAAATATTTACGCTCAAGTCTCCTCTCTCCTCTCTCCTCTCTCCTCTACCAAATACTCCTCTCTTGCAGTTATTTCCCAAATACTGTAAATTTTAACCATCTAGACGACTAATTTGGTGATTTTCCAACATATTTTGTAGCATTCAATATAGTTATTATGTCATAAATGTATATTATTCAATCTAGATATAAATATAACCATAAATGTGTACATAATTATCCATATATACATGGTTGTATAAAAAACTGTAAAGTAACTGACTCTAATTATTTATTATTAACAAAATAATAAGTGATTATTTAATGCTAATTGAACCTAGATCTAAATTTATCTCTACTACATAGTTTCATACTCACACAAACTTTTTCTTCGCTACTTTATGTAGATAAAGCCAATGAAAAAAAAATGAATCAATTGTAACAATCAGTTTTTTTGTATTTTCTAGACACAATGCCTACTTTGGACTCTTGTTTGAGACAAAACGCAGTAGCAGCAAAGACTATAAAACATCTGGATAAGATCCAATTGAAGTAACTGCAGATAACTAAAGGAAAAACATGTGCTACAGCATACATAGTGAACAAGGTGTGTGTAGATTATTACTCTGTCTCATTACACTACTATTACTAAGAATTATTGTAGGTGTTGGATAAAGGATTGAGCAGTAATTTTAATAATTTCTAACCATTGTAAATAATACTTCAACTCAAATAAAATTAATGTAAATTGAATGGAATAAAAGAATATTTCACCTAATACCCCAGTTTTCTTGTGGATATATACAAATAGATGAATATCTAGCTTCATTTATTTTTTTCATTTGAGTGCAATTATTTCCCCTCCTCTCTCCTCTTTTCCTCTCTTCTTTCTCTCAAGATACCATATGAGTTCGAATTATGTAAAAAACTATCAATACTTAAATGCCATACATTCATAATGTTTTTTATTGTAGTTATTTCCCAAATACTGTAAATTTTAACCATCTAGAGGTCTAATTTGACTATTTTCCAAGATATTTTATAGTATTCAATATACTTATTATGTAAATAACTAAAAGAAATATTTACGCTCAAGCCTCCTCTCTCTCCTCTCTCATCTACCAAATACTCCTCTCCCCTCTCTTGCAGTTATTTCCCAAATACTGTAAATTTTAACCATCTAGAGGACTAATTTGGTGATTTTCCAACATATTTTGTAGCATTCAATATAGTTATTATGTCATAAATGTATATTATTCAATCTAGATATAAATATATCCATAAATATGAACATAATTATCCATATATACATGGTTGTATAAAAAACTAAGAAATCTCTCTCTCTCCTCTCTTCTCTCTCCTCTGTACATAGCTATAAAATGTTAATATGAACATGAATTTGGACATGCACATGTACATAAATATGAACATAGGTATGTACATAGATGGACATGAATATGGGCATGTACATAAATGGACATGAATATGGACATGAATATGGACATGAATATGGACATGAATATGGACATGAATATGGACATGTACGTATTCATGTCCACTTATGCACATGTACATGAATATGGACATGTGCGTATTTACTGACTCTAGCTATATTATATAGGAAGATTTTCCCTACTTATTATGTAATAAAGGTATATAATCATACAATGATTCATTTTTGATCAATATATTTATTCAATTTAGATATATCTCCTCTCTCCTCTCTCTATGTAGATATAAATATAGCCATAAATATGTACATAATTAACCATATATACATGAATGTATAGAAAACTAAAAAATCTCTCTCCTCTCTCTCTTTCCTTCTCTCAAGATACCATATATATCTCTTCTCTCCTCTCTCCTCTCTCTCTCTCTTCCTCTCTCCTCTCTCTCTCCCTCTCTCCTCTCTCTCTTTCTTTCTCTCAAGATACCATATGTATGTATGTATACATTGATTGTCATTACAAGTTGTAGTGCTTTGTATTACTTAGTATTTACTGACTCTAGCTATATTATATAGGAAGATTTTTCCTACTTATTATGTAATCAATGTATATAATCATATAATGTTTCATTTTTGATCAATATAGTTATTCAATGTAGATAAAACTCCTCTCTCCTTTCTCTCTCCTCTCTCCTCTCTGTCTTCTCTCTCCTCTCTCTCAAGATGCTATATGAGTTCAAATTATGTGAAAAAAGTATCAAAACTTAAATGCCATACATTCAAAATCTAGCTGCCATATGAGTTCAAATCAAGTAAAAAAATAATCAAAACTCAAATGCCACTTAAATGCCACTCAAATGCCACTCAAGTACCCCTCAAATAAAATACAATATAAACTCGGCGAATTCATCCAACGTCGTAACCCATTGCATAACCCCCAAGGTCTAATCCACGAAAAAACACTTGGTAGGGAGATCTGCTCATATATTACTACTTTACATTATTAAAAATAGTTACGATTATTTTGCGAGCTGCTATAGTAGTCTATGTTAACATGTGTTTCCGCTCCGAACAATCAATTCAATATGGGCGCCATGGATGACATTTTTAACGCTTCCTATTGGCCATAATTGGCTACACCTTATTCGGGTTTCTGGCAATCCTGGTACATTTCATCCATGAGTTGTATAGAGGCTATAAATAAAATGATGACGATCCATTTTGGTTCGAAAGCCATGTGCTTTGAAAACTTTTCCAACTATTTCAAAATAGTTTAAATTATTTTAATACAGTTCAGACTATTTCAAAATAGTTCATGCTCTTTCTAGAGCATTCACATGTGTAATTTTTTAACTCATCCTAATCATTTCTAAACTGTCTGAATTATTTGCCAAACAACTATACGCTTTGCAAAATTTACGATTGTTAAATAGGAAATACCGTTTTATTGCATGAATCCCGAAACTGCTAAGGCCCACAAGCTATTTATTATAACCAGCAAGCCCGTTTTGAAACATAGCTTCTTGGGCTAATTCACTACAATTACCCAACTATTTTCAATGTAAAAGACGCTTTGCATACTGTCTAGACTATTTGAAATCCATTCACACGCTTTGAAAACAAAACTGTCTAAAGTTATGAGCCACCATAAAAACTGCACCGTAGGAACAATCGGCGAATTTATTGCGTTACGCTTCTTGGTCCAGTCCTCAATACAGATAAACTTGGATTTGTGCTGTTTACACTTTCAATCCAAAACTAGTAGTATGCTATTTCACTGGTAAACTTTGCAGTGATCTATTGAGTAACCTTCTTACGCTGTGCCTACATACCGCCCTGAGGCATGAGCTACTATGGGACTAAATTTGTAGATGCAGTACTATGCAGGCTATGGCGTAGATTCCGATACTGTAACAGGCAGTGTATGTAGTAAGTACCCATGTTCACTACCTCTAAACACTTGCAGGCAGAAATAGCCTCCATGTTTAGAAAAGGCGGGTGGGAAGGGGCAGCTTGTTCCTATTTGCACACATGTCCATAAAGCTGTACACAGCTCAGCTTGCATAGACTTGTCATGTGGTAAACAACAGATAATTTCAGGTTGTTTTGGAAGGCAACTTTTGGAAATTTTTTTATCCGTAAACATGGGTAAATAACTGAGGTGAATTAATGTGGCTACATTGGCAAGCAGCCAGCGATAGTTGGCACATCTAATGGAATGTAGAAATATAGGACAATGCTAACTGGGGTTTGTTTCAGCGCGCACCGTTTATTGAAGGGCACGTGCAGGCAATGATGGTCACGGTTTAAATAGTCACGCGCGCGCTAAACTACGAGCTAAATATAGACGATCGATTACCACTGCTAAGCACGTGGCCATGGAGGTGTGTCTCAGTATCGTCATTGATTGGCTGTTTGTGACCGACATTCGTTAAAACTACATAACAACCGTTAGTAGCATTGGTGAACGCGGATACAGTGGCTGTGGTATACATTCGCTAATAAAATCGAAGCTAGGAAAGGTATGCAAAGCAGTTTTAAAATATCATCATTGTTTTAGGAGTCACTGGTTTTCACTGTGAGCAACAACAAGAAAGATGGTTGTGTGCTGTTTTTTTTGTCGTTGTTGCTGCTGATAGAAGAAGAATAAATAAAAAAAATCAATGATATTATTATTAAATTTAATTATTATTATTATTATTATTATTTAAAATAAAAAAAAGTAATAATTATTCATTCAAAAAATTGATTATTATTATGATGAAAATACTGGAAATATCGTCATTATGATTATTATAATATAAATAAAATAAATAATAAAATTTATTGTTGTTTAAAATTATTATAAATAATTAATAAATATTCTATCATCATTATTATTATTACAGTCAGGTCAGGTATGAAAAGCGTTTTACTAAAGTGTTCTAATATTGTGAAATATGAGCTATTAGGTAGATAAAGCCACTTGGAAAAGTGTAGTGATGACTAAAAAGTGACTTGTAATATTATTATACTACAAAATTATTGTTTCATGGTACTAAAATAAAATGGGTGTACAATTTTGTAGTATAATAATAATACAAGTCACTTTTTAGTCAGCACTACACTTTTCCAAGTGGCTTTATCTATCATCATTATTATAATAATTATTATTATTATTAACTTTGATAATAATTACTATCTTTGTGGCTCATTGATTGATGATTGAGGCGTTTATCATCATGATCCTCACTACGCAGTGCAATCGCGTTGCAATACATAGGTTCACTAGTATTTAATAATAATATAATAATAATAATGATAATAATTTATTGTAAGGGACGCTGGCACTCTTCGATAAAGAGACGCCATATTGTTTACCTAGTTACGTAGCCATCACGAACATTTACATTCTATTCACCTTTATTCTTACTGTGCGTTCTATGCTTGCCAAACTGTATAGTTCTATTGCCTCTACTCAAGCTACACTTAAATAATTGTTCTATTATATTTTTACTAACTTTTTCCACGAATTTATTATTACTTGCATTTTGGTGCTTCATGGAAGGCAAGGCGTGGTTTGCCAATATTTTTACCTAAGGGTGTGACTTGTGCTAATCACACCCGCCTACTTTGTTTATATACGAGTGTTCATGAAATAAATATCAGAGTTAGCCTGACTCTCAGATGATTCTCTCTCTCAAGAAGCAAGCACTGAGCACAGCTAGGAGCATCATAACTACAAGCGCTGGTCGACTATTAGCAAGCACGAGGCTTGGCGGAAAGTAAGATTGTTCGCTCTCTTACTGCGTATTCCGTCGACCCGAGGTGTACGACGCAAAGCACCTGGTGCCCTAGTAGTTCGACACACATTGCAATCCGAACTGTTGAGTTCGAAACAAACATACAATAATAACGCATCGTAATTATTGTCGGTAATTACAGCACCATTATTGTCGGTAGCCCAAAGTTCGCAACAAACTATAAACTAAACAGTAATTCCTGCGGAATTATTGTGTGCAACAAAGTTCGAGACAAACTTTAAACTAGACAACAATCACGGCACTGATTATTGTCGAGCCTAGAGAGGTTCAAACGCAGCCAATAATTATTGAATAATTATTGCAACTGCCAGCACTTGATCTACACCAGATTCGGTTGTTCTTTGCATGACCAAAGTCAGTAGTAGCCTGATAACAATAATTACACAATTATTGTGCACTGCATTAGCTAGGGTTGGCAAAGCGTTCGGGAGGTGTACAGGTGGCTACCACCCAGACAGTAAATTCCTGTACATTATTATAATAATAATAATTGAATTATTATTAATTGTTGTCAAAAAATATTATAGATATTAATAGTAATTTAAATGGTAAGTTAGTAGTATAGCAATAATAATTATGGCCGATTATGATACTACTGGATGGGTGATGGTACCAGAACAGCAATAATAATGATAATAATTAGTAATAATAACTGCCATTGATTGATAGTAGATGATGATAATCATCATAATAATTATGATTGGTTCGGTTGTTATTATTTATATGATAATAATAATAATAAAACCAGTCCATAATACAACTAAATTTTGTTACTTTTTTCTTTTCACATTTCTTGCACTGATAGTGCTTAACAATACTAATTCATAACACTGAATTTAATAATAATTAACTTAAAATCGATAAAAATTCTTAATAAATTCAGTGTAATAAGCTTGATCATTATTGCTGATTGGTAAGTTGATAAAATGGTCAGGAATGAAGGGTTGAGAAATCTGGGTGGGGAGTGAGACGAATGTCAACAACAGGGAATGTCATCAGAAATGAATGCAGACATAGCTGGAATGAACGTAGACACCTGCAATGAACGTCAAAATTTTCTCCAAGGTATAATCAGGTATGTTGACCTTCAGTCCAGGCGTCTACATTCATTCTATCTGTGTACGCTATGCATTCATTTTTGTTGGCATTCGTCTCTGTCTCCATCATTCCAATCTTCATCTGGGTTGTGCAGTCAAAGGAGGGGGGGGGGGGGGGGGGCGGAGTGGATGGGAAGACGGTGTGTTTTTCATATCGACATGGAAACAGCAAATGGAAATCACTAAATAATGAACATCTTCTAAAATAACTGGGCATTCCATTTTATCAGGTGAAACGCCAAAAGAATGCCTGCTAGGGTGGTTTCTCCATGTGTATGATTGATATCAGAATAGATGCGACATTAACCCCTAAAACTCCTCTATCCATAGAATAGCATGTATGATTTGTCTCAATCAATCCAACTAGGTGTATTGCATTGGTATTCTCGTCAATCAATATACAGTTGGCAATACGAATGTAGCGTAGCCTGTGCTACCAGGAGGTCAGATGTTGTTTATTGTTTACAATCTCTATGCATTCCAACCTGCGTGTTATCAGAGAGAAAATATGTACTAGTGTGTGTTTACTAGCATATTGCACCTGATCAGCCACACTTTGCTACCTGCCTACCACGTTTGTACTACCTGTGCACTGCTTGATTGTGCTGAACATAAGGTGAAATTTTGGTACTGTCGCGCTTCCGACATGTTGGTGGGTTTGTTTCGTAAATTTTACGTCAACACATGGGAGTGAAGTGCAGGTGATAAGATATGCTTGTTTTTCAATTCTCCGACGATGCATGTTTAATTTTCCTGATAACCAGCAAACAAACAGTTAATTAACCCATCCGTTTTATACATGACGTAGTTAGCCATGCTTTTACCTTTGACCTCGGCAGGTGCAAGGCGGTTTTTGCACCATTTCACTTGGAAATGCTATAAATAAACGCTTATCTCTATGACCTTCATTCTGTGCATTGTACTCTAGTCCTGTGATTGTGTTTTGTGTACTTTAAATCAGCTAATCCTATTTGTTATCGTTTCTTTTCAGACTTTTGCGATGGTAGGTGAAAATACTCCGATCTGCATATTAAAGTGCATGAGTTTGTCTTGTTGTTGTCTTTTTTATAACTGTATAATTATCAAGGTTTTTTTATCTACTTTATTTCTGCAGACTTTTAGAATGGTGGATAAAAGTCTGTCAATGACCTGTTATAGAGATGTTGTATATTACATTGTACATTGTACACTGTATATCTTATATGTATTGTACAACGTATACTGTTTACCTTACATATTTCATTCACTGTATACTTTATATATATTATACAACATATACTGTATACTTATTTGATACGCTATATACCGAATATTACACACTATATACCGTATACCTTATATTGTACGCTGTATACCTTTTACAATGTGAAGACATGGTGACCCATGTCTCCAATCGTTATCAAAAGGTTTTGTTCGGCAGCAGCTGACCCTGTACAAACCAGCATTACTTTCTGCTTCATTGTTACAATTGACACAAACATATACTTTCTGTGTGATTTAATCCAAGTGGTTGCTGTATTGACAGTGTTAAATCATGAGCATACTCCGACCGTTGCTGATGCGCAGATGTGCTGCCGTTGGTAGCTGCCAAGTGAGACAAATATTCACCAGCGACAGCACCGAGGGCCCCCCTCCCCTCAAATTGGCTGAGAAAAGTGCTGTTGGAATAATTGGACTTCCTTTTAATAAAGGACAGGTAAGTGCTGTAACTTTATTTATGCCATAGATAACTCACTATGTTGAAACAAACTTTTACATACAACTTTAGACTCTAGGTCTAGGTCTGACACCGCACACCAGTATCCTATTGTATGTCATTGGTATCAAAAGTCTATTGTATGTAGTTGGTATGACAAGTCTATTGTATGTAGTTGGTATGATAATTCTATTGTATGTAGTTGGTATGATAAGTCTATTGTATGTAGTTGGTATGACAAGTCTATTGTATGTAGTTGGTATGATAATTCTATTGTATGTAGTTGGTATGATAAGTCTATTGTATGTAGTTGGTATGACAAGTCTATTGTATGTAGTTGGTATGATAAGTCTATTGTATGTAGTTGGTATGATAAGTCTATTGTATGTAGTTGGTATGGCAAGTTGCCCCAAAATGAGAAATTGCTTCAGCCGCTTGAGAACTATTTATACTAAGTCTTTTTTTGACTGATTTCATTTTTTAAATTTGACAGCCTAAAGGTGGGGTGGAGGGTGGACCAGCCCTCATTCGAAAGCACGGCCTGACTGCTCACCTCAGTCAGCTAGGCTTTCATGTCAAGGATTATGGAGACATGGAGTTTGAAACCGTCCCTAACGATAACATTGGAGTGGGGGTGAAGAACCCCAGGACCATAGGCAATGCAATGCACCAGGTATCCACTCTATTGTTTTTGTTGTCTTAGCCATTTCCTATTCTTTAAAAGAGATTGTGTATGTACGTACCTGTACGTAGCATTGTGTATGTAGGTACCTGTACATAACATTGTGTGTGTTTGTACCTGTAGATCTCAGACATGGTGAAGGGGGTCGTAGAAGGAGACGGCGTCTGCGTCACTCTCGGTGGAGATCACAGCATCGCTTTAGGTCAGCCTAGGTTTTAGTGAGTCAAGTTTTGTTTTCTGAGTGTTCCGAGTAATTAAGTCGTAGCTCAATATAATGTTAATGGATACCTAGAGATTGCCGTGACTCTATACAATGCTCAGCAAACAAGTTACATTTTATCAGCTGTTTGTTACCGCCAATGTCAACCAGCACTACATCAACAGTAGGCACTGATAGTCTACCTACCTGGTTAGCAATGATAGTCTACCTGCCTGGTTAGCGCTGATCTTGCCATGTTTTATCATCAGGAGACGGTTCCCTTTGTTGTAGTTAATAAGTTCTACTCCCCAGCAACTTATCACTGTACTGTTGTACCACCGTACTGTTGTACCACAGTACTGTTGTACCACCGTACTGTTGTACCACCGTACTGTTGTACCACCGTATTGTTGTACCACCGGACTGTTGTACCACTGTACTGTTGTACCACCGTACTGTTGTACCACCGTACTGTTGTACCACCGTACTGTTGTACCACCGTACTGTTGTACCACCGTACTGTTGTACCACCGTACTGTTGTACCACCGTACTGTTGTACCACCGTACTGTTGTACCACCGTACTGTTGTACCACCGTACTGTTGTACCACCGTACTGTTGTACCTCCGTACTGTTGTACCACCGTACTGTTGTACCACCGTACTGTTGTACCACCGTACTGTTGTACCACCGTACTGCTGTACCACCGTACTGTTGTACCACCGTACTGTTGTACCACCGTACTGTTGTACCTCTGTACTGTTGTACCACCGTACTGTTGTACCACCGTATTGTTGTACCACTGTATCATTTTACTGCTACACAGGTACGGTGCACGGTCACTGCCAGGTACACCCAGATGCATGTGTCTTGTGGATCGATGCACACGCTGACCTTAACACCCCGAAGACAAGTCCATCTGGAAACTTCCATGGAATGCCCCTGTCTTTTATCCTCAGAGAGCTTGAGGATGACGTGAAATTAGTGAAAGATACTTATGAGGAGTGGGGGTGGTTAAAACCATGGTACGTTGATAGTTAATTACTATACAGTTAGTAGTTAGTATACAGTTAGTAGTTAGTATACAGTTAGTATACAGTTAGTATACAGTTAGTAGTTAGTTAGTAGTTAGTATACAGTTAGTAGTTAGTATACAGTTAGTAGTTAGTATACGGTTAGTAGTTAGTATACGGTTAGTAGTTAGTTAGCAGTTAGTATACAGTTAGTAGTTAGTATACAGTTAGTAGTTAGTATACAGTTAGTAGTTAGTATACGGTTAGTAGTTAGTATACGGTTAGTAGTTAGTTAGCAGTTAGTATACAGTTAGTAGTTAGTATACAGTTAGTAGTTAGTATACAGTTAGTAGTTAGTATACAGTTAGTAGTTAGTATACGGTTAGTAGTTAGTATACGGTTAGTAGTTAGTTAGCAGTTAGTATACAGTTAGTAGTTAGTATACAGTTAGTAGTTAGTATACAGTTAGTAGTTAGTATACAGTTAGTAGTTATCAAGTAGTAAATACTCTTTATTTTGTAGTCTTTCAGCTAAAGATATCACATTCATTGGACTGAGAGATGTGGATGCTGGAGAGCAGTGAGTTGTCTCCTCTCTTTTACTGATTGATCGCTTTTTGATTTACTCTATACCGTTTAGTCTTGCAACCAAAGCTGCATGTTCACCAGCCGATTCCATTCTGACAGATTAATATCTGGCCAATGAACTTTTGAAAGACCGCACGAATTAGTACCGCTGGTAAATACTACTAGCCTGTTAATTGGATAATTATTACTGAAAGTTTGAAGACTACTGACCTGTATGGTTATCGGTCTATGCTATGCCTCTATGCTACTGCACTAATCATTTAATGATATGACAATATAAGATCGTTGGCTACTGACCGGAATTGGAAATGCAAACATGACTTGTCATCATTGCAACTTGTATTTCGTTCAATAATTTATTTAACATTGGTATTGGCGACTCATGTTGAAATTGTTGTGCTGGGCGATTCCATTGGTTTTTGGAACACAAATAAATATCTTGTTTTGACCGACCATTGTCAAAAAAATTGATCGATCAGTAGTTAGTGATCTTTTCAGGGCCGACTCCGTTGGTGTCCGTGCAGCTTAAAGATGAATCGGTGAAAATTATAATTTGTTGGTCATCTCCTGGTCAAGGTGCCATGCAGAGAAATTGCTGAATTAGTTAACCCATTGCAGATAACCCCCATTTCATTATTTTTATGAGTTCTTTGCTTTATAGCCCAATGTGATGGATAACTTACCTGCTATTGGTCTCAAGACATTGCAGACTATTGTAATGCTGAACAAACTGGCTGGCAGATTGAAATAACACTAACTGATAGAGTGATATGTTATTTCAAGTCAATTTTCACTTTTTGATGTATCCAAAGTAAAGCATGCGTGAAGCAACTGATGTTTACGTATTTACTGCAATATACCAGTGGGCATGTCACAACACCTAACATGGAGATCGCTCCACTTTTCCCAATGGGACTTGAACCTGGACTCCTTGTCTCATAGTGACCTATAATTTAACCTTACAGCAAGTTCAGTCGTCCTTGAGTATTTGACTTGGTTACTCTTACAGAGTACCCGATACCCTTGACTCTGAGACTTGTGACGAAACTATAACCTTACACACATTTCTATGTATCACTTTATGCATGGCTCTCTGTATAGCGATATGTATAGCCATGTGCATAGCTCTATGTATTGCTCTATGATTGTCGGACACTGTCGACCATGCCAATGCGATGGTTACATAGACATTAATGTTGTAGAGCTCTACTCAAGAAGTTAGGGATTAAATACTTTAGCATGTATGAGATAGACAAGTACGGCATCGCTGCCTGCGTGTCCAAAGCCCTCAAGGCTGTCAACCCAAAGTATGTTATACATCTACATACCTTGATATCTACGTCTATGTGTGTACATCTACATACCTCGATATCTACGTCTGTGTGTGTACATCTACATACCTCGATATCTATGTCTGTGTGTGTACATCTACATACCTCGATATCTACGTCTGTGTGTATACATCTACTTACCTCGATATCTACGTCTGTGTGTGTACATCTACATACCTCGATATCTACGTCTATGTGTGTACATCTACATACCTCGATATCTATGTCTGTGTGTATACATCTACATACCTCGATATCTATGTCTATGTGTGTACATCTACATACCTCGATATCTACGTCTGTGTGTGTACATCTACATACCTCGATATCTACGTCTATGTGTGTACATCTACATACCTCGATATCTATGTCTGTGTGTGTACATCTACATACCTCGATATCTACGTCTGTGTGTATACATCTACTTACCTCGATATCTACGTCTGTGTGTGTACATCTACATACCTCGATATCTACGTCTGTGTGTGTACATCTACATACCTCGATATCTACGTCTGTGTGTGCATCTGCATACCTCGATATCTACGTCTATGTGTGTACATCTACATACGTCGATATCTATGTCTGTGTGTGCGCATGCACATAAAATGTGTTTGAGTCAGTGATAGCGGCTGTATTGTATTACTGTCATATATACTGTATGTGTATTGTATAACTGTCATATATACTATATGTGTATTGTATAACTGTCGTATATACTATATGTGTACTGTATGACTGTAATATATACTATATGTGTATTGTATGACTGTCATATATACTATATGTGTACTGTATAACTGTCGTATATACTATATGTGTATTGTATGACTGTCATATATACTATATGTGTACTGTATAACTGTCATATATACTATATGTGTATTGTATGACTGTCATATATACTCTATGTGTATTGTATAACTGTCATATATACTATATGTGTATTGTATGACTGTCATATATACTATATGTGTACTGTATAACTGTCGTATATACTATATGTGTATTGTATAACTGTCATATATACTATATGTGTATTGTATGACTGTAATACATACTATATGTGTACTGTATAACTGTCGTATATACTGTATGTGTATTGTATAACTGTCTTATATACTGTATGTGTACTGTATGACTGTCTTATATACTATATGTGTATTGTATGACTGTCATATATACTATATGTGTATTGTATAACTGTCATATATACTATATGTGTACTGTATGACTGTCTTATATACTATATGTGTATTGTATAACTGTCATATATACTATATGTGTATTGTATAACTGTCGTATATACTATATGTGTATTGTATGACTGTCATATATACTATATGTGTATTGTATAACTGTCATATATACTATATGTGTACTGTATGACTGTCATATATACTATATGTGTATTGTATAACTGTCTTATATACTGTATGTGTATTGTATGACTGTCATATATACTATATGTGTATTGCATAACTGTCATATATACTATATGTGTATTGTATGACTGTCATATATACTGTATGTATACTACAGTATGGATAGACCGATACACCTGAGCTATGATGTCGACTCTCTGGACCCCTCCTGTGCACTGAGCACAGGTACACCTGTCATTGGGGGCCTCACTCTACGAGAGGGTTTCTTTATAGCAGAGGAGATAGCAGCTACCAGTAAGTACTAGTGAGGCACTAAGGTTATATTGTGAGGCACTAAGGCTATATAGTGAGGCACTAAGGCTATATAGTGAGGTACTAGGGCTATATAGTGAGGTACTAAGGCTATATAGTGAGGTACTAGGGCTATATAGTGAGGTACTAAGGCTATATAGTGAGGTACTAGGGCTATATAGTGAGGTACTAGGGCTATATAGTGAGGTACTAGGGCTATATAGTGAGGTACTACGGCTATATAGTGAGGTACTAGGGTTATATAGTGAGGTACTAGGGCTATATAGTGAGGCACTAGGGCTATATAGTGAGGCACTAAGGCTATGTAGTGAGGTACTAGGGCTATATAGTGAGGTACTAGGGCTATATAGTGAGGTACTAGGGCTATATAGTGAGGCACTAACTCTATGGTTTCTTGTTCACAGATCTGATGGCGGTGATGGACATGGTGGAGGTGAACCCCGAACTTGCTGGCTCAACAAACAGTGACATAACAGCAAACACAGCAGCTAGGATTATAACCAGCTGCCTGGGATCCAGAATAGTGTAGCCTTGGTTCCATGCCAACATGTCATTCCTTTAACCTATACTTACCTCGCTGCAACAGCAACTATTGGACCATGAAGTGCACAGGCTTTACCAGATTTCTATATTTTATTATTTGTATTGCTTATGTTTTATGGAAGCCTCTAGAAATCTCTTATCAATATGATGTAATACAGAATCTTTATGTAGAAGTAGAATGGTATTGCTCCTTGATTAGTTACTCGTTCACCTGTATTGAAATAATACATTAACCTGTACACGGTATGCCATTCACACGCGTTTGTATTGCTTTAGCCATTCTACCTTGTCGATGTTATTAGTGCATATCCGACTTCCCCCTTTGTTAGGTGCGGCTATCTTGAGCCGTGAGGCTAACCCACTTCCTCCTACTCACCGTTCTCGATAGGCTTGAAATCAATCGCAACAGTCCCCACTTACACTCTAGCTTGTCACTGTCAGATACGTCCAAAACTTGAAAATGAACAGTAAACAAACGAATCTGTAGAACACTCTTGTGTCTATGGATGTAACATCCTGTATATGTACATCTCATGTGTATGTAAACAAGCACTGAATATATAAATCTACTTCAACCTGTATATATCAAAAGTTCGGTTCAATTTTGTAGGTCACCCTGCCCTACATCATCTATGGTCTAATAGCTAATAATTGCATTGCTTGTTGACATGTAGATAATGCGTTAGTTTTAGTAGCATTGTCACGGACAGAAAGTAGTAGACTTTATAAGCACTAGCATTGTAGCAACGTATTCTGTACAACAACTTTGATCGACTCACTTTTGTGCTAGATGCGTGCTCAATACCACGCAATAGGCAGGACCGAACATTCTTTCTAGTATGGGAGTTACCCTCTCTCTAGTTAAAAATTCGCTTTTTGGAGTAGTCTGCTCAGTAACACGGAAAAGACAACTAAAATACTATAATATAATGTCTTTGATTGGAACATGCTCACCATCGCTTGGGGTAGTTTAAAAAGACAGTTCCTGTAGCAAAATGCATGATCCGCACTACCATTCCAGCTCACTGACCTTTTTTATTTTTAGCATCTGTACTATCTGCTGCACAATTTTTACTTATTTCTAGTAACTATAAATTTGTTTGTTGGAGTGATAGTAAGACCTAACATGGTATTGTAAAACATTATGATGATTAGTTGATTGCCTAGCTTCAACCTGCAAACTAGCAATGATGCCTATCAATAAAATTAATGGCTTAAAACTGAAGTTGTCTTTTCATATTGGTGAGCAAACGACTCCAAAAAGGCAACAGCAAACAAAGGTTAATACAAAAACAAATCCAAAGTTTGACCAATTAGGCTAATCAACCAGTTTGTAGTTGGTGAGTAATTTCCGCTGGACAGTATCTGGCATCTAGTAGAGAGTTCAAAGTTCATAGTCACAGCATTGGGTTACGCAAAAAATCTCTAGTACTGTTTGCTGCCGCATAACGTCAGCAGTAACAGGGCCAGACGAAACCTACTACTCATACCCTATTCCATAGCCTCCCGTCGAACACAAACCTCCAGTCAAAACCCTTCACCTTTAGAGGAGTTGTCTTTTCTTAGAGTCACAGAGCGCTAAATAGTCACAACCAAAATGCTAAAAATAATTTGAAACTAGCGCATAATTAATTTTTTAGTTTATTTTAAAATTATTATATATACACATTCTGCTTTGTTCAACATTTTTTCAAGTCAAAAAGTTGACAATTCAGATTTGAAAGTTATTGTTGTTGTTGATGTAAAACGACGACGCCGGAAATGCAAGGCTGATATTTTTTTTTGTCACAAATAAATTGTAAATTATGATCATTTAAATCTGTTGATATTTTTTGATTTAAAAATAAATTTTTTAACTCCAATATCACTTTAGTTTTTGCAATATTTAAAACTTAAAAATGTGCTATTAGTCGGGGGTTTCATCTATAGGTAGGGTGTTTTGGCTAGAGGTAGGAGGTTTTGACTGGAGGTAGGGTTTTTCTACAGTAGGGTACCGCGTAGGGTATGGGTTTGGGTCTTTATATCTCCCCATCCTCATTTAAAAATTCATGTGGCAGATGCCTTCCTTCTGAGCTGGCTGAGTAACTGACTGCCTCTATATACAACGGAATGGAGTGCAATCTATTACATACAAACCTTCAGAGAACATTCTAGAAGTAAATCAATATAATGAAACATAACGGCAGCTATTACTTTACCTGCTCATCACCAAGACTATCAATAATTTCTGTTATTTTCTGTTTCACACCTCGTTAATGTAGGTAGGAGAAAACTTACCTGTAAATCTGGCTTGATATGATAATTGGTGTTCAATTATGTGATGTTTGTATTGGCTAATTTATAGCATGAAACCCTACACTTTGGGCTTCGGAAGCCCTGCCACCTAACGGTCTAAATGTGTATACCCATTAGAAACTTGAGGTATCAATGTGTGATCATCACCGCCTATGGTTTTTTATTGAAAAAATAACAAATCTACAAATACCTCCAGTTTTAGAACAAATGGCAACTTTAAAAACCCGGGTATATATTGGATTAATCTGTTGGAATGGTTTTACAGTTTTCATTTATTTGTGTGTAGCAGTATAGGCCTCTGTTCACCTGGACCGACAGGTACACACAGATGGTCGGGCGCTTTTCACATATATATATACATAGGTAATCAAAGCCTTTGTCTGTTGATTGTTGGTTTGCCCATCTGAGTGCCCAAAGCTTGTATGCATACTCTAGTTCCAATACGAGACATGACAACTGCTGTACAGATCGCTAATGGACCACTTAAATTTTGCATTTGTTTTCAAATCAAAACTTTTGTGTTTTTATCTTTTTTTTCTTTATGTAAGGAGAAATGGATTACAAAATAGCGTAGTGGGTTTTGGTCTGCTTTCCATGAAATTCCACTTATCTCGAGTATTCTACCTCTCTCTGGAGGGGACACTGTGCCGGTATGACAGTGACAACTAGTGATATTTTACTGCCGGATCAGTAGGCAAACATAGGCCCATGGCTCAGACAAACATGCATTATGTTTATAACAAATAAAAATATGAAGGAAGTACAAATCTATACATTACTTTAACAGGTGGTGGTAGTTCTTTGAGGTTGCAAGTTAGTATATTCATACGATGAGGAAATTTTAAATAGTTGACACATGTTGCCTATGCATAGAGTATCTATAACTGGGCGGAGTTATCTATTACTCCAAGTGCATCATTGCTGATGTGCAGATATAATTGAAGCACCATATAGTTCCCTCTACATTATTGAGGTCATACATACTCCTAGGCACTAAGTACTACAAGAAGTCAGCAAGTCTAAACATCGGCAATATACAGTGGTAAGTACATCAATATTGTGGGAGATTTGTGTGATAGGTAGTGTTAACCCCCCCCAAACCCCCCCCCCTTACACCCCTGGTGACCTTAGTCATAAGTCGTTATCCCCCCAGAACTTTACCCCCCCCCCCCCCCCGGAGATTCTCCGAATTCCCTGAAAAATGGCTATCTATTGTCCCCAAACCCTATCCCCTTATATATAGTAAAATTAGCTACCCCGAACTGACCCCGAACCTACCCCGAACCTACCCCGACCCCGACCCGGGATCCAACCATGTTGATTCAGATAGCCTGAGGTCTCCTGAACGCGATGCAGCAATCAGAATCCAAATCGGAGCGTTCCTTCTCCCAGGATCACAGGGTAGGATACGGTCTACCCTTATAAGGACTGGAAGGTTACCAGCTACCAAAAAGAGCGGCAATAAGTGCCCAGGGCAAAACACCATGTGCTTGCTACATGATTGGACTATTTATTGTTATGATTATGTATTATATGTTACCATTGGCAATTGCCTTGTACTCTGTATTATGATTTGTGGTGCCTAATAAGGTAACGAAGTGGTACCTTTTTCTCTATAAATAGAGCTGCTGTGCCTTGGGCAGGCAGTTGTTGTAAAGTTGTTGAAGTTTAAGTACCCTTTTACTTGTGAATATAATAAAGTCTCTATTCTGATAAACACATTCTACTACGTTTGAGTCGAGGACTCGTGAGTTGATAACGTCGTTGGAGATAGAGAGAAAGGAGTGGAAGAGAGAGAGGTAGAGAATCCGTTGTGTAGCTAATAGAAGAGGCAAATCTATTACATTGGTGGCAGCGGTGGGATTTCTGAAGAACAAGGACACAACGGATAGAGAGAAGGTAAGAAGTAAGAAGATATAGATAGAATAAGAGAGAGAAAGAAGAAAGAAAATAAAGCAGAAGAAATAGCTAGGAACTACACCAAGCCTGTTCACCCTGCTTACCGCCATCTTCCCCTCACCCCGAAGTTATACCAAACCCTGTATCACTCCCCTTCCCCCTACCCCGAAGTTATACCAAACCCTGTATCACTCCCCTTCCCCCTTACCCCGAAGTTACCTTGACCCTGTATACTGCCATTCCCCCTCTACCCCGAAGCTACCCCGATTCGGGATCCACCCAACCCCGAAGTTACCTTGACCCTGTATACTGCCATTCCCCCTCTACCCCGAAGCTACCCCGATTCGGGATCCACCCAACCCCGAAGCTACCCCGATTCGGGATCCACGGAATACTGATTTCGGTTACAAGCAATCATTTTATACCCCATAACTCGCCAATCAACAATGGCCACTCAGAGAGCAAGAAGCGCTGGCCGAAATCCCGTTGTAGTTCAACCAACGGTAGCCTTGGATGAGTTGACAGATGCCCTACAAAGATTGGTACAACCCCCCCAAAGACACAACCCAACCCCCTTCAAACCCCCCAAATACGATGGCACGGCCGATGTGGAATATTTTATCACTCGATTCACTGAAGTAGCCGATGCAAATGATTGGGGCCAAGCTACTGCCCTACTACACCTACGAGAGGCACTGAGAGACGACGCCCTTGAGTGTGGCCGCCCTCCCCATGTAGAAGGTATCTTTGCTGCCCTACGTGCACGGTTTGGACTTACCCCCAAAGAGGCACAAGCTCAGTTGATTACACTGCGTCGTTCCCCCAAGACGTCGTTGCAACAACACGCTAATGAGGTTGAAAAACTGGTCCGTGTTGCTTATGATGACCTGCCCCCCCGAAGAGTTGACCGAATGGTACTGGAAACCTTTGCTAGCACAATAGGCAATGCGTACCTTCAACGACATTTATTAGCCGTGCAACCCCACACTGTTGAGGAAGCAGTCAGAGCAGGCAGTGAATTTCTCCAAATCAAGACAGGATTTGAAGACAAACCTTCCCGAGTCAGAGTAGTGGAGGAAGAAGACGACATGTTAGAACCACCAAGTGACAGAACCCCAGCCAACCCCCTGCTCAGTCAAGTCCACCAGACAGCTACCCCGTCCCCAGACATCCTTGCTGTTCTGATGCAAAACATGCAGTTGCTCACCGACGCCATCAAGCTCCAGTCGGAAGAACTCCAGAAACTGAAGCAGCAACCAACCCCCCCACTGGCCATCCCCCACCCCTCCTACCCCCCCGTCACACCTACCCCCCCTCAGTGTTGGGGGTGTGGCGCCATTGGTCACTTACAGAGGAGTTGTCCTACTAAACCCTGGCCGTCTCCTACCCCCCTTCCTAACCAACTGTCAAAAAACGGGCGCCGCCCGCAGTAGGGAGACCGGTTCCTAACGGCCCCCGGGCCCCTCGGAATTATAGGAAGGCAATAGAAAGGCTAGAGCGACATAACCCCGTGACTCAGGTACCCCCTCCCCGTCCAGAGAGACGGTATCCTGTGCCAACCCCAGAGCCCTGGCAGCTACCTACTGCCAACCGGTATGCGCCATTACGAGAGCTGGAAGATACAGACTACTACCCGTCTGCCCCGCCTGTCTGGGATAACAACCAAGCATATCACCCCCCGGCCCCCCTGTGTGCTGACCTTCCCCGCCCGTCTCGTCAGCAACACCCCGTTAGTCATGGACACAAATTATATTACCCGTCTGAACCAGCTCAATCTCTGAGCCGAGGGATTCACCCCAAAAGCCCCCCTGTTCCCCCAACCCAAATACACCCCTCCCGCCCTCGGGAGAGACAACCCCCTACCCCCCGACCATCAGCCGTCAGACCCACTGACGTTCTTTACTCCCCGCCAGAACGCCCCTACAAGGCAAGTTATTTCTTGCCCGGTCGAATTGAAGGCAAGCCGGTGTCTATACTCATTGATACCGGATGTACCACCAATCTGCTATCGCAGCACCTGTTTAACCGGCTGTCTCCTACCACCCGGGATGCCCTTCAAGAGAGCGACACCCACGGCATTTTGGCGGACGGATCCCATATTCCCTTCTTTGGTACCCTACATCTGCCCCTTCGACTGCGAGACATAAAGACGGATGCTACATTCGTAGTCGGACAGATTAACGAAGACGCCATCTTAGGCATGCCCTTTCTTACTGCCCACCAGTGTCACATGAAATTTGATCGTTCAGTCATTGAAATAGATGGCCAAGAACTTCCATGCACTGACCAACAGGGACGAATGCTCTCCACCTCTGTCCAAGTCATAAGAGACACTCACATCCCCCCGAATACCGAGGCTACGGTACTTTGTAAAGTTACCAACCCCTCACACCTCCCCCTCGGTATAGTAGAAGGTACCCCGGACTCCCCGCCCCTCGCCGCCAGTCTCAACTCCCCTGATACCAAACACCACCTGCTCGTTAGATGCCTTAACCCCACTAGTCAGCCGTTACATTTGAAAGCGGGAAAGACTATAGGCCGGTACACAGGTGTACAGGCCAGTGACATAGAGTTGCCATTGACAGAGAAACCCCCTACTTCTATTCCCCCCACTTTCCTTCCCTCTCCCGTCCCCGAGCACTTGCAGGCACTATATACCCAAGCCCTGGACAACTGCCACACTCCCAGTGAAGCTTTCCAACTGGCCCAGCTCTTACACTCCTACGAGGAGGTGTTCAGTAGAGGAGATCACGACATGGGTCGTACCGACCTTGTGGCACATAGCATCCCCCTGAAGCCCGGAGCCCAGCCTATAAGACAACACCCCCACAGATTAGGACCCCACAAGGAGCGAGAAGCCGAGGAGCAGGTGTCCAAACTGCTAGAGAGAGGGTTGATCGAACCCAGCAATGGTGCCTGGAGTTCTCCCGTGGTACTCGTCAAAAAGAAAGACGGATCGTGGAGGTTTTGCATAGACTATAGGCGGTTGAATGCAGTGACCCAACAAGACGCCTACCCTCTGCCCCGTATAGATGAGAGCCTGGACGCTTTGTCGGGTAGCCGCTACTTCAGCACCCTAGACCTAGTGAGCGGATACTGGCAGGTCCCCCTGGATGCGGATGCTAGCGACAAATCCGCTTTCTCCACCCGTTCCGGCCTGTATAAATGGAAAGTCCTCCCCTTCGGATTAACTTCCGCACCCGCCACTTTCCAGAGACTCATGGAGAGGGTGCTACACGGCCTTCACTGGAAGTCACTCCTCCTGTACTTAGATGACATCATCGTCATAGGCCCCGATTTCCCCACCCATCTCCACCGACTGTCCGAAGTGCTCCAGCGTCTCCAAGCGGCTGGTCTAAAACTAAAGCCCAGCAAGTGTGAGTTGCTCCAATCTCAAGTCCGCTACCTAGGCCACGTTGTTAGCGAGCGAGGTGTCTCCACTGATCCAGAAAAAATTGCTGCAGTACGTGATTGGCCCCCCCCTACTTGTCTTAAAGAACTACATGCGTTCCTAGGAACTGTAGGTTATTACCGCCAGTACCTCCCACGGTTCTCTACCGTAGCCAAGCCCCTGACCAGACTCACTTGTAAAGATACCCCCTGGGAGTGGGCCCAACCTCAGGCAGAAGCGTTTGTGTTGCTCAAAGCAGGACTGGTCTCCGCCCCCATTCTAGGCTACCCCGATGCCAACAGTCCCTATATCCTAGACACCGACGCCAGTGACGACGGTGTCGGCGCCGTCCTGTCCCAGATCCAGAACAATGAAGAACGGGTGATAGCGTACTACAGTAAAACGCTGAGCCCCCCAGAGCGAAACTACTGTGTCACTCGCAAGGAGTTGTTAGCCGTAGTTAAGGCGGTGAAACACTTCAAGCCCTATCTCTACGGACAAACCTTTAGAGTCCGTACCGACCATGCCTCCCTCATGTGGCTCTGCAAGCGAAAGGAACCTTCAAGCCAAGTAGCCAGATGGCTGGAAGCCCTCTCAGAGTTTAAGTTCACCATAGAACACCGCAGTGGACATTTGCACGAGAACGCGGACGGACTGAGTAGGCGTTGCCCCTCTGATTGTAAACAGTGTACTCACATTGAGAGTAGAGATGGTGGCCCCACCAAAGACGAGGTGATACAGACCTTCCCAAACCCCTCCCCTACCCCCCTTTCCCAGCCCTTGTCTACTCCCTCCCCTCCCTCAGACCCCCGGGTAGTTGCCATTGCCCGTCCACGTCCACCACCCCCTGATACAGATCTGATGGAAGCTCAAAAGACCGGCCGTCACCCCGTAGCTGTAGTGTATGAAGCTATCCAAAATAATACCCCCGTAGACCCCCAACAGCTTGAGCTCGGCAGCAATGAGTTGCGCCAATTGGAGAAGAGGAGACATTCCATGCAAATCCGCCCGGATGGTGTACTGGAGATACACCATGCCGGCCAAACCCGGTCTCACTGGTGCGCCGTGTGCCCCCCCAGTCTGCGTGGAAAAGTCGTGTGGGAGACCCACGTCATGGCCCACCAAGGTATTCAACGAACACTCAAGAGGTTGAATCTCACCTGGTACTGGCCCGGCATGACAGCTGATGTACGGCGAGCAGTCAATAGCTGCGAGACGTGCCAGCGTGCTAAACATGGGGGTACCAGACCCAACCCCGCACGACAACGCATGTATGCCGGCCGGCCTTGGCAAAAACTAGCGGTAGATCTAGTTGGTCCCCTTCCTGAGACCCAGCGTGGTAACAAGTGGATTTTGGTCTTAACGGATCATTTTACCCGCTGGCAGGACGCCCTCCCCCTCCCAGACGCTACAGCCCCAGTAGTGGCCACCGCCCTAGACGAGCATGTGTTTAGCTATTTCGGTTTACCCGAGCAAATGCATACCGATCAGGGCGCCCAATTTGAGTCCAGCCTGATGAGGGAACTCTGTACCATTTGGAGGGTGGCCAAAACCCGCACTACCCCCTATCACCCTCAGGCCAATGGAGTTGTGGAGCGGAATAATAGAGTCCTCGGAGACGCCTTACGTTCTCTCCTTCTGAAGAGACGCCCTGAAGAATGGGACCTGGTCCTCCCCCAAATCATGAGAGCTTTTCGCGCTACCCCCCACTCTACTACTGGCGAAACGCCCAACTTCCTTATGATGGGTAGAGAGTTGCGCCTCCCTGACCAACTGACCTACCACCCCCCTTTGCTAGAGTGCGTACCAGTGCACGAATATGCCCGAGCCCTGCAGGAGAGACTAGAGGATGTCCATGAGGCACTGAGAATGGAACAAAAGCAGACTAGGGGAGACGACGGAGAGGAGCCATCGTTATTTCGACCAGGAGATGAAGTCTGGCTAGAGAACAAGAGGCGAAGGAAAGGAGAGAGCCCCAAACTCCAACCCAAGTTCGTTGGGCCCTATATCATCCAAGAGGCCTACAGCAACCACACCTACTTAATCGACCAACATGGACAACGTTCGGTACAAAATGGTAGCCGCCTCAAACCCTATAAAGCTTGCCTTGAGCCCTACGGCCAAGCTCCAGCAGCCATGGAGCCAGCTCGCCGTCCCAACATGCGTGGCGCAGCCCCCCGCAGGAGAAGAAGCCCCCCCCCTCCCCTTCAAGACATTCCCCTACCCCTCCTGGAGCTCTCGATCCCACCACGCTTTCTCCCAGCATTGCCCTCCCCCCCACTTCCCCTACTAGAAGAACTTACACCCCCTCGCCTACAGCAACCCTTACCAGAGACCCTCCTCAACACCCCCAGCCAGTTTCGTACAAATCGGCCAAGAACCGGCCGAAATAGGAGCCAGACCCCGAATGTGGGAGTTGCCCCCCCACCAGTCACACCACCCCCTGTCATAGCCCCTGCACCTACTGGTCGCCCTAGGCGTAATGTGGGACCACCCCAACGCTATGGAGAACCCTGGTGTCATCAAGTGACTGGCGAAAATGAGCAATTGTTCGAACAACAATACCAGGAAAAAATGAGGTTGATAGCCGAATTAACGGCTTTTACCGCAAAGACCGAGGTCCCAACACACCCATGCGTGGTCTTAAAAGAATTGCCAGAACCTCTTCTACCCACCCCCGAAACATCGGTATCCCCGCTTGAAACCCCGTGGCTGCAAGGTCGTTCAAATACACCCCCCTTTTACCCCACTACACTGAGTCAGACCCCCCAAGAAGTAGGTCAAACTGCTAAGAAGCCAGACAGAGAGGAAAGTGCAATCCTTTTGCCAGCTGGATCTAGTACTGTGCCGCCCGCTTTCTCACTCCAGTTGTTAATAAATCAATTAAAAGAAATGGCAAAAATTAACGACCCGCTACCACTGCAGCTCGACGCTGGGAACGACCACCTGCTTCTCGAGGCCGACTTGGCAGAGTACCCACCCCCCTCCAGCATACAAGAAGATGGGTTACTAGGGTCCCCTATGACGGAGGTTCTACTACCAACCAACCCACCAGAAAGCATGGCAGTTAGTGACAGAGAGAGTGAGTTAGAGATCCACAACAATTGGGTTTTGAAAAGTGCTACTGCATGCGATCCCTTAGCCTTAACTACCAGAGAATTATCACCCCCCCTTCCTACCCTAGAAGAGTTCCCTCCCCTCAACCCCTTCCCTAATCCAACTCCCCCCACCCCTACCACCTTAAAAACACCATCCCACTCCCGGCGCAGTTATAGCCAGTGTTTAAAAGACCCCCCCAAGTAACTCCACATTCCGAAAAGTGACCCCGAACCCATCCCGAATCACCCCGAGCCTACCCCGACCCAGAATAGGTTTGTACCCCTGAAGAAGACCACCCATCGTCCCCCTGCCTTGTCACCTAGGTCCCCACCCGAAAAGCTTCAGGAAAAAAGAACCGGCGGCCAACCCTCCCCCATTCCATGCAAGCTAGTACCACCCCCCACCCCTCCTCAGACCACCCCACCCTCTCCCCGTCCAAAAGACTCAAGTGACCACTCACTGTCAACCATATAATTATTCTCCAATAAATACACTCTCTGGTCATGTACCACCGCTCAGCTATTCTTGTTTATATATATATATTTTAATTAGAGACTTCGTCGCTAATGAAGCGGAGTATGTGGGAGATTTGTGTGATAGGTAGTGTTAACCCCCCCCAAACCCCCCCCCCTTACACCCCTGGTGACCTTAGTCATAAGTCGTTATCCCCCCAGAACTTTACCCCCCCCGGAGATTCTCCGAATCCCCTGAAAAATGGCTATCTATTGTCCCCAAACCCTATCCCCTTATATATAGTAAAATTAGCTACCCCGAACTGACCCCGAACCTACCCCGAACCTACCCCGACCCCGACCCGGGATCCAACCATGTTGATTCAGATAGCCTGAGGTCTCCTGAACGCGATGCAGCAATCAGAATCCAAATCGGAGCGTTCCTTCTCCCAGGATCACAGGGTAGGATACGGTCTACCCTTATAAGGACTGGAAGGTTACCAGCTACCAAAAAGAGCGGCAATAAGTGCCCAGGGCAAAACACCATGTGCTTGCTACATGATTGGACTATTTATTGTTATGATTATGTATTATATGTTACCATTGGCAATTGCCTTGTACTCTGTATTATGATTTGTGGTGCCTAATAAGGTAACGAAGTGGTACCTTTTTCTCTATAAATAGAGCTGCTGTGCCTTGGGCAGGCAGTTGTTGTAAAGTTGTTGAAGTTTAAGTACCCTTTTACTTGTGAATATAATAAAGTCTCTATTCTGATAAACACATTCTACTACGTTTGAGTCGAGGACTCGTGAGTTGATAACGTCGTTGGAGATAGAGAGAAAGGAGTGGAAGAGAGAGAGGTAGAGAATCCGTTGTGTAGCTAATAGAAGAGGCAAATCTATTACAATATGTCCATTGACATTTACCCATTAACATCATATAGAAGTTGAATCAAATTCTGTATATTACATCAGGGCTCTACCACCAGTTGTATGATTGAGAGATCCACACCAAAAGATGTTTCTTACGATATCTCTCCTCCTGTTGACCAACCAACAGCTACTCTATGCAGATAGGGATGTGGATCTTTGTACTGTTGATGTAGAGTTGGCTCTCACAGGTTTCTGCTCGATCGATGGTTGTATGAAATGTGACGGGGATGCAGCTGTTTGCGTCACAAACAATTCCGGTGAGGTCGTACCCCATGGCCTCGATCCTAGAATGAACTCCCTGAAGATAGAATACATTGGCCCTGATGCAAACCTCACACCTAACGCATTTGACACTCTCCTCAACCTAAACGAGATCGAAATCACCGGTAATATTGTGTCTATCTTCGCAAACACATTCGCAAAACTGCACAACTTGACTTGGCTGTCCATAACAGAAACTAGAATCACCTTCTTGCCCAATCAACTCTTTAGTAACAATTCACAAATTTATTGGTTGGTTTTGTCTAATAACAAATTACGTCAGATACCAACCAATATATTTTCTCAGATATTGGAAGTTACTTTCCTTGATTTGAACAACAATGACTTTGAAGGCTGTACCAACAAAACAATAGCTCCAGAGTTTGAGTGGCTATCGAAACTTTGGGAATTGAGGCTCTCTGGACATGTACGTAATAAAAATCTCTGTAAAAACATCAGCGAAGACTACTTCTCACCACTACAACAAGTAAGAGTTCTAGACCTGAGTGAGTCACCATACTTCCTTGGAGATCAGAGGGTATTGTCTAAGCTGATGAACCTGTCTGAAGTAGCTATGGACAACGTCTTTCCATATAAAGAATGCCCAGCCAGGGCTGAGCAACTCTTTCATAATATGCCGGCTAACTTACTAAACTTAACTATGCGCTCTTGGACAACCATAGAACAATATAATGAGTCATGCGTGATAACCAACGACACTTTAGCTGGTCTTAAGAAACTGAAATATCTGTTAACATTCAACTGTAACCACGGAGACAAGCTTTTTGGGAACGTTTTAAAATCATCAGTTTTCGCAGGTTTCAATCGACTTACAAATCTTCACCTAGAGTGGTGCGGTATTTCATTGATAGAAAGCGGTGCATTTAATGCCGTGCCTGATGCTTCAAAAATTTCTCTCGAAAGCAATATGCTTGGCCCTCGATATTTAGACCTTTATACAGGAAGTGCGCCATCTTCACTATCCTCACTTAATCTTAATAACATTGGAATAAATACTGGTGTCCACCACAATTCAAGTTTGTTGAATACTTTTCCAAATCTCCGAACACTAAACCTGGACAGAAATTATCTCAAGAACTTTCCAATTTTTGATTTCAGGTTTAATATTTCATCAAAACTTAAAATTTTAACACTGAATGATAATAGTATAGCAAGTTTCTCCACAGCTGACGGTGAGAGGATATGTAGAGTGATGCCACAGTTAAAGGAACTTCATCTCATGAAAAATAAATTATCGGACGTTTCTGGTCTTTGCTCCTGCCTTTCATTAATGAGAGTTTATCTGGCACACAACCAGATAGGCAGTAACCTAAATACGAATTTCAAAGCTTTTGGAAAGCTCTCCCAACTTACAGTCCTTGACTTAACGAGAAATCGCATTCAATACCTCACTGGTGACTGGTTAGCCAATCTTGGTAAGCTGAAGACATTGATTGTTACTGAGAATGACATCCATACTTTGGCACCAAGCCTATTGTCTAACAATCCTGAGATGAAATGTCTGGACCTCAGTGGAAACAATTTACGGGCTTTTAACCAGTCGGTGGTTGGTGGAGGGTTTTCTAATGTTGTGTATCTGTACTTACAATACAACCAGATAGCTGACATTTCTGTGGAACTTATACATCTATTTGAGAACCAAATGAAGAAACTTAAGTTTGTTGGTCTCATGGAAAATCCACTGACATGCACATGCAGCAACTACCTATCTGACTGGGCTCGGAAGTCTCCGGTAGTCATACAGGCTAAAAACCTGACATGCAGCACTCCAACCAACCGCCGAATAGGCATCACGCAAGTAGCAACATTTAAAGCTGATTACTTCTACTGCAATGTAAGAACCCCTCTAATGGTCTCTGGGATAGTTCTATCCTTTGTGGTGCTCAGTCTACTTTTAGCATATCCAGGTTACAAATACCGCTGGTTTCTAAGACATCCTCAGGTGACAGCAAGAGCTGTTGCTGAGAAACTCAAAGAAGTACAATTTGATGAGAAATGTGATTATGATGCATTTATCTCATATGATACCAGAAGTGATACAGATAGCCAGTGGGTTGTGGACAAGCTTATTCCTGCGATTGAGAATGTTTCTGGTGCAGAAGCAAAGATCCAATCCGTAAGTACTTTACTCTACATTCTTTCCTCATACACTTTATACCTTTCATTTAACCGCTGTGGTTTTCTGTCTCTGTCATTCTAAATTCTTGGCCATCTCTTTTTTTAACCGTTATATATGCTACCCTTTCTCTCTGTTCCCATTTACTGTAACTCTAGGGTAAATCATTACCCCTTTTGAAATTAACATAAACCATGCTCTAAATTTCAATCCAATAAAACAAGAATTTTGAATACAGGATCTGAGGCTATATGTGGTGGACAGAGACTCTGCTGTTGGGTCACCCAAGTACACAGAGAAATGTAGAGCTATTGAAGCTAGTAGAAAAGTGATAATTCTACTCACTAATTCTTATCTGGCCAATCCAAGTTGTTTGAGTGAAGCAGATCTAGTGGCAGGTAAGCAAGATGTATTGAGCAACTGTTGAGTTCTCTAGAATTTTGTATTGTTACACCAGACGAGTTTAACTAGTAACTTACAGACTTTCTATAGTCCTTGTGTCAACCATATGTACATAGCTGATTTCTGTAGGTTATGAGATGGTGGATGGGGAGCATTGCTACCAACCCAACAGAATTCTTGTACTCATACTAGAAGAACTAAATGAACAAGCTATCAGATCTCCAGTAACTTCTCTACTAACACAAAATGTCATACACATTGTAAGTATATAATATATATATAAATAGTTATTCATACAATACAACTTCTACCTAACCAATATATTATATAACTATTTCATTCACTTATACTTTAGGTTGATGATGAAGTGAAGATGAAGAGAATATGGAGAAGGGTGAAAAGGTTCATAACAAAACCAAAGTATGTCTACAGGAAGAAAAGAAGAACACTTGCTGCACCGGAACCTTCTGTAGAGAGAGTACCTACAGAAACAGACCCACTTCTTCAGTGAATGACACCAATATGACAGAACTAAACTATGTGCATGCTTCTTCCATCTTTGCGTACATTCCTGCTGAGCTATAAAAAAGAACTCATTAACTTGCCAATTTACCTCAATATTACATAAGTCTAGTTATATATAGCTCAGAGTGTATACATGTGTGTGACAATTTGTTAAATCAAACTAGTAATACTTTATGCCTATAACCAAGAGTGTCGTTTAATCATACTATTTTTTTTAAGGAGCTGATCATGTTGACACGAGCTGTTATAGTAATTCATCGCATTGTTGAATGAACAATAAAATATCTCTCTACTGATAGCTGTTTGTCTCTTAGCACCAAGTTTGATGAATATTACTGTTTTGTAGTATTATCAACTACCAAAAAATGTGAGAAAATTATGAAAGTATGAATTTCCACAAAAATTAAACAATTTATGTCGCTCGTTCTGCTGGTTAATCCTGACAAGACTATCAGCACCAAATACAACCAATAGTACATATACATCTCTATCATGTGGTGTGGTCAAGTCTTTGTATTCAAGGCTAACTGGGCTCTTTGATGTGCTGTGACTTGACTAACTTGGATAGCAACAAGTATCAATACTCAGTTACTGTTTGTTAGAGATAAATACTGTTGATATTGCTTTTTATGTGTGTAGATGTAGATAGTCGTTTGTTGTAATCTTGTGATACCTGGTTTTCATTTCCATCTGCTGACAAGTTGGCTGAATGGGAGCTTGTCCAACAACCTTTGATCTTTTAAATCGAGCTTTTGGCAAACACCATCCTTCTTACTAAATAGTTATATTGATGCTTTACTGCTAGGTCCAGATTCTTATTAGCAGTGATGTGCTATCACAGGATCATAAGTATAAATAAATATCATAACTTCTCTAATGTACTCAGGGCTTGTTGACTCGTTACTATTTATAAACAGAAAACTGATAAACGAACATTGTATGAATTGGCCAACGGTTCCTTGCAGTGAATCATTTTCCCTAAAATGGAATGCGAGTGAATGATTAAAAGTCACAAACGAGTGTACTTTGGCAATATGCCAAGATTGATCTTCAAACAAAGCAGCAGTAATAAACCTCAGCTATTGCCATCCCATAAATACTTCAAAGGTCAAACAAGATGAGAAAAAAATTGTGCTGATGAGTTAGAGCATTATTTGAAATGCAAGAATTTCATCTCTGCAAGCATCTAAGGGAAAAATAACGCTGTTGTACAGCAGCTAATACAAAATAATTGTAACTACTTGGAGCTGGCTGCCTGCAGATACAGTTTTTAGTTTTGCGTAGATACTGTGCATATCCAACTGTAGTATTCACACTGCAACAACTTCCTTATAATTGCAACCTTGACCCCTCATTCCAATTAGTTGTTTCTCCTATCTTGATGTTTACCGCATAGTAGCATGCATGAGCATCCGAGCCAATCCATTCAGTTTATTTTGGTGCTGGACTAAACAACTAATGATGAAGCATTACATGTAAATAATAACTTAAATAATGATTGGATGTGGAGTTGTTTTCTCTCATGTACTCAACATTCTGTTACTCACTTTAATATATATACCTTGTTATGTTATATGCTCACTTTAATATATATACCTTGTTATGTTATATGCTCACCTTAATATATATACCTTGTTATGTTATATACTCACCTTAATATATATACCTTGTTATGTTATATACTCACTTTAATATATATACTTTGTTATGTTATATACTCTCTTTAATATATATACCTTGTTATGTTATATACTCACTTTAATATATATACCTTGCTATGTTATATGCTCACTTTAATATATATACCTTGTTATGTTATATACATTCTCTTTAATATATATACCTTGTTATGTTATATACTCACTTTAATATATATACCTTGTTATGTTATATACTCACTTTAATATATATACCTTGTTATGTTATATACTCACTTTAATATATATACCTTGTTATGTTATATACTCACTTTAATATATATACCTTGTTATGTTATATACACACTTTAATATGTATACCACTACCACCTATACCACTACCACCTATACCACTACCACCTGTACCACTACCACCTATACCACTACCACCTATACCACTACCACCTATACCACTACCACCTATACCACTACCACCTATACCACTACCACCTATACCACTACCACCTATACCACTACCACCTATACCACTACCACCTATACCACTACCACCTGTACCACTACCACCTATACCACTACCAGCTACACCACTACCACCTATACCACTACCACCTATACCACTACCACCTATACCACTACCACCTATACCACTACCACCTATACCACTACCACCTATACCACTACCACCTATACCACTACCACCTATACCACTACCACCTATACCACTACCACCTATACCACTACCACCTATACCACTACCACCTATACCACTACCACCTATACCACTACCACCTATACCACTACCACCTATACCACTACCGTCTATACCACTACCACCTATACCACTACCATCTATACCACTACCACCTATACCACTACCACCTATACCACTACCACCTATACCACTACCACCTATATCACTACCATCTATACCACCTATACCACCTATACCACTACCACCTATACCACTACCATCTATACCACTACCACCTATACCACTACCGTCTATACCACTACCACCTATACCACTACCATCTATACCACTACCACCTGTACCACTACCATCTATACCTATACCACCTATACCACTACCACCTATACCTCTACCACCTATACCACTACCATCTATACCACTACCACCTATACCACTACCACCTATACCACTACCACCTATACCACTACCGTCTATACCACTACCACCTATACCACTACCATCTATACCACTACCACCTATACCACTACCACCTATACCACTACCACCTATATCACTACCACCTATACCACTACCACCTATACCACCTATACCACTACCACCTATACCACCTATACCACCTATACCACTACCACCTATACCACTACCACCTATACCACTACCACCTATACCACTACCATCTATACCACTACCACCTATACCACTACCACCTATACCACTACCACCTGTACCACTACCACCTATACCACTACCGTCTATACCACTACCACCTATACCACTACCATCTATACCACTACCACCTATACCACTACCACCTATACCACTACCACCTATATCACTACCACCTATACCACTACCACCTATACCACCTATACCACTACCACCTATACCACCTATACCACCTATACCACTACCACCTATACCACTACCACCTATACCACTACCACCTATATCACTACCACCTATACCACTACCACCTATACCACCTATACCACCTATACCACCTATACCACTACCACCTATACCACTACCACCTATACCACTACCACCTATACCACTACCACCTATACCACTACCACCTATACCACTACCACCTATACCACTACCACCTATACCACTACCATCTATACCACTACCACCTATACCACTACCACCTATACCACTACCACCTATACCACTACCACCTATACCACCTATACCAATACCACCTATACCACTACCACCTATACCACTACCACCTATACCACTACCACCTATACCTCTACCACCTATACCTCTACCACCTATACCACTACCACCTATACCACTACCACCTATACCTCTACCACCTATACCACTACCGCCTATGCTATGAGAGAGGTGAAATCTGCTGTTCAAACTGTACATTCAATCACTCAGAAATATAATTAGAGTTTAAATTTTTTATTGGAGTGAAAGCCCTAGACTTTCTTGTTTTTGGTTTTTGGCAAGAATATAAGATCCGATAACTCACGAAAAATCACAAACTGTGAATGCCAGATGGTTTGAGTGCTGAACCAGTGATTTTTATTAATTTATGATTGATGTAATTTTTGTGCCTGTATTTATAGATTGCAGAGATCTTTCATAGATTTTTTGCATGTTAATTGTATGTACGTGCAGTAGTTCCAACAATGTATACTTAATTAGTCAAATTTAAACACAAACTCGGTTAAAGAGGTGGTAACACATGCTCTTGTGGGTTTTTGCTACTTTGCTGGTACCTGTATGCTTATTGCTATAAAACATATGTTGTGTGGTAGAAGGTGGACTGCACGCCGTATGCACTGAATTGTTTTGTATAACACACAACGCACATCAAATGATAAATCAAACAACATAATGTTATTGAAAAAAATTAGCTCATTATTTTGAATTGATCGATTCTGCCTGAACATGGAGTTAAGGCTGATTACTTAGTTGGTAGGGAAGGCTGGAAGTGTCAGAGTTAGAGCTGACTCGCTGACTCTACAACAGCGGTAAGTGCTATGAGTTTGTTTTTATTGTTTTAATCAATAATCAATGTACAGTTGTGTCCATGGAGACAACAAGAAAAAATCTTGCTAACATTATGCATAATTATAACAGAAAAGTTTAGCTGAGGTTAATCACCAGGTACTCTCTCAGTCTAGTGCTTTTATTTAGTCGCAGCAATTGATCAGAAATATGCAACACAACATATATAGAACAAAGGTCATAGTAGGTTACGATCATGGATGAAATACACCAGGATGGCCAGCTGCGCCCAATCAGGTGAAGCAATTTGAACGGCCAAGTCCGTACCGGATATAGACTGTAACTGCGACTTTTACAAGGGATTTCGTGACATACGCTATAGTAAGGGGCCGCAAGTTATGGTCAAATCTTTTTATAGCAGCCACCGCAATTTTTTAAATAGTCAAATTTCACGAACGTACCGGAAATACGTCACTTTTCCCTTGGATTGGCGTAGTTGTCTTTCTTAATGAAAAGACAACTCGACACTGCATTAAAAAAACACAAGTACGTACCGGATACTGCGTAAAAATCCTAGTCATGGCGACTCCCATAAACGGCCTCACTTGAATCGTGGTCAAAGTTATATTGAACGGCCGTAGCTGGCAATCCTGGTGTATTTCATCCATGGTTACGATACTGTGGCATTGTATTTCCTGTGCTGCAGGCAGACATTAGAGTGATCTGGCTATAGTGCAGACAACTCCAGTTACAATTTAATGATTGTAAACTAATGCAGTGTTTACTAATTGCTTGTTATTCACCATGAGTATATGGAAAACTTTACCATTTAATCATAATACACTAAGTAATTAATTGGTGCAAAGCTAATATCACTCTAAGTAGAGTACTCAGTGCAGGCAAACGTGCAGGCAAACGTAAATCAACGGTTACACTTGCTCTTGAACCTCTGGCATCAGTCAACAGTCTATCATGGTGCCAACTAATTGCTTTTTTACCACATTAAAAACATCCGGTGAGTAAATCAAATCTACAAAAATCTTCAGTTTGAAAAAAATTGCAAAACCAAATCTTGGCATTGAGATTAAATAGTCCAATTAATTTTTTGAACTGCAGCTCTTGACTCTCCAAACATTTAAATGTTGTTGTCATGTGCTGAGAAAGATGTGCTTAACAACTAATCTTGAACAGACAGACAGATTTACCACCCCAACCCGGTACAGCAAGCTCTTTTGTAAAACTCTTTGTATATAGACCATCATCGCTGCCTTGTGCAGATAGCCCGTCATCACTGCCTTCTGCAGACAGCCTGCTATCGCTGCCTTGTGCAGACAGCCCGTCATCACTGCCTTCTGCAGACAGCCTGCCATCACTGCCTTGTGCAGACAGCCCGTCATCACTGCCTTCTGCAGACAACTCCTCCTTTTTCTCAGATAAGTTACCACACACGCTGTGTACAACTGGTTCCTCTCTGCTAAATACACTTATTTGTCCTGCTACATCTGGTAGTTTGTCATCTTGGATTTCTCTGAGTTTCACACCTGCAAATAAAACTATTAGCTAATTCTCTGAATTTTGGTACATGCATTTATGTTTTAATAACAGATGCAATGGAGTCTAATGGATGATAAGCAAATTTTAATTATGTATAATTAAATTCAAAAGAGAACAATTGTTCCGAGTTGATTAAATTTATTCCTGACATTATCAAATGAAAATCGTGGTGGTTCGCCACAGTACAATTGTGAGCAAAGCCAATGAAAATATAAGTCTAATGGACTGTACACGGTTTCTTGGCTACGTATATAGCACAGAGTGCACGTGCTCCCTATTCAGGTGATTGTTACTCCAAACTCAAAATCAAATACAAAATTAAATAAAAAATACAAGTTACTCAAGGTATTTTTTTCACACAAGTGAACATGGAAATAATTTATTACCTGACAGCAATATTTGATTCTGCAACAACTCTATTAATTATATTTCCTAGCAATAAAAGTAGGCACATAGAATATATACTAAATTAGTGATAGCAATTAATACTTTTCTCTGCTATATGTCAGAACTGTATCTGTTTATAGATCGGAATTCGAGAGCCACAAATCTTTACTGGCACAATGTCAAGTGCAGAAATAAGTACTGTCGTACTGCTAGAGGAGAAATGTGATCATTGTGATAGAATCAATATATCTATAGTACAGAAAACATCTTTCCCTCACCAGCCCTTCCCCCTCCCCTTCCCCCTTCCAACTCTCCCTCTCTCTTCTCCCCCCTCTCTCCCTTTCTCTCCTCCCCTCTCTCTAGAGACTCATTCTTTATATTGTAATATCATTGAAACTCATAACATGTGATTCCTGCAGATATTCAACAACTTTGTCTGTTCCTACAACTTTCAGAGAGTTGATGAGCATCAAAAAGTGGGAGATGGAGACAACTGTGTCAACAGGCTTGTGAACTTGGGAATAGAATAATATACCCTTGCTGCTGCAGTTGGTACTTGTGATGAGCATCCACAGAAGTTCCAGTGCGTGAAGAGCCGATGTGAGATAACTTATCGAATAGAGGAACTCAAGAGCGAGACAGCCAGGTATAGGTGGGACTAATGAAAGAGTTGTGCAACTTAGATATTCAGGACACTTGTTATACAAGGTAAGTGCTGATCAATACATAGTACCACGGGCAAACAACGACATCAGAGTTGTTGCTTCTGATAGGTTTTTTTGTTTACAGTAGTTTCCCGTAGCAAGAGTAAAAGAGCTGCTAGAGGAAACTGTTCTTTCTATTTATTTAGCTGTGGGTGATTTATCAGCGTTGGGCGGTAGAGATCCTGTTTATATTTGTTGTCTAGGGGCGGGGGAGATTTCTTGTGAGAAGGGATGGCAAGTAAATTAAAATACCGCCTCTCAGAATAGATACTAGCAATGAGATAGAGCGTTGGAACAATATCTTGTGCAGATTTGAGATTGCAACTATACCAATAGGTTTTGCTGCAAGGATTAATGAGGGTAATGCAGAAGTGAAGGTGGCGACAGCGAGTAAGGTTGAGGGTGCAGTACTGACCAATTGTTTAGGCAAAGAGGGAATGATAATATACGATACATTTGGCATAGAGGTTGGTGGCACTATGTATGATGTGGTGGTAGGAAGGTTCCAGCAGCACTTTTTCGGTAGGAAAATATTATCATACTGAGGCAACACTTCTTAAACTTGAAACAAAATGAGCCTTAGGCTTTAAATAAGTTTAAACAAAGGGTGTGGAAACATCTGCCAGCTTGCTGCACTTGAAGAAGTAGTGGCCATTCAGGTCGTTATAAATGGGTTGGTTGAGGAAAGACTCTGATAGCAGATAAAAATTTAGAAAGATTGATGGCCATTTGTGCAGAATGCGAGTCAACTGAAAGAACTTTAGGGAGCTCAACAAGACGGAGAGGGTTGACAGTGAAATTGGAGCTGCTAAAGCTGTAACTGAACTACGATGATCCAGCTGCACCAGCTTGTGCCATTTGTTTAGGAGTTGTCCACTTATAGAGTGCTACAACTGCAGGAGGAGAAGGCGTATTGAACGTGTTTGTATGAAGCCTACATATGCAGGGATTAAAAGGGACTAAAAAGCATGGTTTCTATGATGGATGACAACCTGGTCCATGATAGGGGTTAGTAGGAATGTGATAAGAGATTGGGCCAAGTTATAGAACGTGTTAGGAAGTCTGGGATGACTCTTATTAGAAGCAAATTTTTGCTCAGCGTATAGAAGCTTATTTTCCTTGGGCAACAAATGAGTGGATAGGGAATATCACCTGATCCAGACAAGGTTAAGGCAATCACTGAAATGAAACAGCCAACTAAAGTGAAAAAATTTGAAAGATTCTCGGGAATGGTTGACTAACTGCACAAATTCAGCTCTCAACTCCTAAAACTAGAAAGACCCATCAGTGAGTTGTGCACAAAGAGAAATGAATGGGCCTGGAGCGAGGGCAGCAGGATAGATTTGAGGTGCTCAAGAGGGAGGTTAGCAGAGCTCTGGTGCTTGCAAAATACGATATAAAGCTGAAACATTGCAAAACTGCCAACTCGACGTGCTACGCATTAGGAGCAGTTTTGATTCATAAGTCACCCGATTGGGAGTGGCAACCAGTTGCTTTTGTCTCAAGGAAATTAACAAAAGGGAAAACTCAATACACGCAGCCTGAGAAAGAAGCCAAAGCCATTTCATGAGCCTGTGAAAAGTTCAATTTTTTTCTGCTTGGGACATCATTTGAGGTGGAGATAGACCACAAGCTATTGGGGAAATTATGGGGCAATAGTGACCTTTCACATATGCCACTTAAATGTCAGAGACTTATATTACAATTGATGTGGTACAACTTTCAAATATTCCATACTCCAGGAACGCTGATGCTTATTGCAAACATACTATCCTGGTCGGAGCGGGAGGTGATGGAAAATGAGAGAGTCAAGTCACAAAGGGTGGAATGCAATGTTCAAAAGCTGATTGGGTCTGATGATTTATTTGACTACCTGATTTTGCAGGAGGTATGTGAGCAAGGAGCTATGGATGAGACCTATTGGTTTGTGGTGTGAGAGATATCTGTGGGGTGGAAAGCAGCTGGTGAAACTTGTAACTGAGAACTACAACAGTATAATAATCAGAGAGACACTCTCACAGGGGTTGGAATGCTGGTCAGCTGGTAGGATCGTTTGGTTATTCTAGAATGCCTCAGAAAGGAAAGGTTGGATGAGCTTCACAGAAGTCATCGAGGAGTTGAGAAGTGCATCGAGAGAGTCACTGAAAATATGTGGTTGCCTAACATGAGAAAAAAGGTAGAGGAATTTGTTCTTAAGTGAAACACATGTATTAAACAGAGGAGTAGACAAAGGTATCCTTTGCAAAATACTTCTCTCCCACATTCACCATGGGCCACAGTTGGCTCTGACCTTTTTGAGTTCAACAGTAGAAATTATCTGTTGATGGTTGAGCTCTTTTCAGATGGGCCGAAGTCACGGAAGTAGTGGAAAAGATGGCGAAGTCAGTTGTCAAAAAGGTGAAGATTATATTTGCAAAGTTTGGCTCACTAGCCAGAATTTGGAGTGACAGGAGCCGAGGTCAAAGGTATCACAAAGGAATGGAAGATTGATTACCAAACTAGCTGTCCATGCTAAAAAGAAGCATCCAGACTATTAAATCAACGTGGAAGAAAGAGAAGGGGAAGAATCTGGCACTTCTGATTTATCGCAACCAACGGCTAGAGAGTTGCAGTAGTCCGGCGGAGCTTATGCTGGCATGAGTTAGGACAAATGTTTCATACTTTCTGAAGGAAACAGGTGCTGTCAAGTTTACTAAGAGGTGGTTTGATAAATGAAAGGCAGAGGAAGAGTGCCGGCACAAGGCGTAAAGCTAAGGAGTAGTCAAATCTTGAAATTGGTGAGGCAGGATGGGTCGGGACCACTTCTACAGGTGAAGGTAAACAGGGGGTCACAGCAAGAAAAAAAATCAGAGCCAAACTCAAAAGATGTTGAGGTAGGAGTGAGACTGGTAGAAGAAATATTTTCCACCTTAGGAAGCTGTACCTGGCACAGGAGTTAAAAGACCATGACCGAAATCAGCTTGCAACTGTAACAGAGATAGAGGAGAGGGCTCTGAAAGTATGAAGACAGACAGTGAACTGGGATTTGAGGGGTCCCGGAAGAGGAAAGGTAAGTTGACCAAGTAAAACCTAAGAGTTCAGAAGGACATAGAGTGGACCAGCAAGTGAGAGGGTGGGAAAAAAGCAGAGGGAATGGTGGGGAAAAAACATCTGAATCTGCATGTATTACAATTGAAGCTTGCATAACTTACTAATAATTTTACTCTTTTGTTTTGAAGGTGAAACTGTTCATTAGATGAATAGCCTGTCTAGGCTCCTGAAGAATATAGAAGGGATGGAGACAGAAGTGGATGCAGTAGGAAAAGCTAAGTTTGAGCATAAATTGAGTAGGGCGAGGTGCAGTGAGTACACTATGTTCACTTTTGGAACATGCGACATCTGAAGAAAGGGGAACCAAAAAGTAGAAGATTAAAAGGTTCCGATTTTGGAAAGAATGATAAGGAGCTGTGAGAGAGGAAGCAGGTTGACCCTTGCCACCATTCATCTCCCAACCTTCGGGTCACAGAAATAACAGAAAGTCATAGAGAGAAAGAGTTTTCTTATCACCAAAATCAACTGCACAAACCTGAACGACACTCTGGTGATGCACATGTTGTTGTCCTTTAAGGATGCAGATGTATTAATTCTTGTCAATGGAAGTTAATGGGCGTGGATGTAGTCCACCGGAACTATTGAGGAATGATGATTGTGAGAAGGAGAGTGAGGAAATGGTATGAGATTTATGCTGCTAAGGTGGAGAATAAAAGGAGAGAGGAACAAGTTGGAGCAGATAGGGGTTTAGAAAGTCATAGGTCGAGGGAACAGACAGGGTAGAATGGAAGAAAGAATTGTGAAGAAAGAGTGAGAAGAAGTTACGAGAATATAGGAGGTTGGTTAAAAAGAATGTAAATGCTGAGATAGAGAGTAGAAAAAGTGAGTTACATGTACATGTGAGGATAGAAGAAAGGAGGGTGGAGGTATGAGAAGAGACGATAGGAAGAGATCTATGAGTCAGGGCGGAGAGTGCTTTAGGTCAATGCACAAGCAATGTTGGAGAACATCAAAGTCATTGCCAGTGTCTTAGGTGTAGAGGTCAAATCGTGTGTTTTAAAAAAGAAGAAGAAGTAAACAGAAGTGGATATGATGAGCATCAACTGAGGTTCTGATGCATAATGAGCTGATAAATGACACACAAAAAAGAAAGGACCAGAGAGTGAGACAAGACAGTCAAGGGAGAGGACAAACTACTGAAAGATTTGGATTACTTAGGGAACAGAAAGAGGAGGTAATAATTTGGTCATTCACAGAATTCTATCATAATTGAAAGAAACACCAGAATGTATTTAATGTTGTCATGTTCATTTAGATATTCTGTTTTTATGGTATAAAAACTGTTCACTCTCTACTACCATTTTGAAAATTACTGGCTTTACATTAAATAATGACAGTTGATGTGCAACTTGTATCAATTATTTGCTGCAAGTTTTAAAAGCAAAAAAGGTTCTTACAAAACGATTAGTTTTGAAAAATCATTAATTTTTTTTAAATGAAAGTTCTATTTACTAGGTCACCTATTAGTGCCCCACACTCTCATATGTAATTCTTTCGGCGGTGTTTAGTTGATGAGCTATTGTGCAAGTAATGGCTTGAGAAGCTTGCTAAATGTGACAGCAATGTCACCAACACTTTCACAGCTTTTTAAAAAAACATGCAGGTAAAATTGAAACCTGTCTATACCTTACCTATGAAGTTCTATAAATCTCAGGGACCAGAGCCCATGAAATTAAAATAATAAAGAGGGGAAAACGTGCAAAAAAATCATGCGGATTAAATTTACTTCGCTAAAGTGTATCTAAAAAGCTAATGATAATAAGAGTGAACAAAACAAAACCATACAAATATCTATGTGGCTGTTAATAATAGTGACCATACACATATCTGTGTGGCTACTATCAGTAGTAATAACAATGGCAATGATAACAGCAATAATATTAATATAGCAATAACAATAATGTCCACAATAATAATAAGTAACTGAACAAAACAAATGAAACCAACTATTTGCCAATGCTTGCAAGACAGATTTGGCAAAGAGAGAAACAATCACAAATTTGTAATACTTCTAAAACATACCACCAGGGGAGATAATGTAGAGGGTTTTGCTTCCACCAATGGTGCAGCCATATATGAGTCCATCTCTGTCTGTACAAACACAATGAATTTTTTTCAGCTCCTCACAAGTCCAGACTTCAATCAGCTCTTTTTTCTCTATCCTGTACCTGCTTAGACTGGAACCGCCAAGGCAGGGCACATAAAGGTCACCATCCGATGAAAAATGCACACTGGTTGGGCTATTGCTAGGATGCAAAGTAGTAGTTTGTTTGGTGAGGAAGTCATAAAGTATCAAGGTTTTTTTCTCTTGGTTGACCACTACCACATGGAGGTCATTGACTGCTATAAATGAAGCAATCCTTCCAGAATGATTAAAAGAGAACAGCTTCTCTCTCTTTTCTACACCAGGCAAACAAATCGCAACAGTACTTGTTGTTCCAGCTCCATGAATTAGGCACACATTTCTTCCATACTGCTTGATAGAAGTAACACCGTTTACACCTGTGCCAAGATTGGACATCTGGAGGTCTTGTCTCAGAAGTCTCACCCCATCTTGACATCCAAGTAACAGGTCTCCATCTTCTCTGTAGCAGGCTGAGTAACAGCAAGAGTTGGTGGGTTGTTCAGATGTGAATGTTATAGACATTGGTATGTCTACTAGTCTGGCATTTAAAGCCAAGTACTTGCCTGTAACCATAAATACAGATCATTGTAAAGCTAAATATCGCAGGAGGTAAAATATTATTTTTGCCGTTTCATAGAAATAGCTACCTTTGATCTGGGCACTGTGTAAACAACCCCAAAAATTAATGTTTGCATGTTTTTTTTGTTTTGTTTTATTTCAATTAGTAATGTAAAATCAAAAAAACTAGGGGTGGGGGCAGTAAAGTATGGTAACTTACATTGTGGCACGAGGTAAGGAGTTCTTGTAAGCTCAAAGTCAAGCTCTACATCGGTTCTCTTTTTCAACTCATCAGTCATCTGTTGTTTCTGTTTTAACTTCTCAGCTACATGACTTTCTCTCAACCATCTGTGTACTTTAGTACGTGTCTCCTCTATCTTCTCTTTCTTATCTATCAACTGTGTGTCGTATAACTCTACTTGTTGTGTGAGTCTCTTCTGATGTTCATAGATCTGTTCTTTTAACTTGTTACTTTCTTCTCTCACTGCTTCTATCTACAACACAATGTAATGCAATGTATGTAGTAGTATTACTAGTGAACCTTCAGAGAACATTCTAGAACTGAGTCAAAGATAATACAATATAGCTATAGATATTACCTGCTCATCACGGATTCTCTCAATCATTTCTATCCTCTTCTTACACTCAATCTCTTCATCATCTAGAACCTTCCATATATGTTTGTCTAGTTTACAAATCTCTGTTAGCTTGTCACTAGCCGACTGTAGTAGCCGGTTAAAGTGTGCAGTTATCTCCTCTTTGAGTTTGATTAAGGATTTGAACAAGTGATCGGTAGACTCATCTGGAAGTGTATACAACAAATAGAACAGCAGCTGGTGGGTATCAAACTAACAAATCTTTCTAACCTGTACAGTACTGAAATATTTACCTTCACAATCACTTTCATTCTGATCACATCGCAGGCAACTAGTTAGGCCACATTTTTCACAGATTTCCAAAACGTCTCCGCTGTGTTTTGCACACATTATTTTCTTATAACTCCCTGGAGATGTCACATATGTAGATGTGGACATCACTCTATGCCTGCTTCCCCAAAATGTGTGGTGGGCCTGCAATTGTATCAATACAGATCTGTGCAAAAATAATAAATGTACAAACAAATTTTCAAATATTTATAGCTGCATTTAATCACAAACTGGTGCTAAAAGTATCCAGTAATTGCACCTACATGTAGCTAGTTATATACACACCTGTTGATGAGTGTCACACATCTTGACAGCACACTCCACACAATAGCAGACAGCAACCTGTCCATCACAGTTATGACAATCACAAGTCAGTGATGAGTTAGTATCATCTACTACTTCTGTATCCAAACTAACAGTTGGTAAATGATCTAATGTATCCATATTGTAGACTCTCCTATAATATATAACATAACTATACAACTCTATTATATAACTTGTATATACAGACTTATATATAGAGTATATCAGCTCATATATATATAGTATATAAGTTGTTATATAATGTATAATATTTCACTTACTGACATATTCTGCAACAGATATTATTATTATCTGTATAATCTCCTTGTAGACATGTTATACAGAATACATGATGGCATGGTAGTTCTCTAGGATCTATCATAGAGTTAAACTCTAGATAACAATAACCGCACCTGTACTCTGCTGTCAATGCCCTGTCTGTCATTTCCTATTTTCCTGCAAGAGCAAAGAGTACAAGTATACAATAATCACTAACAGCCTCCTGTATAAGTTGATATACACAATAATAAACAAACCACAAGTTAGCATTACCTCAAAATCCAGCCAGTAGTTATCTACTGAGTTAGACCTAGTAATCACACTGTCTCCATCATCTACTTATCAACCTCAATGTATTGAATAGCAGATTAAGCCTTCTGCTCTGATTGGCTATCATATCTCATGTCCAATCACTGTACAAAATAATAGCTATATCAATACCAGTAGTCACAATAGCCTTGTTATTGAATGTGACTGAAATGCAATCATTCAATGCAATCTTTGTGTACATTAGATTTGATAAGCAGCTCAATGGATGCTGCTATACAACAAAATAGAAAGCTAGTTATCAATAGTCACCTGGTGATCAATACAGCAGGCTGTGATATGGGTGTAGGCTTACATACATCTTCAGTGATGGTATATTTCTATAATTTAGTGCTGATAAAAGAGTGGCTTTCAGGTCAGCAGTAGTAGTACAAAATGTGGCCTAGCACTAAATGAACATTTTTGCAGGCAAAAAACTCTTTGCGCTCTATCTCGCAGTAGTACATGTTTGTGGGTTTAGGTAAAGTTACATACGTCTGTGTATAAATCAAAGTTTCCAGCATCCAGTTTTTGAACTCACACAAAAAACTGATACAAGCTTGAAAATTGTCTCCCATGTGATTGTTTGAGCATAGACTTGCATGTTTGTTTTGAACTATCAAAAGTGTGTTAAATTTAGATTTAAAAAGCTGCATTGCTGCTCCAGTTCAAGCTTACCCTCCTGTTTAGCCGACAGCGGTAAAGCTCTACAAAACTGAACTAAACATAACCTCAAACAGAGCAATGTGAACTATATCTATAGTCATTATCTAAAAGTTTCGGTTACCTATATTTACAGCTAGCTAGGTAGTCATTTCTACAGACACGAGAAGTTGTCTACCTTAAACACTGAGGGCATAACTCCAAATAAATTAAGAGATAAGATTGTTCTCAGAATTAAAGCTGTAGCAAGCACTTTGTGACAGGTAACAATACCGTATAAACACAACACACGGTAGCGTACTGTGGTGGTATTGTTTTATTATACATTATGTAACATGATATCAGATTACCTGTCTAGATGAAACTAGTTACAAATTACATGGAAAGAGTTCAACTAAGTCAATACATACAGCCTATGGTTATAGAAATTTGTCTGTCAAAAACCAACAATTCACATATAAGAATGAAGCAATTGAATTGAAGTGTTTTTTAATGAGTCTGTATAAAAAAGCTAGTTTAATGGATCATCGCAGAAGTGTTTTGCCAAACAAAAACCATAAAATTACTTGGATTTTTCTTAAAAATATTTCTAAAACCATCAAAAGACACCCAACAATTTCAAGTTTGCAAGTTTGTTGTTTAACACAAACCTCTAATATATTTGCTACACCAACAGCAAATTTACTGATATGTTTTATACAAAGATTTAACAGAAAATAACATACGAACGGCGCTTCAGGATTTTTTGGTAACTGGCACAATAATGATCAGGTGGATAACAAATATGAATGGGTTAGAAGTATTTGAAAAAATGTTTATTTTATTTTTACTCAACTCTTTCAATCACAATTCACTGATCTACCTGCCATCGATATAAAGTTGAACTGTTATTTTGTGATGAAAAAATAAATATGGAGCATGTGGTGCAGTGTAGAATGTGCAAAAGTAACAGGAGATAAGAACTTCTCTGGAAAGTAGTAATAGTGTAAGAGATTTTTGTAATAAAGACAGTCAGGACCCTCACCCCCACCCACCCCTTGCTTTAGATCTCCCTACACCCCTTTCCCTATACCCCAGTGCCAATTTTATGTTGACCCGGGATTTCCCCTTTACACTATATATTAGCTATCCCGGGTAAGGATACCTGCTATACCGAGTCTTATCCTGAGCCTGTGCTGACCCTGGGTTCCATCTATATGGCATAGAGCTGTAGTGTTTTACCTCTTGCACTACCGACATAACGGCATCAGTAGTAATATATGAGCAGATCTCCCTACCAAGTGTTTTTTTGTGGATCTGACCTTGGAGTTGAGACAATGGGTTACGGCGTTGGATGAATTCGCCGAGTTTATATTGTATTTTACTTGAGGGGTACTTGAGTGGCATTTGAGTGGCATTTGAGTGGCATTTGAGTTTTGATTAGTTTTTTACTTAATTTGAACTTATATGGCATATAGATTTTGAATGTATGGCATTCAAGTTTTGATAACTTTTTTACATAACTCGAACTCATATGCTATCTTGAGAGAGAGGGGAGAGGAGAGAGGAGAGAGGAGAGATGGGAGATGAGAGAGGAGAGAGAGGAGAGAGATTTTTTAGTTTTCTATACATTCATGTATATATGGTTAGTTATGTACATATTTATGGCTATATTTATATCTACATAGAGAGAGGAGATATATCTACATTGAACAAATATATTGATCAAAAATGAAAATTATATGTTTATATACCTGATTACATAATGAGGGGTACTTGAGTGGCATTTGAGTTTTGATTATTTTTTTACTTAATTTGAACTTATGGCATATACATTTTGAATGCATGACATTCAAGTTTTGATAATTTTTTTACATAACTCGAACTCATATGATATTTTGAGAGAAGAGAAGAATGAGGAGACTACATTGAATCAATATATGATTATATACATTTATTACATAATAAGTAGCAAAATATTCTTGTATAATATAGCTAGAGTTAGTAAATAATAAGTAATTCAAAGCACTACAACTTGTAATGACAATCAATGGTTGATAGTCTTTTTCTTTACAATGTTGTCATTGTTGTACTGATGTTATAACTAGGAAGGAAGACTTCTGTTCTATGTACTTTTGATTCCGTAATGAACTAAAATCAAAAGTTATGTATTAGTATAGGATGATTAAACAAAAATGTAAAATAATTACATAAATTTGAATTATAGTTCTTTTTACATTGGTTAGTTAACATTATATAGTAAAGAGAAGTAACTCACCAAGTTATATTATTCAGTTTGTTTTTTCTTGAGCATAATTTTCATCAAGCGTTTTTGATTCTCTCTCTTCTATCTAAAGCAAAACAAAAAATAATTGCTTTATAAATAAATATTATCTAATTGGAAGTATTACTTATATCAGTTAGTTTACATTGAATAAAAAATACTCACTGTGTTGTCTTGTCTGACATGCTCTTTTTGAATATAGTTTTCACCAGGGGGCTCTGGTTCTCTCAAAGATGTAGAAGATGTGTTTCCCACTCCCATTGAAAGCACTAAGACCTTGTTCTCAACAACCTCATCTGTAGTAAAGTACTTCATCTGGTTGGAATCATCAAGTTTGTTGGATAGGTTTTGAGCCGTTTCTATCGCTTGTAATGCTGTGAATGTGATTATATCATGTCGATGATAACCAAATCTACTAACTTCACGATTTCTTACAAGTATGACTCCTGTTCCAATTTGTTTGATGTTGCTAGCGTGTTTTTCAGGTATATATAGAACTCCCATCATCAAACCATCATATTGCAAACATCTGTAGTTTACCAGTAGCGCATTCATCACCACATCTCCATTAGGTAATGTTAACTGAGTTGATATTTGAGGAGATTCAAAACTGATTACACTTCCAACAGCAAATTGCGAGAGCGTTGCGATACGAACCATACTGATCAACTGGGTAGGTGTTTTTTTTTTTATTAATCTACTTAGCTGTTTAGCTTCCTCAAGAGAAATATTGGATGGGAAGTTGATAGGGTGAAAGATTGGATGCTTGTCTGAATCGAATCCCATAAAAACCACCAGTTTTGGAACATCCGGTTGTGTTGGAGCTAATTTGTTGTAATCCTCATTTCTCACCATAGACCTCACTTGTCGTCTGTTGCCAAATGTTTCGATATTGTAGCGGATAATGCATAAGTTTTTATATACATCCTCAGTTGGTTGTTCGATGGAGACTATCTCGAGAAGTGACGGCGTTTGATTTAAGTGAAGTGGTTGAAACCTTCCAATCATTACTCTGTCATTGGTATCGCAAGAATTGAGCAAACTAGCAGCATTTTTTGACAAGCAGGAAAGATGAGAAGGAGATGGCGCTTTCAAAGTCCAAGTATAGTCAATCGTTTTATTTCTATCCGAATCCCATGGCTTTGGTCGAATTGTGTTCAGTTTCCTTCTTATTAGATGTGAATCAGGAGGGATATTTTCTTTATCATCAGAGTATGGCTCGAATGTTGAGAGAAATGAGGTATTACGGTCTTCATTCATATTCAGAGCGTTCAGTCGGAAGTTGGAGCTGAAAAGAGAGTAAAAAATATGTAACAAATGGCTGGAATTTGAAAAATATTTTGAAAAGAATAAACTAACTAGATATTTATAAAATAAACACATAATCAAAACCATAATAATTTTTCTGATGCGGTATGGTGAAACTATTTGATCTTTTATTAATAAGAACAAAATATTAAAACATAAAATTAATTTTCTGAAGTATTATAGCAAAACTAGTTGAAGTTTTTATCAGTATATGTTAAAGAATTATTTAGTAATTCTCACCTTATTGAGTTTCAAGTAAATGTAGTAGTTGGTGTGTAGATGTTGCTTCCTTGCTAGCTATTGTAGAACTGGATGCTTTCTGTGTGAAAACACTGGTTCTTAAATAGCTAAAGCTGTACTAATTAACCCTATGAAACCTTTATAATATATCTATGACTCAGCAGTTTTTTCACGCGATATTCCCGCGAAAGCTTTGGTTTTTATTCGCGTGAAAATTATTTTTTTACTCCCGCGAAAGCAATGGTTTCTATTCGCGTGAAAATAAACTATTTATTCCCGCGAAAGCATTGGTTTGTATTCGCGTGAAAATAAAATATTTATTCCCGCGAAAGCAACGGTTTCCATTCGCGTGAAAATAAACTATTTATTCCCGCGAAAACATTGGTTTGTATTCGCGTGAAAATAAAATATTTATTCCCGCGAAAGCAACGGTTTCCATTCGCGTGAAAATGAAGTATTGATTCCCGCGAAAGCTTTGGTTTGTATTCGCGGGAAAATAAAATTTTTATTCCCGCGAAAGCAACGGTTTCTATTCGCGTGAAAATAAACTATTTATTCCCGCGAAAACACTGGTTTGTATTCGCGTGAAAATAAAATATTTATTCCCGCGAAAGCAACGGTTTCCATTCGCGTGAAAATAAAGTATTGATTCCCGCGAAAGCAACGGTTTCCATTCGCGTGAAAATAAAGTTTTGATTCCCGCGAAAGCTTTGGTTTGTATTCGCGGGAAAATAAAATTTCTATTCCCGCGAAAGCAAGGGTTTCCATCCGTGCGAAAATAAATTATTTATTCCCGCGAAAACAATGGTTGGTATTCGCGTGAAAATAAAATATTTATTCCCGCGAAAGCATTGCTTTGTATTCGCGTGAAAATAAAATTTTTATTCCCGCGAAAGCAACGGTTTCTATTCGCGTGAAAATAAATTATTTATTCCCGCGAAAGCATTGGTTTGTATTCGCGTGAAAATAAAATATTTATTCCCGCGAAAGCATCGGTTTCCATTCGTGTGAAAATAAGATATTGATTCCCGCGAAAGCATTGCTTTGTATTCGCGTGAAAATAAAATTTTTATTCCCGCGAAAGCAACACTTTCCATTCGCGTGAAAATAAATTATCTATTCCCGCGAAAACATTGGTTTGTATTCGCGTGAAAATAAATTATTTATTCCCGCGAAAGCATTGGTTTGTATTCGCGTGAAAATAATTTTGTTATTCCCGCGAAAGCAACGGTTTCCATTCATGTGAAAATAATGCTGATTCATAGCAGTGCAACTTAAGCTATATAAGAAGCACTGTTTTCATACAGAAAGCATTCACTTCATCGTTAGTAACTGAAGGAAGAAGATCTACTACATCATCATCTACTACAACCCTCCTTCTTCATCATTTGAGTTACATAGGAAACAGCTGAAGTTCAAACAACTATGTATATAATTCATCTAATTCAAAGAACAACAAGTCTTCATTTATGATGTAAGTATTTATATTTCGTTTTAATTGTAATCAATTTAAGCGTGAAGATATTTTCTGAACAAAAAACAAGATTATTCACTATTTAAGATATCAAAAAATGATGTATGTAAGTTTTAATTATGGTTATTCTTATTATTTCAGAGGCTTCAAAATGAAAAAAGTACTCCTTCTTCATCCGAATTTTATAGAAAGCAGCTCTCAAGTTCAAACTAACTGAAGGAAGAAGATCTACTACATCATCATCTACTACAACCCTCCTTCTCCATCATTTGAGTTACATAGGAAACAGCTGAAGTTCAAACAACTATGTATATAATTCATTAAAGAAAAACAAGTCTTCATTTGTGATGTAAGTATTTATATTTTGTTTTAATTGTAATCGATTTAAGCGTGAAGACATTTTCTGAATAAAAAACAAGATTATTCACTATTTAAGATATCAAAAAAAATGTTGTATGTAAGTTTTAATTATGTTTATTCTTATTATTTCAGGACTTCAAAATGAAAAATGTACTCCTTCTTCATCCGAATTTTATAGAAAGCAGCTCTCAAGTTCAAACTACTAGGAATATCATTCATTTTAATTCAAAAGAAAAGACAAGTCTTCATTTCTGATGTAAGTATTTACGTTCTATTATAATAGTAATCAATTCAAGTATATTGAAAAAAAATTGAAACCTTAGTCTTTTTTTATTTTTTTGCTATAAAGCATTATCATTTTTTTTTAGAATAACAACGAACTAGATCAAAGGAAAAGAACTTTCCAACAAAACTTCAACTTGAGTAATAACTGAAGCTACTACTTATATTATATATAAATAATGTGTCGAGTAACAAACAACAGATATGTAGCAAACACTATTTATAATGAAAAAAGAGAAATGCAAAAAACTCGAAATTGTTTTGAAAATACTAAAGACTGCGCTGAATGGATAGATGATAGTTTACTCGTTACTTCATCGTTGTTTTTACAACGAACTTTTCCTGATACCACTGCAATAACTTATGTCGTTGCAACTTATCCGGATAATCACTGTAGTCTTTTGTCATTAAAATTACAAAAAACTATTGCGCAACTTTCCCCATCGGACTTTTTCAAGTTCATTTACAATGAACTCTCTTTTTATGAAAGAGAGGCTTTAATGCTTGATGAAAGTTATCGAAGAAAATCATTTCTTACAAATTGGAGACGAGTAGGTAAACATTGTGGTGAAAACATGGCTGCAGCTGGTTTCTATAACCTTGAAAAAGACAACGCTGTTCGATGTGTTTTTTGCCAAGGGGTATTACTAAACTGGAAGGATGAAGATGAACATCCGATGAAAGAACACGCTAAAAGTTTTCCGTTTTGTCGATTTGTTAGAGGATTTAACACTCACAATCGTCTGTATAGACCTAGGAAACTACTTGCAGATGAAATGAAAAACATCTCAATTGTCAAAAGTTATACGATGGAGGAACAAAAGATCAGAAGAGGAGATTTAACTGCAGAAGTATTACCTCTAGGTATATCAATTGATCGTGCTGATACACCACGTTTTGCTACTGAAACATCTAGAGAAGACAGTTTCAAACAATGGAAGGGTAAAGTCTCCATGAAACTCCTTTCCAATGCAGGTTTCTACTATACTAAGTTCGGGGATAGTGTGAAATGCTTCTTTTGCTCAGGTGAACTTAAAGAATGGAAAGAGAGTGATCTACCATGGGAGGAACACTGTCGATGGTTCCCAGACTGTTATTTTTTACTCGGGAGTAAAGGTGAAGAGTACGTTGAGGATGTTTACATGCGAACGGAAAAAGGCAAAAGGTGTAAGCGACGGGTTGAAAAATATCGAGAAAAATTAAAACAAATAACTCGCAACAATGACACCGAAGAAATGAAACTTATTTGCAAAAAACTAGGATACAGTCAAAACGATATCGAACAAGTTTTAGTGTTAAATGGAAAACCTTTTGAGCGAATAGGTTTTATGATTGAAGCCCTACATATTTTTGAAAATGATTTTACAACTGTTGAGAATTCGTCAACACTGTTAAAAAATGATGCTAAATCAATTGATTCGTTAAAAAAAGATAAAGATCCGCTGTTAAAAAATGATGCTAAATCAATTGATTCGTTAAAAAAAGATAAAGATCAGACTAAGCAAAGCAAACTCGCTCAATGTGTGTCTGAGACGCATGAAAAAAAAGTAATTGCAAATCATATCTCTCTTCCGTGTGGTCATCTCATTTACTGTAGTGAGTGTAAGGAAAAAGCGCTTACTGAATGCTCATCAGAAGTAAAACCTTGCCCAATCGATGGTTGTCAGGTTGAAATTAAAGCATTTATGAAGATCTACATGAGCTAGCATAACAATTAACCTCAAAAAAAAGAAAAAATAATGAATGATTAAATAGATGTTTCAATTTGAAAACGTATCATTCGCGTTTTGTAATTTAACGGAATAACAACAAATATGCTACGTGTTGAAGACTTTGCTCACCAAGAAGCTTCCGATGCTATAGGTCCTAAGACTTTTTTGGCTGAGGTTTCTGATGAAATGTTGAGGATTTATTTTACGGAGGAATGTGTATACTGTGTACTAGGAGGAAGTTTTTACAAGCAAGCAACCAATCTATCGCTACTAAACTGTTACTGTTCACACGTTGATGACAAATGTATCACTTGTAAAAGATATGCTGAAATGGTTGAAGGCGCTACACCTACCAAAAAAGAATTGGGTGATGCTATCGACTGGATTGATAGAAGACAAGTTTTGAAAAATGCTAAAATGGGTTTTTTGGTGCATGATGAATGGATTAATGCTTTTTTGGATCTTTCCACTGATGATTTGAAGTCTCCATTTTTGTTAACAAATTTGAGAGCACGATTAAATCCCTACCTATTACCTACTAGTCAGAGCAAACTGGCTTATCAACGACTAAAGGATAAATTACTTGCGATAGCAGAAGGATATCCATACGCTTACACTCTTGATGAAAAAGAAGACTCAGTCAACCCGATAATAACTATTGATTCGACAAATATATCTGAAGACTCATAAAAGAACTGCTACAAAAAAAGTTGCTTCATTTATCTCTGAACTACAGCAGAAACATGAGTGGAAAAACTCAAGGATTCAAGTCAATTGGTACATTGGCTGATTTTGTTCCTAAGTTCATAAGGACTCATTTTGAACACATTCCTTTAGAGCGTTCGAATCCTCTTTTTGTTCAACTCATCACCGAAGAAGTATTTTATTTTGTGTTAGGATTCAATCTAGTTCGTAAATCAATACAAAGCATGCTTTTGAGCTGTAATTGTATTTCAAGAGCAAATCCTCTCGAATGCTTAAACTGTTCTAGGAGCTTTGATCCAAAAGTATGCTGTCCGCAAGACAAGTTGATAGATTTTGAAGATCTCAAAAGAGCGATCGAACTGGTTGATATAAAGCAGTGTTTGAAAGATGCTGAACTGGGTGATTTGATAGATATTTCGATTTTAAGAGGTTTGACTTCATTTCGCTGGACAGGAACACATGTTCTTTTGTCTCAATCTCGATTGGAACCATACTTACATTTTGGTAACCACTTTGATGAGATTGTTTCACATCTTCAAAATCGGTTGAGAGAGCTGAACAAGCCGCTAGCCTCTTACATATAAATAGAAAAAAACATCAAGAAAGAAAGTATTCAACTTTCAACACTGAAAGCGAAAACATTTAAAAAAATGAGCTGCGTATTTATCTTGCTACTGGCACTAACATTTTCCAATGTTAGTGGAGTATTCTATACCAACGAAATTGATGAATGTATAGCCGGAGTTATGGATAAAAATGATGTCTTGTTTTTTTCACCTTTCAAAAGGACTATACGATATAAAGATGAAAATGGAAAAAACTGTGTGCGACTCTACCCTCCCGACTTATTATATTGTGGTTTTTTCATCCCTCCAAGCGCTTCTTGGATCTGCAAGGAAATAACTTCTACAGATTCTGTGTCTTGTGATACACCAACAAAATACACTCTGAATCAGGAGGAATGCGCAATAGGGGTTAAAAATAATACGGAAGGTCTTACTCAAAATACAAAACTATTTTGGAATGATGAATTATGTGTATTTGAATACAACACCTCACGTTTGATTTGTCCGCCAACAGAAGAGTTTGAGACAACCAACTTTGCATGTGTGGAATGCAATCGTTTGACCAACAGGGAGTCGAAAATAGCTACTATCATCACTAACATCAATGGTATTGAAGGTGTAAATTTGTCATTTTCGAGTTTTGAAAGTTTGAAGTCTGTTCAAAACAAGATTATCATCAGTATCACATGTCAAGGAGATACCAAAGACAAATGCAATCCCAAGGTTATAAATATAGAGCTTTAGTTGAAGCATATTAACCAAAGACCACTGAAATGCAAGACAGTTAACTCTAGATGATGAAAGCATAAACTAGGTTAAAAGTCTCTCTCTCTGAATAAAAAAAATGAGATATTGCATCTATCTCCTATTATTCCCAATCCTAAGCGGTTATTGTCTTGTAACCGAGTTTACACCATTCACTTTATCTCATAGAGCGTCTGAATGTTTTCGGGGAATTCTTAATATGGAAGCGGTTGATTCAGTAACTCGTATTTTAAGAAAAAACTTAAAATATCGTTTGCGTAGACTCACATGTTTCATGGAACCTACTCACCTACGTAGAAGCTGTGACACTCGTGATATGTGGCCTCAACACTACTTTGTTTGCAAAACCGATGAAGCTTTAAATTACATTCGTTTATACGATGAAGGATTACTAACTACGACTCGAAGAACAACTCCAACAACAACCACTACAACTCCACATACAACGACAACAATCACCACAACTCCACAGACAACGACGACAACAACCCCGACGACAACCACTACAAACAAGCCAGTAGTTCCGGCTTTATCACCGTCAATTCCATCTCTTCCACAAGCTCTGGGTTTAGTCGATTTAATTTTGGAACAACCAAGCCCTACAAACTCTACTATATACAATTCTGATTGTGTGTGTGATAGATACATCATATGCGAAAACAATTCAGTATCAATTACAAATTCAACACCATCGATTTATAGAGTTTTTATTTATAATGATTTGGAGGGTTTTTCAAAACTTTCTCTGTCTATATCGGAAAATAGTAAACTTAAGCTTGAAGAAAATCTTCTCATCATCATTGAACCTGAATGTGATGATATTTCTTGTAAAGTCATCAAATACTTTACAAATTAAAAAGTTTTTATAGACTTTAACTCTATATATTCAACTTATTACACTCTATTATGATATCTATTTTATCACATTCTCCTTTTTTTGTAAATTTGTACAATTAGATGAAATTTAACCATTTAGAGAATGATTTCTTTTTGCAAAAAAAATTTATGAAAATTGAATGAAATGAAAAAAAGACTATGTATTAATTGTTATTACTTAGTATTTACTGACTCTAGCTATATTATATGAGATTTTCCCTACTTATTACATAATAAATGTATATATTCACATATTCTTTCATTTTTAATCACTGTATTTATTCAATGTAGATATATCTCCTCTCTCTCAAGATATCATATGAGTCGGAATTACAGAAAATTATCAAACCTTAAATGTCTTACATTCAAAATCTAGCTCTATGTAGATATAAATATAGCCATAAATATGTACATAACTAACCATATATACATGAATGTATAGAAAACTAAAAAATCTCTCTCCTCTCTCATCTCCCATCTCTCCTCTCTCCTCTCTCCTCTCCCCTCTCTCTCAAGATACCATATGAGTTCGAGTTATGTAAAAAAGTTATCAAAACTTGAATGCCATACATTCAAAATCTATATGCCATATAAGTTCAAATTAAGTAAAAAACTAATCAAAACTCAAATGCCACTCAAATGCCACTCAAGTACCCCTCAAGTAAAATACAATATAAACTCGGCGAATTCATCCAACGCCGTAACCCATTGTCTCAACTCCAAGATCAAATCCACAAAAAAACACTTGGTAGGGAGATCTGCTCATATATTACTACTGGCATCCACCTGCTTGAACCTTAGACAACTGGTGTAGGGACCAAGTGCCAGACGAATAATACACATTCTCTAGTAATAATAATGTATTTGACGCATTCTGTTTAGCAATATAATATAATTAACTAACACAATCCACAAAACTTCTGCCTCCCTGATCTACAACAATTCCTTTTATAGGAAATGGTCAGGAATGCTTACTCCCTTATTAGGGTGAGCAAATCATATCTAAAGACACAATTGATTAACCAATTAATACAGGGATATAATAAAGTAAACATTTGGCAACTAATCATAAGAGTGCACGCATGGCACACAGTTTTGTAAGTCACTCTCTCCTCCCTGTTAGCTCTTGTTCCACTCCAGTGCTTCAGCTCTGTGCTTTTACTTCAGAAGGCTCCTACACTGTCTAAATCTTAGGCTTTCTTTGGCGGCCATTTTTGCCTGTAAGATCCAGAGTTGGCAGCCATATTTCCCTGTTAAATCCTAGGTAGAGCCGGTGTAGGTGCTAAATGTACCCACACCTTGCATCCAGGGTGGATACAGGCCAAGGGTAGCCAGTATCTAAGTTACACCAATTTTGGGGTACTTCTAATTAAGGGAGAAGGCATAGTACTCTGCTCTTTAAGGGTAGCAAGGGGTGTAAGGTCATGGGGGCTGGGGGAGAGAAGGGTTTAGATCACTAGCAGCACACATATCTCGCACAGAGGACCTATACTATACCAGATTAGCCCGGGCAGTATCCCAGCCTAGCCAACAAAGATGGCTGGAAAGGGTAGCCTGGGACCCAAAGCGTTGGATACCCACCATTGGAGAGTGAGGGCAGGAGACACAGAGCAGTAGGAGCAAAGACAAAGGAACTAGGAGTGCCAAATAAGGACTGGCCACTTCCACCACCTTTGGGAGTAGCAGGAAAGCAGGCAGGAGCTGCTTTGCCATTGGCAAGTGTTTCTATTGGATTGTAATGTTTTTATATATTGTATTATGTATGATGAATTGCTATGTACTTGTTTTACTGTATATAACTGGATGAATCCTAATCAGAGGTGTGAGTTCCTGACGCTCTCCTATAAAAGGAGCCACTGCACATTGAGTAATTAGAAGTCTTGTGGATTGTGTACAGTTATCATCTTATATTGCTAAACAAAATTGATTAATAAAGTGTTTATTCTCTGAACTTTGTTGCAGTATGTCTGGGTCGTGGACCCCGTGGAAGTTGTTAGAGTCTTTTCGGAGTAAAACTCGGGTGTCAGAGTGAGAGGAGAGTGTACAAGGAGTGTACACAAAGTGGATGCCATTGTGTCTGTGGTAGAAGACAGAAATCTACTACAATAATGGGTGTTCAGAAAATAGTTTAGAGCAAAAAGTGATCTCAAATGCTCTACCAAATAGATGTAACCAAAATTTTTTCAAAGCTGTGCAATTGATAGAGTAATTGAATTGTTCACAGTTTATAAGAATTTTGTGATTGACAACAAATCTAACAGTGCAGGAAAAAACCAACAAACAGAAATCAAGATACATGTATTTGTAAATATCTGACATGGCATTCTCTGTTTGATGGTTATTTTGTAAGCAGTTTGAGAGTATCTCACAAGACTACTGCAGGTAATGTACTTCACTAGGTAACTAGATACAATGACTCACAAGACCACTGAAGGTAATGTACTTCACTAGGTGACTAGATACAATGACTCACAAGACCACTGCAGGTAATGTACTTCACTAGGTGACTAGATACAATGGCTCACAAGACCACTGCAGGTAATGTACTTCACTAGGTAACTAGATACAATGACTAACAAGACCACTGCAGGTAATGTACTTCACTAGCTGACTAGATACAATGACTCACGAGACCACTGCAGGTAATGTACTTCACTAGGTGACTAGGTACAATGACTCACGAGACCACTGCAGGTAATGTACTTCACTAGCTGACTAGATACAATGACTCACGAGACCACTGCAGGTAATGTACTTCACTAGGTGACTAGATACAATGACTCACAAGACCACTGCAGGTAATGTACTTCGCTAGGTGACTAGATACAATGACTCACGAGACAACTGCAGGTAATGTACTTCACTAGGTGACTAGATACAATGACTCACGAGACCAATGCAGGTAATGTACTTCACTAGCTGACTAGATACAATGACTCACAAGACCACTGCAGGTAATGTACTTCACTAGGTGACTAGATACAATGACTCACAAGACCACTGCAGGTAATGTACTTCACTAGGTGACTAGATACAATGACTCACAAGTCCATTGCAGGTAATGTACTTCACTAGGTGACTAGATACAATGACTCACAAGACCACTGCAGGTAATGTACTTCACTAGGTGACTAGGTACAATGACTCACAAGACCACTGCAGGTAATGTACTTCACTAGGTGACGGCATATAATGGTTTACTACACAACTTTATGCAAAGGAGTGCGGGTCATAAAAATTTTGGAATCTTCATCTGTTTTATAATGAGTGTTACAATTGCTGGCCTATTGCTCATTGGCAAAGTGCCTCACAATTGAGACAGTTCCATCATTATGTTAACCTGCAGTTAAATTGATAAAAGGGGAAAGTGAAACATTTTAACTATCTATGACCCATATAAATAGTAGTTTCAACTTTGTTACTCATATAAGCAGTGTCCTCAATAGACAAAATAGCAGAAATATTAAAGTAAACTATAAAAAATCAATGATATCCATGCTACGCACTCAAGTACATCTGCACTAACCGATAGGATACGTTTAGACAACATTGGAGTTGTTTGCTCTCTAAGAAAAACATTCTATCTATAGCAGAGAAGTATTAATCTACACACTATCAACATCTGTTGGTCTAATTACAAAAAGTTGCTTACTCTGGTATCGAAACAGTGAAAAGGTTTTGGATATTTGGCACTCATTGGCTTGACGCTTAACACCCAACAAATGGGAGGACTCAGGGAGGAGTTATTTATCATTTACAGTATATCATATGGTTGTGTGCTGATATACTTTAAGTATTACAGAGTTCACTCACATTATTGGGGTAATACATACTCACTACTAGGTACTAAGTATTACATGAACTTAACAAATCTAAATATTGACTGCTTACAGTGGTAAGTCGATTTATGTACCCATTGACCTATACAACGCTGCATGCAAGCGTGTAAGTTATATTAAATTGTATATTACTTTTAGGGTCTACCATCAGTTGTACAATTGACAGATCCACACCAAGAGATGCTTCTTATGATATCTCTTTTCCTGGTGACCAACCCACAGCTACTTTATGCAGATAGAGATGTGAATCTTTGTACTGTTGATGTAGAGTTGACTCTGACTGGTTTCTGCTCCATTGATGGTTGTATGAAATGTGACAAGGATGCAGCTGTTTGTGTCACTAATAAACCTGATGAGGTAGTACCCCATGGCCTTGATCCTAAAATTATTTACCTTAAAGTAACATACATAGGTCCGGATGCGGAACTTACCCCCGACATGTTCAACACTTTGTCAAATTTAAGAGTAATTCATATCAGAGGTAATATCACCTCAGTTGCTCCGAAGACTTTTATTAATCAGCACAAGCTGACCACATTAATGATATCAGGTGGGAAACTCAGCTCGCTGCCAGATGCACTTTTTAGTAACAACTCAGAAGTTTCGGGATTGGACTTATCAAACAACAAATTCCGACTGATACCTACCAACATATTTCCTCAAATTCAAAATATTGGGTTCCTTTATTTAAATAACAATGAACTAGAATGTACCAAAGGCACCATAGCTCAACAGTTTGAGAATTTGACATCTCTCATAGAGCTGGGCTTATCTGGATATGGTCGTGACCAAGAGTTATGTAGAAACATCAGCGTAGACTATCTCCAACCCCTGAAGCACGTACGACGACTTGACCTGAGCGAGTCTCTTTTGTTTCTGGAAAATCAAAAAGTCCTATCGCCTCTGTCAAATCTGCTTAAATTGACAATTGATAAAGTGTTACCTTACAAGAATTGTCCAGCAAAAGCTGAAGAATTATTTCACAACATGCCTTTTAACTTGAACTTTCTAAAATTCAGACACTGGGCAACCAGCAAACAGTATGATGAATTGTGTGCGATGACAAACAAGACTTTAGCTGGACTGAAGAAACTAAAACATCTGTCAATCTTGGATTGCAGTAATGGGGACAAGCTGTTTGGAAATGTCCTCAAATCAAGTATCTTAGCAGAATTTGCACAGCTTCACTCATTTGCACTAAAGTGGTGTGGTATTTCAATGGTCGAAAAAGGAGCTTTTAATGTCATCTCAAATGACTTTGACATTGACCTTACAGGGAACTCACTAGGTTCCAGAGACTTGGAGCTTTACACAGGTGCTGTACCATCTCAGCTGAAATCACTGAGTCTTAATTATATAGGAATTATTGCTGATACCTACCAAGCTTCAACATTATTACTGGCCTTTCCCATGCTAGAATGGCTAAAATTAGATGGAAATTTTCTAACACAACTTCCAGATTTTGGATACGCGCGCAACTTATCTTCTAACCTTTCCTCATTAACGTTAAATACCAATGACATAACCAATCTTTCTTCAATGGAAGGTAAAAAGTTGTGTAAAGTATTCTTATCTTTAGAATATCTTGAGCTTAGAAGAAACCAATTGGTTGATGTGACTGGTCTTGGTTATTGTGTATCACTGGAGAGACTTTATCTGGCACACAACCAGATAGGCAGTAATCTAGATATGAATTTCAAGGCTCTAGGAAAGCTCTCCAACCTTATAGTTCTTGACTTAACAAGAAATCGCATTCAATACCTCACTAGTGACTGGTTGGCCAACCTTGGCAAGCTGTACACACTAATTTTGACTGAGAATGACATCCATACTTTGGCACCAAGCCTATTGTCTAACAATCCTGAGATGAAATGTCTGGATCTCAGTGGAAACAATTTACGGGCTTTTAACCAGTCGGTGGTTGGTGGAGGGTTTTCTAATGTTGTGTATCTGTACTTACAATACAACCAGATAGCTGACATTTCTGTGGAACTTATACATCTATTTGAGAACCAACTGAAGAAACTTAAGTTTGTTGGTCTCATGGAAAATCCACTGACATGCACATGCAGCAACTACCTCTCCGACTGGGCTCGGAAGTCTCCGGTAGTCATACAGGCTAAAAACCTGACATGCAGCACTCCAACCAATCCTCGTTTTACCACACAAGTAGCAACATTTAAAGTTGATTACTTCTACTGTTATGTAAGAACCCCTCTAATGGTCTCTGGGATAGTTTTATTGTTTGTGGTGCTCAGTCTACTTTTAGCATATCCAGGTTACAAATACCGCTGGTTTCTAAGGCATCCTCAGGTGACAGCAAGAGCTGTTGCTGAGAAACTCAAAGAAGTAGAATTTGATGAGAACTGTGAGTATGATGCATTCATATCATATGATACCAGAAGTCATAGAGATAGCCAGTGGGTTGTGGACAAGCTTGTTCCTGCAATTGAGAATGTTTTTGGTACAGAATCTCCTAACATTCCAGTGAGTAGTTTTATTCACTCATCCTACACATTGTATATTTCTGCTGCAGATTTCTGCCATTTCCTGTTTCTGACATCCTCATTTTTGACATCATAGTCGCTAACAAATTGATATAAGCTTCACATTTTCTCTTCATTATTTTGCTAATACTATCTGGTTGGCCAGTCGATGTGAAAATGCTTCATGGAATATTCATTACAGAACCTGAGGCTGTATGTGGTGGATAGAGATTCTGCTGTTGGGTCACCCAAGTACACAGAGAAATGTAGAGCTATTGAAGCGAGTAGAAAAGTTATAATTCTACTTACTAATTCTTATCTGGCCAATCCAAGTTGTTTGAGTGAAGCTGATCTTGTAGCAGGTAAACAAGATGTATTGAGAAACTGTTGAGTTCTCTAGAACTTTGTATTGTTATACCAGATGAGTTTAACTAGTAACTTACAGGCTTTCTATAGTCCTTGTGCCAGCCATATGTACATAGCTGATATCTGTAGGTTATGAGATGGTGAACGGGAAGCATTGCTACCAACCCAACAGAATTCTTGTACTCATACTAGAAGAACTAAATGAACAAGCTATCAGATCTCCAGTAACTTCTCTACTAACACAAAATGTCATACACATTGTAAGTAAATATATAGTATATATATAAATGGTTATTCATACAATACAACTTCTACCTAACCAATATATTATATAACTATTTCATTCACTTATACTTTAGGTTGATGATGAAGTGAAGATGAAGAGAATATGGAGAAGGGTGAAAAGGTTCATAACAAAACCAAAGTATGTCTACAGGAAGAAAAGAAGAACACTCGCTGCACCGGAACCTTCTGTAGAGAGAGTACCTACAGAAACAGACCCACTTCTTCAGTAAATGGCAACATTATTTGTCTGGCTCCTTTCGTTGTGTGTTTTTTTTGCCGAAGCATTAAAAAAGTTCAAGGGCAATTTTAGCTCAACCATTAAACCATATGTATACTTGAGAGTGTACTTGTGTCTGAGTATTTATTCAGCTAAAACCGTATGTAAACTCTATGTCAAAGCTCTCTGCTAACATTGCTAATTAACACTAAAATATAATTTCAAGTGACTAGTTTGAGATGCATTATTTTATTAGTTTGTTAAATAAGAATTTATCTATACTTTCAAAATAAAAGCGACTGCTGTTCATAGTTGGTGACCTGTAGATACCAGTGTTGATGGATTCCACTGTCATCATATCCATCGAGAGGTTTTTCAAGAGAAGTTTAAAATTTTAGCTTTTCACTTCTCACAAGAACTGATCACTTGGTTCCAGTTGCGGTATCTAATCCCTGACAAGGCTATCAGCACCAAATACAACCAATAGTACATCTAATTCTCTATCATGTGGTGTGGTCAAGTCTTTATCAGCTGTGACTTGACTAACTTGGATATCAAGTAATATCAATACTCAGTTACTGTTTGTTAGAGATCAATACTGTTGATATTGTATTATATATGGGGAGATGTAGATAGTCGTTGGTTGTGATCTTGCAACATTTGGTTTTTATTTAAATCGACTGACAGCGACTCCAATTATAGGACTCATAATATGGAATTAATTCAAAAACTCTGAGTTTTCGCTGACAAAAACTAGTTATAACCATTTTGTTGTGAGCTGATTTTGATAGCCTCAGCAGGCAAGCTTTCATCACAATTATTGTTTATATGGAAGGTTCATTGAGGAAACTTTCCTCTCTAACTTTGACCTTTTGAATCACGAGGTCGCTGACAAGCTTACATCCATCTTGTAAATCAATTAGCGACACCGTTCATGGAACTAATGCATAATCATGGAAAATTAGACATCTGTGGTATGATATTGTCAAATGATATTTAGAAAATAAAAATAGCTTAAATAGCTGAATAGATTAGTGAAAAGCTGAATAACTTGGGTCGTTGTAAAACCTTTGCACTAGCCCAGAAAAATAATACAATAAGGGTGCTTTCGGATACCCTATGCATAGGGCAGTCATTGAACACTCGTTGAATGCTCAACGATGACTGTCGTTTAACGGAAGTTTTTTGAGCGTAAACCATAAACATATTTATTTTCATCAACGTCTATGAAAACTGTATAGCTTGAGCGAGCCCACTTTAGTTTTTTTTACAAACAAAAATTAATTACGATGATTTTATTGTCTTATGTATTTTCTATATACATTATAAAGCATTGTCACGACTTGAAACGGGAGAAACAGTGATTAATAAAAGTTGACTCGTTAAAACTGTTGGTTAGGTGGAGTCAAGGTCAGTCAACGACGCAACCTACCTCGCTTGTCACTTCCATCGTTGAGCCCAAATTGCCCATTGCCGCCATGTTTTTTCTGCCCTCAACGACGGGGTTTCCGAATGCCCTACGCGTAGGGTATCCGAAAGCACCCCAACAATTGCTGCAACCAGTAAGGAATGATTTAGTGGGATATTACAACTTGCGTTGGCATTTGCAGCTATATTCACTGATTTGCCTGCTTCAGCTTTTCAAGAAGTTTTTTCCATTATATAATCAAAATCCATAAAGGTTGGTTCATTTTAATAAAGTATAGGTAGGCTGCCTGGTGTCTTTGCTGAGTTGATGTGATCAAACAAAATGAGGTCTATAGCTAACTAAAAACCTAATGAACTTTCAGGGTAGTGCAACAATATTCAGTAGGGATAATGATTAGTGGTTAGTGAGCCCATACTGCTGTTGATGCAGTATTGCTTGTCACTATCGGATGATGTTGCTGGACATTCAGTAACAATGATCTCTTGAAGCATCATGTAAAGCAAAATATCAAAGTGAAACTGGTTGGCACATGTTTTGTTGTGTTATTTCTGCTGCCAAATAATAAAGTGATTTAGATTGACCCTTCAGTGATATGAAACATTCGCCTTTCAAGGTTAGTTATACCAATGATGCATAAAACAGTTGTCAAAAACAAAAATTAGCTGCACAATTTGAACAGTACATCAAACTGGGAAGATAATTACAGATTATTGTACAGCAGTATCAGTAATAACGTGCAGACTCGTGCTTTGTAGGTGAACTTGCGATTAAACTAACCAAAAGTCAATCCATCACAAATTCTAAAAGTAGCAATACTTCATATAAAAACAAAATTGCAGAAAAGTTATTAAATTTGTGAATGGTTGCGTAACAAATAGTTATGTTGTCAACAAAACTGCAAAAGCTAATAATTGTTAGAATATATACTTTATTTATATTTAAAATTGTTAGTCTTGCTAACTACTTTAATAGGTTCAACCTCTCTTGAAAAGAGAGTTGCTTCTCCAAGTTTGAGCACACTGGGTGAACAACTTCTAATTTAGAGCTGCCTATGCATTTACAAGTCCTGTCAAATGGGTTAAACATGATTCTTTTGTTGTATACTTTGCATAAATTATTGCACTTGTTGCTATAAGAAAGAGGTGAAGTAATAAACCTCATCTAAAATAATGGAGAAGACATCAAATACCTAAAATAAGCAAGGACAATCCACCAAATATAATCATTTGCGAGGCAAAAATCTATTCTTTAAATTATCAAGTGCTAAACGCAAAATTTATGTTTGACTCTCATCTTGTATATGTTTTTGGTCCCTAACACCCTTTCCCTTGCTAAAAAAAACTCTTGCAGCTCACAACCCATCCTCCCCCTTACACATTTCTACTAAACGATATGCTTGAGTTGACTCTGAACCAAAATATGGGAGTTGCCCACCCTATAATCTTGGAAAAGTTTTGGAGTTGTCTTCTTATTAACTATACTTCTCTCCTTCCATCCCAGCCATACCTCCCTTGCTCCTTACAATCCCTTACTCTGCCCCATAATCTATTTAACTCTCTCCCCTATCCCAGGTAATGGTGATTGTACCAACACAACTTGTAGATGACAAATAAAGAACTTTACATACATGTACCAGCAACCCCTCCTGCCCAGTTGTATCCACCCCTTTCTAAACCAGCTGCACCTCAAGGCATCATATCACCACCTTTTGTCAGCCTCAATTGTCCCGTAATACTCTGTATACTAACAGCTATCTACAACATGTAAATTTAACAAAAAGTATTTCCATTGTTTCTGAGATGCAGTTGTCTTCCATTAGACAGACAACTCTCAAATATAAAGTCATGCGCAAATCATGCAACCAATGAATATAATTATGAAATGACAACTAATAAGTAATTTCTAGAGAGTTTTTTTGGGCAAGTGAATGCTTGCTTGAGCCAGCAGTAGAGATTGATTTGGTTACTCATAAAAGATACAGACATCAATTAGTGGGAGACTAAACATATCTACCCAGTGGACTAGATAACCAGATAACAAAATTTTACTCACCTTTATCGGCCCGCAATAAGCTGGCACATTAGTGCCATTATTACTATTCTCATGAGACTGTTTCCACAGCTCTAATGGGCCTGCTTATCAAATTAACCTATTTAAATATTTGTAGTCAATTGTTTTGCTAGGTTTCGAAGTGCTCATTTGCATACTTTTGTGTATATACTTTCTCAAAGCAATGTAATCCCTAGGATAACTTTTTGTTTTCGTGATCCTTAAAAAATATGCATAACTAATTGATCTAATAAAATTATTTATATCTGGAGCACTATGTCTAGCTGGTTGGTGGAGTTTGTTGGTAAATCACAGAATCTAGATAAATGTTATAGAAAACCGGAGAGATATAAATTGTGGGAGAGTAGTATCAGGATGTGGGATAACTTTGACACAATTTAAGGCACTTTTTTAGTGTCCAAGTGAGTGTGTCTACCAGTTAGTAGCGAGTGTGTCTACTAGTTAGTAGCGAGTGTGTCTACTAATTAGTAGCGAGTGTGTCTACCAGTTAGTAGTGAGTGTGTCTACCAGTTAGTAGTGAGTGTGTCTACCAGTTAGTAGTGAGTGTGTCTACCAGTTAGTAGTGAGTGTGTCTACCAGTTAGTAGCGAGTGTGTCTACCAGTTAAAAGTGAGTGTGTCTACCAGTTAGTAGTGAGTGTGTCTACTAGTTAGTAGCGAGTGTGTCTACCAGTTAGTAGTGAGTGTGTCTACCAGTTAGTAGTGAGTGTGTCTACCAGTTAGTAGTGAGTGTGTCTACCAGTTAGTAGTGAGTGTGTCTACCAGTTAGTAGTGAGTGTGTCTACCAGTTAGTAGTGAGTGTGTCTACCAGTTAGTAGCAAGTGTGTCTACCAGTTAAAAGTGAGTGTGTCTACCAGTTAGTAGTGAGTATGTCTACTAGTTAGTAGCGAGTGTGTCTACCAGTTAGTAGTGAGTATGTCTACTAGTTAGTAGCGAGTGTGTCTACCAGTTGGTAGTGAGTGTGTCTACCAGTTAGTAGCGAGTGTGTCTACTAGTTAGTAGTGAGTGTGTCTACCAGTTGGTAGTGAGTGTGTCTACCAATTAGTAGTGAGTGTGTCTACTAGTACAAGTAGCAAGTGCATTGTTTTGTCTGCAGTGCAGTGAACTAGCTAAACATCTCTGTCGGTTTTAGTAGTTCACAGAAAATTTTACATCACTTTTATTATAATGAAGTTTTGTGCCCATGTAAAAAGTGTGCACTTAAATTGTGAACCTGTTTTTGTAACTTTTGAAAGCTTAGATTAAATGACCTTAAAACTAAAGCTAAATAAACCACTCTTTTAGCCTGGAACTGAAAGGTAAGTTATTATCCGTAACTGATTATGCAATAACACTGAAAGGTTATGTCTACAAGTTATCAACCTTTATCCAACACAAGTTTCGCTGTAGCAACTGTTACTATCACAGTGTGGTCACTCTATTTATTTCTAAGACGCACATTATACACACTAGCACCCAATAATAATATTTCATAGACACACAAAGATGTGTGCATAGAGGTTGCACTATCAAGTTTGCAGTCAATTTCTATAGTCTGTGCTCTCTAAACACTTCGGTGCTTATTGTTAAAAAGCTGAAAGTTTTGTATCGTTTGGCAAATCACTGTATGATTTGACGGACTGAAGCTCGCTATACAGTTGAAAATTTTACTTAAATTGCAAACTTTTCGTTTAAGGGAAAATTTTCTCTTATCTGAAAGAAAGAGGTTTTATTAAATTTCGCACAAAAATTAGTCTGTCTCCACTGAGAATTATCAGAGTTGTGCGCTCTTTCAGGTGCAACTAAATTTGTGTTCTTCTGAAAGCATCGTAGATCTACTCTTACATGTCGTGGCCTGCCGGGATTTATAATTATACTATACATCAGACAACAAACAGCCATGGCATAGAACTATTTTGGTTAAAAATGTGATCACATGTATGTTCTCTCTTTCCTTTTTGAACTTTCGCAGATCTCAGTTTTTCCCTCCCTCCACCCCTGTCCATGGCTGTGGTTAGGTCGGATCACTTTATTACATATGACATATTATTGTAATCGTTACTTTTAAGGTATTTACTGCCCGTGGTTGGTGTCTTGTAGATTCCCCGGAGTTTATAATCTACTAATGAAAAAACATAAGTTTTGAGTTGTCTCCACTTGTGTCTCCCATTCACTTGACCCAGGCTGTGCTGACACTGCCAAACTAAGTAAGTCTAACTCTAGCTTAGCAATGGTGTGTTAGTCGCCCTCCTCCCATTTGAGTATAACCTTATAATCAAGAATCAATACCCAAAAGGCCATATTTTGCATAAGACAAACGCGCAATTTATAAATTACAATTAAACTTGTGTGTTTGAGCTTTTCGACTCTGCCTGTACTTGTCCTTGGAGATACTCTATCACTTTGGTCTACGGAAGACCGCCATGTTTAGAAAGCTTGGACAGAGTTGTAGTAGACAGGAGCTTACTTGACCTTTTTGGTTGTGGCTGTGGAACAGCTAGGTCTCTGTGAGCTGGCTGTTTGTTAATTGTAGTTGGTATATACATAGCTGTCGCCTTAGAGGCAGTGAAAAACTATACTAGATTGTAGCTAAATGTTTGCTACTTGACCAGCTTATTTAGTGATCGAACAGTTGTTGGCTGCTTTTTACAAGGAGAGGATGTATGTATTACTTATTTTCATAAATTGTAGTTTAGTATTTATCATAGGGCTTTTGATGCCAAAATAAGGCAGCAGTATGGTGGATATCAGCAGCTCCAGTGCCTGTAGAAATGACATGGCACAACAAAGTTTTTTGTAACCCGTATGTTTGTACAAGCTAACTGTGATATCAAGTCACAAGTTTCAATGCTTGTTGCATCGCTAACCTGACAGACAATCAAAGAAAAGCTTCACCTAACTACAAAAGGCAATATGATGTGAATCTATCTCCACAATAAAGTATATATTTACATTTTTTATCTGTGAATACACTGAGTACAAACATCAAGTTTTGTTGTTACGCAGCTGAAAATTGAATAATGGAGTGCATATTGACTGTTCCTAACAATTAAAGCGTTTTGCTATTGATAACATTACTTTGTATTGAGAATGGATTACATAAAGCAGAAGTTGAATAAAGTCAAACGACCCACAGGTGTCAAAGCTGTTTACTAGCAATGCTAATGTCACTTCTACTAGCTAAGAAGTGTGTGCCAAAATGTGCCAATTGGGTCTCAGCACGCTGCTGAAGCAATCACTGAATGAGTGGGTCAGTTTCTGTAGGAACTCTCTCTACAGAAGGTTCCGGTGCAGCGAGTGTTCTTCTTTTCTTCCTGTAGACATACTTTGGTTTTGTTATGAACCTTTTCACTCTTCTCCATATTCTCTTCATCTTCACTTCATCATCAACCTAAAGTATAAGAGAATGAATTAGTTATATAATATATTGGTTAGGTAGAAGTTGTATTGTATGAATAACCATTTATATATATATTATATACTTACAATGTGTATGACATTTTGTGTTAGTAGAGAAGTTACTGGAGATCTGATAGCTTGTTCATTTAGTTCTTCTAGTATGAGTACAAGAATTCTGTTGGGTTGGTAGCAATGCTCCCCATCTACCATCTCATAACCTACAGATATCAGCTCTGCACATATGACTGACACAAGAGTTATGAAAAGTTTTCTTGATAAAATAAAATAACAGTTACCAGTTGAACTTATCTGGTATAACAGTAAACAAATTTCTAGAGAACTCAACAATTTTCAATTATATTTCATTTACCTGCCACAAGATCAGCTTCACTCAAACAACTTGGATTGGCCAGATAAGAATTAGTGAGTAGAATTATTACTTTTCTACTAGCTTCAATAGCTCTACATTTCTCTGTGTACTTGGGTGATCCCACTGCAGAATCCCTGTCCACCACATATAACCTCAGGTTCTGTAATGAATAGATTTATATTATTAGTTGATGTTTTCTGATTCGTTTAGTAATATTGTATCTGGTTGGTTGAAAAGGAAAGACTAAATACAAGTGAATGAAAATGAACAAGCGTCAATGACCACATGGAGAGAGAATAAAAAAGACAGGAATCACAGAGATCATGAAAAATGTATACAATATATTGGAAAAGAGAATTAGATGATAAACTTACCTGTGTGTTTAGAGAATCTGCACCAGAAATGTTCTCAGTTGCAGGAATAAGCTTGTCCACAACCCACTGGCTATCTGTATCACTTCTGGTATCGTATGATATGAATGCATCATACTCACATTTCTGATCAAATTCTACTTCTTTGAGTTTCTCAGCAACAGCTCTTGCTGTCACCTGAGGATGTCTTAGATACCAGCGATACTTATATGTTGGAAGTGCTATAAATAGACTGAGCACCACAAACAATAGAACTATCCCTGAGACTATTAGAGGAGTTTTTACTTTACAGAGGAAAGGCTTAGCTTTAAAATTAAGAACAGGAGTTGTAACATCTGTGTTTTCTGGTGTACTACAGTTGAGGTATTTCACCAGTAAAATAATGTTTGATTTCTTAACCCAGTTAGACAGAGAACTGTCACAAGTACACATTAGGGGATTTCCAACAAGCCCGAGGTATGTGAGTTTCGTCATTCGAGTGTCGATGATCTGTAAAAGTTTAGGAGACAATGTGGTAATCTGGTTGTCCGACAAGTACAGTGCAAAAACATTCAGCAACGCGTTAGACACTATCGATTCATTAAAGACAGGTAAAACGTTAGAACTTAAATCCAAAGAGGATAAACTTGGCAGTTTTCCAAAAGCATTATCTTCCAAAGAACTTATCACATTGTCTGCTAGTATCAGTGTGTGAATGAGTTTGAGATTTGTAAACCATTCTGAAGTCAGGTATTTGATTTTGTTCTTTGACAAATCCAGGTGGTCCAAGTTGTGAAGTTGACCTATAGCTTCAAAGTTGTTGCGTTGATTCTTTCCAATCAAGTTGTCTGCCAAATCAAGGTTTCCAATTTCTGAACAGAACCTAACCCCCGTAACATCTACGAGTTTATTTGCTTCCATTTTTAAAGTTTTGAGTTTTGGCATTACTTTGCATAACCTTTCTCCATCTGTGGAAAATTGTGATATTCCGTTCCTATTCAGGGTTAGAATTGTAACAACTGATGAGATATTTTGAGAAAACCCGAAATCAGGGACTCTTTCTAAAACGTTGTCGTCCATATACAAAGTTTTCAATTTGGGAAACGAAAGTAGGATACTTGATGCATTGTATGTAGGAATGTTGATTCCAACAGAATTCAAGTTCAAGTTTGTAAGTTTAGATGGTACATCCCTTGTGTAAAGCTCCAACTGTCGAGGACCTAACAAGTTTCCTGTAAGTTCAATTTGCGCTGCATGAGGAATTGAGTTGAATGCACCACTCTCGACCAATGCAATGCCACTCCAGTGAAGCAATATTATTCTTATTTTAGCAAAACCGCTAAATATCTCTGGAGTTAAAACATTGCCGAAGATTTTGTCTCCGTAGCGACAATCAAACAATAAGAGCTTTGTTAGTTTTTTAAGGCCAGCCAGTGTGACATTCGACATAATACAAGAATCATTGACATACTCAGTTGAGGCCCAGTTCCTGAAAGTTAAGTGGCTCAACTTGGGAGGCATGTTATGGAAAAGCTCTTCCGCCTTTGCGGGACATTCTTTGTAGGGTGAAACATTGTTTATAGCTAAACTTGAAAGATTCTTTAATGTGGACAAAATCCCTTGATCTCCAAAAAACAAAAGTGACTCACTCAGGTCAATGACTTGAATATGCTCAAGAGGCTGGAGGTAATTTTTGCTAACATTCTGGCAGAGTTCCACACTTTTCCCGTAGCGAGCAAGCCTTAGCTCCTGAAGCTTTGTCAGATTTGCAAAACCTGGATTTATTGTTTCATTTACACACCCATCCAATGGATTGTGAGAAAAGTCCACGAGGGTTACATTTGATATTTGTGGAAAGATATTTGATGGTATTGTTTGGAAATTATTTTTCGGCAGGCTCAATTGTTGAAGTCTCTGAGTTTTACTGAAAAGTTGATCTGGCAATAAACTGAGTTTACCACCAGAGATGGTCAACCATTTCAGATCCCATTGCAGTATAAACGTGTTTTGAGCAATTGCAGCAATGTTGCCGTTGATCTGTACGTCCTTGAGCCCAGAAAGACCCTTAAACATATCGGGAGTTAATTGTGCATCTGGACCGCTGTAAGTTATGTCAAGGTATTCGGTATATAAGGATAATCCTCTTGGGACAACTTCATTTGGATTGGTCGTGTTACAAATGGCGTCATGTTCACACCTCAAACACTCTTCAATTGGGCACAGTCCAGTGACACAAAGCCTTCGGTTGGTTTCACACAACTTTTGGCCACTTTCTGCTCGAACAACGGAGAGGCTGATTACCATCAGTTGTAGCACAAAACAAAATATATTCTTCATTTTTTTCTCAATGTTAATCCGCATCTGAAACAAAACGCAAAGACAGTTAACGATGTGGCTCAAGGAAGAAACTACCAGCAGAACACAGGCTATTACACAGGCAGGGATAGCATGCATGTCTGTAAAGAGGTGAAATTATATGACGAAACACAGCGGCGGTGATTCAGCACTTTATTTATAAACAGAACAAGTAGGCTTTACATGTAGGGCAATTAAATCATAGGGTATGCTACTTGAATTGCTCCATGGTGTTTGTTTTGCTGTTTGTCCTTTGCAATCGTTTTAGAACCTTACAATGCAATAGCCATATAACTCAAAACATTGAATACGTTATGTTTACACAACCTGCATTAGAACAAAGTAACTTGGTATCCAAATAAAAGTGAAAGTAGTTTTTCTTTGCTTCCCAGCGCAGTCGTGTACCTACGGTTGCGCAAACCATGTAGCTTATATAAAATTGGATCTGAGGTCGTAAATAAAGGGGTGGAGCCTATTTTTATAAAAGTTACAATAGAGAAATTTTGTAGAGCCTACTAAAGACTTATATGAAGGGAATGGCATTGCAGTCGAGTTTTCATTTATTACAAAATACGAAAAAAAACCTCTATATCTACCAAAGAACACAAATTTCAAGTTTCTACACGCAGCCTATGGAAAGATAACCGCATCAAACTGTCAATTTTTGATAAAATTTCTCATTTCTTATAAAAATGGCTTCTATAAATTGAAATAATTTTGTTGTCAAATCTCAAAAACAACAAATTCTCCATCAAAAGACCATACCAAACAGTTTGCTTGCTAGTAACAGGAAGTAATCTGTCAAAAAAATCGGGCAGCCAAATGCCCATCATTCATATCATTCATGCTCACAGTGGCGATTGGTCCTGTTCAACGTAAATAATAGTTTTCCGTATTAGCTACCAAAAGTTGTATAATTGGCGATTGGATGTGTTAAGTAGGCTCTTTAGCAGATATATTTGTAAAAGAGTGCAAGATATAACAAGTATTCGCATGATAAAACAATATTTATTCTGAAAATAGTAAACAATTCTTAACAGTAAGTTATTTGATTGGTAGTAGATGCTTGGACCTTGTTTCCTAGGTAACCACATCGGCTCACGCAACTGTGTGTATACGATTGTGTTTCCTAGCACATTGACCAAAACTAAACTTTGTCTTGCTTATATTATCTGGTACACAGAACAAACACGATGACTTGTGTTCTTATTAAATGGGTATAAGTTACATCAGGTGTAAACAACGCAGTAAGCAGTGCCTCACTTTTTTATCTTCTATAATCTAGAGAAAGCAAACCTTACCATAACGCAATAGTATATCATACACTCAGGTATAACACAATAGTATATCCTACACTTAGGTATAACACAATAGTATATCATACACTTAGGTATAACACAATAGTATATCATACACTTAGGTATAACACAATAGTATATCATACACTTAGGTATAACACAATAGTATATTATACACTTAGGTATAACACAATAGTATATACACTTAGGTATAACACAATAGTATATCATACACTCAGGTATAACACAATAGTATATCATACACTTAGGTATAGCACAATAGTATATCATACACTTAGGTATAACACAATAGTATATTATACACTTAGGTATAACACAATAGTATATACACTTAGGTATAACACAATAGTATATTATACACTTAGGTATAACACAATAGTATATCATACACTTAGGTATAACACAATAGTATATCATACACTTAGGTATAGCACAATAGTATATCATACACTTAGGTATAACACAATAGTATATTATACACTTAGGTATAACACAATAGTATATACACTTAGGTATAACACAATAGTATATTATACACTTAGGTATAACACAATAGTATATCATACACTTAGGTATAACACAATAGTATATTATACACTTAGGTATAACACAATAGTATATACACTTAGGTATAACACAATAGTATATTATACACTTAGGTATAACACAATAGTATATCACACACTTAGGTATAACACAATAGTATATTATACACTTAGGTATAACACAATAGTATATACACTTAGGTATAACACAATAGTATATCATACACTTAGGTATAACACAATAGTATATCATACACTTAGGTATAACACAATAGTATATCATACACTTAGGTATAACACAATAGTATATCATACACTTAGGTATAACACAATAGTATATCATACACTTAGGTATAACACAATAGTATATCATACACTTAGGTATAACACAATAGTATATTATACACTTAGGTATAACACAATAGTATATACACTTAGGTATAACACAATAGTATATCATACACTCAGGTATAACACAATAGTATATCATACACTTAGGTATAACACAATAGTATATCATACACTTAGGTATAACATAATAGTATATCATACACTTAGGTATAACACAATAGTATATCATACACTTAGGTATAACACAATAGTATATCATACACTTAGGTATAACACAATAGTATATCATACACTTAGGTATAACACAATAGTATATCATACACTTAGGTATAACACAATAGTATATCATACACTTAGGTATAACACAATAGTATATCATACACTTAGGTATAACACAATAGTATATCATACACTTAGGTATAACACAATAGTATATCATACACTTAGGTATAACACAATAGTATATCATACACTTAGGTATAACACAATAGTATATCATACACTTAGGTATAACACAATAGTATATCATACACTTAGGTATAACACAATAATATATCATACACTTAGGTATAACACAATAGTATATCATACACTTAGGTATAACACAATAGTATATCATACACTTAGGTATAACACAATAGTATATCATACACTTAGGTATAACACAATAGTATATCATACACTCAGGTATAACATAATAGTATATCATACACTTAGGTATAACACAATAGTATATACACTTAGGTATAACACAATAGTATATCATACACTTAGGTATAACACAATAGTATATCATACACTTAGGTATAACACAATAGTATATCATACACTTAGGTATAGCACAATAGTATATCATACACTTAGGTATAACACAATAGTATATCATACACTTAGGTATAACACAATAGTATATCATACACTTAGGTATAGCACAATAGTATATCATACACTTAGGTATAACACAATAGTATATCATACACTTAGGTATAACACAATAGTATATACACTTAGGTATAACACAATAGTATATACACTTAGGTATAACACAATAGTATATCATACACTTAGGTATAACATAATAGTATATCATACACTTAGGTATAACACAATAGTATATCATACACTTAGGTATAACACAATAGTATATCATACACTTAGGTATAACACAATAGTATATCATACACTTAGGTATAACACAATAGTATATACACTTAGGTATAACACAATAGTATATCATACACTTAGGTATAACATAATAGTATATCATACACTTAGGTATAACACAATAGTATATCATACACTTAGGTATAACACAATAGTATATCATACACTTAGGTATAACACAATAGTATATCATACACTTAGGTATAACACAATAGTATATTATACACTTAGGTATAACACAAAAGTATATCATACACTTAGGTATAACACAATAGTATATCATACACTTAGGTATAACACAATAGTATATCATACACTTAGGTATAACACAATAGTATATCATACACTTAGGTATAACACAATAGTATATCATACACTTAGGTATAACACAATAGTATATCATACACTTAGGTATAACACAATAGTATATCATACACTTAGGTATAACACAATAATATATCATACACTTAGGTATAACACAATAGTATATTATACACTTAGGTATAACACAATAGTATATCATACACTTAGGTATAACACAATAGTATATCATACACTTAGGTATAACACAATAGTATATCATACACTTAGGTATAACACAATAGTATATCATACACTTAGGTATAACACAATAGTATATCATACACTTAGGTATAACACAATAGTATATTATACACTTAGGTATAACACAATAGTATATCATACACTTAGGTATAACACAAAAGTATATCATACACTTAGGTATAACACAATAGTATATCATACACTTAGGTATAACACAATAGTATATCATACACTTAGGTATAACACAATAGTATATCATACACTTAGGTATAACACAATAGTATATCATACACTTACGTATAACACAATAGTATATTATACACTTAGGTATAACACAATAGTATATCATACACTTAGGTATAGCACAATAGTATATCATACACTTAGGTATAACACAATAGTATATCACACACTTAGGTATAACACAATAGTATATCATACACTTAGGTATAACACAATAGTATATCCTACACTTAGGTATAAGACAAAAGTATATCCTTTACCTACGTATGAATCAGTTACACAGCATCAACTCAGGTGTCCCATGTATGTCTATCTAATTGTGTTACTAGATATCCGTCGAGATAACAATTTATTTTTAGACATACTTCAATGCTATTGGTCTGCTGGTAATAAGCTGCACCTACTCTCATTAAATGCATTGCAAAATTATGAATACGTAATTTTTTAAAGCGTTGAAAATTATTTGGTCCTTCAATTGGGGTTGTTTAAATTCAAAACAGTGAGGTTTGTGAACCACTTGTGTTAAATTGTTATTGTTTCTCGATTAGCAATGGAAGGCCAAGCAGTAACTTGTGAAACAACTGAGAACAATGCAAAAGGCAATTAACTCTAAATTGCTGATGTGCAAAGTACTTATTTGACCATGAAACCTTGACATAGTAAGCTCCATCGCAGGATTAGCCCTAAAGCCATTAGGGTGAGGTGACTGACTTTGCCATTTGGTACTTCTGTGTTTTGGCTACATTGGCCATCTCTTTTTTGAAGGATGTTAAAAAATTGTCATTCGATATCTATTTTAATATCACTCAACAGATGCAGCATTTAGTACACTTGATGTTGTAAATATAGTTTGACAAGAGAAGACAACTTCTTGCTTTTAGCTTAAGGAGATTTGGCAATTTATATTATTTTTTTTTGCGGAATAATGTGCTGCCTGCTTCATGGCAAACTCAAAGATAACTCATCACTTGCATATTTGGTTGTCATGTCACTCTAAGACTCAATAGACTATCGGGTTACTTCAATCTATTCTGTTAGAGACATGAAAGGTCAATTTAGTTTTATATTTGATACATCATCCTATACACATCAAGATAATCTAGAGATCATAATACACTAAATTAGTGTGCCAAAATGCATTGTGGCCAGAAAATACCAAGTCAAGTTTATTTTTCATTGTATAAATCATCTTTCTCCTGATGATTAGCTGCGCGACAGACTTTGTTGCGAATTTGTTTAAGGCTGAAAGCTGAAAATGCTCCAAAGAATAAGAGATTGCACCTCTCTAAGGTTGGGTGACATGAAGTAAACATTTGTGGGATCAAAGTAAATCAGACAAAAGTACGTTATGCAAATTGTTTGTTACAATTTTTGGCTCATCGATAAACTGTTGTTTATTAACTTTTATTTTTTAGTGAGTGAAGTTGCTTTGAACCCATATCAACAATTTGTTTTTGTTTTATTGGTTTTAGATACTATATATCATTTGATTTTTGTATTTAGCGCTCTTCTAAACAACAATAGTAAAAAGTTATACGAAAGAGCTTTAAAACCTACTTGAAAACAGAACAACTGCAAAAAGTAAACAAAGTTTTTTCTAAAGTATCAAAGAAGTAATATGCCACTAGTTTGCCACAGACCTTGAAACTTTTTCCCAACAACTTGTTGCGGATGTCTACGTCATATATAGAAATAAAATATTTTGCTTCGATCAATTGCGAGAGTGTTTACGTGATATAGATATAGCTCTGTTTTTTAACTTCAAGTTTGGCATTAGAGAACGGTTTAAGTAGATGATCTGCTAGTCTACATCCTCCTGTTCTTTTAGAGTCTGAAGTTTTCTGGCATAATCAATTCCTATTACACAGATGAATAGAGAGCAATAGCACCTATCTACATAGTATACATTTACTAGGTTGGCTAGTGTAACTCGTGTGAATGATTTGGTTGCAAAATAAACTCGATTTAGCTTTTCATGTGGTTGTTTTTGCGTTCTTTGCCAAATCTGTCAACCAGGTAACTATTATACCATCATAAATAGAACAATATGTATGCCACTAATAAACCAGTATAAATATTAACTATGCTCTAAATATATTTTATATCATATTGTTAACCAATATTAATTACATCGCACTGCACCTGTATTTAACAAAGCTAACATGCGGGATACGAGATCTACATAAACTGAAACTCGTACAAGAACTAATAAACCTGTTATTGTGATTACTAATAGACCAAACTTTTAACACTAGCTCCTCTATGCGTTACCTTTCTGCTCAAACTACCACAGCAGGTAAATCAAGTTCACAATATCAGGAATTAGCTATATGCAACTCTTTGGACCATGAACTCAAATGGAAGTATAATCCACTCATTTTTAGATTAAAAAGTGAGGAGTTGTCTCCTTGCTGGAGGAATGTAGCATTTCCTGCTATCACTGGCGTACAGCTGAAATTGGGCCTGTGCTTCCCATTAGCATTCGCTACAGTGTAGCACAACTCCATCATCACCTATATAAAGCCATTTCCAAATAATTATTGACATTTTTCATATATCGTAGATGAAAAATAAACAACACAAACAAGCACAAAAATACATTTGACTGCTGCATACACAAGTATAAGACCCTGCTTGCACAAGCTTACGCCTTATCAGGTGCAGTGGCTCAGCATGACAAAAGCAAAACAAAACAAAAAGAGCAGCAAATATTGAAATGGTATTCTTGTATCTGGCTGTGGCCATACCAGAATCTCTGCCCCTCGTGGGTTAACCCTTACTGGACAGTGGATACCCATCACATGATCTTGCTAAGCCTTCTTGTATAGTAACTACCAGTGAAGGAAGTGGTCTAATGTTCCAGAACATTCAGGTTGTGAAGGATTTTATCTAAGTAGCTTGTGTTGTGGTGATCAATCAACTGCACTGCTATCAGTTAGTATGACTACACTGTAAGATTTCTCTCTAGCAGTTGTCACCTGACATCCGGCTGTCTTGAAACGGTGCCAAAGACTTGGCATTGCTGCCTAAGTCTGACTACTGGCCGACAGATCCTGATGTAGGATGCTACTGGAGGTCAGCTGAAAGCCAGCTATCTTTTACTGGTACGCTCTTATTTCTACTTGTAGACAAAGATTAACTCTTGCAATTGGTTCAAGTCCACTGTTGCCGGCTTGTCAAAGAAAGAGGTCTGTGAGAGAGTAGTTTCCTCTAGTGTTAATTGCTTTAAGCTTCTAGCTGCATCCCTTCTACTACTCTGAGTAAGAAGGAGATGCAGTGAGCTTATATCCACTAAAGCTTAATAAGCAACATCACACATAATGTGTCAAATACAATTCTTGAGTGCACACAAGAAACTGCATAATTCGATGGCTTGTTTACAAAATAATTACAGGGATATAATAAAATGGGCTTCAGCGTACAAGATTTGTGCATTCAAAAATTTACTCAGCAAGGGTACGTAACAATACGTGGGGTGGCCATCTTGTTATTGTCAGAGCTGCTACGAGTGTCAAGGTTATGATAGATCGTCTCTCTTGCACAAGGTGCAAGCAGTGAACAACACTAAGTTAAGGTAGTATTGGGTTCACTAGATTTAGATTTGACCACATATCAAATTTGTATTCAATAAACCAACATTCTCTTCTTCTCAGATTTTCGTCGAACATTTTCAAATTGATCTTTATTAAAAATAGTTTTTTGGTTTTAGTAGAAATTATTTATTCTTAAAACTTATGCATTGGTGATGTGGTAGACATAGACTAGGTAGAACAGGTAGCAGGTAGATATCATAAATTATATTTTGCAACATGTAACCTCCTTAACTTTTTACACAACAAAGCAAACGAAAATAATTTTGCTGCTTTGGACCAATTGAAATAGAGAGATATTTTCTCATCAGAAACCATTCACCAAAGCAGTTTTGTGCAAAGTTGGAGTGTTGCGAATAAAATATAACATTTCGTCTTAAACTGATCATAAGACAAGTTTCAACTGCTTGATAAGACCAGAAAACTAAAAAAGTGATATCAAACTTAAAGTATAAAAAAAAATGAAACTTGAAATAAAAAATATAGATAATTTATAATCTATAGAAAATGCCTAAGTTCTTTCTACAAGTATTTTAATTAGTTGGCTATCTGCGTGAGTTGCCTTCTCTATATGACGATTGATCTAAGTTACCTTGGAGTTTTCTCCTCAAGTATAACGACTGTTGACCTTTTTAGAATGAGTCCGTAGAAATTCTTGAGATTTTGGTATTTATATCTTGACTGGCGTTATGTCATAACAAAGCCTTTACAAACAACAGCACATTATTCACAATCACTTAGAATAATCATCTATCATATCATTAAAGCTATAGGTAATCACAAACAATCATTTCAAGCCATGAATAGATCAAACTCTATGCAAGCTTGACTGGCTTTGCGTGCGCACAGTGAGGCTGTACAACAAACTTCCTTAAGCGACTCAGGTGTAAATAAGCCGTAGAATTACCTACCCTTCTAGAATGCCAAGCGTAGGTCAAATACAACATGAAAAAAGGTGAAAAAAGAGTGTCTAAGTAGTTTATATACAGTATACATAGCTCATGGGCTTAGGATAAAATGGTGTCATAGACTGTGATCATTAGTTTACTTGCCACAATAGATCTTACAACTACAGCTAAATAAGGAAAACATAGTCTGATACGCTATTTTCATTTGGCTCTAAAATCACCAAATGCAACCATTAGTTAGCGTTGTAGAAGAGGAAACCACTCTAGGGTACCAACCAACAAGATTACTTCCTATAAAGACCCATTAGCCATATAAGACTGCAGTCACAACTACCCCAACTGCGGCACGAGTTGGCCACACCCCTATGGCTTGTTGGCAAGTGCAAACCGACATCATGTAAAGCCATCACATCTTTAAACAAGTAATTCGGGGAAAATCGTCAGTGAATGTAACCAGACCTTCAACAAACTTTGATGTGCTGCAATCATGTAGGGTCATACAAGTGGCTGTGATTAAGTCCAGGGAAAGGGCAGTATGTTAGCCCGCTTTCTGTAGACAGAGTTGAGAAAGAAGGGGGAGGGTAATTTCTAGCTAAATATTGTAAGTATCCTCTACTATATTAGTTGTACAGTGTTTGGGTGAGAGACAATTCTACTCCATAAACTGAAACTTTCATTTTCACACCCCTTTTGGCAGCGGATCTAACTGCATATGACACAGTGACATACGACAACTGTGACAGATATGACATGCTTTTGGCAGCAACAGCAGTTGTTGACTGCATGCCATATGATGAGAGCATTGGGCGTATCTCAATCATGCTAGAAGCAGCACAAGTCAAACTTTGTTTTTTTATCCATTGTACTATTTATAAACTAGACTTTCATCATGTAGTCAACATCAACACCCTTCCTTTGTGAATGTTAAGCAATCAATGAGTATAATCAACCTCGATGGCTTATCATATAATACAACCATAGCTGACTGCTGCCTCCTTAATAAACAAATATCCCTGCTACTAGCTGTTTGTATTACCAACGTGACTGTATGGTCAGTGACTCACCATCCGTGCAGATTAAATATTTGCTGCAGTTTAATGAGAACATGTGCACTGGTTGGCTCTAGAATAGACTAGGTTGCTAATAACTATCAGTAAAGACACAGAGTCATTTAATGTTGTAGGGTACCATTGTTTATTGTTGTGTAGTGGATATAATGACTATAGAAAATGGATAGAAATTAATCACGAAGTTAGATAGCATAAAACTGATCAAATGTTAGTAAAATGTGTGCATGTCAAATATAGAGTGTAACCGACTTCCTTCTTGTTGCCCCCTCGGTGCCAGTTAAATTTCCGACAGGATGTGTTCAATAACAAAATTTTAGTCACACACCAAGGTCACTCTTACTGTATAAGAGGATCTGTTTCTGTAGGTACTCTCTCTACAGAAGGTTCCGGTGCAGCGAGTGTTCTTCTTTTCTTCCTGTAGACATACTTTGGTTTTGTTATGAACCTTTTCACTCTTCTCCATATTCTCTTCATCTTCACTTCATCATCAACCTAAAGTATAAGTGAATGAAATAGTTATATAATATATTGGTTAGGTAGAAGTTGTATTGTATGAATAACCATTTATATATATATTATATACTTACAATGTGTATGACATTTTGTGTTAGTAGAGAAGTTACTGGAGATCTGATAGCTTGTTCATTTAGTTCTTCTAGTATGAGTACAAGAATTCTGTTGGGTTGGTAGCAATGCTCCCCATCCACCATCTCATAACCTACAGATATCAGCTATGTACAGATGGCTGACACAAAGACTATAAAAAGCCTGTAAGTTACTAGTTAAACTCATCTGGTATAACAATACAAAGTTCTAGAGAACTCAACAGTTCCTCAATGCATCTTGTTTACCTGCTACAAGATCTGCTTCACTCAAACAACTTGGATTGGCCAGATAAGAATTAGTGAGTAGAATTATCACTTTTCTACTCGCTTCAATAGCTCTACATTTCTCTGTGTACTTGGGTGATCCCACAGCAGAGTCTCTGTCTACCACGTACAGTTTCACGTTCTACAAAAAAAGATGTGAAAATTTTGCTGCAATGCAGTGTTAGCACTTCAGGGAACAACAAACAACTAATAGACACTTTAGCGCCTGTCGACTTTTGTAGTGCGAATGAGTTGTTAATAAATACTTTAGTCAAACTTTAAAAATTGAAACACTACTGACAGTTTCATTGAAAATGTAAACTCACAGATCCATCAGTGCTGGTCTCAATTGCAGGAATGAGTTTGTCCACAACCCATTGGCTATCTCTATCACTTCTGGTATCGTATGATATGAATGCATCATACTCACATTTCTCATCAAATTCTACCTCTTTGAGTTTCTCAGCAACAGCTCTTGCTGTCACCTGAGGGTGCCTTAGATACCAGCGGTATTTGTATGTTGGAAGTGCTAAAAGTAGACTGAGCACCACAAAGGATAGAACTATCCCAGAGACTATTAGAGGGGTTCTTACATAGCAGAGGAAATGATTAGGTTTAAAGTTGAGAATTGGCGTTATGACATCTGGGGTTTCGGGTGTACTACAATTAAGGGACTTTACCTGCAAAATAACCTTTGATTTTTTAACCCAATTGGACAGATAGTTGTCACAAGTACATGTTAGTGGGTTTCCGGCAAGACCTAAGTGTTTAAGTCTTGTCATTCGAGTGTCAAATATTTGCAATAATTCTGGAGACAGAGTGGTGATTTGATTGTCTTGAAGGTACAACCCAACAATATTCTGCAGTCCATTAGATACTATAGCAGTACTAAAGACAGGTAAAATATTGGCGCTTAGATCTAAAGTAGACAGCCTTGGTAGTTTCCCGAAAGCATTATCTTCCAATGAGTGAATTTCATTGTTCGCAAGAATTAGTGTTCCAAGATCACTGAGTTCAGAGAGCCAGTCTGAGGTGAGAGATTTGATTTTGTTTTTTGACAAGTCCAGGTGCTGCAACTTGTGAAGTTGACCTATAGCTTGGAAGTTGGTGTATTGATTCTTTCCTATCAAGTTGTCTGCCAGCCAGAGCTTTATAAGTTCTGAGCAAAAGCTAATACCCGTTACATCTACTAAATTATTTTCTTCCATATGAAAGTAATTAAGTTTTGGCATCACTCTGCATAACTTTTCTCCATCTGTAGAAAATTGTGATAACCCATTCCTGTTTAGGGTTAAGGTCATAATAATTGACGAAATATTTTGAGAAATCCCAAAATCAGGGACTCTTTCTAAAACGTTGTCGTCCATATACAAAGTTTTCAAGTTGGGAAACGAAAGTAGAATACTTGATGCATTGTATGTAGGAATGTTAATTCCAACAGACATCAAATTCAAGTTTGTAAGTTTAGATGGTACATTACTTGTGTAAAGCTCCAACTGTCGAGGGCCTAACAAGTTTCCCGTAAGTTCGATATCCGCTGCATAAGGAATTGAGTTGAATGCACCACTCTCGACCAATGCAATGCCACTCCAGTGAAGCAATATTATTTTTATTTTAGCAAAACCGCTAAATATCTCTGGAGTTAAAACATTGCCAAAGATTTTGTCTCCGTAGCGACAATCAAACGTCGAGAGCCTTGTTAGTTTTTTAAGGCCAGCCAGCGTGACATTCGACATAATACAAGAATCATTGACATACTCCGTTGAGGCCCAGTTTCTGAAAGTTAAGTTGCTCAACTTGGGAGGCATGTTATGGAAAAGCTCTTCCGCCTTTGCGGGACATTCTTTGTAGGGCGAAACATTGTTTATAGCCAAACTTGAAAGATTCTTTAATGTGGACAAAATTTCTTGATCTCCAAGAAACAAAAGTGACTCACTCAAGTCAATGTTTTGAATATGCTCAAGAGGCTGGAGGTAGTCTTTGCTAACATTCTGGCAGAGTTCCACACTTTTCCCGTAGCGAGCAAGCCTTAGCTCCTGAAGCTTTGTCAGATTTGTAAAACCCGGAGTTATTGTTTCATTTACACACCCTTCCAATGGATTGTAGGAAAAGTCCATGCGCGTTATGTTTGATATTTGCGGAAAAATATTTTTTGGTATTGTTTGGAAATTATTTTTTGGTAAATTCAAATGTTGGAGCCTCTGAGTTTTACTGAAAAGTTGGTCTGGCAATGAGCTGAGTTTTCCATCTGAAATAGTCAACCATTTCAGATTTTGTTGCTGAACAAATGTGTTTTGAGCGATTGCAGCAATTTTGCCATTGATCTGTACGTCCTTGAGCCTGTTAAGACCATTAAACATATCAGCAGTCAGTTCTGCATCTGGACCTGTGTACGTAATTGTCAGATATCTCATCTTTGGATAGAGCCCTTTAGGAATCACCTGTTTTGGATCAGATGTTTCACAAATGGCCTCATCCTCACACATCAAACACTCCTCGATGGGGCACAGACCAGTGATACAAAGTCGTCTATCAGTTTCACACAATTTTTGGCCACTTGCTGCCATTGCAGCTGAAAAGCTGGTCACTAGCAGAAGGATATGTGACAGCTTCATCATGTCTCTTTAGCTCCTGTCAAACTCCTGTAAAGAATCAGGTAACAAGCTCATGAGATAATATGCATTACGTAAAGTAAAGTGCATGTAGGTTGTTACTCACCTTTGTGTAGCACAGACAGTTATCTTATGCTTAGACAGTGCTGACTGTTGCTGCCATCCATCTACAAGTGACAGTATGTCCACTAAGTTATAGTGTGTAGAGAGCTCGCTGGTTATGTTATGGTTTATTGCATGTGGTCTTGTTAATATATCAACAACGCCACTTAACTAGGCTCCGCCCATTCTGGCACCATCAATATTGAGAGCTCACAAATATTGAATAGCTTTCAATAATTACAATTCAGCGAACATGTGATGTTGGCTTCAATGTGCAGTGATCGCGCCTGCCAACTATTACATGTTGTTGACAGTTTTTAACTTCCTGCTTGGATTGTAGTACACATGGTAGTTGACAAGCCAAAATAGACAGCTGCTCTCCATATGGCCAGCTAGATGCATGTCACAGAAGTCTAGAGCTAAGTTCAGACATTTGTATTATTAGCTGGCCAGGCTTCTTGTGAGACCCATCAGCGGACTCAGCTGGAGATGGTTGTTGACTTATCAATACACGATATACTTAGAACACTGCACCACTCTTGTAATACAGACTTCTAACACCAAACACTATCGACTATAGTCCTATGAACTGACATATCTAAAATGAAGCAGCTAAACCCTCAACAAATAAAGCTATTCTTGACAACAACAATGTAAATCAAACTCAATTACTTTGAATCGGTGAATTAGCTCTGTAGATAATGTTAACCGGAAACATTACGTGAGAGTAATATTCATCAGCATGTATAACATTTCTGTTCTCATTGACATCAGGGGTTTTTGTTCCCTTTTATTGATGCACAGAGAGTGAGGTAACAACTGTGTCGGGGAAGAGAGAACTCTAACTGCTATGCACTCAGTAAACAACATCATCTATCATCTTTAGATTTATGTAGCAACAACATTCTGTATCTCTCTCAAGAACTCTTCACCAGTTTAAGTATGTTAAATATTGCAATGGATTCCGGTCTGGTTACCACGTACATCCATTAGGCTCGAGTATTATACCTTTCTCCAGAGGGGACACTGTACTGAATGACAGTGACAACTGTGCAGGGTAACCGAATTACCCGGTATGGCAAGAGCCCATGGCTCAGACAAACAATACAGCGTAGTGCTTGTGTAAGTGGCCATATTCTCAAGACAAAGTCCTAAAAGGTAATTATTCCTCTAGGGTGTTTGTGGCAAGACATGAGAATGAATGCAAAGATGATAACAAAACTCTCTCCTTTATTTAGCATATTATTAGCATTATTATATTATTAGAACTTATTAGCATATTCTATATAACAATAAGAGCACAGGAAGTTATCTATCCAATGCAGTGAATTATATAAATAACTAGCCAATCATACAATTAATAAGGGTTAAATAAATAAGGCGCCAAGTGGCTAAGGGAGGAGTCCTGTCTCCTACTGTCCAATCAGACTGTTCTACAGGGTCCCAAGGCTCTGGTTAGCTTGTGGTCCTGGTAACCGCAGATGTTAAGGTAGGTAGCTTCGGTTCCTGGCTTGGTGGAAAGTCCTAGCTGGTTTCGGAAGTCCTCAGCTATGGCAGCCATCTTATGCCGGCCCTGAGTCATCATACCGGCCCTGTAGAGGTCCCTACCAACCCTGTAGAGGTCACTACCGGCCCTGTACCGGCCCTGTATACTGTGCTACCGGCACAGCATCTCACCGATGGCTGTAGGTGCATTGCCAGCGCACTGAGTGGAGAAATGGTGGAGCAAACTCCCAGTTTACTGTGAACATTCACCAAAATCTACCACAATGTGCTTATACTTGCTAACAACAAGATAACAACATTAGCAGAAAGTGTATTCCAACGAAAGCGAAAGCTGAGAAACGTAGACCTCAGCGCTAACCATTTGCCAATATTCAACACATCCATAGTGTCAAATGAACTCTCTGAATTGTCTGGACTTTATTTACAGTCTAACCAGATTACTTCTATTTCTAAAGAACTGTTAAATATTTTTGGTACTCAACTTTCAAAACTGAAATATATTGGGCTTCTGGTATGACTTAGATAAATCATCTTCAAGAAAACAAATTCCAAACTTGCATTATTAAAACAAAAGTGACTTTCCTAACCAACACATATTATCAACTACAAGTATTACTGCTCTACATGAATTAATCACTCTGGCTATCATCAAGTAACAAGTCCTGTTGTTTATTCAATTTGCAGAAAGCTGTATTCATCACCAGCGAGTACATTGAAATGCCTTGCGGACTTTGCTTCTCAATCATTATGAGGAAGTATTCATACAAGCATAGGTTGCTGGCTTTTTAACCGCGTGAGAAACACTCAGTTTACAAAGCTTGAAAGGTTCACGAATGACTACAGTAAACAATTTTAGCTAAGGTGTTTATGTAAACCAGCGCACTTAATCTGTGCTATTCATCCCCTTTAGAGTCAGTCACACAAAGAGTTCATACAAATCATTTGTTAACAATGATAGCAAAGGAAGGCAGGTGAACCTATGGATTTGAGTATTCAGGCCAAGCAAGATCAAAGATAAACAAGTCTCTAGGCTACTGACTAGCTGTTTATGAAACTGGTGCTTGAATATAAACGATGTAGCACTTTTCTACAGCAAATTGTAAAAATTTCCATATTGGAACATCTCTGTACTGTTTGACTAAAACTGCTACGAAGTTTGTTAAATTTGGCACTAATTCACATGTGAAGTTGAATTACTGCACGTCATAATCATACCAAATATCCCAAATTTAAACCCCCTGTCTAATATGATAGATCGTCTCCTCCTATAAAAAGCTGCTGTCCAGATGCTTTCAAATCATATTTGGGATTTGTCCTCTATAAGGAGGCAACTCCCGAAACACTGGGATGGGGTGGGGTAGGGTAGAATCGTTGATAGCTGAAATGTACAAACGGTAAAAGAGGATGTTGATTGGGATCGGTGAGATATATCTGGAAGTGTCAGTAATATATAACAAGAAACAAGCCACATCTCTTCGATGAGATTATACTTGTGTCACCTCCATCATTCTGTATAATCAATGACATAGCTATACATTTAACAGAATAACTGTTGGAACTGATCAGGCAGCTTGGAATTATCATCTATTTGTGTTGTTTGGAAGGAGAAGATAACTTTGATTTGAAGTTTCAGTGTAATTGTAAATGTTTAGTTAATTGATTACTAGGTGCATTTCATAGAAAACTGTGTGATGTCACTAGATGTACTTGTGTGATGTCACCAGATGTACTTGTGTGATGTCACTATATGTACTTGTGTGATGTCACCAGATGTACTTGTGTGATGTCACCAGATGTACTTGTGTGATGTCACTAGATGTACTTGTGTGATGTCACTAGATGTACTTGTGTGATGTCACCAGATGTACTTGTGTGATGTCACTATATGTACTTGTGTGATGTCACTATATGTACTTGTGTGATGTCACCAGATGTACTTGTGTGATGTCACTATATGTACTTGTGTGATGTCACCAGATGTACTTGTGTGATGTCACCAGATGTACTTGTGTGATGTCACTATATGTACTTGTGTGATGTCACCAGATGTACTTGTGTGATGTCACCAGATGTACTTGTGTGATGTCACTATATGTACTTGTGTGATGTCACCAGATGTACTTGTGTGATGTCACTATATGTACTTGTGTGATGTCACTAGATGTACTTGTGTGATGTCACTAGATGTACTTGTGTGTTGTCACTATATCTACTTGTGTGATGTCACTAGATGTACTTGTGTGATGTCACTAGATGTACTTGTGTGATGTCATCATGTACTTGTGTGATGTCACTAGATGTACTTGTGTGATGTCACTATATGTACTTGCGTGATGTCACTATATGTACTTGCGTGATGTCACTATATGTACTTGCGTGATGTCACTATATGTACTTGTGTGATGTCACTAGATGTACTTGTGTGTTGTCACTATATGTACTTGTGTGATGTCACCAGATGTACTTGTGTGATGTCACTAGATGTACTTGTGTGATGTCACTATATGTACTTGTGTGATGTCACTATATGTACTTGTGTGATGTCACCAGATGTACTTGTGTGATGTCACCAGATGTACTTGTGTGATGTCATCAGATGTACTTGTGTGATGTCACTAGATGTACTTGTGTGATGTCACTAGATGTACTTGTGTGATGTCACTAGATGTACTTGTGTGATGTCACTATATGTACTTGTGTGATGTCACTATATGTACTTGTGTGATGTCCCCAGATGTACTTGTGTGATGTCACTAGGTGTACTTGTGTGATGTCACTAGGTGTACTTGTGTGATGTCACTAGGTGTACTTGTGTGATGTCATCAGATGTACTTGTGTCATGTCATTAGTTGTACTAGTGTGATATACGCAAACAGCCTTTTGCTTGCCCAGTTAATGTATAGTGTCCACATTTTACATTCATAAAGTGCGAGGTATAGCTGCCATTTACTGAATATTAGAGCTATGCACACTTTGTCTAAGAATCGTAAATCTTGCCACTACTTTGATGCCATATCTGCGAAAATTAATGTAATTTCTATAAACGAAAAACCTGCAATTTTATTGCAAAAGGTTTTTTAACGATCAATTTTTTTACCAGCCCAATGTAAAGTTGTGAATGAATTAATGGATGTACTACATTTTACATTCACTAGAATTATCAGTTACAGAACCAAAGCCACATGCTATGCTAGCCACAAGTATAGCTAGCCACAAGTATAGCTAGCCACATGCTATGCTAGCCACAAGTATAGCTAGCCACATGCTATGCTAGCCACAAGTATAGCTAGCCACAAGTATAGCTAGCCACAAGTATAGCTAGCCACAAGTATAGCTAGCCACAAGTATAGCTAGCCACAAATATAGCTAGCCACAAGTATAGCTAGCCACAAGTATAGCTAGCCACAAGTATAGCTAGCCGCAAGTATAGTTAGCCACAAGTATAGCTAGCCACAAGTATAGCTAGCCACAAGTATAGCTAGCCACAAGTATAGCTAGCCACATGCTATGCTAGCCACAAGTATAGCTGTGGTACTAATAAAACAAAACCTATAACTTCCTTGTAAATTGTTATCGACAGCGCCCATCACAGTATTGTCTGCTTTTTGTAATACATACTGCTATGGTGATCAACTTTCTCAGAAAACAGGAAAAAGCTGAAAAAGACAAAAATGCGAGGACTTCTGCAATAACATGTACAGATTCTTATCAACAAATCGATGAGGGCACATGCACTCTACTGTCGTGGTTCACTGCAATTGTCATGTGTGGTTAGCAACAGATTAGACTTGGCATGTTTGCTTACTTAAACAAGCTCAACTGTTCTGTATTATGCGTCTAGAAAATCAATCAAACATTCTAATAAATCTTTTTTGCACAATTTATTAAACAACTTAGAGTGATAACATATGACATTTTACAAATGCAATTCACGCTCTCGGGCAACCTAATGTGGATATTTGCTTCTGATGCTTATACATATAGCATAACCAAGTACAAGTTTCCCATGATATATTTTAGAAGGAGTGGTCATGGAGTGTACTTTTGTAGAAATCCCACTCACTGGATACATGGGTCAGTTTCTGTAGGTCCACTCTCTACAGAAGGTTCTGGTGCAGCAAGTGTTCTTCTTTTCTTCCTGTAGACATACTTTGGTTTTGTTATGAACCTTTTCACCCTTCTCCATATTCTCTTCATCTTCACTTCATCATCAACCTAAAGTATAAGTGAATGAAGTAGTTATATAATATATTGGTTAGGTAGAAGTTGTATTGTATGAGTAACCATTTATATATATATTATATACTTACAATGGGTATGACATTTTGTGTTAGTAGAGAAGTTACTGGAGATCTGATAGCTTGTTCATTTAGTTCTTCTAGTATGAGTACAAGAATTCTGTTGGGTTGGTAGCAATGCTCCCCATCCACCATCTCATAACCTACAGATATCGGCTATGTACATATGACTGACTCAAGGGTTATAAGGAGTTTGTAAGTTACTAGCTAAACTCATCTGGTATAACGATACAAAGTTCTAGAGAGCTCAACAGTTTCCCAATACATCTTGTTTACCTGCCACAAGATCAGCTTCACTCAAACAACTTGGATTGGCCAGATAAGAATTAGTGAGTAGAATTATCACTTTTCTACTAGCTTCAATAGCTCTACATTTCTCTGTGTACTTAGGTGACCCAACAGCAGAATCCCTGTCCACCACATATAACCTCAGGTTCTGTAATGAGCTATCTTTCATCATTGAGCAATGTACTTCTGTTTACTTGACAGATAATGCACTCAATAAGTGGTAGTTTAGAAAGAGGAAGAAAAGGAAAACAAATAATAGGTAGCCGATGAATATGACAATGAATGATAATGGCAGTAACCTAGAATCAGAGAGATCATGAGAAATGTGTATAGTATATGAGCAAAGATGGTAGATGAATGTTCTTACTGATTGGATCTTTGAATCTGCACCAGAAATGTTCTCAATTGCAGGAATAAGCTTGTTTACAACCCACTGGCTATCTGTATCACTTCTGGTATCATATGATATGAATGCATCATACTCACATTTCTCATCAAATTCTACTTCTTTGAGTTTCTCAGCAACAGCTCTTGCTGTAACCTGAGGATGTCTTAGATACCAGCGGTATTTGTATGCTGGCAAAGCTAAGACTAGACTAAGGACCACAAATGACAGAACTATTCCAGAGATTGTTAGAGAGGTTTTTATGTAACAAATAAAATGATCGGGTGAAAAGTTCAAAACTTTGGTTGTTACATCTGGGTTCTCCGGTGTGCTGCAAGTCAAGTCCTTCACTTGTATGATATATGTAGCTCTCTTGGCCCACTCGGAGAGGTAGTTGTCACAAGTACATGTCAACGGATTTCCCAGAAGTCCAACATATCTCAGATTTGAAAGTTGAGTATCAAAAATATTTAACAGTTCTTTAGAAATAGTAGTAATCTGATTAGACTGTAAGTATAGTCCAGTCAACTCAGAGAGTCCGTTTGACACTATGGATGTGTTGAATATTGGTAAATGATTCGCACTGAGGTCTAGGTTCTTTAATTGTGGAGTTCTTTGGAATACAGTATCTGCTAAAGTTGTTATTTGGTTATTAGCCAAAACCAGTGTTTGAAGAAGACTTAGATTGGTGAATAGTTCTGGAGAGAGATACAGAATGTTATTACTGGACAAGTCTAAATATGCCAAATGATGAAGCTGTCCAAGTGCGTTAAAGTTAACATTCTGATTGTCTCCTACACGGTTGTTACCTAACTCTATGTGTGCCATTATTGGGCAAGCACTAAAACCAGTTATGTCAATAAGGAAATTTTTTTCAGCGCTAAACTTGTTCAACAAAGGCATAACGGAACATAAGTTTCTTCCTTCTTCTTCTGAGAAGTGAGTTATTCTATTGTTGTCCAAAGTCAACCTAGTAATGTTTGATGTGACATTCTGGGAAAAACCGAAGTCAGGAATGCCTTCGAGATAATTATCATCCATATATAATGTCTTTAGGTTAGGAAATGAAATCAGCACTCTCATGGCTTTATATATTAGAGTGTGAATTTTAACTGAGTTGACATTTAGATTTGCCACCTTAGACGGTACGTCACTTGTGTACAGCTCCAATTCTCTCATGCCCAATAGATTTCCTGCAAGCTCAATATCTGACGCTTTCGCCAAGGAATTGAAGGCACCACTTTCTATCAATCCAATACCGCAATAGTGAAGAAATAATATTTTAATTTTTGGGAAACCAGTAAATATGGATGTCGTGAGAACGTTACCAAAAATTTTGTCCCCATAGCGACAGTCAAACAGAGACAATTTCTTCAGTTTTTTCAAACCAACCAAAGTCTTGTTTGTCATCACACAAGATGCATTAACATAGTCTGTTGACACCCAGTTACGGAAAGTCAAATTGCTCAACTTTGGAGGCATATTATGAAACAGTTCTTCCGCTTTTGCAGGACATTCTTTGTAGGGTGACACATGGTCTATGGCCAAGTTCTGGAGATTTTTGAAGTTCAACAGAATTCTTTGGTCTCCAAAGAACAGGAGAGATTCACTCAAGTCCAAAACTGTTATGTGTTGAATAGGCTGTAGATAGTCCTTGCTGATGTTCTGACAACGTTGCATGCTAGTGCCATACCCAGATAGCCTCAGTTCATTGAGCTTAGTTAAACTCGCAAACTCTGGTGCGATAGTAGCATTTTCACAGCTGGCTAAAGGGTTGTAGGAAAAGTCCATGCGTTCAATGTTTGGTATCTGCTTAAAAATGTTAGTTGGAATTTTGGCAAAACGGTTTTTAGGCAGATTTAAATGTAAAAGCCTTTGACTGCTGTTAAAGAGCTGGTTTGGCAATGCCTGCAGTTTACCACTAGATATGGTCAACCACTTTAGGTTCCACAGCTTAGCAAAAGTGTTTGGTCTGAGCGATGTGATATTTCCACTAATTTCAATGTTTTTCAAACCAAATAGAGTATCAAACATTTCAGGGGTAAGTTCAGCATCTGGTCCAGAGTACGTGAGTTTTAGGTACTTTGTCTCTGGCCCAAGTCCGTGAGGGATCACCTGATTAGGACTTGAAGTTTCACAAACAGCAGTTTTGTCACATTTTAAGCATTCAGTCACAGAGCAAATGCCAGTGAAACACAGTTTCTGGTTGGAATCGCACAGCTTCTGACCATATTCTGAGTGGAGGGTCGGTAGAATCAAAAATAGAAGCTGGAAATGAAGGAAAGACATCACCATCAGCTTCTGAAACATACAAAACCACAGTTGATGCACTCACTTAATCAAGGAGTTTTAAGCTGCGTTTAAACGCAAGCAACTGTGTCTCCGTCTTATTTGATGGTAGCAGACGCAGTCGCAAGTTGCCATTACCCAGTTGCCACATATGCAATTTGTGAGTTTACAACTTTGGAGTTACCCAGTCATCGTAGCTAATATATAATTTAAGTGCGTTCCTCCTCATACAGTCGAGTTGATGAGTTGAGAATTAATTACAGGGTGGCCTTCACACCTTTCTGAATTAAAAAAATAACTACATAGCTGTGTTCAGCATACTCTCTTTGACTATGCTACCAATTTTTAAAGTTGTAAACCTACTGGAGCCTTCACAATAGGCTGGCAAGTAACATCATCTCTAGCTGCCACTTGAAAAACAATCTTTTGCAAAACCTATGAAACGTGACGTCACGCCGCCGGTGTGCATTTGTTATTGTCACGTGAGCGCGCTATATGTTTAATGTAATGGCCACCAATGCAACGCGTAAAACACTCACTAATAGGCGCCAGTTTAAAAGAGATTATAGCCAGTTTTAAACCCTTAATTGATCAAATCATTTCATGGGGCTTGTTCTTCAACACCCACAATTTGACGCTATTATGTTGAATTGTTGTGTACTCAGCCTGAATTGGCACAATTTAGCTTATTAGTGGCAGTATTAACGGCACTGAGTGGCGGGTGATTTGGTGTGAAGGTCATTTTGCTATGTCCTTGACTTGATCACTAGCAACAGTATCTATCAACTATTGTTGTTGGTTCTTATCTCGTTATCATGAACAAAGAACAACAATGATGATGATGGTTCATATAATCATCATCATTGGAAAGAACTTTTATTTATTAATAAAATACAATAATGTTAAATATTTATAATAATAATATTAATTAATTATTTCAATCAATTCATTGGCTGCTCATTCTTGAATGGAGTCAGTGTGTGTATGTAATTGACTTACACGTTACAAATAAGAGATACTGTGAGGGACGCTAGTACTCTCCCTATTTTATTATTATTATTTCATACTCCCTAAGACATTCTCTCACTTATTATTACTCCGTGAGACATTATCTCGTAATTACTGTCTAAGCCTATATCTCATTGTCCGTATTCCTTTGTGTACGATTTAAGCCATTAACTCACTCACTGTCTACGTTACATCTCAATATCTACTCGCTACGCATTGTATACGTCTGTGTATAGTTCTATTGTTTGTATGTATCCACGATACCAGAGTCTATTTCAGTGCGTTCTATCTTGTACACCAAATAATTATTTACTACATGTTATACTTTTTCCACGATTTTTAATTATTGCAATTGGGTGCTGACTGTAAGGGCAAGGCGTGGCTTGTACCAATATTTTTGCTCAGGCGTGGTTTGTAATGTGTACCCGCCTTCCCTGTATTTAAACTGATGTAAGCATAATAAAAATCAGAGTTAGCCTGACTCTCAGAAGAATCTCTCTCTCTTGAAGCAAGCACTACTAGGAGCAACAAAACTACAAGCGCTGACCTGGTCGACTGTTAGCAAGCACGAAGCTAAGTGGAAAGTGAGAACGGTTCGCCCTATCACTGTGTATACCCTCACCTGAGGTGAGGATTACAACGCAACGCTTAGTGCCCTAATAGTTCGACATATCAAATTCGGATTCGGGGAATCCAACAAGCTAGTCAAACAATAATTGCAGGAAGTTATTGTCGATCTCGACTGAGTCCAGATTCGGCTACGAAACTTCAGCATAATTATTGTCGGAGCACAGTTCGAAACAAACTATAAACTAGACAAGTAATTCCTGAGGAATTAATGTCAAAGCACAGTTCGAAACAAACTATAAACTAGACAATAATTTACAATTATTGTCGGGCCTTGTAAGGGTTCGGACACAGCAAATAATTACCAGATAATTATTGCACTCACTCCACACCAGATTCGGCCGCACGCAAACAATAATAAGCATATTATTGAGCACTGACTTAGGGTCGAACAGAACATATCGGGAGAGTGTACAGGTGGCTACCACCCAGACACGAAATCCTGTACAATACTTGTCTAGAATGTTGATCAACAGAGATGATATGATTAAAGAGAGTGAAGGTTTGTAAAGTTTACTACAAGGCTTGTGTTATAGTGGCAGGCGAGTAATTGATCCTAAATCAGTTGATTTGTTGTTGCGGCAGTTGATATTAGCGCAGTCGCTAGACTAGCTGTAAAGCATTCACTGAGCAAGCACGGGTAGCCAAGCATGCCGCGCTAGTAATCACATACTTGGGCAGTAAGCTATGGACTTTGGTCCCGAGGTTATTGATCGTACCCCCAAATGGTTTGTTGGTCTATTGGCTAACCAAAAGTAATTAATTACGACTCGCTATAAAAACAAATGCACACCGGCGGCGTGACGTCACGTTTCATAGGGTTTGCAAAAGATTGTTTTTCAAGTGGCAGCTAGAGATGATGTTACTTGCCAGCCTATTGTGAAGGCTCCAGTAGGTTTACAACTTTAAAAATTGGTAGCATAGTCAAGGAGAGTATGCTGAATGCAGCTATGTAGTTATTTTTTTAATTCAAAAAGGTGTGAAGGACACCCTTTAATGGTTTTCCCCCGGTTTTCCACCAGGTAGTAGTTTTCTATGCATTGAAAAGTTGTTTTTATTTACCTATAATATGAAATTTAGATTTACATGCACAAATTGTAATTGATATTAAAATTAGATAACAATTTGAAGCAAGTCTGATTTTTTTTGCGTCCAAAATAATTATAATTACTCCAAATATGAATTAATTTTTACTATTAAAGACACAGAGATTGATTTGATTGATTAAAATAAATAATAATGATTTATTTATTTGTTTAATATTCATAATCTTACAATCTTACAACAATCTTGGTTTACATGATATCCAGCTTTGAGTAAACAAAATATTGGAGCTGCTACATAAAGCTGTAATGGATTCTGGTCTGTTACCACGGACATCCATTAGTCTCGAGTATTGTACCTCTCTCCAGAGGGGACACTGTCCTGAATGACAGTGACAACTGTGCAGGGTAACCGAATTACCCGGTAAGGCAAGAGCCCATGGCTCAAACAAACAGTACAGCGTAGTGCTTGTATAAGTGGCTATATTCTCTATGATAGTCCTGAGGGTAATTATTCCTCTAGGGTTGGCAATGTGAGAATGAATGCAATGGATATATAAAATGTCTCTCATTTTATAGGAGAGCTCACAGATATCAAACATATAACAGTGATAGCACAGGAAACAGATTAGCCAATACAATTGATCATATAAATAAGTAGCCAATCAACAATGCAATATGGTTAAATAGGGGAGGTGCCAAGTGGCTAAGGGCGGAGTCCTTTTTCCTTATTGTCCCATCAGTAGTCCTGCAAGGCTCCCAGGCTGTATATAGAGTAGGGTCCAAGAAGTAGGCAATCTAGGGGTAGGTACTTCCTGTTCCTGACCTTGACTGAGCTCCCACATACTTTTGAAGATCCTCACCTATGTCGGCCATCTTGTGCCGGCCCGGTACAGCTATACCGGGTCGGTAGGGGTCAATACCGGCCCTGCAGGGGTCACTACCGGCCCTGTACACTATGCCACCGGCACAGTAGGACTTTCCACCCAAACAGCTGTTAACCGAACGCTGTGGGTCAAAGTCTAGCGCATTGTCTAGAGTAAACGACCTGTTCACTACTAGTGTGCATCAAAATCTACCTCTCTCCATTAAAGTCATAGCCTGGCTTTAATAAAAGAATATCAAGAGCAGATATGTGTGGGGATAACACCTGTACCCAGATTATATATATTTGTATAACGTGTACAGATATATAATATAGCAAACGGGAGTATATATGGAATAATATATATAGTCCGGCGTCTCATCTAGAAGAGAGCGCCCCTCAGGCTGGTGGCTTGCAGTCGCAGCCGTTCAACCTCTGTGGTGATAAGCCATGCCTCGGACTTGGCCACCGTAGCCTGTTCCTCAGACAGAGTCTGGTTAATCAATAACCTCCGCAGCTCTCCAAGCTGCTGCTCGAGAGCAGTGACATGCTCCTCTATGTGTGTGGCCAAACGGTCACTGTGCTGTAGGAAGTGGCGCGAAGGCCTAGGTACTTCCACTTTGCTTGGCTTGGTGCTGGCAACTTCTGGTTCTGGCAAGCAAGTTGCGCTGGGTGGACTGGCCGCCCGCTTAGGTATTCGGTACCCCGATAGAGTTGGTGCAGGCTTGCCCCTGCTGTCAACCTTCTTCTTGGGTTCCTCTCTGCGTACTGGAGATCCCAGTCGCTTCCTTACAGGCACCCTGGGAGCTGGTTCCCCTTGGTGCGTGGGTTGGCATCGCCTGAACTTAGGTGCACTGTTCCATCTAATGAACTCACAGAAGCGGGTGTAGCTCGGGCGATCAACTGTGTAGATTATCCCCGTCTTCTGGTAGTGGACGGCATCTCCTGGTGCGCCGAATTTACTCTGATGCGAGTACGCAGCATCGCGGCTTTCGCTCGCATAGTGGCATCGGCAGTAGTGCCTCTGATAATGCTGCAGAGTGTGCACTCTCAGCTGCCGAGTATTTCTGGCTCGGTGAATGCACCTAATACAAGTGTAATCCGTTGCCTCCTGCATCAGGTGTTCCACCCGCTCCACAGTCTCTGTGGTGATCCAGCGCAGCATGCGCCATCTTGTTGGGTTTCTCCTGCCATCCTTCTTCCATGAGGTGGTCGGCTCGTCTTCCAAGGTAGGCGTCACAGGAACTGGCACCTTCTCCTCTGCCTCCTCCTCTGCAGGAGGGCTGGGCGCTTGCACCAACCGTATGGTGAGCGTGAGTGGGAGCGGGAGTCTACAACAACAGGTGCATGATGAACTTTATGCAACATGTTAATGGGCTGCCTGTATTGCAGCGGGGCTTGCTGTACGATAGTGTCATGTATGGGTGAGAGCAGTGGCCCTGGTAGTTTTAGTGCCGACAGAACTTTCCGTTTCTCATCTTTAGGGGACCGCCGTTCCTTTTCTAAGGAAAGCCAGCGCCTCTTCTCCTCTTCCCACTGTACCGTGGGGGTGCAAGCAACATCCCGTGCCGGGGTGTGGTGCACTGTTCTGTGTGGCACTAAGGTTGGTGGTGAAGAGGTCATGGGACGTTCACCTTTAGCTGCCACCACAGGCTTTCTCTTCCGGTAAGCTCTACAAGGGTAACTATTGCCTTGTAACCTTTCAGTCTCTCTTGACTGAATCTCTGGAGGACCCCGGGCCGGTACAGGGTTGCCCCGGGCCGGTATAGAGGTGCTCCGGGCCGGTAGGGAGTCATCCCGGGCCGGCAGGTAGGCAGCATCAAGTGGTGGGCACTTGATCTCCCTCTCTTTTTTATCTACTGCCCTTATGAGGGTGTCAGCAGTCCCAACTTGTGGAAAAACGAATACTCTACTGTCACCAGCGCGTGGTGAGTCTAGAGGTACAGGTTTAGCATAGCTAGGCGGGCTACCATTCCGTAGTGCTAACGGATCTCGTGGTGTGCAGTTCTCAAATAACCATTTTGAAAATGCAGCATTTAATCGCTCACCCTCTTTCTCTGCTAGCTTGACCTCCTTCTCCTTCTCTACCTTGGTATACAGCTCCGCTGTTGGCATCGCTTCCAGTTCTGTCTCCAACTGGGTAGGTGGGTAGTCCTCCAGATCTAGCAATAGATCTTCTGCGTCGTTAAGCTCAAGACGATGGTTAGCCATCTAATCGGTAGGTGTTCCTTCTCCTGTGTCTTTCGTGGGTATGAGTGGCTTCTTGAAGCTGCAGAGTTGTTCACAACTCTGACTCACTCCGTCTGGCTCCACAGGAAGTGTTTGGGTACTGGGGGTTTTTGGCCACTTCTCCAATTTCTTTCGACGGTCAGCTACAGTAATTCTGTTCACTGGAGGTTGTCGGGGAGTTCCTGGGGATTCTTTAGAAGCTAAGCATGATGCGGTTCGCACCTCCCTTGCAGTCTTTTTGAGTCTGTTTACTGCTTTCCTTGCCTTTCCACTGGGCGGGTGGTGGTAATTCCCATCTAGACACAGTTGAGTGCTCTCATAGCCTGCCTCTGTGTTGTGCTTGCTTGCTTCATCTCTGCATCTTTTAACAGAGGGTTGATAGTCGAAGGGCAGCTGCCTCTCTCCAGCAGCAGGGCTCCCTTCTCCCCAGCGCAGGGGCGTAGCCAGCGGGGGGGGGGGGGGGGAAACACTGTTTTGCCTCTAGCTCCTACAGTTGTTGTCCAATCCGGCTCAAATCTTTTGCCATCTGCCTGTGGCGGGGGCTCTTCACAGCCTGGTGCATTCCACCTGTAGTTCTCTCTACAGTGGGTGGTTGTATGGGGACGCCCTCTTCTTTAGGGGGGCAAGGGGGGTTCTCTGTCAGCTCTGCTTGCGTTAGACGGACATTATCATTAAGTGGCCGTCCGTGCTTGTCCGTACAAGGTAGCACATGTCCATCTATGATGACATTGGAGTCTGGAAACTGCAGGGCACACTCGTGTAAGGTGAGGAACGGCATGCCAATAATAGCATCTTCATTAATGTCACTAATGACGAAGTTAGCCCTAGTTCTCAGTCCACGAAGCTGCAAGTTCACTTGCAGTGTACCGTAAAAGGGGATCCTAGATCCGTCAGCCATGAGTCCATGCGCCTCACTGCGCTGCAATGTGTTCTTCACTGACTGGCAGTTGCTGGTACAGATGTTTTGACAACAAGTTGGTTGTGCAGCCTGTGTCAATTAACAGGGAGGCTGGTCTACCGGCTAACCTTCCAGCCAGGAAGTAGCTGGCCTGGTAAGGTCGCTCCAAAGGTGGCGCTGCCGTTTGTGTTCTCCTGGGGAGTTGTTCACTCATCAGAGTTACAGGACTAAAAGGGGTTTGGTGAGCTATCCGGCTACTGTCAGTCTGCGTTCTCCTGGGGGGTTGTCCACTCTTTCCTACAGTTCCAGGACTGAAAGGGGGTCTGTGAGCTATCCGGCTGTCATCAGCGGGCGTCTGTGCTCTCTTGGGGGGTTGGCCACTCTTTCCTAGAGTTCTAGGACTGTATGGGGTGTCAGGAGTTGTCCAGCTGCAGTCAGCGGGTGTTGGTGCTCTCTTGGGGGGTTTTCCACTCTTTCCTAGAGTTCCAGGACTGTATGGGGTATCAGGAGTTGTTTGGCTTGTCCAGTGGTGGTTGATTGCTGTCTGTAGTGTCTTGGGGGTTGTCCACTCGCCTTCTGAGTTACAGGACTATAAGGGGTCTTGGGAGTTGTCCGGCTTGCCCAGCTGCAATCAGCTGCCGGTGGCGCTACTGCGGGCGCCGGCCGTTTCCCGTCTGTCTGGGGGTGTCTGTAAATCAAACTGGGCGCTGAGTTTGGGGGCAGGTGCCCATCATGTGGCCTGGTTGTCCGCAGCCCCAGCAGCGTGTTGTAGGTGCTGTCTCCAATTGCGGAGAGGGAGCTGCTTGTCTGGCCGCTCTTAGCCACCATATCTCTTCCGTTAAGAGCTTCAGGCTGTCCATAACTGTTGTCATGGGATCCGGTATGGCAGGTGTGGGAGTGTGGTGTGTCTGCTGCACTGCAGTAGTGGTGGAGACACGTTGGGACAGGCTCTTGGCAACCGTTCTCATCCATTCCTCTTCCTCCTCGTCGGCATTCTCTTCCAACACCCGTATATGAGCCTGGCGCTCTTCAAATGGTGCCTTTATCTGCATGTACTCGTTGCCGGCCCTGACTGCTTCAGCTATGTCAACGGGCTGCATGGCCAACAAGTGTCTCTGCAGGTAAGCGTTTCCGACTGTGGTGCTGAAGATATCCAGCATCATCCTCTGCATGGGTCGGTGAGGCAGATCAGCATATGCAACACGCACTAGGCGCTCTACTTCACTTGCATGCTCTTGGAGCGACGTCTTGTGTTGGCGGCATAGGCTGGTCAGCCGGGACATAGCTTCCCTTGGTGTTAGCCCAAAACGTGCTCATAGTGCAGTAAATATACCCTGCAGATGTGGAGGCTTTCCACAGTCCAATGCTTTACCTCGTAATGCATCTCTCAAGTACAACATGGCCGTGTTCTCCACCCAATCATTCATTTCTGCTACTTCCACAAATCTAGTGATAAAGTATTCGACGTCTCCTTCACCGTCGAACTTTGGAGCCTTTAAAGTAGCTGGTGCATTGCCTTGGTTGGGCCTCATCATAGCCGTCAATGCTTTGGTCAATCTGTCAATTGCTGTAGCTTCTGGGTTGCCAGCGGGTGCTCGACCGGCGCTGCGTGCTCTCTGGGTGGCCATCCTTTGCAGATAGAGGAGTGATCTCAACTCAGATCTAAGAAATGGTCAGTACAACTGGATCCCGGGCCGGTATGGGTGAGATCCGGGCCGGTATCTGTGTTTCCAGTGGCTCTAGCAGATCTAGGGGTTGGTACAATGGATACTGTGGCAGTATCTGGCACTCCGTCGCTTGTAACAACCGTTACGAAACTTCTTGTACTGCTGCAGGGCGGAGCAAGATCTACGAGCCTACAGGCAGTAGTGTAGGGACACTGTAAATGGATACAGTGCCGGGGTCACTGTTACCAGCTGAGTAGCACCCAAGCTGAATAACCTTTGGTAGCTGAGTCTGTATAGCTGATACGCGACTCTCTCTTCTTTCTGCACAGTGCCGGTATCTCTATGTCCAGGGCGGAGCGAACTCTACGAGCCTGTAGAAGATACGGTAGCGTCTGTACTGGACTGCTGCAAACGGAGCAAGCTCTACGGTTGATGCAGACAGCCTTTAGTAGGTGATACTGTGCCGGTATAGCTGCTGCTGGCGAAGGGCCTCAACGAGCCTGCAGAGAAATCCGGTAGTATCTTGTGTCAATTGTTTCTTCAGATCTACTACTTTGGTAGATCAATTTTCTTCTCCTCTCTGCAGATCTACACCCGGCAGATCACTTCTCCTTCTTCAGTGGTAGCTGGCCTGCAGTGCATTCGCAGGGCCAGAGGGTAGCGTGAAAGAGTACAGCGTGGGAAGGTACCGTTTATCCCACCGCTGCCACCAATGTAATGGATTTCTGTCTGTTACCACGGACATCCACTAGTCTCGAGTATTGTACCTCTCTCCAGAGGGGACACTGTGCTGAATGACAGTGACAACTGTGCAGGGTAACCGAATTACCCAGTAAGGCAAGAGCCCATGGCTCAAACAAACAGTACAGTGCAGTACAGTACAGTGCTTGTATAAGTGGCTATATTCTCTATGATAGTCCTGAGGGTAATTATTCCTCTAGGGTTGGCAATGTGAAAATGAATGCAATGGATATATAAAATGTCTCTCCTTTTATAGGAGAGCTCACAGGTATCAAACATATAACAGTGATAGCACAGGAAACAGATTAGCCAATACAATTGATCATATAAATAAGTAGCCAATCAACAATGCAATATGGTTAAATAGGGGAAGTGCCAAGTGGCTAAGGGCGGAGTCCTTTTTCCTTATTGTCCAATCAGTAGTCCTGCAAGGCTCCCAGGCTGTATATAGAGTAGGGTCCATGAAGTTGGCAATCTAGGGGTAGGTACTTCCTGTTCCTGACCTTGACTGAGCTCCTAAATACTTTTGAAGATCCTCATCTATGTCGGCCATCTTGTGCCGGCCCGGTACAGCTATACCGGGTCGGTAGGGGGTCAATACCGGCCCTGCAGGGGTCACTACCGGCCCTGTACACTATGCCACCGGCACAGTAGGACTTTCCACCCAAACAGCTGTTAACCGACCGCTGTGGGTCAAAGTCTAGCGCATTGTCTCGCAAGGTTCTAGAGTAAACGACCTGTTCACTACTAGTGTGCATCAAAATCTACCACAAAGCAACACAGTTGGTTTAATGGTGTCAGGTGGCTATAAAATTCCTGCAATTTGACCCCGAACTCGATACTGCTGGGTTGCTGCTTTTCAGCCTGTGACAACCCTGCGTCTCCACCAAAAGTTGCACAAATTTTCTGCGACAAAAAGATAAACATCACGTCACAGAAATTCACCTTGTGTATACACTGGCATTCAGATCACAGAATTCTTCAACGCAATTAAAGTTAAAAAGAACTAACTGGGTGTTCGAAGGCTAAATCACAATCATAAAGTTTAATACTTATGAAATGGACATAGACTATAAATAACAGACTTTTATTCCTCATAACAAGTTGACGTACAACCCATAGCATAGACTTATGCATAATAACCGCTAAGGTTCTGGTATTGTTGACTACAACAAGATTTGTGAAAGCAGATGTATCAAGTAGGCATACAAGGGAATGGCTGTGTTGTGTAGGAGTACAAGGGAATGACTGTATTGTGTAGGAGTACAAGGGAATGACTGTATTGTGTAGAAGTACAAGGGAATGACTGTATTGTGTAGGAGTACAAGGGAATGGCTGTATTGTGTAGAAGTACAAGGGAATGACTGTATTGTGTAGGAGTACAAGGAAATGACTGTAATATGTAGAAGTACAAGGGAATGACTGTAATGTGTAGGAGTACAAGGAAATGACTGTAATGTGTAGGAGTACAAGGGAATGGCTGTAATCTGTAGAAGTACAAGGTAATGACTGTAATGTGTAGGAGTACAAGGAACTGACTGTAATGTGTAGGAGTACAAGGGATTGACTGTAATGTGTGGGAGTACAAGGGATTGACTTTAATGTGTAGGAGTACAAGGGAATTACTGTAATGTGTAGGAGTACAAAGGAATGGCTGTAATGTGTAAGAGTACAAGGGAATGACTGTATTGTGTAGGAGTACAAGGAAATGGCTGTAATGTGTAGGAGTACAAGGGATTGACTGTATTGCCTAAAAGTACAGACGTTTAATTAGACTATATGGTTCAGTTAGTAAACATTGTTTGAAAAATTACCTACATACAGCATGAAAGCGTAAAAATTAAACTCACATGACTTTCCCAGAGCCGTTCTACCATATATGTGAGCTGGTTTAGCTGTTGACATACTCGCTATTGTGACAGAGTCACTATAGAGTTATTGAACACTCAATGCTGCAATGCACCAAACTATGGCACATGGTAACTTATCCTAAATTGCAATATCCTAAACGGTATCATATATACATGCTCACGCAGCACTTGTGATACTCCCCCCCCCCCCCCCACAATTGTGCGTTATACGATGGCCCATGGGTGAAATCTAGCCAAGCATCATGCCCAACATGTCAAACGAAACGCAACACTTATAAATGATTGGTTATAAGGCGGTAGCCTGAACAACCCTATAATCCTTATGCACCTGTAGTGACTTTCCACAATGCTCATCTCTCTCATACAAAGTTATAAAAAATAGCGAAATGAAGACGAAAAAAGTGTTTTAGTTCATTTGGCTATAACTGAACATATTTGGAAGAGTTTGTTTGCATTTCTAAACGAGTGAGATCCTGTATTTGCTAGTTAATGGCCTACTTCACTGCTATTATTACTAGCAATGATTAAGTATTCGCTACTCCTACCAAAGCATATGGGGTGCTGTGCTGTACAGCACATATCTACTGCCCAGTATATACATTTAACTCTCTACTCTGGCTTACTCCATTATATTGCCTTCTAGCAATGCTTCTAGATATTATCACTATTCACTTCGTTCACAAACAAAATAAAATGGTAAATAAATGATCCAGTAGAAGAATTAAACAATTCATAAAAATAAACTTACGCATGAATATGTTTGGTGCAACTCAAATCTTTAATGTCAAATCAGAATCAAAATGACTGTTAATGGATATTATTTCTTGGCGATAGTGTGGAACAGCTTGGGTATCAATCAGTATATAATGATGTACTTGCAAACATAAACTTTGAAGTACTTCTTGCCAACAGTTAAAACTGTCAGTGACTGTTGATCAAATCAAATTGCTACATCAGTGTGACCACATCATCTGCTACTTGTAAAACCACAACTTTAGTACAAAAAACTTACGGCCCTCATAGCATGTCACATATTACTTTATAGTTGTGTAATACTAGCAAAGTTAGCGAACTTCTAAATGTGTTTGTAGATGAGTTAATATTGTAAGACAAAGTTATAGTTGTGAAGGAATAGCACAATAGTTCTGTTGCTTACTGGAGCCACCTCTACCACCTGCATTCACCCCTGTCTACCAACTACCCCTCCTCCATCAGATATACCCTTTCCCCACCCTCATAGAATGGTGTATGAGCTGTCTCTGTTAATTTTATATATTATAGAACTACTCGCACCTTCCACCCCTATCAAGCGCCCAGCCCATTCACAAACCTCCAGATTGCTCCAGTCTATCCCTCAAGACTTCCTCTTTCTCTCCAGCAAGTTTGAAGTCTCCACCTTATGGCAGGCAGCCCCCAGCCTCATATCAGTACCTGGGAGTTGCCTACTATCATCACTCAAGAGAGCACAACTCCCAATAAAATTGCGGCAACGAAAGTTGTTAATGCTAATTTATGGTGTTTATTCATTCAATCAGAATCTTATCAAACTAAACCTTGGACAGCAATTTTTTATTTTCTTCACGAACCTACTTTTCTTCATTTTTGGGCCAGGGTTTAGCTACATCAATTAGCGTTTGACTTGCACAGTGGATTCCAATTAAACTGGCATCTATATACATCATATGGTATGCAAGCTAACTCTGGGGAAAATACAGAAAGGGCTTCTATGTGTGTGTGAGAACATAAAATGATGCATACGTGCGTAGGGTGAAATGTGAAAGCAGTGCTGCAAAAATGTTTTAATGCCTTCTAATACAGTTTATTGTAGTTCGTAAGTGATCAACAGAAAAAGAGCACAACTCCAAAACACAAAATTAGAATATACATAAGCAAAGTATTAGGAAACAATGAGGAATTGCCAGACATTCTAAGTACATTATATTGTAGGTCACCAGTTTAGTGTTTGCTCAGTTGATTGTAGCAGGTTATCATCTGCTACTATAGCAAAATATTATTTCACGCTTGCAACGGTTGAATACACAACCACCCAATGTGAAGCCATTTTGTAAACACCAATACTTGCATGACAATGTACTTAATGGACACAAGTTTGAACGTCTATCTATGGCATCCGAACACTGAATTTCAGTTTGAAGCTAAAAACTAAACAATGTTAGATCATATATCAGTATATTATACATGGATTAATTAATTCGATGTTATTAACACGTAATAGTTTTGATTAAAAGATATTGCTGTTTCATTGAAAAATGAAATTATTTTTCTTTCTCAAAGATGTTCTGAGAATTGCATATGCACCTGAGTTGATCAATGTTTTTACTAAGCTTGCGACGTACATCAATTAATTGTTACAAACCCTCACAGTTTACAAGAAAACTCTTAGTTAAATACACAGAGCTTAAATCTCAGCTTTCTTGCTGAAGCGTTAGTGAAACTCTGTTTTTTAAATGAGTTTAAACTAGCTGACTTGCTGCTCCTTATCCTTCGCTATTTTTGTTTGTTTTGTCACAGATTATGTAATTTCATATAAGAATAACCAAGATTTTCACAGATAAGTACAAACAGCACTGAAAGCAAAAGTAGCAAAAGTTCAGTTAGTTGTTAGAAAAAAAGCTTGTAGACTTGGAAGTTCTAAAAAGTTATCAACAATTTGCTGACGTGTTCCACAGCAATTGATAATACAAAATTATAAGTAACTGCAACGGTTTGTGGTCACTTCAAACAATGCAGCACCACGGAGTGTTTCATAAGTTTTATTAATTTTTCAAATAAATATCAGAGGGAAATATTTTCTGTCTTAGTTTGCTGGCCACTTAGGAAAAAATAACATTCACCAATTTATTGCTTGCACTTCGGCTTATCTGGTAATCTTTTATTTGGCACAATTTACAAAATCAATAAACTGGGGGAGATAACTGCCAGAAAGAAGTAACCTATTGATTGGCATTACACAGTTGACTAAAAGAGTACAATGGTAAAGTCCACATCTATCTGTATACATACCAGAGATGGCTCCTGCACAGAGGCTTGAATCTGTTGTTGTATCAGGTAGTTTGGGTGAAGTGAGCAGAACCTGTCTTTATATACTCATCGAAGATGGTTTTTGTTGAATGGGTGATTGATCGCTGGTTGAATTATTGCTCAAGTGAGTTGATTTTTTATCAAAAAATAAGCACAGTGTGATGAAAATTGAACAAGTATGGCGTCTGTTTAAAAATAATTCAGTCTCGATTCAGTTTAGTGAGTACCATGAAATGACAAGTTTCTAAGGAAAGAACTACTAAAAATACTATTTACTTTGTCGTTTCCAGATTAAGCGCCGATGAGAGCAAGCAAATGGTATGTCAGCATATCAGCTCAAGCAGTTTACAAAAGGTGTGGTTACCACTAAAGGGAGAGGTTGTTTGCTGCAATGAAAGATTGAAGAGGAGAAAGAGTGAACTCAGAATTTGCAGCTGGATTCCTTTCTATTGATCGTATCATAAAACTGATAGATTATTGAGATGGACACCTTATGCTGATACAACTGCGAGGAAGTGATCAATACTGTGAGAGTTTGACATCTATCTCCTAATCTATACAGTCACACCCTTTATCATTGACCGTTTTAATCCGAACCTGCTTAAGGAGATAAAAAAGTGACCTGAGCTGCTGTATTTGTTACATGGGACTATGTATGTATATGTGCTAGTATTATAACCACATCCACACTGCTCAGAGACCCTCTTTTGGCAAAGAGTAGTAAAGCGATAGTAACGTAAGTTTAAGAACTTTCACTACATGATTTTTAGTTTGAGCTCTGAACCTGTCAGCTAGGAAAGAACACATCACGTTGCCTTGGTTATAGTTTGTATGGTTTTTGGTTTATGATAGACGTACCATGTTTGATCACAAATACTCTCCCTGTATTAAGTGATGGTGTCTGCTAACAACTACTTGGAACAGATGTTGAATAAAGAACAATAGAAGAGTTTCCTGTCTTGAGTTTGTGGCTGCCTCACAAAGGTTTAGCTGGCTGTGAAGTGATCTATATATAGAAGTTGCCCCAAGGAATTATTTTGTATGTAGATATAGATTATATAGTGGCAAGTGTGTAGTGTTGGGACTTTAACAAAACATAGTCTCCAGCGGCCAGCATCCCTCTCGTATTTTCAACTAGAGGTGCCTCTGACTGATAGTATGCAGCCAGACAGACGTTTTTGGTGCAGGTGAAGGACACGCAGGTAAAACCAGCCACCTACTACAATCGCCATAGTAAAATATGAGACATAGTTACCACACTAACACACAGTAGTGCGGCACATACTTACCCCGGGTGCTATTTCAGGCCAGTATTTAGGTAACCGCCATAACTGTTGAACTAAAACATGCCTAAGGACTTTTAGGGAATGATAAACCAGGACTTTACCACCAACAAATGTCGCAACCATCGGATGGCAGGCTGCCCATGAGATCGACGTCCTAAGAGACTAGCAGGAGCTAACTTACTGGACAGTGGCCAGTGACTCTGTAGTATGTACTTGATGCCTTGTATATTTAACATTGTGCATTATCTGTAATGACTTTGTACTTGCTGTATCTATTGTTGTTATTAGTCGATAATTGTAGCTTCATGTCTGGTTAGATGTGCAGTGGATTAGGTTATTAATTTGTGTCTACTAGCTGCTAAAAAATTCCACACACTATATATCACTTCACCGATATTATTTCATTTGTAAATTATCTTTGATTATTTAGTTTTCCATAGATTAAGCACTCATGGCTATGTTAAAGCGACAAAATCTGCTAATTTTCTAGCATTTTCAAAGCTTGCCGGAGTTTCTGTTAACATTAAACTAGGAAAGCATGTATCTATGCAAGAAAATAAGCTTGTGGATTTGTGTTCTCTTGAAACAAAAATTTATTGTTCAAACTAACAAGCAAAAACAATGAATTAACAAAAATCATTATTATGGTGGGGAGCATACTTGCCAAGTTGGTGGGGAAAAATTCAGGGACCATTGCCTATCAATCATACTTGCCAAGTACTTCGGGTAAAAGGGACAGATAACATCGCGCACAAAGTGTTTTCTGAGTGCATGTACCACCTGCCCAACCACCCAGCTGCACTCTGACAGTGATTTTAGACAGAAAAGAACACCTAACTTTAGCATTCGATTTGAGCTATGATTTTAAACCACTATTATTTAGAAATTTGAATACATTTGCCATGGTAAGCCAAGTAAACCTTCACCACACCATTTCACACACAGAAAAATGAGCGTGGGTGACCTGCAAAGAAACAAGTGACATGGTAAACAGAATACAATATACATACACCACATTATTCACCAAGCGCTGGTTTGCTTCATAATGAATTGATGGACATTTGTGTTGTCATGCTGTTGTGAGCATCATGCTATATTTGTAGAGAAACAGTGCCAGTGGCTCAATCAACTGAATGTTTTGTTTCACCATGGCCTTAACAGACTGAGGTCATTGAAGATATGATCAGACCACAAAAGTTTGACCATAATGAATACATTATTTATTACTTATTTCTTGGCAACAGGTGTAGTCATAATAATAGTACGCAGTTAGTAGTGAGTGGAGAACGTTGAGTAGAGAATAACAATGATTAGCAGTGTAGTACTACTACATATTAGCACTACTCCACCCAACGACCAATTTCTACTATCATTATGTAATTTTCTTTACCACTAGATTCCTGTCCCAACTTATTTACTGTGTTGCTAAAAAAAAACAAATAATAAATAATACAATCTTTGATTAATTTATCATTTGTTTATAAAAATAACGATTATTTACACTGCATTGCTAATAAAAATAAGTAATAATAAAAAGAATTAATAATAATAAACAACAAGCCCACTAATTATTGTATTGAATTTGTTGTAAACATTACTTCCTTAATTTAAGAAAAATAATGATACTAAGAATTGATAAAAATTGGAAGACAAGTTGGCTTTGGCAGTAAATTTAATAATAGCTGTTCATAATAAATAATAATAAATACACACACATATTATATAATATATTATTATAATTATAACATTTAATAAATAATAATTATAACATTTAATAAATAATAATTATAACATTTAATAAATAATAATTATAACATTTAATGAATAATAATTATAACATTTAATAAATAATAATAATAACATTTAATAAATAATAATAATAACATTTAATAAATAATAATAATAACATTTAATAAATAATAATAATAACAATAATAATAAATAATAATAATAACAATAATAATAAATAATAATAATAACAATAATTATAAATAATAATAATAACAATAATAATAAATAATAATAATAACAATAATAATAAATAATAACAATAACAGTAACAGTAACAATAACAATAATAATAATAATAATACATAATAAATAAACAAATAATATTATTATTACTATTCATTGTTCAACAAATAAATATTAATTATAATAATAGTAAGTGATTATCACTATTGAACCGGCAAGGCCTCTTTACTCTTTTCGACATGGTTTGATGTAGGTAGAGTAGAAGGGAGAGGAAGGATGTGATGTGAATTAAAACTCTTTAATTTTCGTCTGCTTTATGCGTGACCGATTTGTGAATCTCATGCGCTTTTGAAAAAATTCATCAAACTTTGAAATTTTTTTAAAATTCAGCTATTTGTGTTACAGAGTTAAAAAGGAGACCATCAGACTCAACAACACCTATTCTATAGGTAGATTTTTAAACAAAGCCAACTTTGTACTTGTGAACAGGTAAAAATATTTTTTATTTGACACTACTTTTTTTCAATTTTCTGAAAATTGACATTTTTGCTCTGAACAAAACACCAAAAGTAAAACTAAAAACAAAAAACTGATGCAACAGATAGAAAGAGAATTTAATTCTGATGCAGGTAGGTAATTTTGAAGAATTAATGGGCCACCACATTAGCCATAACATGTCAATCAAGGTTGGCCTTGTTTTCGCGAAAATCCCGGAAATTTTTCCAAAGAATATTATTAATTTTTTTTTTTCTATCAAAGCTAGCATATAACTTTTTACACCACTGAATAGAGAATTTCAAGCGCTTTCTTCTGATATAAAGAACCATAATAATAAACACTTAGAAAAAAAAAATGCAAAATAATAAAAAATTACTAGTCAACAATATCGTCGTCATGCAAATAATTAATTTCTAGCATACTACCTGTCATTTCCACTTCTAAACAATTCCAGTATGCTGGAATAAATATAATCTAACCATTTATCAGAACAAATCTCATCCGTGGAGGTTCTCTGCAAAAAATATTATTTCAAACTATCTCAGCAAGAAAAATTATTTCTTGCCCGAAAACGACCATGGCGCGGTTGACAGGAAATCGCTTCTGTTTAGACTGACATAAGTCCTTCAAATAACTATCTAAAAATAGAGTAGATTCTGCTCTACACGATGGTGTAAAAATTATTATTGTAGGTCTACTAGAACCAATAGAAATCTTGTCCGAAATTTGCTGTGAGATTTGTCGTCAGGGAGTAATGAGAAAGAACAACTCCGGCGATATATCTGGTCAACGAGTGCAAAAAAGTTTTAATGAAAAAAGTAAAAATTTTACTCAAAAAATGACAAAATGGAATCGTTGATTTAGAAGTTTGCAGTTAGGTCTATGTGGATATTTCGTTTGAAGCTTGGAACACCCGAATAATATAGGAACTAGTCAATGAGGTTGTATGAAACTATATCCGTATCCGTTTTTGTGTTGAAATTTTCTTAGGAACAAGAAAACAAACGTTTGCGTAGTTGTAACAATTTTGTTAAAAAAAAATTTTTTTTTGCCCTTTTGTGAAATCCCGGTATCATTCAGGTACATTTTACTTCTCAGGGACCATGAATTAAATCCCGGTACTGTCCCTGACATCCCGGGACACTTGGCAAGTATGGTGGGGAGATAGGAGTAGATCTCTGGGAAGTAAATGTAAAAGATTGAAATGTGAAAAGGAATGTGAAAGTACAATAATATTTTAAGGTAATATAATAAAAAATGGGAAAATGTGAAAGATAAGAGAATTATTTTGTGATCACTTTTTGCAAATGTCACATATGCAGATATTACTCCATGCCTGTTTCCCAAAACCTGTGGTGAGCCTACAAATGTATCGATACGGAGCTTTACAAAAACAATAAATGCAATAATAAATTTGCAAACAATAAATAAAATTTTTCGTGCTTGGCGGTTTCTGTAACCACATTCATAGCTGCATTCAACCACAATCTGGTGCAAAGAATATCAAGTGATTGCACCCCAAATTGGTACACACACCTGCTGATGGGTGTCACACATCTTGACAGCAAATTCTACACAATAGCCAAGATCGCTACAACTAAGATTGCTAAAACAATTGTGAACCAGGCTTAAGTCACCGTTGGATGAAATATTTTTATGCACCTATGTACTCAAGGAGTATTGCATACAATAAAAATATTTGCAGCAATATCGATCAACGTGAACACTGTTTGTTTTATTCTAATATCAAATACAATACACTAGTAAGCTTAAGTTTGCAGCAACAAATTGTTTAAAAATATTAAAGGAATGACGACAATCGCTGGGGACCCAAAATAAGCATGTGCAGCATGGAATTATTTCTCCTCAGGTGGTCCTGCACTGAAATGCTTTCCTTACATATTGGTGGCCTAGGAGCTAGCTTAAAGCTATTGGAATGATTTTTTGTAAGCTGAGAAAGCTGTGTGCAGTCTAAGAGATTAGAGTTCAGAGTAAGCTAACAGCTAACAGTCTTTTCAGTTCAGAGTTTCAAGAGAGTAGGTTGTCTTTTATTTTATCTGCTAGAAAGTGCTTAGTTAGTTATGGTACTAGTAGCTCAATCAGGACACTGTAGAATGACTAGGGCTAGCAGTGAGACTGAATGATACGAGTGGGTGATAATCTAGTTGTTGTACATGAGCTACAACATGTCCAATGTTACTCTCAAAAAATTAATTTGTGTTAATGTACATGTTTGTACGATTGCTGTTTGTTGTCTTACACTTGCTCATCTAGAGGTGCGTAGCATCAGCTTTTGTTTCCTGTCAATATGAGTCGTGTCATTACACAGAAACAGTCGCCAGTTGTGTTTTGAATTGCATTGAGTTCAGTAGCTAGTTGTAGTTTCAAAGGGTTTTGATACTGAAATACACAATGGACTCTAACCAAGTAGCTATGTATGTTTGAACACAACATATCTGACTACTCCCTTCACTTTCACTACTGGAACTGCTCTGGTGGATCTGGCGGAGCTTCATCATGACTAGTTTGTCAGAGTCATGCTTCTGAGACCCATTAGGCATCAAACAGACTTGCCATTACCACTGACACAAGCCACTGGATGGCCCGGCAGAGCTGTCGCTCATTACATCATTTATTTACTTGTACTGGCAAAATACAGGCACAGTACTGGCACAATACCAGCCCTGTGAAGGCATCCTGGGCCGGTATCAAGACAGCTACCATAGCCAAAGTATCCAAAGGTAGCCTAAGGTCCACTGGAGCCTCTATCCACATCCTAAGTAGCTCCAGGTGCCAGTATGTTGGGACCAAAGGCTGTACAAAGAACAAGAACCTAGCCAAGAACATAAAAACCTCTAGCTGCATTTTGTACTAATAACTCAGTAACGCCGTCCTTCACTCCTGGGTGCCATCTGTACATAACCTTAGGCCTGTTATCTCATTTAACTGTATATATAATTCATGATTGTATTCGCTTATCTATATATCTATTATATCATTGGTGTACTAGCTAAGTAGGACAATAATTTCATGTAAGCCTCCTAACACTTGGCTTACAAAAGGCCAAGCTTTCTCGTATTTACTGCCATTTAACAATTGTCTTTTGCTTTTGCCAATTTTTGCCTTTGCTACCATTGCTTTTACCCTGAGATTGTTTGAGACAATAAATGTATAGACCTAAAGGCACGGAGTGAGGACTGAGCTGAGAACTCACCATTAGTTGTAGAGTTGAGTTACTTCTCCCTAGCTGTTTGCTGGACCGATACCTGCTCAGTGCCCTCTCTGGTGAGAGGAGATAAGTGGTTGTCAGGCCTGTAAAGGCTGACCGAGTGGCGACGCCAGAAGACAGGGTGTCTGCTCACATTTAGCTGATAGTAGATAAATAATGATCACTTTGTGTGGACAGGGGAATCCACTACACTGCTACTGCCTAAATTATTACGCCTACCAGCGCGTCTGTTTCTATTAGTAGGGCTGTCTTGGGAGGTACGGCCAATGCCACCAACAACTCAATAGTGTACTACTGGGAAAAATCTAACTTGGTGACCATCCACGCTGCAGCAAAAAAATGTGCATTGTTTTCATAGGAAGACAAATTACCCCTAAACCTATTCCTCCTCTATTTTCTCTCATCACTTCTTTCCATTCTGCACCTGCTACTGTCTTTACTACAACACTCAGACATTAACCTTCCATTGCTAGAAACCCTAGTAGATCTACTATCTCTACCATGATCTGAGCATACATCAGCTACAGCTGTCTCTAGCCGTATCTTTGATGCTTCCTGCATATTTCCCAGCGTACCCACCATACTTCCTAGCAGATTGACTACTGCAACTTTATAAACCCTCCTGCAACTATAACCCTCGCCAACTTGCAAGCTCTTTTTTCTATCGGCTACCTGTTGGACGTTTAACGGGCTATCCTTAGCCTGATTTGCAGTTATAAACCTCAATGTCATCACATGAACCATTGTTTCGGAACCATAAAAATATTCAAATAAACATAGCCTGGTCAAAATTCCTCTCCTCACTTCTTAAGTTGAATCCAAAAGACTATAAAGCAATGGCATGCAATACACCTAAAATTTCGATTCTCCGTTTGAAAACGACTGATTTTCTCCGACTTACTGTCCCTTATCCTAATTTGAAGGTAACTATTTCAACAAAAATTCGAATTCATCTAACTGTGCTTTCTAAGAACAATAAATACCTTAAGGAATAATAAGTAATGTAGGGACGTCATGAAAATTGAATCCCAGGCTATACCCACACTAACACCCAATGTTGATCAACAGCAGCCTCAAAATCCTACTGCAAACTTGTCAAACCAATGCTATAAGAATAAGGGGCCTTGTCAGCATCCTGGAGCAAAAAAAATAGCAAAGCACGTACATCGACAAATAATCAACACTCGCCTTCACCACCACCTGGCACCAATCCAACAACAACAATGAAACTCATAAATAGACACAGACTTTCACCATCACTATAAACCGTTTGGTAATTTTTTCATCTGATGAAACTCAAAGTAGATCGTTCTCTTTTCCTTTCACCTCTTGCCATTTTATATTAGTAACTGGTTGTGAATTAATGTCTCAGCACCACATGAACAGCACTATCAATAGTCCCCCAAAAGTGTCCAGTCATCTCAATGAAATTTAGCTATCCTGAGCAACGGCACTCTTAACCCTATCCTTATATTAACATAATATGTGCTTTAAACTCGTAACAACTTGGTCAATTTCACTGAACATAACTATTAGCTAGATATTGAGGCAAAATTGACTTTGTTTCATTTACTAGGTTTCCATATCATGACAAATTATCGCCTAATCTCTGTGGTTTGCTACCACAAATAATTGGCAACAATGGCATATATTTCCACAACTCAAAGTTTATCGCCTTTGGTTAAACCACGCCTACAGAGGCAGTTGCAGTCAGTGTGTTGTTAAGCGCAATTTGGCCTACTAGCGTTGCAGACTGTTTTTATTATTAGCTAGCTAGGTCAGGTGTGTGGTGAAAAGGGATTTAGTATCACATTGGCTATCATTCAATAAATGATATTATTTATTATTAGTCAATAATAAATAATAAAAAAAGAACCAAGTAAATTTTTGTTAAAAAAGTAGTACCATTGTTTTTCATTACTGCAATAATTAATTACCAGCAGATAAGATTCGTTCGTTTCAAATCAGTTGTATTGTTTTATAAATAACGATGTAATAAACCACAAACGATCAACGTTAGTTAATTATAAACCCACACACAAGCTAACGATGCCATGCGGTTACAATGGATAACATGCAGCTTCATGTTTTATTACTCATGTGGCGACATTAGCGTTTCCATTAACAATAAACATCTGGAATTCGGTTTATCACCAATTTTTCACTTTCAGAGAGCGACAAATGTTTTTCGACAAGTCTCAGGAGAAATTTATCGACAATGGCATTCCCAACAGGAATTTCCCTTTATTGCCGGCAGTATCGCTAATTTGTCATGGTATGGAATCCTAGTAATTGTCTTTATGTATTTTAGGCTACTGGTGATTACTGTATACTTGCACCCTTTGCTCATGTAGGATAATAGGAAATGGCAGAGAGTGCATTGACAGCTGAGTACAGGTGCGGTTACTGTTATCTAGAGTTTAACTCTATGATAGATCCTAGAGAACTACCATGTCATCATGTATTCTGTATAACATGTCTACAAGGAGATTATACAGATAATAATAATATCTGTTGTAGAATATGTCAGTAAGTGAAATATTATACATTATATAACAACTTATATACTATATATATATGAGCTGATATACTCTATGTATAAGTCTGTATATACAAGTTATATAATAGAGTTGTATAGTTATGTTATATATTATAGGAGAGTCTACAATATGGATACATTTGATCATTTACCAACTGTTAGTTTGGATACAGAAGTAGTAGATGATACTAACTCATCACTGACTTGTGATTGTCATAACTGTGATGGACAGGTTGCTGTCTGCTATTGTGTGGAGTGTGATGTCAAGATGTGTGACACTCATCAACAGGTGTTTTTTGTGAGATCAATGATCTCTTTGCTTGATTAGTAGCATTACAGCTACTTATGAAAGCACATTTCTCTCACTCAGATTTTCTGCCCAAGATCACAATTTCTCCAGATCTCTTTTTCCAATGAAGGCGTCATTGAACTGTCACCCAGCTACTGCAGAAGCCTGTGGCGATATCATTCAACAGCATCATTATACACCACCCACAACTTTACTACCCCCCCCCCCTCCATTCATTTTCAATATAGAAGAACTTTATGAGCAGACGCTTAAGGATAGATTACAACAAATAAGTTGCAATGGTCTTTAAAATCGGCCAAAATAATCAATTAATTTGCCTGTCTGTATTTGATAAACATGATATTTGTCTCTGTACAGATTGAAGAAAAAATGATTATAACAATCATTGCTCCAGAGTCAACTTTTAGCAATTTTTGTAATGTATGAAGTGAATTAACTTCCTATTTTAGTTCATTATTTTTACGCTTAATGTCAAAATCCCTAAACCTTTCCCCTTTCCCCTCAACAGTTTAGTAATTATAGAAAAGCCACAACAGTCTAGTAGCTTAATCTACTTTGCAGACTCACAAAACCTTCCTTGGAGACAGACATGAAGTGATATCCATATCTACATATAAGATGTCTTCTGGTACTTGTCAGAGAGTTTGGTGTAACCAACATGGTGGAGAGCAAGTTGTGGAGATCTGTGAAAGCTCTGGACAGACAAGTTGCCTGCGGTGCAACTTTAAAGGTTCATTTATTTTTTATCAATTTTCTGCGCAATGAAATTGCTAATTTTGCATTTTTATATACTTGCCTTTCTAGATGGTTCAGTTCATCACACATTCAAGTCCATTATTAAAGTGAAAGAGAGAACAACTGCACATTTCAACCAACTGATACAGTCGGCTAGTGACAAGCTAACAGAGATTTGTAGACTAGACAAATATATATGGAAGGTTCTAGATGATGAAGAGATTGAGTGTAAGAAGAGGATAGAAATGATTGAGAGAATCCGTGATGAGCAGGTAATATCTATAGTTATATTGTATTATGTTTGACTTAGTTCTAGAATGTTCTCTCAAGGTTCACTAGTAATACTACTACTTACATTGTATTACATTGTATTGTAGATAGAAGCAGTGATAGAAGAAAGTAACAAGTTAAAAGAACAGATATATAAGTATCAGAAGAGACTCACACAACAAGTAGAGTTATACAACACACAGTTGATAGATAAGAAAGAGAAGATAGAGGAGACACGTACTAAAGTACACAGATGGTTGAGAGAAAGTCATGTAGCTGAGAAGGTACAACAGAAACAACAGATGACTCATCATGATGAGTTGAGAAAGAGCACAGACATAAAACTTACTTGTGGGCCTGCAAGAACTACTCTTGTCACATATCCATGTATGTATCTATGAATTACTGTTTTCCCAAATGAATGCATGAAGCTTTTGAAATTTCAACTGACACAGGGGATATGCATAGCGGCAATATCCACTGCAATGATCAAAACTTGTAAGGCTGTTTCAATGTTTGGTATGCATTATTCCAACTTTTCAGTGTTGTCTTCTCATTGCTTTCAGGCAAGAACTTGTCACTAAATGCCAAGCTAGTAGACATACCAACATCTATAACATTTACATCTGAACAACCCACCAGGTCTTGATGTTACTCAGCGAGCTACAGAGAAGATGGAGACTTGTTACTTGGATGTACAGGTGGAGTGAGACTGCTGAGGCAAGAAGACTTGCAGATGTCCAAGAATAACACAGATACCAGCAATGTTTTATCTGTTGTTGCTCACCACAGAGAAGTGTTTGTTCTGAAATGGTCTACTACACAAAATACTGTGATGGCTTTCGATGCTGGTATGAAGCAAATGCAGGAGTTGTTCACATTCCATTACCATCATACTACTTTAGGATCCTTTGCCGCAGTCAATGACTGATATATTGTGGCAACCAATCCTGCACAAGATGCTTTAGTTCGCTACGACTTCCTAACCAAACAAACAACCACACCACACCCAGTGGTACCTCCAGTAGATGTTCACTTTCTACCAGATGGTGATCTGCTAGTCACAAGCAGTCAACCTTCTGAAGGTTTGATGAGATACAAAATACAAAAACCCACATTATCTGAAGTCTGGAAGTGTGAAGGTTTAGAGAAAGTCCGTAGTGTTTGTACAGATGCTGGTGGTCTTATCTATGCTTGATCAAATCAGACTCCCCACATCATATCTACTGACGGTGAGTTTTTAGGATATAAAATTTGTTAAAGCTATGTTTTAAATTCTAGCAACGCATTTTAATTACACAGCATTTAATATTTTTCAGGAGTAAAGTTACAAGAGTTTACCCATAATAGAATACCGAGTAATTCAGAAAAAATCAGTATTAAAGAAAAAGTCGAGCTGGCTGTACCCAGTGGAAGTGGAAGATCTGTCTGCCTGTTCAAAATTAATTGTTGAGCTGATTTGACTTTAAATTGTTTTCTCTTTCTGTTTTCTCCGTGTGCTGTAAGGATCTTTCCAATGTACCAAATAAATGACAAAATGGTTTTCTTCTCCAATAAAGATTGCTACAACTACTAGCTAATATTGTAGAGGTTGCGCTGCCTTTACCAGAGAACTGCTAGAGAGAGGTATACCTGTGTGGTGAAGTCTGACAACTGAGCAAGCTATCCTTTATCAACCACACATTGGGACACACGGTAGCGACTTAAACAAGTAGTACCGGGTTGGGAGCGCTACCGAAGGTGGTAGTAATGGCTCCTGTTCCTGACTATCTGCGCATAAAGATATACACCGTGTTCTACCGAGTACGGAAGAACCAGCAAGTAAGCCAGCAACCTGCCAAACTTAATACGAGAAGGTTAAGTTACAAATCCTCATCGCTTGTAAGACACAAATGCTTGCAGGAGCAGTACCCTTCACAAGTGAACAAACAGATCTGTCCGCTGGGCGGAAGGTCTCTCTATTTATAGAGAATCATGCAGTTGAAATTTCGGTTGAAATACAGGCATATGATTGGATAAAAACAAGCTGGCACAATATAACAAAAAATGACAAACAGGCTGGCACAATATAACAAAAAATGACAAACAGGCTGGCACAATAGAGACTGGCTAACGCCCAACATTCAAACAAACAGATACATGACGTCATGGAAAATTACCGTAAAGCCATCAATACAAGAGTCCATGTAGAGTACAGGCGTCCTTCGATCAGCCGCTAGTAGTACAAGTAGTCATCTGCTTCCGCACCTCGCCTGCTGCAACTCGAGTGTTATCAACCGAACAAACATGGGCTTGGTCAGCTAATGCATTCCCAAGATTCACTGCTTGTGAACTACACGCTAGTGGATTACATCATTCATTATCCGCGTCTGCTTACCAAGTTAATCAACGCAACGACCACACTATGTGAAACCCATTACAATATCATGAGCTGATTTCTATATGGGGCACGGCCGGCCCTGGTCATAATGATGAACAGTAATTTGTATGCAAGAAAAAAAACAGGAAAATTGAAGCTTTTGTAGTTAGGGTTTCCGGAGTTATCTCGAAAACAAACCGACTCACTTTCAATGATTTCCAATGACCAAAGACGTCAACATCTAATCGCTAACCAACTTGCTTTCGATGCCCATAGAATTTTAGTCCACATTTCAAGTAACCAGTTGACGAGCAAGAAGAAATCTCAGCCACGATGGCAAAACACTATCGATTGATACACTTTACTTACTTGAAACTGTTTGACAAAGCATACTCCCCTACTTGGTTGAACATCCGCTATTGATTTATTTGGCGGTGGTTTTAGATGAAGTATGACAATTTCAAAATACACTTTCGTTGCTTAGATCAAGTGTTAAAAATATTGTTTTTGAAAGTGTTAAAAAAAATCAAACACTCATTCATTTTTACAATTTTTCATATTAAACTTTGTAAAAATGTGAAGAAGAACTGTAAAGTAACTAAAATTTTGTTGAAATTGAACTGCTCGTTGTCTCATGAATTGCGCTAATAGGAATGTTTTAGAGAGAAAATATTGTAACGGTTTTCCCCGTGTTAGAGAAGGAAGACGGTTACTGGTACTGCAAGAGGCTATTGAATACTGGCTTACTCCGTAATTTCGTGGTAGCGATGGCTACAGAGTGACAAGGCAGTGTGGTTTCTCTCTGATACGGAGGGTACTGAATGCTGCTAACTAGCAGACACGACTAAGTTCAGCAACCGGCCAAACGGATTTCACAGGTTTAACAGGGTAGCAGTACTTTATTATACTAGCTACTAAAAACAGAACGCACAAAATTGTATACTATGTATGAGTGTAAAATAGTGGTAAGTCTCTAGGTCGATATCGAATGACAGTCCAATGAGTCTGGCAGTGTATTCTTCTAGGCTGGTCGTTGTTGCTTGAATCCTAAGCGTTTCTTCGGCTTTAAGGTATTCTTCTTAGCAGTTCCACGATTCTTCAGCTCCTTTGACTGGTACTGGCTAGTCTTGAATACTAGCTGCTACACACGAACGGTGGCTAGGCAACACTAGCTTGAGACACAGGCTCTGTCTAATTAGAGTATCCAACTGTATCTGCCCTGCAGGGCTGCATGCAACTCTATATAAACGGCATGCAAAATCAAGGAATCATATAAATATATGATTGGCTAATATAATAAAAACAATTGCACATGGCACAAGTGTCAAGCTATAAATAGATAAAGAAGCGGGGAAAGTCCTTCCTGGCTTGGCTGTAGTGAAGCTGTAGCTCAGCTGTACTCCTGATCAGTCAAGCATAACTTCTATTAGTACAAGCGGTAGCATAGTCTTGGGTATATATGGTTGATAAATATGGTTGTTAGCACCGGCTGAGATGATAACGCCCTTTGCAATTCCATTACAATATTCAGACATGGATTATAAAAAAGGACTTCTCCACCCTGAAATCTACCTGTGAATTAAACTATGCAAAGCAAACACCAGCACAACACATTCTAGTGTAACATGCAGCATGAGTTGCAAAAGTCCTTGTAATGAGATTAAACGTGTGCTCACTACAACTCCCTATTTGCCATTTGAAATGAAACCTGCACACGCCCCCAAAGCAAACAAGCGTTATAAACCACCAAACAACATACTCAATACTTGAGTTTGCTCCTGCACACCTCCCTCTTGCACCCTCAATGTCCTCTCAATGGCTTTTATATGGCCATGAGGTACTTATGATTTGAGTGATATATAGCTCTCGCACACCAGGCTCACTTGCTTCCATATAACAGCCATTGCAACATTAATAATCTACTACTTACAAGCTTTTACAAATCCTAATATCATGTACCCATCCCTAAAGATCTACTATCACACAAACATGTAAATTACATCTATACAACCTGCCAAACCACTGCTATTTTATTTTGTATTCTAAATCGGTAGTAGAGTAGGAGCAAATCTCCAATTAAAAACAGACCTGCCATAATGCCATGCTGATCATAGACAGACTTATCATGTAATGGATGTGTAATTTGAAGTGTTAAGCTTGGGTGAGCCAGGGATGCTAATCTATTATTTACTTTTTTTTGTGTGTATGATTTTTTGCTTTTTTGGTGAGTAAAACGTGTGTTAAAATGAGTAAATATTATAGTTTATGAGTTATAATTCATGTCATGGTTGTGTAATTTGATGTTAATATGAGCCTGGAGTCATTTGCACAGACTTGTCATGTACTGTTTCTCCTATCTATGCTATTTGACATAAAAAAAAACCCGGTAATGCCTTACAAAACTATATTAGATGAGATGTCAGGAGATGTGGTGATGATGGTGATCAGTAAAAAAGATATGGCTGAGGGTATCCAAAGCAAATTGTAGAGAATCAGCGGTATTTTTAAACGTAGAGTGGCAAGTTATGATTGTATTGGTATCAGTAGTTGGTTTTCACTTTTGAAGGTATACAAAAAGCAAAGTCTTCACCCATCTAAGTTATAAATGAAATGATAATAGAGTGAAGAGCATCTAGCTTATAATAGAGTTCAATACCAAAAACAAGTATGGTTTAAAAAGAGAAAATCGGTAACCATCAGCTGAAAGCGGACAAAATAAATACATCTCCGTTGTATTAAAACCCTACAGATAGGATAACGGTGCGAGACATCAAACGAAAGTAAATTCTTTGATGGAAATAGTGGATGATCCAGATTTGTTGGAGTATGAAAAAGTAGATAAAACATTGAAAATATGCATAGGTATTTGAACAATATCAGAAAAAATAAAAATAAACAGCAATTGGAAAGTTGGAGTATCGTTAAGAAACTAAAGTAAAAAACTTTAGAAGCAATAAACAAGGACTTCACCATCCACAGATGCCACAACCATCAGGTGGCAGGCTACTCCCAGAACGAGGATCTTCTAGAGCAACAGCAGCTAACTTACTGGACAGTTGTTCATTGACTCCGCCCTTTGCTACTTGACACCTTGGATATTTAACCTTTAACATTCTATGTGATTATTTTGTATTTTCTGTATCTATCGTTGTTGGTAGTTGATGTTTGCAGCTTCATGTATAATTAGATGTGTATTGAAACAGGTTAATATCTTGTGTCTACGGTAAAGTATAGCGACTAAAAATTTCTACACACTTTATATCACTTCACCGATATTATTTCATTTGTAAATTATCTTTGATTATTTAGATTACCACAGAGTAGGTGATCATGGCTGAATTAACAAGAGGAACTGTGTGAGATTTTTGTGATAAAAGGCAATCCAGACCCTTGCCCCAACCTCCCCTTGCTTTAGATCCCACTACAGCCCTTCCCCTTCCTCTCAGTGCCAGTTTTATGTTGACTCTTGATTCTCCCTTTATAGTATATATGAGCTATAACTGGTTAAGAATACCTGCTATCCCAGATCTATGCCAAGCTTGTGCTGACCCCGGATCACATGTATATAACATAGATGACCAACCCGGGTTATCCCGGGCCAGTATCTCAGTCAAGCCAACCAAGATGGCTGAAAAGAGTAGCCTAGAGCCGAAGGAGATTGATCCCCATCAGTAAGAGTGAAAGTAAGAGACCTCGCACCATGCAGTAGAGACTAAAGAACCAAGGATGCCTAATAAGGACTGGAAATTTCCACTCTCCTAGAAGAGGGCAGGAAAGCAGTCAAGAACTGCTTTGCCATGTGTTAGCATTTTTATTGGAGTGCATTGTTTGTACATTTTGTATTATGTTTGTTGATTTGCCAAGTACTTGTTTCACTGCATATAATCGGCTCACTCCAAATAAGGAGGTGAGAGTTTTTGGCTATCATCTATAAAAGGAGCTGCTAAACATTGAGACCACAGAATTCTTGTGAATTGTGATTATAGATATCACTTTTACATTGCTAAATAGAATTCGTAAATAAGCCGTTAAATCTCTGAATCTTGGTGTAGTGCCTGGGTCGTGGACCCCGTGGAAGTTGTTAGAGTCTATTCGGAGAAGACCCCGGGTGTTTGGAGTGTAGAGGAGTGTGTACAAGGAATGTACACAGAGTGGATGCTGTTATGTCGGTGGTAGAGGACAGAAATCTACTACAGAACTCTGCTAATGTTTAAGCGTTTTCCAAAGCTTGGCGTAATTTCTGTCTGCAGGAAACTAGCAAAACCTATAACTTTGCAACAAAATAAACTCATTGCTGTGTTCTCCTTCAACAAACATAACTAGCAAGCAGAAATTTAATGACTAGATAATAATTATTATTATAACATTAAATAATAATTACTACTAAAACAATGTAAACAAATGAACAAATATTTTTTGCATCACTGATATACATGTTAATGCTATGGCACACAGATAGTCGACATTATAAATCTAATAGTCACTATTAATTCATAGCCCTGCTGACAGCTTCATGTGATGATGTTTTGTTGTTATCGCTGTCTCTTTCACTGTTCAGTCAATCCAGAAATATCAGTTACAATAAAACAGCTTTGTTTTTATTCTCAAAATAAATGCCAAAAAGTTGAAACTCCTAATTGCTATCACATTCACTCAAAAACTTCTGTGAAACCAAAGCAAGAAGAAATCCTGTTTTTTACTTGCTCATTTCTCTCATTATCTTAGCCGTAAGCACCTAGAATCAGCATCTGACTGACTGTTAAATCACGGTTTTATCTATATATACTGCTTTTTTGTTACACTTTTCTTGAAAAAATGCGATCAATCTGTTCTCTATCCACCTACTAGAAAAATTACACAAATTTCATAAGGCCACAACTTTCTAACAAAGTCTTCATTTTGTCGGACCTTCCTTATTAACCAAATGGTAGAGATAAGTAAGTCACCAGATTGTTGTTTATTAATCATTGCTGTTTTAATTTTAATAAAATCACACTTGACTATAAAAGTTAAGTTCTAACGGATTACTGATTGACTGGTTGCAAGTTTTATTATTAGAATGTGTACCCATCTTGAGGTCAACCCAATGAAAATACAATGTTACTCTCTTCCCAGTTATAAGACTACAAGCTCAATAGGCTACCTGTAATGGTTTTATATCATAATCAATAAACTTATCCAATGCCCATATAGGATATTATTTATATGGTGGTGAAGGAGCTAACTAACAAATAAATAAAGCTAATAGATATAATAGTTACTGTCACGTGATAGAGGGGAGTTATCTCATTCTGTGTAGGAGACGATGACCTGAATGACTCAAACATAGTGTTTCACCGTAGGTAGTCAGCCGCTACCAAACTTACAATCAATTGTTTATAACATTTGACAAAGAATGCTAATGGGGGATATATTAGAGGTTTACTCGCTCAGTATTAACTCAACGAATAATCTTGAACAGACACACGGATGCACCATCCCAACTGGGTACAGCTAGCTCATCTCCTTTGATGCTTATGTATCCTGTTAGCGCTGGCAGATGATCACTTTTTATCTGTTGCAATAGTAGACCTGTATAACAAAGGCACAGCTATGACTAGCAAATTGCGATACCGGTAAAGAATGCTTCCATAGTAATTTATCGCTATTAATGCAAATATATATAATACTTTATTGGCATCAATATCATTTTATAAAAATGTTTTTCATAAAGTGCCATAGCTAGAAGAAAAAGAAAAATCAAAAATGAAACAGAAATATAAAACGAACACAGAAAAAAAGAAGTCTACTCAAACAGTTTATTTAAAATAATTCTCCATCGGTATTTAAAAGATATTTAAATGAATTTGATTTGAAAATAGACAGGGTTTGTGAGATTTTGAAAGAAGTAGGCAGTTGGTTAAATGTGGCAGATATATGTGTTTCTATTGCAGCTTGTGGGTTGGCATAAAGTTTCTTGTAGTTACGAAAATGAAAATGAAAACGAAAATGAATTTATTTATTCAGGGACTTTTACGTTTGTCTTCAAAGAAAACAACTAAATTATGAAAAAGACTGTTTTCAGTGCAACGATAGACCACACAATCCGTAAACAAACTCCAGTTAAAAATCACCAAATTATCTGTTTTTGTAAATAACTAGGCTATCAAATGTACATACCATCAGAGGAGACAATGTAAAGAGCTTTGCTGTCAGATGTAGCACTGACGTAAATGAGACCACCATCATCTGTGCAGACACCCCGAGCATTTGTCAAGCCTTCACAAGTCCATATCTCAGTCAGCTGCTTGTCTTTGATTCTATATCTGGTCAAGAAGTTGTGTGGTGATGCTCTGCTGACGACTAACAGATCACCATCTGGTAGAAAAAGAGCTCCCCATGGAGATGTTACTGGTTGTAGAATGGTGGTTTGTTTGGTGAGGAAATCATAGAGAACCAGATGTTCTTTGTCTGGATTTGTGGCCACCACATAGAGGTCATGAACTGCAACTACTGCTACAATACTACTAGTGTATTGAACAGAAAACAACGACTTCCCATGAAGCAAGTCTGCAAAAAAAATTTCTACAGTTCTTACACTATCACTGCGGCGGACGACAAAAACATTTTTTTCGTACTCTGTAACGAACAAAGCACCATCACCACTTGTACTAAGATTGGACATCTGCATGTCTTGTGTTAGAAGTCTCACTCCATCTCTACATCCAAGTAACAGGTCTCCATCTTGTTTGTAGCTGGCTGAGTAACACCCATCTCCAGTTTGATGTTGGAATTTTAATGTGATTGAAATTGGACAGTCTACTAAGCTAACTCCCGGAAATAAACATCTGCCTATAAAAAGAGTTGAGGATGGTTGTGAGTTTTTATCAAATTGTTTTTAAAGTCTTTGACGACTAAAATATATGTAAGTAGTAATGTAGGAGCAGATCTTAGAAAAAAAGACATGCCAACATACCCCAAAAAAAGTTTTTGATTGTCAGATGGTTTACAGACAGACTTGCCAAACATTTAGTTGTTAGTTTTTAGATGATTTTTGTTAGTATAATATGTATATGCAGATGAAAACAGAACACCGAACATGTTACATAGTTTTTTTTGGTATGAATATTTTTACAGACCTGTTACAATGTAATATTTATATAGGTATGTATGTAGGTATGTTTGGTAATGTAAATGATGGTGACATTTGCACAACAAAGCTGTAAGATATTTATTAGTTTGTTATTTGTTTATGCTGGAGTTTCCCTCCCGATATAGATCGTGGTTGACAAGAGCCCTTTGTTTGTTTACTCTTGTTTTGGTAGTGTGTTAGGTATTGTGTTTATTTGATTAACCCGGTGATAGCTAGTGTAATAGAGTGCATATCAATCTTGATTCAGTTGTGAGTTAGGTATTATGTTTATTTGATTAAAATAGTAATAGTGAGCGTAATAGAGTATATAATAATAGTGTAAGAAGTGAATGTAATAAAATATAACATAATATAACATAGTGTGAAAAGTGTAGGTATAGTGAATAACGCTTGTAATAGATACTGTAAAATAGTATAGTATGAAGTCTATAAACACTTTTTAATTTGTAAAATATTTAATGATATTGCAAGAAATATCGTCACATTTGGGATGAATGATAATGAGAAGATTTTTTTTCCATTTTTTAGCTCACAATTTTTCGACACAGACAGACTCATTCCTGAAAAATTTTCAAATGGTTATAACTGAAAACTCTATAAAAAGGTGGTTGAGTTGTACTTGCTAGAGAGATATGATTGGCAGGAACTGTTTTTTATATTGAGCAAGTCCAGATTGCTCCGAGTGGTTGACATCTTTTTTCGTCTTTTTCTTTAGAGTCTAATAAAACTTTGTCACCACATGCTTTGCTATTTGATTTACTCTCGTCCAAAACATCAGTTCCATCATCTTTCAAATCTTTTTCTGGATCCCCATCGAAAGTTCTCGTATCAATCATGAATCTTATTTGGTCAAAAGGCTTTCCATTCAGCGTGAAGACTTTTTTTATATTGTTTTAACTATGTCCCAGTTTTTCGCAGAGATGTTTCATAGTTTCTTGTTCATCGAACTGAGCTAAATGATTCTTTTTTTTTGTCGATGTGCTCACATTTTTTGGAGTTTTCTGTTTGTTTGTGAGCTTCCTCAACTTATTTTTCTCCCTTACCTGGAAACCAATGGCAGTGTTCCTTACACGGTATGTCACCTTCTTTCCAATCTTTCAGCTCCCCCATGCAAACAGAGCATCTTACGCTATCGCTAAAATTAGTGTAGTAAAAACCCGCATTGGAATGGAGTTTTATAGAAACTTTACCTTTCTACCGCTTGAAATTTTTTTCTTTTGCCAATTCAGGAGCAACTCTAACTGGACCATAGTGATCAATCGAGATGCTCAAAAGTAAAACTTCTGCAGTCACACTCGTCAACCGTCTATTCCTTTGTTCTTCGATTCTATAGCTTTTGACAATGAAGATGTTTGTCATTTTTTCCTCAGTTAGTTTCCTATCTCTGTACACCCGATTGTGAGTTGATGATCCTTTAACAAAGCGGAAAGCTCTTTAAACATGATCTATTGTCGGATGTTCGACTTCGCTCCTCCACTTAAGTATTCTCCTTTTGCAGAATGAGCACTGAACGCTATTGTCTTTTCCGAGAGTGCAGAATCCAGACATCGCCATGTTTTCACCAGAGTGTCTATCTACATGACTCCAGTTTGTGAAAAATGACTTTCTTCAATAATTCTCATCGAGCATCAAAGTCTCTCTAACAAAAAAAGAGAGCTCATTGTAAATGAATTTCATAAAATCCTTAGGGAAGGGTTCCGCAATTGTTCTTTGTAATCTTAATGACGGTAGACTACAGTGGTTGTCTCGATAAGTTGCAACAACATAAATCAATGTGTTAATGATGGGAATATAATAAAAAAAAAACGAGTTAATGTTGGGTAGAACATCGTTTCTCTATCGAATAGGAACCTCGGCATTATCAAAGACGTTTTAGCTTTTTTTATCATCCTCATTTTCATTGTGGATAGTATTCGCTACACGTTTGTTCAATATACACACATGATTTTTAGACAATGATGAATTATTTTTGAGTTGTGTACAAAACAACAAATAGTAACTTGTCAGTTATTGTTCAAAAGGGAATTGATGTTGAAAATTGAACTTCGCCTCTCATGTTCAATAATTGATAATCTAAAATAATGAAATTGAACAAAAAAAGGGACTAAAACGTGATTTTTATTTTTTGATGCACATTTGAATAGGTTAAAAATAATACGTTTATAAAAACTGACATTATAAACAAAGATATTTTTGGTCTATGTGAACGTTGTGTATAGTTGTTTGAATATAAATTGATTTCTACCCAAGTAGAAGAAACTAAATCTCATTGAGAACCCAGAGTAAAAGATAATGAAACAAATCAGTGAAGTTAATATTCGTGATTTACGACTACATAAATAATATCTATTACCACACTATAAACGGACATTCTTAAAAACTTACATAACATTAAAACCTTATTAATCTTTGGATAAGTGGAGATTAGATGACTTTTGATCATAAAAATATCAAATCAATGTAATTGTAAAATAAGCAAATATCTTTTATTAAAGAAAAATGTCCCACGTAAATACAGGGAATAAAAAGTAATTAGCTCCTGGTTGTTACTTCTTTGTCCAAAAGATAATTTTGTCAACACCTAAGACTATGTAGCTTTGAGAGCAAACCAGATAGATTTATGAGTACATCTTTCTTAGATAGCAACTAGGTGAGCATTTCAACTAGTGTTAAATAGTTATTTATTATTTCTTACCTTAATACTAAAAGTCCTCCTAGTAGTTACAGCAATAGATGTTGTTCCTTCAGTCGCTGTTGTTGGAATGGATGCTTTCTGTGTGAAAACGAGGCTTTAAATCGCTAAAGTTGCACTGATTGACCTAAAAGCCAATAAAAAGTCTCACGCGAAAAACTCTTTATAACATATAAGATATTGAGCAAGTTTTTCTCGTGCAAAAAACTCTTTATAATATATCAGATTTTCGAGCAAAGAAACTTTTTCTCCATTTGCCCAAAAAACCTTGTATATGATAAAGGGATCTTCAAGCAAAGAAAATCTGTTTCATTAGCATGAAAATGTTTTATATACTAGAGGGATTTTCCCACAAAAATTTTTACATATTATAAAGGGAACTTCGAGCGAACAAATTTTTTTTCATTTGCGTGAATATTTTTTATATTATAAATGGAGTTTCTCGCAAAGGCAATGTTTTTCATTTTTGTGAAAATCTTATATACAATAAAGGAATATTGCGCAAAGAAAATTTTTTTCATTTGCGCGAAAAATTTACATATTATAAAGGGATTGTCGAGCGAAGACACTTTTTAGTCAAGTAGAATTTCTTATATGTTATAAAGCATTTTTCGCGCAAGAATTCTCATTAGGTGCAAGCTTGGGTCAATCGGTGTGACTTTGACTATTTAAAAAGCCATGTTTTACACAATAAGCAGTCACTCCAACAAAATTATCAGAAGGAACAACATCTTCACAGCATCTACTATAACTGCTAGGAGGACTCTAAGCAAAAAAGTGAGAATTAATAAATAGTTATTTAACACTTGTTGGTAAAAATCAACTAGTTGCGCTGTGTAGTGTCAGAGAGTTGTTATCAGGGTTTTAATTCTTTATTACTAATAGTACTTAGCTAGTTTGTGTTTTTGAGGATATTTTTTTACATTGCTAAATTTATTGAATCAAAACTCTACTATTGTCTAGTTTTTTTGTTTTGTTTTCCATTTCAACTTCTCACTCAATACGATGGATAAGGATGGTGACATCAGAACAGACAAACTTCCAACATTCGAACCATATCCCAATGAGAAAGAAGACATTCCGCTTGAGTCATCTGGACGAAGGAAGAATCCAAGAAAACTTTGACCAAAACCATGGAATTGCAATAAAAGTAAAACACTAGACCGCACATTTGCTCTGAAAAATCCTTGTGATTTGAGCCTTTCCTGCTTGGCAAAAAACGCTGGAGGTATGCTAACCTCTTGTCACATAAATGAAAGAATAATGATTGGAAGGTTTCAGCCACTTCATCTAAATCCAACACCATCACTGTTGGAGATGACTTACATTGAAATACCAGTCGGGAATGTCTGTAAAATATTGTCCATTATCCACTACAAGGTCGAAACATTTGGTAACAGACGTCGAGTCAGATATCGTGAATAAAAAGGAAGCCGACAAGTTAGGACCATTGCAACTCAATGTGCCAAGGCCGGTGATCTTCATGGGATTTGATCAGGAAAAGCAACCAATCTTTCATTCAATCAGATTTCTCGTTACTATAACTGCTGAAAACGCTAAACAAGTAACTAAGTTAATGAGAAGCAAAACACCTTCTCAGTTGCTCAACATGATCCGTATCTCAACCCTGTCTCAATTTTCAGTTTAGGTAGTGTAATCAGTTTTGAATCTGCGCAAGTAGTTCGTCATTTAACTCTACCTAATAGAGAAGCGGTGATGAACGCACTAATAATGAGCCACAGATGTTTGCAATATGATGGATTGATGATGGGGTCTCCGTACACACCCAAAAAAACACGCTGCTGACATAAAAAGAATTCAAACAGGAGCTATCCTTTTACGAAATTGAGAAGTTAGTGGATTTGGAAACTTCAACATGACATTGTCGCATTCACACCTATGCAGGCTATGGAAGCAGGGCAAAACATGACCAACAAACCCGATTAGTCTGCAAAGTTGAAATACTTTGCAGCAGATGAACTTCTCGAGGACAGTGTGTTACTGCTTTCAGCAGGAAATTTCGCTTCCACCAATTTGGAAGAACCTAAACTACAAGACAACAATTGTAATCGAGGAGTTTGAGACAACCAATACAACTCGATGAGTGATTTAGCTTTTCTATATAATATAATCGATCCATTGTAAATAATACTTCATCTCAATTTAGTTGCAATATTTTATTTATCAAGTAATTTTTTGTTTTAGATATAAAAAAGATAAAGCTGCTAAAGATATCTAAAAGTACACGCTATCATCCGAGACTCAGTAAAAGTCTACTACAATTAGCAATGTCTTGATTAGTAAGATTGTGCTCGAACTTTTCATAAACGAATAAACTTTTTATTTATTCAAGGCTTATTCATTATATGCTACAATTATTTACTTTCGATTACAAATATCATCCCTTTTACCTAGACCTTTTACACTATTATTATATACTTTATTACGCTCGCTATTATCATTTTAATCTAATAAACATAATATCTAACCCACTACCAAAAGAAAAGTGAACAGACAAATGGCCCGTGTCAACCACAATCTATTTCAGGATGAAAACCCCCAGCATAAGCAAATAACAAACCAATAAAAATGTTTTACAGCTCTGTGCAAATGGCAACTATCATTTACATTACCAAACATACATATATACCTATATAAAGATACTGTAACAGGTCTGTAAAATATTTGTACCAAAAAACAACAAGGTAATATGTTAGCAAATCTGTTTTTCTTGTGCGCATACATATTATACTAACAAAAATCATCAAAAAACTAACAAGTACATTTTAGGCAGGTTTGTAAGCAATCTAACAAATCTAACAATCAACAATATTTTTGGGGTATGGCGGCAGGTCTGCTCCTACATTATTACTTGTCTAAAATGTTTTTAAAACAAATAAATTTCAATAAAAACCAACTACAAACATGTAAAGTAAACATCACCGAGATTCAGTTGTTTGTAGTGCCAATCCAAGACTTGTAGCGGATTTTCGAAAGCCGCTACTTCTCCACTAACGTTGTCACTGGGCAAACCGCTGTCTGCAGGCACAACAAGACAGTCAGCCTCTCATGGCCTGACAACAGACAGTCAACCTCTCCCCAGAGGTGACTCTGTGCCGGGATGGCACTTACAACTGGTTGTAAAGGAGAACCCTTGACTTTAACAACTGTAATAGGCCCTTGGCTCAGTCATGCATTCAGAGCTTTTGAGTAGTATAAGCATTTATTTTTATCCAGAATAGAAAGTGGCAACACAACAGTTACATGTAATGCAATGCAAAGAAATGGGAGAAGCCTCTGCCTTTTAATGCAGAGTTACAGAAAGTAACTGGAAGTGTTTGGCCTAGTTTACCAAACACTCCAATCACACATGCGAAATACAGAATTACATCGATAATATAATAGTTAAAAAACACCAGCCAATGATACATGAATAAATATATTAAAAGGAACTGATGCCCAGAAGTAAGGGGCGGAGTGTATGAGCATCTCAGCCAGTAGTAGCTGTGCATTCCTTTCTCTTAAGGTTTCCAGTTTTTATGGCCGTGGATCTTCATATGTTGACTTTTGAGGATGGTAATGACCTGGATATGGGTCCTAGAGGTCAATAAGTTTCCTTTTTCAGGCTATGGCAGACATGTTGATGCCGGCCCGGGATAGCTACCCAGTGCCGGTAAAGTAATGATGTAGGGCCGGTATAGTAAAATAATGATTCTATTGCATATATTTTAGCATTTAGGTTAAGTGCAATCAATGCTGGTCTTGTCAATTGCTTTCAGGAGGCATGCCTGGTGCCTACAGGCTATCAGGGGGAACTTTTAAAGTAGTGGTCAGTTATCTGGCAGACAAAATTCATTGAAGAATATCCAAATCAACTAATCAGATGTTAGGAATTATTAAATGCAAGAAAATAGCACGAAACCCTGAAACAAAACATCTCCAGACAATACCTGTGCATACGGGGTGAGGTGTTCTTTTGAGTAGACTAACATGTTGTTCTACACTTGTAACAAATGGTCCAACGGTATAAAAAAGCATTTTAACCTAGATACCGATTAAACATAGGTGTATGTAGCCACAGCTTAACTCTAGCAATTTATATTTTTAACAAGGGGTGTGCAAGCTACCCAAACTAGATAGTGGTAATTCCATAAACATCGTACCTGTGCGTATGAGACGAGGAGTTCTTGTAAGCTCACAGTCAAGTTCTATGTCTGTGCTCTTTCTCAACTCATCAGTCATCTGCTGTTTCTGTTGTACCTTCTCAGCTACATGACTTTCTCTCAACCATCTGTGTACTTTAGTACGTGTCTCCTCTATCTTCTCTTTCTTATCTATCAACTGTGTGTTGTATAACTCTACTTGTTGTGTGAGTCTCTTCTGATATTTATATATCTGTTCTTTTAACTTGTTACTTTCTTCTCTCACTGCTTCTATCTACAATACAATGTAATGCAATGTATGTAGTAGTATTACTAGTGAACCTTCAGAGAACATTCTAGAACTGAGTCAAAGATAATACAATATAGCTATAGATATTACCTGCTCATCACGGATTCTCTCAACCATTTCTATCCTCTTCTTACACTCAATCTCTTCGTCATCTAGAACCTTCCACACATGTTTGTCTAGTTTACAAATCTCTGTTAACTTGTCACTAGCTGACTGTAATAGTTGGTTGAAGTGTGCAATTATCTCTTCTTTCATTTTGATCACGGACTTGAACATGTGATCAGCAGAATCATCTAGAAGAACACATATGAGGTATAATTGAGACCCAGCCAGCAGTTTCTCTTTGTTGATGCAACTGGAAGCAGTCCAGTCACTAATCAACTTATCATTACAAGGCTGACTTTTATTCTGATTTGACACATGTTAAGTGACTGATATGACGATAAAGAAACCTCAAGGGGTCAACATGATAAGTGAAAAATTTTTCAAAAAAGATTCTCGCTTATTCGTTTGAAAAAAATTAATTGAATAGTTATGCCGAAGCCGTAGTTTCATATTTCAAGTTTGATTAATTTTTCCAACATAAATTAATTAAGGTGCTCTCTTGTCATATTCTACTTCTACAGTAGCAATGTACTGAGATGGTTTATGTAAGCTGCACATCGTCAATGTTATACACCCCATCCCTATCTACTTCTGATGAATTGCCAGTTGCATATTTCACAACTCTAATAACTAGCTAGTAATAATAATAACCATATTATTAATTACCATCACCAAGTGTACCAAACATGTGACACTCTTGTTTGGTTTTGCTTTATTATCTAACTTTCAAGGCAATTGATTATCAATTGTTTTCATTTTATCATTATAAATAATAATAACAATTAACTAAATAGATAAACTATCTTATGGTTGATGAATAAAATTTGTAATTTTGCAATCACAACTGGGGGGGGGGGGGGAGGCACAATTTGTTACAAACTTGCGCCTGAATGAAAATTATTCAACATTAAAATGAAATAAATTGTGTTGATCCCTGAAGAGACCTCGCACCATACAGTAGAGACTAAAGAGCCAAGGATGCCTAATAAGGACTGGAAATTTCCACTCTCCTCGAAAAGGGTGGGAAAGCAGCCAGGAAGTAGCCAACAAACCAGCACAAAAAACTCTGCCCGCTAAACCAATCATCCAATGACATCCAAGATAACAATGGGGCATGCAACTCCCAATAAGAAACGCACAGCATGTTCCAAGCAAAATACACATATGCCTCAACTGTTGGCCTAAAACTTTGGCTATATATTAGTGAGAGAAAAACTCTTGGGCAAAGTAAAATTATAAAAATGGTCGAATTTTGTTAATGTTAATGGTATTGCAGTATAATATCAACCAAGCTTCCGGTTGCATTGAATTAGCGCTCCCTAGAAAGCGTGTAAAATTGGCAGGGTTTCCATCGTATAACAATGAGCATCATTGTGATGTGGTATAGAAGAAGCAGATCAGCAAGTGGGGGTTTAAGGACTAGATGACTATCCTGAACAAAGTGTTTTTTTAGTTGCACCAAGTGCCCGGAAGAATCGATAGAGTAACTTTTGGGGGGCACCAGTTGTTGATATTCCCAGTTTGTATTGTAGTTTAGTTTGATATAGTTGCATCATTTTTATTGTGTTTTAATTTTTTTGTAATTGTATGATTAACGAAGTATTTAATGTGCAAGCTTTGTTTATATTGGGTTTGTATCGTGATTTAGATTGTGGAGTTGAGTGTATAAAAAATGTATGCGGGGTTTGCTTATACCTAGGTTTGTATTGCATTTTGTTATCATTTATTTGTACAATAAGTAAAATACAATGGGTAGAATGTATATAATATTTATTATAAAGTCCGAGTTCGGATAAGATGTTTGTACTAGTAAGGGGAGAAAGTATATAAGAGCTTAATGCAGTAGTTGTAGTAGTGAAGATAACCTGATAACGAATAGTAGAAATAGTCTAATAGGTATCATCAGCGCTGAGTTCTTCTCCGAACTCTAAAAATTCCTCATTCAGGAGATTCGTAATATCCCCATCGGTATCCGATTTTGACAACTCTTCATTGTATTTTGCTGGACTACGGTTTTGTTCCCAATCAGCACTGCTGGATGTGGAGAGAAACACTACATTGTGATATGCGTTTGCATTGACACCCCTTTTTTTTCCTTTTGTAAATCATCACACCCGGAGCTTGTTTTTTAGCTTCTTCAATGTATCTGTTTGGTATGAGAAGGGTTCTTATCTCTCTCTTTCCATTTTTTTTCCAAGACGTATCGAATGCAAGTTACACCAGATTTTTCTCCATTGAATCGCTGTGGTATGAATCTTTCAATGACGTCGATATAAGGAAAACTGCGCACTGTTTGAAATTAGTGAGATATTAAATGTTGTAGCTGAGTTGGAGTTCATCCTTGGTCAGCTTTCTCAACCGCTTGGCATCAGCAGCAACTTCTCCCAAGCTTAAGTTGTTCGTGCTAATGCGCTTGAGATTGAAAGTAATAAGATAGAAGAAGATCTTTGTCATGGAGTCTAAGGATGAGGTTATCCTAGTTCCAAGTGTACCTTTAGTTGGCCCCAGTTACCATGAGAACCTGTGAGGTACCTTTTTGTGTGCACCAGGTGTTATAATTTCGAATGTTTGCTAAGTATTTATTGCGTAGGGTTTGTTTATATTGTGATTTTTATGTTGATTTAGACGCATGGGTTTGATTATTGTATGATGATTTAGATTGGGAGTTTGAGTATTGTATAAAAATGAAGCGTTGCATTATTGTATTGTAATGGATTTTAACATAGGTGGCCACTCATTGATTAACGCTATGGCCTAGTACTATCTGAATTACTAGCCAATGTATGCGTACGGCTAAGCTATTAGGCATTTTCGGATCGAGAACGTTCATGCCAAAATGGGCGAAATTTTTGTTTTTCGGCGAGTACAAAACCTGTTTTTTGGAACTCTATGCTGAACGGTGGTTTTACCGTTCAGGGGGTCGTCCACCCTATGACGTTCTTGATCCGAATGCATAGAGTTCTCCTATAATAAACATTTTTGCAAATAATGAGCCCTTTTACGTTAGTTACAATAACAAGACAAGAGTGATGAGGCCTCAAGTTTCATTTCTAACAATAATAATAGAATAAATAATAACAAGTCTTGAAGCATGTTGATGTTGAAATTATTTTTGGACACATTTACTGAGTGAATTAAAATAAAATTGTAATAAATAATTATAATATAACAAAAATGTATGATAATCATTATTAATATTACTGTTATTCAAATGATATCATCATTAATATTATTATAAGTTTTTATAGTTTTTTTAATTATTTTATTATACTTTTTTTAGTTGTAAAAAAAACAATTATTCAAATAGCCAAACATCACCAACTGATAATAAACATTGTTAAAAATGAAAAATAGTAATTAGTAAAACACACAAGTAGCTGGTAATAATTATCAAAATTATTATTTACCTTTTTATAATATATAACCAAAAAGCTGTCACCTCAGCAGGATGCGTCTTTTACTATTCACTGCGACAGTAGAAAAAAAGAAGAAGATAACTCCGATGAAGTGAACTTTTGATTTTGAACGTTCATGCATAGAAATTATGCCAGGAACGAACGTCAAAATTGCATTCGGAAGCGCTTTCCCGTGCCAATTTTTTCAAGGCATGGGCGTTCTTGATCCGAAAGTGCCTATTAAGCGAAGAGCATAGTAGTATGGATCTAGCTACGCGTGACTGCCCTCAGCACAGATACACATGCGTGCCACAGTGCCTGCTAAGAAGACGCCCTAGGACCTCGAACTAGGGATTCCCTGCCTTACTGGATAAATTAACTGTGCGTGTTTTTGACTCATTTTTATCGCTCTATATATGTTTTTATTGCGCCTGTTTGTTTTGTATTTATTCTTGTATGGCTTGATGTTTTGTGCCAATCATATTATAGTATTTTTCAACCGCTTATCTACATATCCTATTGCATAAATGTGGTGACATGTGGCATAATGGGCGGAGTTGATTGTGCGCTTGCTAAGAGAACACCTCTGAGTAAGCTTTTGTTTCTTGAGTGAATAAAGTATTCATTGCTATAACCCGGTGTATTTAGTTTGGCAGGTAGCCAAGTATTGTTAGTATATCTGCACACGGCAGAACACGGAGCTTGTTTCATACATAGCTAACTAGTAAACAGAGCCATCACTACTAAACCAGTAGCGCTCTATAGCAATCATTGTTGCATTGCTAACCAGGTACACTTCTCTAGTAGCTGTTCGGTGAAGGTGTGACAAAATCCTTTACAGTATTGTTATTGAAAGGTAAGATGTCGACAGAGGAAGATGTGGAGATGTGAATGATGAATGAAAATGATACTGTTGATGGTACTACCAGTCACATTGTAGATGTTTTGCCGAGTCTGAAACGAAAAGTGCTAATAGTTATGATGATCTTGGTATTTGTTATAGGATTTTCTACTTTTGGGGGCGTTACTGAGTTTAGTATATATGAAAATGCTGTCAAGGAAATACAAAAAGTGAGAAACTCTCCTGTTCGAATCACAAATGAAACCATTGTCGGATGATGAACAGCTCCTTTATCATGAATACTGAAAATTTTGACGTTACGTTGCGTTCTCCCTTTACAGCGATGATTGCAGGACTGACTAGATCAGGGAAGGCGCAATCGATTTTACGAATGATTGAAACTAGTCAGACTGTAGTTTATCCTCCACCGGTAGAACTACATTACTGTTATGGAGCTTATCAAAAAGCCATTGGCGATATAACCGGAGTGATATTTCATGAGGGAATGATAGATATAACGACAAGTTTTCCCAGAGATAAACAAAACAGATGGTTGATCATTGATGATTTGATGGATGAAGTTTCTGGTAAAGCTGATGCCAATGCTTTGTATACAAAACATAGTCATCATTGGAACATAAGTGTGTTTTTTATTGTTCAGAATCTGTTTTTAAAAGGAAACCGTACTATTTCCTTGAATAGTCACTATTTCTTTTTGAAAACCTTAGAGATACTTTTTCGATTTTCTATTCATCTAGGCAATGCTTTCCCGGAAAAACAAAATATGTACAAGAAGCTGTTGAACAAGCGACAAAGAAACCATACTCTTTTCTAGGGATAGATATGACTCAGCGAACGGATGATCAACACAGACTATTGGGAAACTTTACATCTTCTGAATCTATGAAATTGTAGTGGATTTTGGGTGGCCGACCAAACGTCCACCAACAACACCTCACTCCAGAGGTCAACTTCCAACAGAGGAGTAAACCGACTCCGCAACTGTTCTCAGAGCCCACGGCTCAAACGCACAACTCAATGTCTTGTTGAGTATACCATAGTTTATTATACAAGCATAACCCAGCAAGGTATAATAACGGTAAATGTATTATGCTACTTGGCTCAATCACAAGCAGAATCCCAATACAATACAGGGAATAATGAGAAGTGTTCTGCCTTTTATAGTCAGAACAGGGGAAAACATAGGACCAAATAAGGAGGCAACAAATCAGCAATAGCAGGAAGTAATTGCACTAATCAAAACATGAGATATAAATAACATGGTACAACATTGGCTAATATAAGGTTAAATACGCAAGGCGCCCAGAAGTGGGGGGGCGGAGCTTATCAGTCAATATTGCTGATTCATGATGGTGCAATGAGTAGCTCTAGTTTCTGGCCCTTATGGCTTGTGGTCCTTGTCTTTGGTCTTGTCTGAGGACAGCTAAGCTGCAAAGTCGGGCTCCTGCATCTTTGGTATCAATTTGGGCTCTCAGGCTATAGTCGTTCTTCCCTCACCGACCCGGTATAGGGCCGGTAGAGGCACTGCAGGGCCGATAGTGCATGCTGCAGGGCCGGCAGTGAATACTGCAGGGCCGGTAGTAAATGCCGCAGGGCCGGTAGTGTTTCCACCGGTTTACTTGCTTGTGTTTTGGCTGTGCCAGGCTCAGTTTAGGCGTGCCTGACACCCAGCAGTTGTCAGGAGGACCTTGCGCAATGAGAGCGGTCACAAAAATCCACCACAATATTGTATGTACCCAAGTGAAAGCATATAAATACAATTACTATTCGTTTCATGCCACACTTATTTTGTTATTCAACTGTGCAACACGATAGTAATATAATGACTAAAGCTCTACGTCAACGCTTCATCACTGAATAGCGATCTCACCCAAGTGCTTATAACGAGTGACGATGGTGAGCGAATACCATTGGATGGTGGAAAGGTCGTGTTGGCGGTTCACCTTAGAGAAAGAGGAACACAATGAGTTTGGTAGGATACAACCCCGAAGACTCGAAAGATTTTTTTGAAGATTACTACAAAATGCAAGCTGAGAATGGAATCGTAGTGTATAGCGGTCAGAGAGTGATGCCTAGTATTAGAGGTAATGGATTTGGTAGTGTTTTTTCAAGTACACTCAAACCAGTAACAACTCTGCTAAAGAGAGTAGCAATGAGTCTGGGTAAGAGAGCGCTCTCTGTAGGTAGTAATGTTGCGAGTGATGTATTTGACAGTCACAGTTTTGCATTATCTGCAAAGAAAAGAGGAAATGATTCGATACGAAGTAATGAGACGCAGGTGCAAAAATTTTTGTCAACTGTATGCGGTGATTACTGCATATACTTTTGTGTACTGAGAAGCAGAGAATGGAGTACGAATGAAATCGTGAGAAGCTTACAAGACATAGAAAACAATGAGATGAAAGATCACTCAATTCGAAGATTTATCCTACAAACTTATCCTAGCTTCAAGTTTACACAAGACAATACGCTAGAAGGAATAGATGGAGTACACATACAAGGAACTGATCTGCTAAGTAAATTGCTAAAGTAAATTATTATAATGAAATTTTATTTGTTAGAACAAATAAAACAGTTATAAAATACAAACTGGTATTGTGATTGTATTGATTTACTAAAAGTCTGATGTGAAATGTTTTGAAGTTAATGTCAAGCTAATCTTTCGCGAGATCGAAATAAGACTCTCTCTATCTTTTTATCCTTCTCAGGAAACATTCTTTACGTAGATCTAAAAGACATAGTAACTAATGAGACTACCATACATCAGCGCAGGATTTAGCTTAGAAATTACTTTTAACAATAAGGTAAAACAATTGAAATTTACCATCGTAGATAGTGACACGACTCCCTTGAGGTATAGATTAGTCTGATTAGTTCTGTTTGAAGGAGGATAGCTGATGGGAGATGATATTAGAGAAAACATTGACTGGGATTCTGGCTCTTCAATCATCAATTGACTTTCGTAGTCTTGACTATTCTTTTTTGGTGGGATTTCAAAGATCTGGGATTCTGGTTCTTCATCCATCAATTGACTTTCAAATAGAAAAATGTGAGTTATTGATTATTACTTGATTGTAATTAATTCAAAGATAGATACTCCATAGCACAGCAAGTTAAATGTCTCAGCTAGTGTTAAATAATTATTTATAATTTCTTACCTTAATGCAGAGAATCATCTTAGTAGTTGAAGTAGATGCTGTAGTAAATTTTGTTCCTTCAGATGAAGTTGTAATGTAGAGAATCCTCCTTGTAGTTGTAGTAGATGCTGGTCCTTCAGTCACTGTTGTTGAAGCAGATGCTTTCTGTGTAAAAGTAATGGCTCTTAAATAGCTAAAGATGCAACGATTGACATGAGCCGAAACCAATGGAAAATCTCTGGTGAAAAGCCTTTTATAACATATAAGAAATTGAATAAATTTGTTTACTTTCACGAAAAATGTTGTATATCGTAAAGCACTTTTCGCGCAAAAAAGTTTTTTTTGCGCGAAAAAAATCTGCATATATATTGTAAAGAGGTTTTCGAGCAAAAACAATGTTTTTTGCGCAAACAAAACAACATTATTCGTCTGGAAAAACAACATTCTCTATCTGAGAAAATCACATTCTTCGCGCTACAAAGATTTTTTTTGCGCAAAAACCCTTTATAATATATATAAAGGTTTTCGCACAAAGAAAACTGTTTTTCCGAGCGAAACAAATCTGTACGTATCATAAAGGGGTTTTCGCGTGAACAAAACAACATTCCTCATCTGACAAAAACAACCTTCTCTGTTTCAAAAAACCACATTTTTCGCACGAAACAGATGTTGTTTTTGCGTGAAAACCCTTTATAATATATATAAAAAAACGTTTTTACCACGCGAAACAAATCTGTATATCTTATAAAAAAAGTTTCTTGTAAAAACAACATTTTTTTGCGGAATTAAAACAACATTTTTGTCTGGAAAAAAAACATTTTTTCACGAAAAACATTCTTTGTGCGAAAACCCTTTAAAATATTTAGGAAGTTTTCTACATAAAAAAATAGTTTATTTGCGCAAAAATATGTTTATGTTATAAAGAGGATTTCGCACTAATAAAATCCTTATAAATTATAAGGGTTTTTGCGTAAGTTTTATCATTTGCTGTAGGGTTAATAGGTACAACTTTGAGTATTTAAAAAGTGGTGTTTTTACAGAAAAATTATTCCCTTCAGCAATAGCTTCTGAACAAACAGCACCCACTACAGTATTCAATACGTAGTTACCAGAAGGATTCTTGGTGAAAGGTAAGAATTAATAAATTTTTTATTTAGCACTAGTTAAAAAATAAAAAACTCATTTAATTATTCCTTTACTTCATTATTTATTACCCTTTACTAATGTTTCTTTTTATTTTAGAACGATCTGTCATCAAAAACATTACGTGTAAAATATTTTATTCCAGAGATATACCACGAATACGTACAAGATAATATGATCGTTCGGCAGGAGGCAGTATACCAAGTGACATTTCAAGCTGGAATATTTTGTTTCTTCCAACACATGATAAAAATGAAAGCACTATATGGAGAAGTTTCGACAAAACAGCCGAGTATTTCTCAACAAGACGATACTGTAGAGATTTTCTAAAATAGGAACAAAAACAATTTTGAAACCATTATACGAATGTCAAATACTGTAAGTATTAACAAATATTTAAACAAAATTAAAAAGAGCCCTTGGGGTAAAGAACTTTTTCAAAAATTATATCAATGGAATTGGATTAAAAGATTTTGGTACAAAATCCGACCACATGTTTATAAATACCTGCAAATAAATAAGGAAGTACGTTCTTCTGTACATTCTTTCAAGCTTATGATAGAGATATTTCATGCTTATCTATAACATTTCTTATATAATAAAGTTATACAATAATAAAACACTTCATTTTTATACAATGCTCAAACCCCCAATCTAAATCATCATACAATAATCAAACCCATGCATCTAAATCAACATAAAAATCGCAATATAAATAAACCCTACACAATAAATACTTCACAAAAACCTTCATAATTATAACACCTGGTGCACACAACAAGGTACCTCAAAGGTTCTCATGGTAATTGGGGCCAACTAAAAGTACACTTGGAACCAGGAGAACTTTATCCTTAGACTCCATGACAGGAATCTGCTCCTATCTTACTACTATTGAAGCAAGTACAAATTTCTTTTTTGGGATTTGGAAGCTCCCCCAAGTAGACGACGATGCAAGGTAATGGGTAGTTGGAAAGATTGAAGTTTTCAACAATTTTGCTCGGGCAAACTACTCTCTGAAGTTCTCTCACATCCGTCTTTCCATAGTATGTGAGAACAAAGTAACCCCCAAAGACACCAATGTTGCTATCGACAGCAACAACTTCCATAATGGTCGGGACATCAAAACTTTTTAGTGATTGGTACAATACAATCTTTTGCAATTCACTTGCTTTTCATCCGTTGAGAGTCTTGGTAATCCTTACACTCTTACTCTTCATGGAGTTGTTTTGTAGGCATAATAGTAGTAATATATGAGCAGATCTCCCTACCAAGTGTTTTTTTGTGGATCTGGTCTTGGGGGTTATGCAATGAGTTACGACGTTGGGTGAATTCGCCGAGTTTATATTGTATTTCATTTGAGAGGTATTTGAGTGGCATTTGAGTGGCATTTAAGTGGCATTTGAGTTTTGATTATTTTTTACCTAATTTGAACTCATATGGCAGCTAAATTTTGAATGTATGGTATTTAAGTTTTTGATAATTTTTTACATAACTCGAACTCATATAGTATTTTGAGAGAGAGGAGAGAGGAGTTATATCTAGCTTGAATAACTATATTGATCAAAAATGAAACATTATATGATTATATACATTTATTACATAATAAGCAGGGGTAAACCTTCCCATATAATATAGCTAGGGTCAGTAAAGACTAAGTAATACAAAGCACCAGGTCTTGTAATGATAATAAATGCAAAGTCTTTTTCTTTACATTGCATCTTAAAAAATCCTCAAATTAGCTTCTATATGGTTAAAATTTACAGTATTTGGGAAATAATTGTAATAGAAAACATTATATCTATTAAAATTTACTGTAAATTTTATGTAGTACAAAGTACTATAACCTTTATTTATTCACTTGAGACTACATATCATCAGCATTTTGAGATCAAGTCTATATATATATATACGATGAATGATTTTTTGTATTATATATATATATAGTTATAGTAACTATTCTAAAAAGAAGACTATTATGAAGGTTTTTATTTAAGCCAAAGTAGGTTCGGTAGATACTCCATCAGAACACACTCGTCTTTTAGCATAAAAATATGTGAGTCCTCGCTTTATTTGCTTGTATGTCAACATTTTTTTATCCTTTACTACAAATCCTCGATTTTTACCCATAAACGACTTTTTTGTGTTCAATACATTTAGATAACTGTCTTTGTTCAATTGATTAATTCGTTTGTTCAAACCTTTTGAGCTAAACTTGTTTCCTTTTTCTCCCCAGCAATAATAGGATTTAGAGTTAAGAGCAACAATTCCATCTCCGGTAAATTCCTCTTTAAACAATCCAGGTGTTCTTTTTCCATGTTTTAGTACTTTTTCACAACATTCTTGCATGCTCCATTCTAAACCCATTGTTTTGATTCTTAAAAATTCATCTCTATGTTTGTCACAGTATGGTCGTGGAAACCAATCACCATATTCATTGTAAAACTCTTTTTTCATACTTGGTTTTACCAGTGTTTCTAATGTTCCGCTCAACGCCATGTATGCGCTATCTGTATCCATTTCAACATTTTGAAAATCACTTCTGTCAATATATCTATAAATAAAAAGATTGCTTCAATTATTTGGAAGTTTTACTTACTTATACATGATAATAGTAGGGAATTAGGTTTTACTTACTTATCCATAAAGTCGTAGCAAAACTGTAGCATTCTCAGTTTAGCATACTGTAGCACGGAGAAACCCAAGTGTACTGGAACATTCATAGTTAGCTGAAATGATGGTGATACTGATTAGCAAAGTAAACTTGTGGAATATAAATTTTGAATTGCAAAATAATTGTTTTAAAACTTACTAGCTGTTTACAGGTTACGATTTCATAAAAATCATCTGCTATCTCTTCCATGGCGATAAATTTGTTTCCTCTGATACGAAATGAAGCTTTTCTGGCGCCTTCGATGAACTTGATGGTGGTATGTTTTTCTTTATCAGTGATTGTTTTTCCATAAGCAGCATTTCCTACCAACTTGCTAGTAGTAGCGAGTAATTCTTGACTAGGGTCTGCATCTCCCATTCTCCTAGCGTCTTAAACCGATGTTCCAAAAGCTTCAAAAGCTTTTCTAGGAATATATTCTATTAGCTGATAAACTTTGGTGACTTTCAATCCTTGTTTCAAGTACCATTTCAACAAAGGACTCATTAGCAATATCTTATCTCCGTACATACTTCCAACTAATGAGCGTTGAGGAGTCTTTAAAAAACCTTCGGCTTCAGCAAAGACTTTCATTTCATCGCTCAAGTGTTCTCTGGTTAACATCGTATTTTTAAAAATCGGAGGCATTTCGGAGAACTTTTCTTCCTCTTCCTCAGGAACTTCGATGTCACATTCAACAAATCCGAAGAATTCTTCTGATTGAACTCTCTCCAACACTTCTTCTTGATTCAGCTTTTTTTCAAGTATTTTAGGGTAGAAAGAATTGTAAAACGTGTTGACAAATTTTTGTAAATTTGTATGAGTTTTTACACGCTTCATCCAGTCACACTCCCAAATCGAGATTACAGTGTAACCTAATGCTCGAAGATATTCTTCATTTTCCATCGTAGTTTTAAACAGATTTGCTTTTGATTTTCTTCCACTAGCTTGAAGCTCTTGCTCTTTAGCGTTGTTATAAGAGCAGTCGTGTCCATGCCAAAAACATCCGTGGAATTGAAAGACATGACGATTTTCAACACAGAAACCATCAACTGGTAATCCTCGCTGTCCGAGAGTAACTTCTCCTCCATTGAGCTGATGTCTGATATTGATTTTTTTTGAGAACATTTGGAACTGTAACCAGCTATGAGCTATCTTGCTAAATTTTACTGGTTCAGCGACAAAGGAGTTTTCGATTTTTCTTCTTCGAGGATAGCCAGTAGGCATTGATTGCATCATACACCATAAATAGAGCGCATTTGCATCAACTCCATAGATTCTATCACAAATCTTTGCTTCTTTTCCCAACCAATGTTCTCTAATTTTAGTTATACCTTTTTCGTGATATCTATGCATCACTAGACTTGGCCCACCAACTATGTTTTTCTTTATTAGAGGATAAAGTTCTGCATTGCAGTTGTCAAGCAGACAAATTGGGAGAGTCTGACGAAACGAGTTACCAAGTTCATCAAAATTCAAGTATGTAGAGTAGAGAGGTATGGAGGGGGTGGTTGAGGAGCTTTGTTAAACATCCATCGAATCGCTAATCCTGGTAAAGATATACCATCTTTTAACATATCAATCCCATGCTCTCTGTAGATCGATCTTTGTCTTTCCAACGCTTGAACAAATGGTTTTACATCCAAGTTGTTGTACCATTTTAAAAAATCCCTCATTGTCTTCATGTCGTTATTTTTCCATGCTTCTTGACAAATTATGTACTCTTCTTCACTGATATTCTTTTGTTTTAAAGAACTGTAAAAAGCTTCTCTTGGAGGTAGATGTTCTTGATTAAGTTGTTCCAAGTCTTTCATCCATTCATAAGGAAAAAATCCTTTTCCGGCTTCACATTTGTATGCTTTGAGATACATTTCATAGCTATATCCAGGAGCGATGAAGTTTGTACAATCTAAAAACAAAAAAGATCCTATTCCGATAACAGGCATCTTGGTTCCTTTTTTTATAACAAAATCAAAATCTGTGTCGGAGACATCTTTCAATTTTTGAAGCAGTTTTCCTTTCATCACATTGACATCATAAGTCTGTGAATTGAAACCTAGAATAGGGAGTTTTTTCATATAGCTGTACAAATCATCCAGAACTTTTTCAGCTCCTGTTCTACGTCTGAAACGATTTTTTTCAAAATCACTATGAAACTTTTCTTCAGCTTCTTCCAGTCGTTGTAATTCACCTTCTATCTGTTTTATGATTCGCGAAAATTGTTTTTCCAATCGGCTATATGATTCTTCACTAATATCATCCAAGTATTCAATGAACCTTCCAACGCATTCATCATCATCCCCATTATTGACAATACAACACGGGTTGTTGAAGCCTGGTACGTTTGAACAAATTGAAATACTTAAAAGTTTATGCTCATTCGTGTAAATGGTTGTGTCTGTATCTCGATCTTTTTCGCAATTAGGTAACAAACACTCTATGTCGAATGTTGCAAAAAATGGATAGTATCTCAAGGAATCATCTGACCCGATATCTATCCCGAATTGAACCTTCAGTTTGTCGAATATTGTAGCAGTAGGACTGTATTGCCCTCCAGAAAACTGCATAGTTGTTGCCTCTGAGATTGAACATCTGTGTCTTTTCAGATTCCACAATCTATCATAACAAGTAGAACAGGTTGGACATCTGTAGGCTTTGACATATCCTTCCAAGTTTGTAATAAGACTGAAGTGATTGATATAAAGATCCAAATATAGATTCTCCTTATAACTGGAGTTTGAATTCCAAATAACTGTTGAAGTCATATCATCATTTAAAGAAAACACTGTTATCTTCAGTTGAAATGCTCGCTCCAAAAGCAATAAATCAGCTTCTGTCACTCCTTTCCCATCACACCTTTTACCACTATCACCATAGATGAAACTATGATATTGTTGTTGGTACTCCTTCACCTCCTTAATTATCGGATCTTTTGCAATTCCACCGTTTTTTTGTAGTTCTTTGTGTAATGCTAGACATCTAAAAAAACAAAGATTGTCGGTAATTCGTTTTCCTTTTGTGTTTTTTAACATGGTTCGTATGTGTCTGTTGTTAAGGAGGTGAGAGGGTAAATGCTCTGGTGGTGATCCAACTTTTCCCATTCCGAGTAGTTTGTAGAAATAAAACGAAATGTTTGTGATTAACATCAATCTCCAAGTCGTATTTGGTCTCCGTCTCAAGCTATTTGTACGATGATCAATCTCCATAACATCAACAAAGAAGTCATCAAGATCTCCTTCAGTTTCAATCAGTTTAGTTTTTGGATATACGGTAGCATTGTTTGATGATGAGTGAAAGTATCGGAGTTCACCATCATTTTTATTTTCTAGTATACAACCTACGCTACAGTTGACTTTTGCTCTCGAGCTCAATTGTCTCCAAACTTTTTTTAGCAATTCTAACACTCTTGAATCATGATAGTCATTTTGGTAGGTATCAGCTTGGTCTCTTGGAATCCCATCCCAAAGTCTTACATTTAAAAGTTCTATGACTTTTCCAGCTCTATGTTTCGTTTTCATAGCTCCCCAATATCTAGCTATCAAATCATCCCATTCTTCATCTTGAAAAGTTGGAGCTGTGCTATCATCAACAATACCTAGGGTTGATGCTCGGGTAGGTCTTTCAAAATTTAAATCTTCCATTTCTTCTTCTTCTTGTTCTTCCTCTTGTGCTTCTTCCTCTTCTTCTTCTTCTTCTTCTTCTTCTTCTTCTTCTTCTTCTTCTTCTTCTTCTTCTTCTTCTTCTTCTTCTTCTTCTTCTTCTTCTTCTTCTTCTTCTTCATTTTCTATCATTGGATCATTCTCATTTTCTTCAACTATCTCCTCCACAACCGGCTCTATATCTTGAGCTATTATGCTAGTCTTTGGTGGTGAAGGCTCAGCACCAAATCCTATTTGATTGATTGTTTCATTGGGTAAACGAAAACAAATGAGATTTTCTTCTAACCATTTCCAATTAGGGGAAATTTCAGGGTTTTTTTCTTCTACATTCTCCTCCCGATAATTTAAACTTTGTCTACAATAGAAATGTTAACACATAATAGTTGTTCTATAAAACATTCACATACATTTTATATAAAATGTAACAGAAGAAAAAATGACTTAAACACCATTATCAATTAATTTTTAAAATGGAATTAGGAAAAAAGGCTCAAACATTATTATTAGTTAGGTTTTTAAAAACTTACTGTGTACTATGACATGAATTCCCAACTCCCTCTTTTACATTAATTCTCTGATATTCTGAGTCCTGTCTACAATAAAGAGATAACGCATTATTTTTGCTGATTCATGAGATGAGTATAAAAAAACAGCAAAAAATTTACTCTACTAATGTTATTAATTTATGATTTTAAAAACTTACTGCTTATCAAAGGCTATTGTATTTTCAGTAGTTGCTGAAACTTGAAAAGTCGAAAGTTTGTCTTGAAAAGCATTTTCAAGTTCCATCTCCATTTCATTTTCATATTCAGCATTGCATTCATCATTCATGTATTCATTATCAGCGTTTAAAAAACTGATATCATTTTGATTTTTCATGAGCCATTCCCATTCCTTATGTATGTCTACATCAGTCACATCAGTATCATCCTCTTCTGTTTCCATAGCACTATAATAACAATAAAATCATTACTTTTTAATAGAAGTGACAATAGCACATAAAAAGGTAAGTTAAATGTCTCAGCTAATAAATTTTACCTTGTGAATAAAACTCCTAGTAGTCAGTTGGTATATTATATAGTAGATGTTGAGGCTTCAGTTACTGTTGTTAGAATGAGTGATTTATTGTGTGAAAGCATTACTTTTTAAGTAGACAAAAAATTAAGTGAGATAATTAAGTCAGATAATTAAGTCTTAAGTTCAATGAAAATTTTCAAATTCACACAGAAAAACTTTTAATAGTCAGTGGATGTAGTAGTAGATGTTGCTCCTCCGATCACTGTTGTAGAACTGGATGCTTTCTGTGTGAAAACAGTGGCTCTTAAATAGGTAAAGTTGCACTGGTTGAACTCTATGAATACCAACCTTCTTTATAATATAACTATGAATCAGAATTTTGTCCACGCGAAAACCAATGCTTTCGCGGGAATAAATAATTTATTTTCACGCGAATGGAAACCGTTGCTTTCGCGGGAATAAATACTTTATTTTCACGCGAAGGGAAACCGTTGCTTTCGCGGGAATAAATAATTTATTTTCACGCGAATAGAAACTGTTGCTTTCGCGGGAATACAAATTTTATTTTCACGCGGATACAAATCAATGCTTTCGCGGGAATAAATAATTTATTTTCACACGAATGGAAACTGTTGTTTTCGCGGGAATAAATACTTTGTTTTCACGCGAATGGAAACCGTTGTTTTCGCGGGAATAAATAATTTATTTTCACGCGAATAGAAACTGTTGCTTTCGCGGGAATACAAATTTTATTTTCACGCGGATACAAACCAATGCTTTCGCGGGAATAAATACTTTATTTTCATGCGAATGGAAACCGTTGCTTTCGCGGGAATAAATAATTTATTTTCACGCGAAAGCATTGGTTTGTATTCGCGTGAAAATAAAATTTGTATTCCCGCGAAAGCAACAGTTTCTATTCGCGTGAAAATAAATTATTTATTCCCGCGAAAGCAACGGTTTCCCTTCGCGTGAAAATAAAGTATTTATTCCCGCGAAAACATTGGTTTGTATCTGCGTGAAAATAAAATTTGTATTCCCGCGAAAGCAACAGTTTCTATTCGCGTGAAAATAAATTATTTATTCCCGCGAAAGCAACTGTTTCTATTTGCATGAAAATAAATTATTTATTCCCGCGAAAACATTGGTTTGTATCCGCGTGAAAATACAATTTGTATTCCCGCGAAAGCAACAGTTTCTATTCGCGTGAAAATAAATTATTTATTCCCGCGAAAACATTGGTTTTCGCGTGGACAAAATTCTGATTCATAGTTATATTATAAAGAAGGTTGGTATTCATAGAGTTCAACCAGTGCAACTTTAGCTATTTAAGAGCCACTGTTTTCACACAGAAAGCATCCAGTTCTACAACAGTGAGCGGAGAAGTAACATCTACTACACTTTCCATTGCAACTACTAGAAACTTTCTCTTTATAAAAGGTAAAATTTTAAAAAATTTATTATTCCCTACCTAGCAAAGGTGAAAATTAGTTTAGCTATAATGTAAAGTATGAAATAAATAATCTTTTAGTTCCACATGAAAAACTGAATTATATATTATTTCTTTTTTAGAATACTATGGAGGATTTTTCTGCTTCTTACACGGATTTAAAGCCAGTCGAAAACAAACAAAAAACATTCAAAACACCCTCCAAAAGAAAAAACTCTAACTCTGTCACAAAAGAAGCAACAATAAAGAGACGAGCTCTTCCAAAACTGGTTTTACCCACAACATCAAACAATATGGAACAAAAAGAATTGCTCACTGATGCTGACAGAGCTCTCAAGATGGCCAAATCTCTCCAAAAATGGAAGGCATGTGATTTGAGAAAGATTGGAGGGTTTCTTACACTAGCATCACTTCCTGTTCCATCAGTTTTGCAAATCGTTTCTATTGAACAGAGTACTGGTGCATATGGAAATTACTACATTCTCACTTATCTTGATAATTCAACTGGAGCGAATTTTCAGAAAGTTGTTTGCCCAAGTAGAGTAGTTGAAAGCTTCAATGTTGATAACTACCCAGTACCTTTCAACATTTTGTACTTGGGTGAGATGGAAAACTCAAAAAAACCAGAGACGACTTACTACAATGTCAAACGTATCAGCACAAAACGCTTAACCACAATGGAAGCTACTGCTGAAGCTGAAAAACTGGGAAAAATGAGTGAAGAAGAACTCAAACTCGATTACGACATCGAGTATCTCAGCAATTTCAAAGATTGTTCCATTTTTGCTTACATCGAAGTTGTAGAAATATTCATTCCTTTCCGATTCAATGGAGAAGAATCCATTGTAAATTGCATTCGCTATGTCGCTGAAAAGAATGGAAAAAGAGAGACGAGAACGCTTTTACTACCGATCAGATACAACGAGGAAGCTAAAAGATGTGCACCTGGTGTGATGATTTACAAAGGAAGAAAACAGAGTAAGAGTGGAAATCCTATTCCATACCACAATGTTGTCTTCATTTCTTCAACCAACGCTAGTGATTGGGAGCAATATTGCACACAAACAAATTCCAATGAGGTGCTAACAAAAACGAATAATGAGGATGAAGTTCTTAAGGAATTCCTAGAAAACGAATTACAAGATTTTGATGAACAGCTTGGTGTTGATGGTATGTAAACTCAATATCAAATGCTGACAACAGGTAGTCTCAAGCGGATAATGAATGTATAAAAAAGCCTGTGTATTGATTGACATTACAAGTTGTACTGTTTTGTATTACTTACTATTTACCGACTCTAACTATATTATATGGAGAGATTTTCCCTACTTATTATACAATAAGTGTATATAATCATATAATGATTCATAGAAAAGTCTAAAGGTTCTCAAGTGATTAACTCACCAAAAGTTCCGGTTTGCAAAATATTTGAAGATCTTCCTATCCCAAGCATTATACGAGTGACTGTACTTTTTTATCCAGTTGAAATGGCTAAAAACTTCAGTTACTTAGTATTTACTGACTCTAGCTATATTATATGAGATTTTCCCTACTTATTACACAATAAATGTATATATTCACATATTGTTTCATTTTTAATCACTGTATTGATTCATTGTAGATATATTTCCTCTCTCTCCTCTCTCTCAAGATATCATATGAGTCGGAAGTACAAAAAATTATCAAACCTTAATTGCCTCACATTCAAAATCTAGACACCCTATGAGTTATAACTATGTATACAGTTATGTAAAAAATTATCATAACTTAAATGCCATACATTCAGAATCTATATACCATATAAGTTCAAATTAAGTAAAAAAATAATCAAAACTCAAATGCCACTTAAATGCCACTCAAATGCCACTCAAGTACTCCTCAAATGAAGTACAATATAAACTCGGCGAATCCATCCAACGCCGTAACCCATTGCATAACCCCAGATTTTAACCCCACAAAAAAACACTTGGTAGGGAGATCTGCTCATATATTACTACTCATAATCATTCTGGGAAGAGCTCGCGTTTTTGTTGTTGTTTTTTTTGCAGCAGCGTGTGTTCTCTTAGCGATTGTTTGGTTGGTAGTATAGTTTGATGTTTGCATAATTTTTCATTGTTTAAATTTTGTTGTAGTCGTATGAGTATTTAGTGTGCAAGTTTGTTTATATTGGGGTTTGTATTGTGATTTAGATTGCGGGGCTGAGTGTATAAAAATGAAGTGTTGTATAGTTTTTATATAGTTTTGTTACATAGGAAAAAACATCATGCGTATACATTGGTTACTTCTACCATCCATTCAAACAAACATATGGAAGCTTGTAACTTATCTGCAGATATCTACCTATTATAAAGTCCGAGTTTTGATGAGATGTTACTACTAGATAGGAATGAAGTAAATAAGATTATTACATAAGAAGTAAAATTTAAGCTACGTGTTTGAACAGAGAGTATAATGTACATATGTGTTTAAACTGTACATGATAAAGAATTGCCATGTACATGGGAATGGATAAGTCCATGTTTATACCCATATCTATTTATGTACATGTTTATGTCCACATCCATCTCCATTTATGGTCATGTCCATATTCATGTCAACTTATGTAAATGTCTATTTATATACATGTCCATATCCATATCCATTTATGTGTATATCATGACCATGTACACGTCCATTTACATATCCATATCCGTTTTTGTTTTTTTTACTAAGCGCTAGTAGTTTCTGTTGACAGTCCGTCCGAACATACTCGTCTTTTAGCATAAAAAAATGTGAGTCCTCGTTTTATTTGTCTGTATGTTAACATCTTTCCATCTTTCATTATGAAACCACGATTGTTTCCTTTAAAAGACTTTCTCAACAATTGTTTCCTCCTTTTCCTTTTTGTCCTCAACACATTCAGATAACTGTGCTTGTTTGAATCATAACTTCGCTTGTTTAAACTTTTGGAGCTAAACTTGTTTACTTTTTCACCCCAATTGTATTAGGATTTATAATTAAGCTCAACAGTTCTCCCGTAAATTCCTTTTTGAACAAAACAGGTGTTTTTTCCATGTTTGAACTCTTTGTCGCAGCAATCACGCGCGATCCATTTTGCATCTATGATTTCAACCCTCAAAAACTCATCCCCATGTATATTACAGTCTGGATGTGGAAACCAACTGGCGTGATTAGTGTTTTTAATGATCCACTCAAAGCCATGTATGCGCTATCTGTATCCATTTCTACGCACTAGAAATCATGTCTATTGATGCATCTAGAATTAAAAAAAATTAGTGATTACGTTATTTACAGTTACGACTATTGTTTAAGTTAACTATTAGGTTATTCGAAGAAAAGTCTGAGTTACTTACTTGTCCATAAAGTTGTAGTAAAACTGCAAATCGTAGTACGGAGAAACGAAGGAACCCAAGTGCACCGGAACATTCATACTCAGCTGAAACGAATATCATAATGATTAATAGGATAAACTTTAAGAACGTAATAGTTTTGTATCCGCTTTAATTAGGTTTTAAAACATACCATTATTTTAGCTCTTATGATTTCGTAGAAATCCTACGATATTTCCTCCATAGAAATGAATTTGTTTCCTCTCATGTGGAATGAAACTGCTCTGGCACCATCAATGTGCTTGACCTTCATATGTTTTTCCTTAGTGGTGATCGTTTTTCCATAAGCAGCATTTCCTACCAATTCACTGGTAGTGGCGAGCAACTCTCGACTAGGATCCCTATTTCCCATTCTCCTAGCATCCGAAACCGATGTTGAAAAACCTCTAAAGCTGGTCTAGGGACGTATTCGATGAGCTGATAGACTTTGGTGATTTTTAATCCCTGTTTGAAGTACCAATTTAACAACGGGCTCATTAGCAATATCTTCTCTCCAAACATGCTTTCGACTAGCAAGCGTTGGGGGGTTTTGGCAAAGTCTCTCATCTCATCGCTCAAGTGCTCTCTGCTCAACATTGTGTTTTTAAAAATTTGATGCGTTTTGGAAAATTTATCTTCCAGTTCTTACGGGACTTTGATATCGCATTTGACGAATCCAAAGAAGTCTTCTGATCGAACTCTCTTCATCGCTTCTTTTCGATTTAGTTCCTTCTCAAAATGCTTGGGATAGAAGCGGTCGTAAAATGTGTTGACAGAGTTTTGTAGATTTGTACATGAGTTTTTATGCAAGTCAACCACTCACACTCCCAAATCGAGATGGCTGTGTAACCTAGAGTTCGGAGATACTCTCATTTTCCAATGTGTCTCTATACAACTGAGCCATTGATTTTTGTCTAATAGGATGATGCTTCTGATGTCTAGCATTGTTGAAAGAGCAATCGTGTCCATGCCAGAAACATCCGTGAAACTGCAAGACAAGTCGAGTTTCAATGCAAAACCCATCAACGTGGAGACTTTGTTGTCCAAGAGAGACTTCTCCTCTGTTGAGCTGATGTCTGCTGTTGTTTTTCCTTGCAAACATTTGGTACTGTAGCCAGCTGTGCGCTGAATAGCTAAATTTTAGCGAACCGGCAACTAAGGAATTCTCCAGTTTTTTTCTGAGAGGATATTCGGTAGGCATCGACTGCATCATACACCATAGGTAGAGCGTGTTTGCATTGACTCCATAGATCCTGTCGCAGATTTTTGCTTGTTTTCCAAGCCAATGTTGTCTAATTCTGGTCATTCCTTTTTCGTGGTGTCTGTGCATCCCCAGACTGGATCCTCCAACAATGTTTTTCTTTATCAAGGAATACAGATCCGAATTGCATTTGTCAATCAAGCAGATTGGAAGAGTCTGTCAAAAATATTTGCCGAGTTCCCAAAAGTCTAAACTAAAACAAAGTTGCAAAGGAGGTGGTCGGGGAGCTTTGTTAAACATCCACTGAATTGCCAAACCTTATGAAGATATACCGTCTTTCAACATATCGATCCCGTGTTCTTTGTAGATAGCTCTTTGTCTTCCCAAAGCTTGAGTGAGTGGGGTTACACCGAGGTTGTTGTACCACTTTAAAAAATCTCTCATAGTGCTCATGTTTTTGTCTTTCCACACTTTTTGACAAATGGCGTACTTTTCTTTGCAGGTTCTTTTCTGCTTCAATGAGCTGTAAAAAGCTTCTCTCAGTGGAAGATGTTTTTGTTACAGTTTCCTCAGGTCTTTCATCCATTCGTAAGGAACAAACCTTTTGGTGACTTCCCATTTTTACGCTTGGAGATACATTGCGTAACTGTATCCGGGCGAGATAACGTTTGTACAATCAAAAATTAAAAAGATCGTATACCGATCACGGGCATCTTGATTCCTTTTTTGACGACAAAATCAAAATCTTTGCTGGAGACGATTTTCAATTATTGTAGCAAAGTTCCTTTCATCACGTTGATTTCATAGCTATGCGAATTGAATGCTGGAATAGGAAACTCTTCCATGTACTTTTCCAATTAATCCAAAACTCTGGAGACTCCTAGTTTTCGTTTAAATGATTTTTGTTCGAGTGGCAATTGATTGAGGAAATTTTGTTTGGTTTTTTTCCAATCGATGTATCTCGTCTTCTACTCGTTCTATGATTTGTGAAAAAAGTTTTTTCACTTTGATATACGCTTCCTTGCTGATGTTTTCCAAGTGTTGAATATATTTTTCAACACATTCTCTATCATCACCATTATTGATAATAAATCGAGGCAGCTCAAAACCTGGTATGTTTGAACAAATGGAAATGCTCAACAGCTTATGTTCGCTGGTGTAGAAGGTGGTGTCCGTATCTCTATTGACATCACATTCCAGTTGCATGCACTAGATATCGTATGTGGCAAAATACGGATAATATCTCAAAGGTTCATCCTTGCTGATGCGTTTTCCGAGTTGCTCCTTTACCTTATCGAAAATTGTAGAGCAAGGTTTGTATTCTCTTCCGGGAAACTCCATGCTTGTTGCATCCGAGGTTGAGCATGTGTGTCTTTTCAGATTACCAAATCTGTCGAAACAAGTGGAACACGTTGGACATGTGTAGGCTCTGGTGTATCCTTCCAAATTTGTGATGATACTAAAGTGATTATTAAAAAAATCCAGATAGAGTTTTTCGTCGTAACTCGCGTTGAAATTCCAAATAACTGTTGAAGTTTTGTCTACGCTTAGACCAAGCACCGCTATCTTGAGCTGAAACGCTTTTCTAAATCCAGCAAGTTGAGCTCTTCTACTCCTTTTTCCTTTCTATTTCTCAAGCATCCGCTTGCTGATTGGTCTTTGAAATCACAACATAATTTGAGAAAGGTTTTTCCCAAATTGTTTTTGGGAGATTTTGTAAAGCTTCCTTTTTTCTGCAGTTCTCTGTGCATTGCTAAACATCAGACAAAACAAAGATTGTCGGTGATTTGTTTCCCGTCGTGACTTTTCAACATGGTTCGTGCATGTCTGTTGTTGAGAATGCAAGATGGCAGAGTCATTAGACAATACAAACTGGGAATTAACACCTGGTGCACACAAAAAAGTACTCTATGGATTGTACCGGACACCTGGTGCAACTAAAAAGACACTTTGTCCAGAATAACCATATTGTCCTTAAACTCCCACATGCAGATCTGCTCCTTTTATACTACTTGTACTGCCCATTGATAAGAAAACTAACCGGCACAGTCAATATTATCTTGATTACATCGCAGGCAACTGGGTTGTCCACACTTGTCACAAATCTCCACAACTTGCTCTCCACCATGTTGTTTACACCAAACTCTCTTATAAGTACCAGGAGACATCTCGTATGTAGATATGGATATCACTTCATGTCTGTCTCCCAGGAAAGTTTTGTGAGTCTGCAAAATAGAGTAGGCTACTAGACTGTTGTGACTCATCTATAATTACTAAACTGTTGAGGATGGCCAGGTGTGTGTGGATACAGCTGTAAGAGTGGAAAACTGATGAAGGAAGCTAGTTCACTTTATTCCTCATAAAAATTGATAAGGTAATTTTCTTATAAAGCTTTGTCGTTCAGACACGAAAAGCATTTTTATCGAAAGCAAACCAAAAAGTTATTGATTTGTTTGTTGTTCTTTTATTCGGCTTCTGCACATTTAACTGTTCCATACTGACACAACATAAAGTGTGCATGTTGGTCTATTTCACCACTGCTATAAAAGCTATCTAGCATTGATCCTTTACTGGGAACTTTGGCATACTTTAAAAATGTTGCGTCAAAATTATCCAAAAAGTAGCGAGTACTCATTTTTATAAACTTCAGTATTCTCTATCAGCCTGTGAAAAAGTGCAAAGAAAGCAGCGCTGAGCTTTTAAAACAAAGCCTCAATTGACTGGCATTCAATGTATTTGCTAGTTTTTTGACTAAATCTGTGCAGTAAAATTGATTAGTGGTAGGATCATGGTTGGTGTATTCGTTGTTAACCAATGGTCAGAAAAATCAAGTGAGAAAAACGTTTCTTTTTCTTTATAACTAGCTGTGATGGTATTAATCAAGTAAAGAAAATATACCTGCTGATGAGTGTCACACATCTTGACATCACATTCTACACAATAGCAGACAGCAACCTGTCCATCACAGTTATGACAATCACAAGTCAGTGATGAGTTAGTAACATCTACTACTTCTGTATCCAAACTAACAGTTGGTAAATGATCTAATGTATCCATATTGTAGACTCTCCTATAATATATAACATAACTATACAACTCTATTATATAACTTGTATATACAGACTTATACATAGAGTATATCAGCTCATATATAGTATATAAGTTGTTATATAATGTATAATATTTCACTTACTGACATATTCTACAACAGATATTACTATTGTCTGTATAATCTCCTTGTAGACATGTTATACAGAATACATGATGACATGGTAGTTCTCTAGGATCTATCATAGAGTTAAACTCTAGATAACAGTATCCACACCTGTACTCTGCTGTCAATACACTGTCTGCCATTTCCTTCTGCTCTATATGTACAATGTATACAACTATATAGTAACCACTAGCACCCTCCTGTATGTACAATGTATACAACTATATAGTAACCACTAGCAGCCTCCTGTATGTACAATGTATACAACTATATAGTAACCACTAGCCACCTCCTATATGTACAATGTATACAACTATATAGTAACCACTAGCAGCCTCCTGTATGTACAATGTATACAACTATATAGTAACCACTAGCCACCTCCTATATGTACAATGTATACAACTATATAGTAACCACTAGCAGCCTCCTATATGTACAATGTATACAACTATATAGTAACCACTAGCACGCTCCTATATGTACAATGTATACAACTATATAGTAACCACTAGCAGCCTCCTGTATGTACAATGTATACAGGTATATAGTAACCACTAGCCACCTCCTGTATGTACAATGTATACAACTATATAGTAACCACTAGCAGCCTCCTGTATGTACAATGTATACAACTATATAGTAACCACTAGCACCCTCCTGTATGTACAATGTATACAACTATATAGTAACCACTAGCAGCCTCCTGTATGTGTAATGTATACAACTATATAGTAACCACTAGCAGCCTCCTGTATGTACAATGTATACAACTATATAGTAACCACTAGCCACCTCCTATATGTACAATGTATACCACTATATAGTAACCACTAGCCACCTCCTATATGTACAATGTATACAACTATATAGTAACCACTAGCAGCCTCCTGTATGTACAATGTATACAACTATATAGTAACCACTAGCAGCCTCCTGTATGTACAATGTATACAACTATATAGTAACCACTAGCAGCCTCCTATATGTACAATGTATACAACTATATAGTAACCACTAGCAGCCTCCTGTATGTACAATGTATACAACTATATAGTAACCACTAGCAGCCTCCTGTATGTACAATGTATACAACTATATAGTAACCACTAGCACCCTCCTGTATGTACAATGTATACAACTATATAGTAACCACTAGCACCCTCCTGTATGTACAATGTATACAACTATATAGTAACCACTAGCAGCCTCCTGTATGTACAATGTATACAACTATATAGTAACGACTAGCACCCTCCTGTATGTACAATGTATACAACTATATAGTAACCACTAGCACCCTCCTGTATGTACAATGTATACAACTATATAGTAACCACTAGCACCCTCCTGTATGTACAATGTATACAACTATATAGTAACCACTAGCACCCTCCTGTATGTACAATGTATACAACTATATAGTAACCACTAACAGCCTCCTGTATGTACAATGTATACAACTATATAGTAACCACTAGCACCCTCCTGTATGTACAATGTATACAACTATATAGTAACCACTAGCAGCCTCCTGTATGTACAATGTATACAACTATATAGTAACCACTAGCAGCCTCCTGTATGTACAATGTATACAACTATATAGTAACCACTAGCAGCCTCCTGTATGTACAATGTATACAACTATATAGTAACCACTAGCAGCCTCCTGTATATACAATGTATACAACTATATAGTAATTACTAGCCACCTCCTATATGTACAATGTATACAACTATATAGTAACCACTAGCAGCCTCCTGTATGTACAATGTATACAACTATATAGTAACCACTAGCAGCCTCCTGTATGTACAATGTATACAACTATATAGTAACCACTAGCAGCCTCCTGTAAGTACAATGTATACAACTATATAGTAACCACTAGCAGCCTCCTGTATGTACAATGTATACAACTATATAGTAACCACTAGCAGCCTCCTGTATGTACAATGTATACAACTATATAGTAACCACTAGCAGCCTCCTGTATGTACAATGTATACAACTATATAGTAACCACTAGCAGCCTCCTGTAAGTACAATGTATACAACTATATAGTAACCACTAGCCACCTCCTGTATGTACAATGTATAAAACTATATAGTAACCACTAGCAGCCTCCTGTATGTACAATGTATACAACTATATAGTAACCACTAGCAGCCTCCTGTATGTACAATGTGTACAACTATATAGTAACCACTAGCAGCCTCCTGTAAGTACAATGTATACAACTATATAGTAACCACTAGCCACCTCCTGTATGTACAATGTATACAACTATATAGTAACCACTAGCAGCCTCCTGTAAGTACAATGTATACAACTATATAGTAACCACTAGCAGCCTCCTGTATGTACAATGTATACAACTATATAGTAACCACTAGCAGCCTCCTGTATGTACAATGTATACAACTATATAGTAACCACTAGCAGCCTCCTGTATGTACAATGTATACAACTATATAGTAACCACTAGCAGCCTCCTGTATGTACAATGTATACAACTATATAGTAACCACTAGCAGAATCCTGTATGTACAATGTATACAACTATATAGTAACCACTAGCAGACTCCTGTATGTACAATGTATACAACTATATAGTAACCACTAGCAGCCTCCTGTATGTACAATGTATACAACTATATAGTAACCACTAGCAGCCTCCTGTATATACAATGTATACAACTATATAGTAATTACTAGCCACCTCCTATATGTACAATGTATACAACTATATAGTAACCACTAGCAGCCTCCTGTATGTACAATGTATACAACTATATAGTAACCACTAGCAGCCTCCTGTATGTACAATGTATACAACTATATAGTAACCACTAGCAGCCTCCTGTAAGTACAATGTATACAACTATATAGTAACCACTAGCAGCCTCCTATATGTACAATGTATACAACTATATAGTAACCACTAGCAGCCTCCTGTATGTATGGTAATACATAAAATATACGGTCACTTCTACTTTACCTAAATCTCCAGCTAGTAGTTGTCTACTGAGTGAGTCCTACTTCTCCCACTGACTCTACCCCTTCTATTATCAGTTACACTCAACCTATTCAGCGATAGATAACACGTTATATTCTGATTGGTTATTGGATTTGACATCGATTGTGTTCATTCAATCGAGTAGCTAACAATAGGCATTACCAGCCATTGCTGTTGTATTTTGACTGCGATTAATATGTGACGTAGATTATTCAATGCAAGCTTTATTCAGTGTTTACTTTACAGGCTTTGTAGATTGTGTACTCAGAGGGGTGTAGTGTACCGTACAACTACTATCATACCCCCCAACTGCCTAAAGAATTTTTTTCCCAGTGAGGCTAGAAGTTGTATATCCAATTACAATTGTGCATAGTTGATTAATTGCTAGAACAATGGCACAAAGTTAAAAACCCCCCTAACTTTATACGATCATTAGCCTCGCGTATTAAATAGGTAGAGCCAAATTGTTCTAAGTCATTACTTGAGTGTGGCTATAGTCAGGCTATAACAGTGCCAAGTAGTCTATTTATTGCTACTTAAAGCTGCTTGGAGTATCACATGGCGCCGGCATCTCAGCAATAATAATCAAGAATAGTTTGAAACTGCTGATTTGAACCCTGCGGCAATTTTTTTTACTTTTTGTCTTTAAACAACGTTTTTTGCTTTTAAATGCATTTTAAAATAGCAATACTGTGGTAGATTTTGGCATATGGTATCATTTAAGACCTCTACTTACCTTAGCAGTACCTGCCACATGTGCGCAAGAGGAGCTGAAATGCTACCCCAGCCCTAAAAGGTAGTGCTGGGATCGCATAAAGCCTACAGGACCTGAAGTGATCGCTACATGGACAGCTAATGACTCTGGCTGTGCTGGTACACACTCTACCGGGGAGGCACAAGATGGCCACCTTAGCGGAGGAACCAACAAATAGCCTGAGAAGATTCACCACTCCAGATACCGGAGTGGTGGGGGTCCTGGGGCTAAGTAGAGCCCCAGGACTGCTGGGAGCCTACCATTGGACAATGGAGTCAGGACTCCACCTCTTGGCCCCCTACGTGTTTACTCTGTTATTGCACTGTCATTTGTTCTCTACTGAGTCAATCCTATGCATATGCATTGGTCTATTTACTTCCTGTCCGGAATCTATTGGACAGTTGTACTACTTATGCTATGCCAACTATGTCATCCAGCCTATACAAAGGCTGACTGGCCTTATAGTCACTGCATTCATTCATATACTTTCCCCTCACTTTAGGCAATTGTTTCCCTAGAATTTGGTGATATAAACAAAAGCCATTAGCCAGTTAACATGCTGTGTAGTTTGTCTGAGCCATGGACTTGGTGTTCGCCAACTGATCCGTCAGTAGATGATCAAGTTGTCACTGTCCATATTGGCAATGTCCCCTCTGGAGAAAAGCATAATACTCGAGATTAGTCGAATTTTGTGGAAACCAGTTTAAAATCCTTAACAATACAAAGACAAATTAAATGGAAAACTGAAACATCTTCTTTTATATAATTTGATGCCGCGGGGATGCCGTCGTTTCCAGTAATTGGAGCCGAGTGAGTAAGACGGTTGCTATACCCATAAAATGGTGAGATGATGTTTATAAGTACTTTACATGTCAAACTCTCTGATGTCGGTTTGCTTTAATGTTCTCCAAACTCTGATTTAGCATAGTATACATTTTCATTATCATATAAATACATGTATAGCCTTGGTTCATCAACATGCTTAACTTTTGACCATCTTCTCCAGTGGCGAGTTTCCTCTGTATGGATTAACCATTTTCATTGGCAGAGTTGCAGCATTGCTGATGTTATGTGTCCGATTCACGAAATTTTCAGTGATTCGATTTAAACCAATCCAAATTACAACAAAACTTTGAGGGTAGATTTGTAACAATAATCCCAGCATACTTATATACAGCCAAGTGGCAGATCAATCATTTCGTAGTTTTTTAGGATTACAAGCTATCACATGGCAGGTTATGCTTTTCCTCATCATAATAAGGGTTACAGGAGCGAGCCACATCAGTACTAATTGGTATGGCTGTTGTATGAGGCCGATGCAGTAACAACATGGGTGGTTGGAGGTAATTTGCTTGCTACTTGTTGTTGGTGAAAATATCTGTCAACGGCTAGCAAACTGATTCCGAGTTTTTGCCCACTCACTGAATATATAATAAAATGTGTCAATTCTGATGCAGTGAAACTGAAACAAAGCATCTCTAGTCATGTACAGTCACAGCTTGGTGTGAGCCCTTTACAAGTAAGGTGGAGGCTCTAGATGGTGAGTCAGTCTTACGTCAGCAGTAGACGATTGAGGGTGGATCTACCAGCCTTAGTAGGTCTGCTTGAGAGAGTGCAAGTGTCCTAGATATTGGTTCTCTCTTCTCTAGTACCCGTCTTTGTTCTACCTCCGTTGCTTGTTTCTCACTGCGAACCATCTCATCCAATTGAGGGCATGAATGAGGCTCTCCAGGGGTGCTGGGGTCAATGAATTGTGTGGGGAGAGTTGTAGGAAGTCCTACTTATTACTAGTGTCCGGTTTAACTACTATCAGATATATTAGCCCTACCATAGTTCCACCCACACTTTGTGTCACTTAATTTTCTTTATTTTTGATCAAATCACTTGCATCAGCGATAACACTTCGTTCTCCTCACTATTTAAAGTTTTGGTAAGAAATGAACAAAGGTTTCTTGGATAAATAAGCGTAACTTGTCACTTCATTTATGTAAATGACAATTTAATTACCTTTAAATAATTTAATGAATTGTCACATTTGAATATGACAAGGAAAAATTTTGTAAAGCATAAACACTGAAATGTAAAATGGGTGTTGTTGTATCCTGTTAGCTATAATAGATGTAGATACACAAGCAGTTTCAAAGGAGCTGTGTCATTAACAACTGATGGGATTCTAATGAATTCTACCCATAGAGCTAATTAATTTGTTGACTATACGCAGTGGAATTAGTCCAAGATTGCTGATTACAGAGCTCAGTTGGTGCACATGGCTGGAAATTAACCTGCTGGTGAGTGTCTGTAATGTGAGCACGAGGCTACTTATGAATCCTTGCATGTAAAAAAATGGCTCCATCAAGTGTTTGTTCTGACAAGCATTTCCTACTGGACAGGATCATATAGCTGAACCTATTTCTAACTAATGAGAAGTCTGGTTATTTATTGGTTATTAAACTGTGAGATAACATGAAATTGCGAGACAACAAATCCTAAAGTGGTTGACCATCTCTGGTGGTAACCTGAGCTTGCTGCCAGACCAACTCTATAACAGCAGCAAGAGACTTCTACATTTGAATCTACCAAAAATTAGACTTTCGCAGATTTTAACAAACACCAAACATTGAACGCAATGACCTTTTTACAACCCTCTAGACAGCTGTGGAAATGCTACTTATAGCGCCAGAGTTTGCTACTTCAACTAACATTGATGAGCTAAGGCTATCTGAGTACGGCACTAATAAACAACTAAAACGAGAAACTACCAACAGCAAAAGCATTATGATGAAATAAATTACCTCAAAACAATAATTGTTCTTCAGAGAGCAGAGCCAAAAACTGCACTAACAAAAACCAAACAGCTGGAGCTCACAATTCTCTCAGTATATTACATCAGATAACAGCTTTGCTACTGGGTACCGCCCCTCACTCATGAGAAAGTGAAGACTTTGTAGAATTCTGGCCCTTTTATTGAAAAAAAAATCAGTAGTCTACAGCAAATGTACTCAATTTTCATACAAAAACTAGCTGAAATGTTAGCCAAATCAGTACAAAGTAACAAAATGAACAATATAATTAAAAAAGTCAAAATGCACCCGTATCTGTGAATAGTTGATTAGCTTTTAAAGCTCTGTTTTTGACTCATCTACAATATATACACCTGCATATAATATATACACCTGCATATAATATATACACCTGCATATAATAATACATCTGCATATAATATATACATCTGCATATAATATATACACCTGCATATAATATATACATCTGCATATAATATATACATCTGCATATAATATATACACCTGCATATAATACATACATCTGCATATAATATATACACCTGCATATAATATATACACCTGCATATAATATATACACCTGCATATAATATATACACCTGCATATAATATATACATCTGCATATAATATATACACCTGCATATAATATATACATCTGCATATAATATATACATTTGTGTACAATATATACATCTGCATATAATATATACACCTGCATATAATATATACATCTGCATATAATATATACACCTGCATATAATATATACACCTGCATATAATATATACACCTGCATATAATATATACACCTGCATATAATATATACATCTGCATATAATATATACACCTGCATATAATATATACATCTGCATATAATATATACACCTGCATATAATATATACACCTGCATATAATATATACACCTGCATATAATATATACACCTGCATATAATATATACACCTGCATATAATATATACATCTGCATATAATATATACATTTGTGTACAATATATACACCTGCATATAATATATTGTAATGGATTCCGGTCTGTTACCACGGACATCCACTAATCTCGAGTATTCTACCTCTCTCCAGAGGGGACACTGTGCTGACCGACAGTGACAACTGTATAGGGCAACCGAATTACCCGGTAAGGCAAGAGCCCATGGCTCAAACAAACAGTACCGAGTAGTGTCTGTAATAATGGCTTTATTCTCTAAGCTGTCCTGTGGGTAATTATTCCTCTAGGGTTTAGCAATATAAGAGTATATGCCATGGCTCATTGTAATGAATGCACAGATTAACAGTGGGAGCTCTCCTTTTATAGGAGAGCTAATGAACGCAAAACATATAAGAGACAATGCACAGGAAGTAAATGAACCAATTACATTAACTATATAAATAATCAACCTATCACAATGCAATGCAAGATAATAAAGGGAGGTGCCAAGTGGCTAAGGGCGGAGTCCTTTCTCCTAATTGTCCAATGACGGCTCCTACAGGGTTCCCAGGCTGTACATAGAATTAGGTCCACTAAGTTGGTACTTCAGGGGTAAGCACTTCCTGTTTACGACCTTGACTAAGTTCTCTGACATCTTTGCAGATCCTCGTCTAAGGCGGCCATCTTGTGCCGGCCCAGTACAGCTGTACCGGGTCGGTAGAGGTCACTACCGACCCTGCAGGGGTCAATACCGGCCCTGCTTACTATGCTACCGGCACAGTAGGACTTCCTACCCAACAGCTATTAACCAAATGCTGTGGGCAGAAGTCTAGCGCATTGCTTCGCAAGGTTTCTAGTGTAAACTACCTGTTTACTACTAGAGTGCACTGAAATCTACCACACTATACACCTGCATATAATATATACACCTGCATATAATATATACACCTGCATATAATATATACACCTGCATATAATATATACATCTGCATATAATATATACATTTGTGTACAATATATACACCTGCATATAATATATACACCTGCATATAATATATACATTTGTGTACAATATATACACCTGCATATAATATATACACCTGCATATAATATATACACCTGCATATAATATATACACCTGCATATAATATATACATCTGCATATAATATATACATTTGTGTACAATATATACACCTGCATATAATATATACATTTGTGTACAATATATACACCTGCATATAATATATACACCTGCATATAATATATACATCTGCATATAATATATACACCTGCATATAATATATACACCTGCATATAATATATACACCTGCATATAATATATACATCTGCATATAATATATACATCTGCATATAATATATACATTTGTGTACAATATATACACCTGCATATAATATATACACCTGCATATAATATATACATCTGCATATAATATATACACCTGCATATAATATATACACCTGCATATAATATATACATTTGTGTACAATATATACACCTGCATATAATATATACACCTGCATATAATATATACATCTGCATATAATATATACACCTGCATATAATATATACACCTGCATATAATATATACACCTGCATATAATATATACATCTGCATATAATATATACACCTGCATATAATATATACACCTGCATATAATATATACATCTGCATATAATATATACATTTGTGTACAATATATACACCTGCATATAATATATACATTTGTGTACAATATATACACCTGCATATAATATATACACCTGCATATAATATATACATCTGCATATAATATATACACCTGCATATAATATATACACCTGCATATAATATATACATTTGTGTACAATATATACACCTGCATATAATATATACACCTGCATATAATATATACATCTGCATATAATATATACACCTGCATATAATATATACACCTGCATATAATATATACACCTGCATATAATATATACACCTGCATATAATATATACATCTGCATATAATATATACATTTGTGTACAATATATACACCTGCATATAATATATACATTTGTGTACAATATATACACCTGCATATAATATATACATTTGTGTACAATATATACACCTGCATATAATATATACACCTGCATATAATATATACATCTGCATATAATATATACACCTGCATATAATATATACACCTGCATATAATATATACATCTGCATATAATATATACACCTGCATATAATATATACACCTGCATATAATATATACATCTGCATATAATATATACATTTGTGTACAATATATACACCTGCATATAATATATACATTTGTGTACAATATATACACCTGCATATAATATATACACCTGCATATAATATATACATCTGCATATAATATATACATTTGTGTACAATATATACACCTGCATATAATATATACATTTGTGTACAATATATACACCTGCATATAATATATACACCTGCATATAATATATACACCTGCATATAATATATACACCTGCATACAATATATACATCTGTGTACAATATATACATCGGTGTATAATATATACACCTGTGTACAATATATACATCTGTGTATAATATATACATCTGTGTACAGTATATACATCTGCATACAGTATATACATCTGCATATAATATATACATCTGTGTACAGTATATACATCTGTATACAGTATACACAGCCTTATATACAAGATATAAATACTTGTATACAATAAACACATAGTTGTATACAATACATGGTTATGTCACATGCGTGATGTTGACTCTAGTATGTATGTGAGTGAATAATCAGAGTTGTAGCAATAAGTATGCAGAGCCTTAACCTCTAAGTTATTCTTCTCTACTGTGTATTATATACCTAAATCTTACTTTACTACCAAACTAGGAGTTTTAGAGGAAGCGTGGCGTATGGCAGCAAAAATACTCAAATGGTGCCAGGTAAAACATAATGGTGCAGGTAAAATATAATGGTGCAGGTAAAACATAATGGTACAGGTAAAACATAATGGTACAGGTAAAGCATAATGGTACAGGTAAAACATAATGGTACAGGTAAAACATAATGGTGCAGGTAAAACATGATGGTACAGGTAAAACATAATGGTACAGGTAAAACATAATGGTGCAGGTAAAACATAATGGTGCAGGTAAAACATAATGGTGCAGGTAAAACATAATGGTGCAGGTAAAATATAATTGCAACAAAAACCTTCATTGAGATAGGAACAATAAATGAATATGAAAGACTAGACTGCAGCTAAAACAGGTGTACACGCAGGTGAATACGCATATAAGCGGCGTCTATCAAGTGAGTAATTGTAAAATGGATCAGTAATCAGAATAACAGGCTAACCATCATAAGAAATTGCGTTATGCTTTTGTTTGCATACCATTGCCAAGACAGCTGGTGCACAGGCTATATATAGCTATATAGGCATGCAAGCTAGCGAGTGGTGGATCTGGAAGGTGAGTCCTTGGAGTGCAGGCCTCGGATTTTGCGGAGAACGTAGACAGGATGGAGCTTCGACTGACCTGGATTAAAAGTTGACTATGTTTGAGCGAAGAAAAAAATTGACGTTAGTTTTCGGAAGTGTTGACATTCATTTCTGGCAACAAATAATCTACCGTTTCAACACTTGTTCCAAAGATAAAAAAAACTACTGCTTTGCCCAACTCCTGGAAAATCCTGGACTTAGGGGACAACTACTGGAATGAGAGTTGAAATAATGTTTTATATATCGCCGAGAACGAATGTAAGCATTTCTGATAATGAACATGAAAAGTTTCTTTTTTAGTTGACATTCATTCCATAATGTATCTCTATGTTTATTCCAGCTGTAACTGCATTCATTCTGTCAATGTTTATTCCTGTCTATGTTCATTCCGATTCCCCAGGCTCCCGTTGACCTGTAAATATGTGGCAACAAATTTTTAAGAATTAACTGACAATTTTTATCAAAATCATCTTCTAGGTAGCTTTTGTAAGGAGAAGCCCCTGATCATACAATAAAGATATTTGTGAGAAACAGCTACAGAACCCAAGATCTAATAATTTTGGCTCTAATTTGGGGCGGTTTGACTCGGCAAACATTCTTGTCTGCTTTTCAGTGATCATACGCTCACCCACCATGTCAAGGTCTTTCAATTCAAGACTAAGTCGAAAACAAATTGTAGAAAACCATGCCAACAGTAATAAAGGAAATGAACAAAGTATTTTTCACTGCAAGAGTGGTTGACCTCCGCAAAAGTTGTTGATCTCTGCAAAAGCGGTTGACTTCTACAAGAGTGGTTGACTTCTACAAGAGCAGTTGACCTCTGCAAGAGTGCTTGACCTCTGCAAGAGTGGTTGACCTCTGCCAGAGCGGTTGATATCCGAAAAAGTGGTTTGCATCTGCAAGAGTGGTTGACCTCTGCAAAAGCGGTTGACCTCTGCAAAAGTGGTTGAGTTTTGCAAGAGCGGTTGACCTCTGAAACAGTGGGTAAACCTTCCCAAAAATAAATTCAGCTGTCAATTAAGCATTGTTACGTACTCTTCATTCAATGGGCTCAGAGATCTAATTTGTAATCTTAGTAGTTGAGAAATAATGATTATTATTACTAGTTATCCTTCTTAATAAAGTTATTATTTGTCATTCTTATATTAATTATAAGTAATTATTATAATATAACAGTTTAATTATAATAAATGGTGGTTATTCATTATTATGACATAATGATAATAAATTATTATTATCAGCCTCATAAATAACGGAACTTTTTTATTTATTATTTTGTTAAAACTATTATTGTTATCTAGGCTTAATCCAAAGGTATTTTGGGTGCTATACACCGGCAGTTGTACTATTTCTTTGAATTTTGCAAAATGGTGCGTCATAGCATTTTTTTCAACCCTCACATGGATGGGGAGCGGATTTTGTGTCAGAGGGGGAGCAAATAATTGAATGGGGGGGGGGGGGGGAGGCGGGGAGCATTCTACTTTGAGGGAGAGCCAAAAGATTTTTCGGCACTCTGCACCAAAATTGGCTCCGCCCCAATACATTTCCAGATCCACCACTAAAGCTAGCATTGACTGGTGATCAGACTATTTATAGATACATAGGCATGCAAACTGGCATTAGTTGGTGCACAGGCTGTAGCTATCCACCGTGCATGCTAGCTTGAGCTACGTTTACCTAGTCAAAAATAGTTCAATAAAAGGCACAATCGCAGCAGCTACGCTGCCAGCTATAGTTAGAAATGTAATTGTAAGGAGAAACCTGCTGACGTGGGCTTTGGTGGAGGAGGTACTAAAGGTAGACGCAGGCTGCCCCACAAATATTGTGAGTCTGATTTGTAGAAGACTGGTGGCTGACCATAAGGAGCTGGTACTGTTACATCAGCCTGGAATATAAATGTGTACAACACATACAACATGTACATACTAAATATACATACAACATGTACATACTACATGTACATACAACATGTACATACTACATGTACACACTACATGTACATACAACATGTACATACAACACTACACATACAACATGTACATACTACATGTACATACAACATGTACATACTAAATATACATACAACACTGTACATACTACATGTACATACTACATGTACATACAACACTACACATACAACATGTACATACAACATGTACATACTAAATATACATACAACATGTACATACAACACTACACATACAACATGTACATACAACATGTACATACAACATGTACACACAGCACTACACACACAATACTACACATACAACATGTACATACAACACAACACATACGCCACAACACATATAACATGTACATACAACACTACACATACAACACTACACATACAACACTACACACACAATACAACAAATGCAATACAACAAATGCAACACAACACATACAACAGTACACATACAACATTAGACATATAACATGACACTCACCCAAGTTTAGTAGGCAGGAACCCAGGCTAAAGACACTCAGATGACTGTACTTGTTTAATTCGTTACTTTTTTGTTTAAACCTTTTGAACTAAACTTCTTTCCTTTTTCACCCCAACAGTAGTAGGATTTAGAATTGAGTGCGACGATTCCATCTCCTGTGCATTCCTCTGTGAACAACCCAGGTATTCTTTTACCGTGTTTTAGAACTTTGTCACAGTGTAAGAGATCTCTACGTGTGGATGTTCATTCATTTATCCTAAGTATATAGACTGGCTGAGCACTAGCCTGACATTCACCTACAATGCATCTTGGGATGTACCAGCAAGACAAGCATGAACTCGCCCAGTCGACAGCTCTAGCCTTACGCCTAATAGATGAGTCAAACCTTACACCTAGCAGATGAGCCAATCCACCTGTACTCATATCGACGATAGGTAATTTTTCATGAAATCATGTGTTTTGTGTTCAGCGGTAATTAGTTCCTGTGTGCCAGCCTGTGTTTGTTATATGCCATCATTCTTTTGTTGTGCCAGGTTTATTAACCAATCAGAGTAAGCATTCCTAACTGCTTTTTGTTACCACCCCTATTCAGTATAATTAGAGAGACTTCATGCCCACTGGACAGACTTGTTTTAGACCTTTTGCAGACCTGCTTTGGAAACCTGTTGTGCGCTTGGCCAGAGAGTAAACTCCTGTGCAAGCTTTTGTATGTTTTTCATAATAAACGTTATAACTTCAACTTCTAGTAATAGGTTTGGCAGGTTGCTGGCTTAATGGTTGCTCTTCTGTGCTCGGTTGAACAGTGGTGTATCCCTATACATGCATAGTCAGAATCAAGGAGCCATTTCTACCTGTCTCGGTAGCGCTTCCGACCCGGTACTACTGTTACAGCTGCTACAGTGTGTCTCTATAAGTACAGGATAAGATAAGCCGGTCTAAGTTGTCGGATTCTCCTGTACGGTAAACCTCTCTCTAGCAGGTGTCGCTAACGGCAAACATACAACTACAAGAGAAACTTTTACAGCAGCAATCCTGCATCGTCCATTCCATGCCCATTATTTTCAGCCTCAAAAACTGATTCGAGTGTCTATAGCAGTATGGACTTGGGAATCGATTGAAGTAATCGGCGTAAAACTCTCTTTTCCTGTCCGCTTTCATAATATTTCTTGCGATCTGCTCAAAGCCATGTATGCGCTATGTATATCCATTTCGATGTATTGGAAATCACTTCTATCGATGGATCTATGAATAAAAAAAAACTAGTAAGCCTTACTAGTTTTGTGCATATAAGTGCACAAATTTCCCTTACATCGACGTCGTTGAAAGATTCATGCAGCATCAATTCCCGGGAAAAGAATCTGTGGTAGCTTGTATGCGATACATCTTGGAAAAAAGTGGAAAGAGAAAGGTGAGAACGCTTCACGTACTAAACAGATACGTTGAAGATGCTAAAATATGTGCTCTTGGTGTGATTATTTACAAAGGGAGGAAAAAGTGTCCTAATGGAAATACGTATCACACTTAATCTTCCTCTTTGCATCGAGCAGCGCTGAATGGGAGCAGAATTGCAGTCAAGTAAAATACGATGAAAAGTCATCGAAATTAATTACAAACCAGGATATTGTCAATTTCGTGAACAACAACTCTGCAGAGTTCGAAGGGGTTATCAGCGTTGATTATACTTATTCCTATTAGTCCATTTCTAGTGTTTGTTGTCAAGTTCTTTTCACTATTATAAACACTTCATTACGTTTCTGTAAACTTTATTCATATCTAGTGCTAATATCTTATGAAAACTTTAACTTTATAACATTTATTATACACATTTTACCTATTGTATTTCACCTATTATAGAATTAAATTATAACAAAAATTCCAAAACAACAATGCAAATTAAAGATACTATTAGCATCCAACCTACGCTAGTCAAACCAACAATCAAAACCGCGATGCAAACCCCAATATAAACAACCCTTGCACAATAAATACTTAGATAATAATAATATACAATATAAATACTGCAATCAACTGCAATAATCAACATCTGGTGCACACAAAAAGGTACCTAAACGATTCTCATGGACACCTCGTGCTCCAAAAGGCACTTGGAACCAGGAGAACCATCTTGTCCTTAGACACAATGACGCAGATCTGCTGCTATTATACTACTGGTAGTCACCATTCGGAAAAATCTAAATAGGTAAAAGTCCACGCAACAGACCGCATTGACAAATCAGTGCCAAAGGCTGAATCCTGATTCATGACACTGCTAGTTTACATCAAACATGCTTGATATTCAATGATCGTGGCCAGAAGGGGGAAAACGATTTGTTTATAGTGAAGTAAACATCTGTTTTCTGTGAAAAAACCGCTTTGTACAGAGAGGCCTCTGATTAGTTTGAGCAGTGGCAGATACTCTGTTGTGTCCAACTAAATTTCTCAATAATTGTACAGAAACAACAAATGACAACCCAAAACTAAAAAAATTTTGAAAACTAAATGTGAAATGTAACCTTACAGTGACTTTGCAAGTTCTTGATGTAAGTTAGGTGTTGGTATGGCGGTAATTAGTTGAGATGGACAGACGATTTTACGATCTGGAAAGACTCAAAGATTTGTAAGTTAATAGATTATCATTGTTTTAACAGTGTTTTAACAGTGTTGTAACAGTGTTGTAATAGTATTGTAAAAGTGTAACAGTGCATGTAAAGTTAGATGGTGATGTGTTATGATAAATGAATCACTGATAGTCTGTCAATTACAGCTGCAGTTTTTCTTGGTGTCAACTGGTTACTTGAAATACAAGTTAAAATATGTATGCGCGTCATCAGCGCAACGGTAAGCGGACAAACGGTAAAAAACTTTTGTGTTTGCTTAAATTAATTGAAAGCGGTACTACTTGGTTTCGAGGTATTTTGGCCAACGGCCAAATTTAAAAGATTTGATTTTAATCCTTTAATTTAATTGAAAATTTATTGTTTAATGTTATAGTCACTGTGATGTTACTTATAAATCAGCTCATAGTATAGCCAAAATTTGTAGTTGTATTTAATGGAGAAGGTAACTAATATTTCATTTATTTGGAGCAATTGAAAAAGATTGCTACAACAAACAACAAAAGACTGGCAAATTCTCAGTAGATTTATATAGCAGTTACTAGCTCATTGAAAATAAAAAAAGACAATCGGAAGGAATAAGTAGTTCACATTCAAATCAAATCAGCGATTAATCTTGAACAGACAGACAGATTTGCCATCCCAACTGGGTACAGCCAGCTCATCTCTTCCTTTGATACTTATTTGTACTGGCAACTTTGGTATTCTCTCAAGTGTGAACTGTCCAAGTTTAAGGCCTGTTAAAAAAATCAAAATTGTGTGATTGCAATGCAATGCTAGGATTTAAATCATAATAATTTTTTACCAAAAGCTCACCGTTAGTAGATATGATGTGGATAGTTTGATTTGAGCAAGCATAGATGAGTCCATCAGCATCTGTACAAACACTATGGACTTTCCCCAACCCTTTATATGCCCAGACTTGACATAGCTCGGCGTTTTGTATTTCGTATCTCATCAAACCTGTGCCTGACTGTGTACTGGTGACTAGCAGATCACCATCTGGTAGAAATGAAACACGCCGTGGTGGCACTGGTGTGTGTAGTGTGGTGGTTTTCCTGGTGTGCAAGTCATAGAGAACTAATGCACTTTCTGTAGGGTTGGTTGCCACAACATATGTGTCATTGACTGTGGTACAGGATCCTGATGTAGCATTAGGGTAACGGAATGTGAACAACTCCTCCATCTGCTCCATACCAGCATCAAAGACCATCACAGTACTTTGTTTACTGGACCATTTCAGAGCAAACACTTCATTGCGGTGAGCGACAACAGTTGAAACTTGGGAAATATTTGTGTCGTACTTGGACATCACCATGTCTTGTCTCAGAAGCCTCACTCCATCTACACATCCAAGTAATAAATCTCCATTTTCTCTGTAGCCGGCTGAGAAACATGTAGAGTTGGTGGGTTGTTCAGATATGAATGTTATAGATTTAGGTATATCTATTAGTCTGGTATTAAAAGACAAGTTCTTGCCTGAAAATAATGATTAATACTGAGAAGTCACAATTATACATACCAAACATTAAAAAATTGATACAAATTGTGATCATTGCAATGGAAATTGGAAAATTAATATCCAATGTCCAATTCACAATTTTTCTAGTTTTTCAGCAAACAATCGCACAGAATGAAAGTAATTCTAAGACACATACATGGATATGTGACTAGAGTTGCTCTTGTAGGCTCACAGTAAAGTTCTGTGTCTGTGCTCTCTCTCAACTCATCAGTCATCTGCTGTTTCTGTTGTACCTTCTCAGCTACATGACTTTCTCTCAACCATCTGTGTACTTTAGTACGTGTCTCCTCTATCTTCTCTTTCTTATCTATCAACTGTGTGTTGTATAACTCTACTTGTTGTGTGAGTCTCTTCTGATATTTATATATCTGTTCTTTTAACTTGTTACTTTCTTCTCTCACTGCTTCTATCTACAATACAATGTAATACAATGTATGTAGTAGTATTACTAGTGAACCTTCAGAGAACATTCTAGAACTGAGTCAAAGATAATACAATATAACTATAGATATTACCTGCTCATCACGGATTCTCTCAACCATTTCTATCCTTTTCTTACACTCAATCTCTTCGTCATCTAGAACCTTCCATATATATTTGTCTAGTTTACAAATCTCTGTTAACTTGTCACTAGCTGACTGTAGGAGTTGGTTGAAATGTGCAGTTATCTCCTCTTTCAGTACAGTCAGTGGCTTGAGAAAGTGATTTGGGGAGTCGTCTGCAAAAATAGCAACACATGACAACAGGTTATAAACTAAGTTTTCACAAAAACAATGTGTAAGTTAAATGCTTTTAAACAAGGCAGACACAACTACCAGACCTGTGCAGTTTGGTTCAGTTCTACCACAACGCAAGCATTTTGAAACATTACAGCTTTCACAGATCTCCACAACTTGCTCTCCACCATGTTGCTTACACCAAACTCTCTTATAAGTACCAGGAGACATCTCGTATGTAGATATGGATATCACTTCATGTCTGTCTCCCAGGAAGGTTTTGTGAGTCTGCAAAATAGATTAGCCTACTAGAATGTTGTGGCTTTTCTATAATTTCTAAACTGCTGAGGCTGGCCAAGTGTGGGTGGATACAGATGTACTGGTGACAATCTAGCGTAGCAAACTATTTCCGTTTGTATATTACATGTATAAAACTTGATTTAATCATTCTCTTATGCAGTTCTGTCTTTCAGACACGAAAGGCAGTTCTATTTATCAAGAGCGGATTAAAAACAAACAAACATGCAAACTAAGTTTGCATGTTTGTATATTTTACCACTGTTATATAAGCTATCAAACATTCATTATTTACCGGTAGCTTTGTCGAAATTTTCAAAGTACTTCTTATATGCTAGAGAAATTATCTTTAAAAAAACAAGTAATCATTTTTATGAACCTAAATATTCATTGTCAGGCAGCCGACTGTAAATGTACTTGATACACGGTTTGAGTTGCTAGCTTTCTGACCCAACATTTCGCGATGCAAAAACCTGTCAAATAGGTATGGGATGGAGGGGCAAGGGAGTGGAATGGGAATGGGAATGGGTGGTGTATTCTTCTGTTATCTGCGAAAGCAAGGTGACAGCTCAATGAGGCTTTCATTGGAGAGGGAGATCTGGAGAAACTGTGTCCTTGGAGGGTAAGAGAGAGAAATCTGGAGAAACTGTCCTTGGACGGTAAGATAATGGTCAGAAAAATCAAGTGAGAGAAATATGTTTTCTCCATAACTAGCTGTAATGATATTAACCATAATAACAAAACATATTAAACTCAGAAAATACACACCTGTTGATGAGTGTCACACATCTTGACATCACATCCCACACAATAGCAGACAGCAATCTGTCCATCACAGTTATGACAATCACAAGTCAGTGATGAGTCAGTATCAGCTACTACTTCTGTATCCAAACTAACAGTTGGTAAATGATCTAATGTATCCATATTGTAGACTCTCCTATAATATATAACATAACTATACAACTCTATTATATAACTTGTATATACAGACTTATACATAGAGTATATCAGCTCATATATATATAGTATATAACTTGTTATATAATGTATAATATTTCACTTACTGACATATTCTACAACAGATATTATTATTATCTGTATAATCTCCTTGTAGACATGTTATACAGAATACATGATGACATGGTAGTTCTCTAGGATCTATCATAGAGTTAAACTCTAGATAACAGTAACCGCATCTGTACTCTGCTGTCAATGCACTGTCTGCCATTCCTTTCTACCTGTATGTACAATGTATACAACTATATAGTAACCACTAGCAGCCTCCTGTATGTACAATGTATACAACTATATAGTAACCACTAGCAGCCTCCTGTATGTACAATGTATACAACTATATAGTAACCACTAGCCACCTCCTGTATGTACAATGTATACAACTATATAGTAACCACTAGCCACCTCCTGTATGTACAATGTATACAACTATATAGTAACCACTAGCAGCCTCCTGTATGTACAATGTATACAACTATATAGTAACCACTAGCCACCTCCTGTATGTACAATGTATACAACTATATAGTAACCACTAGCCACCTCCTGTATGTACAATGTATACAACTATATAGTAACCACTAGCAGCCTCCTGTATGTACAATGTATACAACTATATAGTAACCACTAGCCACCTCCTATATGTACAATGTATACAACTATATAGTAACCACTAGCAGCCTCCTATATGTACAATGTATACAACTATATAGTAACCACTAGCAGCCTCCTATATGTACAATGTATACAACTATATAGTAACCACTAGCAGCCTCCTATATGTACAATGTATACAACTATATAGTAACCACTAGCCACCTCCTGTATGTACAATGTATACAACTATATAGTAACCACTAGCAGCCTCCTATATGTACAATGTATACAACTATATAGTAACCACTAGCCACCTCCTGTATGTACAATGTATACAACTATATAGTAACCACTAGCAGCCTCCTGTATGTGTATGGTAATACATAAAATATATGGTGACTTTCACTTTACCCCAATAAATATCCAGCTAGTAGTTGTCTACTGACTCAGTCCTACTTCTTACACTGACTCTACCCCTTCTACTATCAGTTACACTCAACCTATTCAGCGATAGATAACACATTCTATTCTGATTGGTTATTGGATTTAACATCGATTGTGTCCAGTCAATGGAGTCGCTAACAATAGGCATTACCAGCCATTGCTGTCGTATTTTGACTGCGATTAATATGTGATGCAGATTATTCAATGCAAGCTTTATTCAGTGTTTACTTTACAGGCTTTGTAGATTGTGTACTCAGAGGGGTGTAGTGTACCACACAACTACTATCATACCCCCCACCTGCCTAAAAAAATTTTCCCCAAGTGAGACTAGAAGTTGTATATCCAATTACAATTTTGCATAGTTGATTAATTGCTAGAACAGTGGCTCAAAGTTAAAAAACCCCCTAACTTTATACAATCATCAGCCTCGGGTATTAAATAGGTAGAGCCAAATTGTTTCAAATCATTACTTGATTGTAGTTGGGCTATAACAGTACCAAGTAGTCTATTTATTGCTACTTAAAGCTGCCTGGAGTATCACATGGCAGCTGCATCTCAGCAATAATAATCAAGAATAGTTTGAAACTGCTGATTTGAACCCTGCGGCGATGTTTTTTGGTTTTTGCCTTTAAGCAACACTTTTTTGCTTTTAAATGCATTTTAAAATAGCAATACTATGGTAGATCTTGGCATTTGGTGTCATTTGAGACCTCTACTTACCTTAGCAGTACCTGCCACATGTGCGCAAGGGGAGCTGAAATGCTATCCCAGCCCTAACATGCGGTGCTGGGATCGCATCAAGCCTACAGGGCCTGAAGTGACCGTTACATGGACAGCTGATGACTCTGGCTGTGCTGGTACACACTCTACCGGGTAGGCACAAGATGGCCACCTTAGCGGAGGAACCAAAGCATAGCCTGAGAAGATTCACCACTCCAGATACTGGAAGTACCCTGAAAGCTGCTAGCAGTTCTGGGGCTAAGTATAGCCCCAGGACTGCTGGGAACCTACCATTGGACAATGGAGTCAGGACTCCGCCTCTTGGCCATTTGGCACCCTATGTGTTTACTCTGTTATTGTACTGTCATTTGTTGTCTAGTTATACATGCATATGCATTGGTCTATTTACTTCCTGTCCGGAATCTATTGGACAGTTGTACTACTTATGCTATGCCAACTATGTCATCCAGCCTATACAAAGGCTGGCTGATCTTATAGTCACTGCATTCATTCATATACTTTCCCTCACTTTAGGCGATTGTCTCCCTAGAATTTGGTGATATAAACAAAAGCCATTAGCCAGTTAACATCCTGTGTAGTTTGTCTGAGCCATGGACTTGGTGTTCGACAACTGATCCGGCAGTAGATGATCAAGTTGTCACTGTCCATATTGGCAATGTCCCCTCTGGAGAGAAGCATAATACTCGAGATTAGTGGAATGTTGCGGTAACCAGTTTAAAATCTTAACAATACAAAGACAAATTAAATGGAAAACTGAAACATCTTCTTTTATATACTTTGATGCCGTCGTTTCCAGTAATTGGAGCCGAGTGAGGAAGACGGTCGCTATACCCCATAAAATGGTGAGGTGGTGTTTATAAATACTTTCACATCTCAAACTGTCTGATGTCGGGTTGCTTTAATGTTCTCCAAGCTCTGATTTAGCATAGTATACATTTTCATTATCATATAAATACATGTATAGCCTTGGTTTATCAACATGCTTAACTTTTACCATCTTCTCCAGTGGCGAGTTTCCTCTGTATGGATTAACCATTTTCATTGGCAGAGTTGCAGCCATGCTCAGCCACCGAGCGAGTTGCTCTGATTCACGAAATTTTCAGTGATTCGATTTAAACCAATCCAAATTACAACAAAACTTTGAGGGTAGATTTGTAACAATAATCCCTGCATACTTATTCACTTACATACATCCAAGTAACAGATCAATCCTTTTATAGTTTTTTTTAGGATTACAAGCTATCACCTGGCAGGTTATGCTTTTCCTCATCATAATAAGGGTTGCAGGAGCAAGCCAGATTGGTACTAATTGGTATTGCTGTTGTATGAGGCCAATGCAGTAACAACATGGGTGGTTGGAGATAATTTGCCTGCTATTTGTTATTGGTGAAAATATCTGTCAACGGCTAGTAAACTGATTCCCAGTCTTTGCCCATTCATTGGATATATAATAAAATCTCTCGATTCCGATGCAGTGAAACTGAAACAAAGCATCTCTAGTCATGTACAGTCACAGCTTGGTGTGAGCCCTTTATAAGTACGGCGGAGGCTCTAGATGGTGAGTCAGTCTTAAGTCAGCAGTAGACGATTGAAGGTGGAGCACCAGGCTTAGTAGGTCTGCTTGAGAGAGTGCAAGTGTCCTAGATATTGGTTCTCTCTTCTCTAGTACCCGTCTCTGTTCTACCTCTGTGGCTTGTTTCTCACTGCGAATCATCTCGTCCAATGAGGGTATGAATGAGGCTCTCCAGGGGTGTTGGGGTCAATCAATGGTGTGGGGAGAGTTGTAGGAAGTCCTACTTATTAATAGTATCCGGTTCAACTACTATCAGATATATTACCCCTACCATAGTTCCACCCATACTTTGTGTCACTAATTTTTCTTTACTTTTGATCGAATCACTTGCATCAGCGATAACACTTCGTTCTCCTCACTATTTACAGTTTTGGTAAGAAATGAACAAAGGTTTCTTGGATTAATAAGCGTAACTTGTCACTCCATTTATGTAAATGACAATTTAATTACCTTTAAATAATTTAACGAATTGTCACATTTGAATATGATGAGGAAACATTTTGTAAAGCATAAACACTGAAATGTAAAATGGGTGTTGTTGTATCAAGTTAACTGTAATAGATGTAGATACACAAGCAGTTTCAAAGGAGCTGTGTCATTAACAACTGATGGGATTCTAATGAATTCTACCCATAGAGCCAATTACTTTGTTGACTGTACGCAGTGGAATTAGTCCAAGATTGCTGATTACAGAGCTCAGTTGGTGCACATTGCTGGAAATTAACCTGCTGGTGAGTGTTTGTAATGTGAGCACAAGGCTGCTTATGAATCCTTGCATGTAAAAAAATGGCTCCATCAAGTGTTTGTTCTGACCAGCATTTCCTACTGGACAGGATCAGATAGCTGAACCTACTTCTAACTAAAGTGAAGTCTGGTTATTTATTGGTTATTAAACTGTGAGATAACATGAAATTGTGAGACAACAAATCCTAAAGTGGTTGACCATCTCTGGTGGTAACCTGAGCTTGCTGCCAGACCAACTCTATAACAGCAGCAAGAGACTTCTACATTTGAATCTACCAAAAATTAGACTTTCGCAGATTTTAACAAACACCAAACATTGAACGCAATGACCTTTTTACAACCCTCTAGACAGCTGTGGATATGCTACTTATAGCGCCAGAGTTTGGTACTTCAACTAACATTGATGAGCTAACGCTATCTGAGTGCGGCACTAATAAACAACTAAAACGAGAAACTACCAACAGCAAAAGCATTATGATGAGATAAATTACCTCAAAGCAATAATTGTTCTTCAGAGAGCAGAGCCATAAACTGCACTAACAAAAACCTAACAGCTGGAGCTCATAATTCTCTCATTACATAACATCAGATAACAGCTACGCTACTGGGTACCGCCCCTCACTCATGAGAAAGTGAAGACTTTGTAGAATTCTGGCCCTTTTATTGAAAAAAAATCAGTAGTCTACAGCGAATATACTTAATTTTCATACAAAAACTAGCTGAAAATGTAAGCCAGATCAGTACAAAGTAACAAAATAATTAAAAAAGTCAAAATGCACCCGTATCTGTGACTAGTTGGTTAGCTTTTAAAGGTCTGTTTTTGACTCATCTACAATATATACATCTGTGTACAGTATATACACCTGCATATAATATATACATCTGTATACAGTATATACACCTGCATATAATATATACACCTGCATATAATATATACACCTGCATATAATATATACATCTGTGTACAGTATATACACCTGCATATAATATATACATCTGTGTACAGTATATACACCTGCATATAATATATACATCTGTGTACAGTATATACATCGGTATACAGTATACACACACTTATATACAATATGCACATACATTTATACAGTATATAAATACTTGTATACAATACACATAGTTGTATACAATACAGGGTCATGCCACATGAGTGATGATGACTCTAGTATGTATGTATGTATGTATGTATGTATGTATGTATGTATGTATGTATGTATGTATGTATGTATGTATGTATGTATGTATGTATGTATGTATGTATGTATGTATGTATGTATGTATGTATGTATGTATGTATGTATGTATGTATGTATGTATGTAAGTGAATGATCAGAGTTGTAGCAATAAGTATGCAGAGCCTTAATCTCTAAGTTATTCTTCTCTACTGTCTATTATATACCTAAATCTTACTTTACTACCAAACCAGGAGTTTTAGAGGAAGCGTGGCGTATGGCAGCAACAAAACTCAAATGGTGCAGGTGAAATATAATTGCAACAAAAACCTTCACTGAGATAGGAACAATAAATGAATATGAAAGACTAGACTAGTTAAAACAGGTGTGTATGCAGGTGAATATGCATATAGGCGGAGTCTATCGAGTGAATAATTGTAAGATGGATCAGTAATCAGATTAACAGGCTAACCATCATAAGAAATTGTGTTACACTTTTGTTTGCATACCATTTGCATACCTGGTGCACAGGCTATATATAGCTCTATAGGCACTCAAGCTAGCCAGTGGTGGATCTGAAGGGTGGGTCCTCAGGACCTCTCCCTCTCCATGATAATGTGGCAAAAAGTTCTGAGAAATAAGCTAAAAGTTTTCATTAAAATCAGCTTCTAGATACTTTTGTAAGGAGAAGCCCCTGATTATACAATAAAGCTATTGGTGAGAAACAGCTACATAGCCCAAGATCTAATAATTTGGCTCTAGTTTGGGGCTGTTTGAATGGGCAAACATTTCTTCTACTTTCTGATGCGTATATGCTCACCTACCAGGTCAAGGTGTTTCAGTTTATGATGAGGTGAAAATTACAGAAAACCATGCCACCAGCAGTAAATAAAAAGGTCACATTACTTTTTCGGTGCATGAGAGGCTGACCTCTGCAAAAATTCAGCGTCAAGTAGACATTGTTACTTACTGTTCATTCAATGCAATCAGCAACCTGATTTTTTCTATTAGTGGTTAATAAATAACGATTGTTATTTATTTTTATCCATTATTATCATTATTCATCGCCAAAGTTATTATTTATCATTCTTATATTTATTATTATGGTATAATAGCTTAGCTATAATAAATGTTGATTATTAATTATGATATAACAACTATAATTTATTATTACTATATTTAAGAAAGGAATATCATAAATCAATTTTTAATTTATCATTTTATTATTATTGTGACCTTGGTGGTCTAATTCAAAGGTATTTTAGGTGCCATACACTAGCAGTTATATTATTTCATTGAAATTTGTAAAATTGGGCTCAAATCCTGCGATTGATAGCATTTTCTTTCAACACTGTACATGGGTGGGGGGGGGGGGGGGGAGGGAGCCAATTTTGTGCCTGAAGAGGAGCAAATCATTAAAAAAAGGGGGAGGGGGGAGGGCATTCTGCATAAAAGGAGAGCCAAAGATTTTTCTGGCACTCTGCACCGAAATTGGCTCCGCCTCCATACATTTCCAGATCCACCACTGAAGCTAGAATGAGATGGTGAACAGGCTATATATAAATATCTAGGCATGCAAGCTGGCATTAATGGGTGCACAGGCTATAGATATCTAGGCAGGCAAACTAGCATTAATGGGTGCACAGACTATAGATATCTAGGCAGGCAAACTAGCATTACTTGGTGCACAGGCTGTAGCTATCTGTGAGAGCTAGCATGAGCGCTGTTTACCTAGTCAACAATAACTGAACAAAGGCACAATCGCAGCAGCTACACTGGCAGCGATAGTTAGAGATGGAGATGATTGTAAGGAGAGACCTGCTGACGTGGGCTTTGGTGGAGGAGGTACTAAAGGCAGACGCAGGCTGCCCCACGGATATTGCGAGTCTGATTTGTAGAAGACTGGTGGCTGACCGTAAGGAGCTGGTACTGTTACATCAACCTGGAGTATAAATGTGTACAACATATACAACATGTAAATACAACATGTACACACAGCACTACACACACAATACTACACATACAATGCTGTACATACAACGCAGCACATACAACAGTATGCATACAATGCTACACACACAACACTACATATACACAACTACACATGCAACAGTACACATACAACACAGCACATACAACGCTACAAATACAACACATACAACAGTACACATACAACACTAAACATACAACACTAAACATACAACACAACAAATACAACAGTACACATACAACACAACACATACAACAGTACACATACAATACATAACACAATAAAACACAGAGAACACCACAGTTATTACCTGTCCAGTGTAATTGGTGCCAGACCAAAGATGGGTCCACCGACCAGGTGGCAGGTAACAGCTCCATTCTGTCACATTTGCCTACAAAAGTACCATCAGCTAGCTGTACACTCCATGTATTACATACACAGCTAAGAGGAATTGTCTCCCCTTTAGGTACATACCTGCAATACTGGTGCTACAAGCAGGTCAGGACCAAACATGTACTGGTATTCCACGTACCAGCTCCTAGGGTCCTCTGGGTACATGTAGAACAGAGCACGTTGTACAGGTGTACCTGTCTGTGTGTAGGTGCTGACTGCTGCCTTGGTGTAGTTTGCCAAAGCCACATACACCTCAACCAGCCTGGCAAACTGTCTCATGGTGTCGTCGTCTGAGTACAACTGCCAGTTCTGGCTCGGACGATTTCCTGCATAATAGAGAGTAGAAGACTTGAGGAAGTGATGTCATAGGACAAACAGCACCCATGTAACACTTGAGCGTACCCATTCGATGATTCATTTATTATAAACCCTTATTAGTAGAATTGGTGCAATCAGAATACAAACAAGGAGTAGTCTTCACCACAATTGTGGGTAGACAACTCCTCCTTAAACTTTTAATTAGTTCTTTCCTAACTCATTCACAGTATGGTGCATTGACTGATATACTCTAGTTAACAGTGGAAAAGGATACAGATAGAAACAGTAGCAAACATAGACTTGGTAACACATACAGCCATAGCCTGAGTACCTTCATGAGTTCTCATTGTTGTAGTGAACACTGCGGATTCAGCAGACCTGAGGAAGAGGTCCTTGTCTCTTTTTATACTGTAGAGGCTGGTGTAACAACCAATGTCATAGTGAGTCATACCGATACCCTGTCATAGATTATATGTGCTGATGAGAGTAAAATGTAGACTACATGCAGTTGAGGAGATGTTGGAGGTTTACTGGTTTGTTGCAAACCAGCACAAAAAAACCCGCCCAGTAAACTAATCATCCAATGAAATCCATTTAAAAGTTACCAAGATAATAAGGGGGCATGCAACTCTCAATAAAAAGCGCACAGCATATCCCAAGCCAAATACACATAATGCCTCAAATGTTGGCCTATGACTAAAGGAATCGCTACACAGGCCGATGTTTTGCATTGGAAGGCCCTGCGACGGGCGTGCCCGATGGGCGTGTCCACTTTGGCACATCGTGGGGCCTGTTCGTGAGCATAATCAACATGTTGGTCTATGCCCTATGCCGAAGGCACATCGGCGTTCTCTGATTGGTTGAAACAAAATATTTCCCCAAGCTCATCAAGTTTAACCATTTACAACGCATTTCCGTTAGAAATTTTGTCAACAACGAGCATCCACTGCAAAATCCGAAGGAATTATTATGTTATAATAAAGTTTGAACAGTGAATTAATTCTACATGGCTCATAGAACAGCGGTAATTGATAATTTCAAAATTACTGAGTATAAATATAATAATAATTAAAATTAATAACAAGCACAACAACAATAAAATAAAATTTATCATTACATCATTTATTATTAATTATAAATAATGAATAATCACAATATCTGGGAGATTTAATGATAGACAGAACCAAAAATAATATTGAAGGCAATGTTTTCATGGTGAACAAGACCAGCCATACATCACAATGAAATTGTTCTTCAATTATTGTTGTTATTATTGGATGATTGTTATATCAGGGAAACAAATAATCCGTTGTCGGAAATGAAACAGGCAAAAACCCGCATTTTGTGCCGTATGATTGGCTAGTTCAGTTGCAGCTCACCGATGCTCGAGTACATTGTCACGCTACTTCGGCCTGTGTAGCCACCTGCACATAGCCACGAACCATCGCATAAGCACATCAGTATCAAAACATCGGTGCAGTGTAGCCACACCTTTAGGCTACCAGCTAGTAAGATGCTTTTAGTGACTACCTAAGGCTAGGTTAGTAAGTGAACTAACTTAGTGTTTAAAATATAAAAAAAGCTAGTTGTCAATTTAGTACGACTGGTAACTAAGATGACAACTCCAATAAAATTATGAGCTTGGACTGTACAGCTAATGGAGCACTCAATCAAAGTACAAAGTCAAGGCTTTAGTACTAGAGTCTCACCTGTAGCCCGACAGACAGAGCAGCAGGTATGGTTGAAGGCACACCATCAGACCGAGTGTAGTCTACATTCTGGTCTCCAGCCCAAAAGAGTGTAGTATAGTTAGACATACCTACGGCAGCGGTGAGACGTGAAAACAGAGCCTTCTCAGTAAAAATATGTAAATCCTATAAGCTTTATGCAACCTTTTGCTGCTGAAACATACACAGTTCAAATTGGGGCAAAGCAAATGCACAAATAGCAAAGGAACAGAATTATGTTGAATAAAAGAATAAACTAAACAAAATACTCGCTCTACCATTTCAAATGTGTTACAAATTTTGTAACATTGACAGGGTATGTAACATTGATAGCGTATGTAACATTGATAGGGTATGTAACATTGATAGGGTATGTAACATTGATAGGGTACGTAACATTGATAGGGTATGTAACATTGATAGGGTATGTAACATTGATAGGGTATGTAACATTGATAGGGTATGTAACATTGATAGGGTATGTAACATTGATAGGGTATGTAACATTGATAGGGTATGTAACATTGATAGGGTACGTAACATTGATAGGGTATGTAACATTGATAGGGTATGTAACATTGATAGGGTATGTAACATTGATAGGGTATGTAACATTGATAGGGTATGTAACATTGATAGGGTATGTAACATTGATAGCGTATGTAACATTGATAGGGTATGTAACATTGATAGGGTATGTAACATTGATAGGGTACGTAACATTGATAGGGTATGTAACATTGATAGCGTATGTAACATTGATAGGGTATGTAACATTGATAGGGTATGTAACATTGATAGCGTATGTAACATTGATAGCGTATGTAACATTGATAGGGTATGGAATACAGAGAGGTCTGCCCTTCATACAATACTTCACAACAAAGAGACACCCAATATAGCAGCCAACGTACCAGCATAGCCTGACCTCATCCAGAACACATTCTGTCCCAGTTTACCAGCCTCCTCCACAGCCTCTCGGTTGAGACGGGCCCACAAGATGGGCCACTGGTTGTGTAGTTCTAAGGCTGACTGGCCGCTGGCAAACTTTGCATTCTCTACCATCAGGTACTCGCTGAAGTCTGCCATCCATCCAGAGATTCCTAAGTCTATGGCTCTGCGTACTATCCTCCCTGTGACATAGACACCGAACTGTATGCATGTGTATACTATACATTTATATACACAATTGTACCAATGAGTTAGATTAGGAGGTGGTTGGTCACGTGATCAATATAATTGTTTTATATATGCCGCAAGTTGCGGCAGGTTTACACTAAGGCATTTAATATGGCCGACAATTTTGAGAATTAGTGACATTACAAACTGAGACTACTAGGTATAAAAAAATTATTTAAACAGCTAAATACTATTTGCATAGGGTTGAAATGCGTCCAGCTTCATTATGCCCATTAAAATAGCTCATGAAGTAGCAAATTTTTGTAGGTAAGCGTCCCCATAGCTATAACAAGCTATTACTTTATACTATTTTTTATTCCATCATTCGGATATACCCAAATCAAAACTCAAGCCACAAATGTTTGACAACAGGTGCTAGGGAACTTTTTCATTAGTGTCCTGTTAGAGTAAGCAAAGATAAAAAAGATGGAAAACAGAGGAAAATAATTCTAGACACAATCATCAGGTCGGCTCTGATGACCTGATGATCGTGTCTAGAATTCTTTTCCTCTGTTTTCCATCTTTTTTCTAGCCACATGAAACAATTTGTAGTCACTCAGTAGTTTTACCATCTTTTACTATTTTACCTTTCAGTATAATATATATATATATATACACATACACATGTTTACTATCTATGTACACATGTATACTATTTATCTATATGTGCACACATATGTATAATATGTATCTACGTCTATGCGCACCAACCATAGAGATACCTACTCTTATACCACTCAACGGCTGCAGGACTCGTCAGGTCCACAGTTCCACAGAAGAACTCTCCAAAGTCAGCGATGTATGTCTGGTCAGAGTCATTTTTAACAAAATGTCCGAGTTTGTCTGCCTCTTTAAACAGAGATCCTTCAATGTTGAGGTAAGGGTTGATGTAAGTGAGCACCCGCACTCCTCTCTCCTTTAGCTTGGGTATCTCCTTGTCTAAACCTTTAATAACCAATTTGGGGGAGACAAACCGTAACTATTCTATTCTTACCTAGGAGTTGTCTTCTGATAAACAACCAAATAAATACATGAAAAGACAACTACAAAATGAAGTTGTTGTTTACAGAATTGACAACATTGGCAGTTTATAACAATTGGTGTGTGGTTATGTAATATAAACTGGTGAAAGCTACCAACACAGAGCAATGAGTAACGACAGTGTTACATAATACATATACTGTAACATAATACATATATTGTTACATAATACATATATTATTGTTACATAATACATATACTGTAACATAATACATATAGTGTTACATAACACATATACTGTAACATAACACATAAATAATATTGTTACATAATACATATACTGTAACATAATACATATATCGCTACATAACACATACATTGTTACATAATACATATACTGTAACATAATACATATATTGTTACATAACACATACATTGTTACATAATACATATACTGTAACATAATACATATATCGCTACATAACACATACATTGTTACATAACACATATATAGTTACATAATACATATATTGTTACATAATACATATGTCACTACATAACACATACATTGTTACATAACACATACATTGTTACATAATACATATATCGCTACATAACACATATATTGTTACATAATACATACATAGTTACATAATACATATGTTGGACAATTTACAGAAGACTACTAGTCAATAAAACTGGTCTCCCTGCACAAAGAGCACTGATATCTACTGATATGCCACGGTATCAGATGCAGAGAGAAGGCAAGAGAGCCAAACACTTGGATACCTGACAGGTATGTACGCACCTGGATACTGCTGGGGGCTCCACTCCCAATTCCAGAACACTCTCTGGCCAAATGAAGTGGTTGTCTTACCAGACCAGTCCTGTATCCACACCGCAGACACCTTGACATCGTTACTTTCTACTGTGTTCAGCAGACGATTCATCTACAACACACAGCAGACAGCTACACTGCTAGCTAATCGGCTAATGCTGCTATTTATAGAAAACTGTCTGTACACAGCATGTAGCCTATGAGGGACAACTCCCTCTGATGTTTTACCATACACCCTAGACTCATGGTAGAGTAACTTACACTGTTGAATGGTTTAGTGTGAGTCAGCCTCAAGTATATCTAGCAATAGCTCAGGAGTGATAATGCAGGTAGGAGTATTAGTACTACTTACTCTCTCTGTACCTCCCTGCAGACCAACAATAGCCCCAGTGTACATCCATTCAGGTAACTCTGGCATCAGTCCACTGTACTTGGCATATACCTGCGACAGCTTTTCCATTGTCTTATCAACTCCACCGGCAAATTTCATTTTTCTACAAAAACAACATCAACATGTGTCTATGTACAAGGAGGTCTATGTACAAGGACCTCTAGGTACAAGGAGGCCTATGTACAAGGAGGTCTATGTACAAGAAGGTCTATGTACAGGGTCTATGTACAAGGAGGTCTATGTACAAGGAGGTCTATGTACAAGGAGGTCTATGTACAGGGTCTATGTACAAGGAGGTCTATGTACAAGAAGGTCTATGTACAAGGAGGTCTATGTACAAGGAGGTCTATGCACAAGAAGGTCTATGTACAAGAAGGTCTATGCACAAGAAGGTCTATGCACAAGAAGGTCTATGCACAAGGTCTATGTACAAGGAGGTCTATGTACAAGGAGGTCTATGCACAAGAAGGTCTATGCACAAGGTGATCTTTGTACAAGGAGGTCTATGTACAAGAAAGTCTATGCACAAGGAGGTCTATGTACAAGGAGGTCTATGCACAAGGAGGTCTATGCACAAGGAGGTCTATGTACAAGGAGGTCTATGCACAAGGAGGTCTATGTACAAGGAGGTCTACATACACGGTGATCTGTCTACAAGGCAGTGTGTGACATTATCACAGACCTACCTGATGTTTCCATGCACCTCGAGCTCATGAAAGTCAGGGTTGGTGAAGTCCATAACAGTGTAGTAAGGGGAGGTGGAATGTAAAATGTAACCCCTGCTGGAGAGGAAGGTGGGCTCTCCGTAGTACGTTGTGTAGTAGTCTCCGCCACCGTTGTCCGTCACATCGGCAGTAAAGGTGATCAGAGAAGACTTGTTTCTCCCCACACCTGCAAGTTTAATTCTGAATAGTCACTTGAAGTAGTGACTGTCTCTCTATAGCAATCTAATACTCATGTGGGCACAAACTAAAATACAACTAGTGGCGATCAAACAGATACAAAAATTTAACTATTTTCATAAATTAAGGAAATACAAAAGCCGTTAGCATATTTGTGCATAGTTTAGCATCGAAGAGAGCAGCTCAAAGTTCAGTGTTTTACAACAATGACTGGCTAGCTAACTCAGCTGGTGCCTTTTCCACATTGTAAATCAATGGGAAATGAACTATAATGGGTGCATCACAGGCTATTAGGCACTTAGGATCGCAAGAATCTATGCCAAAAAGACAGTCTCCTTTTTTGGCAAGTTTAAATCTGTTTTTTTCTAATGTTATGCTGAACAAAGGTTTTAGCATTCAGGAGCAGTTCACCTTATGATCCGAATGAATGAAATTCCAAGTTCTGATAAATTTTTTGTCAAAACCGAGTTCTTTTTTATATTAATTGCAATTACAAGAACGCTGAAGACTCAAAGTTTCGTTTATAATAACTTTAAGTATGAAAAAACCACGATAAGAAGTTTTCGAAGCGTTTTGAAATTATTTTTGAGCAAATTTACAATGGTGAATTATAAGAATATGAAAAGGCACGATAATTATTTTTATCATTACTCAAATGATATCATTATTATTATCATAAGTTAAGATGTGTTAATTGTTATAATTATCTATTTTATACATTTATTAATAAAAAAACAATTAATCATTTGTTATAGCCATATAATAATAATTTTAACAAACAGTATTGTAAAATAATAAATAGTCAATTGGTTTGGAATAATTATTATAATGATTGTATTTTGTTGGTTTCTCACAAATAACAAAAAAGTAGTTAGTAGGATGTGTCTCACAATTATTTTTATCATTTCTTTGTGACACTATAAACAAAAGAACACAACTCCGTATCAATTGATCGCAATTTTTTGAAAATTTTCACATGAAAACTGTACCATAAAAATTATGAAAACGGCATTCAGAAATTTTTTCCTATTAAAAATTTTTTATGGCATTGACATTTGTCATAAAAAAATGCCTTTATTCACCACTGAAATGGGTTAATGTAATACATTCATTAACAAACTAGAAAAGAGTCAGTGACCTTTTCAACAATAACAAGCCAAAGTCACACACAAGCCAAAATCACACACAAGCCAAAATCACACACAAGCTAAAATCACGTATAAGCCAAAATCACACACAAGCCAAAATCACATACAAGCCAGGAAAGAGACAGTAAGAGTTAAAAGTGCAACAACAATGGTTATTAGTCCAGTGCATGCCTCAATACCTGTGTTTATCATTCCTTCTCATTGTTTGACCTGCAAGTCTTACAAGTAGTTATTTAAACAGCTGAGTGTGAGCACAGCCAAGTACTAGTGACTACAATAGTGGCCCTCAGGTGGGATGGTGATACTTTATCTCTAAGGAATCACTGGTCTCATGTAAAAAAAAATTTCCAACATTTGGTGTTAAACTAAAAACAACAACTTTTATATTCTTTACACAATCACTACAACAAAATTAATTAAAATTTTACAGTTAGAATGAAGTTGAAAACTTGATACAGCAGTATCTTCGAAAAATAAATAATTGAAGTTGTTGTGGGGGTATACCAAATCAGATTGTGCAACTTGAATGTCTACCAACTATTCCAAATTGACTTTTTCAAGTTTTAAGAAAAATAGCAGATTTATATACATGGGACTAACAGTGGCTGTATCGCTAGCACAACAAATAATAACCTCCACCACACATTCATCATGTAACAAACCAACTCACCCTGCTCCCTAGTCCATATAGGAAATTTTCTCCCCTTCATATTGAGGTAGGTAAACTGCTCGCCACCCCCATACAACTTCTCATCCTCTGAGCCAATAAATCTAACCCACAGTCTATCATATCCAGCTGGTAGGTCAGAGAACTCTATATCACTTAGCGGTTCTCTATTGATGAATGTTAGATTCAGCTGTAATGTACAACGGGACACAGACATTCATGGGCCAGCGTCTACATTATACATGATTTACATCCTCGTTTATTGAAAACAAGAGTAAAACACTTTTCTTGTTATTATAGTTTACTGTGTTGGCGAAAAAAAAAACAAAATTAAATGCAAATACTGAAAAAGATTGCGAATATCACAGTTGGGCCCCCAGAAAGTCTGAGAGTAGAATGATGGCAGCCCAGCTGTCAGAAATCATATCAGTTAACGGCACCCACCGTTCACACGTTTCCTAAGTCTACCTGAATGCTGCGAGGCAGTATTATCTATCATTGGAACATGCCTATACCTGCTCCATTACTGCCAGCCTCACTCTACCTAACCCCCCCCCCCCCCCCTACTCTACCCCTACTCTACCACACTTGGCACATTCTCTGACCTGCTCCCTGATTGTCACACTCTACTTCGCATCCTCTGATTTATTTTACTGTCATCCTAATTCACTCCTCACTCACTCTACCCCCTCCATATTTTCCTTACTCTCTCACCATGCTCTCTCTACTCACTCAATTCGACAGATAACATATGGAGACAGGAGTGCGCTGGCACCTCGCAGTCACTACTGCGACAAATTGCAAAACAAAAATCTATGAAAAAACACTGTAATATATGCACACTAGAGGTATAGGAGGTACAGGAGGTATAGGAGGTACAGGAGGTAGAGGAGGTATAGGAGGTACATGAGGTACAGGAGGTATAGGAGGTATAGGAGGTATAGAAGGTACAGGAGGTACAGGAGGTATAGGAGGTACAGGAGGTATAGAAGGTACAGGAGGTACAGGAGGTATAGGAGGTATAGGAGGTACAGGAGGTATAGGAGGTACAGGAGGTATAGGAGGTACAGGAGGTACAGGAGGTATAGGAGGTATAGGAGGTACAGGGGGTATAGGAGGTACAGGAGGTATAGGGGGTATAGGAGGTGTAGGAGGTATAGGATGTATAGGAGGTACAGGAGGTATAGGAGGTATAGGAGGTATAGGGGGTACAGGAGGTATAGGAGGTATAGGAGGTACAGGAGGTATAGGAGGTATAGGAGGTATAGGAGGTACAGGAGGTAGAGGAAGTATAGGAGGTACATGAGGCACAGGAGGTATAGGAGGTATAGGAGGTACAGGAGGTATAGGAGGTACAGGAGGTATAGGAGGTACAGGAGGTATAGGGGGTACAGGAGGTATAGAAGGTACAGGAGGTATAGGAGGTACAGGAGGTAGAGGAGGTATAGGAGGTATAGGAGGTACAGGAGGTATAGAAGGTACAGGAGGTACAGGAGGTATAGGAGGTACAGGAGGTACAGGAGGTATAGGAGGTATAGGAGGTACAGGAGGTAGAGGAGGTATAGGAGGTACATGAGGTACAGGAGGTACATGAGGTACAGGAGGTATAGGAGGTACAGTAGGTATAGGAGGTATAGAAGGTATAGGAGGTATAGGAGGTACAGGAGGTACAGGGGGTACAGGAGGTATAGGAGGTACAGTAGGTATAGGAGGTATAGAAAGTATAGGAGGTACAGGAGGTATAGGAGGTACAGTAGGTTTCGGAGGTATAGAAGGTATAGGAGGTACAGGAGGTACAGGAGGTACAGGAGGTACAGGAGGTATAGGAGGTACAGTAGGTATAGAAGGTATAGGAGGTACATGAGGTATAGGAGGTACAGGAGGTATAGGAGGTACAGGAGGTATAGGAGGTATAAGAGGTACAGGAGGTATAGGAGGTACAGGAGGTACAGGAGGTATAGGAGGTATAGGAGGTATAGGAGGTACAGGAGGTATAGGAGGTACAGGAGGTATAGGAGGTATAGGAGGTACAGGGGGTATAGGAGGTATAGGAGGTATAGGAGGTACAGGAGGTACAGGAGGTATAGAAGGTACAGGAGGTATAGGAGGTATAGGAGGTACAGGAGGTATAGGAGGTACAGGAGGTATAGGAGGTACAGGAGGTACAGAAGGTATAGGGGGTATAGGAGGTACAGGAGGTATAGGGGGTATAGGAGGTACAGGAGGTATAGGAGGTACAGGAGGTACAGGAGGTATAGGAGGTACAGGAGGTACAGGAGGTACAGGAGGTATAGAAGGTACAGGAGGTATAGGAGGTATAGGAGGTACAGGAGGTATAGGAGGTACAGGAGGTACAGAAGGTATAGGAGGTACAGGAGGTACAGGAGGTATAGGAGGTACAGGAGGTACAGGAGGTACAGGAGGTACAGGAGGTACAGGAGGTATAGAAGGTACAGGAGGTATAGGAGGTATAGGAGGTACAGGAGGTATAGGAGGTATAGGAGGTACAGGAGGTACAGGAGGTATAGGAGGTACAGGAGGTATAGGAGGTATAGGAGGTATAGGAGGTATAGGAGGTACAGGAGGTATAGGAGGTACAGGAGGTATATGAGGTATAGGAGGTATAGGAGGTACAGGAGGTACAGGGGGTATAGGAGGTACAGGAGGTATAGGAGGTATAGGAGGTGTAGGAGGTACAGGAGGTATAGGAGGTATAGGAGGTACAGGAGGTATAGGAGGTACAGGAGGTATATGAGGTATAGGAGGTATAGGAGGTACAGGAGGTACAGGAAGTATAGGGGGTATAGGAGGTACAGGAGGTATAGGAGGTATAGGAAGTATAGGAAGTGTAGGAGGTACAGGAGGTATAGGAGGTATAGGAGGTATAGGAGGTACAGGAGGTATAGGAGGTATAGGAGGTACAGGAGGTATAGGAGGTATAGGAGGTACAGGAGGTATAGGAGGTACAGGAGGTATATGAGGTATAGGAGGTACAGGAGGTATAGGGGGTATAGGAGGTACAGGAGGTATAGGAGGTATAGGAGGTGTAGGAGGTACAGGAGGTACAGGAGGTATAGGAGGTATAGGAGGTATAGGAGGTATAGGAGGTATAGGAGGTACAGGAGGTATATGAGGTACAGGAGGTATAGGAGGTACAGGAGGTACAGGAGGTATAGGAGGTACAAGAGGTATAGGAGGTATAGGAGGTACAGGAGGTATAGGAGGTATAGGAGGTATAGGGGGTACAGGAGGTATATGAGGTATAGGAGGTACAGGAGGTATAGGAGGTACAGGAGGTACAGGGGGTATAGGAGGTACAGGAGGTATAGGAGGTATAGGAGGTACAGGAGGTATAGGGGGTACAGGAGGTATATGAGGTATAGGAGGTATAGGAGGTACAGGAGGTATAGGAGGTATAGGAGGTAGAGGAGGTATAGGAGGTATATGAGGTATAGGAGGTATAGGAGGTACAGGAGGTATAGGGGGTATAGGAGGTATAGGAGGTACAGGAGGTATAGAAGGTACAGGAGGTACAGGAGGTATAGGAGGTACAGGAGGTATAGGAGGTATAGGAGGTATAGGAGGTACAGGAGGTATAGGAGGTACAGGAGGTATATGAGGTATAGGAGGTATAGGAGGTACAGGAGGTACAGGAGGTACAGGAGGTATAGGAGGTACAGGAGGTATAGGAGGTATAGGAGGTACAGGAGGTATAGGAGGTACAGGAGGTACAGGAGGCACAGGAGGTACAGGAGGTACAGGAGGTATAGGAGGTACAGGAGGTATAGGAGGTATAGGAGGTATAGGAGGTACAGGAGGTACAGGAGGTATAGGAGGTACAGGAGGTATAGGAGGTACAGGAGGTACAGGAGGCACAGGAGGTATAGGAGGTACAGGAGGTACAGGAGGTACAGGAGGTACAGGAGGTATAGGAGGTATAGGAGGTATAGGAGGTACAGGAGGTACAGGAGGTACAGGAGGTACAGGAGGTATAGGAGGTATAGGAGGTACAGGAGGTACAGGAGGTACAGGAGGTATAGGAGGTACAGGAGGTACAGGAGGTACAGGAGGTATAGGAGGTACAGGAGGTATAGGAGGTATAGGAGGTATAGGGGGTACAGGAGGTATAGGAGGTATAGGAGGTACAGGAGGTATAGGAGGTATAGGAGGTATAGGAGGTACAGGAGGTAGAGGAAGTATAGGAGGTACATGAGGCACAGGAGGTATAGGAGGTATAGGAGGTACAGGAGGTATAGGAGGTACAGGAGGTATAGGAGGTACAGGAGGTATAGGGGGTACAGGAGGTATAGAAGGTACAGGAGGTATAGGAGGTACAGGAGGTAGAGGAGGTATAGGAGGTATAGGAGGTACAGGAGGTATAGAAGGTACAGGAGGTACAGGAGGTATAGGAGGTACAGGAGGTACAGGAGGTATAAGAGGTATAGGAGGTACAGGAGGTAGAGGAGGTATAGGAGGTACATGAGGTACAGGAGGTACATGAGGTACAGGAGGTATAGGAGGTACAGTAGGTATAGGAGGTATAGAAGGTATAGGAGGTATAGGAGGTACAGGAGGTACAGGGGGTACAGGAGGTATAGGAGGTACAGTAGGTATAGGAGGTATAGAAAGTATAGGAGGTACAGGAGGTATAGGAGGTATAGGAGGTATAGGAGGTACAGGAGGTATAGGAGGTATAGGAGATATAGGAGGTATAGGAGGTACAGGAGGTAAAGGAGGTACAGGAGGTACAGGGGGTACAGGAGGTATAGGAGGTATAAAAGGTATAGGAGGTATAGGGGGTACAAAATAGAGTTACTTATTAGCCATTTAAACCATCCAGTATCAGCAGAAGTCATTTTTCCAAGATTTATTTCCCTTCCATTATTGAAAAAATATTAAACACAAAATTTCATAGTTTGAGAACCGATGGCAAATTGAATATCTGACCATAAATTTAACAGTCCCACACACTACCGTACAGTAGATCTCAGCTATGTACAAACATAAACCAAATTATCTGACATTAACCGCCCATGTTCTATTTGACCAACAGTTAGCGTATAAAAGGGGAGATAATTCCATGTGTGGCATCTCCTCATTATTGGCCACTGTACACAGTTTCCTGTGATGCATTGCAGACTAGCTGTAAGGTTTACTATAATACACGCATGCTGAGTGCAAAGGTCAAAGGTTGTATAGTACCAACTCTGTTGTATAATTTATAATGACATCACATTCATTCTCCTGTCTCAATGCCTATTCCACAACACATAGGCATACATGAGCGCTGACAAACACAGAGATACACAGACAGATGTTTTTCAAGTTTGTATATATAGATGGTACATTACTGACCAGTATATTTCACAAAATGCGCCCAATTACAACAACTCTCGTGCCGTATTGTCATATCCCAGGCATGATCATTCCTCTTAAATATAGTTTTAATTGCTGATGTTCTGTTGTTTATTCTACCGCATTAGTGAAAATGAACTAAAAGATAACCTTACTATACCTGACAAGAAACCGTAATAGCCAATGACATGTGAAAAAGTGAGCGTGATCTGCTGCAATGAATTTGAAACCCTCGTGTCATCAAGTTTCATATTATCAACTAAATAATCATGGGTGAAGGTCAATAGAAAAAGACCAGAAGGGAAGAGACAAGAAGCAGAATCGCTGTGATGTCATTATAAATTATACAATAGAGTTGTTACTATTCAACCTTTGACCTTTGCACTCAGAATGCGTGTATTATAGTAAACCTTACAGCTAGTCTGCAATGCATCACAGGAAACTGTACAGTGGCCAATAGTAAGGAGATGTCACCCATCGAATTATCTCCCCTTTTGTACACTAACTGTTGATCAAATAGAACATGGGCGGCGGGTGAAAGCCAATATAGTTTATATTTATAGATAGTGTGGTTCCTAACCACGATACAATGGGTCATAGAGCAAGCTTACTTTTATTTGATACTCGATTTTACAAGTTCGATAAAATATTCTGATTCCACAACATTGACTGCCACACCATTTTTACACGAGTATAAGATCACCAAACGCCGACATTGCTTAGCATTCAACAAGGGAGATAATTTACCGTGTATGAAAGGCTGGCACTACAGAATCAGCACTAGTGAGATTACATCAGCCAAAAAAAGCAGAAGTTTACAGTAAATGTCTAACTGAACAAAGATATCTCCTAAAGTTTCAAGGAGTTATAAATCATAGGGAAGACAACTCCTGCCTTAATGTGACGTATGATTGCTTGTGAACAACTATTTATTTTCAATAATTTGCCATTCCTTTATTTTACATTCTCAGTCTGCAAAATATTTTAATGGAGCTCCCTTCGCCTTACTTCCAGTTTGACGTTTTTGTTTATAGTTTCGATCACTCATGAAATGAATAAATCGACAATGATTGCAACTACTTAAGATATCAAATCTGTCAGAGAGCAAAAATGATTACCTGCAAAGAATCATCACTTGTAGCTGTGAATGCAAAGGTATGCTCACTGGGCTTTGTCAACTTATTTAAAGGAATACGCTCCTCGATTGTATCATGGATGTCAAAGTTACCATGGCGCTCTTTGAAGATTGTCTTCCCTTTTCCTAGATATACTGCCGGAAAACTAGAGGTGTGCCGCAATATCTGCATGAAAAAGCAGTTTTCATGTATTGCAGCAGCCTGAGATACATTGAAAGTTAGGTTCTCTGGTTACGACATGCATTGCAGTTGAAAGATTACAGGCACACAAGGATTCTGAAACCAATGTCATAACAACAAATAGCAAACATGCTAAATCCAACTAAATGTGTTATGATGTGAATAAGGCATAATTAATTCCTTAAAAAAAAATAATATAATATTTTGCAGCAACAACAATAGCCTGTTCGCTGTTACTGTTACATTACTGTGAGGTGTGTGTGAGGTAAAAAATTAATTATGGTGTACTGGTAGCAATAGTAATGATATGTTTTATCAATCAAGGGTTTATTATGTCATTGGCAGAAAAACGTATGATCACATTTGTTGGTTTGTCAACCCATAAAGTTATATTATAATTGAAGAGAATAAAAAACTATAGCATTATCAATCTTAGCTTAATATTTATGTTTTATACAGTACATATGTCACTGTATCAAATAGTAGTCCGGTTGGTTCAATTATTTGATGGTTTAATAATATTCTTAACAAAAACCGTCAATGGAGTATGAGGTGAGACATAACTGAGAGACTCAGGCTTTGATGATGAACTATTACAAACTACTACAGAATCATAATAATAATCGGCACTCTTTCAACACATTATCTTTGGCATGGAAAGTTACAGTATTATTTTATTGCGATTTTTATTTTGAAATCATTATTATCAATTGAGTCATTATTACTTATAACTTAGTATCAGTTGGTGTGACTATTCGTTACTGTTATTATCATCAATTATTGTTAATCATGATGGTGATGTTGTTTTAAAAAAAAGTAGCAAATAAATAATATTATATAAAATAATAACTATAAATAAGACAATTAACGATTCCGCCATGATTCGAAACTGACGTTTCGAAAATAAACTGTTCGAAACTCTTAAACCTGAACCCCCCAACCCCAAATCCCCATCCCCAAAGAGTTTCGAAGTGTCCATTTTCGAAACGTCAGTTCCGAATGGTCCGTACCCCGACAATTAACAGCTGTGATGTATTATTATTAACGTAGTGTTACATGATAATGCATTCATCCAAAGAGTTATTATTACATCAAGAAATGTAGCAAATATTTATATAATAATAATATACCTTGTTGTGGATTATTAAATTTATTAATTATTATTTATAGAAGAATAATAATAATACTACTACAACCAACTTCAAGCTCACAGACTGACCGTCAAAGAGTTCAGACTAGCTTGCAGACTATTGCTTTCAGCATTGTCGTAATCAAGAAGCCACACATTGTCAGCAACTCCAAGTACAGCATGTGCAAAGCACACTAACAGCTGCAACAACCGATAATTTGTAACCACCATGACACTTGCTCAGTACTAGTTGGATGTGAAGAAACTCATAGTAGGCAGAAGAGGTGATAAAACAACATTGGCAACGCCTACTTTGACACAAGCCCTTCATAATCATTATTATTGTGATTGGTCAAATTAGTTTTTTACGACTGATCATTGGCTAGATCGCAATAGACAACATTTCCACTATTCTGCTTTCTCCAACCAACCAAACAACAAGAACAGACAACCCTGAACTTTACTACATAAATTCTATTCTGAACTCCACATGAAACTTACAGGGAAACCAATATATATGCCGACTTCACCAACAATTCAGAACGCAGACAAGACTGGATTTTGTCCAACTGTTCTCTTCCTGCTTGCTTTGTGCGCAGAGCATCATATCATATGTTATTTCATCTCTACCTGGCCACTAGCCATATACTCATTGTTTGCATTCATTGATCAGCACTACAGCATTATGTTGTTCGGTTACAGTAACTGTAGCCATAACTATTTTTGACCAAAACCGCATCTTTGCTGTCAGAAATCTTTGGCATGCCACCACAGAACAAAGTAGAAAGGCATCAAATACACAAAATTAAAAAATCATCCAGAAGTCCCTTATTTGACACATATTGGGTAGCTACACACATTAATCAGGGGCGGTTGTTGGTTGGCAATAACGTGTTATTAAAAAGTTAAAAAGACTGTTATAGCACCTCCAGCTATGTAATAACGTATAACATAATGATAGACATAGTATGCTAACATATATCAAGGTGTAGATTACTATGGAAATATAATATGAACCGCAATATTTGATACTTTTGCTAAAAACTGGAACTTTTGTTATTGTTTGGAGCATAAACATAAAAAGTATAGAAACTGGTAAACATGGTTTGGTAAATGTTTTGCTTGGCAAAGACATTTGACAACTAGAGAGTGAGGCACGTTGAGTCAAAGAGCAGAAACTAGCACTACTCCTCATAGGCGTTATTGTCACTGTTGCTAGAAGTTGATACACTGCTAATATCACTGTCGCTGTTACTGCTGTCAGTAGAAGGAGAGTGGAGAACTGGAGTGCTGCTTCTGTCCGTAGGAGATATGCCTAGTTGGTTAGTGCCGGCATTTGGTCGAACTACATCTGATACCAGCCAACGACCACGTGGTCGCGCCAATAATGTAGCTGGTTCATATGTGGAATCATCATCCGAATGTTCCGGAGACATTTGAGAAATGGCATACACTGACGAGGTGGGGTGCTTTGGTGAAGATTCTTCAGGGTTTATTACTTTACCTTCTGCCGCTGAACCCTCTTTACTGGCAACTGGAGTAGAATTCTCATCCCCTCGTGTTATGGCTGCCATAGGAGGGTTATTGTCAAGTGCACCAAGTGAGGTTGACGATTGGCGGATAGGAGATGCAAGTGAGGGGGAAACATTAGATTTGTCAGCATCAGAGACCGCTGCTAACTCATCAAAGAGAGATGGAGCAGACTTTTCTGCTGGATCAGATAACAAGAGCGGAATTCCAGCATGACTCTCAAATGGAAGAGGTGAGTTGTCACTCTCACCAGCAACAAAGTCTGTGTCTGCACAAGGGAGAAGTTGAGCTGGTACAGGGAAAGGTGCTGTAGAGAACATTCCTGAAACAGCACCTGATACAGCACCAAATATATCATCAGGTATTGATTCCCTTCTCCAGGGGCTTTCTTCATCACTTAATGGCAAATTACAATCTGTGACAGGTGGTGGCATTGCAGACTCAAAATCTCCTTGGTCAAAGAGTGGAGAGTGTGAACGATCATGACTTTCAGTAGCAGGGTGATCATTGACAGTGGGTTTAGTTGTCTTTGATGAGAGTTCTGCAACATCTGGAGTGTGTTCATTGACATCGTCGGTCATCGTGCGTGGTGCAGTGGTGCTACATACTGCACCAGTGGCAGCTGTGAGGGGCTCTGCCAAAGTTTGTGGGTATTCTACATCACTGAATCTATGTGCCTCAGGTTCAGCATTCGTGGTTTCTCCAGGAGTGGATACAGGGACTCCTACTTCGACCCGCTCCTTGCTAACAATGGGTGCAGTTCGCTCTAAAAGTGGTGATTGTTGTTTTAGATCATCACTGCTCATCAGCTCAATCTGTTCATCTGCTGGAAAAGTATTACATGGCTGTTTGGGACTTGAACAAAATTCTTCCGAAGAAGCTACGTGCAAAGGTCTTTGTTCAGCTGAAGATGTGACTGCGGTGTCGCATTTATCAGTCGAACAACTTACATTATCCACAAGAGTTGGTAAAGGCTGATGGTATGTGGCACCATTCGATGAGGAAACATTCATTGTTGTCTCATTTACCGATGGATCAACCTTTGTGGGCTTATTTCCGGGTGAAGAGCTATCTGAAAACACATCAGGTGGCGAAACACATTTTTCAGGCTCATTGGCTGAGGAAGCTTCATGATAGTCACATGTTAATCGTGCTGCCTCATCATGCTTATTATTAAACTTAATGACTGGAGAAGGCAATGTTGATTCAGTGACTACGAAAAATGGCGCTGTTGGTTCATTGACTGCAGAAGAGGGTACTGCTGGTTCAGGGACTGGAGAAGAGGGCACTGTCAGTTCAGTCACTGGAGAAAAGGACATTGCTGATTCAGCTAATGGCGAAGAGGGTACGGCTGGTTCAGTTACTGGAGTAGAGGGCATTGAGGGTTCAGTTACTGGAGTATAGGACATTGCTGGTTCCCTGACTGGGGAAGAAGGGACTGTTGGTTCCTTGACTGGAGAAAAGGAGACTGTTGGTTCAGTGACTGGAGAAGAGGGCACTGTTGGTTCAGTTACTGGAGAAGAGGGCATTGTTGGTTCAGTGACTGGAAAAGTGAATGCTGCTGGTTCAGGTACAGGAGAAGAGGGCGCTGCTGGTTCAGTTACTGGAGAAGAGGGCACTGTTGGTTCAGTGACTGGAGAAGAGGGTGCTGCTGGTTCAGTTACTGGAGAAGAGGGCACTGTTGGTTCTGTTACTGGAGAAGAGGGCACTGCTGGTTCAGTGACTGGAGCAGAGGGTACTGTTGGTTCAGTGACTGGAAAAGTGAGTGCTGCTGGTTCAGGTACAGGAGAAGAGGGCATTGCTGGTTCTTTGACTGGAGAAGAGGGGACTGTTGGTTCAGTGACTGGAGAAGAGGGCATTGTCAGTTCAGTCACTGGAGAAAAGGACACTGCTGATTCAGCTACTGGCGAAGAGGGCACGATTGGTTCAGTTACTGAAGAAGAGGGCACTGTTGGTTCAGTTACTGGAGAAGAGGGCACTGTTGGTTCAGTGGCTGTAAAAGAGGGTACGGCTGGTTCAGTGAGTAGTGAAGAGGTCACTGCTGGTTTAGTGGCTGGAGTAGATGGCATTGCTGGTTCAGTGACTGGGGAAGAGGACACTGCAGGTTCGGTTCCTGGAGAAGATGGCACAGCTGGTTTAGTGACTGTAAAAGAGGGTACGTCTGGTGCAGTTACTGGAGAAGAGGGCACTGTTGGTTCAGTGATGAAAAGAGAGGTCGGTTCAGTGACTGGAGAGGACGGCACTGAGGGTTCAGTTACTGGAGATGAGGGCACGGCTGGTTCAGTGACTGGAGTAGAAGGCACTGCTGGTTCAGTGGCTGGAGAAGAGGGGAATGCTGGTTTAGTGACTGTAAAAGAGGGCACTGCTGGTTCAGTGGCTGTAAAAGAGGGCACTGCTTGTTCAGCGACTGGGAAAGAGGGCACTACTGGTTCAGTGACTGGAGAAGAGGGTACTGCTGGTTCAGTGACTGTAAAAGAGGGCACTGCTGGTTCAGTGGCTGTAAAAGAGGGCACTGCTTGTTCAGTGACTGGGGAAGAGGGCACTGCTGGTTCAGTGACTGGAGAAGAGGGCACTGCTGGTTCAGTGACTGGATAAGAGGGCGCTGTCAGTTCAGTGACTGGAGAAAAGGACACTGCTGATTCAGCTACTGGAGAAGAGGGCACGGTTGGTTCAGTTACTGGAGAAGAGGGCACTGTTGGTTCAGTGACTGGAGCAGAGGGTACTGTTGGTTCAGTGACTGGAAAAGTGAGTGCTGCTGGTTCAGGTACAGGAGAAGAGGGCATTGCTGGTTCTTTGACTGGAGAAGAGGGGACTGTTGGTTCAGTGACTGGAGAAGAGGGCATTGTCAGTTCAGTCACTGGAGAAAAGGAAACTGCTGATTCAGCAACTGGAGAAGAGGGCACGATTGGTTCAGTTACTGAAGAAGAGGGCACTGTCGGTTCAGTTACTGGAGAAGAGAGTGCAATTAAATCGATTGGAGCAGAGGTGAGCGTTGGTTCAGGAGCCATAAATCCAGCATTGCTAGACTCCTTTGTTGATACTTCATGAGTTGAAGCAGAATCCATAACATTTTCACTGGAAGATAATGTCATAGTGTTATCATCTTCTGGTGACTGTAGATTAGCTGGCAGAGAGCGAACAGCATCAATACTTGTAGGTGACATCTGCTCTTTGCTCACATTGACTGAGATTGTCGGCTCTTCTTCGCAGCAATAAGCGGTTTCAGGGCCATCTCGTTGATTATTAGGGTAAATGAGTACCGGGTCCTTACTGGTAGGCAAAATATGTACTGGACCCTCTTCGGGGGTCGAAATACATAGGGGGTTTTCATTAACAGTTGAAACGAGCTCTGGGTCTTTATTGGTGGGCATAATATGAACTGGGTTCTCATTGGTTGGCAGAGATAATACAGGGATTACACCAATTGGTGAAGTTTCGTCAGATGAGTTCCCACGGCAAATGACAGATGGGTCGCCAACAGAATGGAAAGATGATTCAGGTTTAGAAAGCACCAGCGGTTTGAGAAGAATATTCTCAGTATTGGAAGTACAACGATCATCGTCAATGGCAGATGCAGCCATTCCCAGGAGTTCCTTCTCCGGTAGCTGTAGATTAGCAACAGACACAGGTGCTGCACACACTGCCACAGTTGATGGTGCTTTTATTTCTTTAGTTGATAAACTCGAGTGGCTCGAGCTGACACTATGATTATCTGTTTGTGAGCTGCTGGAAGAACTTTCAACATCTGAGCTGCTTTCATCTGTGACTGAGTGGGTTTCTTCATCCGTTGAACAGCTAGGTGTATCCGAAGAGACAATGTTATCTTTCACGCTGCCAGGTTCTAGTGAATGTGCAATCGGCTTTGGCACAATGCTGTCTGCACCATGTACAGGCACTGTACTAATGAATGCGGCTGAAGGGTGGGGATCCGCAAAAGGTGTAGACTGATCTGGGCTGGAGAGACAACTGTTTTCACTACCAGACTCTACGGAAGATGGCGTGACAGTTGATTGGTTGTCAGAAGGAGATGCAGGAGGCAGGACAGTGAGAGGCATCATGGGTACTGGACTAACAGTAGGTGAAGAAGCAGTTATACGAGGCTCATTGGGCTGAAGGCCACGCATGTCTATTACAGTGTAGTCAGTAGCGACAGGTTGAGACACATCAGATGTAGATGGAATGACAGCAGTAGGTGTCAAAACGACAGCAGCAGCAGGTAGCGTTGCATCACATGCAGACAAGAGAGGCACTTCTTCAGGTCTTTCATCTGTAACAGATCAACAAAAGTTACCATTAGTTGTTTGACAAATAAGAGTGTTTTGTAAAATCAGTCATCATATATTTGGCATGTGTGAAAACTACAAAGTTTAAAATTATGAATTTTATCAATTTCATGAGGTCGTTAGGCCTCAATATAAGTCAACACAGGGTATAAACAAACAGCGATGCAGAATAGCACATCCAAGTTCGCTTCACAAAGAGTAGACAACTAATAATAAAATACAAATGCTAAACAGATTGGAGTTGTCTGCTCATTTTACTCAAACTTTAAGCCTAAATTTTCAAGATTTCACAGCCAGAGGGAGGAGTTCACATAGTGAGAGATTTTAAACATCAAATGAAAGACAATAATTCGGCCGGTTCAACTGAAAACAAAACCATTAAAACAGACAACTTTGCTTGCATGCAGTGTCAACACTGAACAACTAAACCATAATTTAATAAATCCTACACAATAAAGAGTCAGAGCGTTGTCAGATCGTCATGTAGTTGAATAGTAACTTGGAATTGTCACATGGATTTGTGTAATGGAGACCCGGCCGATTTTAGGCGCTCACCAGGGAGCGCTAATTTAACGCAACCGAAAGTTTTGTTGCTAACATACTACAATACCATTAAGATTAACGAAAGTCAACCAATTTTTATCTTTTTTTGTTTTAGAGTTCTCCTCTCACTGATATAGTGGGATAGCATGAACTTCGGTGTCTCTTGTAGTTCTCTAAGGGTTCTGAGCACGTTAAATGATGAGCATAAACCCAAATAATCATTTTTTTACAAGCACTAACAATAGTGACTATTGATTGCCATATAAGATATAAATTGAATTGGTAGGAGTTATCTCCTTTTTACATCTAGCAGTCATTTATTATTATTTATTACTTATTTAATTATTGTGTGTTGTCATCGGGGATTAACACGATTTATTTCATTTTAGTGTTGAAGTGTTAAATAATTTTTATTTAAGCACAAGCTTGATACAACTTGTGATTAGAAAATTATACATTTTACTCAACAACCATTAAAAGATAATTAATTTATTCATTTTAATTCATCAAATTTATTACTATTATTTATAATGACAAAATCAACAAAAAAATAAAAATGAATTGATCTGAAATATAAATAATAAAGCAAAAGTTAACAATTGCCATTTATAAGTCACATGCCACAGGACACCTCATGTTTGGTACAATTGATGGTCATAAGGGTTGGTTATTATTAGGTTATTACTATTTAGCGACTAGTTTTGGAATCCGCTACTAACGATTCATGAGCAGTGAATGGGGATGGGGTGTACAATACTGACAATGCGCCGTTAACATAAACCATCTCAGTACATTGCCACTGTGAAAGTCGGCTACAACAAGGGCGAACCACAATTGATTTAAGTTGGAAAACTTAATTAAACCCGAAACACGAAACTATGGCTCCCCTTGCAGTATTTATGAGTATCATTCTTCAATTAATTTTATTTGAAGTGATTAAACCAAAATCTTTTTGAAATTTTTTTTCAAGGGCTATATTGATTCCTCGAGCTTTCTCAACGACTTCGTTTGTGTCATATCAGCTGCTTAAAATGTCTCAAATCAGGATAAAAGTCAAGCAAGTCATGATTTTTAATGATAAGTTATATTAGTGACTGAACTGCTTCCAGTTGCATCTACAAAGAGAAAATACGAGTCGGGTCCCCATTGATAGTCTCAATTTCCTAATGCAATAGATGCATAAGAAAACCATCTCAAAGTTGACTAAATATTTCTAGCAGGGGATGATTTGGCAATGAAATGCCAATGAAAAAAAATAAATAATTCTGAGTAAAACAACAACTTGGGTCAATCTTTACAAACTGTTTTAAAAAAAATCTCACTTTTAAACAGCCTATTTGAAATGTTGGTAACTGGGGTGAAACTGGCAAAACTTGCACAAGTCGTATATCAAATGCTCTTCTGGCATGTCTTGGTTCTGTGATGATTTGTTGGTATTTTAGCAAAGACTAACAGTACCACTAACTAGTACAAGCAATGGTGAGACACAAAATATCGTGTGACGCTTATTATGACACAAATGACACTTTACTGTCGGTGTTAAGAAAACAAACCAGTAAAAATTTGTTGCCTCAAGAAGTAGTAAGACTGGTTAGGTTTGCTATCCAAAACATGGCCCAAGTAAGCACCTCAACAGCTGGTACCCACCAATACTCAACGCCTAGTAGCAGTGTGCTAGTCACACTAAGCATATCAGAAATCAAAAATGGCTAACTATAGAACCGCTGGAAGCTGAAAAAGCAAGTAAATAGATGACTTTGCTGTTAGTACAAGAATAGCAAATACCCACACTAAAGGATCAACACTGCGTTAACTTAGCAATAGTGTATGGTACAGTGTATAGTGTAGTGTATGGTGTAGTGTGTAGTGTATGGTGTAGTGTATGGTGTAGTGTATGGTGTAGTGTATGGTGTAGTGTATGGTGTAGTGTATGGTGTAGTGTATGGTGTAGTGTATGGTGTAGTGTATGGTGTAGTGTATGGTGTAGTGTATGGTGTAGTGTATGGTGTAGTGTATGGTGTAGTGTATGGTGTAGTGTATGGTGTAGTGTATGGTGTAGTGTATGGTGTAGTGTATGGTGTAGTGTATGGTGTAGTGTATGGTGTAGTGTATGGTGTAGTGTATGGTGTAGTGTATGGTGTAGTGTATGGTGTAGTGTATGGTGTAGTGTATGGTGTAGTGTATGGTGTAGTGTATGGTGTAGTGTATGGTGTAGTGTATGGTGTAGTGTATGGTGTAGTGTATGGTGTAGTGTATGGTGTAGTGTATGGTGTAGTGGATGGTGTAGTGGATGGTGTAGTATGGGATGGTGTAGTATGGGATGGTGTAGTGTGGGATGGTGTAGTGTGGGAGGGTGTAGTGTGGGAGGGTGTAGTGTGGGATCGTGTAGTGTGGGATGGTGTAGTGTGGGATGGTGTAGTATGGGATGGTGTAGTATGGGATGTAGGGTGGGATGGTGGCGGTTAGATGATGGGAAGGATCTAAAGAGCTGTGGGAGATACTACTGCATGTACTAAATGTGACACAGTCAAAGCACAATACAAGATGCTATCAAAGCGTGATGAGCAAAATAATGAATATGTCATGCCGTATGGGCGGGAGCAGACAAAGCCAGTTGGCTGTGTCACAAGCGACAATGTGATAATTACAAGAAGGTCATAGATGCCCCAGACAAGTTTAATAAATTGAATTTTTGTTCACACTCACCATCTACGGAGTTTTCATTTACACAATATCTTGAGTTTGAGACTGATGAGTGGAGAGAGGAAGTGGCAGAATTTGACTGGTCCGTTGTTGGTGTAACAATTTCCTGCAATTCAACGTCCCGTCCATTGGTTGTTGGAGTCAATCGGCGGTCATGCAGTCCTGGTATAACTACAAATGGTGCGAAGTCAGCTATGAACGGATAGTCTTCCAAACGTATGCCAGCTTCCCTAGCAAATCTCTCCTGCCCTTCCACCAAGGCCATTTTCTCCTGGTACGCTGAGCTAGCCTTACTTTTAGCTGCCGACACAGTGGTTGAGTCAGAGCGGTGACGGCTACGTCTGCTGCGACGGCAGTCCTGCCAGATATTGAGCACCCCACAACATAACTTCGACAAGCAGAAGATGCTGAAAGGCAGTAGAAATACTAGAACGATCACTACCAGGATAACGATAACTTCAGTGGATGGACCTTCATCAGACATGATTGTAGGATGGAGAAGGAGAGCTACTTGTGAGGGAGAATGTAGTAGAACCTGCAGGCATAGAGCTGCACCAGTACCAAAAACTTGATCTGTAACAGATAATTAGATATGGGAACACGGCTATAAAACAAGTTCCTCTCCATAGCCAATTAACACTAAATAGCAGGTGAATGTGTATCAAGTTCTACGGCAGTATTGGTGGAAGGATTTTTAATGTTAATCCGAATTAAATGGTAGCAGTGGAGAGATTATGTCTGATGTGTATAACCTGAGCTGTTGCTACTTCCAACAGCTACATTCCTCAATCCTTCGTTATCTCACATCACAACACTACACCAGATGCTTGAATAAAATTTTAGAACTAGATAAAGAGCATCAAAAGCAAATAACTCGTGATGGTACTTAATTTGATCACAAAACCAAAGTTTGTTTACACCATCTCACACTTGTGCCCAGTGTCACCTACAGTGCCAGTGTCAGCTACAGTGCCAGTGTCAGCTACAGTGCCAGTGTCAGTAACAAATACACAACTATTGTACATACGACTTTATTGTATACATTAGCATTCTTGTGTCGAGCTTTCAATTTCATCACATTCAACACTTTGGGTACAAAGGAAAGGATGAGCACTACAGAGACAGTGAAAGAATAAATGAAAGGCATTCAAAGATTAGAAGATCTACATTAGTAATGCACAGCTAAACTAGAAAGCTTATCTTGGACAAATACACATAGATAGCTTTATGTAGTAGGCAGTGCAAAGGGGATAGGGCGCTACAGTGGCTTACATACCAGTAGATGTGGCACTGAAAGTGATTGAGTAGAAATTGATGTAGAGTTATGAGCCTAGGGTGTCTAGCAATAACCTGTCACTATTCAGTGAGCAGTATTGTGATGCTGAACACCAGTTAAAACAAAGAGAGGTAATGACTTATACTGTAAGACAGTGATATGCTGGTGAAATAAAATACATTACCACAAATTTATAAGACTTACATTTCACTGAGATTGAGGGACGATCAGTGTGACCCTAGTACCAGCAGCTGTACTTATTGCCTGCTACTCATCTAAAACACCAGACAGAAACAAGTCAACTCACTGACTGTAAACTCAACTAATACTTTCAACGCACTTGAATATAGATTTCGATATTTTTCAATTAGAAATCAGTTCGTTATTTCCCCCAGACAAGCGGTCTCATTTGAATTTCTAATTAGCAGTGATTCACTACCCCTGTAGGTGGAGTATAAAAGTTTTTGGTTTAGTGTTCAGTAAGATACAATCTTGCCCCATAGGTATGAGTAGTAATGCGCATTTCATGTCAACAACTACAGCCATTAGTGTATAGTACAATGCTGCAGTCTATACCAACATGTATCAACAGAGGGAACAGAATATGTGATGGCTTGATTGATTGTACTTCTTTTTCCGATCTGCATCTAACCACAAATTGGTTTCACCAGTGATTGCTTATAAGCCATCCAATTTTCAAGATTGCCGCTGTTGATTACCAAGCCTGATAAAGACCTTGGACATGCTGCCAGTCAGTACTAACTGTACTACTAAACTACTAACCAGTCGGAACAAAAGTCAAAGCAATAATAACTAATTTGGCACTGCAGTAAGCGACCTGATGGAGTATAGCCTCAGCCACTACAGTCTGTGTACTTCTATTAACTCGTGTGGTTTAGCTAGCTTGTTCATTGCTTGCACTTGATGTTTTGGTTGACAACTGACTTTGTTTGCTTAAGTTGAACTTCGTGGTGTCAAGGAAGTTCACTAATTGCCATGAACAACCCATAGATAAATCTATAGCGTTAATTTATGGTAATAAAACTGGACCTGTGAAGTTGCAGGGTATCATTGAGTGGGAAAAACTTGGTACCAACAAAGAGAAGGTTATTAATTTTAACACTATATATTATGCAGTTACAAAAACTACTTGGATGTTTTCAACTACATACTCGCTACCTAAATATAGCAGAAACTTGGGGCTTGAGTTGAGCCTTCAAGATACAAATCTCAGCTTGTAGTCAATGCAACTGAAGAGTTATATAGCTGTATCGGCGACCAGAGTAATGACATGTGACCAGGGTATGCAATCATAGCACCCAATCAATTTGACATGCATTCATGAGAAATGGCTTGCGTCATGATCAAAATTAACACTACTAAGTTTATATTTGTATGAAGTAGTATTTGGTCGTGCTAAGTAGTAGAAAACATTTCTGAATGCTGACAGAGAATGCGTCACTGTAACACCAAATGCAACGATGTAGAACTAACCAGCTTACACTGCGGGTAGTAAGCAACTAACCATCAATGTCACAATTAACTCTACCAAGCCTATTGGGGAAGTAGAAAAGCCTTAGGAATCAGAATTCAAGGAAACCCCTTCATACCTTTTATTAATCAGATCCTACAGTTCAAATTGAGGTGTGGTAGAGATGACAAACAGATGAGCCCTCAGAGCACAGACTAACTACAGTGGCTTATGGTTGGTTGGTAACAACCAGTAGGTAGGTCAAAGCATACATATAAGACTAGGTAAATGATGCAGTTGGTTACACCCATCTCATGTAACAGTTACCACAGTGTGTTCCACGGAACAAGGCCCACAGTGGGTAGCACCTTGCTATTCATTTAATCACGTTGCATTGCTGAGTTGAGACTTAATGAGACATCTAACGGAAATGAAAACCCTCTACAGAACACCAGACTGGTTAGCAGAGCCTTGCTACTATTAACCAACTAGAAGTGAAAGTAACCACTGACACTGGAAGGGGATGTATCCATATGAAGTTAATCTTAATCAAATCAGATGAAGACACTAGAATGTCAGATGAAAATCCTCAGCACCAAATGCTACAGGGATTCATGTTTGTGGGTGCCCGTTTATCAAAGTTATATGGGTCAACAAAAGAAACAAAAATATCACACACACTTCTTGTCATGTAAATTTGATGGGCTCCATATTTTGCTGAGCGAAAAAAGATGAAGGTTGGATTCAATCAACAAACATAATACTAGTTGGCAAAGAAAACTCTGATCACCTATACCTACAGGTAGCATTTAAGGCTGTACGAAAACACAACATACCCACTAGTAGCATAGATAAACTCACCAATAGTTGCTCGGTAATTCTAGACAAAAATTAGCCATAAAACTAGCAGGCACAAAGTTAACTGACGGTGGCGCAAGTGAAATTAATACTGACAGATTGGATCAGAGGAAACTAACAGAGCGTAACCAATGTAATAGCCAGTGTTACTTGTCGAACAAGCTTGACCTGGCTAGACTTGGCACTGAATAATTACATACACTGACAGTAACTCCCACATAACAAAGAGATTATGACTATGATAGGAGCGTACAAGTGCTTTGTCAAGGAGTGAGATTTCTGTAGATATAACAAGCAACATGATAGTTGTCTACATGCTTTGACTGATGTTATAGGGTCTTATTGGTATGATTATTGAGTTACGACAAAAAAGTTACACAAAAGCACTGAAAAACATTAAAATATCAATGTTCTACGCCAGAACAAAGTTGGTTGCAGACGAGGTGACAAACGGAGAGGGAAGGGGGAGCAATATGGTATTATCTAGTCTAGTGAGCTTGATTTTTGTGAATACTGGTGTTGTCCGGGATGTTTTCAGGGAATGATGATATTTAAGGACTTGATTATGACCATGCTTATTTCCAGGCTCAATCAATTGTGACTGCTTTTTTCTTTTCAACATTGATGTTTAGCTTTCTTACTAAGACTACCAATAATAAAAAAACTCCGCTTGACCGAAGATACTTCTCAACATGGACATAGACATACTATAAAATGTAATTAATCTGATTCAGGATTGTTTTGTCCAACCTAATGAGCATTTTACCTTTTTTCAAAACTCACCTCAATGTAAACTTCGTTTATGACTGAACAATGACAAATAATAACTGAGCTTCATAATCCAGATAAATTTTAAAAAACAATTCAGAGTATTGCTAAATAGCTCATACAGTTTGCAAATAGTTCATATTATTTTTTAAGCGTTTATACAGTTTTTACTTTCCAAACCGCCCAAATCAGTTCAAAAACAGCGGGATGACTTGCAAAACAACTATAAAAAGTTCCACAGCTGTTAGACACAACACACAGTTTATTGCCACAAAATTTGAAACTACCAGGGCCGATATCATTCACTAAGAGCACTGAGCCTGTTCTACAAAAAAAAATTATTAGGTTACTTACTGCATCTCCGAAACAGTTTTATTGTAAATAGATGCTTTGAGAAGCGCCTGTACTATTTTATTCGCTTTCAGGCGCATTTCAAAGCAAAGCATTAGCGCTGTGAGCCACAATAAGCACATAGCAGACATTTACTGTAATTTAGCCAATGATGTTTTTGCTATAAGGTTTCCCACAGCATTAAAGTGCACGTGGGTTTATGCATCATTGATTTAACTTAAATATAACAACAGTCAGCCAGACAAAAAATTGTTTGCTATGAGAACTAAATCAAAGTAACTTTTCCAGTCAGAGTGCAATATTCAAAACTCTTTTTCTAAGCAACTATCGATGTGAGACAAACAAATTGTGCCGGCAGGATATCACTATCACCATGATATAATTTTTAGTAAACAAAGCCTGATTAGAAAAAGCTTTCTACTCTGGCTAATTGGTATAACACAAATAATTTTTTGGACAAATGAACAGATAAAAAATTAGTCTAAAAGCTTGGGCTTGTTTGAAAAAATATTTTCTAATAAAAAATTACGGTTCTATATATAATTAGTAAATTTAAATGTTGGATTAACATTAGTTACTGTTGCTATTCAATGATAATAATGAATAATTATTATTACAATAATAAATTGTTGAGCGCGTACAAAACTCATGCGAGCGTCGCATTCATTAAGACAAAGTATCTATATATAAATTATTCTCACAAGGCGTTTTTCAATTTTTAAATATTACTGCGTCACTAATTCTTCAATAACTTAGGGCCACAAGCAGCTAGAAGCTAAACTTAAAAAGGTGTAAATAGGTCACATTATTCCACTCATATTTAGCCAATCATTGCGCTGCCTACGCATATGTGAACTTGAAATTGGCAATCTGCCATTGTGTCATGGGCCCCTTAGGGTTTTAGTTCAAACCATCTCAATTGTCAATACTCTTATTGACCCATTGGCATATTATTTATCATAGAGATACCACCTTATGTAGACAAAAAAGACAAATTTACTGAAAGCTTTTCAAAAAAAGAGAAAAACTCTATATGTCTCAGGGCCGCCCTATCGCTAGATAGCTACTGCTGCATTATTCCACACATGTTGTAACACATTACTGATTTCGCTTCACTATAACAACAACGTTGTCAACTGTGATTGACAGTGATACATCAAATCGTATGTTTTTTAAAGCAAAAGTACATTTTCTTAATTATTTTTATGAGGCAACCACTGGTTTGACACAAACAATTTTTCGAACCAATGAAATAACTAGCACAAAAAAATTTGTGAAAATTTTTTCAAGTTTCTAAAATTGGCATAAAAATGTGGAGTGACCTCTGGTGGTTTTATTGGTAGCAAAATTTCCAGTGTCATGTTATTCTAAGCCAAACAAAAGTCAATTTTAAAAAAACTTATAGTAAATTTTCTCTCATTGTTTCATGAAATATTTAAAATTCCTGAAGGCCGATCAATCGAGATATGTGACGCTATATAAAACAAGCGTATGGGCTTTGCTTAGTTACTATGTAGAAATGATAATTGTATAAAACTTGTCACATAATATTAAATAGATTACCATATTTTACAGGACAAGGTAGAGGGCAGTGGTTGGACCAAATAAAGAAGATCACAACCACCGATGAATTTCATATGTCATTTTTTGTACTATAATTAATAAAACAAATTACTTAGTGCTATACTGTTGCACAATTATTAATATTTTTTTCAAGCATTTGTTTGCACTGTTTCATGTCTGCCATCTGATAAAAATATAAATTATGTTAAAAAACAAACAAATTTTACGAATTTATTACAATGACTTGGGCAATTGAGTGCTGTCACAACCAATTTAAATCGGAATTTTTTGAGCACATAAAATCTGGATACCTGAGTGCACCATTGTCAAATAAGTCCAATATGACCCATGAGCCCTAAATAAAATCAGTCAGACATGCGATACGCCCCGTACTGAGTGTCGAATAATCGGCAACAAACTAGAGGTCAACTATATAATAAAACTTATTTCAGAAAATTAATTATTTGAAAACTTTAGAAACACCAACTTTTCACATTATAAAATTGCACCGAACTAATGGTATGATACAGCAATGGCATGATAAATATTTGTTGGAAATAATAAAACAATAAAACTCTCGGCAATTTCTCATGGTGTTGGAAACCTAATTGTTTTTATGGAACATTTAAGATATTAAAGCCTCAAAGTTAATTAAATGTATAACTGATGCAGGATAGTATTAGCTATTCAATGCAGTTTAATTTTTGTGCTTATCAGCCTTAAGTCCCAAGCTATTTGAAGTATTCTGACAATAAGTCCAAAAAAATACAAAATTTCAATCTTAAATTTTTAGACAAAAGTTTTCTACTTTTTTGCTTCACAAAGGAGCTATCCGCGCTAGCTAAATGAACAGACAACAAACTAGTCCAAAATCTTATGCTTTCTTTGAAAAAAATTTTCAATTAAAAATTACACTTGTGTAAACTAAATCATAAAACAAAAAGTAATTTCATAATTCAGCATTTACAGAACTCAAGCGAGCATAGCGTTTATGTAAAGCATCTATATATAATCCGTATTCCTACATGACGGATTTTTCAATAACTTGGGGCCAGAAGCTGCTAGAAACAACATTTAGAAAGGTATAAAGAGGAAACAATATTCCGCCCAGGTTTAGCCAATCATTGCATTGCCTACATAGTTGTGGAGTCGAAAAAATGTGGCTTAACAATGTATTGTAAGTCAGCAAACTCCTATTGCACAATGGGCCCTTGAAGTTTTAGTTTATAGTAGTTAATTTCTCTGTTATCTCACCGACCCAGTGGTTTATCATAAAGATGTCATATTACGTAGACAAAAGATTAACTTTACTGGAGAGCCATTTTCAAATGAAAACCAAAACTTCATGTTTTACCACATGTCCTACCATTAGCTGGCTTGTGCCGCATCATTGCATATGCATCGTCATGAACCAACGATTTTGCTTCGCAATAACTACATAGTTGTCAGCAATGCTTGACTGTGAAACCTTAAATCCTTCATTTTTTTTAAGCAACGCTACTTTTTCTTCATTATTTTTATGAAGCAACCATTGGTGTGACACAAATGATTTTTGCACCAATTGATGGACAACAAATTGGTCTAAAAGCTGATGCTCTATTTGAGAAAAAATTGTCTATTTAAAAATTATACTTGTGCTACCTAAATAATTACTGTTATTTAGCGTGTACATAACTCATGCGAGCATAGAGTGTATTAAGACAAAGATTTATATGTAAATTTGTCGCGCACGGTTTTTCCTATTTTCGAAATATTCCTGCGTGGCTAAGTTTTTAAAAACTTGCGACCAGAAGCTGCTAGAAACAAAACTTAAAAAGGTATATAATGGACACACTTTACCGCATAGGCATAGCCAATCATTGCACTGCCTACATAGCTGTGGACTTCAAAAATAATGGGTAGAGAATGCATTGTAAATCTGCAATTTCCTATTGCACCATGAGCTCTTAAGATTTCAGTATACGTCATTCAAATTCTCTGTTATTTCACCGACCAAGTGGTATACTATTTATCATATCACCATCACATTATCTCGAGAAAACGTAATTTTACTGGAAAGCAATATTAAAAAAAAACTAAGAAAAACTTGCATACCACCCCATTAGATACTTTCCGCCACGTATCGTCAAGTGTCACTGATTTCACTTCACTGTAACAATACCATTGTCAGCAATGCTTGATAGAGTGACAAAAAACCATGTTTTTTTAAGCAAATGTTTTTTCTCAATCATTTTTCTGAAACAACCATTGGTGGGACACAAATATTTTTTGCCCAATGGATGGACAACACATGTTTCAAAAAGCTGATGTTTTATTTGAGAAAAAAAGTGTCAAAAAAAAATTGCACTTGTCCAAGATATTATTATTGTTATTGGTATTATTACTGCAAACTAGTAAGTTAAACAGGGACCATTAGTAGTATTAATAATATTATTTATTAATAGTTAGTAGTATATAATATAATAATAATGATAATAATAATTTGGTGAAATTATTATTATTATGATTATTATTCGTAACAAACAATTAAACAACAACAAGTAAAATTAATAATAATAATAATAATATCAACTATAGTAGTAACTTTAATTATTAAGGTAGTAGTAAGTATTATTCATAATAATAATGATCATTACTACTATATAATAATTATTATCATTATTATTTATAAATAATAATTTAATAAAGTAAAAAAAATGATTAAATAAATTTATTATAATTTAATAATTCATTATTACTACTATTAAATTATTATTTATAAATAAATTAAAACAACTAGTAATATTTTAATTATAATATTAATGACAATAAATATTATTTAACTATTGTTCTATATCACTGAGACTCTCACTTAATCGATATTTAGGAAGCAGACATGAAAAACAATATTACTACTAACAACAACAAAAAATTATAAAAGAAAAAATAATTAATAATAATAATTATTAATAAACAGCAACAGCCATTATTATTATTATTTATTTATTATTATAACTATCATTATTTATAATAATAATAATAATAAATAACGGTTGTTGCTGTTTATTAATTTTTATTATTATTATTTTTTTTTAAATTTTTTTAATAATGTAATAATAATAATTATTATTTATTTATTATTATTACATACATTGATTGTTGGTTGTTGTTATGTTACAAACAACAAATTTGACAAATCCTTAAAAAAATATCATCAACAACAACTAACTACTACTACCCCAGTTCTCATAGCACAGTATGGATAGACACTGTACTTTTCACACATGAATGTTTAGAGTTTTATAGTGTTTGCAGCGCATGTGTAAAACAACTTAGACCAGTCACACTCACCAAATAATTATTTATAATATTGACTACTAAATTATTTCTTATTAATCACTTCATTCAGACTCAATGAAAATACAAAGACAGGAAAATCAATCGCAACAGTAGCTATCCGTCAATGGTTTCATGCGATTGCGGGGTGACAATGCCGAAAAAAACAGCTGTTGTCGGAAACAGTCCAAGCTCCCATAAATGTAAAAAAACCTGAGAACTGTCGGGGCCCTATTACTCGTTTCCTCCTAAAACGAAGTTACCGAGCTTCATTTAGGCGGGTAATGGTATTTGTATTTTTCATCTTCTACTGTAGAGCGTATCACGAGTTTGTTCATCGTTATTGCTATTATTATGACTGTTCGAATAACAACCACAATATTTTATCATACTGAAAAATATGTTTTCTATTGTCAAACAATAACATAATGAAACAAATTGCCCGTATCATCATCGTGATGTTATAATAATTATAATAACATTTATTATTATTTAATAAATTATTATTATTAGTGTTTGTGTGTTGTTTTTTAAACTTTATTTATTATTAGTATTAATTATTACTTATAATCATGATAATCATTATTGTTGTTTGTTGTTATTATTATTATTATAATATAGCTAGCACAAGTGCAATTTTTATTTTGACAATTATTTTTTTCAAATAGAGCATCAGAATTTACAAAAATTTGTTGTCCATCCGATTGTCACATTATTCATTGTGTAGGTAGTGCAACAAGTTTTTTCAAATTGTTCTGAAAATTTTTTAAATAGTTTCAGTGGGTAGCAAAATATGTTGTGGATACAATGAGACCAAATAATTAAAAAAAAAAAAAAATTTGCTATTGTCACCTCAATAGTAGTTAACTGTTAAAAACAAGTTTTACCAAATGTACTTTTAAGTAAAAAAAAATGCATGGTAAATAAATGTTCTTTGTTTTTTGCAGGCAATTAGTGTTGACGCACGCATGAAGCGACGCGTGTTATATATATAGATACATCATGCGTACGCCTCAATAATTATACAATGTATATGTAACAATTATTATAAACGCTTTGCATTGGCTATATAACATTATTTTGTAGAAGTAGCTGGACTACACAAAAAACAACAAGTTCTGTATCTCAGTTGATATAGACAAGTGTCATCATCAGAAGTCTTGTAATTAATTTAATAATCATAATAATTAATAAATAAATTTCAATAGCTAATTAATAAATAATTATTAAAACTAATGGTTATTGATGACATTGCATTTTGCTATATCATATTTATTACCTCTAGCTGTTATCATTCAATGATGTTTTTCTTGATTAACAGATATAATATTAGATTAATTTTGAACCGGAATAAATTAAAATTAAATCAATAATGATGACAGATAAATAGCCGCGATACTAATGACTACTGATCATCATTAACCGTAGCGTTTGCGGTAACCCCATTATTAACCTAAAACACTCGGCGCATATGATACACCCGTGATGCGCTCGCAATAATTGTGGTTAGGCTAATTTATAAATGGCTAAAGGCTCAAACACACTGGATCCGAATCTGCGCGGCGCGGCAGTTTATACCACCAACGAAGCCGCCTGCCGCGGCAGTGCCAAAGCACACTGGTGGAAGCCGCTAGCGGCTTCAGTCGGAGTTGTCTGCTCCCAAAGTGCAGATAACTTTTGCTTATGAACACTGTTTCCATTTATTATTATTATTATTTATTTATTTATATTTGAGAGGTTTGCAATAAAGTATATAATCTAGGAGAAAATAACTTGTTGACATCTATCTACACTACAAAAGCAGATGAAAAATAAAAATGAACAACAGTATCTATCTATTTCTGACTACAATAGCTACACTATAAAGTCAGGTGAAATAAAAGTAAACAAAAAAATATCTATTCTATTTCTGACTATTTTATAATAATTTGTGTGTGATAAATCACAAAAGCAAGGGTCTTTGGCGAACTTCATTTATATATTTTTTTGATTATTATTTATAATTTTATATTACACAATATGAATTGAAGTATAAGTAGTAGTTAGTTTAATAATAGTCGTTTATTTTTTTTTCTAATGAACAATAATAATCTTTATTATTATTGCGTTTGGACAACTGCAACAACTTCTCTACTGTTTGGAAATGCAAAAACGAAAAAGTTAGCTCGCTATCATAAAGTTGGCAAGTTACTGACCAATCAGCGTGTTTGCCGCAGCGAAATATCAAACATGTTTAATATCTTGAGCGTCTATATATTTTTTGGCAAGCGGCATGCCGCGGCGGATTCGCTAGCGAAATTCGCGCTTGCCGCTTCCAGTGTGTTTGAGCCTTTAGATGAAAAATAATTTTAGTCGAGGGGCGTCTTTGAAAAACCTTTTCTTAATCAAACTACATTGATCAATCTACAATAATTATACAGCATTCAAATCCGAACTTCACAGTCTATTTTGTAGACCTACAACAATATGTTGATGCCCTACAGGAAACTGGTAGATTTTGGATAAAAACCGAAAATATAAAGGCATTTTCTCAAGTCTATGGGTAATGTAAGAAAAAAGTTCATAGACAGATGCCTGCGCGGTAGATTGTTCTAGCTATAGCAATTGGATTTTTGTCTCTATGAGCTTTAGTTTAAAAGATGTAAAAAGAAATGTGATTTTTGGGACTTGAAAAAATCACGATTTTTGCGGGACAATTTTTTATAACAATGCTTTTGTTCATATTACACGGCGACCGCAACGGTTTTGCACTATCTACATTGTGGTGCAAAAATTATTCGTGTCACACCAGTGGTAGTCGCAGAAAAATAATTGAGAAAAAGTACCTTTGCTTGAAAAACAATGGTTTGTGGTCAGCGTATTAAGCATTCCTGGCAATGGTATTGTTGCAGTGATGCGAAATCAGTGATGCATGACCATCCGTCGCGCAAATTAGCTAATCTATCTAGGCTAATGGTGTGTTGTAGAAGTTCTTTTTATTTATTTGAATATGACTCTCCAGTAAAATTATTTTTTTGTCTACATCACGTGATTGCTCTATAATAAATAGTATACCACTGGGTCGGTAAACCAACAGAGAATCTGAATGACATATACTGAAATCTTAAGGGCCCATGGCGCAATAGGAAATTGCGGATTTACAGTGCATTTTCCACCTGTTATTTTTGAAGTCCACAGCTAAGTAGGCAGTGCAATGATTGGCTAATCCTGCCGGGTAAATGGTGTCCATTTGATACCTTTTTAAATTTTGTTCCTAGCATCTTCTGGTCCCAAGTAGTTATTAAAAAATTAGGAATATATCAAAAATTGAAAAAAAGACGTGCGCGACGAACTTACATATAAATCCTTTTGTCTTGATACACGCTGCGCTCGCATGAGTTCTGTACACGCTATATAGTATATATATATTATTATAATATATATAATAATAATATGTATATTATTATTATTGGACTAATAATAATTAATAATATATTATTATTGATTGTTGTTGTTATTATTGTTAACTATTTTTTTGTTATATTTATCAGAGTTTATTGTTATTATCATTATTAAATGATAATGATATAAACATTATTAGCGATTATCGTTTTATTATTAATTATATTTTATTATAATAATTTATTTAGTTAGTACTACAACGTCTTTGAACAATAGGGCTAATCCACGAACCAGATGAGGATCTAGTAAGGTATATTTTAGCTAGTCCAACTGAATTTTTCAAATCTGATTTTCATACTAAAAACTGATGTCAAACTGTCCAGGAAGAGCTGGTAGTTTCAATTATGCTAAAAAATTGCTTACATTTGATTAAAACATTAAATAATTGAATTTTAAAAAGGTATATGGCCCAAAATTTGGTACGTCACGGCTTGACAAATCTGTCTTCACCTGCTGGCTCAAAAGTAATTTGGGCAGCACTTCACCAAGAAGTTGCCAAAAAGTAAAGCCTCTGGGCTGTCGATGCAGCCCTTTTTTATTCCAATGAGATAGCTACCTGAAAAGCAGCAACAGAATGTTTTCAAAATTTGTGCTTGCAAATAGCGCGTCACGCAAAGTTTCTTGTGATCACTAGCAAATCCGAAGTCCTCATTTCAGCTTTGAAACTGCGAGCACTCGTATCAACCCATATTTGTGTTTTGAAGATCCGCAACACATTACTGCCAAAGGAAATAGAGATGATGCGCCCGGTAATAATAAATTATTTACCACTGTTCAACGAGAGCGCTCGGTCAGTACAATAAGTAGCTGAAGGTCGCATCGTCTTTCCTTTTTTTTGTCAAACTCTTGAAGCCCCTCTTGTGTATCCTCACAACTTTACCGCAGGCTATTACGAGTTACCCACAATGTTAAAGCTGAGATGAGTATCCTTCCCCCCCCCCCCCCCCCCCCCCCGTAAACTGGGACTTGCTAGTTAGGAGACTTAGGTTGTCACAAGAAATTTAACACGTTGCTGCTTCTCAGCTAGTCATCTTATTGGAATATAAAAGGTCAGTATCGACAGCCCAGAGGGTTTAATTTTTTGTAATTTCTTGGTGGAGTGCCGCCTACATTACTTTTGAGCCAGCAGGTTAGCACGTGAAGACAGATTTGTCAAACCATGGCTTACCTTCCAAACATCAACAACAAAACACAACATAAATTTCCGAAGAGTGGCCCAAAACCCATCAAATTTTCTGCAGTAGGCCTGTGGTGTATTGCGTTGAAAATTGCATTGTTTTCTGTCGCCCCGTGAGGCGGATCAAAGAAGCGTAACTCTTAATTAACTAACTGCATTTGCCCATATGTATATATAATGATATATGCGCGTGTATCTATAAACTGTATGCCTGCATCATCTGTAATCATTGTGATTATAATGATTGTCAATTAAATTATAGTTAGTAATAATAATAACAATAACTACAAATATATGTTTTTATATTCAACAGTAGGAGTGATAATAGTTGAGCAGAAAATAATTTGGTAGCAATTAAGAACTACTGTAACATTGCTAAGAAATTATTTTTGACTCTCCTTCAGACAATAATTTATTTCCCTTTTAAATTTAATCAATTATTCAAAGTAATAAACCAGCATGTAGCTAACATGCATGCTCATGTATAAAAATTATCAAAACACTAAATAATTATCTGAGTCGTGGCACATTTTGGTCAAAGTATGAAGACTTTGAGCTCTGGGTGCTACGAGACCACGAGGTTGGAGGAGAATTTAGGATAACTCTTTGAGAGAAATGATTGGCTACCATCTGTCATTCAAACCACCTTCATAAAAAGTCTGCGTTCCAGACATAGTCAATTTTTCCCAACAAGGGTTTTTAGCATTTATGTAGGACAAAATCTTAAACTGCTGTTTTTGCAACGTCATGTGATACAAATTTGGGTTGGCTGTACGATGTATATATTTTGTTGTATGATAGGGCAGGCAAAGGTGCTATTGCTTCTGCAATGCACTTGGCTAAAGACCATGTTGAGAAAATGATAGATGAAGGAGCCAGTATAGACGATATATATGGTCATTTTTGTGATGCACTTGCTGAAGCAAAAGATAAGTTTGTCCTTAGGCGAGCAAAACGCCAGAGAAATGAAAACGGACCACTATTATGGTTTAACTAAATCTGCAGTTCACTGGTCAGTAGGCAGAGAAAGCTTTACAACAAATACAAGAGATCTGAAAATCCTGTTCTCTTAGCTGTGTATAAAAATTGCAGTAGGGAAAACAAGAGGGGGTTTTGTTTGAGACACTATGAATACATGTATTCCCGTCTCTACGAACCATTGACCCAGATAGATAGTCGAGCAAGTCAGGAAGTGGTAATCAAATAAAATCAGTAAGGTGTACAACCTCAGGTGTGTTGCTGGACGATCCAATTAATATAGCTGGTGAGCTGATTGATAATTTTAAGAGTGTGTTTAACCAAAGTGGTGCGAGCTACTACCAGACCAAATCAGAAATAAGGTCAAGCATACGGGTGGAACTGGAGGGAGTAATAAACTTGATACATAATCTGAAAGCAGAGAAAGCTGTTGTTCCCAACTTAATTCAACACTTGAAGTGAACTCCTCTATACTTACCAGGATTTTCCAGTACTCCATAGACACATCTACTTCGCCATCCATCTGGCGATGTGCAAACGTTACACCTATTCTCAAGGGAGGTTCCAGATCTTGTGCAGGAAATTATAGACCAGCGTCTCTAGCTAGCATACTTTGCAAAATGTTGGAGCACACAATTTTACACAACATGAGCACAAAGCTGAATAAGATTTTGACACAGAACCAGTACGGTTTTAGAAGAAATCTTTCTTGTACTGCCCAGTACAACACCTTTCTTGTACTACACAACAACACAAGGAATTATGCACTAAGTCGACCAAGGAAACTGTGTAAAAGCAGCTATTTTAGATTTTTCTAAGGCATTTGATAAGGTGTCTCACAAATTGCTGATGCAGAAAATGGAGGCCTGCGGTTTTACTTGTGATATTTTGCAGTGAGTTGTGGGATTTTTCTCAGGAAAAAGAAACAGATCATTTTGTTGCAGGTTCATGTATCCAATTTACATACAGTTACATCAGATGTCCTAGGGCCAGCCCTCTTCCTGATATACTGTTACGTTAAGTTACGGATAATAATGGATGCTTACTAACTAACAGTATCTGCGTATAGCGATGTAATAAAGAATAATAGTGACGCAGCTCCAAGCTGCCCTGCAACCTCCTACCACCCCTTAGTTGCAGCCAACACCACCTACGGTTTGCCCAACAAACCACACGTCTTATTGCAAACGCAAGACTGCAAGAAGGTACTTCACAAGCAAGGGTAATTATATTTTGCAAGCTAGCTCAAGAACACGACTTTCTCAGTGCAAAAGCCAAAGCGGTAAATGAATCAGCTTTCTACCCAGTGATCTCGACCTTGACCCGCCTGCGCACGCAGGCTCCGCTAGTAAGAGCATCGGGACAAGTACCCAAATATACCAGCTTCTCACGAAGCTGCACACAAATTCCCTAGGTCATTCCACATACTCTGACAAGTAAGCAGGCCGATGCCGCTCCCGCTGCGACCGTCTAAGAAGTGCTGGCGGCTCATCCGCCACGGCCACATTTTCATCTACAGTGGCCTCGAGCTCCTCCACTGCGTCTGCAGCTCGCTCTGTTCCACCCATGGGCTGGCCAGCATCGCCAGCAGGCAAGGCCTGATTCACCTCACCCATGTCCTGACCAGCGTCAGCAGCAGGACGCCCTGCCTCAAAGTGTTGCGGCCCCAAATATTCAGGCTGGTGTGCCTCGAGCGGCACACACGTCGGGCCTCCCAAAAATCCCCCGACAGGAGCAGGCCCAATGTTGTCACCAGCCGTCATGGCTTCCCGGTGACCTCTGCTGACTTGTTGAGCGTGGTACCTGCTCCCACTATGTCGACGCTTCCTAACGTCCCTTACGTGCCGTGGCACACCGTTCACACACACTGTGTGACTAGACACGACCCCAGTAATTTTGCCTGGGGCCCACTGTTTGGTGCATGAGGGTATAGGTGGCTTTATCCATACCTCGTCACCAACGGAGAACACACTGTCGCCACAGACATCCGCCTCAGGGGCGTTGACATCAAAAGGTACCCGCCATGGGTACCGAAAGAGAACGTTCGAGGGGACTGATCCCTCGTCGGCATCTTTCCTTGGCGTTACATTATACCAAAATGTAGCCTGCTCAGGGGATATTCCCCCTCTCTCCGCAATCCTCTTGATTGTCCTGTGGTTTCTCTCCACGATACCGTTGCCGCTCGGGGCGTAAGCAGCTCGGAATCTGAGAGAAATTCCCCACTCGTCAGCGAACTCCTCCACAGATGCTGACCTAAACGCCATTGAGTTGTCCATAAGCAACTCGTCACATGGCCCTCGCTCAATCACCACACTGCGCAATTGAGCGACAATATTTTCCGCAGACTCCGTCTGCAGGCGTCGCCATATAGCAAATCGCGACGGACCACAGTCAACCATCGACAGAAACAGTCTGCCACCAAAATGCGTGACGTCGATTGCAACCCTGCGCCAGTTTCCCTCGACCGACAGACTTCCTGTTGGGACAAGGTTCTCTGACCTCAGAGCAGGGTCAACCCGCTGGCATGCCTCACATCCAGCCACCTCGCGCTTCACCTGGTCCCTCGACAGATCACTACGAATCTGCCGAGCAAGATACAGCGTCCGGTCGACGCCCAAATGGTGGGGCAAATGCGCTGCCCAAATGGCGTCCTCTACACTCTCCCCTGTGGAAAGTGCCGCACTCACTTGTGCTTCGGTGCTGTTAGCACCCCGGTAACCCAGCCATGCCTTGGTCACCCTGGTCATGCAATCGGCTTTGTTTTCGGCCGAGAGCACAAAACGAACTTTTATATCAAGTCCAAACTCTGTGATTGTGTCACGAATCACTCCCAGACGACGCTTTACAAGCATCTCCGCAGCACTCTTCGTCTTAACACGACTGCGCTCGTCTACCGTGTTGCCCATCCAGTTAACGACTGTAAGAGAGTCAATGGCTAGCGTGAAAGCTCTAAAGCCCCACGCGATCGCCAGATTCACACCTCTTGCCACAGCCTCCAGCTCCGCAACATTTATGTGCGAATGGTCTGACTCTTTTCGCAGCCATGATGCATCCTCGACAACCTTGCCACACACATCGAGGACCACACCAATCCCCATAGAGCTGGCATCAGTCCAAACTGTTACCACCCCACTGGAATCTACATTCCAACATCCTTGTACGGGGTCCTCGAGTTGAGCTCTAGCGAGAAGCTCGGCAGCCAGCCTGCCAACTGTCTCCCCGACAGGGGCATCCCAGCTGCCGCCACAACCCAGACGCTTCAAGAAGCTACAGTGCAAACGCAACCACCCTGCCACGGGAGAGTGACCAACCAATCGGCCACACAAGGAGAACAGATCTCGCTTTGTTAAATTTGGTGGCTGCACACTGAGTTCCGATAGTGCAGTAGCCCTCATCATCTGGAGCTCCCCTTGACTGTCACGCCTCAGTGCAACTCCCAGTAGACGACCTCCATCAAGGTCTTCCGGCTCCTTAGTCTCGAGCCCGTATTTGGTAAGATGCTCACGCACTTCTTCAGCGCTGGCAACAGATTCTTGAACCACTATGTCGTCAACATAGTGATCTGTTGCCCGATGAATTCGATCATCCAAAGACAGCACCTTACCCAGAATTGAGGTCATAATCCTGGGTGCACACGACAAACCAAAACCTAATCGAGTCAAGGCGTAATGCACACCCTTATACCTCACGACCTGATACTTCCACAGGTCTTTAGAAATGTGGATCTGCAAGTATGCTGACTTCAGGTCTACCACCCGAACACCACCACGCAACTGTCTCCACTTCCTAATCTTCTCGCCACACACGGCGACCTTATCATCACCAGTGTGACACTCGACAAACGTGTTCAGCTCACGATAGTCCATGACTGGTCGCACCTTGTCCTTGGTTGGCTGAAACACTGCCAACAGTGGAATGATCCCTTCAACAGGGCCGTCCCACTGTCTCAGCCAGCCCTCAGAGATCCACTTCTCCAACTCCGCGCAATAGCGCTCGTGCATCAAAGGCACTTTCGTACATCGGTACTCGGAGATACGGGTCTGCAGTCCTGAAGGAGACTCTCCACACCAACGCCAACTGACAGTCCATCGACTGCCGTTAAAGTTAGCCACAAAGTCAGGGTCCTCAACCTGCAGCAACTCTGAGTTGCCACTCCCACTACCACCAGGCACAGCCCCACAGGAAGGATCCGATACAGCGCCACAGCACCCAGTTGGAACAGGCTTTCCCCATTTAACTACATAGCGTAAGTTGGTGCTCCTCTGGACATTCACGCCTCCCATATGATCAATGGCATCGCCACCAAGGAGACAATCAACGCCAAGATTTTCCAGCTTACCCATCACTAAGGCAGAGACATGAAAGCAATGTCCCTGCAACCCAATGATGACACGACAAGTACCTTTCACATGAGAGGCATTGCCATCTGCCGTTAACAACGGCCGGCCTGTCTTTAGGCCTTGTCCCACCACCACCCGCGGACTTACCAGAGTCCGCTCGCTTCCCGTGTCTACAAGACAAAGAAAACATCGACCGTTCACAACGGCCTGGACGACTGGCATGCGGCCTGATGTTAACTTAGTGCCAGCCGCCCCCGACAGGTCCAACCTGCCCTGTGGCACACATGCACCACTCAACAGCTCTCTTATGAGAGGCTGTCCGCCGTGAGCCCTGCTCACTCCGTTTCCATGACAGAGGACGCGCCGCCCCGGTCTGCGCCCTCTGCCCGAAAACTCGGTTGCCCATCAGCTGATGCGGCGACTCTAGCCTGTGAAGGACAATCCCTCACAAAGTGGTCGGTGCTTCCACACCTGAAACACCCGGCCTTTTTAGCCCTGGCCGCCGGAGCCTTCCTCCGACTGGTACAGTCTTTTACTCTGTGGGCACCTCCACAGCGAAAGCACAAGAGCTCCCCAACGGGTTGCTTTTGCCTCCCAGACGCAGCCGCAACTTCATTGTCCAGCTGCCTAGCCTTCTGATGGCCAGCAACAGCTCTGCGTGAGACCAGTCGATCTCGCACACGAGCCAACACCGTGCCAAAGTCGGCAGTATATGGACTCTCATGAGTAATAGCCCACTCGTACACAGAGCCCGGCAGTCCTTCATAGAACTGAGCCCTAAAGCTCAGCTCATTGCAACTCATGCCGACTCTGCCTCCGAATCGTTCCAAACGATCCATATACACGTCGACGGTGTCACCAGCCTCCATCTTGCAGGATATGAACTGGCGCCATGCCTCCTGACGTGGCATGGCATACTCGGCTGTTAAAGCAGCCTTCACGACTTCCCACTGTGAAGCCTCCCCAACTCTCATCCTATTATAAACCCGAGATGCATTGCCACCCAGCATATACACCAGAATGTCGGTTGGGGTAATGCGCTCTAGAGCGCAGAGCCTCTCGTACTCTGCCAGCCATACGGTCACTTCAATAGACCCGTCACCACAGAAGGGACTCAGCAACTGACGAATCCGGCTCAGGATCGGGCCCCTCGCCTGATTGAGGATGCTGGCCAGGGCCGCGGCATCCACAATCACCGGTGCCCCACCAACAGAGGCTGGCACCTCTTTGACAGAGGTCGAAGCTCCCTCCTCGCCCTTTGGGCGATCTGGAGAAGACATCCCTGACCTGAAATTAATTAATTACATGATATTATTACAATAATAATAATCAATAAAAGCTGAAATAGCTTGTTACGTTAAGTTACGGATAATAATGGATGCTTACTAACTAACAGTATCTGCGTATAGCGATGTAATAAAGAATAATAGTGACGCAGCTCCAAGCTGCCCTGCAACCTCCTACCACCCCTTAGTTGCAGCCAACACCACCTACGGTTTGCCCAACAAACCACACGTCTTATTGCAAACGCAAGACTGCAAGAAGGTACTTCACAAGCAAGGGTAATTATATTTTGCAAGCTAGCTCAAGAACACGACTTTCTCAGTGCAAAAGCCAAAGCGGTAAATGAATCAGCTTTCTACCCAGCGATCTCGACCTTGACCCGCCTGCGCACGCAGGCTCCGCTAGTGAGAGCATCGGGACAAGTACCCAAATATACCACATATACATCACTGATTTATCTGTAGGATTAAGATCCAAAATTAAGCTTTTTGTGGACGGTGCATTAATGTATTTAACATTGAGAAGTGAGAGTGCTGCTAGAACTTTTCAGGGTGATCTGAACACATTAGAGACCTGGGGGAAAGGTGGGGAATGTCTTTTAACACACAAAAATGTTCCTTGAGAACTTTGGAAATAGAGCAGGAGTTGAACCTTTTGATTATAAATATACATTGTGAAACGCAGAGTTAACAAAAGTAGAATCTTTCAGGTATCTTGGTGTGACAATCGCGAGAATGTTTGAGTGGGTTGAACATATTAGTTCAAAATGCTCTGACACTCTGAGAGCTTTTGGGTTTTTGTGTCGTACAATATCACGAGGCCCAAAAAATTTAACCTACAGGCATTCAAAACTCCATGAAGACCTAAACTGGAGTATGCCACTGAGCTCTGGGATCATTTTTTGATCAAACACATTAATGGCTTGGAACTGTTGCAGAATAAGGCTGTGCGTCTTTAAAGTGAGCATAAAGTGGAGATCTGGAGTCACTGAGAAAAAGAAGCCTTAGGGCTTGAATTGCTTTCAAGTCGCAGAAAGACCCACGATTGCAAATGTTGTTATTTACTTAGTTATTCAGAAGAGCCTCTTTAAGAAATAAACAAATTGATAAACCCATTTTCTTTCACCCACAGTCATAACCAAAGATCTCAAACGCAAGTATTCCTGTAGCAATTTTTACAAATAGTTGAATGTATTATAACAGTTTTATAATGCAGACAAGTAGGGAAATTAGAGGTCTGTAGACAGATAAACCAATTTTAGTATGTTTTTTCTAGATCATCGATGGCCTCCTTTTCTGCCCGTAGAGTGGTCTGTCTAGGGGCTCTATTTAAAACCTGAACAAGTGTTTTTTTTAATGGACTTTTTTTTATCAAAAAAAGAGCATTGGCTTCTTTTATTATTAGTCTACTAATTTGTTATCTGTCCATTGGTCCAGAAATTATTTGGTTCTCACCAGTGGTTGTAGCTAGTGCAAGAGTAATTTCTCAAAAAGGCGCATAGCATCAGCTTTCAGACTAATTCGCTTCCTGTCCATTGGTGCAAAAATTATTGTTGTCACACCAATGAATGATTACCTTGGCTCCTTAAGTAGGAAAAAGAACCTTTGCTTAAAGAGAACCGTTGATTTGATGTAACACTATTTGATGTCATTCATTGTTGATAACAACAGTGTTGTTATACTGAAGCGAAATCAATGATGCGTAACGATGTGTGTGCAATAATGCAGCAGTAGTTAGTGGTAGAATGTGTAAATTTCTTTAAACTTCTCTATTTTTTTAAATAGCTCGAAGTGAAGTCTTCTTTTTTGTTGTCTACACAATAATAATGTGAATGCTCACTGATAAATAGTATACCCCCAATGGGTTTGTAATGTAGTATAGATAAATGACTTATTTTAAACTAAAAAATATCCCAAGGCCCTCTGCGTAATTTTTTTTCAAGTCCACTGCTATGTAGGCAGCACAATGATTGGCCAAGCCTGAGCAGAGTAGTGTTTCCTATTTACAACTTTTTAAATTTAGTTTCTAGCAGCTTGTGATACCAAGTTGTTAAAGAATTAGTCACATAGGACTATTTGCAAGACCAAATAACCATGTGAGACGCATTTATACATATATGCTTTGTCTTAATGAACGCTACGCTGGCATGAGTTCTGTACACACTAAATGAATATACAATGATATTGCGCATAATGAGGATCACCAAAAACATTCGAGTTTTTTGAAACACATCAAATTGAGGAGCATTTTTTCTCATTACAAAGATATCAGGTATTCGCCTACCACTGATTTCTTTTGGATGTAAAACCATTTTTGAAATAGCTGAAATAATGTTATGCAGAAAAACCATAACCGATGATGTATGATAATAAATTAAATTTGATGATTGTGGTTGGTAAATTATCATTTACTTTCACAAAATATAAAGACTTGAAAAATTATAATTGATAGAAAACCTAATGTTAGTAATTGTGATATTGGGGTGAAACACATAGGAAGCAAATGCTCAAACACCAATTCCTAACAACAACAGCATGCACTTAAGTTACCAACGATAAATATTAGTAAAATATTATGAGCAATAGCCTCAATTACACACTGCTCGTCACTGTCGTTTGAATGTTTTTTGCCACCTGCACCCATTTATTTTTGCCTGAATTGCACATCATTTGAAAAAACAGCTTAACGTTTTTTCTTTTAGATTGTCATAAAGTCAATATCAGTGAACCAATTAGTTGAAATGATACACCACTATGTAGATAACATAATTTCGGATGATTTATTAAAAATTGTGTCTCAGGATGACATTCTAGTTCTTGACAGATTTGCGATGAAGTTGGAGAACTTGATGCATAATTTATTATTACTGTTCGTAGATTTTGGAAGATAGCTATTGGTCAGAAATATTCGAAATTTGATCGGCCACCTGATGATATTTAAACTTTAGCCATATTTTTGAATTATTCGATTTTTTCTGAAAGGTTCCATGAAAGTTCATTGGGAACATTTTTTGATATTACCAGAATAGCCCAGTCATGTGATAAACAACATTGGTCATACACTAACTAAATTATTCTTATTATTGCTGCTACTACGTGTTGACACGGACTGTCATTGAGACACAACCCCTCCTTTCCACAAACTTTAATAGTAGCTAGTGCCGAAAACTTTTTCTCATCAGGCTTGGAACATTAAGCATTATTCCATTATGTAGAGTGATATCTAGCGATCACAATAGTATAAAATTTAGTTAGTTCAAGTATAATATTTAAACGGTAAATATTTTCTTAAAAAGAGCATCAGCTTTTAGAATAATTTGGCATATGTCCATTGGTATTAAAAATATAGCTCTTGGCCTTTGGTATTAAAAATATGGCTCTTGGCCTTTGATATTTAAAATATAGCGCTTGGTCTTTGATATTGAGAATATAGCACAATGTACTGTTTTGGATTTTCTCAATCTTTTTAATGGTTGTTGGGTGATGGGGATCCATGCTTGTGTTGCATATTCCAAATGGGGTCTTTCTAGTGAAAATTACTCCATTTTTTTTAGTCTTTGTATCAACACCTTTTAGTACTCACCTCAACTTTGCAAGCTGTTGGTTTGCTTTATTTGAAATTTTGGTGATATTAGAATCCCATTTCAAGTTGCTTTGCGGTTCAATATCTAAATAGAAGTGTGATGATGGTATATGCCTAAGCATTTGTTTATTCATAAAGTAATGTGAGTTTTCATGAAGTCCTGCTTGCAAAGAGGAACACTTGGATACCTTGAAACTTATCTCTCAACAAGATGCCCAGTCAAGAAATGAAGTTAAGCCACATTGGGTAACATTTTGTCACTTATATTGTATATTATTACATCACCAGCAAAAAGTCAGCAACATGACTGAATTACTTGTGGAAGATTATTGATGAATATGAGAAGCAGGAGATGCCCAAGCATAGACCCCTGGGAAACACCCGATGTAACTGGTTTTGGGGCTGAGTTTACATTTTGACCAGATACGAATTGCTGTCTGTCTTAGAGGAAGCGCTCTATCCAAATCAACAATAAAACTCTCAAGTCTGATACTTCTAATCTTAAAGAATGGCTCCGGCCATTTCTATATTTATCTGATGATATGTCATTGATATGTCCTTATGAGGTGCTTCAAATACCAACCTCGTCAAACTGCAATTGATTTTTTATATTTTCATAACACTATTAATAATAAGCATGTTATGAGTGTTGTCTTCCCATTCCAATATCTTGGAAATATTCTGGGAAAACCTATGACGTGCGCAAGTGTTTCAGCGAACGCTAAACTTTTGTTTTATATTTTGATTGGATAATTTTTGGATCATGAAATCACTGAAGTATAACAAATAACAGTACATCATTGGTACAATGACCTAATGACAATGACAAGTACCAATGATGTACTGTTATTTGTTATACTTCAGTGATTTCATGATCCAAAAATTGTCCAATCAAAATATAAGACAAAAGTTTAACATTCGCTAAAACACTTGCGCACGTCATAGGTTTTCCTAGAATATTTCTAAGATATCAGTCCGATGCTCTCTCAATAAATGTCACGCTTGCAGATTGCCGTTTTGTAACGCATTGTCAAACCAAGTTTTTTCAAGCCCACATCCATATAAGCAGCGCGGGACTAGCTCTATGTTCAGGTGGTTTTACGTTTCGGTGGATATTTTTTCCTGAGATTGTGGCTCTATGGTTCAGTGAATTATTCAAAAAAAAATGTGTTGCTGTGGAGCTTCATTGTAACTGGACACTAAATTCTACGAGTTGTTTTTGCCAATTTGTTTTATAATGAATGAAATGTTGATTTATAATTTTTATTCTTGGGGTAATTTACTTGTTTGCATAATTTTAAAATTATTGCTATCCAAGTTACTTTTAAGCCATGTACAAAATCGATTCTTGAACAACTTGAAATTAATGCTACATTATCAACGGCATCCTATTCAAGCGTGAATCATTGCTCCAGAATAGTGTTATTCTATAATAAAAAAAAAAGTAAATTACTGAAACATAGAGCCAAAATTGCCCGAACATAGAGCGTTTGCAAGCAGTGAGATGATTGGCTAAACCTCTGGTGTTCAGTGTTATTTTTATCTGATTTTAAATTTTTTTTCTAGCAGCTTGTGGCCCCAACATATTTAAAAAATTATTAAGCCTTTGCAAAAACTGTTGTATTTCTTTTTTACATTTTTTTAATGTAAATCATGTGACAATGAAATTGTGCAGCTAGCAAACAACTACATGTGCCTACAAACATAATGCTTTCCCAAACCGTCCATTAATGATTTTTAAAGCCGCTATCCATCTTTGACAAACTGTCCGAAGCCCAAGTCAGTGATAACGAGCCATGTATGATTAATAACAAATTAGCGTTGTAATAGAAGAAATGAAAAGTTTGTTTTACGATACATATTTATATAGTACATATTACCTCATTATACAAGAACTCACTAAATTTGCAATTACATGAACAATGAGGACAATTTGTTCACCTATAATTACTTATCACCATGATGATACTGATTATTATTGATTGATTATTAGGCTGTTAATTATAAACTAAGAATCTAAGTAATTTGGCATTCTTGGACACATACCAGCAATGTGATAAGGATATAATGCTTCTCTGGCGAGAATAATATCGAATGAAACCTCTTTTCATGTATTGGAACAACTCAGTCGCTGCATGAGAGGTAGTGAAGTGTGCAAAATACTGTAAGCTATTCTTTAGTTTGCCATCTATATGCCGTTGCTTAGAAGGAAAGTATTTTTACCACGATTTTGTGAAAAAGATTTGTTTTCCGTTCTATTTTCTGCTGTTATGTTGATGCAAGTGAAATTATGTAATTAACAACTTTGTGAAATAAGTTATCATCATAAAAGCATTTGATGATCTCATAAGAAGCAAAGCTGTGCCGCTTAGCAAAGAAATAATTCTCAAACATGTACATTCATTTTATATCCGAGTTGAGCGCTTTCTCGACTAAAACAAATGCCAATAATCAGATACTTAGTTGTTTCAAATTGAGTTAGATTGTTAATCATGTTATAACTGTAGCCAATTATGTCACTGTTCGATTGCAGTTTTCTGCTCACTTGATTCCATCATATTAAGGATGGAATTCTCATCATATATTTGTTTCAAGTTCTTTACAACTTTTGTGGAATAAAGGTGGTTTAGCTATTACACTGAGAAGAGCCACCCTTCATTGTGCTGGCTTGTATATTGTTATTTTATTGTACTTCGTTTTAATACGTTGTGTTTTTGGTGAAGTAAAATTAAGCTGAGTTTAGTGGTGTTGCTGAGCTCCTGATTGAGGGGCTCAGCCACACCACTAAACTGTTTGTGTGTAAGCAAACATGTTAATGTTGCTCCAATAAGGTTCTCTAAAATATTGCCAAGTATCACAACTGGGTAGTTTTTTTTCTCTAAGTTAGCATGATTACTATGGTTGAATTGTAATTGCTATATCAACATTTAGATTAAAAATGGTGCCTTGAAATGAGATGACAAAACTCTCCCACTATAAGGCTTTAGTCCCTTTATAATTTGTATATCCTTTATCTTAGAAAAACTAAGGCCAAGTTTTGGTCGGAAAAAAATTTGGCTTAAGAATTGCGGAGCAATTGGATTGGACATATTTTAAAACGCATTAGTTAAGAATCGGTGATGGCCAAATTTAGCTTCCTGGCATTATTGTTGTATTCAACAAAAATCTGAACGCTTTTTTGATTTTTAACACCACATTTTGTTAATTTTTATTTATTTGAAACTTTTTTTCATTTTGTGGAACTTCATTTCTTTCCTTCAAGTAATAAATTGTGAGCAGAATTAGAAGACAGCTCCAAAGTGTGAGTTGCGTAACAAATCAAAGGCGTTCAGCTTTGCAGCAGCTGCTCTCCCAAGGGAATAACAAAAATATCGTCATTAGTAGTAATATAAGAGCAGATCTCTGTCATGGAGTCTAAGGATAAGGTTCCCCTCGTTCCGAGATGTGCTCCTATATTACTACTGTCATTTAAAACTTTTTCTAGTGTGTATATTTTTACGATTGCGCATGGAGGCTGTATATCATTGAAAGCAACGACTGTTCTCTTGGATAAGGCAAACAACTTACATGGTTTTTCGTGTCTAGTGATTAGTTCATTCCAAACATTTAAATTCATCGGTCACAAATTCCATTTTGATCATCATTAATTCATGTTGCGTAATACACCCGACATACACAAAAACAGCGGTACAAGTTCGCTCTCACCTGTCCAGTCTTGTCTTTCTATGGCCATAATATTTTATTTAGCTGAACACGATGGAGAGTTTTGGTGATGCGTTGCAGCAGGTATCGCAGAAAAGACGGGAGGCTCCGCCCCTAATAAAGCAAGCACTCTCTAGGCAATACCAGGCAGACCAGCAAGTCCTGGTGAGTCAACTGAAGATTTAAAAATTGGTTCCTTAGGTTTTTATTCCAATCATAAAAAGACTTCAGGGTTCATTGATTCTCCGATTTTCTAGCATTTTATGTATGAAAGTCACCAATGAACTGTTTAACCTGGTCCACCTGCTTATGAGACGCATCTAGCCAATTAGGGAAGGCGTCATTAGTATAATTCCTTTAAAGGGCTTAGGACTGTCTTGGCTTTTCAAGACGCACTTTGTGTGTAGAGTTGTTTTCTCATCAAGCATTGTAAAACTATTGAGAAAAGTCCCTTGTGGCAACAAAACAGCAATAGGTATCATGTAGAGGTCTATGGAGGTCTATGACAACGCGTTCGGCAGAAGGGACTATCTGCATTATGATATTATATAGTATATTATAGCAAGTAGTTTGTACCATTTTTGTTACTTTTTCAGTTCCAAACTACTTTTTAAAAATCTTAATTATTATTATTTAGTGCTTTTGAAGTTATTTTTTGGAAAGATGGCCGGTATTTGAGATTTAATTATTATCGTTGTTGCACAGTGATATAATTATATCACTGTGCGTTGTTGTAAAAAAAAAACAACGCCGGAAATACAATTTCGGCAATGTTTCTTTTTCACCTATTATTATCATGAAAGTATACTAATGTTATTAGTTGATTAATTTTTCACATGAAAATTATTATTTGGATAAAAAAATTTCATTATTTCTTTTGATTTTGATGACAAAAACTATCACGTGAATACCAGTGTATACATAATAGCGAGCTTACCAAAGATGAAACAAATTGCTGACTTGAGAAAAACAGCTCCAAAAAAATTAAAATTTGTTGCAATATCATTTTTTTGCAATCAAAAGAGTCTCTGCACAAAACTAATATTCAGAAGGCCCTATTTCTATGCAAACAAGCCAAATTTTTGAAAACTCGCTCAATAGCTCTATATAACTTGGTGCGTCTTCGGAAAAAAAGGCGTCTTGGTGAGTGCTGACTGTCTATAGGAATCGTCTTACTGGTGAGAGGGCAACTCCAGATAATTTTTCTGAACACATTTCAACATCAGAAAGTTTAAATTAAATCAAATCCTCTTCAAATTAGGCGTCATAGGCCCTTTAACAATCTATTCAGTACTTGATGTCCCGACACATGCTGACGAGACATAGACATCATAACTGGTTACACAAAATATAGAAAGCTTTTATATTAGTAATCAATGCGCATCGATATGTGTGTATATTCTGCCATATTTTTATTTTATCAAAGTTTTGAGTTCATCTGACTAAGTTTCTCTCATCATCCTGTAATATTTATCAACATAAAGAGTTTCTACTATATTATACTCTAGAGAGCAGTGCAGTACCCCAGCTGTGTGGATGAGGAGTTCACCAAACAAATAAAATGTCAACAGGACAAGTTGGATGCACTTAGTCAGCTAGTGAGGGACACTCAGCACCTGCTATCTGCTTCCCTCCCACAGGTAGTACATAGGCATCTAGTGGTGGTACATAGACATGTAGTAGTAGTAGTACATAGACATCTAGTGGTGGTACATATGCGTATAGTAGTAGTACATAGACATCTAGTGGTGGTACATTGGCATATAGTAGTAGTACATAGACATCTAGTGGTGGTACATAGACATCTAGTGGTGGTACATAGGCATCTAGTGTTGGTACATAGGCGTGTAGTAGTAGTACATAGACATCTGGTGGTGGTACATATGCGTATAGTAGTAGTACATAGACATCTAGTGGTGGCACATAGACATATAGTAGTAGTAGTACATAGACATCTAGTGGTGGTACATAGACATCTAGTGGTGGTACATAGGCATCTAGTGTTGGTACATAGGCGTGTAGTAGTAGTACACAGACATCTAGTGGTGGTACATAGGCGTGTAGTAGTACATAGACATCTAGTGGCGGTACATAGACATATAGTAGTAGTACATAGACATCTAGTGGTGGTACATAGACATATAGTAGTAGTGCATATGCTTAAAATAGTAACACATAGACATCTAGTGGTGGTACATAGACATCTAGTGGTTGTACATAGACATATAGTATTAGTATATAGACATCTAGTTTTGGTACATAGACTTACAGTCGTACATTAGACGTATAGAAGTTTGTAGTCATATACCATGTGTGCTGCAGATAATTTACAGTGGCAAACTTGGCTGCAACAAGCGCCCATACACGACCTTACTGTCTGCTGCCGGCAGGAAGGCTGTCGATACACAAGTAGCTGCAGGTATAGCTGCAGAGGACCTTCCTCACCTCTCGTCTCACAGTATACACAGCGATGATGAACTGGTGAGTTTGATAGCAATCCAGTATCTGCCTTTAGTCGTTAACTTCAATGACAGCTCAACACAGCAGTCATCGATATGTGTTGTATTTATCGAGAAGCGCTCACACTTTCTGGTGGTCCCATTTGCAACCAGGTTTCTGTCTGTAATCATTAAATACGATTTTATATTGAGTACATAAAAATGTCTTGGGTAATAACGATATTAAACAAGTTGTGATGCCTACACCTCTAACAATAGGGAAGGTGTCACCACTGCTAGACTGCCTCTGACAATAGGGGAGGTGTCACCACTGCTAGACTGCCTCTGACAATAGGGGAGGTGTCACCACTGCTAGACTGCCTCTGACAATAGTGGAGGTGTCACCACTGCTAGACTGCCTCCGACAATAGGGGAGGTGTCACCACTGCTAGACTGCCTCTGACAATAGAGGAGGTGTCACCTCTGCTAGACTGCCACTGACAATAGGGGAGGTGTCACCACTGCTAGACTGCCACTGACAATAGGGGAGGTGTCACCACTGCTAGACTGCCTCTGACAATAGGGGAGGTGTCACCTCTGCTAGACTGCCTCTGACAATAGTGGAGGTGTCACCACTGCTAAACTGCCTCTGACAATAGTGGAGGTGTCACCACTACTAGACTGCCTCTGACAATAGGGGAGGTGTCACCACTGCTAAACTGCCGCTGACAATAGTGGAGGTGTCACCACTGCTAGACTGCCGCTGACAATAGTGGAGGTGTCACCACTGCTAGACTGCCTCTGACAATAGGGGAGGTGTCACCACTGCTAAACTGCCGCTGACAATAGTGGAGGTGTCACCACTACTAGACTGCCTCTGACAATAGGGGAGGTGTCACCACTGCTAAACTGCCGCTGACAATAGTGGAGGTGTCACCACTACTAGACTGCCTCTGACAATAGGGGAGGTGTCACCACTGCTAAACTGCCGCTGACAATAGTGGAGGTGTCACCACTGCTAAACTGCCACTGACAATAGGGGAGGTGTCACCACTGTCAAACTGCCGCTGACAATAGTGGAGGTGTCACCACTGCTAAACTGCCGCTGACAATAGTGGAGGTGTCACCACTGCTAGACTGCCTCTGACAATAGGGGAGGTGTCACCACTGCTAAACTGCCACTGACAATAGTGGAGGTGTCACTACTGCTAGACTTCCTCTGACAATATGGGAGGTGTCACCACTGCTAGACTGCCTCTGACAATAGGGGAGGTGTCACCACTGCTAAACTGCCACTGACAATAGTGGAGGTGTCACTACTGCTAGACTTCCTCTGACAATAGGGGAGGTGTCACCACTGCTAGACTGCCTCTGACAATAGTGGAGGTGTCACCACTGCTAGACTGCCTCTGACAATAGTGGAGGTGTCACCACTGCTAGACTGCCTCTGACAATAGTGGATGTGTCACCACTGCTAGACTGCCTCTAACAATAGGGAAGGTGTCACCACTGCTAGACTGCCTCTGACAATAGTGGATGTGTCACCACTGCTAGACTGCCTCTGACAATAGGGGAGGTGTCACCACTGCTAGACTGCCACTGACAATGGTGGAGGTGTCACCACTGCTAGACTGCCTCTGACAATAGCGGAGGTGTACCACTACTAGACTGACAATAGGGGAGGTGTCACCACTGCTAGACTGTCACTGACAATAGGGGAGGTGGCACCACTGCTAGACTGACTCTGACAATAGTGGAGGTGTCTCCACTGCTAGACTGCCATTGACAATAGTGGAGGTGTCACTACTGCTAGACTGCCACTGACAATAGTGGAGGTGTCACTACTGCTAGACTGCCACTGACAATAGTGGAGGTGTCACCACTGCTAGACTGCCTCTGACAACAGGGGAGGTGTCACCACTGCTAGACTGCCACTGACAATAGGGGAGGTGTCACCACTGCTAGACTGACAATAGGGGAGGTGTTACCACTGCTAGATTGACAATAGGGGAGGTGTCACCACTGCTAGACTGATGATAGGGGAGGTGTCACCACTGCTAGACTGACAATAGGGGAGGTGTCACCACTGCTAGACTGACAATAGGGGAGGTGTCACCACTGCTAGACTGCCGTTTTCTGTTTCACTTTTAGGTTATCAGTGGTTTCGGAGTGCCCAAGTCTACCCCTAATAAAACTACTGGAAAACGCCCGCAAGCTGCATCCACTCCTGTACCGCAAGCTGGCAAAACTGGTAACAAACTTGTGAAACCAACCTCGACCAAAGCCACCGCCAAGTCTCCCAGTCGCATACCCAAGTCATCTCAGCCAGTTACCTCCGCTCGTCAGCTACCTCCTGCTAGGAAGCCTGCCAATTCACCCAGACAAACCACCGGACCAACTAGAAACAGTTCTGATGATATGGACGGCTCCCCAGGGTCATTGACTAAACCTTCTAGTTCACCTGGTAGATCTTCTATTTCCTCTAAGGCTACGTCTTCGCGCAAGGCAAGCACGCCCATAAGTCGGCCATTGACTCGTCAGCTAAGCTACACTTCCCCTTTGACGCGAAGTAAAAGTCTGGCTGGCTTGGAATCTCCGACTGCTGCTGCATTTAGACCTCACAAGGTCAAGGTCGTGCACACTCCGTGATGTGTGACACTAGATGTACTGCGTGTTTTCCACACACTTAAACCCAATAATGCTCATTTTTCATATTTTCCATTTACCATGTTTAAAAATAATCACTAAATATTATATGGAAATAGTTCAACTTTATCGCAATGTGAGAGTTCTCTAGTTGAAACTGCGCACACCTCTATTTGTTACATATTAAGCTTTGTATGAGATATTAAAAGTTGGTCAATCCATTGAGTACATACATGCTTTTATTTGCAAATGTGGTGACTGCAGCCTGGTAGATAAGTTCGCTTAGGCAGGATGCAAAAATGTAGACTGTACATAAAAACTGTTTAAAACTTCATCAAATCCATGTCAGTTGGATTACCCAGGTAACAATGAATAGATCTACAGTACGAGATTTTTTTATATCAATATTCCCTGAGGTAAAAATAACTATATCATACTTAAAAGTATGTTTTTCATATTGTACCAGGTCGATATAAAAAAGTTCACAAATATACGAAAATGGTTATTGACAAGATCTTAGGATAATGAAGTGCATACGAAGTTGCAAACTCAAAAAACTGCTTTTAGAAACTATTTGATTCGTAAAAGTGGTAAGACTTGCAGCGAGTCAGGTGGTGAGGTAAAAGATCAATACTTGTGGTATTTGAGGCCATTTGGTGAGCAGAGCTGGTCAAGGTATGATGGTGACAAGACAGGAGTAATATATATGCTTTGGTAGCGATGGTAGTATAAGAAATCTCTTTTATGGTGTAAGGAGCAAAATCCAAACAGATCAGCGGCGTTGCACTTTTCTGTAAACATAAGGAACCTGTTGGAGTTATCAGTTAGTTAATGTGCGTTCTATAAATGATGATAGTTTAAATTTTAATTGCTTTTTTTGACGGAATGAGACTGCAGTTGATAAATTTATGTTAATGAAAATAATAGTGAGAAACTCTTGATGGGTTATTAAGTTGTAAATTAAAAATATGGCTGCAAAAAATAATTGTTAAAATAATAGTAAGGTTTTAAAATTTTTATTATTGTGTTTTTTGTTTTGCAGAAGGTATAAGGTAACAAAAAATGGTCAATTGTACTTTTAGTAAAAAAAAAACTATGAATTTGATCAAATCAGCACTAAAAGTATTTTAAAAAAGTTTTTAAAATTAATAACTTTTTATATGTTCGTCATTGTTAACGTGAAACTGTAACCTAGAGGGGTGTATCATCAACCCACAAAAATTTTGCAAAACCTATGTATCTACCATTGAACTATGCTAGCCCACTAATGGCCAAGGTCGTTTGAAAACAGCAAATACGGCGGCCATATTCTTACATTGATTTGTCACATGACTTTTATATAAACAATAGTTTTTCCATCGTCTACTTGCTGTTTTTCTTCAAGAGTTTTGTAAAATTGGTCAAGTTAAAAGAATCTTTTTTGCATGCATAACATACTATACATTTTATGCCAGGGGTGGAGAAAGTGCGGCTATAGAGCCGCATGCGGCTCTTTGCAAAATCCAGTGCGGCTCTTTTACTTATGAAGTTTTCGCAGACTGATAAATGATAGATTACCTCATTTAGATAGCATACAGCAACATTCGACCAGCAGCTTATAAAAACAATTTCTTGTTCAAAACATACTGTCAGCTATTGTAATAACTATAATAAAACTTGGAATTACCTGCTCCACTAGGGAGCCTAATTACAACAAATTTATGGACAATTACAAACCATCTCATAGCTCACATTGAAGTGACAGTGTTGTAGTATAGTTTTATGGTTCTACCCATTTGCGGTGTCTATATTTTGTGTTTCTATATTTAAGCTGTTTTAGTAGTGTGCAAGAACGTTATTATGCTGTAGTAATTAAAGATATAATATTATCTAAATGAAAGTATATCCATTAATATATCTATCTGACACTTTAATACATGCGGCTCTTGAAAATGGCAGAATATTCAAATTTGGCTCTTTTATGAAAAAGTTTCCCACCTCTGATCTAGAGCCTTCACTTTGCTCAGAAAAGTCTGACACCAAGCTGTGACGGCACATAACCATCGCTTTGTGGCTTTGCATGGCTGCAACTCTGCCAATGAAAATGGAGAAGATGGTAAAAAGTTAAGCATGTTGATGAGCAAAGGTTATAATTATATGATAATGAAAATGTAGCTTATTCTAAAGCCGAGCTTGGAGAACACTAAAGCAAACCGACATCAGACTGTCTGACATGTAAAGTATTTATAAACATCACCTCACCACTCTATGGGTACAGCGACTATCTTCCTCACTCAGCTCCAATTACTGGAAACATTTCATGGTGCAGCACGACAACCTTGAGTTATATACAAGGAGATGTTTCAGGTTTGCAATTTAATTTTACTTTAAATATCTGTATTGTTACTTTAAAACGCATTTATGAAAAGAAATTGATTCTAAAGCAAAAATTAAAATATTGACACATGGTTCAAATCAGCAGTTTTAAATGATTCTTGACCATTATTGCTGTGATGTCAAGACCATGGGCTCCTTTAAGCAGTCTTTTAAGCAATAACTAGACTCCTTGGCATTTTTATAGCCAAACTGCAGCTGTGCTCATACTCAAGTGATGACCTTGATTATTGGCATTCGCTATTCAATACCTGAGGCTATGTCTGTATAAGATACAGGGTTTTTAACTTTGAGCCATTAGCAGCAAACTTTCAACAATAAGTCACAATAGACCATTGTAATCGGATGTTTAACTTCTAGTAGCGCCTGGAAAAGTTTTTTTTAGGCAGGGGGGGGTATGATAGTAGCTGGGTGGTACACTAGAACCCTCTGGGTACACAATCTACAAAGCCTGCGAACTAAACACTGAATAAAGCTGGCGTTGAATAGTCTACAGCACATATTATTCGCAGTCAAAAAACAACAGCAATGGCTAGCAATGCCTATTGTTAGCGACTCCATTGACTGGACACAATCGATGTCAAATAGAATAACCAGTCAGAATTTAATGTGTTATCTATCGCTGAATAGGTTGAGTGTAACTGATAGTAGAAGGAGTAGAGTCAGTGTGAGAAGTAGGACTGACTCACTCGGTAGACAACTACTAGCTGGAGATTGAGGTAAAGTAAAAGTGACTGTATATTTTATGTATTACCATACATACAGGAGGCTGCTAGTGGTTACTATATAGTTGTATACATTGTACATACAGGAGGTGGCTAGTGGTTACTATATGGTTGTTTACACTGTACTTACAGGTAGAAAGGAATGGCAGACAGTGAATTGACAGCAGAGTACAGATGCGGATACTGTTATATAGAGTTTAACTCTATGATAGATCCTAGAGAACTACCATGTCATCATGTATTCTGTATAACATGTCTACAAGGAGATTATACAGACAATAGTAATATCTGTTGTAGAATATGCCAGTAAGTGAAATATTATACATTATATAACAACTTATATACTATATATATATATGAGCTGATATACTCTATGTATAAGTCTGTATATACAAGTTATATAATAGAGTTGTATAGTTATGTTATATTGTGGTAGATTTTGGTGGAAGCTGTTCGTAAGCGGGACGTTTACTACCCACCCTTGCGAGACAATGCGCTAGACTTCAACCCACAGCGTTCGGTCAACAGCTATTTGGGTAGAAAGTTTTACTGCGCCGATGGCATAGTGTGCAGGGCCGGTAGTGACCCCTGCAGGGCCGGTATTGACCCCTTACCAACCTGGTCTAGCATTACTGGGCCTGCATAAGATGGCCGACATAGAGGAGGAACAGGAAATACCCTTCCATAGATTACCGACTTAGTGGACCATACTCTATCTACAGCCTGGGAGCCCTCCAGGATTGCTGATTGGACAATAGGAGACAGGACTCTGCCCTTAGCCACTTGGCAACTCCTTTATTTAACCTTATTGCATTGTTTGATTGGTTCCCTATTTATATAACTGATTGTATTGGCTAGTTTACTTCCTGTGCTCTAGCTGTTATATGTTTTATACCTGTTAGCTTTCCTATACAAGGAGATACTTTTGCCTTACTCTTTGCATTCATTCTCATGTTGCCAACCCAGAGGACTGAACACCCTCTAACACCTTGTCTTTGAGAATATAGCCACTTACACAAGCACTACACTGTATTGTTTGTCTGAGCCATGGGCTCTTGCCTTACCGGGTAATTCGGTTACCCTGCACAGTTGTCACTGTCAAGCAGTACAGTGTCTCCTCTGGAGAGAGGCAGAATACTTGAGAATAGTGGATGTCCGTGGTAACCCGACCGGAATCCATTAAATTGGTGGCAGCAGTGGGATAAACGGTACCTTCCCACGCTGTGCTCTTTCACGCTACCCTCTGGCCCTGCAAATGCACTGCAGGCCAGCTACCACTGAAGAAGAAGGTTGATCTACCGGATGTAGATCTGGAGAGAGAAGAAGATTGATCTACGAAAGAGTATATCTGAAGAAGCAATTGACACAAGATACTACCGGATTTCTCTGCAGGCTCGTTGAGGTCCTCTGCCCTGCAGCAGCTATCCTGGCACAGTATCACCTACTAAAGGCTATCTGCATCAACCATAGAGCTTGCTCCGTTTGCAGCAGTCCAGCAAAGGCGCTACCGTATCTTCTACAGGCTTGTTGAGTTCGCTCTGCCCTGGACTTAGGGATACCGGCACTGTACAGGAGGAAGGGAGAGTCGTGTATCAGCTATACAGACTCAGCTACCAAGGGTTATTCAGCTTGGAGTGCCACTCAGCTGGTAACACTGACCCCGGCACTGTATCCACTTACAGTGTCCCTACACTACAGCCCAGCCCTGCAGCAGTACAAGAAGTTTCGTAACGGTTGTTACAAGCTACGGAGTGCCAGATAATGTCACGGTATCCAGTATACCGATCTCTAGATCTGCTAGAGCCACTGGAAACACTGATACCGGCCCGGAGCACCTCTATACCGGCCCGGGATCCAGTTGTACTGACCATTACTTAGATCTGAGTTGAGATCACTCCTCTATCTACAGAGGATGGCCACCCAGAGAGCACGCAGCTCCGGTCGAGCACCCGCTGGCAACCCAGAAACTACAACACTTGACAGATTGACCAAAGCATTGACGGCCATGATCAGGCCCAACCAAGGCAATGCACCAGCTACTTTCAAAGCTCCAAAGTTGCACAGTGAAGGAGACGTTGAGTATTTTATCAATAGATTCACGAAAGTAGCAGAGATGAATGAATGGCCAGAGAACACAGCCATGTTGTACTTAAGAGATGCATTACGAGGTAAAGCATTGGACTGTGGAAAGCCTCCGCATCTGCAGGGTATATTCACTGCACTATGAGCACGTTTTGGGCTAACACCAAGGGAAGCTATGTCCCGGCTGACCAGCCTGCGCTGACAACAGAAGACTTCGCTCCAAGAGCATGCCAGTGAAGTAGAGTGCCTAGTTCGCTTTGCGTATGCTGATCTACTTCACCGACCCATGCAGAGGATGATGCTGGATATCTTCAGTACCACAGTCGAAAACTCTTACCTGCAGAGACACTTGTTGGCCATGCAGCCCGTTGACATAGCTGAAGCAGTCAGGGCCGGTAACGAGTACCTGCAAATAAAGATGCCATTTGATGAGCGCCAGGCTCATGTACGGATGGTAGAATAGGATACCGACGAAGAGGAAGAGGAAAGGAAGAGAACGGTTGCCCAGAGCCCGTCCCCACGTATCTCCACCGCTACTCCAGTGCAGCAGACTCACCACGTTCCTACACCTGCTACCCCGGATCCCATGACAAGTTATGGACCGCCAGAAGCTTCTGACTGAAGAGCTACGGTCGCTGACCGCAACCAGGCAGGCAGCTCCCCCTCCGCTGTAGGAGACAGCACCTACACCGGCAGCTGACTACAGCCGGACAAGCCAGACAACTCCCAGACCCCCATCTAGTCCTGTAACTCTAGAGATGAATGGACAACCTCCCAGGGGAGTGCAAACGGCAGCTCCACCATTGGAGTGACCCTATCAAGCCAGCTACTTCCTGGCTGGAAGATTAGCCGGTAGACCAGCAACCCTGTTAATTGACACAGGCTGCGCAACCAACTTGCTGTCAAAACACCTGTACCAGCAACTGCCACAGCCAGTAAAAGACACGTTGCAGAGTAGCGATGCGCATGGACTCATGGCTGACGGATCTAGGATCCCCTTTTATGGTACACTTCGAGTGAACATGCAACTCCGTGGGCTGAGGACGAGCGTTCACTTCGTCATTAGTGACATTAATGAAGATGCTATTATTGGCATTTCCATTCCTCACCATACACGAGGGTGCCCTGTGCTTTCCAGACTCCAAGGTCATCATTGATGGACTGGTGCTACCTTGCACGGACAAACACGGCAGCCACTTAATGATAGTGTTCGCCCAGCACAAGTAGAGCTGACGGGGAACCCCCCTTACACCCCTGAAGAAGAAGACGTCCCCCCAAACTCCAGCCAAAGTTTGTCGGACCATTTAAAATTGAGGATGCCTACCATAGTCATACTTATCTTATTATGAGGCACGGCCAGAGATCCGTGCAGAATGGGTGCAACCTGAAACCTTACTATCCCTGCACCGACCCCCAGGGTCAGGTTCCAGCAGCGCTTGAACCCAACCATCGACTTAATATGAGAGGTGCCACCCGAAAGAAGAGAAAGCCATGAGAACCCAGGGAGTCTGAATGCTTTCCACTCCCAGTCTTGCCAGAATTCCCCCGAATCACCAGGCCAGTACCCACGGAGGAAGATCCGGTAGACTTACCCGATTTACCTCTAGCAGCCAAACAGACTGCAGATCCTACACATCCCCCTACTACGGAAGCTCCCGTAACGAATACCAGGAGCCGGCCGCAATGGAACGTGGGACCCCCAACCAGATAAGGAGAAGCATATTGCCACCTAATACTTGCCGTCGAAGATTCCGACCAGCAGTATGAGGAACACTTTCCTGCCCGCCCCCCGCCAAACCTAGCAAAATGGTTGGCTTTTTCTCGTCTTACCTGTCTTGACCCGGCCAACAACCCCTTCGAGACGCCAGCTCAGACTCACACTTAGCTGTATACTTAAGTCGGGTACCGGTGTTACCCTCACACATATCTGCTCTTGATGTTCTATTATTAAAGCCAGGCTATGACTTTAATGGAGAGAGGTATGTGGTAGATTTTGGTGGAAGCTGTTAGTAAACGGGAAAATTTACTACCCACCCTTGCGAGACAATGCGCTAGACGTCAACCCACAGCGTTTGGTCAACAGCTGTTTGGATAGAAAGTCTTACTGTGCCAGTGGCATAGTGTGCAAGGCCGGTAGCGACCCCTGCAGGGCCAGTATTGACCCCTTACCGACCCTGTATAGCTGTACTGGGCCTGCATAAGATGGCTGACATAGAGGAGGAACAGGAACAGGAAATACCCTTCCCTGGATTACCGACTTAGTGGACCATACTCTATCTACAGCCTGGGAGCCCTCCAGGATTACTGATTGGACAATAGGAGACAGGACTTTGCCCTTAGCCACTTGGCACCTCCCTTATTTAACCTTATTGCATTGTTTGATTGGTTCCCTATTTATATAACTGATTGTATTGGCTAGTTTACTTCCTGTGCTCTAGCTGTTATATGTTTTATACCTGTCAGCTCTCCTATAAAAGGAGAGACTTTTACCTTACTCTTTGCATTCATTCTCATGTTGCCAACTTAGAGGACTAAACACCCTCTAGCACCTTGTCCTTGAGAATATGGCCACTTACACAAGCACAACGCTGTATTGTTTGTCTGAGCCATGGGCTCTTGCCTTACCGGGTATTTCGGTTACCCTGCACAGTTGTCACTGTCAAGCAGTACAGTGTCCCCTCTGGAGAGAGACAGAATACTTGAGAATAGTGGATGTCCGTGGTAACCAGACTGGAATCCATTACAATATATTATAGGAGAGTCTACAATATGGATACATTAGATCATTTACCAACTGTTAGTTTGGATACAGAAGTAGTAGCTGATACTAACTCATCACTGACTTGTGATTGTCATAACTGTGTTGGACAGATTGCTGTCTGCTATTGCGTGAATTGCTCTCGAAAGATGTGTGACACTCATCAACAGGTTTGTTTATGCAGTTGTTTTCAGTAACACTTCAATAGCACATGACTGAATGACTTATTCACCTGGCATCTATGAAGTTTCTGTTCTTTCAAGTATTGTTCTAAGTGTGAGCTTTACTGACAGCTTTATATTTCCACAGCACCACTATTCAGTTCTTGGCACTGAACATCAAGTGATATCCATCTCTACTTATGAACTGTCCCCTGGCACTTACAAGAAGGTTGTATGTACACAACATGGTGGAGAACTGGTGGAAATCTGTAGAAAGTGTGAGCACCCTGCATGCCTCAGATGTGCCAGGCATGAGAAACCTTGCCCAGGTAATATTTCTTACTGTACTCTCAATGAAAATTGGAATAAACCTAGACTGGTGTGAATGCATACAGACCTGGGATGATCATAGACATCTGATATAATGAACATTTCTATCACATTGATAACATTGGCTCCAGGCATGTTTACATTTATCCCTGTATACACTTGCTGCTTTTCTGATTAAGTAAAATAGTGTGCAGGATTTCACTGTGGGGGTGTGAGGTGGTAGCTCGGCCTACCTGCACAACCTCCCGAACTGTGATGGCAACTGTGTCTAGTGTGCTAGTGATACAACCCTTCCACAGGTCGACTTAGTATACTGGAGAATGGTGGTCGACCATCTCAGTAACTAGTGAGCTGCCGGTTGCGTTAACTGTTATCTCTGTAAGTATTGAGTTCGAACTTTGAAGGGCGAACTAGTAAAACTAGGTTCGGCCAGCAGAGGTTCGGCTGTCTTATTGTAGTGCTGTGCAGAGGTCGAACATTGAAGGCGAAGTTAGACAAGCTAAGTTCGGCCAGCAGAGGTCCAGACTGATCTGCCTGTATATTACTACTCGAGTAATGGTGCGCAGTGAAGTTATTTGTATGTACAAAGAAACTTCTGAGAGTGTGCAAGCTGACTCTGATTTATTGACACTAGAACATGCATATTTATATAAACGATTACATAACTGATAAGACTGATAAGTATGTAGACAAAAGGTGGCCACACCTAGCACAAACCATTGGCTAGCGTGTGCCAATAAGATGTAAGAGGCTGTACTAAAGTGATTGCTTGGCTGAATCCACATGGCAAACATATAATATTGAATGCAAGGGTAAAAGTAGAAATAAGAGAATAGTATGCATAGAGTTAATGTCTTTAGATTGTCAGCATAGAACAACGATGTAGCACAAGGTAGGTTAATAAGTATGCATAGAGTTAATGTCTTTAGAACGAACGATGTTTAATAAGTATGCATAGAGTTACTGTTTGTACAAGATGGCGCCGGTCCTCTACAATAGTCTTGTACCTGCTTCTATAAATTTTTTAAAGATGTGTTGCTGTGGGGTGGCAATACAACTCAAATGCCATTTACTCAAACTTTTTGCTGAGATTAAAAAAACTTTTGAATCAAGTATTTTAACAAGATTGTATTCTTGTGAATTTCAATAATAAAATTTTAAATTTTTTGAAGACACTTTTGATATAACTGTTACAAAGAAAACATAACTTTGTGGATTTGGTTAGCTGCCATGGTGGGATCCTTCCCTTCTCTTTTAGGCAATAAAAAACACACATTCGGCTCTCTGACTAAACTGAAGGAGGAGATCACTGCACATTTCAACCAACTGCTACAGTCAGCTAGTGACAAGGTAACAGAGATTTGTAAATTAGACAAACATATATGGAAGGTTCTAGATGATGAAGAGATTGAGTGTAAGAAAAGGATAGAAATGATTGAGAGAATTCGTGATGAGCAGGTAATATCTATAGTTATATTGTATTATCTTTGACTCAGTTCTAGAATGTTCTCTGAAGGTTCACTAGTAATACTACTACTTACATTGTATTACATTGTATTGTAGATAGAAGCAGTGAGAGAAGAAAGTAACAAGTTAAAAGAACAGATATATAAATATCAGAAGAGACTCACACAACAAGTAGAGTTATACAACACACAGTTGATAGATAAGAAAGAGAAGATAGAGGAGACACGTACTAAAGTACACAGATGGTTGAGAGAAAGTCATGTAGCTGAGAAGGTACAACAGAAACAACAGATGACTGATGAGTTGAGAGAGAGCACAGACATAGAGCTTGACTGTGAGCTTACAAGAACTCCTCTCCTTATAACAACAGGTACTGTATGCGTTGTTTATTTGTGTCCCTGACGATGAATTACTGCTGTCTAGTTCAATGGGGTCCTGGCAGACTTTGGTGCGGCGCTATTATTAAAAAAACCGGAAGTCCGCTTTCCACAAACAATACTATTAAAACAAAAGTGACTTCATTTTAACAATTACTAAATAAACATTTTTTTATTCACGGCGGCTGATATGTTTGGGGGTATATAATGCTGACGATGCGCCGTCAACATAGATTGTAAAACTACAACGGTACTGTGAAAGCAAACCACAGTAATCATTAAGGGCGCGCTTTCATTAGTTTACGTTGGCAAGCTCAATTAAACGCTAAATACGAAACTATGGTTCTACCCGTGAACATGATATTTAATTATCTTTTTTTATTGAATAGACAAAATCTTTTCAAAAAATAACTTCCAAAAGCTTTTTTGATTCTTTGAGCTTTCTCAACAACATAATTCTTGTCATATTATTAGCTCAAATTTCCTCACATCAGAATAATAATCAAGGAAGTCGTGATTTCTAATTATAAGTTCAACAATCGACTAAGCTACTTCCGGTTGCATCGCTAAAGTGAAACTACTCTGCCTGGACCCCATTAAATTGTACTTCACTCCTTAAAAAACATGAAATGCAAGAGCTAAAAAAATTGATGGTAATATTTAGCGGTTTACCAATGACAAATGTCTTTACCCGTATCATTTACTGTACGTGCTATCTATACCATACCTCCTACTGTGTGTGTTATATATACCATACCTCATACTGTGTTTGTTATCTATACCATACCTCATACTGTGTGTGTTATCTATACCATACCTCATACTGTGTGTGTTATCTACACCATACCTCATACTGTGTGTGTTATCTATACCATACCTCCTACTGTGTGTGTTATCTACACCATACCTCATACTGTGTGTGTTATCTATACCATACCTCCTACTGTGTGTGTTATCTATACCATACCTCATACTGTGTGTGTTATCTATACCATACCTCATACTGTGTGTGTTATCTATACCATACCTCATACTGTGTGTGTTATCTATACCATACCTCCTACTGTGTGTGTTATCTATACCATACCTCATACTGTGTGTGTTATCTATACCATACCTCATACTGTGTGTGTTATCTATACCATACCTCCTACTGTGTGTGTTATCTATACCATACCTCATACGGTGTGTGTTATCTATACCATACCTCATACTGTGTGTGTTATCTATACCATACCTCATACTGTGTGTGTTATCTATACCCATATCTCTTACTGTGTGTTATCTACACCTATATTTTTTGCTGTAGGCTTTATTTGTAAATTCAACAGGTCAGTATCGTTTTATTGTTGCTTTAAAGGCAAGCGCTTGTCTTTCAATGCCAGACTAGTAGACATACCAATGTCTATAACATTCACATCTGAGCAACCCACCTACACTGCATGTTACTCAGCCAGCTACAAACAAGATGGAGACCTGTTACTTGGATGCCATGATGGAGTGGGACTTCTGAGACAAAACATGCAGATGTCCAAGTACGAGATTGGGGTTGGCACTGTTACATCTGTCATACAGTACCAAAAGAATGTATACTTACTGCATGAAGTTGGTAGCTCCAGCACAGTGGAGATGTGCCTGCCTGGTATTGAACATAGAGAAGAATTGTTTTCTTTCAGTTATTCTGGATTTAATCGGGCATTTATGGCAATCAATGACCTCCATGTGGTAGTGGTCAACCCAGAAGAAGACACCTTGGTGCTTTATAACTTCCTCACCAAACAAACTACTACTTCACATCTTAGCATCAGTCCAACGAGTGTATCACATCTATCAGATGGTGGCATTGGTGTCGTCAGCTGTAGCAGTTCCAGTCTAACCAGATACGAGATAGAAAATGGAGTGTTGTCTGAAGTCTGCACTTGCGGGGAGTTGGAAAACATCAACAGTGTTTGTACAGACAGATATGGACTCATCTATGCCTGCACTGGTGGTGGAAGTAAAACACTCTACATTATCGCCCCTGATGGTATGTACTCAGAGCTATTAAACATCATGTGATACCGTACTACGTCAGTCAAGTAGTGCATCATAGAGTTAAGTAGTTGGAGTGCCACTCATTGAGTTATCACTGCGCTATGTCCACATAACACGTAAGTTTGTCTATCACCATACCATGTATCTCAAAGATAGTTCACGTTAAAGGTTTTTTTGCAGGTGTTCAGCTAAAAGAAATTCAAGATGACAAACTACCAGATACATCAGGACAAATAAGTATCCGAAGCAGTAATAGGCAAATTAGAGGTCGCGGCTGTTATAGGGGATATAGACCCAGCTATCGTTACACACACATTAGAGGTCGCTACCGCAATGGACACATTAGAGGTTGCTGCCGCAATGGACACATTAGATGTGGTTGCCATAATGGACACATTAGAGGGGGTTGCCGTAATGGACACGATGGCAATGATGGTTCGTTATCTACAAACCGTGTGATTGAGGAGCTCGCTGTACCAAGTTGGGATGATGAGTCCGTCTGCCTGTTTAAGATTAATCGTTGAAATGACACTTGACAATCCTTGACAATTGGTGAAGTCTGCCAATATTTGGGATAAATTTCACCAGGAAAAGTTTTTACAAGGTGTTGCTATTTAACAACACGAGACAAGAGTTGGTCTGGTGATGTACCTTAGCTAAGCCTGACTGTTCCACTATTGTATATCATATATTTTATACTGGTGTGGCTTAGTGATCAAATAAAATTACTGAGGGGCGATATAACAGTAGAGATAATGGGTTATATAGCAGTGATAATGGGTTATAAAACAGTGATAATGGGTTATATAACAGTAAATATAATGAGTTATATACCAGTAGACATGATGGGTTATAATATAACAGTGATAATGGATTATATAACAGTAGATATGATGGGTTATATAACAGTAGAGATAATGGGTTATATAACAGTGATAATGGGTTATATAACAGTAAATATAATGAGTTATATACCAGTAGACATGATGGGTTATAATATAACAGTGATAATGGGTTATATAACAGTGATAATGGGTTATATAACAGTAGATATAATGGGCTATATAACAGTAGATATAATGGGTTATATAACAGTAGAGATAATGGGTTATATAACAGTGATAATGGGTTATATAACAGTGATAATGGGTTATATAACAGTAAATATAATGAGTTATATACCAGTAGACATGATGGGTTATAATATAACAGTGATAATGGATTATATAACAGTAGATATGATGGGTTATATAACAGTGATAATGGATTATATAACAGTAGACATGATGGGTTATAATATAACAGTGATAATGGATTATATAACAGTAGATATGATGGGTTATATAACAGTGATAATGGATTATATAACAGTAGACATGATGGGTTATAATATAACAGTGATAATGGATTATATAACAGTAGATATGATGGGTTATATAACAGTGATAATGGATTATATAACAGTAGATATGATGGGTTATATAACAGTAGAGATAATGAGTTATATAACAAATGGGCCATCAAGGTGGACTATAGACATTGTTAAAAATGTTTTGAGCACAAATTTACAGATTTGATCAAAAGGTTTCTTGCACAAAAAAAAAAAAAATCACCAATGAAATGTATGTTGAAAATAATTAGAAAGTCCAATGATTGTTATGTCTATATACGATTTGAGATATAAATGAATACTGTATAGCCAATGTACCTGTCCCCGTAGGCCTGTCCACCATTGTAAACAGTGCATATTGAGAGAGCTGTACTGGAGAGGTGTTTTGATAGAAACATTTAGGAGTTGTGTCACCATCCGTAATTTTGAAACGTTGACTTGTACGGATGAGCAGCATCAACTGAAGTGGGTGGGTATAGACATCTAGTGGTAGTACATAGACATCTAGTGGTGATACATATGCACGACGTATTAGTACAAAGACATCTAGTAGTATTACTTAGACATATAGTAGTACTTTAGGCATATAGCAGCACATAGTCGTTAACATGCATGCTGCAGAAAACTCACAGTGCCAAATTTGGCTGCACAAAGTGCCCATACACAACCCTATTGTCTGCTGCCGATACACAGGTAGCTGCAGGTATAGCAGACCTTCCTCACCTCTCATCTCACAGTATACACAGCGATGATAAACTGGTGAGTTTGATAACAATCCAGTATCTGCCTTTAGTCGTCCACTTCAATGATAGGTCAACATGGCATGCATCGATATGTGTTGTATTTATTGTGAAGCGTTCACATTTTCTGGTGGTGCCATTTGCAACCAAGTTTCTGTTTGTAATCATTGAATAAGATGTTATATGGAGTAGATAAAAATGTCTTGGGTAAGAATGATATTAAACAAGTACGATGCCTACATCGCTGACAATAGGGGAGGTGTCACCACTGCTAGACTGCCTCTGACAATAGTAGAGGTGTCACTACTGCTAGACTGCCTCTGACAATAGTGGAGGTGTCACCACTGCTAGACTGCCTCTGACAATAGGGGAGGTGTCACCACTGCTAGACTGACAATAGTGGAGGTGTCACCACTGCTAGACTGCCTCTGGCAATAGGGGAGGTGTCACCACTGCTAGACTGCCACTGACAATAGTGGAGGTGTCACTACTGCTAGACTGACAATAGGGGAGGTGTCACCACTGCTAGACTGCCTCTGACAATAGGGGAGGTGTCACCACTGCTAGACTGCCACTGACAATAGTGGAGGTGTCACCACTGCTAGACTGACAATAGGGAGCTGTCACCACTGCTAGACTGCCACTGACAATAGGGGAGGTGTCACCACTGCTAGACTGCCTCTGACAATAGTAGAGGTGTCACCACTGCTAGACTGCCTCTGGCAATAGGGGAGGTGTCACCACTGCTAGACTGCCACTGACAATAGTGGAGGTGTCACTACTGCTAGACTGCCTCTGACAATAGGGGAGGTGTCACCACTGCTAGACTGCCGCTGACAATAGGGGAGGTGTCACCACTGCTAGACTGCCTCTGACAATAGGGGAGGTGTCACTACTGCTAGACTGCCTCTGACAATAGGGGAGGTGTCACTACTGCTAGACTGCCTCTGACAATAGTGGAGGTGTCACTACTGCTAGACTGCCATCTGCTGTTTCACTTTTAGGTTATCAGTGGTTTTGGAGTGCCCAAATCTACCCCTAATAGAACTACTGGTAAACGCCCGCAAGCTGCATCCATTCCTGTACCGCAAGCTGACAAAACTGGTACAAAACTTGTGAAGCCAACCTCGGCCAAAGCCACCGCCAAGTCTCCCAGTCGCATACCCAAGTCATCCCAGCTAGTTACCTCGGCTTGTCAGCTACCTCCTGCTAGGAAGTCTGCCAATTCACCCAGACAAACCAACGGACCAACTAGAAACAGTTCTGATGATATGGACGGCTCCCCAGGGTCATTGACTAAACCTTCTGGTTCACCTGGTAGATCTTCTATTCCTTCTAAGGCTACGTCTTCGCGCAAGGCAAGCACGCCCGTAAGTCAGCCATTGACTCGTCAGCTAAGCTACACTTCCCCTTTGACACGAAGTAAAAGTCTGGCTGGCTTGGAATCTCCGACTGCTGCTGCATTTAGACCTCATAAGATCAAGGTCGTGCACACCCCGTGATGTGTGACACTAGATGTACTGTGTGTTTTCCACACACTTAAACCCAATAATGCTCATTTTTCATATGTTTAAAAGTAATCACTAAATATTCTATGAAAATAGTTCAACTTTATCGCGATGTGAGAGTTCTCTAGTTGACACTGCGCACACCTTTATTGTTACATATTAAGCTTTGTATGAGATATTACAAGTTGGTCAATCCATGTAGTACTGTAATAGATTTCTGTCCTCTATCACCGACACAACAGAATCCTTTCCTTCTCTCCTCACACTTCGGGGTCTATCCCGAATAGACGTTAACAACTTGCATGACCCAAGCACACTACTAGAGATTTATCAAGGAAATACTTTATTCCATAATCTATTTAGCAATAAAAATATAAGGGTATTTAGCACTATTCACTCAACTTCTAACTCTCACAATGCACAACAGCTCCTTTTATGGGAGATAAGGGATAAACTCATTGCCTTATTAGGCGTAGCCAATAACATAACATAATATAAAAGATTCACAAATGATATAGCATAGTACAAAGTTCAATAACAAAGCAAGCCAATGAGAATATACATGCACATGGTGAAATGGCACTGGGCTGTGCTTCCCGCTCTTTTCTGGGTTGTGGAATCTTTCCACTTTTTAATTGGAAGTGCCACTTCCTAGTCTCTGCTCCTGGTAGGGGTGAGGCTCCGATCTCCATTCTATTAAGGCTTTCAGGCTCCTAGGGGCACAGGCTTCCTGAATCAGCCAGTTTGGATACGGGGACGGGGTCCTGACCCGGGGTAGCTACTATATGTTTATATAGAGGGATACGGGGTTGATACAAGCCCTGGGTACCCGGTCTCCCTTTTTAGGGGGATTTATGTAACTACCGAGTGGGGAGAGTTCTAACGGTATCGCAAACTCTGCTACTGAGGGTGTAAGGGGTGTAGGGGGGATTTTAGGGTGGGGAAGGGTGGGAAGGGGTCCGACATCACTCAATCATCATGCAAATCTCCTACAGTACATACATGCTTTTATTTGCAAATGTGGTGACTTTAGTCTGGTAGATAAGTTTGCTCAGGCAGGATGCAAAAATGTAGACTGTACATAAAAACTGTTTAAAAATTTTTGTTCAGCAAATCCATGTCAGTTGGATTGCCCAGGTAACAATAGATGGATCTACGGTCCAAGATTTTCTTATATCAATATTCATTGAGGTAAAAATAACTATATCATACTTAAAAGTATGTTTTTCATCTTGTACCAGGTCGATATAAAAAAGTTCACAAATATACAAAAAATGGTTATTGACAAGATCTTAGGATAATGAAGTGCATACGAAGTTACAAACTCAAAAAACTGCATGCTTTTAGAAACTATTTGATTCATAAAAGTGATAAGACTTGTAACGAGTCAGGTGGTGAGTTAAAAGATCAATATTTGTGGTATTTGAGGCCATTTGGTGAGCAGAGCTGGTCAAGGTATGATGGTGACAAGACAGGAGTAATATATATGCTTTGGTAGCGATGGTAGTATAAGAAATCTCTTTTATGGTGTAAGCTTTAGAGCCTTCACCTTGTTCAGAAAGGACTGACACCAAGCTGTGACGGCACATAACCATCGCTCTGTGGCTTTGCATGGCTGCAACTCTGCCAATGAAAATGGTTGAATACCTACAAAGGAAGCTCGCCATTGGAGAAGTTGGTGAAAAGTTGAACATGTTGATGAGCAAAGGCTATATTTATATAATAATGAAAATGTAGCTTATGCTAAAGCCGAGCTTGGAGCGCAGCAACACAGTTTGACATGTAAAGTATTTATAAACATCACCTCTCCACTCTGTGGGTATAGCGACCATCTTCCTCACTCTGCTCCAATTACTGGAAACATTTCATGGTACAGCACGACAACCTTGAATTTTATACGAGGAGATGTTTTAGGTTTGCTATTTAATTTTACTTTAAATATTTGTATTGTTACTTTAAAACGCATTTATGAAAAAAAAATTGGTTTTGAAGCAAAAATTAAAATATTGACACATGGTTCAAATCAGCAGTTTTAAATGATTCTTGACCATTATTGCTGTGATGTCAAGACCATGGGCTACTTTAAGCAGTCTTTTAAGCAATAACTAGACTCCTTGACATTGTTATAGCCAAACTGCAGCTGTGCTCATTCTCAAGTGATGACCTTGATCATTGGCACTCGCTATTCAATACCTGAGGCTATGACTGTGTAAGATACAGGTTTTTAACTTAAAGCCATTAGCAACGAACTTTCAACAATAAGTCACAATAGACCATTGTAATTGGATGTTTAACTTCTGGTAGCGCCTGGAAAAGTTTTCTTTAGGCAGGGGGGGTATGATAGTAGCTGGGTGGTACACTAGACCCCTCTAGGTACACAATCTACAAAGCGTGCGAAGTAAACACTGAATAAAGCTGGCATTGAATAATCTACATTACATATTATTCGCAGCCAAAAAACAACAGCAATGGCTGGTAATGCCTATTGTTAGCGGCTCAATTGACTGGACACAATTGATGTTAAATCCAATAACCAATCAGAATATAACGTGTTATCTATCGCTGAATAGGTTGAGTGTAACTGATAGCAGAAGGGGTAGAGTCAGTGTGAGAAGTAGGACTGACTCACTTAGTAGACAACTACTAGCTGGAGATTGAGGTAAAGTAGAAGTGACTGTATACTTTATGTATTACCATACACATATGGGAGGCTGCTAGTGGTTACTATATAGTTGTATACATTGTACATACAGGAGGCTGCTAGTGGTTACTATATAGTTGTATACATTGTACATAGAGGAGGGTGCTAGTGGTTACTATATAGTTGTATACATTGTACATACAGGAGGCTGCTAGTGGTTACTATATAGTTGTATACATTGTACATACAGGAGGGTGCTAGTGGTTACTATATAGTTGTATACATTGTACATACAGGAGGCTGCTAGTGGTTACTATATAGTTGTATACATTGTACATACAGGAGGCTGCTAGTGGTTACTATATAGTTGTATACATTGTACATACAGGAGGCTGCTAGTGGTTACTATATAGTTGTATACATTGTACATAGAGGAGGCTGCTAGTGGTTACTATATAGTTGTATACATTGTACATACAGGAGGCTGCTAGTGGTTACTATATAGTTGTATACATTGTACATACAGGAGGCTGCTAGTGGTTACTATATAGTTGTATACATTGTACATACAGGAGGCTGCTAGTGGTTACTATATAGTTGTATACATTGTACATACAGGAGGCTGCTAGTGGTTACTATATAGTTGTATACATTGTACATACAGGAGGGTGCTAGTGGTTACTATATAGTTGTATACATTGTACATACAGGAGGCTGCTAGTGGTTACTATATAGTTGTATACATTGTACATACAGGAGGCTGCTAGTGGTTACTATATAGTTGTATACATTGTACATACAGGTATAAGGAGATGGCAGACAATGCATTGACAGCAGAGTACAGATGTGGTTACTGTTATCTAGAGTTTAACTCTATGATAGATCCTAGAGAACTACCATGTCATCATGTATTCTGTATAACATGTCTACAAGGAGATTATACAGACAATAGTAATATCTGTTGTAGAATATGTCAGTAAGTGAAATATTATACATTATATAACAACTTATATACTATATATATATGAGCTGATATACTCTATGTATAAGTCTGTATATACAAGTTATATAATAGAGTTGTATAGTTCTGTTATATATTATAGGAGAGTCTATAATATGGATACATTAGATCATTTACCAACTGTTAGTTTGGATACAGAAGTAGTAGATGTTACTAACTCATCACTGACTTGTGATTGTCATAACTGTGATGGACAGGTTGCTGTCTGCTATTGTGTGAATTGCTCTCGAAAGATGTGTGACACTCATCAACAGGTTTGTTTATGCAGTTGTTTTCAGTAAAACTTCAATAACACAAAACTGAAGTATGTAGCAGATTTCTACTGAATGTTGAGTATATTCCTAGGTGTCCTCATTCACCTGGCAGCCATGAAGTTTCTGTTCTTTCAAGTATTGTTATTAGTGTGAGCTTCACTGACAGCTTTATATTTCCATAGCACCACTATTCAGTTCTTGGCACTGAACACCAAGTGATATCTATCTCTACTTATGAACTGTCCCCTGGCACTTACAAGAAGCTTGTATGTACACAACATGGTGGAGAACTGGTGGAAATCTGTAGAAAGTGTAAGCACCCTGCATGCCTCAGATGTGACAGACATGAGAAAACTTGCCCAGGTAATATTTCTTACTGTACTCTAAATGAAAATTGGAAAAAACCTAGACTGGTGTGAATGCATACAGAGCTGGGATGATCATAGACATCTGATATAATGAACATTTTCATCACATTATTGATAACATTGATTCCAGGTGTGTCTAAAATCGTCCATGTAATCCCTCCAATATCCATTTGCTGTTTTTCTGATTAATTAAAATAGTCTTGTACCTGCTTGTAGAATTTTTTTTTAAATACGCAGTGCTGTGGACTGGCCATACAACTCAACTGTCATTTGCTCAAGTTTTTTTGCTTACATTAAAAAAACCTTTGAATTAACACTTTTAACAAGATTGTTTATTTTTGTGAATTTCAATGATAAAACTCTAATGTTCTGAATACACTTTTGGTATAACTTTTACCAAGATAACCTCAGTTTATGGATGTGGTTAGCTGCCCTGATGTTACCTTTCCCTTCTCTTCTAGGCAATAAAGAACACACATTTGGCTCTTTGACTAAACTGAAGGAGGAGATAACTGCACACTTCAACCAACTGATACAGTCAGCTAGTGACAAGTTAACAGAGATTTGTAGACTAGACAAACATATATGGAAGGTTCTAGATGACGAAGAGATTGAGTGTAAGAAAAGGATAGAAGTGATTGAGAGAATCCGTGATGAGCAGGTAATATCTATAGTTATATTGTATTATCTTTGACTCAGTTCTAGAATGTTCTCTGAAGGTTCACTAGTAATACTACTACATACATTAATAGTATAATAAGAGCAGATCAGCCTGAAAAATGTGCAGAATGTGTGGATCATCCACAGATAAGCCTCCACCTTGCCCCTTGTCAACACATGGTTTGTTACTACTTTTTTTTATATGTTTCGGTCCTGGCACACAGTATAACAGGAGCGGATCTTCAGTAATTGTTGTGTAACTTTTGTGAGGTGCATTCCATAGCTCTGACATGAGTTTATTTTACCTACTTATTCCAAAGTTCATGCCATCGACCTGATTCCTAGTCTTGACAACTGTTGACACGTAGATTGCTCTTGATATTTTTTGAGATTAAAATAACTTTATTCGAGTAATACCCCATGTACTTCTACCGATTAGCTCCCGATTTGCCCTTACCGATTAGGTAGTTCTGCAACTTCTGTTTCCAAATAAGTCGTCAAGCAATCTGTAAGGCCTGATTTGGGGCAATCAGCAGGTTTTGTTACGAATCAAAGAATCGGTAGACAATTTGTGAATTGACCAATCATAGCACTGTTCGCGGTTTTAATGTTTCCAACAAAACTGTTTCTCAAGTGCAGTTATTTATAAATGAAGGGCCGTTTTTGAGCGTCCCGTCTTTGTTGTTTGAAAGCACTTTATGGCTAACTATGATGTGAATACAGCAAGTTTGATTGGTACTGCATGAGAACGGCAAATGGAGAAAAAAATTAGGGAAACATCTTGATGTCATCTCTAATCGGTAAGGACAAATTGGTAGCTATTTGTTAGATGTACATGTAGCATTAGAACACAATTTTGACAAAGAAAACTAAAAACTTCAATTACCAAAATACAAATAGATAGTGCTATTTAGCAAGTGGTACTGATAATAGAAACATAAACCAAATCATTCAAAATATGGTAAATTATTACTTAATGTAGAGATTGTGTTATAGTATATGCCTTTTCTTTTGCGGAATTACATATCTTTTGATGCTCCAACAGTTTACGGTTTCACTTTTTTTACGCAAGTTTTGTTGATAGGAATATTTAGCAGATTTTGCTGCAACCGCTGTAGTAATTGAGCACACATTCTTTGAATCTCTCTTGTGGTTTAACTCTTTAAGCACTTTGGCGTTAGATGAGTTTCCTGTCGAAATCTCTTCAGTTGTTGTGCTTAAACTTTGTTGATGATATTGTAACGGTTTTCCCCGTGTAATGAGAGGAATACTGCCACAGGTACTGCAAGATGCTTTATGATTATGCCTAACTCTGTGCTTTAGTGGTAGCTGTGGCTACGGAGTGCAAAGCTTGAATGTCTCTCTGTATTAGAGGAGACAGGATGCTGCTTATCAGCAGACACAACGGTATTTGGCAACCGGCCAAACAGATCCTAATAGGTTGAAAGTGTAAGCAAAGACTTTATTCTTTACTTTGCCTAATACGCACAGAATTGCTACTTCTAAGAATAACTATTAAAGTGATAGTAATGTCTCTACTACTGGTGTCCAAATACTGCAGGTATGCGTCTGTCGGTATAGTCACTAGCTGGGCGTTCCTACGAGAATCCAAGCGTCTTCTGTACACTTCTGGGGACTTCCCTACTGTAATCTGAACGTCTCCTCAGCTGTCTTGCTATAGCTAAGCACGCACTACTCCTAGGCAGTACCTCACAATACAATGTCTGTCTGAGCACTACTGAGCACTGATACCAACTAATAACTGCCCTGCTGGGCCACAAGCAAGTGCTTATAAATAAGGTACAAAATCAGGGAGGCGTATAAATATATGATTGGCTAAGCATAAGTAAACAAAACAGCATGTGGCACATGCTAAGATAAAAATAACCATAAAGGCGGGAAAGGTCCTTCCTGCTGGCTTGAAGCTGTAGCTGTAGTGCAACTGCACTGCTGTAGGCGCTCAAGCGTATGTATAGTCCTGAGTAGCATAAGTTGATAGTATATGTATAGTGCCGGCTGTAGATTATGGCAACGCTGTGCAATTCCATTACAATATGATATGATATATATTTGTAACCGTCTTCAGTTCTTTCATTGGACGGGTTTTTCAGGACTGTCAAGTCTTGTTCAGACAGAGGCTTACAGTTGCTTTCTACTGCCTTGTGATCATCTTTTGACATTTTTACGAGTCGTTCTAAAAAACAGCAAAAAAGATTTTTGTCAATGACTATTAATAAACATCATAAATTTTTAGTATGTGTCTTGACTAAACCTTTTGCAGTAAGTAGGGTCAGGTCAGTTGGTGCAACTTTTGACTATTTAAGAGCCACTGTTTTTACACAGGAACCATCCACTCCAGCAACAGTGATCGAAGGAACAACATCTACTACAGCTACTAGGACTCTCAGCAGTAAGGTAAAAATTAATAAATAATTATTTTATACCAGTTGAAGAACTCAACTAGTTACGCTGTGGAAAAAGTGTACTCCTAGAGCCTTTTCGGATTGCTCTCAGGACTGCAGAGTCTTTGGTGTTGACAAAATTGACATTTTGTCATAAAGGCAACAACTGGGTTTTGAATTATTCATTATTAATCGTTCTTAGGTAGTTCGCGCTGTGGAGAAGGTGTATTCCTTTAGCCTAACCTATTTGCTCTCAAGACTGCAAAGTTTTTGGCATTGACAAAATGGCCTTTTTTTGTCACAGAGAGAGAACAGTCGGGTTCTAATTATTTATTATTAATTGTACTTGGGTAGTTCGCGCTGTGGAGAAGGTGAACTCTCAGAGCCTAATCTGTTTGCTCTCAGGACTGCAACGTCTTCGGCAATCGATAAATAACAGAGAACAAAGAAGATTTTACTTAATTATTTGTCAAGTCTATTTATATAGACCGAATCGGAGAGCGAATGACTCGATTACAAATTAAAATTCTCTACTACTAGCATTATGATTTAAAATAAATGTGTTTCCTATTTGTTTCGTAGCCACGATGACTCTGGATCCCAGTCCATGATCAATAAAGAGGATATGGAAAAGTTATAAGGTCTCCAATAGACTGTTCCACATACTGTAGTCTACATTGGAGTGCAGGATCAAGATCAACTGAAACTTCATATTCTCAACAACTCACAATCAAATCTATGACTGAAACAACAGCAACTTTTAGCCAAAACTCTTAGAAACCAAACCCGTGAACAAATGAACTCCTACTTTGAAATCATCGCTTTTGATCATCTCCGCAAAAACATAATCATGTCATTCGACGACCTCTGCACTAGGAAGAATTTGAAGATAAGACAAAGGACAGCAACCTTTTGCAATACCCACACAGTTACCTACAGATTTGTTCGCTGCGACGGATGTTTGATGAGCGGGAAAATAGTCGTCTCTCCCGAGAATGTTGCAGCAATCAAATATTACGTATGCGGCATCATCCGCTACAAAAACGCGAAAATGCTCAACAATGGAAAGAAAAGTACAACCTTTCGATCCTGTCATATGAAGGAGCCTAGCTGTTGTTGAGTGTTACAGCTGTAAGAGAAGGAAAAGCTTGGAAGTTTTCTCTATTTGATGTTGCTGGTGACAATGATGGCGAAAACGGCAACAATGATGACAGCTATGACAGTGATAGCAGTGATGATAAGAAACGCCACACAACAAGCAAAACGTTGATATCCACAATCCGAACATGGTGTGTAGGACTTGATTTCCTCCTACTATGCTATTAATCGCTATAGATATTTTTACTAGGTAATAATTAAGCAACTATCGTATAATATCAATGTAATTTTTTTGTGGCATTGCATTGCAACTACTTTAGCGATGTCTTTCTATGCTTTTAGTTGGGTTTCGTATACAGTCAGAGAAATGATCAGTAAATAAAGATGCAAAGAGCTGAGGGTCGCTAAAATGTTTTCTTTCAACATTGGACTCTGTTGCTTGCATCATAGTTTACTATGTATAAACATAATTTCTAAATGTTTTGTTTTATTACAATGAAACGTACTACTATTATTTTTATTGGACAGCGTGTATTTAGTTTCCAAACATAAACTGCAAAATAGAAAAATGTTTTTTAACAACCTGATATCAGTTTGTAGTTATAAGACAACTCCAAAACTTTTAACTATTTGTGTCGTTAGAGATCTCTCAAAGACTTTCTACATAGACAATAGAAAAGAAACAAATGAGCATAAAAATATCCCGATATAGCCCTACCTGGTACATTTACACAGTCAGTTTCCAATATCTTACCACCAAATAGACAAGATACCCTATTTTGTCTATTGATTGACGATTCTATATGTCTGCTCCAAAACTCGAATAACATCAATATTAGTACAGTTACAAAACAAGGTATCCCCTTGTTATCTATATCTACAAAATAAAACTAATGTATTACAAATAATATTTTTAGTAACAACTTGCATTATTTTTTTATATATATTCATTTACTCCTACTGGTACTTACATTTAACGACAGCATTGGCTTTGTTAATTTCGTTTGCCCCTTTAATTCCCTCGGTTTCAAATCGAGTAGTAGCATGTTATGCGGTTGATCAAAAATTTAAAATCTATTTAGTCATGTCCAATTCAATTTCATTAAAATAAAGTAACTATCTGATACAATGCTTTTGTTTTTCTTACATTCATATGCGGATTCTTTGTAAAAGGAAAAGCAGAGATCAATTCCACTGCATTGGTTACCACCTATGCATCGTTGCGTTTTAAATTCTACAAAATAATTGTACAATTTAGTTAACTCAACTCATTACATTAAACTATAAAGTTTTTGAAGATTTCAGTACATAAAGCAATCTCACTTTTAGTTGCCTCTCCGTTGTTGCTAGGCAACACCTGCTGCATTTTCATTCACCAACAACATCAACTTTCTGACATTCGTCTATAAATTTGAGCGTCTGTCTCGTCTCATCATCAGTAGAGCTTAATAACAAAGTAAACAGACAAAGTAAAGTTGTGTTTAGTTATAACCTTTAGACATTACATAAAACAGTGGTGAGATATGTTTTATATTATTACTTACATATTACTATAATCAATGTCTTCAGCTGTTCCATTTCTTTAACAGTAGTACATCTATAACAACAAAATGTGTAACTGGCTGTGGGGGTGTGCGCGTGTGTGGCTGCTCACGCGTGTTTGTGTCATAGATTAGATTTGCAACAAGTGATTTATTAACTTACTTATTTGCTGTATAATAGTTGCAAGCCATCGTAACTAGCTGCTGTTGATCCGAATGTTATCTAGTTATTTGATAGGCTTCCTGCTATGGTAGAGTTGATAGTGAATAGTCGAAAAAACTTTGCTCTTATATCCAAACGAGATGAAACGCAAATAGACTCATCAATCGATCAAAACAATAATCAATCAGCTGTTTCCAGCACCACCATCATCTAACACCTAACACCTAATATCTAACCCCCCCCCCCCCCAACAACCTCAATAATTGTTTTGCCCACCCCTTTTATGCATGATCCAGTGGTTGTTTGATATGCATATTTCAAAGCTCTCACAAATCTAACATATAACAGAGAGATTGTTTTAAAAATAAACCAATTGTCAACAACTGTGACTTTTAAATAATTTATTGTGATAAGACTTTTCATAAAAATTCTGTTTCCTTCATCTTTCAAGTAGAACAGGAAATCACGGACTGCATTCTGCAACAAATATATATATGATATGTTTTTTAATTATTGGGGTTTTTATAGTTATTTGTTTTGATACGTTCATTCACGCATTTAAAAGCATTATATTGTATTTGAACATTGATTGTTTTAAACTTCAGTCAAATGTTTTGTATGTAAAGAATTGAGAGATGGAAAACTCCTAGAAAATTTTACATAAATTATATCACATAATTTTGCTGTCTGAATAAAATAAAGCTATATTAAACAAGTTGTATGTAGATAATAATACTGATAATATTCTATTCAATGATAAAGAAGCATAGTAAAAATCTCATTTCCTTGGTTAAATCTCTCACGACTAGGGCCATCAACTTTTTGACAACATGTAACCAAAGTTATCAAAATAAATTATCATCATAAGGGGCTAGTTGAGTATTTCTTTCTCACTATCTATCACTAGACAGACTTTTTGAAACCCATATTTCAGATTGTCCTACCTTTATATCATATATGTTTCTTTACATCTTGCAGAATTTGTTAACTTTATATCACCAACACCTCCGGTTGCTTGCTCTTTTTTTTAACATACTTGATGCAGCTTCCAGAATGTTCATGAGATAGCACCTACCAATGAAAACTTATAAATACTTTAGGAGTAACAAGTTTATGCTTGGAAATTTGCTGAGTTTTCTGCAGATCAGCTCACTTATATCATGTAGCAAGATATTATAAATTTTTCTTCTTTGAAACAGTGGTGTAATGAGGGGAATCTAGAATATTCGTAAATCTCAGCTTAGTTCTTTTCCAGATTATCCTACCCTTATATCATATATGTTAGCTTATAACCTATAGAATTTGTTAAATTCATATGCCACAAATTTCCCTGGTTGCAACTTCTAGAATGTTCGTGTGGTAACTTCTACCAATGAGAACTTATAAAATACTCTAGTATAAAATACTCTACTATATAAAATACTCTAAAAATACTCTTTATAAAATACTTTATAAAATACTCTTATAAAATACTCTAAAATACTCTTATAAAATACTCTATAAAATACTCTAAAATACTCTAACAAATTTTCACTTGAAAATGAAATAAACATATATCATCTCTGACAAGAAAAAAGATTTTTGTTCACAACAACCACCAAAAGATAATATTATCCATTTATTTAACAAAGAGATCGGGCACCTGCTTTGCAATAGTTTCGCGGCTTAGGTCTAACAATGAGTACTTATAAATAATCACTTTGGTAAACCTTTAGCGAATTAGAAAATTGACTCGCGCAAAAAAGGGTCTTGTTTCAAAATGGTCAAAAACCTTTTGTCGTCTAGGATGAATAACCAATTTGTCTAATGATCATTCTCGAAATCGCTAATTGTTTTTCGACTTCACATAAAGCTTAGTTACCCGTAAACATTTTGCCATGGTTTCCATCGATGTATAAACCTTAGTTACTGGTAAACAATATGGTGGATACCTAAGGAACTGTCTATCTATTACAACAGTACCACGTTTTTGCTTTAAAAGATGTTTTTAACTCCAAGTATTAATGACTCTTATCTAAGAATTAAGCTAGTTTTTATTAGTCAAGCCGAAACATTATGCTTGCTAATAACCTTTGTTCGTTCAAACAAATTAGATACTGACAATAGTTTGTAACGCATGTTCTTACAATCAACACAAGACACGCTTTAGGTTTATGTTTCTTCTCACGAGTTTTTAAAACTCTTTACAACTAATAAAGATTTAGCTTAATTTCTATAAATTAAGTTACGTGTTTAGTTATTATTAATCTCATGCTCAATTTTTATACCAATCATTTAAAAAATAATTACCTCCAACACTTATAAAAAAAGAGTTGAAAATCCATTTGCCGAAAGTGGGAGAAAAGATGAAAAAGTACCGAAAGACATGAAGTAGCTGTGTGCCAGGAGTCGGGGATAAAAAATAAGTATCAAGACTGAGATCAAGTCCATGGCATGAACTTCAGAATAAATCGGTAAAATAAACTCATGTCAGAGCTATGGAATGCACCTCACAAAAGTTACACAACAGTTACTGTAGATCGGCTCCTGTTATACTGAAAAGTAACAGAGAAGAGCCTGTGCCAGAACCAAAACGGATAGAAAAGTAATAACAAACCATGTGTTGACAGGGGGGAAGATTGAGTCACAACTGTAACATAAACTTAAAAAGAACTCCACATTATTTCGTGCAGATCTGCTTCTATTATACTACTTACATTGCATTACATTGTATTGTAGATAGAAGCAGTGAGAGAAGAAAGTAACAAGTTAAAAGAACAGATATATAAATATCAGAAGAGACTCACACAACAAGTAGAGTTATGCAACACACAGTTGATAAATAAGAAAAAGAAGATAGAGGAGACACGTACTAAAGTACACAGATGGTTGAGAGAAAGTCATGTAGCTGAGAAGGTACAACAGAAACAACAGATGGCTGATGAGTTGAGAGAGAGCACAGACATAGAGCTTGACTGTGATCTTACAAGAACTCCTTACCTCGTACGCACAGGTATAATGTTTATGGAATTACCTCTATCTCGTTTGGATAGCTTATATATCACTTGTCAGAAAGATAAATTGCAGGCTTGCCAAAAATAATAGAAATATTTTTTTTTCATTAATCCTCGGCCATTCCATTTACCTAACCCTCCTACTGTGCATGTTATCTAGTTCATATCTTTTGCTGTGTGCTATCTACCCTCATATATCCTATTGTGTGTTCTCTATACCCACATACCCTACTGTGTGCTATTTATACCCATATTTCCTACTATATGTTACCTATACGCATATCTTCTGCTGTGTATGTATATCACATAATCTCATATCTCGTACTGCCTGGGTTATCTATTGTTCTCAATGTCATCTACGATCATTTTCAGACAAGAACTTGTCACTAAATGCCAAGCTAGTAGACATAGCAATATCTATAACATTCACATCTGAACAACTCACCAGGTCTTGGTGTTACTCAGCCAGCTATAGAGAAGATGGAGACTTGTTACTTGGATGTAAAGATGGAGTGAGATTTCTGAGACAAGATATGCAGATGTCAAAGTATGGCATGAATGTTTGCTATGTCGCATCTGTCATGCAGTACCAAAGGACTTGGTACTTGCTTTATACGGTTGGTACAACGAGGACTGTGACGATGTGCTTGCCTAGTGTACAACAGCGAGAGGAGTTGTTTTCTTTCGATTATTCTGTTTCAATTGCTGCATTTATGGCAGTCAATGACCTCTATGTGGTCGCCGTCAACCCAGAGAAACGCACATTACTTTGTTATGAATTTCTCACCAAACAAACTACTACCCTGCATCCTAGCAATAGCCCAACCAGTGTGCATTTTTCATCAGATGGTGACCTTTACGTGCCCTGCCTTGGCAGTTCCAGTCTAAGCAGGTACAGGATAGAGAACAGAGAGCTGATTGAAGTCTGGACTTGTGAGGAACTGAAAAACATCTACAGTGTTTGTACAGACAGAGATGGGCTCATATATGGCTGCACCATTGGTGGAAGTAAAACCCTCTACATTATCTCCCCTGATGGTATGTACTCAAGCTATTATGTATCATGTGATATCGTACTACGTCAGTCAAGTAGTGCTTTAAGTGTCACTCATTGAGTTATCACTGCACCATGTTTATTTGCCATGTATGTTTGTTCTATTACACACTGCATATCTCAGAGAAAGTTCATGTAATGATTTATTTGCAGGTGTGAAACTAAGAGAAATCCAAGATGACAAACTACCAGATACAGCAGGCCAAATCAGTGTCACTAGCCGAGAGGAACCAGCTTTACGCAGTTTGTGTGATAACTTATCTGAGAGTGATGAGGAGTTGTCTGCACAAGGCAGCGATGGCAGGCTGTCTGCACAAGGCAGCGATGGCAGGCTGTCTGCACAAGGCAGCGATGACGGGTTGTCTGCACGCAGTATGACTGAGCAGCTCGCGGTACCAAGTTGGGATGGGAAATCTGTCTGTTTGTTCCAGATCAATCGTTAGACACATCTTTCACAGTTCCTGGCAATTGGTGAAGCCTGCTTCTGACTCATGATGAAAAACAAACAATTAATAAAGGCGCTTATCAGTTTACCATTTGAGTTATAAATAGAGTTGTCTTCACTATAAAAAGATGACTCTCGTTTTGAGACTACTTCTGCAGCACATAAAATAAAAGGCTGCATTATTGTGAACTGTTATGACTTTCACTCTTTATATGTTATATTGCATACTTCTAATCAATTGCTACCACTATATAACAATGTTAGACTGAGAGTGTACCTGGTAGAGAACCTCAGCTAAACCTGACTGTTCTACTATTGCATAACATATATCTTATATTGGTGTGGCTTATCGATCAAATACAACACATTTGTTGGACAGGGACGGTGCCTACTTTTGGTACTCCTCTAACAGGGGAGATTTGTATTCATGTGGTAGAATTATTTTGTCACTAATGGAATTGTTTGAACTCACTTTGCATGAGAGAAGACAGCTTGGCAGGAAGGGAGGGGGGCACAACTTGGTTTACAAAAACATAGATTCTGCACGGAAGTAAAGAGTGACATTTTAATATCCCCAATAAAAAGTTAGATAACACTTTATGAGTTAGTCAATTAGCCTTTGTTGGTACACAATCTACTCGGTCTATCTATTATGTTTTTAGCTTTTAGCAACAAATGAGGTTGTGACCCTTAACTTTAGGAGTTGTCCCATTGCTATCGATACAAAGGTGCATTGTGGAGTTGGCAAAGTGCAGTGGAAAACAGTGATGCAATGTGTAGCTTCTTTGCTACAGTCTTTGTAGCCTCTAACGGCTACTGCTTATGCTTTGACCAATTCAAGAACAGATTTCCATTTTTTCCCAGTCATTCATTTCAGTCAGCACAACCATAAGTGATGGCAGCTGATACTAAATACCCTAAAGGGCTCAAACCAAAGTTATCCTAACAATAAAGTAGGTGCATGTCATATTGTAGTGTTTTTCTGCTTACACCACCGACACAATGGCATCCATGTACTACGACTTTAACAACTGGTGAAAGGACCACGTCCAGACGAACGATACAAGTGTTTCTAATAATAATAGTGTATTTGATGCGTTATATTTAGCAATATAATAGTACTCCAACTCAATCCAAAAAACTTCTGGGTTACTGATCTACAACAATTCCTTTTATAGGAAGAGATCAGGAAGGCACGCTCCCTTATTAGGGTGAGCCAATCTTACATAACAATACAGTACATTAGCCAATCATTCCAAACAACACAAGTAAGTAAACAATATTAATCAATCAGGTTAGTGTACACATGGCACATCATTCAGTAGGTCCATCGTTCCTCCTTCTTTAGCCTTTGTTCCGCTCTAGTACTCTATATCCGTAGGGTATTTCAGAAGGCTCCTATATTTGCCAATAGCTCAGGTTTCTCTTGGGGGCCATTTATCCCTGTATTACTCAGTCTTGGCAGCCATTTATTCCAGGCAGATACGGGGTAGAGCCGGTATAGCTCTCATATATCTATATACTTAGCATACAGGGTGGATACAGGGCCTGGGTAGTGGACTTCTATGTTACAGCAATTTCGGGACATTTTTAATCAAGGGAAAGGGTCCTGGCAGCACTTTTTAGGGTTAACAAAGGATACGAGATTAGGGGAACTGAGGGGGGGGGGGGAGGTTTGAGGTTACTACATTCACACAAATCCCCCACATTATTCACTGCAAGCTTCATTCCTTGTTCTCATTAACCTTAGCTCATCATTTCGCTAAAACAAAACATGTTATTTGTTGAAGTGTTGAAACCAAACCGAGTCTTATTACAAGCATTTTGTTCTTACTGAAATTGAACTGTAAAGTTTACAATCTAATATTTAGTAGGAAGTACGTAGAAATATTTTATTGTCTGTAAATGTTTCACCTAAGACTACACATATTAGACGGATTCTAGCGGGTCAACTTGTCTGGTAGTTTGACTTAATGATTGGTAGAAAGTTTAAAAAAGGCCTCCCAGACGGTGGCTGCGCTTTTAGTTTTAATTGGAACCAAGGCAAAACTAATATCGATGGTCCCAATATCAGACTTTGAAAAGCGAGGTGCGGACTTCGAGATCCCAATATCAGACTTTGAAGAGCAAGGTATAGACCTCATACTTGTAGAACTACTCTGGTATATTTTAAGTGCAGTTGTGGCAGTAGCCTGATGGGTGAAGCTATGGTTGTGTGTTGTTGAAACTTTGTCGATGAACATTGCTTTATGTGCAATCAAATGGTAACTAAACCAACACTGACGTTCTGTACTGCTCATGTGTGTAGTGTAACAACTCCAACTGCATTACTTTCTAATACTATATTGAAGCAACAACTTCTAAATGCTAACGTGGCTGATTGAAACAAAAGCACAAGAAGTGAAAACTGCAGATTAATCAGAACCCAGTCATCCCAGTGTATTGGTCCAGTTCTTTGGTGAATAGGGTTGAACTATTTGAACTGCATGGTAAGATAGCAGTAAGAAAGCCATTATACTAATAACTTATCAGTTTAAAGTGGTATCAGGAATGAGAATATTGCTGGTCATGACGTCAACATTCCCCTAGACACCTACCTCTTATGAACAGCACTATTAAGAAAAGTGAGGACACACGGTGCACAGTGAGAGGAAGTGTGGGACAAAATGTTGTCAAACACCTGACAACTATTTTCACACCCATCATTTAATATAAGCTGTTTTATTGTATCAATTACCTTGAGCGGTTCTAGGAATATGTAAAACATGACTATCTTTGTGTCTGCGGTGTTGTGTGAGTTTTTAACTTTTTATGCGCACTAAAACACTATTTTTATATTTAGTTTTGATATCATGTATTCTTAGCTCTTCAGCACATCTCTATATTTTTACACTTTTATGCGTAATTTCCTTTGAACTCGGCTCAGTGCCTGTACTTTATTGCAGTTTTAAGATAGGATTTCTATGTTTTCACTGCTAATGCATAAGCTGTATCTTATGTCAAAGGTCATGAGAAATGTAAACTTGCAAATGAACCTAAGGTTAGACGAGGCTTTTTACAAGCTATCAGCGTGAGTTGTCCTGTTTATTTTGTATCCTAAAGGTTAGGTATAAGCTTTCTTTTAGGAGTGTGCTGTTAAATTTGATTTAACTAAACAAAAGATTGTCTACTCTTGTAAGGCTTTGTTAGCACTGGTTCTTTAGTTCCTTCAACTACCTCTCTAAAGAAGAATGTCACTGATGGCGAACATCTAACTTTCACGCTTATTACATATATGATCCCAGTTTTGTTTTAAAAACCAAGCATTTGGAAAGTTTTATTTTTATTCAGTTTTACCAAAATAGGCTCCAAAATCTCCTACAAATAAGTGATGAAGTTAATGAGTATGGTTACTCTTTTTCTTGATAACGATTCACAAGTTTTTAAACTTAGCTCGGACACCTATTTTTACACTCAGCTTGTTGATTAAGTGTTATGTAATTAGCCTGCAATCACAGCAAACTAGATGATGATGTATTCAACAGACATAGCACTACGACTATTAGTATTACGGGTTGTGCTGCCACTGTTGTTACTTCCAACTATTGCTAAAGTAGTCACTGCTACGGTTACTACCACAATCTACTATGTAGTGGATTACTGGGGGCCATCATAAATCCACTGAAAAACACTGTCACAGTTCGTACCCTTCGTTCGCTGGCATAGTTGATGAACATAATTGAACAAATAAGCATTCACGTTATTAATACTGACTTATGATAATTCATGCAATTGATTAAATAGACTTGGGGTCCAGAAGTACGGGGTCTAGTCACAGATAGAATAACCAATCCTGAGAGCTTAAATCTGCTACAGCTTCCTGTGGTAAAGCCTTGATCTATCGGAGCCTCGGATCTAGGTTTTGTCTAGCTTTGAGGGTAAATACTTCACAGAAATTGACTCTTGAATCTTCCAAGGCTATTTTGGTTTCACAGACTATGTCAACCTTATTGATGCCGGCTTGGGATGACTTCCCAGGGTCAAGAGACTCTGTATGTAATGTGCCGGGGTATCCGGTACATATAAAATGCTATTCTGGCCATTCAATGGCTAAATATTTGATGCCAGTGTTCACAGGAGATGTGTGAGCAGAAATGAAGGCTAGTAAAACCCCCTACATTACTAATAATAATTAAACATGCTAGAATTAAATTCCCAATTTCATTTTTGTTAATATGTAAAACAACGCCCCACCAACATCTCATACAAATCCTCCACTGAGCTAACAAAAAAGACAGCCTAGCAACCCATTTTACTGGAGTTTGGGGTCAGATCATAACATGCTGACATCAATGAAATGGATCGCATTAAATAGAATAACTATTTAGCGTCAGCCTGTCATTTTGATATAAACAGTGAATTCCGATGTGACAGCGGCTACATCTGGATTAATACGAGCCAAGGATAGACCAAAAACTTTAACTAAACACATTTGATGCTGCCATTATAAATAAATGATGACATAACACGGTGCAAAGGTTATAATAAGATCATTGACTCTGTAACATTACACAGTTCATATCGTAATATTGTTCCAGTATAAGTAGAAAAGACAGCTAAATACTCGCTATTACTTACTACTACCAGTGGAGCTGTTGTAGACATACAACAGTGACAGCTGATCAATCAGATTACGACAAGGTGCTTACTCTACCATTGCTAAGTACTACTCTAATTACTTATTCTAGTGCAGACAGTTTTAAAATAGTAGGTTTTATTTTTTTTTGTAGCAACAACGTTAAAGTATACATACGGCTATGACCGCATTTATTCATTCCGCCATCATTCATTCTCTCACTTCATATTCCCCAATTCTATTGAATATTGCTAAGAAAAGATTTCTCGTCTTATTTATCACGCAGCGATCTATTGCAACTGTGCGCTCAAGCCTACCGAATCACATGCAACTACGACTAGTGTATATAGCTAATTGTGGGGTCACTTGATAATCAAATTATTAAAACCTCAGAGCAAGAAGCGTATGCAAAATTATTTAAACTATTATTGCATTATTATGTTCATATCTTAGATAACTTTTGCGTATTTTGCAGTAAAAATAAACAGCAGTTCACCCAAACAGCTTACTTTCTTGAGTTGAGCTTGATTGATATTTATCCAAAGCTTTATAAGTGTTTGTGAGTTGTGCCAGTGGCTGAAACTGGTGTCTTTGCAAACAGGTTGAAAAGACATGGCAGACAGTGCATTGACAGCTGAGTACAGGTGCGGTTACTGTTATCTAGAGTTTAACTCTATGATAGATCCTAGAGAACTACCATGTCATCATGTATTCTGTATAACATGTCTACAAGGAGATTATACAGATAATAATATCTGTTGTAGAATATGTCAGTAAGTGAAATATTATACATTATATAACAACTTATATACTATATATGAGCTGATATACTCTATGTATTAGTCTGTATATACAAGTTATATAATAGAGTTGTATAGTTATGTTATATATTATAGGAGAGTCTACAATATGGATACATTAGATCATTTACCAACTGTTAGTTTGGATACAGAAGTAGTAGATGATACTAACTCATCACTGACTTGTGATTGTCATAACTGTGATGGACAGGTTGCTGTCTGCTATTGTGTGAATTGCTCTCGAAGGATGTGTGACACTCATCAACAGGTATGGTTATGCAGTTGTTTTCAGTAACACTTCAATAACACATGAATGAAGTACGTAGCTGATTTCTGCTGAATGTTGAGTATATTCCTAGGTATCCTTATTCACCTGGCATCTATGAAGTTACTGTTCTTTCAAGTATTGTTATGAGTGTGAGCTTTACTGACAGCTATATATTTCCACAGCACCACTATTCAGTTCATGGCACCGAACACCAAGTGATATCTATCTCTACTTATGAACTGTCCCCTGGCACCTACAAGAAGGTTGTATGTACAAAACATGGTGGAGAGCTGGAGGAAATCTGTAGAAAGTGTAAGCACCCTGCATGCCTCAGATGTGACAGACGTGAGAAAACTTGCCCAGGTAATATTTCTTACTGTACTCTAAATGAAAATTGGAACAAACCTAGACTGGTGTGAATGCACACAGAGCTGGGATGATCATAGACATCTGATATAATGAAAATTTTTATCACATGATTGATAACATTGAATCCAGGTGTGTCTACAATCGTTCATGTAATCGCTCCAATATTTATTTGCTGCTTCTCTGATTAATTAAAACAGTCTTGTACCTGCTTGTAGAATTTGTTTTAAATACGCAGTGCTGTGGACTGGCCATACAACTCAACTGTCATTTGCTCAAATGTTTTTGCTGACATTAGAAAATAACATTTGTTATAAAAAAGACTTTTAACCAGATTGTTTATTTTTGTGAATTTCAATCATAAAACTCTAATGTTCTGAATACACTTTTGGTGTAACTTTTACAAAGACAACCTCAGTTTATGGATGTGGTTAGCTGCCCTGATGTTACCTTTCCCTTCTCTTCTAGGCAATAGAGAACACACATTCGGCTCTGTGACTAAACTGAAGGAGGAGATAACTGCACACTTCAACCAACTGATACAGTCAGCTAGTGACAAATTAACAGAGATTTGTAGACTAGACGAACATATATGGAAGGTTCTAGATGACGAAGAGATTGAGTGTAAGAAGAGGATAGAAATGGTTGAGAGAATTCGTGATGAGCAGGTAATATCTATAGTTATATTGTATTATCTTTGACTCAGTTCTAGAATGTTCACTGAAGGTTCACTAGTAATACTACTGCATACATTAATGGTATAACAAGAGCGGATCTACATTAACTGTTGTGTAACTTTTGTGAGGTGCACTCCATAGCATGACATGAGTTTATCTTATCTATTTATTCCAAAGTTCATGCCTTGGACTTGATTCCCAGTCTTGACAACTGTTAACGCGTGGATGGATCTTGATACTTTTCTTGAGATTCACAAAACTTCATCGGAGTAAGGATACAATTTTGACAAAGAAAACTAAAAATTTCAATTACCAAAATACAAATAGATAATGCTATTTAGCAAGTGGTATAGTTTATGGATTTTTTGTGGAGCTCCATATCTTTTGATGATTTAACAGTTTACATTTCTCTTTTTTACACGAGTTTTGTTGATAAGAACGTTTAGCAGATTTTCCTGCAACTGCTGTAGTAATTGAGCAAGCATCCTTTGAATCTCTCTTGTGGTTTAACTCTTTAGCGTTAGACAAGTTTCCTGTCGAAAACTTTTCAGCTGTTTCGTTTAACTTTTGTTGATGATATGAACACTGCTTGCAAAAAATTGTAACCCCGCTTCAGTTCTTTCATCGGACTGGTTTTTCAGGACTGTCAAATCTTGTTCAGACAGAGGATTAAAGTTGCTTTCTATTGCCTAGTGATCATCTTTTGACATTGTTACGAGTCGTTCTAAAAATCACAAGACAAATATTTTTGTTAATGACTAATAATAAACATCATAAATTTTTAGTACGTGTCTTGACTAAACCTTTAGCAGTAAGTAAGGTCAGGTCAGTTGGTGCAACTTTTACCAATTCAAGAGTCACTGTTTTTAAACAGAAAACATTCACTCCAGCAACAGTGACCGAAGGAACAACATCTGCTACAACTACTAAAGCTCTCAGCAATAAGGTACGAATTAATAAATACTCAACTAGTTACGCTGTGGTAAAGGTGTACTCCTAGAGCCTTTTCGGATTGCTCTTAAGACTGCAAAGTCTTTGGCATCAATAAATGCTTTTTTAACAGAGAGCAAAGAAGATTTTACTTAATTATTTGTCAAGTCCATTTATATAGATCGAGTCGGAACGCGGATGACTCGATTACAAATGAAAATTTTCTACTACTAGCGTTACGCTTTAAAATAAATGTGTTTCCTATTTGTTTTGTAGACACAATGATTCTGGATCCCAGTCGATGATCAATAAAGAGGATATGGGAAAGTTTGATGGTCTCCAATGGACTGTTCCACATACATTAGTCGACATTGCAGTGCAGGATCAAGATCAACTGAAACTTCACATCTTCAACATTGATGATGCATTGATCTGCAAGGTCTCTGCAACTACTGCTGCTGCGAGTCCTCCTTAGAATAGCTGTCCACGGAGTTCGACCACCTTTTCCTTATAGTACTTGATCTCTTCCTGGATCAGCTCTGCTTCTGTACTGGCCTCTGAGATACCAGTCTCCGGCTATTGCTGGGTCAACACCTGGCGCCTCATTTTGGCTAGTTCAGTCTCTAACTGGATGACTTCCTTGTCCACCTGCTCGGCCAGATACTCTCGACGTTGTAGGAACCTCTGAGAGGGTTTACTAAATCTCTGTACTGGTGGAGGGCTGGTTGTCCAGACTGATGGAGGGTGAGGGCTGGATATTTTAGTGGTTGCAGGGCTGGACCTCAAAACAGGAGAGGTTTCAAGCCGCTTAGGTATCTTAGACGGCCTCTGTTCTCCTAGCCGGCTCACCACTCTGTCCCTTTTGGTTCTTTCTTTGTTGGTGGGCTCAGCAGTCTGGACATGCTGGCTGCCACTCCTACTCTTCTCAGCGCACTTGTTGGCAAGACATGGCTTGTCTGTCCAACGGGAAGGCTCTTATTATTTGTCTACTCCAACCTGGATGGATTGGCACGACTGGAAATGGGGGAATTCTCCCAACAGGTGAACTTGTAGAAACCTTTGTAGCTCTTCCTGTCAACTGCATAAATGTACCCAGTTTTCCTGTGATGCTCCAGGTCAGAGGCTCTGTCTAGCTTATCATGGTTAGAATACACCATGTCTCTGGACTCCGACGCATATTGAAACTGGCAATAGTATCGTACAAAATGCTGCTGCACACATTTTACACAATTTCGCAGGATAGTTGTTTGTGCACTTTTCTTCACCTATGTTAAGGTATACTGGCTGGCCATAACGCAGGGGTGGTCCCATATTCCTTCTAGGCCGCTCATTGGCTCTGCTACTGGGGGCATCACAGTCCACTGCAGGGGTTTAGCCAACAGGAGCGTAGCCAACAGGGGGTTAGGGGTAATTTCTACACTTTCTGGCCTAGCGGTCAGAGTTTTTGGTTGATTTCTACGTCGTTCGCAGGGAAGGTCCAGTGGTGGGTCTGCTACAAGTAGTGATATTCTGGCGGTTGGAGGTTTAGCGGCCAGAGGTATGGGGGCCTCTTAAGGTAGTGGAACAGGGGGTCACTCGGGTTCTTCAACAGAAAGTTGTCTTCTCTGCCTGTTGGTAGCTCCCCTCATGTTGGGCCTCCTGCAGGGTTCTATTTCAGCTGGTCACTTTTGTAAAGTTTGAGTCGGCTCCCATTCTGCAAGGACAGTTGCCCTTGTTGATAGATGAGATAAGTGTGGTTCGAATATGCCTCCTCGACAACATACGGGTCAACGAAGTTGGGCTGCAGTTTAGGGTTTCATCCGTTCTCCTTCTCCTATTCTCCAGTCATACTTGCTCTCCTACAACAAACAGAAATGGTTCCTGTCCTTTTTCATCTCGGATCTGGTTCTGTTCTCTCCTCAGGGTATCATGCACCTGTTCCAAGCACTCCTTGAGCGCTTGTGCATACTCGTGAACTGGCATGTGATCTGTTAAGAATGGCTGGTATGCTATCCGATTCAAGAGCCTCAGCTCTCTACCCAGCATCAGGTAGTTTGGAGTCTCGTCAATCACTGAGTGTGAGGTCGCTTGAAAGCTCTCTTGAGTGGTGGCAACACCAAGTCCCAATCTTCTGGCTGCCTCTTCAGCAACAAAGACCACAATGAGTCTCTCAACACCCATTTGTTACGCTCAACAACACCATTTGCCTGTGGATGGTATGGGGTAGTTCATGTCTTCTCTATGTTCCATAGAGTACACAGCTCCTTCATCAGACTTGACTCGAAGTGCGCACCTTAATCTGTGTTGATCTGTTTGGGAGTAGTAATATATGAGCAGATCTCCCTACCAAGTGTTTTTTTGTGGATTAAATCTTGGAGTTGAGGCAATGGGTTACGACGTTGGATGAATTCGCCGAGTTTATATTGTATTTTATTTGAGGGGTATTTGAGTGGCATTTGAGTGGCATTTAAGTGGCATTTGAGTTTTGATTATTTTTTTACTTAATTTGAACTCATATGGCAGCTAGATTTTGAATGTATGGCATTTAAGTTTTGATAATTGTTTTACATAACTCGAACTTAATTTGATCTTATATGACATCTAAATTTTGAATGTATGGCATTTAAGTTTCGATAATTTTTTCGATAGCTATATATATATATATATTTATGTACATTGAATAGAAATTAAATATTGTATGATTGTATATATTAAAGTTTATGTTCTTGAAAAAGCCATAACATAACTTCAAACGAACTAATAGATGCATATAAACATTCATCTGTTTGAATATAACGTAAAATATCAGGCTTAAACTCAAGTATTAATTCTTCAGTCCATTGGGCTTTAACTAATCTTTGTGTGAGATCTTGATCCCATACCTTTCTCTTAATTTTTTTTAAAAAATGGTTAATATTCACGATTTTAGACATTTTCAAAACTGTCTCAAAATTGTTTTGAATTGTTAGTTTTAATAATGTTTCCTGATTGTCAGCATTCTGGTGTAATGAATGCGGTTGGTACTGTATGGGTAGCTCTCCGTATAAAGATGCTAAAGTTAGCAAATGCTGCGTTATACAGAATAACGCAGCTTGCAATGTTAATGGATATTTCCCATTTCTCTGCACAACTACATTTTCTTTGATATACTGGTGATAAATCTCTGGGAGGAAGTCTGTTATTGTATATGGCTTTGAACTCATAATGAACTAAAATAAAAAAAGTTATGTGTTAGTATAGGATGATTAAACAGTGTTGTAAAATAATTACATTTTAGCTTCGAATAAAATAGTTTTTCTATTAATTCTTACCTTATCACCAAGAAAATCAGCTGTAGTAGTTGATACTCCTGAGGTTATTGTAGTAGTTGATGCTCCGGAGGTTATTGCTGAAGAGAATGATTTTCTATGTAGAGAGAGTTGTTCTTATATACTATAAGACACACCTACTCATTTAACTTATAACCATTAAAAACACTCACGCGAAAACTCTATCAGAATAGTGTTATTCGCGTGAAATATTCCTGTTTCATTTGCGTGAAAATAAAAAATTTTATTCCCGCGAAAGCAACGGTTTCCATTCGCGTGAAAATAAAGTATTTATTCCCGCGGAAGCATTGGTTTGTATTCGCGTGAAAATAAAATGTTTATTCCTGCGAAAGCAATGGTTTCCATTCGCGTGAAAATAAATTATTTATTCCCGCGAAAGCATTGGTTCGTATTCGCGTGAAAATGAAAATGTTTATTCCCGCGAAAGCAATGGTTTCCATTCGCGTGAAAATAAATTAGTTATTCCCGCGAAAGCAACGGTTTCTATTCGCGTGAAAATAAATTATTTATTCCCGCGAAAACATTGGTTTGTATTCGTGTGAAAATAAAATGTTTATTCCCACGAAAGCAACGGTTTCCATTCGCGTGAAAATAAATTAGTTATTCCCGCGAAAGCAACAGTTTCTATTCGCGTGAAAATAAATTATTTATTCCCGCGAAAGCACCGGTTTGTATTCGCGTGAAAATAAAATGTTTATTCCCGCGAAAGCAACGGTTTCCATTCGCGTGAAATTAAATTATTTATTCCCGCGAAAACATTGGTTTCTATTTGGCTGAAAATAAAATGTTTATTCCCGCAAAAGCAACGGTTTCCATTCGCGTGAAAATAAATTGTTTATTCCCGCGAAAGCATTGGTTTGTATTCGCGTGAAAATCAAATGTTTATTCCCGCGAAAGCAACGTTTTCCATTCGCGTGAAAACAAAGTATTTATTCCTGCGAAAGCATTGGTTTTTATTCGCGTGAAAATAAAATTTTTATTCCCGCGAAAGCAACGGTTTCCATTCGCGTGAAAATAAATTGTTTATTCCCGCAAAAGCATTGGTTTTCGCGTGGACAAAATGCTGATTCATAGTTATATTATAAAGAAGGTTGGTATTCATAGGATTTAATCAGCGCAACTTTACCTATTTAAGAGCCACTGTTTTCACACAGAAAGCATCCAGTTCTACAACAGCTAGCGGAGAAGCAACATCTGCTAAGCCTTCTATTGCAACTACTAGGAGCTCACCTTCTTTATAAAGGTAAGAGTAAAAATATTTATTTTCTGTTAGCTAACACAACTAGCTGAAGGCTTATGATCTTTATGATCTTTTAAAATTAATTACGAAAAATTAAACAAAATGTTTTGTTTTTTTAGAATGAATACTCAAGACAAAGGAAGTCAACCGATGAATGAAGAAGCAGAACCCCAGCAAACCTTTTCCCCATCACCTTCTCCTATCTTTGACATGCCGGAAAGTCAATTGGTGGTTGATGAACCAGAATCCCAACAAGATTTTACTTCATTCACATCTCCTACTAACAAGATACCTTCAAAAAGAACATCAATGAGGAAACGATCTTTTATTGATTTGACAAAAGATGATAATGAAACTGGCTCAAAGTGCAAAAAACTAGTTTTGACGGATGTTGGAGACGAAACGCTTTTTCGTCACACCAGAATACCCTTTCAAGATGCTGGAAGTAATGAACTAACCACTTTCACCTACAAGAGCGCCGGGTTAATAAACTCTCTCTCTCCAGATAGTCAAGAAAAACTTGAAGAATCCATGGAAATCTGTGAACTACCAGTACCAACAGTTATGGAGGTGTTGTCCGTTGAATTTCGTGACGAATCAAAGTGCACCATCATTTACAACTACCGAAAGGATAAAAAGATAACTCGGGTGAAGAGTGATGTTTCAACCGAAATAGGTCTGCTTGTTAATAAAGCTAAGCAAACCCGTCCAATTGTTTTAATTTATATGGGAGAAGGAAAGACAGGAGATGCAATTTTTCGTACCGCTGAATCTCAAGGATGTAATCGAAAGATCAACGATCCATTCAACTTATTGTACGGCAAGAGTTTGAGACAAATACGGGCTTATTTCAGTGTTGCTCACCTACACGATTTTCCGACAGGAAGTGTTATAGCTTATGAGAATCCTGGAATGCTAAGAAAATGTGATACTCGTTGGAACAAGACTGCTAATATTATAGTGGCTAATTACAGATGTATGGTGAAAGGAGAGCTATTGATTGGAGATCTTAGCATCCCTGCTCAAATAGCTTCATCTGTGGTGGCGGAAAAAAGCGGTGTCATCGTATTCAAAGGACTAAAACAAAATACGAACAACATGATTTCCTACGACATCATTCTACTCTCAGCTCTTCAAGCTTTCATTCAAGCCTCAGAACTGTTTGATACTTCGCTGCAACACACCTGTCTCTCCTACTTTGATGAAAATGAAAAAGAGAATTGTCCAGAACAGCACATCGAAACCTTAATCGGTAACACAAAGGATGTGACTCGTCTTCTATGATGGTAAGTTTCATATCTATTTAAAGAAAGATCCGAAGTATTTTTGTAAAATTAATTCATATAACTATGTATGATAGAGTCATTAGTTACTATGTCTTTTAGATATAACTAAAGAGCGCTCCTGAGGAAGAAAATGAGAAGATCTTATTTACTTCTTGCTTGAAACATTACAAAATAATAGTTTTTATAGGTTCTGTAGTGTTTAGCACAAATAATGAGATAAGTTGTATTTTATTCATTTTATTTGTTATATCAAATAAAAATCAATTATAATAATTTATTTTAACAATTTACTTAGTAAATTAGTTCCTTGTATATGTACACCATCTATTCCTTCTACTGTATTATCTTCTATGAACTCGAAGTTAGGATAGGTCTGTATGATAAATCTCCGTATTGAGTGATCTCTCATCTCACTATCTCCTATGTCTCGTAAACTTCTAACAATTTCATCCATACTCCACCCTCTACTTCTCAGTAAACAAAAGTATACACAATAATCGCCACATACAGTTGACAAAAAATTTTGTAGTTGTGTTTCATTACTTCGTATTGTTTCAAATCCTCCATGAATACTTAGTATTTCATTTACATCTGGATAAAAGGAAACAGAACGCCCAAATGAGTCAAAAAAATCCACCTCTGAATCATTAGCGTACACAGCCAACCAATGCTCTCCAGGTTGGTGAGAATAATGGGTGTTGAATACGAAACATCCTCTTGGAAAATTGCAAATTTGCTTCCAAAACTGTTCTCTAGCTCCAACATGAATCCCTACGCTTTGACATAAAACGTCTGAAGATAAGATCGAACGAGTTTGCATGGTATTCATCTCTAACTTTCTGTTTAAAGCACTGCGTCTCCCACGATAGTTAATTGAAGAATGCTATCCATCTCCAGCACACCGTCTTTTACAAAGTATGCTACCAAGGATAATCCATCAGTCGTGTTAGTGCTAAAACGAATTTCCACACTTGTTGTGACATTTTTCATAGAGTGAAATCCTTCTTTAAGAAAATCACCAGTCAAATCAAATCCATAAAGTGTAGTACCATCAAGGTATTGTTCTTTCGTAATACCGAGACTATCACCTTCAAGCAAAGTTCCGGTAGCGTGTAGAAACTGATGATATTCTCTTCCAAAAACCCCTCTAGCATAATTTGGCTCAAATCTTCTTCCAATTGGACAATCACCAACTCTCAATACAATACTATCAACATTAGCGTGTGTCATTCTATATGGATTCAAGGCAAAACGTCCGTTCATTGCATTGTGATCAACTAAACCTAAATAGATCTGTTTAGGTTTTTGTTTGTTTTCTTCCAAAGTGATGTCAATCTGCGCAACCCCAGCACGAATTCCATATAGTTTTATTCGTTTTCGATCAACTGGATAAATGTAGTTGTGACCTTCCAACGCCAAACTGAGTTGGGAGTTTTGTATTGTAGGATTCACCTTAACTTTACAAAGATGAAGTTCAAATTTATCAATTCTAATCTTTGCTCCTCCATTAGGCGCCTCATCTGCAGCAAACAAAGCTAGTTTGCTGGAGGCACGCTCAAACTCCAGCTGCATGCTAGGACCTGGAATTATTAGTTTTTTCTGCTGAAATAATGCAAGATGAGGTTTTCCAGTTAATTCTATTGTCTTTCCACCTATGATTAGAGCTCTCCTCTTTTTCTTATCTGCGGTTTTATGATCAGCAGCGTCTTTGCTAGTTGAATCATCATACAGCCATCCTTCCATCTTACCTTGATATTTCTTTCTTTCTGCACTGTTTTCGAGTAGTTGTGAAAAGTAGGAGCGTAAACCGTAGTTGTTAGCGTATTCAACAGTGGTTCCTTCTATCGACATTTTCAACTCACTGAATAATGTATGCATTGAATCCCCCATCCACACAAGTGCATCATCATCATTACCTGCAATATCGGCTCCATCATCTTGAACAACTGTGGCTTCAACTTGCAGAAACGAGTTGTAGAGATCAGTGTAATGTTCAGTGCTCCCTGACAAGGTTAACTCAATACTACCATAAGGATCCAACCTATCAGGTCTGATGACAACATATTCTGATCTTTCTACCGATATGTTTGTTGGCTCCGTAGCAAATACATCCAACGTTGGATTTATGTTGTAGGAAGAACCTTCCAACTTATTACCTGTTGTTCCATTTAGGCTAGCCATCTTTTGCGAATGATGATTGCTTGAGGTGTTACTGCTTAATGAATATAGTTATCAAGCTCAGTTGTCTTTATAGCAGATTCTGCTACTATTAAAATATGCCACGTTTACCAACACCTCTTCTCTTCTTTCCACCATTTGTTTTTCTCCTTTTCATACTATCTAGACGGACTGCGTTGAGCACATCTCCCCCCAGATCATTCAACTCTGCCATCCCCCTCTTCTTTGCTGATGCTGCAAAGCTTTGTCCATCGATGACATCACGCGCTACATTTTCACCTACAGACAGTGCTCTTTTCCCCAAACTAATTGCTCCTCTTTTCAGCATTGGTGCTGCGGATTTAAGTATACTTGAAAAAATACTACCAAGTCCATTTCCTCTCATATTAGGCATCACCCGCCGTCCACTATACACTCCAATTCCATCTCCAGCTTGCATCTTGTAGTACTCATCAAAAAAATCTTTTGAGTCCTCAGGGGTGTATCGTACCAAACTCATTATAATACTTTCTCTCTAAAGTGAACCGTCAACACAACCTTTCCACCATCAAATGGTATTCGTTGGCCGTCGTCACTCGTTATAAGTACTTGAATCAGATCACTATTTAGTGATGAAGCGTCAACATAGTGAGGATTTTTAAATTCTTGATACACAACACTATTCTTCTTTCCTTGAACCGGAACTACTCTCAGTAAAGGTACATTCGTATCTCCTACCATTCTATTATCAACAATGTTGGAATAAACATACAGAGATGTTAAACCGGAATTTATATCAGGGGGTGAGATATTATTGTATCTACCATGAGGGTACATAGTTTTTGGTTCAAATCCAAAAATATATGCTATATCTTTGGAAAAGCTTATGGCAGTATCAGGATCGCTGTTAGTTAGTAAAGTGGTGTTGGTGATCTTGTTGTAGGAGATGGCAAATTTTTTGTCTAAATCCATTTCACTCATTCTCTTTCGTATAGTCTCCTCCAACTCCTCCATACTATCATATCTTCCATTACCGATTAAGATGAAGGACTTTTCGCTTTTACCAGAGACATTAGTCTTTTCTAGATATATTTTCCCTTCGGTAACATTCTTCCAATTATTAGAATAAGACATATCTAGCAGACCTACTTCCCATTTTCCGCCATCGATAACCAAATATTTATACAGTCTCACTGTAAATTCGGAATTGTTATTATCAGGAAACTCTTCACCGCTAGAGTTTGAGGGTAAAGTTATCAGCATCGACATTTTCTCAACATATGATGATTATATCAAGCGTTCTTTCCTTATAAACTATTCATCTACCCACTCGTTGAACTTTTCTCCGTATCCTAACCACTTAACCAGAATCCGTCTTTTACCTCTTCTCATTCTTCTTCCCAATATCTTTTCAATTCTGAAAATCGTGGGTTTTTTTACTTTTTGCAACTCTTTTTCGTAAAAGGTGCCATCAATCATCTCCTCAGCCAAATCTTTCACCCTATATACAACAGGTTTTTCATCAATAAGTACATCAGTGATTATAAAAATCTCAATCGTCCAATTCGGAGTGTATCCTCTTTCAAACGCTCCTCTTGCCTTACTTATTCTCACATAGTCCCCAATCTTTAGTTTTGCTTCTTGAGCTAAACTATGTTCACCTCCTTCATACACGATTCCATACAAGTTCCTGATTTTGAAAATTCACATCATTTGGTCTCATACCTATAGCACCATGAATTGTGTTGTTGTATGCATCAACCATTTCTGGTAAAACATCAATGTATCTGTCATCATCTTTATATGTCAAATATCTATATATCTTCTCTTTTAAAGTTCTGTTAAAACGTTCCACCATCGATGCCTTTATCGTCTCATTTTCGGTTGTAAAGCGCTTGATTTTTTTTTTCTGCCAGGAGAGTCTTTACATTGACATTGTCAAACTCTTTACCTTTATCGGATTGTAAAGCTTTATAGTTTTCCCCTTCTAGTATTCTTCTCAATCCTCTTGCCACTACCTGCCCTGATTTGTTGATGAGCGGCACAGCCCAACCTTTTCTAGATAGAGAATCAACAGCAGTCAGTAAAAATGCTCTATTATTATTTTCTTCTTTTCGAGATCGAACATCCATCAAATCTACCTGTAACTGTTCCCCTATTCCAGCTACAATTGTAGGACGGCGTTTAAACTTAGTTACAGCTCTTTTATGTAACGTGTAGGCATCCTCACCACTCAACCATTCACGGATTCTTTTTTCCCCCTCTCGCTTTCTACGAGCTTTCAGTAAAGCTCTAGCTCCTCGTAGAGATGTATGTAATGCAGGATTGTAATACAACTCTTTTAGCGTGTCGATGTCCATGAATTAGTACCTGGAATGACCAACTTTTTCTTCTGACTCTTACGTGTTTGATGCGGGGATTTTCTGACAGTTGTGATTCCTTCATCAGTTAGCAAGCTTTTAAATCTACTGTAATTGGTATTTCCCGATTGTATTTTACCTCCTTCAGTTAGAATGTCTCGTAGTAAAGTTTTGGAAGTCTTAGGATTCAACCAATGTTCTCCAATTTTCAGTCTGTTCTTGTCCGAGTCGAATTTACCAATTTTACTCAGATTATTCAACATTCTGACAGCAATCGTTTGATCACTCTTTTTTGTTGTTAATTCAGTTGCTTTTTTTTCAAACTCTCTTAAATTTTCGCTTTCACTATCATGCTCATCTTCTCCATCAGTAAGAAATGTATTTCCAAGTAGGGTTGAGTCTTCAGTATCAAACAACCTCCCTTTTATTAATTCCATCCCGATGACATCATCATCATCATCCATTTTCACTGATTCTAACTCAATGTCTTTATGAACATTTGGTGAAAGGGCATTAGGTTTATCATCAATAACTGTGCTATTGGCTAAAGGAGAAATAGACTCTATCTTCTTTTTCTTAATGGGACTCCAACTATCCTTTTGTGTCTGATTTTGGTTATTTTTAATCTTTTTGACATCAGACAAATACCTACGTAGGTTTTCAACATTTTCATCTAACTTTTCGTGTGAGGATAAGTCAGAATCATAAGCCGTTTCCAGTAGATCATTTCGCTTTCTCTTCATATTTTTCACTGTTATAGCTTCCATAGGATTATAATACAATGGAGGTCTGGTCATCTCTTCCTTTACCACTGTTTTATTCTCCTTTTTTTCCGTTAATCTATAGTATTCATTTTCAGTGAGTATAAAAATACGTCTGGAGAATGTTAAAGGCTGACGATTCATCTTTTTATTGATGACAAAACAGATACAATAGGGTTTATAATAGCATCCAAAAGATTTCCTCTACCAGTCTGAATCAAAATTTTACGCTTATCATCAACTGTCCCTCTACCACTAAGTTCATGTAGTTCCTTCTTGTAACGCTGCAACTCAATAAACTGCTCAGAATCAAGAGGAACATTACCTAATATAATATTTTTAACACTTTCTATCAATGATTGAAACAAATCTGAGTTAGCCTTTTCGACTATAGCGATTTTTCCTTTCTTACTCAGTTCATCCAGAGCTAAAATTGCCATTTTATTTCGCATCATTCGTGTTGAGACTTTCATCTTTATCTTCTCCCTCCTCCTAGCACACTTTTAAATAACCCAGGAACTATATTGCTGATGATAGGTCCTAGTAGAGCGCCTAAAAATCCTCCTTTTTGCAATACAGCTTTCTTATCATCTAACGTTGATCTTCTTACTAAAGCGCTAATATCCTTCGCATTCCGCTGCAACTGATTGTACTGAGATGTTGTCAATGGTATCGTTCCATTTATAATAGCTTTAGCGCATTCCATTAGAGTCATAATAAACTCCTTTTTGGCTTTGGCTATAACAGACTTTTGAATAGCAAAGGTTGCATTGTTGAGCGATAACAACACAGCAGCATTTCTTGTTAATTTTTTCTCCAAATCTTTAGTCATTATAACTCTTTCGTGTTGCGTCGTTGAATAACAAAATATGATTGAGGTGAAATGAATAGTAATTGTATTTATATCCTTTTACTTGGGTATATATAATATCATAGGGAGATCTGATGTAAAATTTCCCAATAGTCTATGTTGATCATTCGTTTGTTGAGTCGTATCTATTCGTAAATAAGAGTATGGTTTTTTTGTTGCATCTTCAAAAGCCTCTTGTACATATTTTACTTTTGATGGGAAACATTGTCGAGCCAAATAGGAAATAGAAGAAGCATCTCTAGGATTTTTAAAAAGAAAAAAATAATGACTATTCAAGGAAATTGTACGATTTCCTTTTAAAAACAGATTCTGAACAATAAAAAACACACTTATGTTCAAATGATGACTATGTTTTGTATACAAAGCATTGGCATCGGCTTTACCAGAAACTTCATCCATGAGATCATCAATTATCAGCCATCGATTTTTACCATCTCTGGGAAAACTCACTGTTATATCTATCATCCCTTCATGAAAAATCACTCCTGGTACATCATCAAAGGCTTTTTGGTAGGCTCCATAACAGTAGTGAATTTCTGTTGGTGGGGGTTGTGCTATAGTCTGACTAGCTTCAATCATTCGAAAAATCGCTTGCGTCTTTCCCGATCCAGTTGATCCTGCAATCATTGCTGTAAAAGGAGATCGCATCCATGGGTCATAATCTTCAGGTTTCCCATTCATCATAAAAAGATGTTCATCAACCAACAGTAGTTTCATTTATGATTCCAACAGGAGAGTTTCTCGCTTTTTGTATTTTTTCCATAACTTCTTCATACATACTAAACTCAGTAACACCTCCAACAGTGGAAAATCTTACGACAAATACCAAAATCATCATAATTATCAACGCTTTACGCTTCATACTTGGTAAAACATCTATCATATCACGTGTAGTACCATCAACAGTATCAACTTTATTCATCGGTCTCATCTCAACATCATCCTCTGTCGACATCTTAACTTCCAATAACGATACAATCATATCACGTTCCATTTTTATACAATGTAAAAAATATCAAAAAAAATCAAATGCCATACATTCAAAATCTATATGCCATATAAGTTCAAACTAAGAAAAAAAAAACCAAAACTCAAATGCCACTTAAACGCCACTCAAATGCCACTCAAATACCCCTCAAATAAAATACAATATAAACTCGGCGAATTCATCCAACGTCGTAACCCATTGCCTCAACTCCAAGATTTAATCCACAAAAAAACACTTGGTAGGGAGATCTGCTCATATATTACTACTTTTGGGTATGCCTAGGTAGCTGAATGCCCGCCCGTTCATCCAAAGCAACGGCCATCACTGGAGCTGTGGCGTCTGGGATTGCCAGGGTGTCCTGCCACCTGATAAAGTGATCTGTTTAGACCAAGATCCACACATTGCCTCTATCTGTCTCTGGCAATGGCCCAACCAGGTCTATCGCCAATCTCTGGCAAGGTCTGCCTGCATACATCCTCTGTTGACCCGGGCTTGGCCTAGTACCTCTAAGAGATTCACCTCACAAAAGTTACACAACAGTTACTGTGGATCTGCTCCTGTTATACTATGTGCTAGGACCAAAACAGATAAAAAAGAGTAATAACAAACCATGTGTTGACAGGGGGAGATTGTGTCACAACTGTTACATAAACCTCACAAACACTGAACATTGTTTCATGTAGATCTGCTTCTATTATACTACATACATTGTATTACATTGTATTGTAGATAGAAGCAGTGATAGAAGAAAGTAACAAGTTAAAAGAACAGATATATAAATATCAGAAGAGACTCACACAACAAGTAGAGTTATACAACACACAGTTGATAGATAAGAAAGAGAAGATAGAGGAGACACGTACTAAAGTACACAGATGGTTGAGAGAAAGTCATGTAGCTGAGCAGTTACAACAGAAACAACAGATGGCTGATGAGTTGAGAAAGAGCACAGACATAGAGCTTGACTGTGAGCTTACAAGAACTCCTTACCTCATACGCACAGGTATGAGGTTTATGGAATAACCTGTATCTCGTTAGGATACTTAGAAAGATAAATTGCAGGCTTGCCAAAAATACTAGAAATATTTTTCATTAATCCACTGCCATTCCATTTACCTAACCCTCCTACTGTGCATGTTATCCAGTTCATATCTTCTGGTGTGTGCTATCTACCCCCATATATCCTATTGTGTGTTATCTATACCCATATATCCTATTGTGTGTTATCTACCCCCATATATCCTATTGTGTGTTATCTACCCCCATATATCCTATTGTGTGTTATCTATGCCCATATATCATACTATATGTTATCTATACCCATATATCATACTATATGTTATCTATACCCATATATCATACTATATGTTATCTATACCCATATCTTCTGCTGTGTATGTATATCACATAATCTCATATCTCCTACTGCCTGGGTTATCTATTGTTCTCAGTGTTATCTACCATCATTTTCAGGCAAAAGCTCAACATTGAATGTCAGGCTAGTCGACATACCAACATCTCTAACATTCACATCTGAACAACCCACTAACTCTGCATGTTACTCAGCCAGCTACAAAGACGATGGAGATCTGTTACTTGGATGTGAAGATGGAGTGAGACTTCTGAGACCAGACATGCAGATGTCAAAGTATGGCATGGATGTTTGCAGTGTCACATCTGTCATGCAGTACCAAAGGAATTGGTACATACTTTATGTAGTTGGCACAACAAGGACTGTGGCGATGTGCTTACCTAGTGTAAAACGGAGAGAGGTGTTGTTTTCTTTCAATTATTGTGGTTCAACTGCTGCATTTATGGCAGTCAATGACCTCCATGTGGTAGTGGTCAACCATGAGAAAAAGCCCTTGGTACTTTATGACTTCCTCACCAAACAAACTATTACTTTGCATCCTAGCAATAGCCCAACCAGTGTGCATTTTTCATCAGATGGTGACCTTTATGTGCCCTGCATTGGCAGGGCCAGTCTAAGCAGGTACAGGATAGAGGATAGAGAGCTGATTGAGGTCTGGACTTGTGTGGAGCTGAATAACATCTACAGTGTTTGTACAGACAGGGATGGACTCATATATGGCTGCACCATTGGTGGAAGTAAAACCCTCCACATTATCTCCCCTGAAGGTATGTACTCAGAGCTATTATGTATCATGTGATATCGTACTACGTCAGTCAAGTAGTGCTTCAAGTGTCACTCATTGAGTTATCACTGCACCATGTTTATTTGCCATGTATGTTTGTTCTATTACACACTGCATATCTTAGAGAAAGTTCATGTAATGGATTGATTTGTAGGTGTGAAACTAAAAGAAATCAAAGATGACAAACTACCAGATACAGCAGGACAAATAAGTGTCCTAAGCAAAGAGGAACCAGCTTTACGCAGTTTGTGTGATAAGTCCGGCAGCTTTCTAGATTTATCCGACAGCGGTGATGGACTGACTGCACAAGGCAGCGATGACAGGCTGTCTGCACAAGGCAGCGATGACGGTCTGTCTGCACAATGCAGAGATGGCGGGCTGTCTGCACACAGTATGACTAAGCAGCTCGCGGTACCAAGTTGGGATGGGAAATCTATCTGTTTGTTTCAGATTAATCGTTAGACACATCTTTCACAGTTCCTGGCAATTGGCGAAGCCCGCTTCTGACTCATGATGGAAAACAAACAATTATTAAACAAGCCTATTAGTACACAATCTGAGATGTAACTAGAGTTGTCTGCACTATAAAAAGATAACTCTCGCTTTGAGACTACTTCTGCTGCACATGAAATAAAGGGCTGCATGCAATATTGCGAACTACTTTGACTTTTGCTCTTTATATGTTATTTTGCATACTTCTAATCAATTGCTACCACTATATAACAGTGCTAGACTGAGAGTGTACCTTGTAGAGAACCTCAGCTAAACCTGACTGTTCCACTATTGCATATCATATATCTTATACTGGTGTGGCTTATCGATCAAATACAACACATTTGTTGGACAGGGATGGTGCCTACCTTGGGCACTCCTCTAACAGGGGAGATTTGTATTCATGTAGTAGAATAATTTTGTCACTAATGGAATTGATTGCACTCACTTTGCACGAGAGAAGACAACTTGGCGGGAAGGAGGGGGGCACAACTTGGTTTACAAAAACATAGAAGTAAAGAGTAACATTTTAATATCCCCCAATAAAAAGTTAGATAACACTTTGTGAGTTAGTCAATTGGCCTTTGTTGGTACACAATCTACTCGGTCTATCTATCATGGCTATAGCTTTTAGCAACAAAATGAGGTTGTGACCCTTAACTTTAGGAGTTGTCCCATTACTATATATACAAAGCTGCGTTGTAGAGTTGGCAAAGCGCAGTGGAAAACAGTGATATGCAATGTGTAACTTCCTTGCTACAGTCTTTGTAGGCTCTAATGGCTACTGCTTATGCTTTGACCTATTCAAGAACAGATTTCCATTTTTTCCCAGTCATTCATTTTAGTCAGCACAACCATAAGTGATGGCAGCTGATACTAAATACCCTAAAGTGCTCAAACAGACTGTGGCCTTGCTTTTAGTTCTAAATGGAATCAAGACACAACTAATATCGATGGTCCCAATATCGGACTTTGAAGAAGGAGGTGCAGACTTACAAATTCCAATAGAGGACTTTGGAGAGCGAGGTGTAGACTATGTGATCCCAATAAAGGACTTTGAAGAATGAGCTGTAGACTTTGAGATCAAACAATGAAAGTATTAGATGCCGAGTAGTTTACTGGCGTGGCAGACACTGTTGGTTGTACTTGCAGAACTACTCTGGTATGTTTTAAGTGCTGTTGTTGCAGTAGCCTGATGGATGAAGCGATGGCTGAATGTTGTTAAAACTTTGTCGATAAACATCGCTTTATGTGCAAAAAACTGGTTACTAAACCAACTCAGATGTTCAGCACGGCTTATGTGTGTAGTGTAGCAACTCCAACTGCATTACTTTCTAATACTGTATTGAAGCAACAACTTCTAAATGCTAACGTGGCTGATTGAAACAAAAGCACAAGAATTAGAAACTGCAAACCAATCAGAACCCAGTCATCCCAGTGTATTGGTCGAGTTTTTTGGTGAATAGAGTTGACATATCTCAACTGCATGGTAAGATAGCGGTAAAAAAACAATTGTGCGATTAATTTATCAATGGAAAATGGTATCAGATTGGAGAATATCACTGACCATGATGTCAACACTTACCTACCTCCTATCAGCAGATCTGTATGAGGACACACGGCGTACAGTGAGGAGAAGTATTGAACAAAATGTGGTCAAACTATTGACAATTATTTTCACACATACCATCTTATGTTATTTGTTATATTGTTTCAATTACCTTGAATAGCTCTGCGAATAGTACTATGTTTCTATATCATGACAAGCTATCGATAGTCATGGTGATAAAAGAACGATTTGGTTGGAAACGAAATTATCGATAACTTTGTCGCAAGAGTTTTTGGAGAGAGTTTTTCGATAATTTAAATTGAAACTGTGGTGATAAGCCGTAATGCCAGATTCCAGGAAGGGAAGGGGGTGGTAAGTGTGTGGGCAAGAGTGGTTGCAGTGGCTAGGCATTCTCAAAGGCGGCAGGGATTGTGCGGACACCAATTGTCCTTAACAATATCAATATGCATTTGTTTCATTTACCATTCCTCTTGGCAACATTAGCATCTTGGCTGTTAGAGTTGAAATCAACCCATTTAAGTCTTGGCACAAGTTCCATATCATCTCAATAGTTTCACACCCATGCTGTTAAGTGCATTAGTTAATTTTGGAGTGTCCATTGTTTGTGAACTGCTGACAGCCAGAAACAGCACATAGAAGTTCTGCAATGATGACCTCATTGACCTGTCAGTGTACATGAATAATTTGATGAAAGCAAATCTTTATAGCCCAGATGGAATTTTTTTAGACAATGGATTAAGCTGTGATAGATGGTGATGGTGAAGCAATAAGAAGCGTGATTGAAAGCAATTGGTTTTATGCCTTGTACAAATAACAAGGTACTAACAGGACATTGTTGCATAACATGTAACTGTTTGGTTGTTGTTCTAGCAGTATGTATACTATTTCTGTCATTGTAGTTCTCCGAGTATTGCAAAGTAACTTTAGTGATACAGCTATACTTGTTCTATTGGAAGGTTTTCTCTGTCTACATACGCAATGGTGAAAAAAACACGAGGTGTTTGTTTTTACATTTTAAATGAAACTGTGTAGGGAAAAAGCGAGTTCGGCAGTCTTTAAGGGGCAATGAAAAAAGCTTATTCATTCGAAAGTCACAACTTGAAGTGTCAGTTTTGCACTACTGTTTGACTGGGCTGTCAAAGCCATACAAATGCTGCCAATATCATTACCTTTTTGTAGCCAATTGGCAAGTTTTGATGTTCATGGCTGCCCAACTCTTACTTCCTCCTCACAACTTTCTCTTAAAAATAGCAAAATATATCATCAAAATCTACTTGCGCATTTTTCCTTGTTGACAACAAATCAACAGTGAAAAGACTGCCAATATTTTTTAAACATTTACACAAACGCACAAGAGAACTAGAATACTCTGAGAGAGACCCAATTAGGTCAGCAGAACACCTTAAAGTTGTTTGTTTGTTTTACAGGAAACGGTAGTGTTCGAGTATTTTGGTTTGCAACATTTAGACAGCATGCAACAAACCAATAAGCAATAATTAATTGTAAATGATAAAACTGGGCTTTAATAGTCACTTGTGGAAAATTTTGTTTTGGATAACACTTTGTGCTTCCAAGCATACAGCCTTGCCAAAGTTGAGTTACTGAACTTCTTACTATAGGAGTTGCCTTCTCATTACCAATTACCTCAAGTTTACCTTATACAGGGTTGCTCCGTGATACTTTCAAAGGTGGGCAAAGACAAAACGCATAATATAGTTTTGTGTGAAAAGGTATGACGATAGTTTAAGTTGTCATTCTGTTTATTTTGCGCTGGGACATAGATCTTACTAAAAATAAAATCAACCACAGCCAAAGCCAGCAGTTTCACACACTTTGATTTAGCTTTTATGGCTAGTATAAAAGTTATTGGTCATGGAGTAAACAAGGCTAGCTGGTTAGCTTAAACAAACAGGCAAGATAACCAAAAATTTTGGCGTTGCCATGCTGGCTATCAGAAAAATGACATTTAATTAGAAGAAATATATCAGTAGCAGAGAGGCTGAGCTATAGAAATAGCAATGAGCTTGGATACACACGATCACTAATTAAACAGAAATGATACGTTAGCATTTTTGTAGCAGGTTGAACTAATGCCAAACCTGGGCTGAGATCTTATTAACTGTTCCGCGTCACTAGGGGTGGTAGAAAAGCTTCACATCCCTTGTCCCGAAGGATCAATCCATTTAAGCTATCCTACGAAGTTTAATTTCATTTTTTTGTGGCAATGCCTAAAAAAATGCAGTGCAGCGCTGCGCAGCGCAGTGTGCAGTGTGCAGTGTGCAGTGCAGTGTGCAGTGCAGTGTGCAGCGCAGTGTGCAGTGTGCAGTGTGCAGTGTGCAGTGCAGCGCAGTGTGCAGTGCAGTGTGCAGTGCAGTGCAGTGCAGTGCAGTGCAGTGCAGTGCAGTGCAGTGCAGTGCAGTGCAGTGCAGTGTGCAGTGCAGTGTGCAGTGCAGTGTGCAGTGCAGTGTGCAGTGCAGTGTGCAGTGCAGTGTGCAGTGCAGTGTGCAGTGCAGTGTGCAGTGCAGTGTGCAGTGCAGTGTGCAGTGCAGTGTGCAGTGCAGTGTGCAGTGCAGTGTGCAGTGCAGTGTGCAGTGCAGTGCAGTGCAGTGTGCAGTGCAGTGCAGTGCAGTGCAGTGCAGTGCAGTGCAGTGTGCAGTGCAGTGTGCAGTGCAGTGTGCAGTGCAGTGTGCAGTGCAGTGTGCAGTGCAGTGTGCAGTGCAGTGTGCAGTGTGCAGTGTGCAGTGTGCAGTGCAGTGCAGTGTGCAGTGTGCAGTGTGCAGTGTGCAGTGCAGTGTGCAGTGTGCAGTGCAGTGTGCAGTGCAGTGCAGTGCAGTGCGGTGTGCAGTGCAGTGTGCAGTGCAGTGCAGTGTGCAGTGCAGTGTGCAGTGCAGTGCAGTGCAGTGCAGTGCAGTGCAGTGCAGTGCAGTGCAGTGCAGTGCAGTGCAGTGCAGTGTGCAGTGCAGTGCAGTGTTTATGAAATGAGAGGATCAGTTTCTGTAGGAACTCTCTCTACGGAAGGATCCGGTGTAGCAAGTGTTCTTCTTTTCTTCCTGTAGACATACTTTGGTTTTGTTATGAACCTTTTCACCCTTCTCCATATTCTCTTCATCTTCACTTCATCATCAACCTAAAGTATAAGTGAATGAAATAGTTATATAATATATTGGTTAGGTAGAAGTTGTATTGTATGAATAACCATTTATATATATTATATACTTACAATGTGTATGACATTTTGTGTTAGTAGAGAAGTTACTGGAGATCTGATAGCTTGTTCATTTAGTTCTTCTAGTATGAGTACAAGAATTCTGTTGGGTTGGTAGCAATGCTCCCCATCCACCATCTCATAACCTACAGATATCAGCTATGTACATACGGCTGACACAAAGACTATAGAAAGCCTGTAAGTTACTAGTTAAACTCATCTGGTATAACAATACAAAGTTCTGGAAAACTCAACAGTTTCTCTATGCATCTTGTTTACCTGCTACAAGATCTGCTTCGCTCAAACAACTTGGATTGGCCAAATAAGAATTAGTGAGTAGAATTATCACTTTTCTACTAGCTTCAATAGCTCTACATTTCTCTGTGTACTTGGGAGACCCAACAGCAGAATCTCTATCCACCACGTACAACCTTAAGTTCTGTAATGAATATGTGTGAATTATGATATTGATGTATTTTGAAACATTTAGAAAATTGACAATCACCAACCAGAGAGTAACTGCGAACATAAATGGAAAACAAAGAGCAGGATGAAATGGGTAAAATGATGGCGCCAAGGAGCTAAAAACAGGAAATCCCAGAGATTAAGAAAAGTGTATAATGTGTAAGAGGAGGAAGATTAAATAAACTACTCACTGGTATGTTTAGAGAATCTGCACCAGAAATGCTCTCAATCGCTGGAACAAGCTTGTCCACAACCCACTGGCTATCTGTATCACTTCTGGTATCGTATGATATGAATGCATCATAGTCACATTTCTCATCAAATTCTACTTCTCTGAGTTTCTCAGCAACAGCTCTTGCTGTAACCTGAGGATGTCTTAGAAACCAGCGGTATTTGTATGTTGGAAGTGTAAGTAGTACAGCAAGAGTTACTGCAGCTACAGCGATACCGCAGATCATCAACGGAATCCTTACCCGGCAGTAGAAGTAATCTGGCTCAAACCTGAACAGCTGTGTCGTAAAACTGTGATTGTTTGGTGTGCTGCACGTCAGGTTTTTGACTTCAATAATCACAGAAGATTGTCGAACCCAGTTTGAAAGATGACTGTCACAAGTGCAAGCTAATGGATTTTTCATGATACCGAGAAATTTCAACTTTCTTAGCCGGTTACCCAAAGTGTTTATAACTGTTTGAGGTATTTCGGCAATCTGATTTGATTGCAAATACAGAGATCTTAGCTTCGGCGATCCGGTTAGGATCACAGATTCATCAAAATGCTTCAAGTTGTTATCGCTGAGGTCCAAGCATTGTACCTTTTGATTATTAGCAAACTGATCCGGTGCCAACGAATGTATTTGGTTGCCGGATAGTATTAAGGAAGAGAGTGCAGTTAGGTTGGCCAGGAGTTCTGGAATGATGTAGGGTATTTTGTTATACGACAAATCCAAATCTTTCAGTTTGTAGAGTTTACCCAGAGCTTTTAGGTTTTCATTTAGTTTGCTACCAATCTTGTTGTCTCCTAGAAACACCTGAGTCAATGATAAACAAGCACTAACTCCTGTAACATCTTGCAGTTCATTACTCTGAGCTTTGAGTTGTGAAAGCGAGTCCAATACGTGGCACATACGCCGTCCATCCTCCGTAGAAAACTTTTTGATTCTGTTTCCAGTTAAAGACAAGAATGTGAGTGAGGAAGTGATATTGCGTTCATACCCAAAATCTGGAAACTCATCTAAGAAGTTAAATGAAATGTACAAGAATTTTAGTGCAGTAAAAGTCTGTAACAGATTGTACGCCGGGTAAACTTCAATATTTATCTCGGCATCTTCGAGATTAAGCCGTTCAAGTTTCGAGGGCTCATCACTGGTGTAAAGATCCAAGTCTCTCGGACCAAGCGGGTTCCCTTCTAGCTCAATTCTTGTTGCATGGGGTATAGAATTGAACACTCCACTTTCAGTGAATGAAATACCACACCAGTTCAGAAATAAAATTGAAATCTTTTTAAATCCTGCAAAAACTTGTGGTTCGAGAACATTGCCAAATATTCTATCACTGTTACTAAAATCGAGTTGGTTTAAGTTTTTGAGTTTTTTCAATCCAGCCATTATCGTGTCATTGAGCACACATGATTCGTTGAGACGACTTGTGGTTGTCCAGCGTTTCATAATCAATACTGACAACTGTGGTGGCATATTGTCAAACAATTCTTTTGCCTTTGCTGGACAATTTTTGTATGGGTGCACTTTGTTCATAGCGAGATGTTTAAGATTTGTTAAGTTTGACAAGACTTTTTGGTCTCCTAAGAACAAAAGTGACTCGCTCGAGTCCAGATTCTCAAGATGCTGAAGAGGCGACAGGAAGTCCTTGCCAATGTTACTGCAGAGTTGTGAGTTTGTGCCGTACCCGGCCAAGCCTAATCTTGTAAGATGTGTCAGGTTCCTGAACTCTGGTGCTATAGTATCACCACTGCAACCTGTTATCCTATTGTAATCAAGATCTATTTGTTTCACTTTTGGTATTTGGGGGAAAATGTGAGCAGGGATGTCATAAAGCTCATTATATGTAAGCGCAAGCTCCTGAATGTTGTTGGGAGTGCTAAACAATTGATTTGGTAGACGATCAACTTTAGTATGAGTTATGGTGAAGGAGTAGAGATGTCGTTGGCAAGAAAATGTATTGTTAGCAATAGATGTTATGTTACCACTGATCTTAATCTTTGACAAGTTTGTAAGATGATCAAACATCTCTGGAGTAAGCCCTGTGGCGGCTCCGACATAATGTAAAACGAGTTGAGTTGTGGTTGAGTTGATACCTCGAGGTACCACCTCGTTAGGGTTCGATGTTTCGCAGATTGCATCCCTCCCATTGCATTGCACACACTCATTGATGTAACAAAGTCCAGTCACATGATACTGCTCACTGCTGTCACATAATTTTAGATCGCGTGCCCAACAGAGTTGGAATAGGAGGTTTGTGATCAACAGGGAGAAAAGCATTGTTGGTCCTCAGTTCTGCAAAAGAAATAATTTATTTCAAACAAACCCAACAGCTTTTTTATTGCTGCTGTTATGACTAAAGGGCGGGGCAAATAACACATAGCTTGCCATGTCAAATATTCTCATCGCAATCGCGGGTTGATAATATTTGTTGTTGCCATATACAAAACATCTTTTGATAGACAAATGGTTTGCTCAAAGGAGCAGAGATGAGTGTGTGTTTGGGTTGAACATTTGTCAGAATGTGTTAATCAAGATACTCCACTGCGAATTATTTATGATACAGGAGATGTGGCACTATGTGATACACTAGATATCACACCATGTGATACACTAGATATGAGACCATGTAATACACTAGATATGACACCATGTGATACACTAGATATGAGACCATGTGATACACTAGATATGAGACCGTATGATACACTAGATATGACACCATGTGATACACTAGATATGACACCATGTGATACACTAGATATCACACCGTGTGATACACTAGATATGAGACCATGTGATACACTAGATATGAGACCATGTGATACACTAGATATCACACCATGTGATACACTAGATATGACATCATGTGATGCACTAAATATCACAACATGTGATACACTGGATATGATACCATGTCATACACTAGATATCACACCATGTGATACACTAGATATGAGACCATGTGATACACTAGATATCACATCATGTGATGCACTAGATATCACACCATGTGATACACTGGATATCACACCATGTGATACACTAAAGCTAAATGCTGTAATAATTATCCTTGCAAAGAAAAACTAAAAAACTCACATACCTTGCAAAGTAAAAACTCTCCATTACCTTAAAGATGACATAATATTAAATCGCAAACAGATTGCTGCTTGCCACTTACCAACAACATTTGGCAGTAATATTTACTGATTATTCATATATATCTCTACGTCAAGTCACCTTAGAAGTGAGAGTAGAATAAAAATCGTGTAATATATATTTGCAATATAAGGTGTTTACACAACATAAACTTTGGTAGTGAGATAAAATATATCAGCAGATACTTACTTGCAGTTGTTACAGTGAAATCATACACATCTCAGACTTTGTAAGAAATAGATTGATAGCTGTTAACCTACTTCCTTCTTCAACCATCTATCTACTACAACTGTGGCTATCGCAAACTGCTCATAAGTCTTATATTTGTATTAGTGACAACAGAGCCACTCCCCAGCCACAATCCTTATATGCTGCCATTAGTCGCTGCCAACTAAGTTTCATCTTGTTTTGGAGACTAACCAGGGCCATATATTTATACGACTTTGGGGATAACAGGGAAGTGTCACAAGTGCAGAAGTGTCGCACAATCTTAAGTAAACGGTTTTATTAATACAAGATAGTGTCTAATTAGCTAACTCTGTGCACAAGTGGCTGTCATGGCTTTGTTGCTGTACATTTACTAGGTCACATAAAGCACCTGCGCTGCCTGGCAGCGCTGCAAGGATTTACAAAGGTTTCTTTACACAGTAATCTTGCTCTAGCTAATTGTTTGGTAGACTTGCTGTTACATTACCGGTCGGTGAAAACAGGAGAAGAGCAAACCTTGACAATACCAGGGTTCTCCATATGCCAAAAGTTTTAAAACCCAATGACAGTTGTGTTGTTGATTTAACTCGTTAAAGTGAACGTTTATAATATATTCCCACTACACAAAAACCAGAAAATAAATGAAAATCATGAATTGATTTTATTATTTTGGTAGCCTAAGTTTTGGGCCAACAGTTGAGGTATTATGTGTATTTTGCTTGAAATATGCTGTGCGTTTTTTATTGGGAGTTGCATGCCCCCTTATTATCTTGGCAACTTTCAAATGGATTTCATTGGATGATTGGTTTAGTGGGCGGGGTTTTTTTGTGTTAGCACTAACACCAAGAAACCCCGCCCACTAAACCAATCATCCAATGAATTCCATTTGAAAGTTGCCAAGATAATAAGGGGGCATGCAACTCCCAATAAAAAACGCAGAGCATATTTCAAGCAAAATACACATATGCCTCAAATGTTGGCTTAAGACTTCGACTATTTTTTTAGTTGGTTGCTTCCTAGTTCAACTTTCTATTGCACCTGTGTGTGTATCTGTATCAGACATCATTGTGTGGAGTTGTCATCACCTGTAAGCCTTTCATAATGTTTCTAATACATGTTACATGTACATGCAACACACCCTCTCTGTATATGCTACGTACAGTACATACATACATTATATAATACAAACACCACATATACAGTATATAGTACATACACCACATATGTACAGTATATAATACAAACACCACATATACAGTATTTAGTACGTACACCACATATATACAGTATATAATACAAACACCACATATACAGTATATAGTACATACACCACATATGTACAGTATATAGTGCATACACCACATATATACAGTATATAGTACATACACCACATATGTACAGTATATAGTACATACACCACATATATACAGTATATAGTACATACACCACATATATACAGTATATAGTACATACACCACATACGTACAGTACATAGTACATACACCACATATGTACAGTATATAGTACACACACCACATATGTACAGTATATAGTACATACACCACATATGTACAGTATATAGTACACACACCACATATGTACAGTATATAGTACATACACCACATATGTACAGTATATAGTACACACACCACATATACAGTATATAGCACACACACCACATATGTACAGTATATAGTACAGTGCTCAACCCGTACATTGTACTAACTTACTATGAAGCTATCCATGCATACAGCTAACCTGCAGTGCAGAGTTCATGCCACTTCCTCTCCACTATTATGAATACAAACATTATTCTCTCTAGTCATAACCCATGGGCTAACCATCACACAAACATACTAAGGTAACTGCTGCACAAATTAGGCACTTTTGGCTAAGTGAACGCAAAAACACTCTGCAAACTTTAACCCTCCCCAAAGCTAGGCACTGTAATCTGGCAAAATTAGAAGGGTACGAAGAAACCTGCAAACTATACCCGACGCTGTACCTTACCATCGAAACTTGATACCTCCAATCAATACCGCCATCTTTTATTTAGACCTTACTCCGTACTTGAAGACGCAATTTAAAATTTAATTATCCCAAAAACTCAACAAGTATCAGTTGAAAAAACTTTCTTCAAGTCATACCAACAGATTTAAATTATCATAATGTACAATTTATCTGTGACGAAACAATACCAGGCCTGTATTTCCGACATTGTTTTTGCAATCAACAACAATGATAAGTCTCCGATCTTAGTTTACACATTGTTTGACTGAAAAACAAATCACACAATGTAGAAAGTAGTAAAGTAATGATTTCAAACCAAAATAAAATAAAAATATTTTCTGGTTTAGATTATTTTAATTAATTTATTTCGACACTTCAGCACTCTTTGGCACTAAGGAAGGACTGCTCCTCTAAAAGGGTAGGGTGGTAAGATGGTACGGTATAACATAGGGTATGGGTGGTAAGATGGTAGGGTATAACATATGGTATGGGTGGTAATATGGTAGGGTACAACATAGGCTATGGGTGGTAAGATGGTAGGGTATAACATAGGGTATGGGTGGTAAGATGGTAGGGGATAACATAGGGTATGGGTGGTAAGATGGTAGGTTACAACATAGGGTATGGGTGGTAATATGGTAGGGTATAACATATGGTATGGTGGTAAGATGGTAGGGTACAACATAGGCTATGGGTAGTAAGAGAGTAGGGTATAACATAGGGTATGGGTAGTAAGATGGTAGGGTATAACATAGGGTATGGGTGGTAAGATGGTAGGGTATAACATAGGGTATGGGTGGTAAGATGGTAGGTTACAACATAGGGTATGGGTGGTAATATGGTAGGGTATAACATATGGTATGGTGGTAAGATGGTAGGGTACAACATAGGCTATGGGTAGTAAGAGGGTAGGGTATAACATAGGGTATGGGTGGTAATATGGTAGGGTATAACATAGGGTATGGTGGTAAGATGGTAATGTATAACATAGGGTATGGGTGGCAATATGGTAGGGTATAACATATGGTATGGTGGTAAGATGGTAGGGTACAACATAGGCTATGGGTAGTAAGATGGTAGGGTATAACATAGGGTATGGGTGGTAAGATGGTAGGGTATAACATAGGGTATGGGTGGTAAGATGGTAGGTTACAACATAGGGTATGGGTGGTAATATGGTAGGGTATAACATATGGTATGGTGGTAAGATGGTAGGGTACAACATAGGCTATGGGTAGTAAGAGAGTAGGGTATAACATAGGGTATGGGTAGTAAGATGGTAGGGTATAACATAGGGTATGGGTGGTAAGATGGTAGGGTACAACATAGGCTATGGGTAGTAAGATGGTAGGGTATAACATAGGGTATGGGTAGTAAGATGGTAGGGTATAACATAGGGTATGGTGGTAAGATGGTATAGTATAACATAAGGTATGGGTGGTAAGATGGTAGGGTATAACATAGGGTATGGGTGGTAAGATGGTAGGTTACAACATAGGGTATGGGTGGTAATATGGTAGGGTATAACATATGGTATGGTGGTAAGATGGTAGGGTTACAACATAGGCTATGGGTAGTAAGAGGGTAGGGTATAACATAGGGTATGGGTGGTAAGATGGTAAGGTATAACATAGGGTATGGGTGGTAAGATGGTAGGTTACAACATAGGGTATGGGTGGTGTGTTTTGTCTTACTCAAGGAGGATGTATGAAGACTGACAATGCACAACTAAATATATTTAATAGCCCTACAAACAGTTGATAACGGTGTTTATTATGAGTGTCTCATTACGTTATAACTTATGCGTATACAATAAGCAATGGTAACAATAACAATAATAATGTGACAGACTATCACTACCTAGTTAACTATAACCAAATAAACAACTAAGATCAAACCTAATATGTACTGGTTTTGTAATAGAGTACACATGTACTCTTGCTTTACTACGTAGCCATCAGACACCTAACACCTCATGGACCTAGCAGAATGGACTAATACCTGGGCGGAGCCTACCGTGTATTACCAACAAAACTTCCGTTTTCTGACCATGTTGACCGCCGTTGGTAAAACACTTAATGGCCACTTGTTTGTGCGGTGTGTTATTTAGCTTGGTTTTACATAAATGGAGCACCCCGGAGTATAACCAAGTAAAGATCAATTCCCAGAACGCTTTTGATTGCCGTAATTTACTATAGCAGAGTTCTATACAAATATAAAAACTCAGTTACAATGGCTGTGATTAATAAATATTAATAGTATAATTAGTAATCAACAATGTATTATTGATAACAGCATTGCTCCATCCATGTAAGTAGTAATATATGAGCAGATCTCCCTACCAAGTGTTTTTTTGTGGATTAGACCTTGGAGGTTATGCAATGGGTTACGACGTTGGATGAATTCGCCGAGTTTATATTGTATTTCATTTGAGGGGTACTTGAGTGGCATTTGAGTGGCATTTAAGTGGCATTTGAGTTTTTGATTATTTTTTTTACTTATTTTGAACTTATATGGCATATAGATTTTGCATGTATGGCATTTGATTTTTTTGATAGTTTTAACATTGTATATAAATGAAAACGTGATAAGATTGTATGGTTATTGGAAGTTAAGATGTCGACAGAGGATGATGTTGAGATGAGACCGATGAATGAAGTTGATACTATTGATGGTACTGAACGTGATATGATAGATGTTTTACCGAGTATGAAGCGTAAAGCGTTGATAATTATGATAATTTTGGTATTTGTCGTAGGGCTTTCCACTTTTGGAGGTGTTACTGAGTTTAGTATGTATGAAGAAGCTATGGAAAAAATACAAAAAGCGAGAAACTCTCCTGTTGGAACCATAAATGAAACTACTGTTGATTGATGAACATCTTTTTATGATGAATGGGAAACCTGAAGATTATGACCCGAGGATGCGATCTCCTTTTACAGCAATGATTGCAGGACCAACAGGATCGGGAAAGACGCAAGCGATTTTTCGAATGATTGAAGCTAGTCAGACTATAGCACACCCTCCACCAACAGAGATTCACTACTGTTATGGAGCCTACCAAAAAGCCTTTGATGATGTATCAGGAGTGATTTTTCATGAAGGCATGATAGATATAACAGTGAGTTTTCCCAGAGATGGTAAAAATCGATGGCTGATAATTGATGATCTCATGGATGAAGTTTCTGGTAAAGCTGATGCTAATGCTTTGTATACAAAACATAGTCATCATTTGAACATAAGTGTGTTTTTTATTGTTCAGAATCTGTTTTTAAAAGGAAATCGTACAATTTCCTTGAATAGTCATTATTTTTTTCTTTTTAAAAACCCTAGAGATGCTTCTTCTATTTCCTATTTGGCTCGACAATGTTTTCCATCAAAAATAAAATATGTACAAGAGGCTTTTGAAGACGCGACAAAGAAACCATACTCTTATTTACGAATAGATACGACTCAACAAACGAATGATCAACATAGACTATTGGGAAATTTTACATCAGTTCTCCCTATGATATTATATGTACCCAAGTAAAAGGATATAAATACAATTACTATTCACTTCACCTCAATCATATTTTGTTATTCAACGACGCAACACGAAAGCATTATAATGTCTAAAGCTTTGGAGAAAAAATTAACAAAAAATGCAGCTGTGTTGTTATCGCTCAACAATACAACCTTTGCTATTCAAAAGTCTGTTATAGCCAAAGCCAAAAAGGAGTTTATTATGACTCTAATGGAATGTGCTAAAGCTATTATAAATGGAACGATACCATTGACATCATCTCAGTATAATGAGTTGCAGCGAAACGTGAAGGATATTAGCGCTTTAGTAAGAAAATCAACGTTAGATGATAAGAAAGCTGTATTGCAAAAAGGAGGATTTTTAGGCGCTCTACTAGGACCTATCATCAGCAATATAGTTCCAGGGTTACTTAAAAGTGTGCTAGGCGGAGGGAGAAGATAAAGATGAAACTCTCAACACGAATGATGCGAAATAGAATGGCGATTTTAGCTCTGGATGATCTGAGTAAGAAAGGGAAAATCGCTATAGTCGAAAAGGCTAACTCAGATTTGTTTCAATCATTGATAGAAAGTGTTAAAAATATTATATTAGGTAATGTTCCTCTTGATTCTGAGCAGTTTATTGAGTTGCAGCGTTACAAGAAGGAGCTACATAAACTTAGTGGTAGAGGGAGAGTTGATGATAAGCGTAAAATTTTGATTCAGAGTGGTAGAGGGAATCTTTTGGATGCTATTATAACACCTATTGTATCTGTTTTATCATCAATAAAAAGATGAATCGACAGCCTTTAACATTCTCCAGACGTAATTTTATACTCACTGAAGATGAATACTATAGATTAACAGAAAGAAAGGATGATAAAACAGTAGTAAAGGAAGAGAAAGCCAGACCTCCATTGTATTATAATCCTATGGAAGCTATAACAGTGAGAAATATGAAGCGAAAGCGAAATGATCTACTGGAAACGGCTTATGATTCTGACTTATCCTCATACGAAAAGTTAGATGAAAATGTTGAAAACCTACGTAGGTATTTGTCTGATGTCAAAAAGATTAAAAATAACCAAAACCAGACACAAAAGGATAGTTGGAATCTCATTAAGAAAAAAAAGACAGAGTCTACTTTTCCTTTGGCCAATAGCACAATTATTGATAATAAACCTAATGTCTTTTCACCAAATGTTGATAAAGACAATGAGTTAGAATCAGTGAAAATGGTTGATGATGATGATGATATTGGGACGGAATTAATAAAAGGAAGGTTGTTTGATACTGAAGACACAACCTTACTAGGAAGTACATTTCTTACTGATGGAGAAGATGAGCACGATAGTGAAAGCGAAAATTTAAAAGATTTTGAAAAAAAAGCAGCTGATTTAACAAAAAAAAAGAGTGATCAAACGATCGCTGTCAAAATGTTGAATAATCTGAGTAAAATTGGTAGATTCGACTCGGAGAAGGACAGACTGAAAATTGGAGAACGTTGGTTGAATCCTAGGACTTCCAAAACTTTACTACGAGACGTTCTAACCGAAGGAGGTAAAATACAATCGGGAAATACCAATTACAGTAGATTTAAAAGCCTGCTAACTGATGAAGGAATCACAACTGTCAGAAAATCCCCGCATCGAACACGTACTCAGAAGAAAAAGTTGGTCGTTCCCGGTACTAATTTATGGACATCGACACGCTAAAAGAGTTGTATTACAATCCTGCATTACATACATCTCTACGAGGAGCTAGAGCTTTACTGAAAGCTCGTAGAAAACGAGAGGGAGAAAAAAGAATCCGTGAATGGTTGAGTGGTGAGGATGCCTACACGTTACATAAAAAAGTTGTAACCAAGTTTAAGCGTCGTCCTACAATTGTAGCTGGAATAGGGGAGCAGCTACAGGTAGATTTGATGGATGTTCGATCTCGAAGAGATGAAAATAATAATACAGCATTTTTACTAACTGCTATTGATTCTTTATCTAGAAAAGGTTGGGCTGTGCCGCTCATCAACAAATCAGGACCGGTAGTAGCAAGAGGATTGAGAAGAATACTAGAAGGGGAAAATTATAAAGCTTTACAATCTGATAAAGGTAAAGAGTTTGACAACGTCAATGTCAAGACTCTGCTAGCGGAAAAAAAGATCAAGCGCTTTACAACCGAAAATGAAACGATAAAGGCATCAATGGTGGAGCGTTTTAACAGAACTTTAAAAGAGAAGATATATAGATATTTGACATATAAAGATGATGATAGATACATTGATGCTTTACCAGAAATGGTTAATGCATACAACAACACAATTCATGGTGCTATAGGTATGAGACCAAATGATGTGAATTTTCAAAATCAAGAACTCGTATGGAATCGTGTGTATGAAGGAGGTGAACATAGTTTAACTCAAGAAGCAAAACTAAAGGTTGGGGATTATGTGAGAATAAGTAAGGCAAGAGGAGCGTTTGAAAGAGGATACACTCCGAATTGGACGATTGAGATTTTTATAATCACTGATGTACTTATTGATGAAAAACCTGTTGTATATAGGGTAAAAGATTTAGCTGAGGAGATGATTGATGGCACCTTTTACGAAAAAGAGTTGCAAAAAGTAAAAAAACCCACGATTTTCAGAATTGAAAAGATATTGGGAAGAAGAATGAAAAGAGGTAAAAGACAGATTCTGGTTAAGTGGTTAGGATACGGAGAAAAGTTCAACGAGTGGGTAGATGAATAGTTTATAAGGAAAGAACGCTTGATATAATCATCATACGTTGGGAAAATGTCGATGCTGATAACTTTACCCTCAAACTCTAGTGGTGAAGAGTTTCCTGATAATAACAATTCCGAATTTACAGTGAGACTGTATAAATATTTGGTTATCAATGGTGGTAAATGGGAGGTAGCTCTGCTAGATATGACTTATTCTAATAATTGGAAAAATGTTACCGAAGGGAAAATATATCTAGAAAAGACTAATGTCTCCGGTAAAAGCGAAAAGTCCTTCATCCTAATCGGTAATGGAAGATATGATAGTATAGAGGAGTTGGAGGAGATTATACGAAAGAGAATGAATGAAATGGATTTAGACAAGAAATTCGCCATCTCCTACAACAAGATCACCAACACTGCTTTACTAACTAACAGTGATCCTGATACTGCCATAAGCTTTTCCAAAGATATAGCATATATTTTTGGATTTGAATCACAAACTACATACCCTCGTGGTAGATACAATAATATCACACCTCCTGATATAAATTCCGGTTTAACATCTCTGTATGTTTATTCCAACATTGTTGATAATAGAATGGTAGGAGATACGAATGTACCTTTATTGAGAGTAGTTCCAGTTCAAGGAAAGAAGAATAGTGTTGTGTATCAAGAATTTAAAAATCCTCACTATGTTGACGCTTCATCACTAAATAGTGATATGATTAAAGTACTTATAACGAGTGACGACGGTCAACGAATACCATTTGATGGTGGAAAGGTTGTGTTGACGGTTCACTATAGAGAGAAAGAATTATAATGAGTTTGGTACGATACACCCCTGAGGATTCAAAAGATTTTTTTGATGAGTACTACAAGATGCAAGCTGGAAATGGAATTGGAGTGTATAGCGGACGACGAGTGATGCCTAATATGAGAGGAAATGGACTTGGTAGTATTTTTTCAAGTTTACTTAAATCTGCAGCACCAATGCTGAAAAGAGGAGCAATTAGTTTGGGGAAAAGAGCATTGTCTGTAGGTGGAAATGTAGCGCGTGATGTCATCGATGGTCAAAGTTTTGCAGCGTCAGCAAAGAAGAGGGGATTGGCAGAGTTGAATGATCTGGGGGGAGATGTGCTCAATGCAGTCCGTCCAGATAGAATGAAAAGGAGAAAAACAAGAGGTGGAAAGAAGAGGAGAGGTGTTGGTAATCGTGGTATATTTTAATAGCAGTAGAATCCGGTATAAAGACAGCTGAGCTTGATATCTATATTCATTAAGCGGTAACGCTTCAAGCATTCATCACTCGCAAAAGATGGCTAGCCTAAATGGAACAACAGGTAATAAGTTGGAAGGTTCTTCCTACAACATAAATCCAACGTTGGATGTATTTGCTACGGAACCAACAAACATATCGGTAGAAAGATCGGAATATGTTGTCATCAGACCTGATAGGTTAGATCCTTATGGTAGTATTGAGTTAACCTTGTCAGGGAGCACTGAACATTACACAGATCTTTACAACTCGTTTCTGCAAGTTGAAGCCACGGTTGTTCAAGATGATGGAACCAATATTTCAGGTAATGATGATGATGCAGTTGTGTGGATGGGGGATTCAATGCATGCATTATTCAGTGAGTTGAAAATGTCGATAGAAGGAACCACCGTTGAATACGCTAACAACTACGGTTTACGCTCCTACTTTTCACAACTACTCGAAAACAGTGCAGAAAGAAAGAAATATCAAGGTAAGATGGAAGGATGGTTGTATGATGATTCAACTAGCAAAGACGCTACTGATCACAAAACCGCTGATAAGAAAAAGAGGAGAGCTCTAATCATAGGTGGAAAGACAATAGAATTAACTGGAAAACCTCATCTCGCATTATTTCAGCAGAAAAAACTAATAATACCAGGTCCTACTATGCAGCTGGAGTTTGAGCGTGCCTCTGGCAAACTAGCTTTGTTTGCTGCGAATGAGACGCCTGCAGGAGGGGCAAAGATTAGAATTGATAAATTTGAACTTCATCTTTGTAAAGTTAAGGTGAATCCTACAATACAAAACTCCCAACTCAGCTTGGCATTGGAAGGTCACAACTACATTTATCCTGTTGATCGAAAACGGATAAAACTATATGGAATTCGTGCTGGTGTTGCGCAGATCGACATCACTTTGGAAGAAAACAAACAAAAACCTAAACAAATTTATTTAGGTTTAGTTAATCACAACGCAATGAACGGACGTTTCGCCTTGAATCCATATAGAATGCAGCATGCTAGTGTTGATAGTATTGTATTGAGAGTTGGTGATTGTCCAATTGGAAGGAGATTTGAACCAAATTATGCTAGAGGAGTTTTTGGAAGAGAATATCATCAGTTTCTACACGCTACCGGAACTTTGCTTGAAGGTGATAGTCTCGGTATTACGAAAGAACAATACCTTGATGGTACTACACTTTATGGATTTGATTTGACTGGTGATTTTCTTAAAGAAGGTTTTCACTCTATGAAAAATGTCACAACAAGTGTGGAAATTCGTTTTAGCGCTAACACGACGGATGGATTATCCCTGGTAGCATACTTTGTAAAAGACGGTGTGTTGGAGATGGATAGCATTCTTCAATTAACTATCGGAGGTGACGCAGTGCTTTAAACAGAAAGTTACAGATGAATACCATACAAATTCGTTCGATCTTATCTTCAGACGTTTTATGTCAAAGCGTAGGGTTTCATGTTGGAGCTAGAGAACAGTTTTGGAAGCAAATTTGCAATTTTCCAACAGGATGTTTCGTATTCAACACCCATTATTCTCATCAACCCGGAGAGCATTGGTTGGCTGTGTACGCTAATGATTCAGAGGTGGATTTTTTTGACTCGTTTGGACGTTCTGTTTCCTTTTATCCGGATGTAAATGAAATACTAAGTATTCATGGAGGATATGAAACAATACGAAGTAATGAAACACAACTACAAAATTTTTTGTCAACTGTATGTGGCGACTATTGTGTATACTTTTGTTTACTGAGAAGTAGAGGATGGAGTATGGATGAAATTGTTAGAAGTTTACGAGACATAGGAGATAGTGAGATGAGAGATCACTCAATACGGAGATTTATCATACAGACCTATCCTAACTTCGAGTTCATAGAAGATAATGCAGTAGAAGGAATAGATGGTGTACATATACAAGGAACTAATTTACTAAGTAAATTGTTAAAATAAATTATTATAATTGATTTTTATTTGATATAACAAATATAATGAATAAAATACAACTTATCTCATTATTTGTGCTAAACACTACAGAACCTATAAAAACTATTATTTTGTAATGTTTCAAGCAAGAAGTAAATAAGATCTTCTCATTTTCTTCCTCAGGAACGCTCTTTAGTTATATCTAAAAGACATAGTAACTAATGACTCTATCATACATAGTTATATGAATTAATTTTACAAAAATACTTCAGATCTTTCTTTAAATAGATATGAAACTTACCATCATAGAAGACGAGTCACATCCTTTGTGTTATCGATTAAGACTCTGATATGCTGTTCTGGACAATTCTCTTTTTCATTTTCATCAAAGTAGGAGAGACAGGTGTGCTGCAGCGAAGTATCAAACAGTTCTGAGACTTGAATGAAAGCTTGAAGAGCTGAGAGTAGAATGATGTCGTAGGAAATCATGTTGTTCGTATTTTGTTTCAGTCCTCTGAATACGATTACACCACTTTTTTCCGCCACCACAGATGAAGCTATTTGAGCAGGGATGCTAAGATCTCCAATCAATAGCTCTCCTTTCACCATACATCTGTAATTAGCCACTATAACATCAGCAGTCTTGTTCCAACGAGTATCACATTTTCTTAGCATTCCAGGATTCTCATAAGCTATAACACTTCCTGTCGGAAAATCGTGTAGGTGAGCAACACTGAAATAAGCCTGTATTTGTCTCAAACTCTTGCCATACAATGAGTTGAATGGATCGTTGATCTTTCGATTACATCCATGAGATTCAGCAGTACGAAAAATCGCATCTCCTGTCTTTCCTTCTCCCATATAAATTAAAACAATTGGACGTGTTTGCTTAGCTTTATTAACAAGCAGTCCTATTTCGGTTGAAACATCACTCTTCACCCGAGTTATCTTCTTATTCTTTCGGTAGTTGTAAATCATGGTGCACTTTGATTCATCACGAAATTCAACAGACAACACCTCCATAACTGTTGGTACTGGTAGTTCTCGGATTTCCATGGATTCTTCAAGTTTTTCTAGACTATCTGGAGAGAGAGAGTTTATTAACCCAGCGCTCTTGTAGGTGAGAGTGGTTAGTTCATTACTTCCAGCATCTTGAAAGGGTATTCTGGTGTGACGAAAAAGCGTTTCATCTCCAACATCCGTCAAAACTAGTTTTTTGCACTTCGAGCCAGTTTCATTCTCATCTTTTGTCAAATCAATAAAAGATCGTTTCCTCATCGATGTTCTTTTTGAAGACAGCTTGTTAGTAGGAGATGTGAATGAAGTAAAATCTTGTTGGGATTCTGGTTCATCAACCACCAATTGACTTTCTGCCATATCAAAGATAGGAGAAGGTGATGGGGAAAGGGTTTGCTGGGATCCTGCTTCTTCATTCATCGGTTGACTTCCTTCGTCTTGAGTATTCATTCTAAAAAAACAAAACATTTTGTTTAATTTTTCGTAATTAATTTTAAAAGATCATAAAGGTCATAAACCTAGTAGCGTTAGCTAACAAAAAATAAATATTTTTACTCTTACCTTTATAAAGAAGATGAGCTCCTAGTTGTTGCAATGAAAGATTTAGTAGATGTTGCTTCTCCGCTAGTCGTTGTAGAACTGGATGCTTTCTGTGTGAAAACAGTGGCTCTTAAATAGGTAAAGTTGCACTGATTAAATCCTATGAATCAACATTTTTTCACGCGAATACAACCCAATGCTTTCGCGGGAATAAATATTTTATTTTCACGCGAATACAAACCAATGCTTTCGCGGGAATAAACATTTAATTTTCACGCGAATGGAAACTGTTGCTTTCGCGGGAATGAATACTTTATTTTCACGCGAATACAAACCGTTGCTTTCGCGGGAATAAATATTTTATTTTCACGCGAATACAAACCAATGCTTTCGCGGGAATAAACATTTAATTTTCACACGAATGGAAACTGTTGCTTTCGCGGGAATGAATACTTTATTTTCACGCGAATACAAACCGTTGCTTTCGCGGGAATAAATATTTTATTTTCACGCGAATACAAACCAATGTTTTCGCGGGAATAAATAATTTATTTTCACGCGAATGGAAACCGTTGCTTTCGCGGGAATAAACATTTTATTTTCACGCGAATAGAAACCAATGTTTTCGCGGGAATAAATAATTTATTTTCACGCGAATGGAAACCGTTGCTTTCGCGGGAATAAACATTTTATTTTCACACGAATAGAAACCAATGTTTTCGCGGGAATAAACATTTTATTTTCACGCGAATACAAACCAATGTTTTCGCGGGAATAAATAAATTATTTTCACACCAATGGAAACCGTTGCTTTCGCGGGAACAAACATTTTATTTTCACGCGAGTATAAACCAATGTTTTCGCGGGAATAAATAATTTATTTTCACGCGAATACAAACCAATGTTTTCGCGGGAATAAATAATTTATTTTCACGCGAATACAAACCAATGCTTTCGCGGGAATAAACATTTCATTTTCACGCGAATACAAACCAATGTTTTCGCGGGAATAAATAATTTATTTTCACGCGAATACAAACCAATGCTTTCGCGGGAATAAACATTTTATTTTCACGCGAATACAAACCAATGTTTTCGCGGGAATAAATAATTTTATTTTCACGCGAATGGAAACCATTGCTTTCGCGGGAATAAAAATTTTATTTTCACGCGAATACAAACCAATGCTTTCGCGGGAATATATACTTCATTTTCACGCGAATGGAAACCGTTGCTTTCGCGGGAATGAAATTTTTTATTTTCACGCGAATAAAACAGGGATATTTCACGCGAATAACACTATTCTGATAGAGTTTTCGCGTGAGTGTTTTTAATGGCTATAAGCTAAATGAGTAGGAGTGGCTTATACTATATAAGAACAGCTCTCTCTGCATAGAAATCATTCTCTCCAGCAATAAAACATCGACTACTACAGCTGATTTCATCAACTACTACAACTGATTCATCAACTGCTACAACTGATTTCATCAACTACTACAGCTGATTTCTTGGTGATAAGGTAAGAATTAATAGAAAAATTACTTAATAAAAGTTAAAATGTAATTATTTTACAACACTGTTTAATCATCATATACTAATACTTAACATTTTATTTTAGTTCATTATGAGTTCAAAAAGATACACAATCAAAGACTACCTTCCAAAGATATATCATAGCTATATTAAAGAAAATGTTGAAGTACAGGAAAAGATTGGATATCGCTTGACATTACAAGCTATATTATTATGTATGACACAGCATTTGCTAACTGTAGCTTCTTTACATGGAGAACTTTCACCGATACAATACCGACCATACACTACACATAAATACGTTGACAATTCAGTAGAAATATTTAAGCTTATGACTAAAAACAATTTTCAAACAGTTGTAAAAATGTCAAAAACTGTCAGTATTAATGATTACTTAAAGAAAATTCAAAGAAAAGTGTGGAATAAAGAGCTCACTCAAAAATTGATTTCAATACAATGGACTACTGAATTATTATATCATTTTCAATCAGATATATGTAGATACATACAAACGGATGAAAATCTCTCATCATCCATTTTTTCATTTGAAATGATATTGGAACTATTTCAAGCTTACAATATTTAATATGTTCTCTTTATGTATCCCTACTTATTATACAATAAATGTATATATTCACATATTGTTTCATTTTTAATCAATGTATTTATTCAATGTAGATGTATCTCCTCTCTCCTCTTTTCCTCTCTCCTTTCTCTCAAGATGCCATATGAGTTCGAGTTATCAAAACTTAAATGCCATACATTCAAAATCTAGTTGCCATATGAGTTCAAATCAAGTAAAAAAATAATCAAAACTCGAATGCCACTTAAATGCCATTCAAATGCCACTCAAGTACCCCTCAAGTAAAATACAATATAAACTCGGCGAATTCATCCAACGCCGTAACCCATTGCCTAAACTCCAAGATCTAATCCACAAAAAAACACTTGGTAGGGAGATCTGCTCATATATTACTACTCATGTATTTTTTTACCAAGCAGTAATGATAGATAATGAATAAGGACAAACAATAAAATATCTAATAAACAAATATTAATGATTATAAATAACTTTATTTACATATAAAAATTATTATTATATATATAGATAACTATATAGTATGAAAACTTATATAATTAGAAATAATGATGGAAAATAAATAATGTAGCAAGTTCGTGACAAAAATACGAAATAATAATAAATAGTATATTATAGTGATAGTGATATTACCCAAGTATTATATTTTTATTAATAAAATTTATAATTAATTACGCAATGAATCAGGCAGCAGTAGGGATAGAAGATTCATTATTCTCAATCAAGTATGTTATTGTTATATCCGAAGTACTATTTAATTGCGGCGGGATTACTATGACAACTGCTATTTAATTCACGTGACTCGACGCCATGCTGTGTTAGGTTGGCGTGGTGGGGACAAAAGCTTTGCCCAGGTACTAGTCCATTCTGCTAGGTCCATGTAACATCACTGGTGGAAGCCTCAATGTAGAAACTAAACATACATGTAAGTCCTATGCAACTGTGAGCCTGAATTATACATTATGCAGTAAAACAGGCTCTGCAGAAATAAAGTGGCATTACAGCAAACAGTTTGCACCAAATGCTGCCAAAGCCAGGGACATACATTGTACTGTAGTATGGGCTGTGCTTTGATTGCATACCAAAAGACGGGTCCCATAAGTTGGTAGCTTGTGTGAGCAGCAACATATACTCATACCTGCAGTTAACACTGCTACTTTTCTAAATGGCTGAGAGGGATATTTTACTAGCATGAATCCAAAGCTATCATGGAGACTGCAATGAAGCTAGAGATCATTCATAATTCATCTGACTGGGCAGAGCGTACTTAGGAAGCAAAGTACGTTGCTCACAGATAACCGTGTTGAGAATCAAAACCTGGATAACTTTGCTTCGCAACCTCATACTGTTACAGAGTGTGTCTATAATGTGTGTTAATCATATATAATGTGTATTAGTCACATATAATATTTATTAGTCATATATAGTGTATTAGTCATATATAATGTATATTAGTCATATATAATGTCTATTAGTCATATATAATGTGTATTAGTCATATATAATGTCTATTAGTCATATATAATGTCTATTAGTCATATATAATGTGTATTAGACATATACAATGTGTATTAGTCATGTATAATGTGTTTTAGTCATATATAATGTGTATTAGACATATACAATGTGTATTAGTCATGTATAATGTGTATTAGACATATACAATGTGTATTAGTCATGTATAATGTGTTTTAGTCATATATAATGTGTATTAGACATATACAATGTGTATTAGTCATGTATAATGTGTATTAGACATATACAATGTGTATTAGTCATGTATAATGTGTTTTAGTCATATATAATGTGTATTAGACATATACAATGTGTATTAGTCATACATAATATGTAGTTTTGTACGTATAGGACTGGACTGCATTTTTTTACCAAACAGATAAACACACAGTCTGCACACTTGGTGTACTCGTGCATTGTGGTGCATACTTAATGGTCAGAAAGAAATATTGGAACATTCCAGCAGCTTTATTGGGTGAAACATACCAGTTGTCACAAAATTCCAAAGCTCTATTCTACAAAACATATATACATGTCTTTTCATTATTTCATTATGTGTTAAGTTCTTTTAAACACAAATTGAAGAGCATTCTTACCAGGTGCTGCTACAGCTGCTATCAATTTGCTCAGTTGTTGTTTGTTTCGGTCATGAGCTTTTATGACTATTTGAAGTTTGTATGCCAGTTTAGGACTGATCGCTCCACGTTGTGTGACTGTTCGCTAACTCACCCACTAAACTAAAGGGTAACATAAATGAAAGTAAAGCAATCACATTTATATATATTTTATCAGTAAAAAGCTCTATTAACACTGATTTTAATGATTTTGTCAGTTTGGAGCATTGATGCTACTGCAGGGACTTATTTGGCTTTTTATGTGGGGCTTAGTGGGGCTTAGCTGGAGTTGCATCCTCATTACACTTTTAGCCAAAGCAAACCCATAGGGCATAAATAGGTGAATTACAGTACATTCCATTGGTGCCATTCACCAGCCTAGACAGTTGACCTTGTGGCTTTGTGATTGTGATGAGACTGAGTTATAAATAGATTAGCTCTCTGTCCCCTCTGAAGGCTACCATCAGCAAGTTTTGCATTTAGGCCACAATTGTTATAACATGATATGATCGGTTTCTTCACCAGTTTTAGATTTGGTAATGAGTAAAAATTTGCTTGCAGCAGAGGCATGTTAAAATTTAAAAACATCGGCTGAGAATACCTTAAAAACATCTCAAGTAATGCGCACTAAAGTTTTTGTTGAGTTTTCTTGTATGAAGTTTTGTATAAGCAGAAAAGCTTCTCTTCAAATTACATGATGCTAATTATTATAATCACAAGTTTTTTAATAAAGTTTTTGACGGCACAGTTTTTGTTACAAATGCAGGGCTGCCAGTTTTAGTCTAAAATTTTGCAATTAAAACTTTTAAGCTAAACCCTAAAACCTAGGGAGGGTTTAAGGTCAGTTTGCTAGCCAGCATTGAAATGTAAGAGCCCATCATTAAATGACGTGATCAGCAATAAATATAGCCTCATTGGCAGCCTGTTAGAGAAATTGTTTTGACTGACTGATGCTACTGTGACATCCAATGATAACAGGAAACACTTAGCCACAAATAGCTGATGTTTAGCTATTGATAAGCGTGGCCCAACAATTGGGTGATGCTTTTGTCACTTCCAGCAATTAACCACGAAATAAAGAATTGCCTTTAATTTGTTTAATTTAATTTTTTCAAATTATGTTTTTGCAAATATCAATAAATTGTTTTATACTGTATTACATAATATGCAAAAACATCTGGACATCAAGTCAAAAATGAAGGCTTCAGGGTGCCAGTTTTTAATCATGGGAATATCAAAATGTCTTATTAGCGATGTTAAGTATTTTTTCACTCGTATTTCAAAACCAAATTAATGGAATATGAACTATTTGCGTTCAAAACAATGAGCATTTGACCATTATGACACCCACGCAGTGTTTGTCTAATTCTGTAAACAAATTGTTGTTCATACTGGACTTTTTGGCCTTCTTGAAAGGCTAGAACTCGAGCACACCATTCTTTGCTATTCCATAAAATTGGAAAATGCAGGCAGAAAAAATATGGTTATTAAACCATATTTTTTTATGTAGCTGAAAACTAATGCTGACTTTGTAGACAAACAACTGAAATATTACTTTTTATTGCAGAGTTGCCATTCATTCATTCATTCCAGTTCTGACAACGGTCATTGTAAGTGTTGCTACAATGTCTCAGGCTGTTTTTTCGTCGTCACACAAAAAAAATCTAAGTAGCAAGGATGCCATACATTTGTCATGTTTTCATACAATAATCTTTTCATTATAACGAAAACATGTCATCAATTCGATAGCATGCAATCATTTACTGCTACCTCATGTTAGTGATTCCATGCTATAATCTTCACTGAAGAAGAAGCCAAAGCAATTGGTTTGTCTGCAACTAATCATAGGCTGACTAGATCAAATTAAATGCTAGCTTGGCATCGGTGACTCACTAAAGTCTTGGCTACACTGCACGGGTGTTTTGATATCAATGTGCCTATGCGATGATTCGTGGCTATGTGCAGGTGGCTACACAGGCCGAAGTAGCATGACGATGTACTCAAGCACATCGGTGAGCTGCGACTGAAGTAGCCAATCATACGTCACAAAGTGCGGGTTTTTGCCTGTTTCATTTCTGACAACAAATTATATGTCCCCCCCCCCCCCCCCCCCCCCCCCCCCGATAGAATAATGCAATAATAACAACAATAATTAAAGAACAATTTCATTGTGATGTATGGCTGGTCTTGTTCACCATGAAAACATTGCTTTCAATATTTTTTTTTTGGTTCTGTTTATTATTAAATCTTCCAGATATTATTGTGATTATTCATTAGTTATAGTAATAAAAATAATAAATAAATAAATGATGTAATAATGAATTTTATTTCATTGTACTTGTTATTAATTTCATTTATTAATATATTTATACTCAGTAATTTTGGAATTGTCAATTACCACTGTTTTATGAGCCTTGTAAAATTAATTCACTATTCAAATTTTATTATTATAACATCATAGTTCCTTCGGAGTTTGCAGTGGATGCTCGTTGTTGACAAAAAATTCTACCGGAAATGCGTTGTAAATGGTTAAACTTGATGAGCTTGACAAAATATTTTGTTTCAACCAATCAGAAAACGCCGATGTTCGTTCGGCATCGGGCATAGACCAACATGTTGGTTATGGTCGCAAACAGGCCACACGATGTGCCGGTGTGGACACGCCCATCGGGAACGCCCATCGCAAGGCCTTCCGATGCAAAACATTGGCATGTGTAGCCACTCCTTAATGGCCATATAGTTACCAACTACTGTAGCTTTACAATAAAACCCTGGTCCTTGAAGCCGGTTGCAGTTTAAATGGGAGCAGACAATTTACACCTTGATACAACATTTTCAAGTAGTTCTCTAAGATTGTGAGCTAATAGAATATTTCAACAATACACACCATTAAAAACAGTGTTAAAAAACCTATTTAAGGATCTTTTATACATTGATGTGATTGTTTCACTTGAAGTGTCTTTCCCTTACTTATCTAAGCTATGGCTCTGGCTCTTGCTGGGGAGCGCTGACTACAACATGCCATCTCTCCATGTGTAAACAGCCATCAGCTGCAGCTCAACTACCTCTCTAACTGCCTATTTGCATCCTAGATTGTTCTTTGTGTAAACATACTTGATTAACAAAACAAGTTTTATTTATAATTTACCTACATACAAAAATACTCTCCCTGATAGTCACTAATAGTGGATATTCCCTACTTTACATACTTGATAAACAAGGAATAAGTGAGTAAGAAAGTTTGATTTAGTTAGCTAGTTACCTATTCATGTTGTGATAAGTTATCACATGCAGAGGGTTGATTGCTAGTCAATCATTATTTGTCTTTTGAGCGATACCTTTTGTAAGTGGCACGACATCTCTTTAGAAGCAAACAAAGTTTTATATTTTCACTGGCAAATGTAAAACACAAGTTCAAACGAACTACAAGATAACTGAGTAAATGACTGGCGTTAGAAAGCATAAAACTCCTTAATGTTAAATTGCTTGAATACCACCTAGGAGACAAAAAGTTATAATTATACTTAAGTCGTAAGATAAGGAGTGCGTGATGGGGTAATGCTGGCTAACTCACAATCGCTCCTAGCAGCGCTTTAACTAATGTCGACAAATAGAAGCTTAACAAGCATTTAATCATAGAGATCTCTTCCTAAGAATTTCATTTGGATGCAAAACTGATTCCATTATGAAATGAGAGGATCAGTTTCTGTAGGAACTCTCTCGACAGAAGGTTCCGGTGCAGGGAGTGTTCTTCTTTTCTTCCTGTAGACATACTTTGGTTTTGTTATGAACCTTTTCACTCTTCTCCATATTCTCTTCATCTTCACTTCATCATCAACCTAAAGTATAAGTGAATGAAATAGTTATATAATATATTGGTTAGGTAGAAGTTGTATTGTATGAGTAACCATTTATATATATATTATATACTTACAATGTGTATGACATTTTGTGTTAGTAGAGAAGTTACTGGAGATCTGATAGCTTGTTCATTTAGTTCTTCTAGTATGAGTACAAGAATTCTGTTGGGTTGGTAGCAATGCTCCCCATCCACCATCTCATAGCCTACAGATATCGGCTATGTACATATGGCTGACACAAAGACTATAGAAAGCCTGTAAGTTACTAGTTAAACTCATCTGGTATAACAATACAAAGTTCCAGAGAACTCAACAGTTCCTCAATACATCTTGTTTACCTGCTACAAGATCTGCTTCACTCAAACAACTTGGATTGGCCAGATATGAATTAGTGAGTAGAATTATCACTTTTCTACTAGCTTCAATAGCTCTACATTTCTCTGTGTACTTGGGTGATCCCACAGCAGAATCTCTATCTACCACATATAGCCTCAGGTCCTGTAACAATGAATCGGTGGAATATGTGGCGTATTCATAACCAGCAATGAAAGTTTTAAAAATGCTTAGATCCATTCCTTGCTGCTATAGATAAAAATTGAGATAAAAATGCAATGTAGTAAAAATATTGCTAAAAAACCAGGGAATGAGAAGGAAGAAGAGGACTTCACCAAAGGTGCGACCAGAAAAGACTATGCAAAAAGAGAAAATGGGAGAGCAACAATGAAGAACAGATATTAAAGAGATGGAAAATGAGATAAATGAAAATATGGAATTAAATGCACAGCGTGTGATGTAAATTCACAAAGCTAAGCACCAAAAAAAAGCTAGAAAATAAAAGAAAAAGAGTTTTCAAAATTGTCAGCGTAGGAGTGCGTAAAGAACTTGTAGTCCAAGATAAAAAGTAGATAGACATATAATTCAGGTAGCAGCAAGCTTCCCAAGCACAGGATACAGCAGAAAGAGCACTCACCAGGGTGTTAGGAGGTTCGGCAACAGAAATGTCCTCAATAGCAGGAACAAGCTTGTCCACAACCCACTGTGTATCTGTATCACTTCTGGTATCGTATGATATGAATGCATCATACTCACATTTCTCATCAAATTTTACTTCTTTGAGTTTCTCAGCAACAGCTCTTGCTGTCACCTGAGGATGTCTTAGAAACCAGCGGTATTTGTACGTTGGAAGTGTAAGTAGTACAGCAAGAGTTACTGCAGCTAGAGCTATACCACAGATCATCAATGGAGTCCTTAGCCGGCAGTAGAAATAATCTGGCTCAAATCTGACCAACTGAGTCGTAAAACTGTAATAATTCGGTGTGCTGCATGTCAGGTTTTTTGCTTCAACTATCACTGAAGATTTCTGAACCCATTTGGAAAGATGACTGTCACAACTACATGCCAACGGATTCTTAAACAAACCGAGATATCGAAGCTTCCTTAGCTGATTGTCAAAAAAATTTAAAGTTGTCTGTGACAGATCAGCGATCTCATTGAATTGCAGGTACAAGTATATCAAATCAAAGGGTCCCGTAGAAATCACAGACTGGTTAAATGTTTTCAAGTTGTTGCTACTGAGGTCCAAGCAAAGTATTCTTGAGTTACTTGCAAATTGATTTTGCTCCAAAGAAATCAATTTGTTGTTTGCCAAGTTTAAGATGCTCAGACTGCTCAGGTTGGCTAGAAGTTCGGGGATGATATACTCAATTTGATTGGTAGACAGATCTAATACTGTCAGGTTGCGAAGCTTGCCCAAAGCCTTCAGGTTGATCTCCAGGTTGGTGCCTATTTGGTTATTTCCTAAAAACACTTTTTTCAATAAAAGACAAGAACTGAACCCGGGAATGTAGTTTAGCCGGTTTGAACCTAAATTGAGCACCAGAAGAGAATGCATCACCTTACACAAGTTCTTCCCATCTTCTATCGAAAATTTGGTGATAAGATTTCCACTTAAGGATAAGAATGTGACAGAGGAAGTAACATTAAGCCCAAACCCAAAATCTGGAAAACTTTTTAAAAAGTTGTACGCCAGATATAAACTCTGCAAGCTTTGAAAGTTTTGTAATAAGTTGTAAGCTGGGTAGACATCGATTTTTATCTGCGCATTACTTAGAACAAGTTTTTTAAGCTTTGAGCTTTTATTATTTGTGTAGAAATCCAATTCTCTTGGGCCAAGAGGGTTTCCTTCTAGTTCCAATTCTGTTGCACCAGGTATGGCATTAAAAACTCCGCTTTCAGTGAAAGAAATACCACACCAGTTTAGGTATAGCTTGGAAATTGTTTTAAACCCAACAAAAACTTGTGGTTTGAGAACATTACCAAATATTTTATCTCCGTACCCTAGATCAAGTTCGGTTAATTTTTCAAGTCTTGTAAGTCCAGCCATTACTGTGCCATTGAGTACACACGACTCATCAAGGGGACTCGTAGACGCCCAATATTTCATAACCAATACTACCAAGCTTGAAGGTAAATTATCGAACAAGTCTTTGGCCCTTGCTGGACATTCCTTATATGGTGACACGCTGTCGATCACCAGGCTATGAAGATTTGTTAGCGGTGACAAAATTCTCTGGTCTCCTAAGAACAATTGCGACTCACTCAGGTCTAGAGATTTGATGTGTTGGATGGGCAGTAGGTAGTCTTTGCTAATGTTCTTACAGAGCATCTCATTATTTCCATATCCTGTCAAACTCAAATAACTGAGGTGTCTCAAGTTCTCAAACTCTGGTGCAATGGTAGCATTCCTACAGCCTTTCAATTTGTTGTAATGGAGGTAAATGTATTTAATGTTCGGTATTTGGTAGAAGATATTAGTTGGCATTTCTTGAAACTGGTTGTAGGGAAGTTTTAACCATAAAAGCTTGTTGGGGATACTGAAGAGACTATCTGGTAGTGAGCTGAGTTTGCTTTTAGTTATTGAAAGTGAATTTAGCTCTAGTTGATTGACAAAAGTGTTATTTGCAATTGATACAATGTGGCCACTGATTTTAACGACGGTTAAATTTGGGAGATGAACAAACATCTGAGGGGTTAATTCTATGTCTGGGCCGTAGTAGCGTAGAACAAGGTTATTAGTAGTTGACGGAAGTTCTCGTGGCACCAACTCACTTGATTTTAATGTCTCACATATTGCTGCAGTTCCATCGCATTTTACACACTCATTAATGCTACAGAATCCTGCAAAATGATATTGAACATTTTCATCACAGAGCTTTAGGTCTCCCCTAGAGTAGAGTTGGTGAATGAGGGTGGCGAGCAAAAAGAAACGTAGCATGGTTCTTGTGGCACCTGCAAATGTTACACAAAACAAATTACAGATCATAAGTGACAAGTGTTCAATTTAGGATTTTCTAAAGAAGTTTTCTCAAGTGTATTCATTTAATGTCAACATCATTATGAGTGAGTGCGCCTTCATCTTTTATGTCACCATATATGCCAATATAAATGAAATTAGATGCTTTTTAATTTCAGAATAAAATGCCTTCCAAACTTAACATTTAGTAGTCACTTGAACTCTATTAGTAGGTACTTACTAGTAGTTGTTGGAAGAAAGTACTAGACTGTGTCTAGTACTAGACACTCAGAATTACTAGACTAATATCAGATTGTGTATAAGGGAGATTGATGACTAGTAACCTACTTCCTTCTTCAACAGACTATCACCTAGAAACATGGCTAATTCTACTTGCCCGGGTTGGTGATAAAAGTTTTATTGATGGCTAAGCTCCGCCCATTTTCAAAAAAAATGCTAGAGCCATTCTTTCATGTATTTAACTAACCGCCTCCATTATCTTTTTCACAGATAAACAAGGCAACAAAGAAGTCAACCTGCAAATAACTTGCCATAACCACTAATTGAAAGTGCAAGTAATTTCTATAAATAGAATATTTCAAGCGATGAAGAATGCTTCAATTTATTAACAATAGGAAAAGTAAATAAAATTGTAGACAAGCTTTTAACTAGGCACACTATGATAAGCAAACAACTGATCCCGCTACATAATAATGACGGCTAAGATTTTTCAGTTTCTTTGGATGGCTGAGCGGGATTATCAACAGATTGTGAAATAGGTTGAAACAGGTTGTGAAATATCTACTGTACAATGCCTATTAATGGCAGGGTGAGAGTCACTCTTACTATTACATAATTATGCAAATATTGCACACCACCCTGTTTCTCAACAACAACCTACTGTGATCAATTGTGAGCGAATCAACACTGGCAAAATGGTATTTGCTTCAATTTGGAGTTGTCTCTCACTGAGCAGGCAACTTCTCAAGAAACGAAATCAAGCGATTACTCTTTTCTGCAGGGTTTCAATGTCTAAAAATGAAATTGTATTCACTCGACCCAAGTTTTGTATTTATGTAGAATATGTAAGAGTCAATGTGATTTACTATACTTAATTTAAAGGAGGATTCAGGGGTCCTTCCTCGTAGATTCTTTATGAATGTGCTCTCTCAATCATCAATGAAATGCTAGGAAAACTCTTTATTTATTGACAACTCAACTCTCCTTCCACCAACTCATTCTACTCTGGGTCTGAATTCCTCACAAAGCTCTTCCTACCTGCCTACATTCTCTAATTTGGAAATCTTAGGGGAGAAAGTGAGATAACAGTGTTTTTCATTGTATACCAACTGTAGCATTTTTCAGACTAAAATTAATCAATGTTCTTTGGGCATTATTTGCATATGTCATATGATAAAGGAGGGCATGGTGAGCAGGGGTAAAGCTAGAGATGTTGAAGCAAAAAATTAGCAACGGCATTTATAGCAACTATTCATATTAAAAAACAGAGCTTTGAGGACAGATAATACCTGTGAGCTGGACCAATTGGAACACAAGGTTTTTACCTATGTCCACCTGGCTGTACATATATGTGTAGGTAGTATATCAAAAGTGCTTTGTTACTGCAAGAGTCTATGTGCCTGGTTGATAGACCACACAGTGTTGGTGCAATGATCGGATGTGACATCCAATCAGGTAAGTGTTGCCATTCCTTGGTCAGCAATTATACCTCACCAATCATAAACAAGCATAGTCTTGCCAAAAACACATTAGATAGTGTAACTTTGTACTTTCCACAAAACTATTTACGCAAGAATTATTACCGCTTAAACACATGTTGAAGAGAAAAGTAACACTGGCGCCGTTAGCTTACACGCACACTGCCGAAAGTGCACCCCTTGTTGAGAGTGGATAAAGTTATTGTTTTATTCGTGTTGTGAAACGCTGACAATGAGTATGATAGGAAGGCTTTGTTCTAGAGCTATAAAAACTACCGCAATAGACTATGATCCATCTGAGAGCAGCTGCAGTGAGCGGACTGTATGTCAACTTTTCAGGTGCTTGTCATAATAAAAGAGAGCTCTGGGAATGTAAACAATTTATTAAAAAGCGTTCAATAAAGAATCACTTGCCAGACGTAAGAAGTTGTTATTAAGCTGTTGTGAGTAAAAGTATTCAGCCAATCATTGAGAGCTGCGTCAGCAATGGGCGTGACCATTATATAATCAGAATAAAAAGGAACATTTATGAAGTTTAATATTTTAGTTTAAAAGAGGTTTTTTTTGCAATTTGTAAGAAACACAATTAAAGAACTGATATTTCAGTTGAACTTTGGTCACTCTGGTGTTGGTCTACGGTAAATGGCTCTGGTAGTTAGTTACTTAAACAACTTGACTATCTGAATGCAAAACTTTAGCAATGCGAGTTGTTGGCATGGGCTCAGGCTCCCATATAGTGAAGCTGTCTTCTCATTACTGTGATATCAGTTAAATGGAAAGACAACTTCCCTGTATCAGTTAAGCATCACTAGTAGCTTTATATATTATTTAAAACAATCCCCACAATGATCATACATGTCTAACATAAACAATACAAAAGCCCGTAGAGAATGGCCCATAGACCTATATTAGTGATAAGTGCTAAGCAAGTTTGTACTACATGTATGTGGTGCAGCTACGAGCATAGAAATTAAATCCATCATGCAGAAGCTGTAGCCTAATGCTACATGTACATCTACCGATTTGTCCTTACCGATTGGAAATGACGTCAAGGTATTTCCCCAACTTTTTCCTCCACTTGCCATTCTCACGCAATACCAATCAAACTTGCTGTATTCATATCATAATTAGCCATAAAGTGCTTTGAAACAACAAAAACGGGACGCTAAAAAACGACTCTTTGTCTATAAATAATTGTACTTGAGAAGTGTTTTGTTGGAAACACTAAAATCGCTAACAGTGATATGATTGGTCAAATCACAAACTGTTTACCAATTTTTTCAAAACCTGCAGATTACCTCAAATCAGTCCCTACCGATTGTTCGCCGACTTAACCGGAAAGAGAAACTGCAAAATCAACCAATCGGTAAGGAAAAATCGGGAGCTAATCTGTAGATGTATATGGGGTATTAGTCTTAGGCCAACATTTGAGGCATCATGTGTAGTTTGCTTGGAACTTGCTGTGCATTTTTTTATTGGGAGTTGCATGCCCCCTTGTTATCTTGGCAACTTTTAAATGGACTTCATTGGATGATTGGTTTAGAAGGCAGATTTTTTGTGTTGGTTTGTTGGCCAGCAAACTAACACAAAAAAATTGGCGCATCATCAATATTATACACCCCATTTATCGTAAAAAACATTTGATTACTCGGTTGGGAGATAACTCCAACCAGATCCCTGACTAATTCTATGCAGATCCCCTATTAATGGTATTGTAGCCTTGTAGAAATCAGCTTTCAGTCTCTTTACTACTAGCGCCTTCTCTAGAACTGCCGGAACCCCATTGCTTTTAATGGTGGAACTACAACTTGCGCAGGCTATTCACCTTTATCTGCCTTCTAATGAAACGTGTGTGTCTCCAATACATAACGCATGATGAAGTTCAATAACCCCATTCCTAAGGCGCTGGTATATAATGTCTAAAGCTGCATTTACAGGAGAGCAGCTGAATTTTTGTCTTAGTTGGTGGTCGCAAGCACAGTTGCGAGTTGCCAATACACGGTTGCAACGCACACAAGTTGGAGTTGCCCGATCATCGTAGCTGGTATAAGTTAAGTGCATTCCTGCTCCTGCAGTTGGATTGATGAGCCGTGATAAATTATAAATAGTCTTCTACCATATAGTATTTCTCTATGAAATCACAGTTTTTTTTATTTATTTATATGTAATATGAAAGTTTGACTTATCTACAAAAGATAATAATGTGTATCCTTAAAATCAAATAATAAACTGAAAAAAATCTGACTTTCTTTCATCTGTGCATCCAAAATAAAAAAAGTAATTACTCTGAATATTAATTAGTTTTTATTACATTTACAAAATTTTAGCCATTTGTTTTAAAAAAAAAAATAACCTGGATCTGTTAACAATGATGGTAATACTTGATCATACAATCTTATAGCAATCATTGTTTACATTATATCCAGACTTGAATAAACAAATTATTGGGCCCGCTACATAAAGCGACACAGTTGGTTTAACTGGAACCCAACATTGCTGGATTAGTGTGGCTCAGTCCGCAGCCACCCTGCATCCCATCAAAAGTTGTGCAAATTTTCTGTCATAAATATCTCATAAACTGCTCACATCACTAGCCAACTTCGCAGATATGTTTTTATCACTACCCTTCCCAGAATTCAACAACTTGTCAAAGTCATAAGAACTTTGTCAGTGAAATTTGTCATGGTGAGTAAAAGACAATAACATGGGTGTGTGTTGACTTGATTCTGTGCCAAAAGCTTTCATGTCTCTTTATCTCTCGCCAGCTGTTCAATCAAACAGATTATTGGGAATTGTCCAGAGAGCTCATCACCACACTGAACAACTGCAAGTGACGCTTTGATTGGCCGCGTTTAGTCTGCGAGAAGATTTCACTGCTGCTGCTATTATATTGCAACGACTAATAGTTTCGGTGAGTGAATAATGTGTTATGTTATATATATTGCAAAACTACAACAAATTTCAACAGTTTTAAGAGGTACGTGACTCTGTAATAAGCATTTGGCATTATTTTTGGGTCAATCAGCTAACCGTAATATATGGATTATGCAGGGTATCAAACGACCACATTTTGAAACCTCCCGCAGAGCGATGAAAAATTTTCTAAAGTGCGGATGAATCCTTTTAATGATAATCAGTAAATACACTGTTGCGGAAGTGTGTTTAGTCAAAATACATATTTCCCAACTAGTGCTATTTTTCAGAGCCCAGGTGATTCGGCTGAAACAAGTTTTGACATTTTAACTGTTGACATATAATAAATAAATAATTATAAAAAATAAAAATATAATAATTATTGTAGCAATTAACAATATTTTATTTTTATAACTAACGCATATATAATTTTTTACTTTGCTGGTACATGCATAATGCTTACGAACAATCATAATGTATAAATAATAATTAATATTCAATAATATAAAATAAATAACATGATAAACTATAAAATAATAATTTTTATTACAAGCACTGTTTTAGTGAATAAACTTATGCAATTTACTAATCGAGTAAGGAGTATATATATACTATATAATCATTGAAAAAATGCTGTGTGATATAGCAAAGTGATGCAATGGGAGTTGCTATGCTATGCACCAGTGGTATTTGAATGTTTGTTTATTGAAGTTCATCAGTATGAGGCTTCAAAGACATTCAACCAGATTCTTTTGCATCGCGTATCTAAAAGTAACCTATATTTGCATGAAATTGATTAATACTAGAAACAAATTGCGCAGGTAATATTGATAAATTAATTATTTCTTCTCGGTGGGTAGGTGTTAGTAAAAGATATAATCAACCACTAGCCAATCAAGATAGATATCAGCTGTGTTGGTTCAACAACCAGTGTAAATAAAACGAAAGAGCTCATCACCGCCAACATGAATTTATTTATCCGAATGTATTGAGTAAATATGCTTATGAATGTATCGCAGTATATTTACCATTGCCAATTCACTGCTATAGATCTGTTTATTTAGGTGAAGCAATGGCAATTTCTAGACTTCTCCATCTAGGGATATTGAGCATAGTTCTCAGCCTATCACCGATTGAAGCTGATAGCGGTCAGAAACTGTGTGACGATCAAGCAATACTGTGTATAACGGGATTATGTCCAATCGATGAGTGTCTGACATGTGAGGATAAAGCAATATGTGAAACCTTTGATCCGCAGCAAGTAATCCCTCGAGGTCTATATAGAAAAATGAGATTTCTAAAAATCACATACTCTGGGCCAGATGCTCAACTTACTCCTCAAATGTTCGATAATCTTTTCAGCTTAAAAAACATTGAAATTTATGGCAAAATTGCTTCTATTGCACCGAACACTTTTGTAAGACAACATAATTTAAAATGGTTGACCATCTCTGGTGGTAAAATTAGTTCGCTGCCAGACCAACTATTTAACAGCAGCGAAAGACTTGTACATTTGAATCTTCCAAAAAATAAACTTCATAAGATTCCAACTAACATTTTTAAGCAAATACCAAACATTGAGCGCATGGACTTTTCCTACAACCCTTTAAAAAGTTGTGAAGATGCTACCATAACACCAGAGCTTGCGACTTTAACTAAACTTGATGAGCTGAGGCTATCTGGGTACGGCGCTAGCGCGCAACTTTGTAAAAACATAAAAATGGATTATCTGAAACCTATTCAACACATCAGAGTTCTTGACTTGAGTGAATCTCTTCTGTTCTTTGGAGACCAAAGAATTCTGTTGAACTTCAAAAATCTCCAGAACTTGGCCATAGACCATGTGTCACCCTACAAAGAATGTCCTGCAAAAGCGGAAGAACTGTTTCATAATATGCCTCCAAAGTTGAGCAATTTGACTTTCCGTAACTGGGTGTCAACAGACTATGCTAATACATCTTGTGTGGTGACAAACAAGACTTTGGTTGGTTTGAAAAAATTGAAAAAACTGTCTCTGTTTGACTGTCGCTATGGGGACAAAATGTTTGGTAACAATCTAACAACTTCCATATTTACTGGTTTCCCTGACATACACTTACTCTATCTACACTACTGTGGCATTGGCTTAATAGAAAATGGTGCCTTCAGTCATTTACCAAAAACGGCAAATATCGGGCTCGCAGGAAATCTATTGGGCATGAGAGAGTTGGAGCTGTACACAAGTGATGTACCGTCTAAGGTTTCAACTCTGAACCTGATTTCTGTTTGGATGCATACTCAAAATTATAAAGCCATGAAAATGTTGGTTTCATTTCCTAACCTAAAGACATTGTATATGGACGATAACTATCTCGAAGGCATTCCTGACTTTGGCTTCTCCCAGAATGTAACATCAAACATTACTCGGTTGACTTTGGACAACAATAGAATAACTCACTTCTCAGAAGAAGAAGGAAGAAAGTTATGTTCCGTTATGCCTTTGTTGAACAAATTTAGCGCTGAAAAAAATTTCCTCATTGACATAACTGGCTTTAGTGCTTGCCCCATAATGGCACACATAGAGTTAGGTAACAATCGTGTAGGAGACAATCAGAATGTTAACTTTAACGCACTTGGACAGCTTCATCATTTGGCATATTTAGACTTGTCCAGTAATAACATTCTGTATCTTTCTCCAGAACTATTCACCAATTTCAGTATGTTAAAAACTCTTATGCTAGCTAATAACAAAATAACATCGTTAGAAGATGCTGTATTTCAACGAACGCCAAACCTGAGAAACCTTGACCTCAGCGCTAACCATTTGCCAATATTCAACACATCCATAGTGTCAAATGGACTCTCTGAATTGTCTGGACTTTATTTACAGTCTAACCAGATTACTTCTATTTCTAAAGAACTAATACATATTTTCGATACACAACTAATGCAACTGTCATTTCTCGGAATAATGGGAAATCCGTTGACATGTACTTGTGACAACTATCTCTCCGAGTGGGCCAAGAATGCTACATATATCATACAAGTTAAGGACTTGACTTGCAGTACACCGGAGAACCCAGATGTAACAACCAAAGTTTTGAACTTTACACCTGATCATTTCCTTTGCTATGTAAAAACTCCATTAATTATCTCTGGAATAGTTCTGTCATTTGTGGTACTCAGTCTACTTTTAGCATATCCAAGTTACAAATACCGCTGGTATCTAAGACATCCTCAGGTTACAGCAAGAGCTGTTGCTGAGAAACTCAAAGAAGTAGAGTTTGATGAGAAATGTGAGTATGATGCATTCATATCATATGATACCAGAAGTGATAGAGATAGCCAGTGGGTTGTGGACAAGCTTGTTCCTGCAATTGAGACCAGCACTGGTGGATCGGTGAGTTCTACGTTATTTTTACACTGTCAGTTATGCTTGGATTTTTTAAGTTTGATAAAAATATTCGCTGATAGCAACGTCATTCACTTTACTAAAACCCACATGCTTGAAAGCGTCGCTTTGTAGTCATTCCTAGGTCTCTCTCTTTCTGACATTATACTGTTGTTATATTTGTTCCTTCGTAGAAGATGAAACTGTATGTGGTGGACAGAGATTCTGCTGTGGGATCACCCAAGTACACGGAGAAATGTAGAGCTATTGAAGCTAGTAGAAAAGCGATAATTCTACTCTCTAATTCTTATCTGGCCAATCCAAGTTGTTTGAGTGAAGCTGATCTTGTGGCAGGTAAACAAGATGTATTGAGAAACTGTTGAGTTCTCTAGAACTTGGTATTGTTATACTAGATGAGTTTAACTAGTAACTTACAGGCTTTCTATAGTCTTTGTGTTAGCCATATGTACATAGCTGATATCTGTAGGTTATGAGATGGTAGATGGGGAGCATTGCTACCAACCCAACAGAATTCTTGTACTCATACTAGAAGAACTAAATGAACAAGCTATCAGATCTCCAGTAACTTCTCTACTAACACAAAATGTCATACACATTGTAAGTATATAATATATATATAAATGGTTATTCATACAATACAACTTCTACCTAACCAATATATTATATAACTACTTCATTCACTTATACTTTAGGTTGATGATGAAGTGAAGATGAAGAGAATATGGAGAAGGGTGAAAAGATTTATAACAAAACCAAAGTATGTCTACAGGAAGAAAAGAAGAACACTTGCTGCACTGGAACCTTCTGCAGAGAGAGGACCTACAGAAACGAACCCAATCGAGTGAGGGCAGAAATCATGTATTGCTAAGTGACAGTTGATAAAAACCACAGTCTTTATCAACACTCATCGTTCATCATGTGGTTTTATGATTTTTTTTATCAAAGTATTTGTCAATATCTATTCGATTTTAGTTTTCAGTCAAATACATTTTCATCACTGACAATTTCATTATTTTGGTTGGCTGTGTGCCAACAAGTTGTTGCTATGTCCAAAATGTACTTCTATCAGTCCATATAAAATAATGAATAGTTTCAACTTAGCTTTCTGGTCTAGCCGCAGCCCATCACATACCATTCTATGTAGGCTGAACATACGTACTTTAGTAATTACTAGACATGGCTCGCAGTTTTTCACCAGCTTGCTATTTTTCAAATCAAATTTGGACAATGAAAAAATTCACTGCACTGCAATAAAGTTCTAGTCTACTAATAAACCATATACAATTTTGCAATCAGAGTTCCTACCTCCGCATGAAAGTGCATTACACCTAAAAACAGAGAGTGTTACCCAGACAGCTACAGTAATAGTAACCGTACAATGTACAAAGCAATGTTTATTATTACAGCATTATTTATTTGGTGTGCTGCTGTATACACATCCCCCTCGCTAGGCCATTGTCTCCTTAGAGCTCAGTTTATGCCAATGAATGCTGTTATTAAACTAGCACTCTGTCTGTTTGTCTGAGCCGAAGGCTCTGACTATACCGCAAGACTTGATAGCGACTTGATAAATTCTCACTGTCCATGCCGGCACAGTGTTTCCTTTGGTGAGAGGTAGAACAATCTTTCGCAAAAACTAATCTGAAATCCGCTAATATACATCATCATATAGGGCAGCTCAATTGTTTGTCTAAAAAGTGTTATTGAGTTGGAAAGATTTGGTTTGATGAGTTGCTGTAAAATTTGACAGTTTCATCAAAAGATTCATATATCCTGACAGGTTCAAAGGGTCATCATTGCAGAACTGTCTGTTATTTTTGGCAGTCATCAGATTTTTACAGTTTGTACATACCCGTGTCAACTGTCAACCTGACAAATCATTAATTTATTCTGCTACAATTATTTGATGAGATACCGAGCTGGTGACAAGACAAAAATGGATTGTTTCCAATTTTACGAGTTTGTAAATGTATGGTAGTCGCTGCCAAGAGGAGTGATACATAAAGTAAAACAATACAAATACACCAGACGTATCTAAGGTTGTGTCTGTTATGCAGCAAAAGCACAAAGATCAGATGTCTTGGAGTGCTATACAAGGTGGTAGTTTACCATTTGTTTTGTATACTGTTTGACATCGATCTTGGAAACTGATAGATGAGGTTCATAAAATGTTAGAATTGTATGAAGTCATAACATGCTCCACTGCGTAACCGAATTGTTCAATTGTACACGTATTCCATTCTAAACCACTTATCTTGAAAGATACCTGTCATGGCGGCTTGAAAAAACAGGGAGATATTTTGGATCCGTTGGTTCTGGTGGTCTTAACCGAGATTGAGAGAATAGATGGGGTGATTGTAACAGGAAGTGAAGTCAGATAACAATTTATTTAATAGGTCAGAAAACCAATTACTGAGGTAGATGAAGCTTGAATATAGGATGTTACATAACAACTACTACATACAACAAACTAAAGCTATGTATTCAATCATAGCACAGAACCAATGTACACCTTGAACCCTCTCAAGGTCTAGTTACGCATAGAAAAGTAAAAATGAAGTTTGCAGGAGGTTTTGGGAGGATATTCAAAGTGCAGGAGTTGTCATGGAGTTCAACAGTTTTCAGAAGTAGGAAAAATATTTACCTAGAAATCAGGTGGGTCCCTGACAAATCAGGAAACACGACAGGCATGCTTTAGATTTTCGTTTGGAGCAATTCTCACGGATGTAGACTTGTACTCATAATACTCATAATAAACCTATTATGAGTATTAATACTCAGAGTATTGCAGCAAAATTTAGTGAACGAGTAAGTCCTTGACCTTCTGTATTCACCCTTGGCTACTGACCACCCCATTCCCCTCTATGCAGATGTCCATTATCCTCTCCCAACTCCGTCAAGTATTTAACCACTTTTAGAACTGTTATCTTACTCTTTGGTAGATAAGTCAGTGAGATTGAGTTTATAGCAGAAGTAGTCTACTTGCAGCCACCCTACCAATTATCCTAACTCATTCCATAAACCTGTCCCCCATGGCCACTAGTCTTTCCTCTTCTAAAGTGGAAATTTATGTAGCAAGGCAGATAACCCCCAACACTATGAATGCCATGTGTGGGAGGTTGGTTGTAGAGTGGAAGTTATGTTCTCTCAACTCAATCACAAAATGTGCACATAACTCCCCAGATGCAGACAAACAAGGCAATACCTTGGATATAATGTGAACAAACAAAGTGGGCTAGTATGCCCTAGTATAAACCCATGGCCAAGCTTTGTATATGTATAGTGTGTGGCAGGTTGCCATAGCTAGTTCTGGTGTTGGTTGGACGAGCGACTTGGTTGTAGGTCAAGGTTGAGTGACTTGAATTGTACTCAATACCTGGTAAAAGACTGACAATGACTGTTTGTAGACAATTGTGAAGCAAGATTTTGTCAAGCTACCATTCTTTCTAAGTTGTATTTCCTGTCCCATACTAATAGATTTGAACGATAGAGCTAAAGGTTAAGATGAGCAATTGTAATTTTGCTAATTTGTCTTTCAGTTCTGATTATATTGCATTATCTTGTTTGCAAACAGTTTTTTCTTGAAAAATTGTCCTGTCACCAAATTTGTTATGGAAAAAACAGTGATACAAGATTTCAAAATTGATATGACTCAAGGAAAAACAATTATAATTTCAGTTTTTGAGTTTCACGTGATTTTTTTATTTTCAACATATATAAAAACTATAAAATGCTGCTGTAACTTAGTGAAGACTACATTGAGAGTGTATAAATTATGCTGTCTATAATTTTATCCAATATGAGGTAGCTCATCAGCACCTCCATGTAACAATGCACTATCAGCAGTTTGTTATGAGGAAGGAATGGAAAACATTTGTGGAATGAATGGACTTCTACAAATGTATTTTTAGAATTGTCCGCTGAGAGCAGTTGGTGTCAGCGTGTATTAATGCCAGTATCTCATGATAAAATCAGCCAGCAGCAATAATAAGTGATAGTAAACGATATCATATCATATTTATTACAAGACTTTCCACTATAAATTCATTGTCATTTTTGTATCGTAAACAAATATATTTGGAATCTTCTGAACAAAAGCACAACAAAATTAAAACAACTCACATAGAAATTGGAGCACTAAAAACACAGTTAAAACAAGCCACAACTGTTTTAACAACCCACCAGATCAAGCAAACTTTCCAACATTATAATCAGTAAAATTGTCCCACTGAGCTCTACTAAAGACCTCTGGCTTAGCACACGAGCTGCCTTGAGATGTCGATGCTGTAGCTTGTGTATCGCATGAGGGATAGCCTTTGTCCCAATCGTAAAACTTTAAGCTGCCTTGCGGGTGTGATGAACTTGTCTCACCGTCCTCTTGTTCCGTCCACTCTTCATCCTCAGTAGACAAATCATTCCTTCCACAATCTCCGGTCCGTTCATTACTACATCTCTTGAATTCAGCAGCATTACTGTTCGATTGATTGATGCACTCGTTCACATATGGCCAACCGAATGTGTCCTTTATTTCCCAATGTGGAACTTCTTTTCCTTTCGTGCCCCCGTAACAGTCGGCATCATTAGTGGGTTTGTAAGAGCAACAATTACTAACGGCTGACTTAGTTTCCTGTTTACCGGTGCTGCTCCCACAAACGGCAGAACATTTGCTCTCGTTTGGGGTTGAAAAGGGAGGCTTTTTGCAAGCATTTGTTCGGCTCGGCTGGTCACATATCTTGGCTGTTGCTGGGTTTTGAAGGAAAGCCGGTGGTTGTTGGGCACAGCTTATACCGTAGAAAGGTGGAGGCGACTTCATACTCTGTTGTTGATATTGTATCTCTTTTTGTATAAGAGCTGCACAGTCATTGCTCTTAGCCTTGGCACTAGCGGGTTTACATGTGTAGGTAGGGCATGGCACTGGACTTCCACACTTTTGTTGATATGCTGAAACGCTTGCCTCTGATCTTTGGCAGGGAATGGGAAAGTTTATATCCTGAGGCCCATCAATAAAAGGGCTCGTACTTTTTGAAGTTGCCGGCGGTTGCTGTTTATTGGCTCTCTCGCATTCGCCAGGTTCTTCAGCCGCGCATGGGAGCCATATTTCCTCCGATTCTTTGCATCTCTTGGCCAAGCCTGTCTCTAGCATTTGCTCCTTCAATAGAACAGACAATGTATTCACTCTTCAAGTAGAGCTAAGATTGGGATAACTAAGTTAGCAGTTTTTAAGGCTAGCTATAGCTGTATTTTCTGAAAAAAACGTGAATATAAATAAAAAGTAATTGTAAGTAATGATAGTCAGCATGTAGCCAGGTTTCTCTAAGACAAACTGGTATGAATGGAGTACTAAGGGTGCCTTTACCCATCCTCCTTGTCTTCTGATCCAAAGATTCACAGACCACTCCTGGAATACAAGTAGACACCACTCTATCAGATCTCTCACTCTATTTGTATGTTCCAACCTAACTGCCTCTTCTGCCAGCTGACTTGTCATCTCTATTGACTGTCAAGTACAACAAACAATGTTTATATGCGGATTGTTCAACAATATATATTTTTTATTATTTATTATATTTTGTACGCAAGCTGTATATTGGACATTACATGTAGGTAGTTCATTATGCTTGCAAATCAATTTAAAAAATAATATAATTACCATGGCAACTCGATGCCAGCTGTAACTAGGGTTAGCCAGAGGACCACGACCAGCGAAGAATGACGATGTTATATTGCAAATGTAGGTATCACGAGCTATTTCATTGCTAACACCTTTTTGTATAATTTTTACTTTCATCCTGTACACTTCAGACAGATCTTTCACCTGCTCAAACCTCAAATTTCTTGCCACTGAAAGATTTCATATTCAGAATTGGGATTTAAGTAAAGAAACTACTCAAACCCTCCAAAATCTTTGTATTAAATTTTTTCAACATTATCAGTTTTATCCAAATTCTCTCACCATAAAATGCATTTGTATAAATACTAATATTATCAAGAATTTTTTTTAATCTAAACTTCATAAATTCCTAATTGATTGAGTCACTCACTGAAGGTGCTACGAAAGATTTTGCCAAAAACTGATAAAGAGGAAGAGCGAAGTAAAAATTATTTCCATCTACATCGTTATCTTTTGGTTTACATAAATTTGTATAAGAGAGAAAACCGCTGACTGTAAATAAAATTTTTGAAAGTGACCAATCTGTTAATGAATGTCAACCAAATGTAAACTTTATCATTTACCAATTTTTCTTGTGGTCTCAACAACAGGATGTTCTCCGTAAGTTTCTCCAAGGAACGAGTCTTGGCACTCAAAGTCTTTACCAAATACTTTCAACAACCTGCAAGAGCAGAGTGTGAGTAGGTATTTCACAAGAGAAGTGTAAATGGTTTGTTTTGGCATCTTGGTTACGTTTGTGGAATCTTTGGCTGATTGAATGTCTGTAAAAAACTTTAACCAAGTCACCGTATGAACTTTAGTAAAAAAAAACCGAAAAATAATAAATAATGGTGGTATCATTATAGAAAAATTATTAGCCATCTTATCTTGCCTGTACTCGACGTATGCTGTGACCACAGCCCGTGTGGTTAATTTCACTTTTGTTTGATTCATTTCTGTGGAATATGGCTTTTTTCCAGATAAAACGGTAAAAACTTTGCAAACTCCTGCAGAAAGCTACCGCAGAAATGTTTGAGTTGCTATAACGAGCTGGAGCATGGTTTCTAAGCAGGAATTGCTACTTCACAGTGCGCTTAGCAACTTAGAGCATTGTCAGTTATGGCTTCTTCAGTTAGTAATATATCTTATTGTACATTGCGAGCTTTTTCTGATAGACTCGAGCGCAACAGCTATCATAGTTTTGCACCTCCCATGGGCCTATTGTTTTCAGTGTTCAGTGTAACCTTCATTTAAGTGCATTTACTGTGTGTTCAAATATACAAACAGACTAGCACTGGCGTACAAACATTCTTGTAATCAATTAATTATGTGCACTTTGGTGCCGTCTATGCTATCTATATAATGGTAGCAAACAGCTGACTGCCGCTCTAATATTTCATTTGACAATAAGACTAACAGGTTGTGGAGAAAAATTAATAGAGTTCGGTTTAAATTTTCTGATAAAATGGCAACAAAACACATTTCTCATGTATTCACACATAAGGATTGTACAGACAACTCATAGTGATATGTTACATACATATATTAAGCAGATAACTCCTAATTATATAATAACTGCTTATAGTGTTCAGATAACTCCTAATGAAATAGTACAGAGTCTCAATGAACAGACAACTCCTAGTGATATTAAATGTAGTTTGTAATTATCGTATAACTTTTGATATTGAAAAAAAATTGTTGCAAATCATCATGCCACCCATATAAAAGTATACATATTATGAGTGGCTGACACGAGAATAACGATTTTATTTAATGATTATAATGAGTGATTTGTAAATGAGTGTACTTAGGAAATTGTAATCAATACTAGCAGTTACGTTACACTTTGTGAGATGCTGGCTAACTGTATGAACAAACACGAGCAGTGGAAGCAGGTGGATATTGCACAGCCACCTGCTGTTATTGGTCATCTGCAGCTATGATGTGATGTTGATCTATTATAACAAGGTAAAGTTGACCATTTTAAATATATTGAAATTTTGAAATATGACAAATTTTTTTTCATAGATTGTTTTTATGGTAGGCCAGACAGAAGAGTTTCCATGCCTGACAAAAAAAAACATCATAGATGATACTGGGGTTTGAACCCAAGATCTTACAACAACTTTGTCTAGCCCGGTGGCTATACATATTAACCATTTCACCAGCCAGACATCTGGTCAATGTATGTTACATTGTGGTGTCATTAATTTTTTCATCCTCAAACGCACAAAAACACACCATCACAAAAATCTTATAAAATTGGAAGAACTGATTGTTTTAGAAAACAAGTTCTGATTCTTTTCAAAAAGGATGCTGATTGGATTATTTTGCGTAACAGTTTTGAAACTGTTTGTCCAGCAAAAAGTACAGATAACACTTTGACACACTGGCTTCGATAGGAATGGTATCAAACACCTAAATTATGGCATGCACTGATTGCAGGTGTTTAGAGCCAAAATGATGCCACCGCAGCAGCAGCTACTGGCTTTGCTTACTCTCCTAACAGTGATTACACAGAGACAGTCAGGTATGCATTTAGTACAAAACTCAGAGCACTCTGTGAAGGTACTTAAAAAGCTGAGAAGTGAAGAGAAGGAGATGTATATTTCTAGAGTCAAACATTTTCTGCCAGCTTTACATAGTTCTTGTCACACAAGATATTCATTTGACACGCAAAGCTTAATTACTTCTTTTAATAATTCATCATCGATTACCATTTTTTTCTCATTTATTAACAACTCTTTCCTGTCCAGCCGAAGAGCACTGTGTTGAAAAGAATGCCATGTTAGCATTGGTTAGCTGTTGTACATACAGTTAATGGGTGGTTTAAGCTATTAGCCCATGGATTGATCATGTGCAAGCTCACAGCGCAGACAACTCACAGTTCAAAGCCTCACCTCTTTGAAGGATGTTTCCTGCTGGTGAAAAACCTAAATTGCAAACGCTAGTTATTTTGTTCCTACCAAAAATAAAGTATAACAGACAGCTAATACACTTTTTATTTTTGTTAAAAAACTTTTATTTCTGAGATGAGTAATTGTCGTTTTAACAGGATGTTAGAATTTTTATTTACAAAAAAACATCTGACAGGTGAATACATCAGAAATTGAATATCAGCTTCATTTAAACTAGATTTTTGACACAACTACACCCATAGACATGTAAACCTGTGCGTAGGGTAGTGTGTTTTACTACATTGTCATTATATGTCTGTTTTCTCCATACATCTAAAGTTTTAATTATCTCTGACAGTCTCAGCTTCCCTGTCTAACTACATGGGCTGCTTCAGCAATACTAATGGTAACACGATGCCAATGTTAATAGAGGATGGCAGCTCCATTGTGACTTGTGTCAGCAGGTGCTCCATACAAGGTAAATATTGATACATGGGAGCTTTCATCTGGTGACATAACAATGCATTTTCTTAGCAACTACCAAGGAAATGTTGTCTCCTAGCTGCCACCGGTGCTGCTGCCACCGGTGCTGCTGCCACAGCTGCTGTTGCTGACACTACTGTCTTCCCATCGCTGCTACTCTAATAGTTGCAATAATTCTAAATTACGTAGCTACTTTACACAGGTGATGTCATGCTGCCAATACTGTTTTCATACACTCAACAAACAATCTTTTTCTTTTCACAGAAACTTGTAACAGGCATTTCATTTCAGTTTGACTAGTACAATAATAATTAAAAAAAAGTATCTGTTGTGTTCAATCACACGCAGATATTCGGTTAGAGTCTTATGTGTATTGTAATATTGTAATAGAAATCACCTAGTGCGGCTGGTGAGTTAGTCAGCCAACCTACTAACCTAGTACTATAGTACTATATCCTGTACATAAGAGATGATAGCTAGGATATTCGCTTCTCTGAACAGTTCCCGCCTTGCTTGCGGTAGCCCAGCGAATTGTGGCTATTTGTATTATTAATCCATGTAGCGTCCTGCTTGTTGCGTGACTTTAGAATTAGTTGTAGTAGCATGATCTGATGCTTTGTATGCCTAACTATCTTGTAGCTTTTTCAACAGATGATATGCATTTTCCATAAATAGAGAGGCAGTTTGCGAAGTGGGGAGAGTTTGTTGTGCGCTTGAATAAGAAGGTTCTTGGCCGAGTTTTTGTATTTTGCTCTCAATACAGAGATATTTAACCTGCAACCCCATGTGGTTCGTGAGGCTGGTTGCCTGTTATTACTAGTTTGTCTACACACAGTAGTATCCGGATCTGTCCTACTATACAGATCATTATCAGAAGAGCCATCTCTACAGTAGCGCTCTACAGTGAACTTTGTCTGCTCTGCCGGTTTGGTTCATTCTCTAGTAGCTGTCGGTGAAGGCATTCGACAAATTCTTTACAATATTACAAACCATTTGACAATACTAGCTACTGATTCCCGAGGTTATTCAAAACTGACTATTGTTATTACAGTACGTATTTTAGTAACTCATTTTGCAAGTATACAAACAATATATTATGTAACAATATCATTACACTAAAACTTGATAACAAACTAAACATCTGATCACAGCAAAGTGTGTATGATGTGCACAGCCTGGCTAAAATAGTTTTCATTCCAAAGCATGGCAGGTAATTGATGTCTCTGATGCTTGTTTTCCGTTATTTGGCAAAATTGTCGACACCGAAGTAGGTGTTATAGTTGTAGACCCGGGTTGCTAGAAAAATGTTAGCGCATGCAAATTGACAAGCTGTGACTGGAGACTGTAGTAGTGTGTCTCTACAGTTTTATATTACTCACAATAAGAAAAGACAACTCCAAAATTTAGATCCTGCAACTTTTCCCTTTCGCTGCAGTGCTAATATAATTGAACAAAATCTTACTTAGTAAAGTTTCCTTTTCTTCCAATAGGGCTTTAGTAATTGCATCATAATACTCAAACTTGGTAACTAATGGACCAATGGCCATTTATTTGGTTCTTTTTGTGCAATTTTATTATACATATTGGTAATATTGTGGGAGATTTTCAGTGTAAAAGACGTCTAAACCCCTGCCCCCACCCTCCCCCTACCTTACGTTACAATTCCACTCCTTCCCCAATCCCTTAGTGCCAGTTTTAAGTGGATCCGGGATTCTCCCTTTATAACAGATATAACTTAACCCGGGTTAAGGATACCGGCTATCCCGGGTCTACTACAAGCCAGTATAGAGAACTTACCCCGGTTATCCCGGGCCAGTATGCCAGCCCAGTCATTTAATATGGCGGCAAATAATAGCCTGGGACTCCAGCAGCTGAATGCCCATGACTACAGAGAGACTCAGGAAATCATGGATGGTAGAAACAGAGATTAAGGAAGTGAAGGACAATATAGGGAATGGAAACTTTCCACTGCTCCAGAAAGAGCTGGAAGGCAGCCCAGAGCTGCTTTGCCATGTGCTACTGCATGTGATTGGCCTGTGTTGTTTATATGATTTGTATGCTATGTGTTTATTCGTTATATATTTGTATTATTGTGTGTGATTGGCTCACCCCTAATGAGGGGATGAGTGTTCCTCTTTTCCCACTATAAAAGGAGCTCTTGTGTTAAACAGAAGTCTTGTGGGTTGTGCTTAAGTATCATTACGTATTGCTAGAGAGAATCAGTAAATAAAGTATTTATTCGAGCAAACTCTGGGTTAGTGTGTCTGGGTCGTGGACCCAGTGGAGTTGCTAACGTTTACTGTGGGGAGGACCCCAAAGTGTTGGAGAGTAGGAGAGGTGTGCAGGAGGCACACAAAGAGTGGATGCTGTTGTGTGGGTGGTAGAGGATGCAAATCTACTACTATATAGAAATGATAAAACTTTGCATGGAAAAAGTAATTTAATGTAGGTGAAGGAATAAAAAAAATTGCATTTTTAATTCAACAATCAAAGTTTATAACAAAAGTTAGCAAGACCTTTTTTCATATGACAAAACTTTCTTTGAAACGAAAAATGGAGACTCGATTTTTTGGATCTCAATAGAATTTTTTAATCACTTGCAAAAATAATTGTTTTGTTGGACAAAACATGAGGAGATTTCAGTGGGCTATAAATATCAGAGTTGTATTTCCCTGCAGTGGCACAGCTGGGACAGTTACAGAAGCTAAATTACAACATTAATGAAAACTTGTGTGAGTCAGCCTGTTTGCAGTGTTGAAGTAAACTGCAAACATTTGAGCTAAATTTGTTCGTATGTGGTGGCCAACCTTCTAGAGTAGCAGTGGAACCTAAAGCTAATTGGGCTTGTGCTATCTAATCTTTTGCTTGCACTTTTTTGCTAGGCTCTCAAGTTTTGGCAAAAAGTATTTGTTTCGACTCAAATCTTTACAGACTTGCATAAAAAATCGGTTTTTCCACTCACCAATTTTTGGATTTGTCTCCTGAAAAAGTAGAAGACAACTCTTGAACAATGAAGTTTTAATAGTACAACCATGTTGTACACTACACCGCTCGGCATCTTTTGCACTAGTGCTACACTTTTGTGTGTATACATTACTTTAGCAGTGGATGAGATGAGTTTGATTGCCATGCTGTGATACATTCACGTGCGTATGTTTTTGTTTTGTCTTTTCTATAGTAACGCAGAGAAAAGTAAAAAACAAATGAAGGAAAAAGTGTTAGCCTACGAGGCAATAGCACTGCAGTAGGTCAAGCTGGCAGGCACTACTTGGTGGCATTGATTAGCAGTCACCCTACATCAGGTTGGGTGTATGTCCCCTCAGGCTATGTTTGAAGTCACACTCCTCTGTATCATTGTATACTGGCTTGTCAGCCAGTGCAGTACACCTGTGACTTACCTTGCTATGTACACTAGTGTACCTTGCTATGTACACATGTGACTTACCTTGCTATGCACACTTATGACTTACCTTGCTATGTACACCCATGACTTACCTTGCTATGTACTACAGCATATGGTTGCAGTAAGTAATTGTGTACCTAATTGAGATACACAAAGTAAATGAGTGTCATAAAATTGAGAATGAGCAGGATGAAAGCACTTCAGGTCTTTCCGAACGAGAGCGAGGTAGTACGTACGATTTAGTGCGCGCTGAATCAGAATTAGCAAGCAAAGCCATTTGCAAGCCAATCAATCGCTTGAGAGTTATCCTCCCAAAACAAAGACATCTGTGTTGAAATTATTTTTGTTTTGTACATTATTGGCAAATCAGATGGCGAATAGCTTTCAGAGCGCTCCCCATACAGTTTTTAGGAAGTAACAGCTTAACGCCTTATGAGTTGTCAATTTTATTATCATTTTAGAGGTAAGCTTTAATCATTAGCGCTTGTAGAGTAAGTGAACGGCTATGGTACAGCGGTTGTTATATCAGGTGTTGTGTTGTATGTGTAGAGCAGTTGTTATACCAGGTGTTGTGTTGTATGTGTAGAGCAGTTGTAATACCAGGTGTTGTGTTGTATGTGTAGAGCAGTTGTAATACCAGGTGTTGTGTTGTATGTGTGGTGATAGCCTTTAGAAGATAATTCAATCCAGGTCAGCAGTTGTTCCAGTGCTTCTCCAGGAATCAAGAAACTAGCTAATTTTTTTCACAAATACGAAAAAATTATCATTTAATCTTCAAGTATTTCCTGGTACAATGAAAAATTCATTTCAACAAAATTCTTATTAGAGATATGAATCCCAAAACATATTTTTGTTGATTCTTAAAAAAAAATGATAGGAACATGGGCTAGGACTGTTGTAAGGTAGCGTAAGTCAGCGATGTGTGTTTGTTGGCAGAAGTATCTTACATTCTACATGAATTGATATACAGGCTATAGGTATGCAGGACTACAACAAGGTGATGAGTGCTATTGCAGTTATGACTATATGGAAGACCTTAGAGTAACAAACATACGATGTAACATTTCTTGTGTAGAGTCCCCTTCAGACTCCTGTGGAGGTCAAGGTTGCCTCAGTGTGTATGCTACATTTAGCCTGAGCTCCTGTGAGTAATATTGTAAATATGTATGTGCAGCCTAGAAGAGACTTTTATTAACAACCTTAACTAAAGTTGGGAGTTTTCCTCTCTACACCTTCATGAATGCCTGTAACCTATTTTATGAATTTTCAGTGAGGATGATCTTTTCACAGGCATAATATAACTAGATTTTCCACAAAATATACATTATTTATGCATTGTTCATAAACATAGCATGTCATATGTGTGGGTGTATAAATAACTATTCGATTGAAATTTCATTTTTTCGTACGAAACTAATTTTTTCTACAAAAAAACTACGTTTTTGAATTCAAATTTGCATGTTTATTTGATAAATTTTTAAAAAATTTACTTAATATATGAATGAGCCACAACTTGATGTAATTAGTCTTGTCCGCTGTAGTTCAAACAGCACATGGTACCGGAGTCTCTGAACACCATGAATTTGAGTACAGCCATGACGTAATGCTGCCGGAAATGATGTGGCCTCAAGCGATGATCATGCACCCGTACAAGGAGGACACTCTACTGCTAGCAACATACAACTACATCATAGAGGCAGATATAAACAGTTGTACTGTGATCTCTGGCGCTAATGTCACTGGCTGCCATTACATCGAAAATAACATGACTTTTGAATCTCTCTCAGATATTCTAAGCGTTAATTTCACTTTGACTTCTGATTGGTCGACTAGCTTTGGTACAGAGAACACCTTGCTGGCCATAGACCCTGCAAAACAATGCATTAGATCAGTGGAGCTTGATGCTCCAGCAAGCGCCGATGTAGTTTGTCCAACAGAAAAACTGTACGACAGTTACGGGGTGGTTAAATCTGGGCCACATAGGGACTACTTTCCGTCATTGAAGACCGCCCAGCTTCGTAAAATGGACACGGTCCTTTTCGCTGATCATTTAATACTGGCAGTTTCAGCAGCAGATCAGTGTATGGTATATATGCTGTTTGAGTGGGGGTACTCCGTAGTTAGATATACAGGTATTTATCAATTTCAGCACATCGAATCTGTCGGCTCAGCATTTGGTTCCATTCTATATAACAGGACTAGTACACCGGATGGTCCGAGTTGCCATTTCTCTAAAATGGTGGACAACAGTGCCGTCTACACGCATCCAGTCATCTCCACTTGTCTGTCATACTCTGCTGCTGCCCCAATAACATTTAGGAATCGTACCTTTCTTTTGGACGATGGGCAGCTGATGGAAGTTGTTTGGCCTTCTAACCATAGCCTTTTGTCCTCTAAACTACCTGTGACTGTCTTTGGTTTGCCAACGTCAAATAGAATCACTCAAGCTTTGTCATCTCCAAAAGGAATATGGCTGTGGCGATTTGCACCCGAATTTACGTTTCGCGTTATCAAGCCTTCCAACAGAACCGAGCCTCGCAATGTTGTGAAAGGATACCACAGGCTTATAAAACTAGGAGATGGACTGTGCGGGGGTAGCCAGCTATCTCGTAGCTCTGCTACAGAGTTAGGAGCCTGCGCATATAAATGCTTAAGGCAAATGGATTGCTATTCATTCACGTATGGCACAATCAATGACCACCTGTCATGTAACCTGCATGGAAAGACAACTACCGTGTATAGCTCAAGTGTTGGTATGGAGTGTTACAGTATGACATACACAGAGAAAACGCTCTGAAATTGTTGTGAGCCTATATTCCAATACTCCTGAGATTTGCATGGATGCTCACAAATTCTTTGCTATAAGTGTTTTGATGTTTTGAGATTTTTTTTACTATTCTAAGCTTATTAGCTACTAATAAAAAAATAGTTGAAGTTTTTTTTAAAAAACAATGCTTCAACCAACTTGTGCACTCAAAATGCTACAAAAAAACCCATCAGCATTTTCTTTGTCGTGCTTGTAAGCCAATTTATACCAACCACTTCCAATGCGCTCACTTCCTCAAATTATTTCGCCTTCTTGTCTGTATTTTATATTTCAAACTATTAATTTGAGTCTGGGCTCTCATATTACAGTTGAGTATGACTCAACGGGTGAAGTGTCCCCTTCACTTGTCATAGAAATGCTAAATAAACGCCAAAGTCACAGCTTTGTACTAGTTCAGCTCCGCTCTAACTTTGTTTTTTTTTAATGCTTCAGCGCTTTTAATGCAAAACAAGGAAGTTGTGTGCTCTCTAATTTGAAATGACAACTCCTATAAAACTTGTTTAACTAGTTTAGCCATTTTTCTTATTATAAAAAAAATTATTATAAAAACTAGAAAGTTGTGTGCTCTCTTAACATGGTATGGCAACTCCTTAGAGATTTAGACATTGCATGTATGGGTCATCTGCTGTACATGCACAATCTTTCAGTATGCCAACTTACTCAAATGTTTATTTTTTTACTGGCACTTTACTATCAATTTCAATTCGTAGACATCTAAGCCACACAGCGTTTATAAGACATTTCATATGCAGATTTCTTGAGTTTTCTTGCTCAGTGCTGCACTTAATGACCTTTGACCTTGACTTAGCATTAGATACTGTTAAGTTAGGTAGGCTTCTAATCGGTGACTGGCTAGAGTTGAGTGGTTGGTGGACTCGGTTATTGCTGCAAGTAGCAGCACATAAATGATGTCATTGTTTAGCTGCACATTTATGATGTCATCAAAAAAGGGAGAGCTCACCAACAAATGAGGCAAATGGCTCGCAGGTAGCACTCAAATTGAAGTTGTCTACCAGTGTAAATACTCCGTGCTAAATAAAGTGATAATGCAAGTAAAAAACTGATTCAAGTGAAATTGATTGCATTCTTTGATGCCTAGATGTATGTATACCAGTGAATGTGAAAAATACTTGTAACTCTGTTAAGCATTACAAGTTGTGTCCCCATGGTAGTTGGTCACGCTTGAGTAACTATAGCTGTGCAGGCAGGGTATCATGACTCTTCAATCTGCAGTAGACAACTGATTGATAATTGACAAGGTAAACCTGATAGTTTGACAGAAAGTTTACTGCTTTTACGCTGTTTGTAAGAGCTGTGAAAAAATAATTTAACTTCCATCTCTCATTTTAATTTTTCAATTTCTGGACTTTACCTTCTTAATCAAAGAAATATTTTTGCATAGAAGATAATTTTTAATGTCCTTCAACGAGGTTCTGACAAAGTTCTATGTGTATGAAGTTCTTTACCTCTCTTATTCTTTATGCAATGTCAAGGTCACAAATTCCCAAGGATCATACACAGTGTTGCTCAAGGTTCACTTTCCAGGCTAGCAAAAATATTTATTGCCTTGTTTGTGTCTGGATGTATCAAATTTATTATTTAAATAAATTAGTGCGCCTTGAAAGTAAACTATGTTAATTATAGAACATTTTTAGCAAAGGTATTTTTGCAAAGCAGCTGATATTTTGCTACATCTAGAATAACAAGCCACACCTCCTCTCCCAGTCATACTATACTTTACAAGCATATCCTATTTCTATATCTCACAGCCGTAGCAATTTTTCTTTTGCCAACTTTGTACTGCTGTTGAGAGACGTTGAATTAGACCCATTAACCAATTACAGCTATGTAGGCCATTATCATTAATATATGCCTATACAATACACTACAGCCAGTTTTTGCGCAATTACTAGTTGGTTGACAAATTAATGTTGACAAGCGTTTATCTTTTCTGATAAGGAACAATGCTCACCGCAACTACACGCATGCAAAACAATTTATTATTTCTGTCGACCAAAATAAAACTACATTTGACACGCTAGAAGGTAAAGTGACAAAAAGACAATAGCAGCTGTACGAGTAGCACATAAATATAACTGTGTGACATTGAGCTCTTACTGTCAGAGCTTATCCCTCGACATCTACACGGCAGTAGTACATAGCGTAGCTCTTATAACTGTAGGGTCATTCATGATACGCGTAACGGTTGAGAGATTTTGTCACACAATCAGAAGATTATAAAGTCTGCGAGAATGTAACTTATTCGTTGCTATGGTGATAAGTAATTGATTGGCAAGCGCGCTTTGTGATTCAATGCCTATTGGCTGAAAGGCAATAGCTAAGCTAAAAAGGCTGATTCTGTGAAGTAACAGTGAAGTAGTGCGTTATATACTATAATTGAGAGACAACACTTTGTGCTGAGGCACATAATACCAAGGTATCTCAAATGTAGCTAATAAACTACAGTAATAAGCCTCCATTTCTCTATTGAGCTTTTGCGACGATCTATTTCAGCCGGAGGTTCGCTCTGTTGAAAGCCTCTTCTGACCAGTGTTTTGAAAGCGAGCTGTCATCTTGGATTAATAATCGTTATTGACAGAGCACCTACCTCATAGCTGTAAGTGCATCTGTCAGCGAAGGGAGAGAATTGTAAGCAATGGAGAACCATCAACCTGTCAGCCTTCCAACATCCACACCGGTATGTAACACATCTCCTCTCCAATCCGTCAAACCTTTGTAGAATGTATGAGATAAATTAATTAGAGACGTGAGGTTGTAAAGGTGTCTACTGGGTGGTATATATCTGTCATATTGCATATGTTTTCTCTCTGTCATATACATATCCAACCTGTCATATCTTGTTGACATCCCATGTCATTAAGTGTTAAAGTAAACATGACAGCCTTGTTTGATGATGGCAATGTTAGCCATCTAACTTGACAAGCCATGAGTAGTGCCCCACCATTGCTACATGTTTGTGTGGTCATAATTTAGACAGCTAGTGATGATTTCAACTCACTTGTTCACACAAGTCAGTCTGACATCTGCACCACTTAGCTAACATGTCAAAAGAATGCTTGCTTAGCATTCTTTTAGCATGGCAGCTTGGAACAGGTAGGTTTGCTTCTTTTTACTGGCGTGTTAGCCGTAGTGAACAGTTTTCAGTTGTTTATTTTGTTGTTGAAATAAATCACTGACGCTCAATCACAACTATTGTGACAAGACCATAATAGTACCAGTTGCTTGACTTCTATTGCGGATACTTGCTATTATTTTATGAATTCATCGTTGCGTGAAGTTGGATCGCTTATCTCAGCTTCAATATCCAGTGATTCAAATAATTGCAAACTTTTTTAGAAGCCTTAATGTACATTATGAAATATCTTCTGGAGTTTCTATTTAAAATAGTAGCGATGAATGATTTTATTCCAGTTTCGTACATAACTCTACCAAAAGATGAAGTGAGGTACAAACAGCTGACCTTTGACTCAGTTATATTGCTGCTGCAGCTTGTTGACAAAGTTTTGCCATTTATTGTGAATCATTTTTTGTAAATCATCTGTTTTTCAGCTGCAGAAACAATTTCATAATTATTTAAGGATGTAAAACGCTGACTGAAGGGGTAAATATCGTGAATCTAGCAGGCTCTCATCTGGGATACATATCATTCTTATCTAACTTAACAACAATCGGCCTGGAACACTCGATTCTAATTGCCTTTTGTGGCTAGATGTTTTCAGAATAATATATGTTTACCCCAGCAGTGTACAAGGCTATTGATGGCCGACCATAATTGAGTGTTAGATGTATTACATTTAGCCAACTCAAACCAAAATTAAATTTTTATTCAAGCCATATCAAAGACGGCCACACTCTTACCACAAAGCCAGTATCCCATGTGATCGGATGTAAACAGTGAAATTATAACTGGCGACGAGCGAATGATTTGTGCTCATTACTCACACACTTGTTGCTCCCAAGACACAATTACTGCCGTTAATAATATAACTCTGCTAGGCCAGACAGCTAGCCTCACTTGTAACAAATGCCTCTAGCAAATGTCTTTGCACTTCACTCTATTGTAATAACCATAAAAAATTAGCAATAACTTCTCAAAATTACATTCTACTTATTTCATCAATAGAGAAAACTTCTAGTCTCGTAAAAACTATCCTAAACATTTTTTTGCCCGTGAACTGAGTTATATTCCATTATCGACTTTCTTGTCATGACATCAACATTGCAGTTCGCAAACCAAAAAGAATACAAATTTACCAAGTATTTCTCTGATGTGTAAAGCGATTGTTTGATTATGCAGTACGGCGCAGACGCCACCTACTCTCACTTTGGCGGTCCTGCTCCAAGCAGCCAAAGTTCTTTGGAAAGTTCCGGAGTTCAAGGGACCAGCAGACAAACCTACCATGAGCTCTCCAGACCTTTTAACCCACCAAATCTGTCTAGCCCTGATAGCATACAGCAGGTAGGGATCGGCACACAACTATATTGAGTGAATCTTTTATTGCAAAAAAATACACACTCTATGAAATCAAATTGGTGACAAAATAATTTTTAAATGAGGAAGCAGAGATAAAAATTTCAGAGAGTTGAATGAATCATCACCTCAAAAGGAGATGGTGAGATAGAGTTTAGAATAATATTCTACCAGGAAACAGCTCTTTACTGCAAGTGGTTTCATCTTATAACATCGACAACTTGCCAATTTCAGTTTAAGACATCGAACTATATAGGATAAGATTCATTGTATCATATTGTCAAACCTGAAAGTGTCATTGGAAAATAGATGGGGATAAAAGATTAAATGGAATTTATATATCTTAATTATGAGCCCGTTAGATAATCATTTTCATGCACATTGCTAAACATTGAAATGATCACCAGAATACAATCTCAGATCAAAACTAGAATGTTCTATATGCTTGCAGGAAATGATGAGTTATGCGAATGCTGTCCGGGCAGCACCGACAGGTCCTTTACCAGAAGTCAGCGAACAGCAGATAGAATTAGATAAAAAGCAAATCTACAGGTTAGTTTCGTTCTATCGCAGATGTGACACAAAAATTTCAAAAATTCCATTTGCGCCGTTAGCAGACTGTAGAATAATGCACTGCACTAAATAGCAGAGCTGCTTGGCTATGTGGCATGTAACAGCAGGTCAGTATACTGTGTCAGCGTGTTCATAGTCAGCGTTTATGGTCACTGCAGCATTTGCAGAGATGACATTGGATACTTGATCTGATGCTTTGTTTACAAATATTCATAACAACTTTAGGACTTGGATAGATACTTCTACATAACAGAGTTGATTAAATAGTAAAAAATCAATTCCCTTTTGTAGAAAAAAATACTCAAAAGTTTTAAAAATTTATAACAAAAAAAAATTCTAACATAATTTATGTGATGACAGTTCTTATGATTGAGACTATCTGTTCTACCCAGTTTCAAAAAAAATCTTTCAGGATTCATGTTTTGCTAGATAAATATGTGTTTTGGCAGTGTGACTGTTTTTACCTGAGCATTATCAACATCACACGAGAGCTGTTAGCATGAGGTGAAAGAGTATTCAGTCAGATATCACTAAACATTTCTGTAATGTGAAACATCTTATCACTGCTCTGATTAGGTTTCGCCTAAAATTTTATGACAATCTGCTGCTTCTATGAATTGCTGCCACTCGTATACTCCTACAACGCTTTGTTAATTTTTTGTTTACTTTACAATGAAAATTGTTATTACTGTAACAAGGTTTATTGCCGCTGCCTAGCTGATATCACCTAGGTCAGCGCTGACTTAATGTTTATGCAGCCTTTTTAGCTGCGTTTGATCTCAACCCATTTCTACAGCAGTTTCATACGAGTGAACCAACCAATTTTTTCTTACAGCGTGTATTTAATCTTATCTACTGTATATATATGCACACAGTTGTGTTGCGTTGCACTAAATTGAAGTGCTCTGTACGATGACCAATCATTTTATTGGACGGTTATCTGACGATGGCAAACAGTTCCGTGCTTGTCTCTAGTGAAACAGACCCAGTGAACAGTTTCTTATCGATCAACAAATGTTTTTACTTGTGTCACGATTGGCGATGATCAGAGGTGCCGGCAGGAAGTAAACAGAGATAAATTCGCCACTACGTTGGTGCGCCAGCCCGTGCACTGAGTACATGCTACTGGCAATATATGAGTCAGTTTTAGAACACTCCTTTCTACTACCGGGCATGAGGACAGAATTTTTTAATATCATGCAATTTTGTTCATGGAGATTATTTTTTAATTATAAATGAAATAAATAATAATAAAATTGAAATAAATAAACAAAATTCAGAGTAGCTTATAGATCAGCAAAAGTAATTTATAGTTAGTGTAGAGAATTCTATAAACGGTTGACAGTCATTTCAAAAAATTTAGCTTCATTTATCACCGCTTTCAATGTTTGTTACACGACTCCAGCGACAAAACTCCAAAACCGAACATCCCAAGTGCCATCTAAAAACTTAGAATTTGTGACTGCATTCTCAGAGCTATACACCCAGTGACTCATCTCCTGGCTATTACGACTACTAGCTAGCTCTCTACTAACTCAACTTCCACTTTTTTAAGTTATTTGCTTCACGAAGAATTATGCCAACAAAGTTAATATTTATTGCATTCTTTCTTCTAGCCATCCTCTCTTTTCTCTACTGACTTTAATATTTGAGAAATGTGAAGTTGCAACTTCAACCAGCCGAGATTCAAACAGTGAGAATGACGTCTGCTCGTCGGAATCATTCAATGAAGACATCGCTGTCTATGCAAAACAGGTGAGATAGTCAGCATCGGGAATGCTTTGTATGTCACTGAGTTGCAGGTTGTCAGATAATGTTAGCAGTATTACATGTAGCCTGGTAATAATTATCAAAAATCGGATACAAAAATCAAGATTGCAAATAATAAAATTGTTGTTAATTTTGGCACATATACAGAGATCAGTGCTTGCTACTTTGATGTCAAAAACACTCTGAGCTGCACAATGTAAGTAAACAGTCTGCAAGTTGTGCCTCTACGCTTCTAGCCAAAGCCTACTACTTATGGTAATTCTATGTTGAAATATATTTTTTTGTAAATTTTCTCATAATACAGTGATAAGCACCAAGGCATTACAGATTCAGCTCCGAGAAATTGTTTTATATTCAAATTTTTCTCTTTAATAATGAGCTCATCTGACAAGGCAGAAGCTTAACGCTGGACACAAGAGTTTGATACTGTGTATCCGCCTTCTAGCCTTGGAGCAGTTACTGGTGAGCTCAAAAGCAAGTTTTCTTTGCTAAAAAAGTTCGGAAATAATTTTTTACCAGCAGGTCTTATTTTGAGCCGTTTGCAACATTAATAAAAGTATTGAAGGTTTTAAAAATAATTATTAATTTTTCTGTAAAAGTTATTAGTGTACAATTGTTGGTGAATTAAATAAAGATTCAATTTTAGTTTTCAAAGCCAGTTTGTTCAGTTTAAACTGTATAAATACTTGACCCGAATCTGATAAACTTATTTGTCAAATTGCCAATGGTAGCTGAGTGGAGTGAGGAGCCCTCGAGGGCAAGGCTTCTATTGATCACCATTAATCAAAAGCTGTTAAAAGTATAAATTTTGCCAAAAAAAAATGCTTGCAATACATAACTGTGGCAAGACCGATATTTCGAAGAATATGAACTTGTTTCAAGTATGTCGACAAACATTGAACATTTTTCTGTAGATTGCTAGATTGATATGCAGTCAAGCAAACGGTTTCACCAGCCTAGTTGATAACGGGACAACTCCTATAAACATTGTCTCACTCAATCAACACACTTTCTCTCTTTTGCAGGCAAGATCAGAGAAACCTTATTTTACAGCCAATCCTGTTATAGACACATTGGTGAGTGTTCTGTGCCATCCTCTTTAATGAAAATCTATGCAAAATATTTTTTTGTTGTTCAAAAATTACAATTATTTTAAATTTTACAATATCTGCAATTTTTTCTGTTCAAGTTTATTGTATAAACCACAGCACTGATACCAGTTGGTACGGTGGTTTACAGCGCTGTTTGACCTTCTCTCTGCCTGTTGACTCATAGAATTTAAATGTAATTTATTTGACACAATCTGTCAACGGTTGTGGAGTGTCTGATCCATCATGCCTCTGCTCTAGGGTAGAGACTGGGTTGTCTTATATACTTGTACGCTAAGTTTGTTTGGTTTGCTGGCATATCATAGTTCTCACAACAGCATTGCGCACCTAGCTGTTTGTTTGCCTCTTTTCCGCCAATTATAATCTCTACCAGTTAAAACAGTATAAATATTATTTGTCATCTCGCTAATAGCTCTATAAATCAACGATACCAAAATTTTGTTTTTTTTGGTCATGTTTAAACAAGCGATACTTTTTGTGACAGTTCATTTTCTTAGTGTTAAATTTTTATATTGCTACAAATTTTTTTGAATTTTTTTTAATTTCTTGTACTTTCAACTTTTTAGTTAGCAAAAATATAAATTGAGAAAATATTTATTAATTAATCATAATAAATGATGTGTCATCAATGTACTCATTACCTGTGTTTTTTTTACAGATGGTGCAAGCAATCCAGGTATTGAGACTTCACCTGTTAGAGATAGAGAAGGTAAGCATATGGCAGCCATCGTAACTAGCATTCAATTACAGTAATATATATAAGTATTTGCAGATTGTATTTTAATCTTGTGTGAAGAGAAATTAGCATGCGTAGACATTATTATTACGTTTGCTTTCATTATATAATTGTAGTAACTATGGGTGTAACATCACATTCCTATATCTGCAGGGATTGCAGCTGACACGTATTATCTCTTTAATTAATAATGTTTAATATTTGAAACAGGGAAGAAAAAATGCAATTATGGTTTTAAATTGCTTTTTCGAAATGAGTAGAAAAATGCAACAACACTTATTTATGATTATGATTCCCACAGTTTACCTGATTAAATTTTAATTCGATGAAGTTCATATGATAACTTTTTGCAGATTTCATTTATCTTCTGATAAAAATTTATTTACTGTTTTCTTCGCTGGTTTATTGTCATTTCTATATCCATTTTGTACTGAGATAATGTTAGCTTCAGCTGCATAATCTCGTTTGAGTTTATGTCTTCAGTAATTACTGCAGTAATAATTTTATTGTTATTTTTCTCAGAAGGTAAAGACAGTCATATCTCTGTGCTCCACCAGATCATGAATTCAGACAAAATATCTTTTTCAGCTCTGCCATTACTAGCATCTTCGGTGCCTGCTTTTTTGGAGAGGAAATTGGTTTATTAATGTTTTGTACACCCCTTGATATGCTTTGGAATTCAACCACAGTATTCACTGAAAGAATCGCTACTCTTCATCTACTTAATAGTAAAACAGGGGTGGATAAACACAATATTTATATTTTCATATTTATAAATTACACTTTGATTTCAATGGCTGTCACATTAATTTATTTTATTGATGAAAATTTTTTAAAAAAAAAGTTAAAAAAATATATTTAAAAGTGCATTTTCACAAACATTTAACTTAAACTTTCATAGCTCAAGCGAGCGCGGCGTGGAAAGAGAGATATATAAATGCATGGCTGTGGTTTTGCTTGCGGTTTGCTTTCTCTTGCATTATATTACCTATCTCAAACAGGATTTGAAAATTATTAGCACTTTGACAGTTATGTCTCATATATCATTCCGTTTACCTATTACACTGGCACCGATGGCTTTGCATTCACAAGGTAATATTCTGCATAGCTGGTCAACTCGTGTAGAGTTTGATGCTAGGCTACTTAAATTTCTTTCATAACTGAAAATATAGATCAAATGCAGATCAAATAATGCATTGTATACTGGCAAATCTCAACCATTTTAACGTAACCAAGCGATTTAATGTTACTGAAGTTTAAAAATAAAATATCAAATATTTTGTGGCTTTAAAACAAAATGTTTTAAGACTTTTACGAACATTTACCTCTGACTCAGGTAAACACCTGCATTTAATCACATTTTTCTAATTAAAAATAAATCCGCTTCTTGGCAACAGATGATTACCAAGGTAATTGAAAGGTCAAACTTTTACAAAGCTTCAAGATGACCCAACATGCTGAAATATCCTGAAAATATTAACAAGTTTACTCAAGCGATATTTAATTGCACAGAAGTGAGATATGGAAGACCTGTGAACGCCATCTCAATGCCCTGGTGTCACATCTATTAAGTATGATGTATTCACCAAAAGGAAAATCCAAATCACTGAAAAAGAAATTAATAACCATGTTTAAGCTATTAAGTTTTTGACACAATGACACTTTTGTGACACTTTTTACCACTGAATCTAAAAACGGATTTAGAATTCCAGGCTCGCTCAGTAACAATGCAAGGATTATAGAAATAATTTATGCAAATACCAAACCGCAACGAAGTTATCGCAGGTTCCTGGCAGAGCTGTCAAATATGACAAGCTATTGGATCTAACCTCACACAATCTGTTTGACATTATTTAACTTTAAACATTCAATTTAGTTTGTCTGCTTACAGTTACTTAACCGTGAGTAAGACTATAGAACTTCCCTAATTAATTACTACGGTCAGTTTAATCTGTGCAATCTGTGCAATGTTCTTGTCTGATTGTATCGTTACTAATCCTGTAGACATAACTCATAATTGGCAGGGGTAGACTAGACACAAAGTTTATGTAAAGTGCGATGGGGTGTTTAGAAGCAGTTATTGCTAAAATATCAAATTTGACAGTTCTTGACATGCAAGCTCTAATGAAACATTCAGAATAAATCAAGCGGTGAAGTCATAGCTTCTTTTTCTTGTTTGTTTTGTGCAACTGAGCAAAACCTTACTGTTTTATTGCTTGCTTACTTTTATCTGTGCCAAAGATTATTTTCTGTCCATGTAGCATAAATTTGAACAAATATTATTTATTTATGCCATTGGTGTCAAAAGTACAAAATTATATTTCAAATTTTGTGTGGAAATTATAATTAATACTTAATTAGTCATTTATTATTTTGCTAAACGCTGCTTAAACATAATTTTAATCAAAAAATTATCTTTTCATGTCTTAAAAATTGTGCTTTGTGCACATTTGAGTGACTTGTAAACATATTTATTTGATAAACCTAAAAATTTGCATTTTCTTTTTTTGTAAGAATGCGTCAAGTTTATAATTTTTTCACAAAAATTTGAGGTATGTGTCGAAAGTGTTATGTAAAATTAGAATTTACATATTATGCAAATTTTGAATCAATCTTTTTGTTTTATAGAGAAATGTCAACAGAGCCGGAACAAACCGAATGTTTAATTGTTTCATCGAAGCACAATTTTTATTTTAGGTTCATGAACTTTGTGACAATTTCTGTGCCAAATATATCGGGTGTTTGAAAGGCAAAATGCCCATAGACATAATGATGGAAGATCAAGACTCAGAGGGAGGGGATGGTAGACGCCCCAGCACAGCATCCATAGACTCATTGCTCGAACCCAGAAGTCCACATATAGACCCGGTAAGCATTTCTTCTCATTTCACAAACTCATCATGCCTTGTAGCAACTGCACAACTTTTCACAGGCTTTGGCGCTCAAAAAATGAAATTGATTTCTGTTTAACACAAAAAAACAATCAAAATAAATCAAAATAAGCTTTGCTTCATTTTTTTACTCTTTTCTTATTAAACTGTGGAGTCTGATAGTAGACTGTAGAGTCTGATAGTAGACTATTCTATTCAAGTGGAAGGGAAAAAGTGGAAGCAAAGGATTAGTTTTTACTTTGGAAAATTTTCGAGGTGGGTTTGATTGCTCAACATCCTGGGCTATAAAACTCCTGTCACTAAAAACTTGACTACAAGGAAAGCCAATTTTCTTCAGCAGATTTCACAAAGAACTTTTCTTCGACTATGATGTAATAATTTGGCAAGTGCTAGTTTGTGACCCAAAAATTTTCCACATTATCAAAGTGAATGTGTTGACTTACCACCTGGGTGGATGATTTCACCAAATCCACTGTTAACTAGTCCAAACCTACAGTTATAGTATTGCACGATTGACGCTGTGCAGTTGGTAGCCGATGTAAATTGTATGCTATTATACCGTAACTGTTACACAGATAAGTACTAGAGACAGATAGCTAGTTATTAGTCACAGTGGGCAACCCAGTGCAGTCTGCAGTTATGCTCACATTTCATATCTTACTGAATGTATTGCATAACCTGTTGAATTTTATTTGAATTAACGAATAGTGAACAATCGGTTAAATACAATCTAACAAACAAATTATTACTCGCAACAAAAGAGCTTTCATTGAACATTATTTTGGGAAAGTTATGAAAATACTTTTAATATAACAATAAAAAACATTCCATACGTTTATTTATTATTATATCTTCCGATAATATTTCCAGAAAATGAGGATTCAATTAGTTTTTTTATGTTTTGAAGTAAACTTGGGTAGAGCTATCTATCATGCTAACACAAATGACAAAATTATTTTTAAGCAAGAGTAGTGATATTTTGTAAACATCTGATTTCCATAAAATCTATGAAATTTTGTAAATAAATAATAATAATTATGCTGAGAAAATGGATGGTTTTTACTTTTTTTCGTTTCCATTTAAATCCACGGGGAGAAGCTTTAGTTGAAGCAAAAAGCTGCAGGTGAATTGCACAATCACTGGTTTTAGTTATTTATCATGTGTAACTGAATGGGTTTGATCAGGTGCTTGCCTATGGACTTTTCAAGTGTTCTTACATAATTATAATGATTTAATTGAATCCGATTTAAACCTTGATGCAACAATAATGAGCCTTGCTCAGTCAAAACTCTTTTCGCAAAACTACATCTTTTGTGTACATGAATAAGCTAAATTAATGACATTCTATATAAAGCTGTAATCTCCGCCAAGTTCCCATGTTAGTGTAAAGGAAGATTTGATAAGCTCTAGTCTGTAAAGACAGGCTTGTTTTGGGAATTGTGCAAATTAGATCCAAACATTCTTTGGTCTGCAAGTCATAACAATTGTTGAGTATACAAAACAGTTTTGAGGTTAGATATGTGGCAATTGGCATCCATGTAAAACATTTAAATGTTCAAAGCGCTTTTTATAAAACTTTTAAAACCGTTTTAGTGGTTTACTGAACGGGCAAAATTGAAATAACGAAAGTGTATGTTTTTTGTTTCAAAAAAGTTTTGGTCAAACATTTGTTAATTTTAATGAAGCCAAGAAGTATGTCGCTTTTTATTAAACATATTTTGTTATGTTTTTTTGTTAAAAGTTAATTTTTATTTGAAAATTTATTTTTTTTAAAATTCTTTTGTTAAAAAAATAAAAAACCGTGTTTAGCTCTTTATTTAATTATCATGAAATTGAGTTGGTTTCAAATTACATTTGGTTATACTTTTAAAACTTTTTGTCCAATCATTTCACAGCATTTAGCTGACTTTGGGCTGCCTGAGTGTATCCATTCCGTAGCATTGCCAATGGCCAAGCCCTAACACAATATGATTCAGGGCCATCTAGTGTGTGCTCCAGTGCTATACAGTGCACTGGTGTATAAGGAGGTGATTCAAACCCCAAGTTTTTGGATTAATTATAAATTCTGGTGACTGAAGAGGGAGATGGTGGTCCACGGCAAATGGTATAATTTTCCAAGTTCGGCCAAAGCATCGGCCCATATTGGTTTGAGCCAAGGCTTCTCCAATGGAATGTGGCACAACAACATTCAGATATGCTTTGACACTCCCATAAACCTGTTAAGCCTTTTATTTAAAATAGCCTGTGTCCTTTGTCCAGGTTAGAACTCCATCGCTACACAGCGGGCTTTCACAGTACCAGCCTCCATCTCACACCACCACATCTCCATCTACCATGATGCCCTCACTAAATCAGCAGAATCAGATGATGGGAGGTAGAGTGGAAGACTTGACCACACAACCGCAGCCACAACCCCAACAGAACCTACACGACATGTCTATGAGGCAGCAGGGAACGACTCCCATAAACCATCCCGAAAGTGTAGAGGAAGACGGCAGTGAAACTGGTAAATATCAGCCGATTGACTTTGGGCATCAGGCAAACTTGTTTTGAGTAATTTTCCTCATCTTATCTATTTATTTTGGTAATTTTCCGATGAAATATGGTAAAGTATTATAAGCAGTAGATGCGTTGTCCAGGGTGTAAGATGAGACAATTGAGTCAGTTAGTGAGAGAGCAAAGTACGAAATATCAATTAATTGTTTGATGCCAGTGTTGTCTGTCGTCTCTCGCCTTGCGTAATTCTGTTACAAAATGGCAAATACCCCTTATCAGTCATAGACTGCACAAACAGCTAAAACAGCAACTATTCCCCTCATCTTTACTCATCAAATGAACAATAGTTTGATGTGTCAAGAATTTTAACAAAATATAGAATGTGTGGATGTAGAACCAAGCAAAGCAACCTTCTCCTTTAGGCTTTTAACTTTTTCACTAATTTAAGTCACTAGTGGCACCACTATGGGCACATCCAAGTGGCAACTTCTTTGCAAAGTATGGTTTCTCAGAATTTCTAGGTATAAAACTAGAAACAACGCTAATGATATATTATATAATCTACAAAAAAGCAACAATAAACAAGCGGAGGTGAGGCACCTGCAATCTCACCCACCGAGCACAGCTGTGTAAGATATCATACCAACCATGTACCAACCAACCATGTACCAACCAACCATGTACCACTGCCTCCTTCATCCACCTCACCAGCGGTAAGGGGCAAATTCCGTGATGCTAAGGAATGCTAATAATTGGCTTGCCGTTTGAAAACAAAATTGGGTGCCAGCAAAAAACACTCACAGATACAAGTGATTTCAATGCAGTAGTAACAAGGTTATGTAACTAGAAAGGTATTGCAAGTGTCACTAGTTAGAATTCTTACAACTAGCTAGCCAGTGTCACTGATTCATCACTGGCCACTTATAAATTATGCAACAGTCTCTGTCAAATTGTCTCATAATTTTAGTGAGGTAACTCCCAGTAAAACGCATCATCATTCCGCCTGCAGTAACTGTCATCTCACCTGTAGTAGCTGTCATCTCGCCTATAGTAACCATCATATCACCTGTAGTAGCTGTCATCTGGGGGGATATCCCAATCAAATCTGAAGAGATTGAATCTGATGTTAATAAATGTCCGATTTCTGTCAACATCTTCTCTAACATGACAGAACAATAATTTATATGAGACTTGAAACATTGCGCTGAGTTATTAATTTGACCTGTTGAGTTTGTCACATTATGACAGTCAATTGCACTGGCACACTTTCTACAGCGCAGCCGCTAGATGATCTATGATAAAGTTTTTGTCAAACTGGTTTGCGCCCACCCTTCCTCTATAGCGTTTTAGTTGCAATCTCTAAATCTTCATACCTCCTGTCACAGAGTGTAAACGAAACATCAAGCTCTCTTGTCAGAGTTTACGGCTGATACATTAGCATGATAAATGGTTACAGGACAGACAATGTTGGTAATATTGCTCATTCCTTTCACTAGTCGTTTCAGCTGTCACTGCAGTAAATCCTTTGGGTAGTACCCCGGCAAAAACTGAAGCCAAATGTTTTGTTGTTGTCACCAAGCACCGTGTGATTCATTATGGAGGACAAATACCGCAACGATAAACTGGTTGGGTGGTGTCTGAATATTGATAATAATAGGTTTGATTGATCCGAGGGGGTAGAACACAACATCTGGCATAGAGTAAAGGTAGCTAAAAAGCTGGTGAAGATGTTTTGCCTACCACAAATCTACTTCAGTGAACCATGCCAAACCTGTTTATGGCGCTCTATTAACATATTCAAAGCTGATAGTTATGTGGGAATTAAAAACAGTGTGCGCGACTAACTAACGGCTTTATTGTCATGACAACCAGCCTTATTATTATTGTATTATTCTAAGGCTTCATATCTTTGCCCCCTGCCTTTGAGACTGACACAAAAGAAAATTCATAACGAAGATTTTGTTCGATACCCTTTTTTGGTCGCAATGCATCTCCATCTCAAACCAACCATACAAAAATGAATTCCAATCTGTCATCCAAAAACCGTGGAATGATAAAAAACAAAAGCCATTTTGCCAATTATTCCATTTCACATCTGGTTGATCACTGAAACGCTTCACGTTTCCATAGTAACGCTATATTTTATGTATTTCCACCCCAATCGTTTGGTCATTTGGGTGTTGCAAGAGCTCTTTTATCCTTCAATGGAAATATTATGCACAAAGTTGTGGTTTTTCATTAGATGGTAAATGAAGAACAATTGTGCCGAGGCATCTTTGCGCCATGACCTCAATAAACACTTCCAACACGAGGTCCTATCTCATCTGGATCTCTTCATTTGCATAAGAATATGTCTGAGAATGTGTCGAAAACCAGCAAGGTATGCTCCTCGCGCAAGCTCGCTTGAATTTGTAAGTGCGTTTTATAAAGTTTGCCGGAAAGTATGAGATAAAATTCCAATTGCTGACAGAGATCTCCAACTCAGCGATTTCATGAATGCCGGAGTTATGCAATAAAGAGAGCTAAGAGTTAGCTTGGAAGAAAATGCCCGTCATACCAAATGTTGAAACTTTTTTACCTTTGATTTCATATCCTCGCAAAGATGGTTCAATAAAAATTCTTTTATACAATTTATGTGACGAATGATGGATAACAAAAGTGCTTGCCAGAATGCAAAAGTTTATTTGTATTGGTACTGATTCTTTCAACTCAAAGATCATCGCATTATAGTCTTTAGACGCTTGATGAATCGTTTCCACTCTAAGAATTTGGCCAAAAGCAGAGCTTTGATTCTCTTTGCATTCTCATCATCAGAAAAACCAATAAATAATCAAAAAGTCTAACCTATCCCTAGAAGTGACCGTAATCTGTAGAGCAGCAGTGTGTGTGGTGTTTCTGGCAAACCAGCCAGCTAAAGCACACATTGTTCTATGTGGAGGTCAAACTTAATCCTGAGCCTGGTTGCAATCTGTCTAATTATTTGGCGTGAATAATTGCTTCATATGCCAAAAAAATGATGTAATCAATTTTTGTATTGTATAATTATTGGTTTATGCTTTCGCAGCTGCTAGAGCTTTGGAAACAGCAAACCACAATGCTGTGTAACTGCCAGTCGTAGCTAAACGCCATCCTTCATATTTATTGGTATTAAATTGTTGTGTAGTTTAAGATATTTGTCACAACCCGTTGGTTCAACTCACTACTTCCTGCGCATACACATGTCAAATCAATCAAAGTGACGGCTTTTGTGTGATACATGGTGAATTGTCTTCCTATTTGTTCCAATGTCCTCACAAAAATAAGAAATCACCATTATTTCATCAAATAGTTTTTTGACAGCTAGTCTGAGGTCAAACTGCAATTAGATATGAAGCTTTTTTTGCGCATGCAAATGGCATTTTGCGTTTAGAGCTTGGTTTTTATTGCTCACAAAAGTAAAGTTTTCTCATCCACTGACTCACAATTTAGCGTTGGTTGCGTTGACTAAAGATGCCAATCAGCTAGATGAATGGTCTGCTCTACTACCGTTGGCTAGAAAGGTTTGGTGAATCTTTTGCCGCAATACAAAACCTGCGGTGCTCACCACATATAGCAAGTTTCCATACGAAGCCATCTAATGTCAAACTGTGGCACAGAGTTTCTCTCACTCATAGCGGTTTTATATTCATTTCTGTGTAAACCATTGCATAATTTATTCTATAGCGCCAAAGCTTCTATCTGGGAATGTATTCCCTTCTAAGTAATTATCCGTGAACAGCTGTCATTGGTGTGGTGAACTTTCTGCTCCGCCTCAAATCAATTTCATCCGATCTGAACATAATTCCTTCGACACCATTTCACAGCATTTGTTTTGTTGTCAACTGAGTAAGACACTAGCGCTACGCTATATACCTAGAATTACCTACACAAAAGTTGAATCTGCTCTAGATTATGTGTTTTAAATGGAAATCTGTTGGTTTCGCTGAGTAATTAAAGTGAAGAGAGAGAGACTCTGTGGAGTAATTAGTGGTTGGATGTAATCAACAGTTTTCTATCTTAAACCATGTAACTAATTAATGGAGAAAGGCAGATACATTGTACTAATTACTAGCTGCTTTATATGGCCATACTTCATTACATCCTACATGACCTTGTGTCTATGCTACCTGCTCCGTACCTTGCACTTCCACTTTGTTATGATTATAAAACTCAAAACTTTTGACGCACTCAAAATTAATTTAGTAATAATTAATTACATCATAGCGGCAAAATCCTAATCGTAACAATTTTTGGCAACTGTTCAAGCGTGATAGAGCTTGGCCATGTATCGCAGAGAAAAAATAAGTTTCTTCAAAGCTAGTTGATTTTAAAAAAATTAAAAAAATTTGTTTTATTTTATTTTTTTTGTAATATTTTAATGTACATTTACAATTGGATATGCAGACGAGAGCGCGGGTCTCTCAGAGCAGGCAAGGCAGACCTATTAATGCACTACAACGTTGTGTAATCCACCCATCAAAGTATAAAATTATTCTTATGGTTGTCGCGTAGAGGCCATATTTCACTCTTATGCTGGCAAAGTGACACTGGCTAAGCCACAAACGCTACACTAACTATTGTATAGAGGCTACACCGCTATATTTATGAGGGCCGTCACACCAGCCAACCTTTAATCCGCTATGTTACCTCTGAGATTATCTCTAGATAATTGGCCATCCTCAGAATTTTGACTGGGCTGTGGTAGAGGCTGAGATATGAGTAATATTCTTTAAAAATAAAAGCATGAACGATTGATATTTATACTGGCTTTCACTAGCTTGTGTAGGTATTAACTTTCCTTGATTGATGACAGTAGAATTATTAGCCAAGGAAATGATATATAGAATTAATAATATCATAAATGGGATTATTTAGAATTATTTATTAATATTCCATGTTGCAGGGAGTGCGGAGCTAATAGAAATGAGATACAGCTCATCATCGCAAGCTCATTATGTATTCACAAGATATGCAAATTTCTGTAGCTTCATCTAAATTGAAATTTCGCTCGATTTTGAGCATCAAAAGCTGGTTTGGTAATATCGATGGCTGGTTTGAGTCTCATTTGGTTTCTAAGCTTTGATCTACTATCCCTAGACTGTGGTATTGTAATTCTTTTGGTTCCTGAACCAAGAAATTGGGTACTTCGAATGATCTATATGGTCAAACTTTTTATTATTTTAGCAGCAAAATTAAAATAAATGCACAAAACAACACAGTAGTCCCGACGAGCAAATTTGAAAACTGAACAAGACAAACATTGTTTCAGGTGATTGCATTGATAACAGTATTGGGTCTGGAGACGGCACCAACGATGAAGATGGTGATGAAAGAATTAGCGGCAAACAGAGAGAGAAAAAACGCTCGATATTTCCAAAACAGGCAACAACAGCCATGCGTAATTGGCTCTTCCAGCATCTCAATGTAAGTTGGGAAAATGAACTCTGTATAGTTTGTACATGGAAGTCAATCACCACTTTTTTTGGTCACTTAGTTAAAGTATGGTAAGCTCTCCACTCCGAGCTAGAGTTTTTGCTCATTGTCAAATGTTTTGTGGTATTGGAGATGTCGCTGCCTTACTAACAAGTTAAAATTCTTTAATGTGAAACTGCTGGCGCCAAAAAAGGAATTAGCCATCAAGTTTCATGAAAAGATATTACTTTTTGTAGATTTAAAATTTCCGATCTTTTTTATTTTTTTATGACATCATCACCAGTATTTGGCATGCCCATAGGAATCAATGTTTTACCATAGGAAGGGCAATGATATGTAGTACTAGAGGTACTTTCAGAAATACTACAAAGCATTCTCTTAGATGTAGCGTGCAGGCTCTATAATGAAGAAAGCAGACAAGCTAAAGATGATACAAAAACGGCAGCTGTCCAGCCAACAACTGTCATTTAGCATTTCAGCAACTGTCATAGTTATCCAACACTGAAAGCTAATTGAGAGTAATGGCAGCGTATTTCTGAGTAAATGAGCTACCATATGTCTACAACAGGCACACAGCCTAGTAACATCTAAACTTTCACATATTATTGTAACTTAAATGCTTCTTCATTATCTACTTTTTCCCAAATGACTCAAAAGTGTACTGAGATATTTCCTTCCCAACAAAAGAGCTGAGTTTTATTATTTTATATCGCTTGAGGCATGCTTTGAATTCTTGTGCATAATTCTTTTACCCTGACATCAATCACTGATCGTATTAATTCGTTTTCATAATAGGTATGCAACGTACTGGTTTGTGGTGATCTCACAAACTGATCAACTGAAAGTTAATATAAATGTTTTAGACTATTAACGAGTCTCACATTTTGGGATGGCACCTCTGCGTATCTGTTATATAATCAGTTTTACAATTCTCAATGTTTCTTTTTTTCTAGCATCCATATCCATCCGAAGAGCAAAAGAAAACTCTTGCAGCGCAAACTGGATTGACCAACCTGCAAGTCAACAATTGGTAAGATTGACAACTATTTGAGTTTGTTATAAGTTTCTCTGCCAAGTGGATAGCACCAAGAAGCTGCCCGAAAGTTTTAACTAAATCAAAACTCCAAAGTGGAAAATTCTGAGAACAAAATTTGCAAAAACTTTAGGCAATACTTTGAATTTACTGCTGTAAGAATGCGGTAACTACTAAGTGGAACCAACTCTTTTTGCGACTTCGAGAATTACAAATTCAATCAAGAAATACTCTTGGATTTTTGCACAAAAAAATGCATACCCGTTGATGTTCTTCCACTTTTATCAAAATATTATTTTCAAAGTTTGGGCTCAGAAATACACCAACAGACAATTAGCTGAAGCAGATTGTGCAAAAAGCTATAGAACAATTACCATAATGTATCTATTGTTGCATTGCAAGGCAAAATAGTTTATTTCAATAAAACTGAGAGTTTGTGAACTTTTGGTCAGCATTTTCGAAAAAATGAATTGTTGACATAGTCATTAGTAAGTTCTACATTTTTATAACTGAATATGGTTATTGATTTGGTGGTAGTATGATTAGAAATTTTCTCCGCTATCAATTATTAAATTCCTAAGAAATAATATTTATGAAAAAAACTTTTCTTCACTTGTTATAAAAAGAAATAAAATTGTTAAACTCAAGTTAATCTTTCATAAAATAAAAATTAAAGATTTCTTTGCAGAAAAAAACTTAATTTTCGTACAAAATTTTAATTCACAAAATTATTGCAATTTTTGTTTGTAATTTTATCTAGACTGATTAATGAGTTGCGCTAAAAAGCCGGTATCGATATAGTTTTATTTTACAGCAAATCAAACCAAGTGTCCTACAAACAGTGTATTCCTCCTCCCAAATACATTACACTGTCGTTAATAATCATATTGCAGTTGAATTTATGTAAAATGTGGCTGAACACGCCAAAACTGATGACATCAAAAAAATTTTTGCTTTAGAACTGAAGCTTGGCAAATGAATGCCCTCAACGCAAGGCCTCATTAGTGCAGCCTTACAGTGCATAATTGAATCTTTATCTCAAAAATCTCTGTCAAATTTAACAAATAAATCAGTGTTATGGCTCTTACTCAGCTCATCGTTCATCTACAAAAACAAATAAAAATTGACCAATTTGTCTAGAATGCGCTTCCTGTACTGATGTAATATCATATTTGATTGGTCCATTGATGAGGACCATGTTTTTGCGAAGATTAGACGCTTGAAAAATAAGTTAATTAATTGTCAGAGTCAGTCTAGCATTAGTCAGTGTCAACGATGCAATCCGCATACTTCAGTTAATGTAATAGCTCGATGTCATTCAGTAGAGCCCTCATTGCGATTGTTTACCTCAGAGCTCTCCCACTCAATAGACATCAATTTTAGTGAGTAGTTCTACGAGGGCTTGTGCCATTGAGTTACAATGCTATCGTGGGCTATGAGCACTTGACTTCTCAGTATCTGTCAACTGCAGATAGTTCTTGTAGTGAACCACCCCAGGCTACGGCCTGTGCCCTCTTTGGTCAAGTTTGGGTGCTCAAACTGCCGCCCCGGTTGGTAAGAGGCAGTTTTTTTATAATAGTTTTGTAATTACGGTAAGCAATTAGGAACTAACAGAATTGATTTCATCTAACAATACTCCGCTTTGCTGCAAGGATATCTCCGCAGAGAGCTGGGCTAATACAACTTATAGATTAGTGTGAGAGGTAATTGAATAATGACGTGATTACTTCCATTTGAGAAAAAAACGTCGCTAATATTATAATAAATGAGTGCCAAGTAGATGCTGTCGGTTTTATTATTAAACAGCTTGAAACAAACACCGCTGCTGGCCGCTTTTAAAAGCTCAAAAATTTCTCGCATCGACCTAATAATTTAAATTATATAATCATTCTTGTATAGATATCACAAAACGATGACTTTTGTTCTCGTATTTCTAAATTTATGAGCAAACCTTGCGGAATATCCTCAACGAAACATTTTACTGGTTTTTTTTGTACAAGTTTCCTGTTAAAGATGACTCAGCCTTTAATTTTTTCCTGCTTTGAAAAAAAGTTCGGATTTTTATAAATAGATAGTTTGATCTTTGACCGAAACTGCACTCAGGAGTCTGCCACTCTTTCAAACAAACAGGGATGATCTAGAGAAGATAATAGGGCGCAGTAGAGAGGGCTGGACCCAATCCAACACTTACTCACAATCTGAATATTAAATTTGACAATGCTTTCTCACATTATCATAATTGATGAGGCGGAACATAACTGCTCTGCGAGAGGAATAGAATCACATCTGGGCCAGGCAATCAATCCCTACTATTATCCTCACTAATGCAGCCATGCAACCAAGATTAAAATGTCCAGGGCTGCTTCTATTCTATATGTATCTATTTTTTAAAAATCTCAAAATTGGGCCGTAGAAAGTTCCAGAAACTATACTCCAGGTATTCAAACTGTGACACACAGAGCTGCATTGAAATTGATACCGTTTCTGTCTTTAGGTTTATCAACGCACGCAGACGTATCGTTCAGCCAATGATAGATCAGAGCAACAGAGGAAATAGAAACCATGAACAGTACATGCCAGACCCTAGTCGCCTAGGTAGCTATATGCATAGTCCAGCCGCCCCTACCGCAGGTATACCAATGTCAGGTGGGTAATGTCGTTAATAGCATCCTGTATGCTTGCTGGGAAATAATTAGCTTGGCTTGTTCTTAAAACAAAATTCCGATGTTTTTAAAAGTTGAGAGTTATCTTCTCAATACCTGTGAAATACCCATGAAACGTCATGTTATTGAAAAGATGTATTTAAATTTCATGTAATCTGAGGTTATAGTGTTTGTTCTTTCTCTAATTAGAGTTTGTTGTTGTTTTCCCTCAATCCGGCAGGGATTACCTAAAAATTGGGTTCTTGAAGATAGCAAATATGGCCGATTTCACATAAAACGATTTATTTTTTATTTACAGGTCCATACTCACCTCAAGCCTCGCACATGGCAGCCCCTTATAGTGCCTTGGGTCCTGCTGGTCATATGCCACAGATGCTGCTGCCTCCTCACCATTCTGTCATGGATGGATATGGAAACATGGCAGCCATGCACGGTTCTGGTATCCAAGACATCCATGCTGGTTAAACTTGATAAAAGATAAATGATAAAAGAATAATTTCTCAATGAAGCCAAAAGCTTATGTTAACGAGCAAAGGTGACACTGTAACGTCACTCTACTTAACTAAATAGTCACCCTTAATACAATGTATTCATTTATGGTGCAGACACAAAACTGTTCCTGCTCAAATTTTGCCGTTTATCTCTGTATTGCCAATCAATAACCAATAGTTCTAACGATATATATGGGCACTTACTGTTTCGCATATATTTTATTGTAAAGCACCAAATATATTTTCTTCATATAAGAGTCAGATGTGTGTTAGCTTTGGTTTTCTGTGAGCTTGTCACACTAGTTTGGGTCGAGTGCAGTGAAACTTGATAGATTAATATGAGGTTTTGGAACATAGACTGTTATATCAGCCAATCACTCTACTGAGCTATATTGTACATATTTTATTGAACATTTAAGTTCTACATATTTAGGAAATACTGTTTCATTTAGTGAGCAATGTTTTTGTTATAGTTCAATTTTAAGCAATCACAAACTTGTGGTTTATTTTTCATTGGTTAAATGTAGCTTTTGCAGATTGTTTTACAATACATGATATATGATGAGCTGGGGTGTCCAAATAACTTTAGACAAGAAAACCCAAAACTTGAATCAATTGTACAGAATACGATCCTGCAAAAACCCGCAGCAGGTTATATGCAAACTTGTAACCGACTGTTTTAGTCTTGAATTATTAATAAAAGTAGTCTCAGTAGTAATCATGAACTAGATCAGGTGCCACATTCAATTTTGAGCATAGCAAAACACAAATCAGGTCAAGTTAAACCACATGAGGAATGCTAGGAAGTTTTTCAATTCTGGCTAGATAAAAGAGAAGTTATTTGCTCAATTTTGAAAAGACAACTCCTTAAATAAGCGCTTCTGCACTCGAAACAAGCACAGACCTTATATATATCATCGTTAGTAAACATTCACAAACTCGGGAGTAGCCAGGGCTGGCTCTCAATGTGGGCGCGGCTATTGTCGCAAAGGGGTTCGGGAGGTTGGGGGAAGGAGAGCCAGGGACAGAATGTTTTTGCGACAGAACATTCTGTAACAGAATGTTCTCAAGACTAACAGCCAGTCCGTTACAATCGTCCAGCCTGATGTACAGACGCCGAAGTGGATGGTCTATGCAACTTCACACATGTTATCACGGCTGATTGCCCGCCAGTGTTATTACAATTTCTTTTACAACTGGAAATGATGGAATGGACACCAATCTCAACTCTGAATGCTACAACTAAGATTTTACAGTAAGTAGTCAATGAAAAGCGGGAGATATTATTATATTAGTAATGTATGTATGTAATAAATAATAATAAATAAGGAATAATAATTTGATAATTATTATTTATAATTAATTAATAATAATAAATTATTGTTGTGATTATTATTTATTATTATTATTGTTGTAATTATTATTATTGTTGCTCAAAAATTGTGATTTTTTATACTTCTATCATCTATCTACTGGCAATGAATATGATGATTATTAATAAATAATAATATTGTTTTAATTAATGAATAAAACTATCAGAAAATCAGACGACATCAACAATTAATAAATTTTATTATTGAATAATTTATTGTCAATGTTTGTTGTTGATATTATTTGATAATTTTTTTGTCATATTATTATGCTACCACGTACTACTAATAATAATTTTTGTTATGATTATTAGGATTTTTTAGAATTGTAAATAAATAATTATTATAATAATAATAATAATAATTATTTTTTATATAGTTTTACAATTAAAATGATGGATATTATTATATATAATAATAATAACAGAGCTGTGACAAATCACGATTTTCATGACTCAAATAAAATCATTTGAATTTTCCTTCAAGTCAAATTTTTACAAGTGAGTAAAAATGTCAAATCATGCGTTTTCCCAAATAAAATCAAATATTTGGAGCGTGATTTGCAGCAAATTTTTCAAATCATCACTGAAACTATTGGAAATGTAATGAAAAAAACCTTCAGCTTTTAATAGGCTGCCTAAACAAATTGACCCAAATTTAGATTACAGTAACAATGTGTGGTTAGCTGGCCTCTAGAAAACAATATTCCAACTTGATTACTTTCACAAACTTGCATTTTTCTTTGTACACTTTCGAGTGGAACTTATTTATTGGTATGCCGACCGATATATATTATCGTTTAAATTCCAAAATAATGCTTAGACTAGCCAAATTAACCAGCCAGTTCCATGCAATAGATAATGCACACCCAGTAAACAAAACAATCAACCACTATAGTTTATATCTTTCTGAAGTTCTTTCTTTGTCAAAGACTGTCGTTGTGGTAGCCTATATTGCTAATAGTACCAGCGATACTAGATAATTGATAAATAATTAGCAAACACTGAGCATTAGTTTGCATATGTATCAAAACAGTTATCATTATAGTACATCATCAACTAATGCAATACTCACTACAGATAAGTAAATAACCTGGTCGTCATTCATAAACACTTTCAGCTCACCACTTTCAAGTCAGAAAAGAACGTAGTCAACTAATAATTCAACTTTTGCTGATGAAAACTAATACATAAAAGAAAAGGCAGCATAGTTTTCCATGATCCTTGATTACTATGTGCTAACAATTAGGTAGTTTCTTTTCACTGCTTTTATTTATTTGCTACCATTGAATACTACAATCTCAGGTCAATTACAAGCATTAAGAAAAGCTGCAAACATCATCACTGGTTTTTTTGATGATTTGCTGTATTTTTGCAAATATTTGGTCAAATCGTGTGAAAAGAGGCAAATCAAATCCCCAGTTGTATCAAATATTTGAAACAAATCATTTTTCAAATATTTGAGTCACCAAATATTTGAATCTCGGTGATTTGGTCGTAGCTCTGAATAATAATAATAAATAATTGTATATACTACTACTTTCACAAATAATAATTAATGCTGTAGAAGAATATGTGATAATGGTAATGCTTTATTGTTGTGGACGAGTAGTATAAGCAACAAAGCAACATCATCTTGCCAAACAAGAAAGCGCACGTTTTTATTATTATTATTATTTATGCATTTAATTACAGTTATGCAATAATCTGTATGCTTGCTGTTTGATTGGCAAGAAATGCTACTCAGACCATTTGTTATTTGTTGTTACATTTTTATTCTGTCACTATAACTAAAATTTCCAGTTTTGGCTTAGCATTGTGTAACTTCATTATTATGTTTACAACTGTCAGCTGTTATTGTTGTTTCAGGAGAATGCAACAATAAACTCTCCGGTGAAGTAGTTCCAGAACATATTTGGATCGTAACAGACCATATTATGTGGTGCTTTACTCAGAAGTACTGGCAATGCAAAGTACCTATAGATGCGACTTCCTTGCTACAAGACAACAATTACAGTCGTTAGTCATTCAGGAAATGAGCCTGGTGATTCATTCGTAACTGATAACTGAGTTGGAGAGATGAGAAATATTACTTCCTCCATACTGGTGGCTGTGTTAATGTTTGTATTTCTGGTTAGCTACTTGCTCAGTTCAGTGGTTTCCCCTGTTACTTCTTTCACTTATAGTTATTTATATTTCCTGCATTACAAATATATGTATGTACATTTTTTTTTATATTTGTTTCGGTGCGCATATATATATTTCTATTTTTCAATTGCACTCGTTATATGGTTCGTGTGATAACTTGTTGTGTACAACATTCCTGTTTAATTTTTATTCACCGCAAAATTCTGGTTTACAATATGTTATTTCACACATTTTGCTAATCTATTGTTGCATCTTTTTCTTTGATTTTGTATGCATAAATCCATACATGTGCATGTTCTATAAGTTCCGTAAAATTATAATTGAAGTTGCACGAAAGAATGCTATAAAGCCATTATCATCAGTGGGAGTGAACCCTCATTGAACAGTGGAGTTTTAGCTTTATCTTGATAAGTTTTTGGGTAAGAATAAACAATGCTCAAATCACTCATAAGCTTTGAGAAAAATTTGTCTAGTTTACTTGTGGCCAAGGTAGGTGCCACCATCCAGCAGCTCTCAATTCAACACAAAGGAATGAATGACATCAGCTATATGAAGCTAATAATAAATACAACCACAGTAGTTATGCTTCCTTAGTGATATAGACTGTACTATTCGTTTTCTGTTAGTAATACGATGAAGTTCTAATAGGATTAATGCTCAACTACAATGTAAGCTCCGCCCACCGCGTGTCAATCTGGAGTCAGAAAAGGATACGAAATCCGTCCTAAGATCCTTGCATGGGCGGAGCTTATGCGCATAAATATTATCAGGTAGGGGACTAGTTTTTTTAGTGGTTAAAGAGTTGTTTACTCTTAGCTTAATACACTAGCCCTAGCATCGTAAATCTAACGAGGGCCTCTCCCATTTTTGATAAAGTACAAAGCTATGCCAGTTTAGCGAGCATACTGGATACACCATTTAAAAAAAAATATGGTTGCGTTTTAGTTTAAAGTTCTCGTTTAATTTTTATTCTTTAGTTTTTTTATGAGCTGTGAGTAGAACGATCGAAGTTTTATTGCAATGAAACAAAAAATATTTACGAATATGCGAATTCTCTGTGAATAATTATGCAGTCCATCCTTATAACTCGATTTATTATGTGTGTTTGTTGTTCGTCGTTGTCTAAGACAACGACGAACAACAAACACACTCTTTTTTTCATTATTATTATTATTAATTAATAATAAATAATTATTATTAATCTTTGTTAATATATTATAAGAAAATAATTATGGTTTTTTTATAGTAGTTAATTATTATTAATTTTTTAATACGTTTGGTCTAGTAGTGGTTAGAGTGCTTGCACTTCCATCCAGGATCTGTCTGGGGTTCGATTCCCAGCACGGTTGTTATCGTCTCATCTGTTATTGAGATATTCGGCTTCCTGTAGTATGCCCTGGTACCTGGCCCAGAACTTTAACCGATTATTGTTATGGGTTTGCCTCATCGTCTGTCTTCAGGAGTAAACCTATTATTGAAGTTGCTGATCAACGCGGCAAGATACAATATATCAAGATAGCGAATGATTAATTATTAATAATAAACTACTACTACTATCTATTATTATTAATTGCTTGATTACAATAAAAAGAAAAACATATAATAAGCATCTGTTTGCATCGATGATAGTGCTTAGAAATATTTTAACTTTTGCTAGCATGAAAAGTGCATATGTATTTATGTACAATGTATAATAATAATTATTGTTATTATTTATAACACTTATTATAATAATACTGTTTATTATTAATTTGATAATATAATGATAATTATTGTAATTATTATATTATTATCAAATTAGTAATTATAATCGTTATGATAATAATAATTTCAATAACGGTATTTTCATATTTCTTAGCCCCTTATCTTATTAAAATATGACAACTTCATCAATTGTTCTTCTTGGCTTATTAATTATCTGATAACTAACTATATCATAATAGTTTTTATTTTTTTATTCACAAAAAAAATGGTAAGAATTCTCCTCTCTCACAAGTTAGAATTAGTTCGGTGATATGTGAGCTTGAAATAGCGCTGCAAACTTGTTATGAATAACTTTATTATTTAAAAAAGTTTACTAATTTTCAAGTTTATAAACACAATTATTACAATAAAGATAAGCCATCAAGTTTCAACTTCACTTCATCTATTTTAGAAGAATTAATTCATCTATCGATTAAAAAAAAATTGTGTTGAATGTCCAATGTTTTATTATTAATTTCATTACCTTTAAATTAAATTTTTAAACTGAACTTGCCTCCACCACGGTAATTTCAGGACTGTCAGATAAACACTACCTACACTATTATTATTTATCTAATTGCGTTGATGGTAAACTAGCTCAATAATTATAAGTTATTGAATAGTAGATAATAGTAACAGAAGCTAATTCGTTCAATACGGAGTTGTAAATAAACTAAACTTTTTAATTCCCGGCTCCTGCTGCCAATACCCGACATTTTTTGTATGTGGAATATTGAAGATGTTACCATTATTATGATTATATAAAAGTTTTTATTTCATGCTATTTAGTATTGATTAACAACAAAAACCTTAAATATATCAACACTTTATCAATGTAATTGGTTGTTGAAGAGTTAGAATTAATTTTCTATATAAAATAATAAAAATATGTTGTTATATAACAATCAATGAATAAGACTACAGATTAATCATCAATATAATCGATAATAGTAATAATAATAATAATCGTTTTTATTATTCATTATTATGGTTTTAAAGAATAGTGATTATAACTACAAACTATGGTAATTATAAATTGTGTTCATATCTACCAATAAAAAGAATAATAAATACTATTTTGCTTATTGTTGTGTAGCAGTAATAGTATATAGATAGATAAAGAGAATGAGAAATTTTTTGTGATTTCAACATTTATTAACATCATCAATTTAATTGGGTAATTATAGTGAAATAATGACAGTAGGCTATAATAAAAATATACAATAACATCGTTAATATTACTAACAATAAATAATAATTATTAGTAGTCATTTTTCATTTATTAATGATACCATTAGAAATTGATTATCATTTTTATTGTCGATTATTAATGACAAAAATTAAATTTAATAATTATCAATATGAATGACAATGAAAATAATAACAATTTTTTTCTTGTTGTCGACGACATTAATACAATCACTTTTGGAATGCATCTGTAATAATTGAAATTTACTGTCAAAGCATCCCAGCATTGAAAACTTTTTTGTTGAATTTTTTAATATTCAAGTCTTAAGCAGCAGATTGATGTATTGAATAACCGTCTTGGCCCACTCAGTGCTGATCTACAATGCTGCAAAATACCCCTCTTCCAGACATGCTCGCCATTTTTCACACCGCTTAAAATTGGCGTCATATTTGGATCGGAAGTATATTTTTTTCTTTATCGTATATTATTTATTTGGTCAACCAGATCCTGCTATTTATTTTTATTATTTAGTTTATTATTATTCTACCTACATACTACTGTCCATTCTTGTATAAATACCATTTATTGTTCCCTAACTCACCAAAACAAGCAAAAATTTGTTCTATGCTATTGATGGAAAGAGTTTTAGATAATCCTTGTGATTGTGATCACATTGGACCACCTGAAAAAATGAAATTTGCGTTATAAACAAGCGTTAATTTTGTTTACGATGTGTGTGCACTAATTGCGTCCATATTGAAAAAAACCACTAATTTCGATTTTATGCGTGCAGTGTGCAAATTCAAGATTCAAATCTTGGAATCAATTTTCAATGAGGTGTCTCTGTAAGGATTCTTTATTCCTGTTGCAATGGCCTTCGGTAGACCTAAGACTAAATTAATTGCCTAATCAGATTTCATTTTAAACGCCGACGATGTAACTTCATTTATAATAATTTTTTATTATTTGTTATAATTGACCACTCCCACAATCCAAAGATGACGTACTCAGCATTGAATGGAAGTTATAGTAAGCTGAATTTTAACTGATTTGGGGCCAATGGCTTTTTGGCAAGCTTGTAAATCAAGACTGAGTAGGCCTAGAGGGATATTCAATACACCAATCTGCTGCTTGAGACTTGAATATTCAGAAACTCAACAAAAAAGTCATCAGTGCAGGCACGCTTTAAGTAACTTACTACTCTTATCATATGTATATTAAAATTATTACTTCCTGGTCACTTAGCTGTTATCGCCATCACTTTTTTAGCGCTCTTCTAATATAGCATTTATATTTTTAGTATGATGCTACTCACATAAGTGATTTTTTGATCATAATAGTTTGTTTTCTGCGCAATACTCATTATTTTTATTATTATTCCCAATGGCAAAACTATCATTCCTGTTGATCACTATTATGTTCTCCTTCCTTTGTTTCTGTTTTATCTAATTATGTGCAAAGTGTTTATGGAATGGTTTTTGCAAATAGTAAAGTGCATCTTAACAGTTTTACAATTAGGGCAGGTGGAGGCAAAAGCTTTTTAGTCATAGAAAATTGATTTAGTATGTTTTTCGCAAATTATCGATGGTCTCTTCTTCCGCTTTTAGTGTGGTCTAGATAGGGTTTTAAAATGTTTGAACGTTTTCCAAATTATCCAAATGCTTTCCAAGCTGTGGAAATTTTTCCAAAGGTTTTGAACGGTTTGTCAAGTCCTTCATACACTTCAAAATCCAAGTTGATTCACTGGATCGCTTTTACTGATAATTTATCTTCAGTCCTTTTACGATTGTTGTTTTTTATTTTTTACTAAACTTGAAACAGAAATTTTGAAAAAATAGTTAAAAAAAAATGTTTTTATCATTTAGTTATAGTTACCACGAATGAAAATTAATCGTGTTCTCGAAAGGTAAATTTGGTGAAATATCCAACGATCCGTTAAATGATTTTTTTTCCGCTTTGCTGACTAATACATCCATATAAGGTATTTTGCATGAAATTTAAAAAAAAATTGGGGGCGATAGGGGTAGCGACCGTCTTTCTCAATCAGCTACTATTCCCGGAAACAATTCATCGCCGAATTGTATTACAAGCATTCGTTTCAGATTTGCTGATTAATTTGTTCTCATGTTTTTGTTTGTCTGCTTTAAAATTCATTCGGAAGAAGGAAAATCACATTAATTTACAAATAAAAAAATTTAAAAAAACCTGCTCAATGGTTTACCATGGCAGTTTTGGCTGAAAGTCAAGTCACACGAGGGCAAATCTTTGACGAGTTTATCAAAGCAAAATTCGTTGTTAAGCCAATATAGCAATTAGTTCGGTTTCTTCATGATCAAGCAATGTAGATGTGGGAAACTTATCGGCGACATTGTTTACATGTGACTAGACTATTGTACAACATTATCTCATCGATAGGTTTTTGTTTTCTCTCTGCTCTTCATGGCTGCTCTCTAATGTCACTGTCATTCACAGTGAGCGCATGATTTTTATAGTAGCACACTTGCTTTTTTTAGAAAGACTTGTTTACTTTATTATAGTGTCTTTGATCTCGTTTTTTGTCCATAAATTTTACTTTCACTCAAAAAGTTTGAAGTGATCTGGTTCATTAGCTGATCTGTACTCATCTGTAAAAAAAATTATGTATACATTATTGAATCTACGACAACAATATTATATATCATATTATTAATGTTTTTTTATATTCAAATTGTATTGTAATATTTTCGCTCAAAATTCCTTCTTTTTGATTGCTGTGTTTTATGGAAACATGACACCTGTATGACATGATAATCTATCCAGATTAAATAAGGTGATAATGATAATGTTTGCATTCATTCTGATGATTATGGCGTCCTGTAGGAACCAATAAGCTGGTCCAAACAACCAAAATACACTGCCATTGCTTTTAGGGGTAATGACTCGGCATAATACCCCTGCTAATCATCACCTGTTCAGCGATCCTATTTCACCTGTTGTGAATTCTCTTGGACATTTTGTTATCAACTTGAGAAATAAAGCAATAATATAAATTTTACTTTGGCAAAAGTTCTGGAGAGACGAGGGAGGCTAAAGCCATATTTTTGTTGTTTTTTAATTAAGTAAATGATAATTATTAGTAGTTGCTCATCATCGATGGTGGTTTGAAATGATATTGCTGAAAACGGAACTAACTACCACTAATAATAATGGCAATACTTATTGTAAGACATCTGATATCTATAGGTCGTTAAATAAAATAGGGGATTGCAACAAAGTTTTATGAAATCAATTGAGTTTCTTTGAAAATAGCAAAATGTTTTTTGTTCAATGTTTTATATAATTAACTAACAATTTTGTTCATCATATTCAAATGTCATTATACCGGCCCACTCTATTCTCAAACTGCTTTTCTTCACTTTGCCCACCCGCCACCCTCCACCCCCCTCCCCCCCCCCCTCTTTTGCGTACTTCTCATTTTCCACCTTAACTCTTTGGAGCTTGAGTGATTTTGTGATTGACCATATACGATAATTCAGGCGCTTTTAACCAAAAGAAGTCTTTTTTTCCGAAATTTATTTTAAAATAACAGTTTGCTTTATAGAGTTAAAATTAACTTCATCTGGTTCATTTAGATGTTTTCTGTAGACATTTGTCACATTTCAACATTGTAACCGTAAAAGTTGTTTTTATTTTGGACGCTTCACAATTTCTGACCCTGATATGTCGGCTTTTAGAACAAAAGCTGCTGCTTCGATGGAAAAAATAATCAACTAGATGGAGAGATAACAAAATTTTGACTCTGGTTAGGAGCCATTTTTCAACTAGTGTAAGCAACATCAATGACAACCAAAACAACTAGGCATTTTCATAAAATAATAATAAAAAAAATTGATTATTTTGTTAATAACAGAGCTCTAGTAATAATTTTTACAGTATTAAATAGCACACTTTAAAGGCTCTCTTTTTGGAATTAAGAACAGTACTTAAAATATTTTATAAAAAACATCCAAAAATAATTATTATCGTCACCGTTGTCTAAATATTTATTTTTAGGTTAACCGCCATCATTCTCACTATCAGTAGTCTCCAACAGACCCAAATAATTCCAAAGCGCATCAAACTTGACAAATATTATTTATACCAGTTCTCTGATTAGCAAGCATTCTCACTCTGTCTCCAGAATTTCCTTGATTTTCCTGGAAGAAATACTTTTGAAGTCTAGACTGTTGAAGAATCTTCAATTGAGAGTAGAATAGGAAAATTCAGAAAACACAGCTCCACACCATGCCATCGAGAATATAAAAATCTGTCTAAAACACATGACAATAAAGACATTCAAAATTGAGCCACAGCAACGACGGTAGAACATAGTCTGTGGGACTGGGGAGAATGACTCCCAATGAGAAACTCTCATATGAGAACTCGTCAGAGTTAATTTTTCCTCGCCTTGTACTACCCTTTCCTCGCCCAACTTTCTTTATTTTTTCTATCTCCTCGCTTCATTTGAAATATGACGCAAGTGTGCTGAGCCTACAAATTTGTGAAATAAATATTAATAATCTTTCTCTCACACCTCTCTTCAAATACTCCAACGCCTCACTGTTCAATGCTTTTATTTTTTGTTTGGAACTCGGTTCTCATCCACCCTTCTCACTTTCCAAACTCTCATATTCCCTCACTTTTTTATGCTCTGATGCGCTATTCTCCTTCCGCTTTTTCTACTTATTCCCTTGCTGCGCTTTTTCTCTGCTCCCTGTATCCTATATATTTACTGGCTGGCTTTGTCTCATGGCTTTTTATCTAATTATCAGATCATATCATTATTTGTTACGCATAATTGTGTTTTTACTGTAAGAGTGCAATACCTTGCTCATAGCCTCAACATTATTCTCAAAAACCAAATGTTCATCATTTATTTTATTTATAATTACTCAAGTTGTTCCAATATTTGGCAGCTCTTTTCTTCTCACCAGAGGGCTGTATTTCAAGATTATTTTCCGCTGCCAGTGTACCTACTCTTGCTTTTTTATGTAAATGTGTGAGATGTGTTCACAGACTGCATTAAGCTTGCCTACTGCTATGGCATATTTGAAGTGAACAGATTTTTAATGTAAATGTTTTAGGTTTCTCCCAAGATGATTCCATCAAAATAGCGAAGTTTGAAATCTTATGGAACTGTGAGTTGTGAAAAATTATTCGTTCAGTTTTATGGTGCTGTTTATCATTCTTGTTTCACAAATATATAAATATTGTGATTTATTCACTATCACCACTTCTTCCTTCAACTTTGAGTTTCTTACAAGTAGATATCTTTCTGTTTTTAGATTAAGAAATCCAAAGGCAAAGTTGACAGACATCGAATTCAAAGCTTGTTGAATCAGGTATGTCAAAAGTTGATGGTCATTCGTTGTTTTGTAGTTATTTATCAATCAAACCACAGGTAGCACGCTCTGAGTTGATTTATTCAACAGTTGTTATACGGCTAAAAACAAAGGTTAGTCCTGATACAATTGTTATATAAATTGGAGACAGTGCCAGTTTCATTTCATGGTGTTAAATAGTTTGTACTTCGGTACATAAATTTGAAGTTGATTCTCTCCAAACTAACTTGTTTTGGTAGCTTTTTGGTCATGAAATTGACGTGTGCAGGACTTTTATTGAAACTAGTAAAAATTTAATAATGGTTATCAGTTGTCACTCTGTCATTTACTACTTGGATAAAAAGACACTAGCTGGCCTTTCACTGATTGAATGAGCGTCCATCTGGTGCTCCAAAAGCCACCTCAATCATCTTTTACAACGAACCCTCACTAAATCATATACTGTTGTCTACTCGTTGGGTCCATGCATCAAGTCTTTAGTTATAATTCTTAAAATCACGTTTTTTCAAATCTGCTTCATTGTTGACGTGTTGGCCTTGACACGGGGGGGGGGGGGGGTGTGGTTTGGTGTGCTGAGGCAATTACTGGTGCATAAATGTTGTTCCTTCATTACCTCTATCGATGCAACTCAGTCAAGTCTTGGAATCGTAATTGCTGTTGCAACAATCATTATAGCCATGGGTTATCTCCAGATCAATGGTATAATTGTTTGCTTAAATTCTTGTTAAATTCAATTCAATTTATCCTTCTGTTTGTTCCATCATTCTATTAATTGTTTCTATGCCTTCATAAAGTACAATATTGTTTACTGTTTACATTTGTGAATGCGATATTTGAGCATATTCTATGCACTCTCATTGTAAGTCCCACTAAGCTATGTATAAATGTTACAGATATAGATGGACATCCGTATATAACTTACTTGCTATATGTTTTATTATAGATGGCCAAAGTCTGAGATAGAGGATTTGATCTTCTCCTAGTCATAAGAAATGAAGGCTTTCTAAATCTTGCAGGTACATCATATGTTTGCTAGATTGACCTCATATCAACAATGAATTTGGAGTCAAATTTCTCGTAACCAGCAACCAGGACCAACTCTAAATAACAAATTGAATTACAATTCAAATACTCTCAAAACTAAAGCATAAAATGCAAATAAAATTTCAAATACCTATAGTTGAAAAATTAACATTCAAATACAACTTTGAATGCTTTAATTTGAAAATTGAAAATTCAAATACAAATACTTGAAAATTGAAAAAAATACCACATTTTAAAATTCAGATAAAATTCCATTGCATTTGGTTCTATCCCTTCTGTCAGTTGTAGAATCTTTTGTAGTCACCGGGCTCAGTTTCAAACAGCTTTTTTAAAAAAAATATTTTAATATGCTATTTATTTATAAATTGGTTGCTAATGCTAAAGAAAATGTGCATACCCTGCTGCAGCTCCAAGCTCATCTACGGAGCTGTGATTGCTGTTGTTATACGTTGACTGCACATGCCTCCACCACATCCAGTGAATGTACAATACTGTCAGTAAATTATAGGGGACTGCGTCTCCGTCTCTATTGATGGTCGCAGACGCATGTTGGCTTTACACTGCTGCAACACCCGAAATTTTCGAGTTTTGCAACTTCAGAGTTGCCTTACCATCTTAGTTAAAATAATTTATTGCGTTCCTGCTCACGCAGTTGGATTGATGAGTTAGTTGTGATTTAATTATTACCAGTTTTTTACCAGCAGTAGCTCTCTATTTGTCTAATGGGTTTGTTATTTGCCTATAATATGAAATTTTAACTTCTCTATAAATAATAATACCGCTTACTGAAATTAAATAATAATTTGAAGAAAATCTGTAGTTTTTTATGTGTTTGCATCCAAAATAATAAGGATAATTTCTGCGAATGTGAATTATTAAGTATTGTTAAACATACAGAGTTTGATTCTTTTGATAAGAAAAATAATAAACACGCATGTCAATAATGCTAGTAATAATTATTTAATAATAACCTTGCGATCTTATAACAATCATTGTTTACATTATATTCAGGCTAGAATAAACAAAATATTGGAGCTGCTATATAGAGCAACTTAATCAGTTAAACTGCTTCACATGGCTCTGAAGACGCTGCAACTTGACACTTGAACCCTACACTGCTGGGTTGCTGCGTCTCAGCCTGCGTCTCAGCCTGTGACAACCCTGCATGTTCACCGGAAGTTGCGCCAGTCTCGTCGCCAAGACGCAATCAGCAAGCTTCAAAGGAGACGCAGTCGCCTAGTGTAAACGCTGCTTTATTTTATTTAATAATGTTTAATAACTACCATTTTGTTCATTTATGTCCAATCCAATCACAAAGTAAAATCATGGATTGCCATGTTCGCTTTTCATGAAAGAATCGTCAGCCTTTGCTGTGTTACAGCAATTTATTAGCCAATGTGTATTACACCCGTTGCATATAGTTTTTTTTATAAAAAAAAACTGGGAAGTCTTTGTGTATGATGTTGATGAGTGTAAAAGACAATAGCAATACCAACCAATTGGTATTCGTCATTTGACAAATAAGCTACTTGTGGTATGCTTTGCAACATAGCCGGTACTTTACCAGTAACCCTTATGTAGACCTCATGTAGAAAGCTATTTAACTTTATCTAGTCAAAGTGTCATTTAACTATCAACTAATAACAATTATTATTTTTCAAGTTTAAACATTCAGCGAAAACAAACTTTGGCTAGCTATTACCCAGTATCTAACAAATGAATTATCTATTTCCTATGCTGGGTACTATCAATGACTAGTATACATTGCTCCCATGCAGTCAATGTAGCTAAAATGAGTATTTACATAGCACTATAGTAGTCATCAAATTGATGGAACAAGCAGGTTTTCACATGTTTTCATTACCTTTTGTTCGCAAATGATACTGGAAATAATGGGCATAGTCATTGAGACCATGTTAAATAGCTCGCTGCACAAGGCTTGTTATCAAATTTTTATGCCTTTGTCGATGGTTTGGATACAAAACAGTTGCTTTGTGAGCCATATCAATGTAAGAAACTGATCAATAACTCCCTACAAGTTCAACAACATGTTGTCTCATTTTGGTTCTTGTAGCCATGGTTTTTATATTCTCTTTGAAACAGTTGATTTTCTCAATGAGGTTACTGAACATTTAATTAAAAGTTATTTCTCATTGGCTTTATCTGAACTCAAGTTATGAAAATAATACTTTTTCACATTTAATTTTGCAATTCCCATTTGTTATATACAAATAAAAATTGTGTATGTAAACGGCCATTTTTTACCCATTGCTATTGACAAAAATAAGTTATTTGCTTATTATTGCTCACTGTGCTTTTTATTGTTACAGAGAAAGCACTGCACTGACCAATGTGAAACAACCGCGTGAGTTTTTATTATTTCATTGAAAGCGTAATAGTAATCCTTTTTGTTGATCTCTTTGTTGTACTTGGCAGTAACTAATCGTTGTTATACATTTTTGGGTTTTTGCACTGCTATTTTGTTTTGTAGCATTATATTACTTGGTGAATGTTTGATTGCCGATATATGCTGTACATCAACGATGAAGATACAGCAGACGAAGTCAGAACATGAGTACTTCCTGTTAGGTGTCAAAGCCTGCTGTCAGCAAAATTTGATTTTTCACGTTTTATTTGCTTGTTTTGTGGCTTTTTGCTGTTTACACACTTTCTGCTTGCTGGTTATCTACCTCGTGTCAGTGCAATTCTGACAAGGGCCCTTGTATTAAGAGTTAGCCCTCGGTAGCTACTTGGTCTGATAATCAGCAAATGTAAGTTCTTAACATGAAAAAAACTGAAACTACAAATGCTGTAGGAAAGTGCATAACTTTTTTAGTTTTTTTGCCCAAGCTACAAGTACATTGCTCCGCTATTGATCTTTAGATGTAGAAGCAGTTTCACAAATGCTGGTTTTCATGCATCAACCAAAAATGTTTTTTCCATCGATGCAAAACAAAGTCTTAGGACTGGCCAGATTGTTATGTCTAAATCATTTCTTTTTCAGGTTAGGAAAGGTCAACAGTATTGCAATCTTCCCTAAAAATATTGAAGGCTTGGAGAAGGACAAATATATTTCCTCAAATGTAGTTGACCCCTGTGCTTTGTAAGTGTGCTCATTTACTACTATGGTACCTCAATGCAGGCCCGTTGAGGCAATCAATTTCCAAACACCTCAGCATGTTGTAGCGAGCCTACGAGCCATGATGTTGACAGAAAATAGCCTGACGTTTTTTATTCATATGGTTTGCAACAATAACTGAATGGCTTTCAGTCAAATTGATTGTCTTTACCTGTAGAACAGGTAATAAACAGCAATTATCACATTTGGTTTAAATAAAGGGCACTGGTTGCAAGCGGACCAGCAAAGGTTTCCTAGGAGTCAACGTGGTGTCTTTACTTTTTCTGACTGTTGGTCAAAGCCTATGAGTTGTGTAGACTGAGAAAAAATGGTCTCAACAGCATTCAAATTCTTTAAACATCAAAATAAAAATGTTATGAGTCCCAATCATGTATCAGTCATTCGATTTCTCCAAAAATTACCAGATCAAGATCCTGGCATTATCTACCACCAAAGCCACTGAAGCCAAAACTGGAAAAAATTTGTTGAGACAAAATACGAACGGATCCACGTCTTTCCAACATGCATGCAGTAAGTGTTTGTTGTTTACTGAAGTGGCAGAGGATTATTAAAAGAATTATCTATTAGATAAATGCTTCATGGTATGCAGCATTACAAAGAAAATATAAACACCAAAAATTTGAGATTTTGAGCTTACTAATAATGGTAATAGCCTCATTTCTAGAAATTCTGTTCGGCGTCATTAGTATTGTGCATTTTATGCAAGGAACATCTTGTGCATCAAAGCCAATTATCATGTTGTAAGCAGTTTTTAAAAATGTCGAATGTGTAATTATGTTGACTCGGAGCTTTAGATCAAATACCTGTCTAGTTGTCAGATGTCATGTTTGCTTGGCCACATTTATTCTTCTCTCAATGATGCTTATTCAAACTCGTTCAATTTTTATCAGTAGCAAGAAATGTAACGGCTGGCTGCAGCTATACTGTAATGTAATGTATTCTTTACATTGTTATCACGTGTAGAAGCACCTACAGTTCAGCTATTGTTGAGTTGTGTAGACAGCTTTTTGCCATTGATAACATATGGCATCTGTACAAGGTATGAACTTTGAATACAGAATATGCCAAATCTATTACAATCATTAATGCTACTAGTTTTTTGATATAGGAAGTCATGCTTCCTTATGTACTCCATGCTCTTTGTCTGTAGCTATCACATTCAATGATGAGTGATAATATTGCAGGAGAAGAGAAAAGCTCTTTCTGGAGTGAGACGCACCAGGTGTTTGACAATGCGATCTGATCTGTTACATTATATATTCAGACACATGACAGAGAGATGAATTTATATTTTATAATGTTGCTAGTGCATGTATTTCATAATTACACATAATATAATATACACAAACACTAGTTATATCAACTTGTTGTTACATGTCCGTATCTGCTATTCTGGGCCCTTCATTCAAGGGTACTTCAAGGAGAACCTCAATAACGCTCATTGCAAAACTATGTGCAAGTTTTTCATGTATAGTATTTAGCTAGTCAGTAACTATTATATGGATTCATTCTTACCTCTGCTGCCACAGCAGCTTACCTGTTAACACATTCAATTCATCACTTTAAAACGCTGGCTTAGCAACGTCTGTTATTACGATATTCAAGTGCTACATGCAGTTAGATAGAGTTGATACCACACTATTTGGGATGGATGAGCAAGATCTGCAAGAAAGAATGTGAGATAATGCATGTGCAATACTAAATATATAACTTGTGCGCATTATTAAATGCAATGAATAACATTTATTTTGTACTACTCTTATTGCAATGAAAACCAGGTCCCAGTAAGACTACCGTATATAATGTGTAATAGTAAATTAGAGGCCTCAGAACCAACAGTGGAAAAAGCTAGTGAAGATGTTGGGACAAAAAAGTTAGATGCAACTCACCATAGCTGAGAGAGGCCGGAGAGGTTGATATTACAGTTGGAGTTGCACACCTTTTGCCTAAAACTGAACAGATAACTCCCATTTGGGTGATAATACAGGATTTATAGGCAGTCAGTTTAACAACGCAATTTGGAAAAATAACTTGATAGACGTAAAACAACAGAATCAAGTAAAACTGTCAAGTAATTTGATTACTAACCCATACTTCTTCAAGGATCACTACATTAACACTTTTGTGCTCTCTACACCTCAAGTAAATAGGTGATGACAAGTAATTGAGCGTATAGGTAAGCTGGTGAGTAAGAACACTTAGCTCTCTCCTTTAGACTTCAGTTCAAAGCCAAACTGCAATCTTCAAATTTTGTACATTTGCTTTTAATCAAAAAAGTAAAGTCAATTGATTATTTTGAGTCAAATTCAAATAATATCCAACTCACCAAACAATTTGGGTTGTTCTTGCAAGCCCAAATGGAAGACTTGTAAACATGCATCAGTAAACATGAGGTTGTTTTTTAGTGAAATTGCTCATAGCAGGAGTGAACTTTGTAATTCATCAAGGACAATAAATGTGACTGGCTTTGAGATAAAATACATAACAGAGGCTTTAGTCCTTGGATGACGCCGAACATACAAAAGTTAGTTTCACTATTCTACCAGCACCTGTATTTATATACAGAACATCAATAAATATTGTGTGAATAACTTAGTTTCTGCATTCTGAGCGTTTTCTCCAGCAGATCTCATTTTTGATTATCATCTCAATCTTATGATCGCATTGTATTGAATTGTATTACAATTAATGAAATTGTGGACAAAATGAAAACAATTCAACTGACATTAACACTGTTAGACATTGCTGATATTTTTTATGTAAAAAAAAAACAACTTGCAATGACAGCATTGTAGGTAAGAACATGAACAGAGTGAAAGTCAGCGAGATCAACAAATGGTTGTTCAACTTGCATTGCAGTTTTCACCATGCTCTGTTTACAGACAGTGACTTTGATCAATATAATGTGTAACAACTCTCAAACAAATTAAGCAATCAATAAATCTGATGATAGCTAATCCAGTGCACAGAGAAACTGATTTCATTACAGCCTCATAAACATTGTTGTTGTTGGTGAGATTTATTGTCAAGCAGAAAATACATGTTTTGATTATGCAAAATACAAAAATCAGCAAAACAGCAATTATTTGTATAACTGTAACAGTTTGTGCAGAAGGATTTCGCTTGCATTCCTGGGTTCTCTGAGTATTAGAACTTTCAGTGTTTCTAAATGAGAGAAACAATTTCATTGACTGAAAAAAAAATTCTTGGTGTTGGTAACTCAGAGAAGCTTTCAATCGATTGAGTGCGGCATTTCCTTGCTCAGCAACTTGAGTATTCAACAGAGGGAACTGTGGGTATAGATCAACGCTATATCTATCCTGATAAACAGGCTGCAAAAAAAGGCAATGGAGTTGTAAATGAAGCAATCACCTGGCACAAAACGTGCTGCTATAGAGTGAAGTTTTAAATGCTCAAATGGAAATATCTGAACACGAAATTAATTACTGACCTACCTACATGATTGTTTCAATGAAATTGATCAACAAGAAACTTGGTGTTCTTGAATAAGCCAGGGTTCTTGTTCAGAGAGTAACGGTGCAAGTTGCACGCATTGCCGTATAACACAAGTTTTGGAGCTAAAAATGTCAATCGTAGACCATTGGGTATCATACCATACTAAGTGATTTAGCAGAATCCATGCAATAAACCACATACTTAAAATACACAATTTCGTGCAAATAATTTGAAAATCAAAACTAGAGACAAAAATTGGTTCGATTTTTCTAAGCTCATCAGTACAGTTCAGAAGTATAACATGAAATCTGAAATGTGTAGCAAAAATTTTAACATTCGTTAGGATAAATTATGAAACAAAGCAAGCTCAAACGGCAATTCATATATTGGTATAAAGTTACGGAGATATGTACACACTTAATTGCTATACAAACACATGCAACAACAATCTAGCATCAGTATGGTCATATGCAAGAAGCTCTTTTGACTTAGAATAGTCTCACTTGGTCAAGCCATAAGCAATTTTATAAAACTGAATATAACAGGAATGTACTTGCAATGTTGATGGCAGCTTTGCAACACCTCAAGTTTTATCTATCAGCCTCATTGCTTTTCAGTTTAATATTAGGGCATAGAGGCATCCATACTCAACTTGCATAGAATATTATCACATGCATACCTTGTTCAAATCTAGTCAGCAAAACAGTGAAAGGTACATCAACATCAAGAGACATAGAATAGTATTATGTAATAGAGACATAGAGTAGTATTATGTAATAGTGACATAGACTAGTATTATGTAATAGAGACATAGAATAGCATTATGTAATAGAGACATAGAATAGTATTATGTAATAGAGACATAGAATAGTATTATGTAATAGAGACATAGAATAGCATTATGTAATAGAGACATAGAATAGCATTATGTAATAGTGACATAGACTAGTATTATGTAATATAGACATAGAATAGTATTATGTAATAGAGACATAGAATAGTATTATGTAATAGTGACATAGACTAGTATTATGTAATAGAGACATAGAATAGCATTATGTAATAGAGACATAGAATAGTATTATGTAATAGAGACATAGAGTAGCATTATGTAATAGAGACATAGAGTAGCATTGTGTAATAGTGACATAGAGTAGCATTATGTAATAGAGACATAGAGTAGCATTGTGTAATAGAGACATAAAATAGCATTATGTAATAGTGACATAGACTAGTATTATGTAATATAGACATAGAATAGTATTATGTAATAGAGACATAGACTAGTATTATGTAATAGTGACATAGAATAGCATTATGTAATAGTGACATAGACTAGTATTATGTAATAGTGACATAGACTAGTATTATGTAATATAGACATAGAATAGTATTATGTAATAGTGACATAGACTAGTATTATGTAATAGTGACATAGACTAGTATTATGTAATAGAGACATAGAATAGCATTATGTAATAGAGACATAGAATAGTATTATGTAATAGAGACATAGAATAGTATTATGTAATAGAGACATAGAATAGCATTATGTAATAGAGACATAGAATAGCATTATGTAATAGTGACATAGACTAGTATTATGTAATATAGACATAGAATAGTATTATGTAATAGAGACATAGAATAGTATTATGTAATAGTGACATAGACTAGTATTATGTAATAGAGACATAGAATAGCATTATGTAATAGAGACATAGAATAGTATTATGTAATAGAGACATAGAATAGTATTATGTAATAGTGACATAGACTAGTATTATGTAATATAGACATAGAATAGTATTATGTAATAGTGACATAGACTAGTATTATGTAATAGTGACATAGACTCGTATTATGCAACAGCGACATAAAATAATTGGATTTGACAATAAAGGATCCAACTGAAGGAAAAATTAGATTAACAATCAGAGATGTACAATTTATTTGCAATTCTACAGCAAGCAAAAATGGAAATCTTACAACTATAAAATTCACCAACAGACACTACTCCAAAACAATTAAACTAATCTTTTGGTTTCGAACTTCTCTTGGCTAGATTGAGATTGAGACAGCTTTGTAAAATATCCTGCCCAATTTTTTTGCGCATACCTCTTGTACAAAGTTCTCACAATTGGCAATTAAACAGCGATTACTTTTTCAACACAATGTGGCTCAAGTGAGCTATACTATAACAAACTTAGAACAAACACATCGAATTAATAGATAAATATCACTAATGAAAAAAAGGCCCCATTAAATTATTTCAAAATTAACAACAACTGTCCTATCTAACATATTATCAATCTTAGGCTTGAAAAGACTAAAGTCAGCATTATTATCTCAAGGCAGCTCAGTAATCAAAGTATTGGGTAACATATTGATAGGTTTACTCCACTCATCACTACCAAATGACCCAAATACTTCACTAACTCATCTGAAACAAATAGCTTCAAATATTCCCTTAGAAGACGGTGGGATACTCCACAGTCACACATGTTTAGCAACCCCACATCACCGCCATCACAATTTTGCTCATCACCACAGTTTTTGCACACACCTGTAGCAACTGTAACAACAGAAACATAGCACTACATGAAAACTACAAAATGACAAATAGAGTCAGAAAAATTGGCGTAAGATTTCAGTACAATTCTCGACAATTTTAGGTTTGGGCAGAGAAAGCTGATCACTAAAGTAAGAGACAGTTAAAACAAGACATAATGTTGTACCACGTGTTGACTTGCTTGTTTACCTAAATATACAGAATCCGCGTATAAGGATTCTAACTTTTGCATAAATGAAAATATTTTAAACTACAGCGAAGGACTCATCAACAGTGATTGTTCTTTGGTATGGTAATGTAACTCTATCTTTGCGGCTGTAACAAGTTTTAAAAAGTGAGCTACAACATGCCTTGTAGGTGTAAAAGCCATCCAACTGCGCAGCTTACCTTGACTCTCACACCATATAGCAGCTGTGATACGAAAGGTCTCATGGGGCAAGGGATCGGTGAAGTAGTGGATAAACTGATCAGACTTGCATTGGTCACAGATCAGCTTCACAGTGGATCCACAATGGGGTAGTTGTCGACTATAATCAGACAAACCCCTTTCTACGGTGTAACCAACAAATAATGAGAACTCTAAAAAAACTTAATATGCTTTAGCCCATGAGCCTGTTATAACTGGTACTTTAACATAAAACTGTGCGCAGGGAATGCTCATAAATCAAAAATGTAAAACAAAAGAAGGTGATTTAAAAACGGCATGTTTTACAATTGAAAACGCAAAATTATAAACCATTACGAAAGTTCTAACAAGCTGAAACAGGTAACCGAGCACTAAATGAAGGCTTATTCCTAGATGTTAGGGCCTCCTGCTGGATTTGCACCAGCGCAAGGTCACTGATTTCCAGGACAACACTGTGAAAAGTAGGGCAATTACTGAAACTTTTTGTGTAGATATACTCTCAAAAAAAGATGTTGCTTTGGTGCATAGCAAAATTGTTTTAAATAAGAGAGTTCAGTTTGTGCTTACATTGGATTTTATCATGATAATACACATAATGATGCTGGTATAAAATTTTTGTATCAGGTGTACTCGCGGGCTGGATCGATGAAAATCTGCTATTGGTCATATTGGGGATCCACATCGCCGGACAACAAACGCATCGATCCAGGCAATTAAATTTTATTATATAACAATAAGAAATAATATCCATCGATTCGATTCGGATGAAATGTGAAGACATAAAATTCCAAGGTGCACTGTAGCGAGCATAATTATTTTACATGTGTAAGCAATTCATCAGTGGCGGTTATCGTGTTGTTGATTCCTTACTGGTACTATTAGGCATGATGCATTGGTGAATAGCAGATAGTGGTAGCTAGTCAAAGAATAAACAGCTTTACGCTTGTCCGGTTGACGTTTATTTCAAAGCAATTCATTCTTGATTACCTATAACATTTATCTTTATTGTTTTAACAAACTAGCTCTGTTTTTCATTATTATAATCAATCTATTTCCAATATATCAATATTGTACATGACAATCATAATAATTAATAATAATAAACAACATATATAATAATTAATAATAAATAACGATAAAATAATAATAAATTATACCGAGAATGAAGCGGTTTGAAACAAACGTCACCCACGTGGGTATATATTAATTTTTTATGTTATAAATTGGTAGTGTTCACGACCTATGAGTATGCCTCGCCAATTAACGTTTTTTGCCCATGGGGATAGTATTGTGCGGTCCACTAAAAATATTGCTACTGACCCATTTGCATTAAACAAATTGCGAAAAATATTATTTATTAAATTTGTTGTAAGGATCGATCCAGCCCGCGAATATACCTATCGCTTGAAAGAAAAAATATGTTAAAAAAACTCGTAATACTCTAATAGTATGTTGATATTGCACAAAAAATGCTGAAGATTTGCTCATTTTCACAGACAAGCCACCTAATTCAACAACCACAGTAAGCGACAATCATCACAAGTGGAAACATAAACACTATAAATGTTAAAGATTTCATTCCAGTCAGCAATGATTTTTGAGCAGGCAAAATCGCTCTCACCGGATAGCCAACATTTGTATAGAATTTAGTCTTTCACATCATTTACTGGATTCAAGGCACAAACACATGGGAAGTGAAACATCTGCAAAACAGCAATTTGACCACCAATGAAGCTGTTTGACGCTGGGTTGTGAAAACACACTGGTGGATGCGGTACGGCGGTATTCTGTTAATTATAGTAATAACCAACAATAATATATAAATTGTCGGTGTAATAAATAGATGATTATTTTTTTTAAAAAATGAAAAGAATGCTCGCTACCTTATCTACTGATCGATCAACATGAAACAGTCAAAACTTAACCATGTTTGCTTGGATATCTGCATAAGTATGTTCTGTAGCAAACCATTCATCTGAATTATACAAATAAAGTTAAAGAAACTTCGTTAACTAAATCTAATTACAAGCAACTTAACAACAAACTCAAAATTTTTGAAAAAGGTTTGATAAATCAATTCTTTATAAACTTTTTTTTCAAATGGAAATTCTTGCATAACCGGAAGAATGCCAGAGATTTTGTTGAGCAAGCAAATAAATATAAAAAAAACTTCGAGGGTCATGTTGTAATTGTCAACAAATTTCTATTTGACATTTATTTTGATCATAAAACGACATCGTTTGTTTTCAAATGGAAAAGTGGATTAGACAAATTCTTTACTCTCATACAGCTGCCAGCAAAACCAACGCAGAAATTAGTGCTTGAAAAAAAACAAATGGCGGAGCTAGTTAACCATTGACAAAAAAACAAACATTCTATGACAACGTGATTTGTGAGACCTGTCCCCTAGCCATACTTTAATCAGATATCCGTTATTGATCATGATATCTCAAGTGTTCTCATATTCACTTTCACGTAGTTGGATGATGATAATATAATCTCAAAAGAAAGTAATGCTCTTTGGGGTGAAAGGTAGACAATTTTTGACAGTTAAATAGGAAAATAGAATGGACCACGTCCCAAAATAGCCATTGTTAATTGAGGAAAAAAATTGACAAATCATAAATAATTAATCAAACTTTTTTCAAAATAATTTTTTTTGTTACAAAAAAGATCAAAGCTACATATTTGGACAATTTATCCCAACATCAACCCAAAAATATTGCAGTTATTAACTACATTTCACAAAAAAAATACATAGAGGCCAATTTGTTGTCTGTGGGTAACAATAATAAATGCAAAGTTCAATAAAGCTATATACAAAATACTGTTTACAATGGTTGTATTCCCCTGAGCAGGTGCCTATTAGCACAGTGTACTAGGTAACTCTGGCCCCACCTCATCATTAGTCCATTAGTCACATTAAATAGTGAGGGATTTGGCTGCCTCACATACATGTAAAATTTGCTCAGCAGAAATAGACTTCAGTTTCATATGACAACTACTGTATACAATAATCTCACTCGTAAACTTTGAAGTTGTGTTTGTTGCCAGTGATGAAAGAAACGGAGACAAGTATTATGATATTTTTAGCTGAAAACAGATTTATTTTACTTTTCCCCAATAGAGACATGGGTAGTTTAGGAGTGTAGCCAGATTTTAATTAAGGCACTCCGCTATGGAATAACCCCACTGTCTAGAAAAAACTTAGTGCATTGGTAGTTGTTCTCTTCCTTTTCACAATGACAAGGTATGAAATCAAAGATTTATGAATAATGGTATTCTAGTTTTATCAAGTTTATTCGGATGATAATTTGGAGGTTAAAACTTGATGATGCTGCCAGTATACTGGTATCACAGTCACCTACCAAACATAACATCTATCCCAACTGTTGATAAATTTGATTTCGCTTTGTATTTTATACCTCAGAACACAATTCTGTTGGAGTACATATAGACAAAATTTTATTTTGTCTATGGTTTTACTGTAAAAAAGAGGAGATATCAGTGCACCACGGTTTTTTCTAAACGGTGGGGGGTATTTAATAGTGGAGGGCCACAAAATCCCACAAGTCATCTAGGCCCCTAATCTACCAGAACTTGTTCTTAGTGTTATTCATGGTGAAGAAAAATACATAGCAATACTTACGACACAATAAAGAAATTCTATTGGAACTTCAGTAAGTGTGGGTAAAAGATTTTAAAAACAGTTGTTTTATTACATTCTCCAAACCTAAAAGAGCATTATTGTTATTAAGATACAAAAGGTACTGATTCAACCACATTGAGTAGTTTGATGACAAAATACAAGCAATTTAAATAAACCTCATGTGACACAATTTTCTTTGGAGTTTTTTCTACTGCTTTGCACTACCACTGTTATTTAGACGCTAACCATTAACCTATACTCACTAAAGCAGCGAACGGTTCTTACAGAGCAAAGGAAAACACTCAATCTTTGCAACAGAGTAACAATAAACATTCCTACAGTAACATATTTTCATGTACCAGAAAACAAATATCTACAGAAACCAAGAAAAGCACTAAAATCTATGAATTCTGCACTCATTATATTTACCGCAAATAAAACAAAATAACCAACTGATAATAATCAAGTGTGAATACGAATCGCGTTATTGTCATCAACTCATTGTCGTCATCAAGGCTCAGAAAGTTTTGGATTTTTGTGGGCTTTCCAATTTGTCTGACCACTTTCACACTTTGAACAAAGCCCTCACAAAGTAACTGAGGGCTTTGTCAAATAGTTCATTTGCTTTGAAATCCACTCATTTTGCGGGTCTCCAGTTTCTCGCATAAAATTCTGTTTTGTTTAAAATATTCATATAATTTTAAAATAATCACAAAATAATCACTTGTGCAAATCAGTTTAGATAACTTGTAAACAGTTTAAATTTATTTTGGAAATGCATATTTTAAACTGTTTGAATCATTCGAATGTTTGTAGATGATTCTCAATACTCTAAAAATATCTTTGGCTGTTTGATGAGAAATGCAGTTATTTTGCAGGAGATTCCACAACTCACAAGACTGATAGTTTATTTATCAAAAACTCCTGCCTATTTTTAGATATGTTCATTGCGTTGTTCACTGTGTCTTCTCTTTCATTTTATATGTAGAAAGATGATTTAGAAAGTGTACAGACCTTTTAAAAGCATTCAGTCCCTCTTATGAGCTACCACATACATATAAATGCAATAATCAATAAGCAGCAGAATACAGTTTCACTTACAAGAATGACAATTACAAAAACAATTGATAACAGCGATAAAAAATAAACATATTAAAACAAATTAATATTAGCAGAAAAAATAATAGTAACAACAGCCTCTACAGGGTGGGAATATATTGATGTGGACTAAAAATTTAATAGTGAAAATAAACCAAAAAACACAATGCCACCAACTGTTTATCACATTTTTTCCACAAAGCTATTTTAAAAAAAAAAAATTTAAATTTTTAAAAATAATCCAAGTTGTGACTGCTGTTTATCAAATATGATCAACGATATAATCAAGTTGTTATAAAATTTTTGGGAAACTCTGCATAAGTAAACAGAAAAGGTTCCCTGCAGTTTTTATTTCTAACAGTCTCATAACAATATATTATTACTACCACTAACTAAAGCAATAATTTTTAGCAAATAATGTCACAACTTCAAGCTACTTATTACTGTTCATTTAGGATAATAACAGAAATTGGAATGTACATTGACAGATCAAATGTAGACATAGGTGCAAAGCGCGTGGTCACCTTCTGAAATGAATGTCATCAGGCCTGAAACAAATGTCGACTATGCTATAGAGGAGAGAAGTTCGACATTCATTCCCGGAAGTATCTACATTCGTACCCGGCGAGATATAAAAAATAATTATGATGTTTGTCGCAGGAATAAAAAATTTCCTTCTTCTGTCAAACCAGACAACTCCAGAAATAATCATCGAAGTGATATTTTATATATCGCTGGGAACAAATGTAGACACTTCAAGGGATAATTATGGTGGCTCAGAACGTTTTGTGTTTTGCGTTTTAAAACGTCTGAATGCTTTCCAAACCGTTTGAACGAATTTGAAATTGTCTGAACTTTTGCAAAACTTCTGAACGCTTTGTAAAATCGTTTGTTGGTTTTGAAAATCTGAGCCGATTTGCTGGTTCGCTCTATTGATCATAGATCTACAGTCCATTTATGATTGATAATGTTTTTCCTAAACACCGAACATTTGAATTTTCTTTAAATAAATAATTAATTTTTTATTATTGGTAAAATATTATTTTTTTCAAATTATTTTACATAATAATAATTACAACCTAATTATAAATGTAAAAATTAATTTTAGAGATTATATTTAACAACAGTTTCATACAGCTAATTAATGCGCTCTATTCCCTTCAATCTACGTCTATGTTGATAAAGTTGTAGAGAGGCTATAAATAAAATGATGACGATCGCTTTTGGTTCGAAACCCATGTGCCTTGCAAACTTTTCCAACTATTTCGAAATAGTTTAGACTATTTTAAAACAGTTCGGACTATTTCAAAATAATTCATACGGTTTGTAGATAGTTCATACTCTTTCTAAATCGTCCTTACGATTTGTAATTTTCTAAATCATCTGGATCATTTCTAAACCGTCTGAATTATTTGCAAGACAACTATACGGATTGCAGATTTGACAATTGTTGGACAGGAAATACAGTTTTATAGCATTAATCCCGCAACTGCTGAGGCCGACAATTAATTTATTATAATCAACAAGCCCGTTTTTAAACATAGTTTCTTGGGCTATTTTACTACAATTACCCAATTATTTTCAATGTAAAAGCCGCTTTGCAAAACGGCTGGACTATTTCAAATCCGTTCATACGCTTTGAAAACAAAACCGTCTAACGTTCTGAGCCACCATAGATAATCGCCAACATTTGTTTTCTTATTTATAACATAGTGGCCATAGTCAACATTCATTCCAGGTCTGTCGACGTTTATAACAGGAGGTGCCTATATTCATTCCAATCATGTCTACATTCATTCCTGCTCATCTTTATTCCTATCTTTGTTAGTTCCAATCCTCTAATAACAATTATCTTGGTGATCAACACATGAAAGTAAGTAAACATTTATTTATTTATTTAGTGATGATTCTACATGATTCCTCATGGTTGTTGTAGACATAAATGATAATAATTGTTGTATAATGAAATAATAACTAATACAGCTTGATTGTTGAAATCAATCAACCTATGATCACTATTATTGCAAAAGACCATTGATAAAATGTATAAATACCTAGTCACTACTAAATTAACTAACTATTATTATAAATAAATATTCATAACCGATAATATATATCATAGTAAATACCATATCATTATTGATCATATATTTAATAATAATATATATACTTATTATTGTACTATTAATATATTTATTATCATCGTCATAAATTACCTATAATAATAATGCCTACAACTATCAATAATTATATTATAATAACTGTTAAGAATAGTTAATTAATAATCAACAAAACAACATTGTAAAATAATGATAATAAATAATATTAATAAATAACAACAACAATTTCATTAATATTTATTATTGTAGAATATTATTTACTGTATATATACTAGCAGCATATACTAGATGACATAAATATCATTATGCCAGCTCGTTTTATTATTGCCCTCTCTCAATTTTTTTCTTTGCCTGCCTCGCTATAATTCTCACCCTCCAACTCTAACTTGCTCTACCCCTGCCCCGTTTCACCCCGTTCTACCCTCTTCTTTCCTCACTTTCTCTTGCTCAATTCGAAGGGTGTGCTGGAACAGGTGCGCTGTGTGCTGTTAACTGCGTTCACTACTGAGACAAACAACTAACTTGCAAAAACAATGATATGAAAGAGTGCTGCAATCTGTGCTATTGGAAGGAAGTAATGTGAGACATAAACCATGAGAGAATTGTTCAGCTGAAATTTACCATGCATATTAGCAAAATGTCACTGTTTTTGATTCGTCTCCACCTACATTATTGGAAATTTAACATCTAACATGCAAATATATCCGATTTAAAATTGAGAACAAATAGCAAAGTTAAGCTCCTGTTATATATGTCCATTTGGTCCACTATAATGTTTTTACAGCACTTTTCATTTCTTTCAGTTCAGCGGTTTAGGCGTTGACCCTTCTGAAATCAGACAAAGACACACATGAATATATTTCTGAGGGTTTTATTATATATAGATTAATTAGAAATAGATAAATAAAATGATAATTATAATAATAGCAACCAAAAGAAAAAAAAATGCTTGCATCTTGTCAATTTTGCGCGGCGCACAATAAATAAAATTGCTTACTATTTTTATTATATTATTAATTAATTTATTGGCTATTTTTTCTAGTAATATTAAGTAAGAAAATAAGTCAAAGTAAGTAATGTTAAGTAGTGTCGAAATGAGGTACACTTTTTTTATTCATTATAAATTAACTTTCAATTAATGTGGTTAGATTATCATCATCATTGTCACACAGTGAGCCATGTTCGAATGATTGGTAACAAACTGCTATTGAAGTGGAATTTTTTTTACAATAATCATAATATATACAATACTATAGTATGATGTATTATTACTATATATATGTTATTGTAAAAAAATAGTTTTGAATTATTTTTTATACAATTCCAGTTTGCTACCAATCTTACAACATGGGTCCCTGCGCAATGTCAAACACACACACACGCACGCACAGGAATCTTCAATCTACTGGCCTGGTGAACGTATTTGAGTGTATGTATAGATGATAGTGATGATTCTATTCATCATTCAATCATGTGTATATATATATTATTATTTATTACAGTTTCCCTAGCTATCTTCCCCCACCGACAGGCCTGTAGAAGAATATTGGAGCCACCCACCTGTGTCATGTATCATGTCATACAGATAATGATGACATGATGATGTTGTTTTTTCTTCACAAAAAAATAATAAAACTATAATTTAATCAACAACAATTATTAATTAATAAATAATAATTAAATTATCAATAACACTACAGACAGTCAAAAAGAAGCAATTGTATTGTCGTAACTCTTACTGTAAGTAAATTAGGAAATAATAAATAATTATTATTATTTATATTATTATTATTTATTAATTATAATAATAAATAAATTATCATCATCATCACATCGATCGATCATCATCATCACCACCATCCATCATGACATATGATTTATAAATATTATTATAATTATGGCATGATGATCATAATAAATAATAATTCAGTCATGTTGGTATTGAACACCTATTTTTTATCCATCCATTGAATCGTTGAATCAGTCCCTCCTCTAGTATTGCTTACTAATGTAACATTGTAATGAATAATCATCATGATGATGATCTTGGTAACATTTATAACCAATGTCGATTGAACCAATAAAGAGTTAAAAATATAGTTGGAGTCGCTATCCCAGTTTGAATATTTTTCTTACAATTATTAACCGTTACGAGTATGTGCTTGCGCAAAAATAAATAACTCATTTACAAAAAAACACAATTTATAGAGCAATTGTATTATAATATGCTCAATTATTGACCACAAAACACAATTTTTACATCAGTGTTTGCAATTTTTTTCTTCTGTATGTGTAGGTGCAACAACAGTAAAAGGATCTTAGGACGGATTTGGTACCCGTTACTTACTGCTGGGGGGAGATAATTCTATGTGAAAGTCTACGAAAGCAGAAAGAGATGCGCATTGTTTGCTTTCCAAGTATATTAAAGAGCAAGACCAGCGACACATGTGTTTAAAGAAAAAATAAAAAGTAAAAACCTTTTTGTTGTCCTCATTATCGGATACTGAAATTACTGCAGCAATAATTAAAAGTTGGCCAGCAAAAATATGTAAAAACTACCGTAATAAAAATATACCGAAAAAGTGTGCGGCGGTCTCACTTCTCGCAGACGGCCGATAAAACATTTCGGGCAAATATTTCATTGAGTTGAATAATTTAAATATTTATATATATGTAAATATTTATGAAATACTAATTGATTGTGAGCAAGCTGATTCCGATGAATAGGTAAGGAATCTTGCTCATGCATTTTTTTTACCGGGTTTGTATGTTAGAATTATTCGCTCGATATATATATTGATAATAATAATATAATAAATAATTTAAATAATAATAATAATAATAATAATAATAAATTATTATAATTAATAATAATAATAAATAAATAGTTGGCTGACCACAAACCATTTTTTTTCAAGCAAGGGTACTTTTTCTCAATTATTTTCCTGAGACAACCACTGGTATGACAAAATTATTTTTGTGCCATTGGATGGACAACAAATTATTTTTCTGAAAGCCAATGCTCAGCAGCTAGATAGTTGAAAAAGTTTTTTCAAATTGTTCTGAAATTTTTTTAAATAATTTCAGTGGGTAGAAAAATATGTTGTGGATACAATGAGACCAAATTTGCTATTGTCACCTCAATAGTTAATGGTTAAAACAAGTTTTACCAAATGTACTTTTAAGCAAAAAAATGCATGGTAAATGTTCTTTTTTCCAGGCAATTAGTGTTGACGCACGCATGAAGCGACGCATTATATATATAGAGATATCATGCGTACGCCTCAATAATTATACAATGTATATGTAACAATTATAAATGCCTTGCATTGGCTGTATAACATTATTTTGTAGAGGTAGCTGGACTACGCAAAAAACAACAAGTTATGTATCTCAGTTGATATAGACAGGTGTCATCATCAGAAATCTTGTAATTAATTTAATAATCATAATTAATAAATAAATTTAATATAAAATTTTAATAATAATTAATTAATAAATAATTATTAAAACTAATGGTTATTGATGACATTGCATTTTGCTATATCATGTTTATTACCACTAGCTGTTATCATTCAATGATGTTCTTCTGGATTAACATATATCAGATTAATTATGAAGTGGAATAAATTAAAATTAAATCAATAATGATGACAAATAAATAGCCGCGATACTATTGTACTAACCATCTTTAACCGGCGGCAAACCCAGTATTTTATTAAAACACGCGGCGCACATGGTAAGCCCACGATGCATTTGCAATGGTAGTGGTTAGGCTAATTTAAATTTGGCTAGGAAGAAAAATGATTTTAGTCGGGGCGTTTTTGAAAAACCTTCCTATTATCAAAATACATTGAACACACTACGATAATTATACACCATTCAAATCCTCACTCCACAGTCTATTTTATAGTCCTATAACAATATGTCGATGCCCTTCAGAGACTTGGTAGATTTTAGATAAAATGTCGAAAATATAAAGGCATTTTCTCAAGTGTATGGGTAAAATGAGAAAAATGTTCATAGTCACATCCACGTGCGGTAGACTTCTCTAGCTATAGCAATTAGATTTGTGTCTTTGTGAGCTTTAGTTTGAAAGATATGAAAAAAGTATGATTTTTTGGACTTGAAAAAAATCACGAATTTTCCGGGACAATTTTTTATAACAATGCTTTTGCTCATATCACGTAGCGACCGCAAGGTTTTTCAACTATCTAGATGCTCTATATGAGAAAAAATTGTCAAATTAAAAATTGCCCTTGTGCTAGCTATGTAGTAATACTCTAGAAAAAGAAAACTATTTTCATCTGTGGTGGTGCTCTTCTTTTTCTTATGGTCTCTATGTTGTCCTGTAACATATAGAAGTGTAATAATATATAATATTATTGTGACAGATTTGTTCAATTATTATTATTACTATGCGACAAGTGAACTAGGCCTGTACGCTTTTTTATATCGCGTCACGCTCGACTGATCCGCCTGCGTGACTTCCAAATTTGCATGAAATTCTAAAAAATTGGTGCTGTAAGGTGTTTTAAAATAGATTTTTATACGGTTTAAAATAACGCTACACTGAAAATTTTGGTAGCATTCTGGTGACAAGATGTCATGCTGCACTCTGGTGCTATTTTTGGAGGCTTAAAATTTTCCAAACTTTTTGTGCTAGCTATAATTAATAATAATAATATTATTATTTTATATAAAAGCATTGCTGACAATTGTAATGTTGCAGTGATGCGAAATCGGTGACGCATGATCATTCGTCGCGCAAATTAGCTAATGGTGCGTTATAGAAGTTTTGTTTATTTATTTTAATATGACTCCCCAGTAAAATTATTTTTTGTCTACATAACGTGATTGCTCTATGATAAATAGTTTACCACTGGGTCAGTAAAATAACCGAGAATTTGAATGACATATACTAAAATCTTAAGGGCCCATGGCGCAATAGGAAATTGCAGATTTACAATTCATTTTTAACCCGCTCAAAACATTGAGAAAAGTTTCTGAGTGCTGGGAGATCAGCGATTTGAGTGATCATTTCAAATGATACATGCCGGTACCATGCTGTTTTTCAGAGGAAAGTTGAAGGTCAGTTTTGAGCGCTATGGTTTTCTGTATCTAATAAATTTTGAACTTTTGTTCTGTGAGCCTTAGGTCCTGACTTATTTAAAAAAAAAATGTAAACCAAAACCGCAAATATGCCCTTTGCATTCTATCAACCGGAGAGGTTATTGATTCTCACGCAACGCATGCGGCCTGCTTGCACTAGCTAAGTAATATTATTTATATTTATTTAATAATAAATAGTAATTATTACTATATTTATTATTTAATATTATTATTTATTATTATAATTTGCGATTGATTCTGATGATGCCACTTGTCAATGACAATCAAGATACAGCGCTTGTTGCTTTCTGTGTAATCCAGCTGCTGCTATTGATGGGTATTACTACAAAAAACTGGTATACATTTGTTGTTTTTTGAGCCGCCAATTGCAAAGCATTTATTTATTTGTAAATAAAGCCCAGTTTACGTAGCGTTGATTTTTGAGTTTACAGCGTTGGAGTTGCCCAACCATCATAACTAATATAATTTAATGCATTCCTGCCCAAGAATATGGTGGCTCAGAACGTTTTGCGTTTTGCATTTTAAAACGTCTGAACGCTTTCCAAACCGTATGAATGATTTTGAAATAGTCTAAACTTTTGGCAAAACTTCTGAACGCTTTGTGAAATCGTTCGTTGGCCTTGAAAATCCGAGCCGATTTGCTGGTTCGCTCTATTGATCATAGATCTACAGTCCATTTATGATTGATAATGTTTTTCCTAAACACCGAACAGTTGAATTTTCTTTAAATAAATGAATAAATGTTTTTTTTATTTATTAAAGATTATTTGTTCCAAATTAATTTAAATAATAAATACAACCTAATTATTATAAATGTAAAAATTAAATTTAGAGATTATATTCAACAACAGTTTCATACATTTAATTAATTTGCTCGATGTCTTTTGATCTACGTCTATGTTGATGAAGTTGTATAGAGGCTATAAATAAAATGATGACGATCGCTTTTGGTTCGAAAGCCATGTGCTTTGCAAACTTTTCTAACTATCTCAAAATAGTTTAGACTATTTTAAAACAGTTCGGACTATTTCAAAATAGTTCATATGGTTTGTAAATAGTTCATACTCTTTCTAAAGCATCCATACGGTTTGTAATTTTCTAAGTCATCTAAATCATTTCTAAGTCGCCTGAATTATTTGCAAGACAAATATACGGTTTGCAGAATTTACGATTGTCAGACAGGAAATACAGTTTTATAGCATGAATCCCGCAACTGCTGAGGCCGACGATCAATTTATTATAACCAACAAGCCCGTTTTAAAACGTAGTTTTTTGGGCTATTTTACTACAATTACCTAATTATTTTCAATGTAAAAGACGCTTTGCAAACCGTCTGGACTATTTAAAATCTGTTCAAACGATTTGAAAACGAAACCGTCTAACGTTATGAGCCACCATACAAGAAGTTGGATTGATGATTTGTGATTTAAACATTAACAGTTTTCTAGCATTCAATTTTTTTTATTTACATCTATGATATTATGAAAATTTTACTTATCTTCTCGCTTGCACAAGTGCAATTTTTATTTTGGCAATTTTTCCTCAAATAGAGCATCAGCTTTTGAAAAAACATGTTGTCCATCCAATGGTATAAAATTTATTTCTGTCACCATGGTGGTTGTCTCAGAAAGATAATTGAGAAAAATTACCTCTGCATTAAAAAAACAGTGTTTTGTGGTCACAGTATCAAGCATTGCTGACAATGGTATTGTTGCAGTAATCGAAATCGGTGACGCAGGAATATGCTTGGCAGAAAGTAGCTAATGGTGTGATATGGAAGTTTTTTTATTTGTTCGAATATGACTCTCCAGTAAACTTATTTTTTGTCTACATAACGTGATTGCTTTATGACAAATAATATACCACTGGGTCGGTAAAATGACAGAAAATTTGAATGACACATACTGAAATCTTAAGGGCCCATGGCGCAATAGGAAATTGCAGATTTACAATGCATTTTTAACCCGCTGTTTTTGAAGTCCACAGCTATGTAGGCAGTGCAATGATTGTCTCAGCCTGTTTGATAAATGGTGTTCATTTGATACCTTTTTAAGTTTTTTTCTAGCATCTTCTGGCCCCAAGTTAATAAAAAAATAGCTACGCAGAAATATTTACATATAAATTCTTTTGTCTTAATACACGCTACGCTCGCATGGGTTTTGTACACACTATATCTTTTACAAACAAATAACAATAATAGTTATGAATAAAACTAAATAATAATTTGAAGAAAATCTGATATTTTTTTCATGTTTGTATCCAAAATAATAATAATAATTAATTGCCCCGAATATTAAGTAATTGTTATTATTAAACACACAGAGTTAGATTTATCTGATAAGAACTAATAATTCACAATTATCAACAATGCGGGTGATAATTAATTATTTAATAATAAGCTTACAATCTTAAAACATTAATTGATTGCTTACATTATATTCAGGCTTGAATAAGCAAAATATTTGAGCCGCTGTATAGAGCTACACAATTGGTTTAATTGTGTCACTTGGCTATAAAATCGCTGCAACTTAATGCTCAAACCCGACACCGCTGGGTTACTGCGGTGAAGTATGTTGACAGGCAATCAGATGCGAAATTTGATTGGCTGTCTGGAGAACAAATTTATTTCTGATTGGTGAGTTAGTTGCAGAGTTGTTGACAAAACAGTAATTCGAAATCTTAAAATCTGCATGCATGACAAATTCATATATTATTTGTTTTACCGCATCACGTGATAATTATTGGTTGAGTTGCACGGGCTACATTGTATCCATAAAATATTGGCCTACCCACTCAAACTGTTAAAAGGTTTCAGACCAATTTAAAAATTCTCTTTGCACTAGCTACAAATTTTTTTTTAAATAATAATAATTTTTCAACAAATAATAAATATTATTAAAATCACTGATTGTATTAGTGGTTTCGCGCTCTGTCATATTTTTATTACCACTAGCAGTTATTCAATAATGCTATGTTGGACTAACAGACATGATAAAAAACTAATCATACACCAGAATCAATTTGTATAAATTGAAATAAGTACTAACAATGATAAATAAATGGCCGTAATATTATTTGTGATACCAATGACTACTCATCATCATTTACTCTAGCCTTTGCGGTAGTATCATTATATACCTAGAACACTCAACGCATATGGTAAGCCCGCGCTGCCTTTGCATTGGGTGAGTACAAATGGCTAGGATGAAAGCTAATTTCAATCAGGGTCGTCTTTGCAAAACCTTCGTAGCATTAAACTTAATTAATCACAGGCAATAAATTATACACCATCCAAATCCTTACATCACAGTCTATTTTATTGCCGTATAACAATACGTTGAAGCCCTTCAGTGACTTGGTGGATTTTGGATGAAGTCAAAACTGTAAAGGCATTTTCTGAAATCTATGAGTGAAGTGAAAAATAGGTTCATAGTCACATTTATGCACGGTAGATTGCGCTATCTAATGCAATTTTATTTGTAGCTCTATGAGCTTTAGTTTAAAAAATATGAAAATAAATGTAATTTTATGGACAACGAAAAAATCGGAGGTTTTTGGGGACAAGTTCTTATATGGATGCTTTCGCTCATTTCACGCCGCGATCGTGGTGCCTTTGCGCTAGCTAATTGAAGATGATTTTCATTGTTGTAACTGTTTTTGTTATTATTATTATTGTCTAATTTATTTTATCTATTGTGATCAATAAAACTATTATTCACAGTGCATGATGATAATAACAACTAATGATGGTGGTTGAACAAATTTATTAATCAGTAATAATAAATTATAATAATATTTTCAAAACAACAACTTCAAAAAGCTAAAAAGAAATCATTCATCGATCACCATGAGCAGTTTTTATTTAAATGATGACTGCCATCACCATACCAACCTACTACCATAGCAGAGTAGGTAATACAAATCATACAAAGCCATTGTAAGCACAATAATAATAATAGTAGTTAGCTAGTTTTTCTGTCTATCGTCTACTTCTACTACTACTAACTCTACTACATTCTTTATTAACTCAAGTGAGACTCACTGAGTTGTTTACAAACTTCTTATGGCTGGTTCAGATAAAATTTTGAAATTTGATTTTCCTAATAAAATTGGTGTCATTGTGTCCAGTGGTAGCTGGGAATTGCACTGATACTAAAAAAAATTGGCTTACAACATTGTGTGTGATATAGATATAAATTATTTTGTGATAAAATATTTTTAGAGTAAAGATTTATATTTTGTTCTACAAATCTGTTTCATGTAATAGATGGTAGAAGTTGTACAATCACCAAGTGCAATAAAATATTGGGATAGGGCCTCAGAATATGTACTTGGAAATTAGAATAAGCAACATTCAGAGAAACTCCACTGCTCTTCGCCGTCATAAATATAAATTTTTACTCTAAAAATATTTCATCATATTATGCTCCTATTTACAGTTGAGCACTGCACCCACCTGAGGTTTTTTAGCAAACATTCAAGTATAAATTACCATATGCGTACATCATATCTGACCATTTCGGTTTATGTTGTCAAAAATTTCAATACTTTGTCTTTCTGTGATTTTGTGATTGTAATTTGATTTTATAGTAATCGGGCAATGGCTAAGATTTTGCACTTGTCAGAGAAGGAAATGGCACAATTGAAACCAAATTAGAGTGATAATATCTTTAGCTTGTTTCTTTTACTTAAGCAAATTTTTCTGATCAATCGGTATAAATTTATTGAATATATTCTGTAATTAGAAAAACCACAGTCATTGTCGCTTCTACTCTGGCTATAAGTTGACAACTTTCCAAAAGTCTCGATGTAGTCACCGTGAATGTTTTCATACTATTTCTGTTGTGACATAACTTGGTGAGCAATTTCGTTTAGTTTTGACCATTTTCTACATAAGATCTCACACGAGCTTACTTTTAAACTGGATGAAAAAAAATAGTTAGTATGTTGTTTTTGATTTTATTTCAGAGAGTTACAGTAAATTTAACACTTGATAGCTCTGTATTGTAGAAGTAGAGGAAGAATGCCCATGAGGGGCGGCGGCCGTCCAGTTGCTAGGTTGGTAGATATATAAACCAGTTGAAGCTGCTCACCCGTTAGTTTTTTTGTTGTCAAATTGGTCTTTTTAATACCAAATCTAATAGTTGCCTCTTTTATGTAGGAGGCAGTTTCAGCCACACGTCCCCTTTGACATGGCGCACTGTGAGTCTTCTTTTCCCCGTGTAACTGAAGAGCTAGAGGACAAATCACTGAGTGAGGTGGGTACAAGCAGTGTATCTGACTACTGCACTTGTTTGTGTCAACTACTTCTCTCCTAAGTGTGACACCTCTTCTATTTCTACTTGTAGTTGCCGTCGCAGTCAATAACAAATTTTTTCATGCATATACGACTAAAGTTTTCACGGTTTATATTCAAATGTTCAAGAAAGCTTACTCGAGAAACCTTCTTGAAAATTTTTCTTCTCTTAAATTGGTCAAATGACTTCCCTATTTGTGATATACTGTGGGATGTTACGTGTATGATTATTTTTAAATTTAAAAATATTTTAATTCTTACTTATAAATCAGTCAATATTTTTCAGAATCTGTCCTGTATGCATGCAGTAATTTTTCTTCAAAGTCAACGAGTTTTTTTTCGGTTTTTATTATATTTCGTTGTTTTTGCAGTAATAACAATTATGTGTGGAGGAAATACTCAATACCTTAACCTTGCCATTACAAGATTTTAACATTTATTTTTCTCTGGCTGCATTATTCTGTCACAAACATACCATATATAAACAATGCACAGAGGGAAGATAACTCTCACCTGCTGCTCTTGTTCACCAGGCTTTAGTGAAAAGGAACCAAGACTTGACTCCCACTCCCGCAGAGCAGGCCGCTGTCTCCGCTCTGGTCACCAAACTGCAGACCGTGATAGATGCTCTAGTCGTTGCCCCAGCAACCTTTAATGCTGCCGTCGTGGAGGAAGCTCGACCTGTTGGCAGCTTCAAGAAGGGCACCATGATAACCGGCACCAATGTGGCCGACGTTGTCATCATACTAAGAACTCTTCCTACTCGTGAGTGTCTTTTCTGTGTCTCTTCTCTCATTTATATACAGGTCATTGAGTTTCTCTTTTCTCATTTGTATATAGGTCATTGAGTTTATCTTTTCTCATTTATATATAGGTCATCGAGTGTCTCTTTTCTCATTTATATATAGGTCATTGAGTTTTTCTTTTCTCATTTGTATATAGGTCATTGAGTTTCTCTTTTCTCATTTATATATAGGTCATCGAGTGTCTCTTTTCTCAATTATATATAGATCATTGAGTGTCTCTTCCCTTTTCATTATCATTTCTTCCATTTTAGCAAAAGTGTGTTTGTGTGCGGCTCAATGTTATACAATTTGTTGCATTACCATTATAATACAATAATACATTGACTCTTGTACTAAAGGACTTGAATGTTCAGAGCCAAATGCAAGATGATTGGGATCACTTATGAATTTAACAGCACAATTTAGTTATGCGTTGGCTACATCTCATTGCTTGTAGGTGAGGCTGTCAACGCCCTAGGTCAAAGGGTAATCACAGACTTGAGAACCCATAGTCCTAAAGAAAGTGAGTTATTGTTAACTGCCACCATTTGCCTGTGTATGCATGCACTGGACAAGGTTATGTAAAAAGCAGACAACTCCAAAAACTATAATAAATTAAACAATGCGCCATTGGCATGTTGTAGTTGCCTTCTCTCTAAGCCAGTCAACAGTGTTTGACTGATGTGTAAGTAATAATATGTGTATTACAGCTCTCTCGCTGGTGCCCCATGACAAAGGCTTTGATGTAATCGCTGCAGATGCCTCTGTTAAATGTCTCATCTCAACCATTCCCATCAACATCAAGAAACTTGAGCCAGATCTGCATCGTAAGTGCTTCCCTACGTACTCTACATCCTACCCACCCTGTTACTAACCTTATTTTGTATCATCTGATTCTTACTAGCGCCTTGGCTGGTTAGTAGGATGTGGTAACTAGTCCTCTGTAGCATAGCCAATCTGGACAAACACTGCCCACTATTACTTCTCCGTCACTTCTATACAACTTTTAGCTCAGTGTAGGACTTGTCTCATTTTTACGGATTGACCACATTATGTTTTGAAAACTATGTCAAGGTTTCTGTTAAGATTAAATGGTGAATAAAACTCATTTTACCAAAAGAATTTGGCTGCAATAGCTTGGAGAGGTTGACTGTGTTTAACTGAGGCGCACGAAAGCATTTTGCTGTCACTTAAAACCTGCTGTGGTGACATACAAGAGCTTTAGTGCCACAAAACGTTATGTTGGTTAAGTTTTTGCACGAAAGAAATGTTGGTACCTCTATGAAGTTGGTACCTTTATGAAGTTGGTACCTCTATGAAGTTGGTATTAGGCGAGAGACGCTTGGGAACGGTGATGGTGTACTGCAGGTAGTCTTGTATTATTGTGATTGCATACAGCAAACTCTAATATGATATAAATAGACTAGCCTGTGATCGGGGACGAGTTAGTATGGTAAATGGCATTAAGTGTGCACCCACTCTATTAGTCTTCGTATCTCTGTTGCTTGCAGTGCCAGCCAAGCTTATGGCAGACCATCTGGCAGCCATCAGACATGTGAGGTGGTGTGAGGAAAATGCAGGTCACGTTAGGTTAGTGCCTACCTGTACCCGTGCTACCTGTACCTATGCTACCTGTACCTACCACATGTACCTACTACTACCTGTATGTACTGCTACCTGTACCTACTACAATCTGTACTTACTACTACCTGTACCTACTGCTACCTGTATCTACTGCAACTTGTACCCTCCTTTATTATATACGAATGTATCTTCAGGCATTCCCTGAATATATAATATATTCCATGCGTATTTGCCTACATTACGATGTGGTGCGGTGGGGTGGGGTGTAGATCCAAGGATGTGATAACGAAACTGATGCTATATTTAACCACCATAGTACGTCCTAGTTGGATTGTTGCCCGTGTAACTGTACAGAGCTCCTATGTTTATAGTATAAAGGTGCTGGTGAGATTGATTAAGGACCTGAGGCTAAGGTACAATGGGCTGCACTGTTTGTCCCCATGGCTAATAGACCTGCTAGCACACCATGCTATCATGAGTAACCCTACCAGGACACCCCTTCCTATCAACCAGTCCTTCAGGTAGAACTTGGGCTACATGCCGCTGTGGATATTGTAGTAGCCACTCGCCACATGTGTTGCCAGCTTATAAATGTTATTAGGAATGATTTATTTTAAATTATATCTTTACCTGTTTTTTCTGCGGATGCTTGATTTTTTCTATGCTTTGTGCACTAGCAAATTTTTTCTCCTGCAGATCATCAGATTTCAAAACCTGGATTCGCTTTACTTGAAAGTGCTTAACTGTAAAGTTAATTTTTGAAAAAGTTAAATATAAAAATTACTGAAATTTAATTTGAAGCATTTTTTTCACACGTTGACTTGGTACTGTACACTTACTATCTTCTCTAGACATGTCTCAGTTGACTTGATACTGTACACTTACTATCTTCTCTAGACATGTCTCTGTTGACTTGATACTGTACACTTACTATCCTCTGTTTCTGTCTTATATTTTTTGTCTGCCCCTTGTTGTGAAAGGTGTTAATGCGCATATAAATGTATATGCGGTCGTTTTATATCTATATAACTCGGTATGGTACATCCATGTAGTTGCTTTATGTACTATTTGTACTGTGCGTTTTGTATGTCCTCTACATACTGTTTGTGCTGTATGTACTGGTTGTACTGTATGCATTGTTTGTGTTGCCGCTGCAGGCGGGTGCTGGCCCTGCTGGCATCTGGTATATTCCTGCCAGGAAGTATCGGTATACTGGACCCTTGTGAGTTGGGCAGTGGCCGAGCGCATGTGCAGATTCCTCTGGAGCAGATGGACCTGCTCTGTATGACTGCTCAGACTTTATCCAGAGTGCTAGCTCATGGAGGCTATAAGCAGATCTTACACCTAGAAGGAGCTGCAGGTTGGTGCTCCTCATACCCCCATCTTTCCTCATACCTTTACTCTCTGTCCACTTTCTCCCTCATTGTCTCCTCTCTCTCCCTCACTCTGCATCTCACTTTGCATCTCACTCACCATCTCTCGATAATATGTACTCCCCCCCCCCCCCCCCCTTCGCTGTACTCATGTTCGATTAGCCCTGAAAACTATTAATGAGTAACTGGACTTAACTCCTACCCTAATACTCTATAAAGTGTACCCATGTAATGTTACTGTATGAAGTGTACCCATGTAATGTTATTGTATGAAGTGTGCCCATGTAATGTTACTGTATGAAGTGTACCCATGTAATGTTACTGTATGAAGTGTACCCATGTAATGTTACTGTATGAAGTGTGCCCATGTAATGTTACTGTATGAAGTGTACCCATGTAATGTTACTGTGTGAAGTGTGCCCATGTAATGTTACTGTATGAAGTGTACCCATGTAATGTTACTGTATGAAGTGTACCCATGTAATGTTACTGTATGAAGTGTGCCCATGTAATGTTACTGTATGAAGTGTACCCATGTAATGTTACTGTATGAAGTGTGCCCATGTAATGTTACTGTATGAAGTGTACCCATGTAATGTTACTGTTTGAAGTGTACCCATGTAATGTTACTGTATGAAATGTGCCCATGTAAAGTTACTTTATGAAATGTGCACATGCAATGTGGCGCCAAGCTACCATTCTCTGAAGTAGATTTTGTGATGACTTTAGACGTTACCAGCAATGTGACTCAGTGGGGTAGTGTCATAGTGGCTCCGTCCCAGCCTGTCTATGTGAAAGTAGAAACCCCTGCTAATGGCCAAGGTGGGTACAATGTTCATTTCTACATGTCTATGTTATATCACTCTTTGTTCTACAGCTCACCTTCACCTTTTGAATTCGCTCATGTTTTAGATGATTTGTCAATATTCTTTCATTTAAAACTTTTCAGTTTTTTTTAAATTGAGGTAGCTCTGTACTACCTTGGGATAGATGCAGTGCCTAAAGCCTAACAGTGCTCCTGTGTTTGAATTACAGTGAACTCTAACTTCATGATAACTATTCTTTGAGATTTATTCCCCCCTGTATCTCTACTGCGTTTAGAGATGACAACTCTCATTAATGTGCTATGTAGAGTAGACTACTATATCTTATATTCATCAAACACTTGCTGTGTGTAATTTGTCTTCTTTCTGATACATTTGATTCGAGATGTTTGAGATGTTGACTAGCTCTGCCTGCTTGTTATGCTGCCAGGTGTCACAGAGTGGCCCTGCGTGTTTCAGCTTGTGCGCAAGTTACATGTTGAGTGCATTGAGCAGTTACAAGTAATAGATCACAGAGTGCATCTTACTATTTGTTGCTAGTCATAAATAGATTGAATACTTTTAGATCAACCAGGACTAGCCGAAGTTTGCTCTATTATTTACAATGGTGAACAATCGCGTGTTGAATTATTATATTTATCTTATTATGGTTAATGATTTTTTGGTCCATGTTCACGAAACAGCTTCGGTTGATTTGAAACATTTATGTGAATATGTGAGTATCGGTGACCAGCCTGTTTCTGATATGAAAATCAAAGATAAATCAAATGGAGCAACGAGGGAGAACTTTTAACCACGCGAAAACTTTTGGTGAAAATTGAAAGAAAAGAGATAAAACATGCCTACTTTCAGTGTAGTAACACTAGGCGTAGTCCAAGAGCAGTGACAAAAATCCATGAGTTCTCTCAATCATCCCTTTGTTATGGCTCACAGTTGAAATAGGATTGATAGATTATCGTAATGTTGTCTACGACGTTTATCTTTATGGAGACGGTCGATCTTGGAAACTTTTCAACGATTTCCGCAGCGTTCGTTTTATGAGTCGTAGCAACTCACTTGTAATTAGTATCAATGACGATGCATATCGCGGCATAACTCAACTTATTCGTCATTTATTATTTATCGCAGTCAAGTTATGTCTTTTAGGAAGAAGGGTAAAAAATTATTATTTTCCGATCTTTTTGAAAGAAACATTAGACCAGTTTACCTTCTGTGACTGTGCGCGTGGTTAATAATTGTTTATGGTCACATATACATAGCGTTTGACGTTGCCACTATCGTTCGTGATCACCAACTGTGGGCAACTCCAAAAACTACTGGTGCTTACCGTATGTCATCATGCTTCCACAACATGATTGAAGATTAGCCTGTAGTCTACAAGTCTGATGTTCCGTCAAATGATTTTTCAATATAGTTCAGATATAGTTTGCTATTGATAGAATCCATATGTTAAAGCTTATACAAACTGGTCCCGCATATTTCCTATTGTTAATCTGGTTATATAAATGAAAGAAAAATAATAGTTGCTGATAATGATCAATAAATAATATTGGTACGCTCCATGATAATTATTTGTGATAATTATATTATTATTATGAAATTAACATAAAAAAATAATTGTCGGTGGTTTGTCACTAAAATAAATATATAAAATTAAATAATCCACAGCTTTAAATTAAGCAACTACTTAACAATGAATTGCTCTAGCACTCACACACATGTCTATTGCACACTTTAATCTACAGTACGAGCTGCTGGTGTAAAAGCAAATATTGCTGTGTGATGTAAATTAATAATAATATTTATTACTAGCTATTTATTTTTTATTAGATAGTAATAATAAAGATAATAATCATGAATAATAATACTTAGTAAATCAACATTCAACAACCCATACTATCTGTACTACCTGTACAACCCATCCTACCTGTACTACCCATCCTACCTGTACTACCCATCCTACCTGTACAACCCATCCTACCTGTATTACCCATCCTACCTGTACTACCCATCCTACCTGTACTACCCGTACTACCTGTACAACCCATCCTACCTGTACTACCCATCCTACCTGTATTACCCATCCTACCTGTACAACCCATCCTACCTGTACTACCCATCCTACCTGTATTACCCATCCTACCTGTATTACCCATCCTACCTGTACTACCCATCCTACCTGTATTACCCGTCCTACCTGTATTACCCATCCTACCTGTACAACCCATCCTACCTGTACAACCCATCCTACCCTAAGTGCAGAAATCAAAGTGTGGCCAACTCCCCTTGTCACGTGACCCTCTGGAGCCAAATGCTTGAGTGATTACACTATAACTTATAGAGAAAAGGCTCTATTTCAACAGCTAATAACTCTGCAAATTGGCAAGATACAGCTTAAAACAACCACTCATCTGAAAGCTCAGGATGTCTCCTAGCCCACTGGGAATTTTAAACAAAAACGTTTCAATGTAAGTTAAGTAATAAGGGCCGAAATATAGTGCTTATATTAGCCTTTGTATTATCAAAAAACTATTTTTCTTATACCATTCAACTTTCATATCAAATTTTAAATAAATAAATAACAACTTTAGATATAAGTAATAGCCATAATTTATTCATAGAATTATAATCTCAAAGTAGTTTAAATAATAATAACATTAAATATTCCAAAAAAAATAATCATTTTTTACGGTACGGATGAAATCAATTACTTTTTTTCAAAATGAGCATACTACTTTTTCACATTGTTTATAGTTCACTTTGGAGTAGTCTACAACGAGTTTTTGTTATTCAGTCAGATATTGATGAATAATAATAATAAATACTAGTTAAAATAAATAACAAACATTCCACTAGTTTTATTATTTCGTTTTTTTGCCGCAAAACCAAGTGGCACTTCGGTTGTCTCTCATATGGATGGTAAATAACGCGACTGTGCGCCCTGCATACCATTACAAAATGTCACGTAAAGTCACTGGGATGAAAGCGAACGTGTTTTTTTTTCATTATAGGGCACATAATCTTTAGTAAACATATCGGCAAACTTATCAATAAACGGTACCGCTAAATATGGAGTTCTTCATCCGAAGGGGAGATGACTCCTGGCTCCAGTAAAGGCTCCAGTGACAGTTAAAGGTTTTAAACAAAATTTTACTCCAAAATTCCACTGAGTAAAATAATTTTTTTTGCTAGATTGAAACAAAACATGTTCACAGAGGTATTACTGCAAAAAGAAATTCATTTTACGCAACAAATATTGAATAAACGAGTAAAAACTATTTCAGCCAATGATGACTTATATGACCATTTGTGAAATTTGGCTCCAGTGGAGTTGTCCTTATATAAAATAGCGCTGGAAACGGCTGACCACACTTTGATTTCTGCACTTAGATCCTACCTGTACAACCCATCCTACCTGTTCTACCCATCCTACCTGTACTACCCATCCTACCTGTACAACCCATCCTACATGTACTACCCATTCTATCTGTATTACCCATCCTACCTGTATTACCCATCCTACCTGTACTACCCATCCTACCTGTATTACCCTTCCTACCTGTATTACCCTTCCTACCTGTGCTACCCATCCTACCTGTACTACCCATCCTACCCGTACTACCTGTACGCAGAATTCTGATTAAACCGTGCAATTACCACTTTATTTATGCGCCTATTCGCATTTGTTTGCAAGAAAGGTGACTGCATCCATTTTGGTTACAATGCTGTCTCAAGTTGTACTATTTATATCTCATAATTGAGAAGACAATCTAAAAAGTAGATTGTGCCATCAAGAAAAGCAAATTTATTTATCTCAGTACCTAGATCACTCCACAGGCCTACTGCAGAAAATTTGGTGGATATTGGACCATTTTTCGGAATTTTATGTTGTGTTTTGTTGTTGGTGTGTTGAAGGTAAGTCATGATTTTACACACCTGTCTTCACGTGCTGGCCTGCTGACTCAAAATTAATTTGGGCAGCACCCCACCGAGAAATCACCAAAAATTATACCCTCTGGGCTGTCGATACTGACCTTTTTTATTCTAATCTGCCCACTACCTGAGAAGCAGCAACCGCGTGTTTCCAATTTTTTGCTTGCAAATGGCGCGTCACGCAAAATTTCTTCACATAACCTGAGCTCCAATACGGGAACACAACGATTACGGGGGGTATTTGTTTACAATTTTTAGGAACAAAATGTATTTGATTGGCTGCATATTTATATTAGTTTGAAATCCTAACGTAATTTACAACGGGCTCCTACTAGGCATCCGCAATATCGAATCTGGAATGAACAGTGTTTGCACCACCCGTAATTTTTTGTGTTCCGGTATTGGAGCTCATGTGATGTGAAGAAATTTTGCGTGACGCGCCATTTGCAAGCAAAAAATTGGAAACACGCGGTTGCTGCTTCTCAGGTAGTGGGCAGATTAGAATAAAAAAGGTCAGTATCGACAGCCCAGAGGGTATACTTTTTGGTGATTTCTCGGTGGGGTGCTGCCCAAATTAATTTTGAGTCAGCAGGCCAGCACGTGAAGACAGGTGTGTAAAATCATGACTTACCTTCAACACACCAACAACAAAACACAACATAAAATTTCGAAAAATGGTCCAAAATCCACCAAATTTTCTGCAGTAGGCCTGTGGATCACTCCTTCTTGATTGCAGTTCATCTTTAATGTCACATATGAGTACCTGTAGGTACAAATGTCTGTGTGGTGGCCAGTTTTATCTCTGATAAACCATTCTTGGTGCAAATGCCATCGTTTGTGCTTCTCACAGCTTCATCATCTTGTCATCTATTTAGTCGTTCATGATATTCTTTACAAACTGGATTTTATTGTGCTGTTTTTATAAATGATGTGTTGGCCATATGTTACACCCCCTTAATATTAACAGTAAGGGGCTCACAAGTCGTCCCTTACATTTATTAGTGCTTAGGCTTGTAATGGCTGGTTTCGTGGCTAGAGGCCTGTGTGCCACACTTACTTAGCCTGTGTACCTTGTCTCAACAGATGCCCGTAACTAGTTCATTATGTGATTAACTAACGATTTAATTGTGTACACAGGCACTCTGGTCGGCATGGAAGGACAGCAAGCCTACTAATGGAGGGACAGAAGCTAACTGAGCCATGTTAGACCTGAGGCTATACACAGTGGTGATTTGAACTCTGACTATCCTCGTTTTGTTCCACTCTTATCTGTTCTGTCTGTCAGCTTTTGTTAAATCTGTCTATCACTCAGCTCATGCCTACAGAAGATTTTGCATTCGCATTTTCATCACAGAACTCAGTGAGATGTAAATATGTTGTAGATATGTGTATTTTTGTTTATTAATAAAGTTTATTGTACACAACGCATTGTTAGGTTTGCTGGCTGAAGTTTGAGCTGATTGAGCAAGGTGAAGGTCACGAGACGTTTGTTGTTCCTCCCAAAGTGGTGCACTTCCTGTTGAGTTGGTTGCAGGCTAATATTTAAAAGTTAGTTAATATGCACGCTATAGTACTTCTCAATTTAATAGAAAACAAATCTGGTGAGCTCATGGCGTATGGAAAACTATACATAACACATACCAACTGTTTTGTTTAGCATATACAGTGAAACCCGCATGAATCGATCCCATAGAAATAAATAAACCGATGTATTCAATGCGATCAAGAAGGTCCCAAACATCAACCATTAAAAATGGCTTCACGTGTTTCAATATTCTCATTCCTAATTCCGCAAAACAATTTGCAGCTTTCACATTTTCAACTTGAATGAATCATAGTGTTTGCAAGCAGAGGTTTTCTGTTGAATTGCATAACTTTTGATGACCGTAGATCTCAGGCTACTTAACTCAGAATTACCTCCTCTGAAGACGAGATTAATTCTATAACGTAACTGACCAAGTTTGTTAAGCATTCTCGCTACAACGCCTGGGTAAGAAACTTCAACACGCAAATTTTTGATCACTAAAATGTATTTAATCTTAGAATGTAACAAAGATCCAAAGCTATCTATCAACCACCAATAACAAGAAAAAACAAAAATCTTATCAGGTCAATTCGGTCTCAACGTGTTGTTTCTGCAGGATAGCAAAAATGCAGCCGATATCAGTAAATTAGTAATTATTATTTTTTTAATGATTAATGCCATTAATTAAAAATACATTAAGAAATTGATAATAATTATAAAAGATAAACAATGCAAACCTAATTATTTATAATTATGATTAGCATCAACAAATAATAATTATTGAAATATTATTATTAATTAGCGATAGTTCAAGTTGTCATTATTATCGAAACTTATTCACAATGTAAGTCAAGTCAGAGAAATGTCTGGAAGTAGTTATATTATTCATAATATAATTATGTTATTAGTTACAGTGTCATTTATTATTATTATCTCTATATTTATTGTCTCCTAAGGTATTTTTGAGCAATTCAATACCATCTCTAATTGTTTTTTTCTTTCCAGTGCAAAATTGAATTATGCGGGTTTCACTGCACATTAAGTTGACAGTTATTCTTGTCTGATACATCTAGAGATCATTGGAGCCGGGCAAGCGCCGCTGGCTGGCTGGCGACACCTCCAGTATGCCTATGCAATGGAATCTAGCTGTTTCTAAAACAAAAGTGTTTAAAAATTGATGGGAAATAGATATTGAATTCTATGGAAGTCTACTTTTTTGTAACTCATCATTAGTCAATATTTGCATATAGTGACTTGATAACATCGCCATGCATGTTTTTGTGTTTAGATTCAGTTGGTTTGACACCTTTCAACAAGTGATACCTCTGGGTATTAAATCTATCATTGCTCAGCAGTTCTATTTACATGATTACAAAAGGCAATGTCCTGTACAATTAATAACCAGCGTTTGGACATTATTACACCAACCAATAACAAGTAGTTTCTCATTTTTATAGGTCACTCGTGTTTTTTGCAGCCATTCATGATTGTAGCATTATAATTGCTGTGTGAGGCGTGTGATAATGTGTGTCATAATCTGGTGGTTCATTCATACAGAACAATTAACAACATGGTTGGTTTTTGGTGTTGCAAACTTGACGTTCAGTGGGTCAAGTAGAAAGTGGAATAGTTTTTGACCAGTAGTAGAAGTTGTGGTTCTTATGAGGTTACTTCTTTAAAGGCCAGCATCTAATCGTCTCCCATACCTAGCGTTCATTTTAGAATGACTACTCATCTCCCCTACCTAGCGTTCATTGCAAAATGATTACTCAAACGCTGCTCACACAAGAGTATCCAAATTATAAATGCTCATAAGCTGATTTCCTGATCTCGAAACTCGTGATTTAAGGTTGCTTCATCTTTCTCTAACTCGTTCACGTCATGTGACATTATGCGTGCTTATCTGTTATTGTATGTTGCTTGTTAAACTTTGCTTGCATTCTATGTTTGTCACAAGTAGGTCTAGCTGTGTTACTTGATGCATATCCCTATATGCTCTGTAATAATACCAACCAATTCTGTTCTTATGAAACTTGCCAACTACACAGTGGGAGTTGTCTACTTATGACTCCACACTTATCTGGTGATCTAATGCTGGCTCTTGAAACTCTGCGTCGTATGGATTTCAAAGTATCTGAAAAATCATGCTGTTCACAATTGTCGCATTACATTTTTGAATCAAGATACCTGGATTTTGACTGAGGAATTCCCTGAATAGTAAATAATTTATTGGGGTTGAGCGCAAACAAGTTTCAAATTATTTTGAACTATAGATATAAGTTTTTGCTCCAAAATATTCTTTGTAGAGCTTGTTTCCCTGCTCCCTGTCCAGGTATGTGTGCAGCAGGTGGCAATAGGGTATAGCCCTAATGTACTACTAACTCTGTTTATACTGTATTTGTGTAACTAGAGAGATGTGCGTACTAGTTTTGTATATATTTTTATGCTCTCTACGCAAGGCTATGAACCAAGGTTTGCACCCTCTTGCTCCTTTAATGAGCTAATTTACTGATCAATTAGCTCACTAAATTTGTTTGCTAACAGTTTATGTACCTTCAGCTGTAAAGAGCACATGTTATCTTGAATGACATCAGAAACAGGTGGGTGGACACAGAAATCTAGCATAAGTATACTCAGTGGTGAGTCCATTATGTACTTATTTATATTATGGGCAGTATTTCTCATTGAATGTGCTGGAAGCAAATTGGTCAAAGACTAATGTGACACTTTTCATTTCATTACTTGCTCTCCTTCTGATGCAGTTTGAATAGAATTAGTCCTGCCTCGCGCTCTGACTCAGCAGCTTTTTATTTTCATTTGCCAACTCTTTAATCTGGTCCTAATGTGGCATGTTCTGTATCGTATGAATGTTACTGAGCTCCTGGCGTTACATTTTATGAAATATTGCTAGCAAAACATGGCTGCCTTAAATTGTTGAAACTTCTGATTGTGCTAAGTTATGCAACCAGACACAGGTATTAGCTATCAATACCGGGTTAACTAATACATGCGGTAATAAGCGTCTGCTCAATGTAAAACACAGCCCGTAGCGATGCCTGTTGGTTTGCCTAGTTTTCAACAAAGTTGCTTTCATAGCTGAGTACTCGGATAAATTTGGTTCCTTTTTTACGTGCTCATCAAGGACTGGTGGACAGTGGTAAGTTTGTTTCTAAATTTTGAGTTTTTACGATCTTCTAATTTTTTTATAAACGAAATAAATTAAACGTTATATCTAGTTACACGAATGTTTAAATAGTGAGTTGGACCATAATTATTTGATTGACTAGTTAAGTTTGTGTATGGTGATATGCAACTCTGCGCTTTTACCCAGTAGCAGTGTATACCAGTATAAAAGCTTTCCCTTGTCCTGGTCCCAAGATTGGCGTAGTAGACTGCTGCGAAAACGCCCTTCAGCCATGACACACTAACAGTACACAATGCATCTACCAACCTCGTTACAGCCATTCATCTTTGTACGAAACTAGTTTCTAAAATTATTTGGTTTCAAACCTTGAGCAAAGAGCTTTGTTGGGAATGTCCCAGGTTTTGCACTTATACCAATCACTACAAACTTTTCATTTACATTCCCACATCTTTCTTCCTTTCATTTCTCCCAATCCCCTCCAGCTCACTAATGCTCCTCTTCTTATACAATATCCATGCAATGCCGCTTCGGCGATATGGATTGCTCAATGGACTGAAAGTGTACTCCGATGGAGAGGGTGGTCTGTCTATCACCATCACATTCCATTCTGAATTTCCTGGTGACAGACAAAATCTGCAACTGAATGAAGTTATGCACTGGTTGAAGTTGCATTCTTTTACGGACAACTCCTCAGGAACAGTCAGTATCAGAAATGCAGTAAGTTGAGAGGATGTAAATCCAACCAGGGGCCTAATCTCAGCCAACTGGTGCCCTTGACAATTGCTACTAATGAATGCAAGCGTTGGGTCGTTTCTTTATCACCGTACTCGAATGCATAAAAACATATTATCTTGCCATCTCCTACTTCATGTATTGATTCTCTCTTTATTCATGTGGGTTTGTATAGCAGAGGACACTCGTCTATTCATTACAAAATGATTGTTGAATAGCTTAAATCCCCATGTAGGCAATCAGCGGTAACAACACTATCTTGTCGTCGCTTGCCATACCAGTAGGTGTCTGCAGCACTTCAGTTTGCTCAACACTGTTTTGCTTTTGGTAAAAACTCACGAGAATACTTAATTATCTAGATATAAAGGAAGACTGCACGGGGTAAGACATACAGCCAATTTTTATCAATATCCAACCTAACAGCACCTGCTGTGTTGTTGTAAATTGACCTATTATCATCTAGGTGTGATTGTCATGTGCTAAATTTGCATGCATATATATATATATATACTGTATATCAGACCTTCCAAGGATATTATTGATGTTTTGATTAGCAAATATTAATTTTAATTATTAATCAGTCTTTGATACTTAAAGTAAGCGTCTGCCTGTAACAAGGTGGAAGACTTGTATATGTGGTCTGTATCAGCTCTCTTATGAGTGTCTTTTCACCGGATAATTCATTGGTGGCGCTGGCGCACAGCCTTTGAAAGCAGCACTTCAGATGGAGATGATTTTCCTTTTTTACCATTTAAACTTTGATTTCAATAGAATTATAGTACAGTCTTTTATTGTGAAGTTCTCACAATACATGCAAAAAAATTTTCGTCCTTGTTAGCTATCCTATCTTTATTTATATATTCCACATGTTGGTGTTTCATATCAATAAGTTGAATTTAGCATATTTTGCATTGTAGCAAATGAAGTACTTTTTCCCATGCCATGTGAATTTTTCCGGTGCACTTGGCGAAGCTCTACTAGCAGACAACCATTGAAGTCTTCGTGTATTAAGCTCTGTGCTTCTTTGGTTTGTCGTATTCACAGATGTTCAGTGTTTTATGGACCAATAGCATTTTTAAAAAAAAGCAACTTACAATTGTTGAAGACTCAACTGAACATATTTTTAATGTAAGAATTGATGGAGTAACTAAAATTTGTTGGATGGATGTGCCAACCAAACAGAGGGGCAAGTCTGGTTTCTTAGTGACCATAGCAACACGACTCATTATTTATTTTATCTCTAGCATACAAAAGTTCATAAAGAAGCATTCAACCAGCTGCATAATATATAGCTCCTGTTGAGAATACAGGGCTGTTCACCCACACACACACACTGCATAAATACATCTCCATTTATATGCATCATTGTCTGAGTGTAATAACACGCCATGATTACAAGTTCAATACCTACACTCGTCTATATCCTGTAGGTCAAAAACAGTTGAGGCATTTTCTATCTTATATAACATCTCTAGTTAAATGACTCCTCTATTATCAATAATATACAGAGTCATCAATCAGTAAATTGATCAGAGATCAAAATACATCTAATAGCTATTCATTATAATTCTATAATGGAAGCCCCTTGTATCAGCAATGACAATCTAACCGATACACATCTCCTCAAAATTACCTCAAACGGACATAAATACACCACTTTTCATCCTTGATTTTTAACACGAAAATGCTGAAAAATAGCTCAAGCACAATTAGTTTGCAGCCAATTGATTACTAGGTAGTTGCTATGTATCAATCATACATATGTGTGGATATTTATGTTACATTTGAAAACCATGTGCCTGCATTCTACGATGAGTAATAGCTAGTGTCATATTATGAATGGGCTGTAATCCAAGCTCCCTCCCTCCCACGTCTTTTCTTAGCTCTTATTCAATTCAGATGTTTATTGTAAATGGGTGGGTGACAATAAATGTTCGAAATCACATCCAAATAATGAGATTCCTTAAAAAGGTCAGACACAATCTGTGCGGTTCCTGGCTCATGAACGTTCTTGTCATATTTCTGTAGACACAGTATACATTGTCTTACATAAACAAAGTATCATATAACTCCTTGATAGATAGCTCCTACATTCCAAGTAAATGAAATATTTGATGAGGTTTTACGATTACCAACCTAGAAAAATACAATTATCGTCTGTGGGAGAGTTGCAATAAAAAGATTTTGTACCAAATATGACAATATGTTTTGGCACAAAAACAGTGTGGGAGTGTTCAGTCAGTCATCGAATTGATATGTAAATGTGGGAACAGAAATGAGTTGATAAATTTTTTGGTAAATACTTTTGAATAAAGCATGCAACAATCTGCCAACTAGGGATCATGAGTAAACTATTTGCTTTGCCTGACTATGACGTTGTGTCTGCCAAAGTGCTGTACCTATTGGCAGCCACGGCCAGTGCAACCGTACAGGGTCCTGAATCCTATGCTGACAAAAGTGCAATCCACCTATGATTTGAAAGCAGCCATCATTGCGATAACATGACCTTATACCTCTCTGTTTGTCTAGTGGTGACATCGGGATGTTGTAATTGCTGCAAGCTCACCTTTTTATCACCCTTGTTGTTAATTGCTGTTATGTTAGATTCAGTTATCCTGAATTATGGCACGTGATGACTAGTGATGCAGCAATAGGGAATTCCGTTACACTCAGCGCATGCACCAAGTCATGTTGGCCATCTACAGAAACCTTTGATATTAGAATCTCTATTAAAATCTTAATATTATATTTTTCTGCGCCCACTCTCCCATTAAAGTTAATACATAATTGACCTATTTTTTTCCACACGGTCCACAGTCACTTAGCTTAAATTTAAGTGGTTTTACATATTAGTTAACTGGAGGTAATCTTATTGAAGATGAAGCTTGTTTACTTTTTCAATGTTACTGGTTACAAATCATAGTCAATGTATATAACTGCAGGTTTCATCTAGGGTTTATGTTGGCGGTCATATAAAACGTATACCAAGGAAACATTATTGAATACATCAGTGTTTAGTTAGCTTTTGGTTTGTTTGTATTAAAACTAGTCACACTTGACAATCAAAGTAGATACTCTATGCCCAAATGGTTTGAAAATAATTAATTGTATTTTATAAATCAAAAGTAGGTCAAGAATCACTCCATAAAGAATAATGATAACTTTATGACGAGGGTTGCAGAAAAAAAAACGGTTTTATATCAGATATTGAACCTAGCCATCTATGAATAAACTTAAAAAAATGTCAGTACTTTTTGTGTATGGTTACTTTGGGGACTGGGTCTGATTCACCACAAGTAGTTTAACTTCTCATCCCACTCATAACGTGGTGTGGTGGTAAATGGTAGAATGGTTGGTGAGATGTACTCATCTTCAACTCTTACTAAATCATCAACAATTTTCTCAAATGTTTGCCAACTTTTATCTTCCGACAACTTCAGGAAATACTGAAATATTCAATTGTCAACACCACTGGTTTCGTATTCCAATGTTAGTTCTCCCCAGTAATTACTTGCAGCCATTCATTAAAATATAGTTATTAGCTACCTCTCGGCTTTTATAATAATATTTTTTGTGAGATTTTTTTATGTGCTGATTTAAAGTTATTTAGATTTATCTGGTGTGAAGCCTATAATTTTTCCATAAACCAATTACAAATTACCTTTTTTATTTTGTACCACAAGGTCAGCGACTCAAAGCTCGCTTTCTTTCTTATTTTATTTCTCATAGTGACTGTGATTAATGTGATCCTTCTCGTAAGTTAGTGTATCTCAAAATTGTATTATAAGTACTGATCTATCATATTGCTTATGTAGTAATATCTCATAATTGGCATCTGAGAAGTTGACAGTAAGCTCAGCTGCTAGCTGAGGAGAACGAACGTTTGCAGGTATTAGTGCAGCCCTATGTTGTGATTTGCTCAGTGAGATTTTCATAGAGTCATTTCTGTTGCAGATTGGAGTTAACTGGCTGAACCGGTGAACTCACTTGTACGCATGGATAGTTGCTCACCGGTCATGTAACAATTCATTCTTACTGCAGTCGATATACTTACATGAGCTTTTCATATAGATTGGTAAGTATCAACATTTCATAGTATAGGTTTTTTGATATGGCAACTGCCGACTTTTATCAATAGTTTAAAACAAGGCACAATCCTTTGTTTTCTTTTACCAAATTCAATCTTCAACATTCATATGGAAATAATCAATGGATATACTTTTAGTTGATGCGCACTAATTTAGTTGTAAAGTTACCCACCATTATGGAGATTGTGAGCCTTTTGTTATGATTTTGTTCAAAACAGCAATGAATGATTGTCTTCATGCGTTCGATTGTTTAATTTAACTTATCCCGTTGGCTTTCTGCCAGGATATTCAAATAGAATATATAAGCATTATTATTATTATTGGGGAAAACGATTTGCTCAAATGTGTGGGGGGGGGGGGGCGGGGGGGGAGGGAGCCAAACAACAATTTTTTATTAAAGTTTGCCAAAATATCCAAATTGTAAGGTAAATTGGCCGATGCTTTCTAGAAGCAGCTGATTATACTATGCGCTTGTTATTGATTGCTTTCTGCTTAGAACAGTTTATTTTAGTTTTATCATTAGCTGCTGATATATTAAAGTGCATGCATGTTGGCACGATTTGACCTCCCTTCAACTACTCATAATGCATGAGGAACTCTCTTGCGTGGGAGTCTCCTTAGAAAACCAACTCCCTGTCAACAACTCTGCGTCTCTGATTTATAGGTCTAATTCTCTTGAGTGTTCGTAGCGTTATATCACTTGATAAGATGGTTTATTTAGTATAGTTCACCAACTTTGTCTAGTACGGTAGTAATAAATTACAGGCTTGTCTATTACATGAGTACTGCTAGTGCGCAAATTCTACTGAGAACGCTTTTAGCATTTTAGTTAAGTGTAAAATCCAGAGTTCGAGTTCTTCTCAGGCCTTGCATTAGTGTAAAGAATCCGCCATATCTATTCATTTCGCATTTGCGGCTAAAGGCACTCCCAGTGTGACACAACATTTCATCTGCTGGCACTGCCCTTGTTTTGTTGAAGAAGTTGTTTGCTGCAGGTATTGACATGCTTGCAATTTTCCCTTCATAAAAATATTGAAGTTGGCACGGCGTAGTTACTAGTATTTTTGGCAAGCGATCAAGATTCAAACAATATCGAATTAGTCTGACTGACCTAAATAGAGTCATACCTGAGCTCCGTCAGTGTCTTTTTACTCTTTCGCTCTCATTTTGTTATCTTACATAAATACATACACTTGAGAGGCATCTATTTTTGGACAGGAAGCATAAAATATCACCACTATTGCTGTTTATGGTAGTTTTGTCCTGAAATGGGATGTTGCGATGTGTTAGAGGCAATTTGCTGAGCAACATGCGCACCTGGGTGTCACAACTCTTTGTGAAGTTGATTTCCGCTGTGACGGTGTATATGTATCCTAAGTTAATCTTTTGGTGATAATTTTTGTTTATGTTTATTTATACATGGATTTCTTTTTTCAGATTTGGTGATACAATAGCAGAGAAAATTCTACGGTAAGCATAACATCTTCAGTATTGTAATAATATCATTCAATTTATAGATCCGTGAGCATAAAAATACAAGTAATGCTGAGGTATAGTTGTATCTGATTAGCTCTCTATTAGCACCTTCCGTGGCTGATACATAGGAACTGTTGTCTGTGGCAACAGCCATGTAGGTCAGTCATTACATGCTCACACTTTGGTTGGAAGCGTCACGTCAGTTTGCAGTCGCTCAATGTGAGTGGATATATCAGATCACACTCGTGTGTTTACTAATCAATAGTAAGTCGTAACTCAAACTAGTTGTTTTTTGTAACCATATACAGCAATAATTGCTAAGCTAGTGGATGTTTGAAAAATATGAATAGCTATATTTATTAGTTATTTTTTATTGTTTATTTATTTTAAAAAAAAACTTGCTATATAAGCTAATAATCTAAAATTGATGGCTCTGCAACTTGAATGTATACATGTTAAAGTTTTATATACATGCTGGTGTATCTAGCTTTATTGTTATAGATTTCTTTTTGATGTATTCTGATGATCTTGTTCTATAAACAAAAAACTTGGAGTTGTCTGCTCTAATCTAATAAAACTTGTGGATATAATATTCAGTAGCCGAAGTCTTTTTTATGTTGGCGGAGCTTTTTTTATTGTTTAATATTTGTAGAAGTCACCCCTTCATCTCCAGACATTTTTATACTAATTATTTTATGTCAAATATTAATTTGTTTATTTTTCATTTTTTTAGAATGCCAGACATGGAACATGGTGTCCAGGGAGTCACTAACAACAAGCGCTCCAAAGTAAGTGGTTGTCACACCAGTGAAAACAGAAGTTGGTGATGTGGTGTTATGGTATCTTGAATGGTTGTAAAATTGTTAGAGGATGTGGAAATAAGTGCATATATATGAAACTAGTGGAGTGTAACTGGGAGGACAACTCCTTAGTAATGGACCATGAATCGCCACTCCTTAGTACTGGGCCATGGGCCACAACTCCTTAGTAATGGGTCATGGGCCACAACTCCTTAGTATTGGACCATGGACCACTCCTGAGGCATCGTTAGGTCTATTTAGCTAATTGATAAGCAAAATTCTAATTGATTTTTGCGAGTAATACAATGTTGACTTGGCACTGTCATTATAGTTATATTACCCTGTCAAAAATCAACACAATCCCTAATTACTAACTACATCATGCAGAGTTGGTGCTGGTTCCAAAAATCATTCAGTGCATTAAAATGTAATATCCATGCCTTGACAACGTAATACCAGAATCGGTTTATAAATGATTTGTTTGGAGTGATGATTCTAGAACCTAATATGTAGAAATGTTGTACTCTTATTAATAATGTATTTTAACAGCTGGCCAAGCTTGGTAACTTGAGAGTTTGTGAGGTAATTGAAGATGACAATTATTTATATAGGCTACTGGTATCAATTATCTTGTATATTGCAGAATTTAGCCATTTTCCATGTTCATTACATCTACATTCAGTTGTGACAAGTATGAAGATGGTTACTATCTGATTGTATAATATAGTAATTGGTATCAATAGTTGATATCAAATAATTAATATCGTTTTTATTTTATAAACAAAACACTATTGGATAATATCCTTTAAAACAGAATCGCGGTTTTTTGTTAGTATCATGTATTTCCCTGCTGACTAATTAATGTCTCTGGTTTGGTTGTTATATTTTCATTGTTGAAGTTGATACTGAATCTAAAAGGGAAAATGGTACTCAGTTTTACATTGCTTCAAATAAGTCGCAATAAATAGCGTATTTATCCCGAAACATTTGAAAGAATAATCCAGAGTCGCCTATTTTCTAAAGGTTGACTGATTTTATTTACTTACTAGCCAGTATAGAGATGTCATTGGTTGAGATATTTTTCCAGCAGATCTGTTTCAGATTTGAAAGATTGCTATTTATAGAGTATCTGCTTTTATTGAAGATTTTTATGCTAATATACTACAGGGATGTCATATGTCTGAAACGGATATTTTCTCATAGATTTCATCAATTTGTCGTGGAATTATCATAAATTACCGCAGCTATAAGATTTCTAACGATGTAATATGATTTATAAAGTTATAGTGAATTGACCATAATCTGTGTTACTACTTGTGCACTTGGATCAAGCTTGCCACCAATTATTGTGACATGATCAACGCCGGTAATTAAAAGACAAGCCGTGCCATACACTCTTGACTGGAAGTTGTCTGCTCACTAGTGACACACTGACCTAGTTGTATCATCATTGCTGAGGAACAGCAATGCGTGGAAGCTAGTCTTCATGTGTGCATTTAATGCATAGGGTTGTTGTGCTTCAACTGCCCCTCTCCCTAATAAAAATAATCTCGAGCCTAATTAATTGTACATTCCTATGAGGCTGTTGCATGTTTCTTTCCCCTGTTGTTCATCTGTAGAATTGTGTAAATAGCTGCCAGTTTATAGCTTCTTATATAAATTGAGAGTAATTAGTGAGAGTCTCGCGGTTCAATAGCTAAATGAGATTTTGTGCATTGGCCAAGAGGTAGAAAGCCTTCAGCACCGGCATACCTACTTGATGATTCTATCCTTTAAAAAAATTGTGTTTTACGAAGTTAAATAATTAATCGTGTATGTTAAGGTCATATATGTCGGCCAAGAGAGTATTGTATAGTGTCTACCGACTCAGTTGAGCCCAACTTCTGATGTTCAGCATCCTGCACCTCACCTCCCTCTAATGTTCTTCTAGTAGCCGTTGATGCGCTTTTACTAAACTGCATTATCTTATCTCACTGACTGCTCCGTTTGTTCTTTTTCACTCGACTTCAACCCTTTTCAATTATTGATTGATTAACGTTAAACCATCCTGTAAAAAAAACGTGTGAAACTCATATGAAACAATTATATTTGGTGGCAAGCCACTTTTCACCTTAACATTTGCATGCTAGCCGCTTTTTTAGCCATAAGTAATGTTGGCTGATGACAAGTGCTTGCTGGTGATGAGAATGTACATTATATGCCATTAATGGCACAAATGACTTCCAACATGCTAAACATAGGGTATTCTGTGACTATAACTATCAACTATGACACTGGCATGCAACAAGTTGTACAATCCACATACTCAACAACAATTTATTTTCAGCTTTGTGTCCAGCGACTGTTATATTATCAAATTACATCACAACAGCCAGCAGGGTTTTTGAACAACTAGCAATGTTTTGTTATTGTGGCATATCAATGACTGCCGCAGACAAGTGAACATACCATTGTAATCAATGGCCGAGCAATAGGCATCTGTGATAAATGAATGTGTGAACATTGCTCAGTGATTTGTTTATAAAATTCACAACTCCAATAGGGCTTTAGGTAATCATAGCCAGTGTCGCCTATAAATTGATCTCCATGTTAGAGCATTGAAAATGTTACACCCCATTTCAGCGTTAATTGAGAGAATGTAGGTCAGCGGTGCAGTCTCCCATGTTATCCAGCCACCCCATGTATGAGGTATTTATTCTTTGAATGTCTGTGATACATAATAGTCATGCACAATCCGCGCACATGTGAAAGTAGTTTAGGTAGCAATGAGATGCGTATGATCATCTTATGATGTTCTTCACGTATGTGATTATGGTGATGATGAATAGAGAGCTCCCTCATTAGTAGTCATCTAGCTTGCTGGCTGCCGATTCCGCGCTGTTGTTAATTACTCCCTCAATAACAATGTTTATTATCTTGAGCTGCTAGTTGTCATTTTCCATCAAAATACCCACAATTTTTTCACAAATTTTCTTTACATGTTATAATATTGTTACTGAATGTCAGCCTCATTACTTATTCGGAGTAGTTAGATTAATTATTATTATGTAGCGTTGAGCTGTGATTACATATAAAACAACAGAAGCGGATAGCTGCGCTACTAATTGATGTAAGATTGGACATAACTTGCATATCTTGTGTTGCGTAGGCAGTGTAGACACTTGCCAGGCTTGTAATAAAATCATATTCGCTAGTTTGGCTGGCAGCAACGAGCTATCAGCTCAAGCCTTCAGTATCTCTCCAGTCGATTACTTCAGCTCATCTTCCATTTTCGGTTTTAAAATTTCGATAGCACTTTTTTTGGATTACGACAGACAAGGTGTTTACTGGAACACGCTAAAACTATTACTTGTCCCATGGAGGTTAGTCAATCAATTTGCAAGAAAATCACTCAAAATTTGTTCGCATTTTTGCCGTGGTACTAATTGCTGAATGATCCAAAACTATCGTTCTTCGTCAAATCAAACTGTAAACTGGTTCAGAAGAATTACTCTTTGTTGCTTGCCTTTTCTTCTGGATGCAACTAAAAAAGTTGTTGCGTATTCCCTAGGCAATTCTTCTCGCATGATGTTTGTTATTAAGGTATATTATTTTGAATGAAAAATCATTAATCCACTATTGTACAATTTTTTATTTAACTGTTGGCATATCATGCATTTTTACCTCATTCCATCTTTCCATGCATGGCTCGAAGTATTTGTGCTAATGTATCATAGGATATCAAAGAAAATTGTGTCGCATAATCTGTAGTTTTTATGCAATGTTTACTTCTCAAAACACTTTTCGTAACCCTAGCACATGATGAAGCAAGTTTTCGTATTGGTCCCAATCTGGGAATAAGTAGTTTTTCGCTGGTCAGTTTAATAATAAATCTTAGCTATTCATTAGCTGTTCCAGCGGTATAAATGCTGATGGGGTTGTAATATGGCCATTAGTTTTCATAGCGTATCAAAAATTATGTATCAATTTGATAATCTAGGTACTCTTTATGACTATAGTTACTAGTAGTTGCATTGGCAGCTTTCCAAAGTTGCTCAAGTAGTAGGATGTAGCAGTTACTAGCTCATGCTTGTCTATTGGTGATCTTTATCTGTAAATGTCTAATTTCTCAGCATGATTACTCTGCGTCACTAGATTGGGGCAAATGCAAAGGATCTAGAGCGTGCAGGAATATGATATGTTAATAAAATTAGAGTAATTAATTGGTCATTCTATTAGACTTCCCATTCAGCACTTGCTAGCTGCACTCATTGCCCAAGCACATATGGCCGTTAAATCTCATTCGACCCTTGCAAATTTAGCTTGGGGCTCACAAATGTGAGATATATTGATTTACAATTCTTTCAAGAAATTATTGTCGAGAATAATTATATTTTGATTATAGGTTTTCCTTAAATTCAGAATTTGTCACTTGTTATTCTCCTTATTTGATTTTTTTTTCAATTCTGGTTGCATTGATTTTGATGACCTGCTTGTGTCAAGTGGTTTTGTGGTGTGCTTAAATTCATGCTGGTTTGTGATTTATCACAGGCTCCATTAGTATGTTGACAAAAGTGAGACCATATGGAAACTGTCATCTATTTATTATCATATATCACATTCCTTCAATCCCATAAGTGATCAACTTTTTCACCGCCTGCTTAGCAATATATTTTTATGACTTGGTAGCATTACTATAAGTTAGTGTTGTCATAAAATACAATCAAATAATCAATACTATAATATCAACAAAAACTACCATCTAAATGTATACAAAGTGCAATATGTAACAAACGTGAATGGTACTTGTGTATCAGAAAATCTTATGAATTCCACCAGTTCAATGGCAGTTTGGCGTTTAGCGGACAGCAAGGACAGGTAAATAAACAAAATAGCTGAAAAGTGTATCAAGTACTCATTGACTTTCATTTAACGATGAGCCATATCATCTCAAGCTCTCTCTTCCACTTTTTTCATCACTTTCTCAGACGAATAGAGATATTTATATACTTCATATCATTATAATAGGCGGTGATAATGGAATTGCCTTTATCACAAATTTCACAAGTTCCACATTCGGTGCGTTACTGCTCTGTTTAACATTCCATCATAGGGCTGGCAAACGTGAACACCTATTTAGTTTCACTTTACTTTGAAATTCAGTACATAGCAATGTGCTAAGTGTTTCAACTCTGACCCCTTGTTTTATTAGTTAGCAAATATACACTGCAGCTGGCATCAAGCAGCGGGTGGATGTTGCTGCTGTTTTGAAAATATGCCCTGCAGTTTGTAGATTTTTCTATCCAATTAGTGAGGTCAGGCGCTGGCGAGGCAGTTGTAGTGTTTTTGGACTGACAAACGTTATGGAAGATAGTCACTGCTTGTAACCAATGGATTAGTAATAGGCCAACCAATTCTGCAAGGATTAAACAATATTTGTGGTGCTTGAAGTATCAGATCACTATCACTATGATGGTAGGGGTATTGTAATAGTATTTTACTAGCTTTAACCGATTGCTTGTTTACTTGTCGAGTTTTGAAATTATTGCAAGAACTAGTAGCTCCATAACAGCATTAAGTAGTTTTTATACATTCATTAGTATGATGTAATACAGTTAAGTCTAGCTTATGCACCCATAAAAAAGCTATTTTTGGAGTCAGGAAATTAATTGTTTGGATTTGTACCTAACATGAAGGCTTTAATACGTTATGCCTTAGTGTAATGTATTAAATGCTACTTACAATTAGTACTATTAATATTATTTGAAATTATCAACAAAAGCTGGAAAAATACAGTTGAATGTGATTAATACTAAATGTAGACATGCACTGCACTATGATGGTGGCTGTTCGTTACATTTATTTTATCGTAACAGGCTGTATGATCTTTAATCTATGACAAAGTTTCTGTTGTCGCAGCAAAATAAGTTATTATCATGCACGCACATCAAACTGTACTCAGTTATTTGTCTCTCCTCCGGCTCTAATTTCACGCACAGTTATTTGGTTATTTTACTGGCTGGAGGAAATCAACTATTGATTACTCTGGCTTATTGTTATCTCACTGTCATAACACATTGTGTCAGTGCGTTCGTTCGTGTTTCTACTGTGTTTATGTAGGTGTTGCTTATGTGCTGTGTATAATATTGTATGTAGAGTTATGTGCTGCATTTGCTTGTGTTTGATGTGTGTGATTGCAATAGAGTAGCTGTAATCAGCTCACAAGTTATGATTATATCTTTGAGGAATCATACTAAAAATAACTGTGGCCACCTCCAGCATACCTAAATAAATAAATATGCATAAATATGCACACGTGTGATTGCTTGTTGTGCGATGACCACTGTGAGCAGAGTCTACATTGTGAACAATGCTTACTCACAAAAATCAATTTGTGCTGCATCCAAAACATAATTCTATGGTTCTTGGAGTATTAAACTCCTAGCTATGTGTGCTTTAGTATCACATCATTGCGCCAATTACATTTTTTTCAACGGCCTGATAGCTCGCTAGTGTTTTACTATTGTTTATGTGTGTTGCAGACTACAGAAGGCAAGCTAGAAGCGCAGGCGTCACTCTCAACTAATGGGTAAGCAAACTACTCCGCCATCATACAAGTCATCATTGTCAGCCAGTAATTATCCAAAGGCAGCACAGAAGTTTACTTTTTCTCTGTTTTGCTGCAGGATAGCCGTATTCAATTATTTTTTACTGTAAAATGCTGAGCGAGTTGCAAGTTTCCAGTCCATTGTTCATTTAAAAGATAGATGACTTCATGATTTATCTAGTACACATCAACTGCCTCATATATCCTGTCGCTCCACTTTAGTACTCTGGTTTCCCCAGCTTATCAAAATAAGCTCTTCGCAGGTTTGAGTTAGACTCAGTAAAATTCAAAATTGGTTTTCTACACCACAGGCCACTTTTCCACACTGGTAGCTACATTCTTGCCAAACAAGAAATACAAACAGATGCTGTAATCATGTTTGATCTTCAATAAAATACTACATTTAATGCACTTCACTAAGGCTATTTGATACCAAAAACTTTTTCCCATAAAGTTTTGTACTTAATCATTTTAGGGAAGTGAAACAGATTTGTTAAAACTGCAGAGAAATGCAAACTTTTCTCTTGTTTGGAAATTGCTCCTATTTTGGTGCCAACAAAAAATGGTGCAAAAATGCACTCAACTACTTGAACAACCAAGCCTGCAGCTCACCGCTACAAACCACACCACAGATAGCATCATTAAATGGGTACAGGGGAAGCTCAAAGACAAGTGTTTTGCTATTTGTACGCTAGCACCCAATAAAGGCATATGACACAATTACAGAAGATCATCTGACCCGCCGAATGCCAAATGGCAACTGCAATGTTGTACTGCAATGTTGTACTGCAGTTATGTACTGCAGTTATGTACTGCAGTTATGTACTGCAGTTATATACTGCAGTACTGTACTGCAGTTATGTACTGCAATTTGTACCCATTAAGTACTGTCAGATGTTTTACAACCCCTGTTCACAGGCATCTTTTATCACGCATCAGCAGTATTTCCTGTGCAGTGTTTTGACAGAAGCTGTCCTTTGCACATTCCTTCTCACAGGTGAAGCATTCACTCACAGTCATGTGGTTATATAACGCTATTGTTACTGCCTAGCCGTGTAACAAATCGGCTGGTCATGTTATTTATTGGAACTGACTAAACTGCGACCTCATTCTGTCATTGGAAGGCAAGTCTTTGCATACTACAGAGGTTTTCTTGCGCATACCTGAACAATTGCCATAGCTACAAATTACCCACCCCTTATTATTATTCCCAACTTGTGGCTGCATTTTCTCATCGGCTCCCCTGAAAGTATGTACCTTCTGTCACTGTTCCTATCCAAGTGAATTCCTGGATACAGCATTGCAACATAAGGGTTGCCCAACTTCTTCTATTTACAACCAAGCTCAATTATTAGGAATCATCTTGTGTGTACATAAATAGCTAAGTTATAGGTGTATCCACTGCAGCATCTTTGGCTTATGATAACAAACACCAACAATAGCTTCCTGCTCTTTCTTTGAGCCATGCCTCTGCAGCAACATTTGAATGTCAGTGCATAACCCATAGGCCCTAAATGCAGCCCATAAACAAATAAGTGTCCCTGCTCATAAATAAATTATCATTTTTTCGGCATAATTGGTCATAAAAATTTTGGCTGTTAGCCAATACCAAATTGTTTCTCTTATCCTAACATTGCAATGCTATCCTTCAGTCACATACTAGCGGCAACATTACAGTGTTAAAGGGCTCCACTATCGGTCACTCAAGCTGTTTACATCTGCCACCATATATTTTATTCACAACTTGACAAGCTATGTATAATTTTGGATGAAAAATACTATTAAATTATGTTGCAACCTCATTTAGCACATTTCGGATTTGTTGATTCTACACTAAAAAAGCTGCATAGCCACAAAATTGACTGGAATTCAGTGACTAATCATTGCGGTGTTGTTTTACTTAGATTTTAGCTAATGTTAGTTATAATTTCACCGCTTTGTAGTACATCAACACAATCATTATTCACCACCCCACCACTACCAATATACAATTTACATCAATGTAATTTGTACACACCGCATCAACACATCACCTCTACAATTTAACTCTTATCGGAAAGTGGACTGATGAGTACACTAATTACTGCTGTGATATTAGCTGTTACTCATGATTATCTCATGTCATAGTGTCCTTTCTCCCCATGCATTCTGAGTGCGTCACCAGTGGATCACTGGTTATCTCTATGTTCGCATCTCACCCTAACCATTTCTCAAAAGGGTTCAGGGGGTAACGGAGGTACACACAGAGCACTGCTCATGACATGGGCATCAAATGGTAGTATTTTTAAAATTAAGTTAGTTAGTTTGTGGCTAAACCAAAACTTGCCAGCGGTAATTAAAGTATTTCCATTTTGATTTTTGTTATTTTATGTTTTATGCTGGTACCATTCAAAGCTTTTTGCATTGGCACTATTGGTAGACTTAATCAAACTGTTTTGACCAACTTGAACTCTCTGGCGTTGACTCATTCAACAACTATTCAAGCTTTATATTTATTTATCCATCTATCAAACTTTATAAATGGGTCACCAATTTAAACAGTTATAGTATGCGCAAGACGCTACCGCAGAATAAAAAGTCACTGAACCACCACTGGCTAGTAATTTAGTTCACTTTTAACAAGTTCTGACTCTGATGTTATCTCTGTAGGTCAAGTCAAGGGTCCACGCCGCGCTCAGGAAAGGTTGATCTGTCTTCTCACACATTAGCTCACTCTCCTGATGGTACACTTCGTCTGGTTCCTCTGGATCCTAGCCAAATCAAAGTAAAAAATGAGCCTAAACCTGTTGCAGTTGTGGAAGATGTCGTTGCATCAGTGTCAGCTTCAACCTCAGAAACAGTTCCAACATTAGGCTCTTCAGCCGAACCTAGTTTCTCAGCATCTGCAGGTGCTAACTTACCAAGTGCTTCTACTAGCCTTGCTGGTGGCACTGTTGGTGGTTCAGCAGCAGTCAACATCTCACCAGCACTTGTGACAACCAGCACTGATGACTCTGTAGATGCTGGTCTTGAGAAGAGGAGTAAAAGAAAAGGTCTATCCCTGCCTGGTTTTGGCAAGAAGCGTAAACCTAAGGATGCCAAAGTCAGCACGCTGCCCAGTCCTGAAACTGACATTGTTGGTATGTTAGTTATGCCTAGTTTTGATGTTCTATATCTCTTCAAGTCAGACTCACTCAAGACCTTCGATATCTGCTGTTCTATTTTATCTCTGTTTAAAATCTATGCATAACTAGCTTGAAAGGTCTCCCTGATGCTCTAAACCAATCGACAATTTAAATTTTATTATTTATGTTTAGTGTATGTGTAACCTTTATGTAACCTTCAATCGCTCGTCATCCGTCGTCTCATAGCAAAAAGTGGCCGTCCATTCATCACTTTGCAGCCTCCCACTGTTTTCTCCATTTCCGGTGAATGCTTATGTGAAACATAATTCTTGAAATTTGCAGCAGTGTAAGCAAATCAAAACAAAATGAATGGATATGATTGATCACACGGGCATGTGTAGGAGGTTGTTGAGATCATGTTCATTGATTTTTAAATTCTTTCTGATTCACGTGGTCTCTCTTGACAACTGGTAATTACTGCACAAAATAACATTCCATTTGTCGCTCATCGATGGTTTTTCTGGCGTTCTAGTTACTTCTATGCTTTGCTACTGGTTACTTTACCATTCACATGATATAATGCAGCTCTATCTCCAGCACATCTGTTGAACTACTGCTTGCTAAGACAACCTGTCATTGCTGTATTGATCACTTTTGACCATTCCTATTCACAACTTTACCGCAGATGACAGATGGGTTGTTGATGGCTTTATTTGGCCTTTTTCTCTGTTCTGCAGTATCAGCGCTTGATGAATACATTTATGCAAATGCAGTACCTGCTATCCATAGCCTAACGTTCCTAGTTTCTTCTCTGGGCCCTGTGGTCTTGGCGGTCTTTATACTAATTATACTGGCTTCAGTCTCACCGCTTGGTGACAGTTCTGTCTCACCGTCACTTTCTTTGAGTTATAAGCTTAGAACAGTCTGCAAGTGAACAGCGAATAGTTTGGATGTTTCCCAGCCCATTCTATGATGATCCATAGTTGAATAATGCTGCATATGGACTTGTTACTCTTCCTTGAAATTCTTTTAGTACATTCTACGTACTCTGGAAATTATATTTAAATTCATTATTTTAATTACGTGATAAAATGATGAGTGTGAGGGCCAATAGTGAACAGTTTGCATTGACTCTTCTAGCAACTTGCTAGATGATTGCTCCTAAAATTTCTCCTTACAATATCAGAAGAAACTTTCTTTAATTTTTCTGTGATCAGTTCGTTTGCACCTGCAAAAATAATATTTCATGTTGTAGGCGGATACTTTCAAGTGTTTTTTACTGCAAAATTTATTGGTTTGTGCCCTTGCAGTTTTTTGTGGTATTCATTTTCTACAAGTTATCTAGCGCATGTCTTATGAGTTGTAAAGGAGCCTAGTTAAATTCTATGTTATATTGAGCTACTAGCGACCATGTCAGTTCTGCCTCTTCTACTTGTTTTTATGTGGTGGTATGCGTTGTTTGCTTTTGTTATGCCGTGGCAACACAATACCGCTAGCGAGTGAGTGGTTGAAGGGCTCAGAGCTGAGCCTATGAGAGTATAGTATAAAGAGTGATGGCCCTTGCCAGGTGCATCGATGCATGCCATTCTATAGGCAACTGGGTCATAGCATTGCTCCTGAGCATTTCGTACTAGTATACAGCCTGCTAAATTAGCTCTTTGAATCTTAGATGTAACGTCTTTCGTGCACTATACTGATCAAGGTAATGCAATTCTTTTAGTAAACACCTCTGTGTAAATTTAGCTCAATCAGCTCAATCTTTTTCTAGCGAGTTAAAGGTCTTTGAATCAAGTATTTGTAGTTTATTTTAGTGACAAAAGGAACATTATATTATATGACCGAATTGTTCTTTTGCTGCTTCACGTCTCCTCGGAGCATTGCTTGTTTGTTTACTCATTTCATTTAACCGAACTCAATTCTCGGTACACACCACGGCTTTCGTCTAAGCTTTTAATATTCAGTAAATGGTGGATCGTTGAATAGTAGACCAAAAACATCTAAGCTTTTGCCAGCTGTTTGTCAAATCATATTTGCACTGAAAACCACCCTGCAATAAATTCAGTTTTTTTATCCCCATTTTAACTGCCTGGTTAGTTTTTGTTGACTAGTTGTTGTTTAGTGAGAACTTTTGGCTGTAAAAAAGAGGCTATAGAGCGGCTCAGTCTCTTAAAAACCAAGAATGTCAACACAAGTTCCATGTATAGACAGGGTTTCTGTTGTTTTATATTAGAAGGTACCGACATTTGTGGAGTTGTCTATGCCCTAAAGTGCATGCGCTTTTCTCAGCAACACACCATCTTTCTCTGGCCAATTAATGTGTGTAACTTCATTTAAATTGTCTAACTTTATTATTTTATTTTTGAAATCTGAAGTTAACTACACTTCTCTGCAAAACTAAAATATGTCAAGGTTGTCTCATCCTCCCCAGTAGTTACCGGTTTGATCATGTGCCTGCCACGATTGAGTCGGTGCAATAGGCGGTTCAGCCATGCGTGTCACCCTCACCATCTACCATCAACTCCATCTCATTATACTCTCCTAATCCTGTAGTTTTAGTAGAAGCTCGACCCGCTCTTGAACCCTGTTATTGCTTTGTAACTGCAGGTTTTACATCATAGGGAGGTTGTTGACCATGTTTTGTTAGTTGTTCCCGATTGATTGTCTAGATTGTTGGGGACTATTATTGGTTGTCTACTTTATGGTTTTACTACCGGTGATTGTGGGTAGATGCCTGTGTAGTGTCTATGATCAATTAATCCTCTTCCTTTATTTATTACAACTCACTCTTGCGTTCTGATCTTGTCTAAGCTTTGATAAGCAGGTATTTCATTGTGTAATGCGAGTATTTCCTTTGTGGTTTACACCCTCAGCGCAGTGATACAGCAGAGGCAGTGTGTTCCATTGATACCTCACACATCTTCTATTCTCTGCGTGCAGAGCTGATGTTTATCGCTTTTTGTTGCATTCTATCTCTACATTTGACTTGTTAGCCAATACACTTACTTCTGTTACCTGTAAACTGTATCTTCACTCTGTCAGCAGCTCATTGCTGATGCCTGATTTCATCGTCTCAAGCTTTCTCATCTCCCACCCCTGTTCAAAATATGCATTTGTCAAATCATGCCAACAGACAAAAACTGCATCACTTTCTAAAGCATTCTTGTAGTAATTCTCTCACTTTTGCTTGTGTCATGTGGTATATTTGGGAGTTACCTCCTCATTTTATTTTTTCCGTATTGAGAAGGACTCTACGAAATACTTAATTCTCTTCCAAATTTCAATCAGTATTTCTACAAGAACTGCATATTTTAGGCTGGCTGCCTTAGCAGTTTGTTTGCTCATTCGTGGCTTACCTGGAAATGGCTGTGATTATTGTGGTCAGTTACATTGCACCTTTCCACACAAGGGTGTAGACCTAGCCACCCCTTGTTATGTTACTGTTTATTAGCTCTGTACCACAGCTGTTATTGCTCATTGAAGTTTCAGCTCAACCTGCGACCGTGTTCTTTCTAATATAACGGTATTCATCATAAGTGCCTGAGCTTTTGCTGCCTCACGTATTAGCTAAATTTACTTTCGCGGTTTTGTTTACTCTTGTTGCTGTCCGAAATTTTTGTTTGAAATTGTTGATTGACTGTGCTGCCAGGCAGGCCTGTAATTCATCCTTAAAAGCTATTACCTACATCTTTGTTGCTGAGCTAAACTTTCTTTTTTCAGCGTGTTGCCGTGAACCGGTGAAGTTGGCAGCGAATGTCGCTAGGGTTGAGTTTTTGTGTAGCTATATTTTGTATCTGAATGGTGAAAGAGTGTAGAAAAACTGATTGTTACATAAACTGTTGGTCGGCATGTCTTGCAGTGTTTTAATGCAAGTATAACTGCACATGGATGAGGATTGGGAGGGGGTGTTCAGTGATAAAGTATTACATACAACACAGACCTAGCCTAACCTATTCATGTATAGTCCTGGTAGATGTAGGTGGCCAGTAATTGGCTGAATCTGCTCTCATATTTCTCATTACTTTCTATACGCCATCTGCAACTCTCCTCCATACCCCTCACCCCACCATCATCGCTAATTACAGGCTATTTCACATTTCTTCACACTGATTTCAACTAGCAGGCGTGCAGCAGCAGCTAGCAGATGCTCACAAATTGACTCCAGCAACTGTCCATCATAGACCTAGTCATTGTATTGCATAATGAGTATCAAACGTTGTGTGCTTCTTGCACTGTCTTATAATCTAACATGTCTGTGAATGCCGATTGCAGGTAAAGCTAGTACTGAAGAAGATAAAAAGGATATATTCCATGTGAGGTTGCATAGCCCCAGTGCAGACAAAAATACAGGTACATTCTTTCTCATTCAACCTGTTGATATAATGCTTTGTCAACCGCCTGCTTCACAAATGGTACAAGAATTGCCTCAATCTTTTTTGCACTGTGCAAAAAGTTTACATGATTTCATGGCAAGAAAATGTATTTGACTGGCAGTTATGATCTGGCTCTGCCTACATCCAGCAATACTTGGAAAACAAAACTGAATGTTAGCTGTACAATATGGTGGTAGCAGCATTCATGCTCTTGCTGTGGTTACTGTTTATCAGCACTGTTTTCGGCAGCCATCACATTACACATGCTTATGTCGATCAGTGATCAACGACTTCAGGTAGTGGACATGCACTGTAGCAAATATTTTCATATAGCTGTCTCACGAATTTACTACATGCTGCCGAAACTGGTTCACAACCGGCATCAGTGACCCTTGATCTATGACCTTTGAACCCACGGTTCGTTGGCACCTCTCTGACAGCACTATTCGAGTCTACCTTGTAGCTTATACGGTCATTTTATTACCATTATTTTTATTGGCAACCGCAGCGACTACTGACAGCAGGCAGCACGCTGCCCCTCACTGCCAGCTACTTGCACTAATTGCATGGCGCCAGATTTTGAGGGTTGACTCTTCCCGTTTGCTCACACCTGTGGCTGGGGGGTGCCAAATATTTTTTCTGTTGAGTTTCCTCTGAACAGCCATTAAAAGTTGACTGAGCCTGGCCACCCTAGTCGCTTACTACTAGTACTCTCTTCTGTTTGTCAACTGCTTCAGCACCAATGCACCATTAATCATCGGCCTCCACTCTTCCATTATCCCACGCCGTTACACGTTGACCTACATAGTTTGACTGTACCTCAGCATTAGCAACCTGACTGAGCTGTTGTTCACTTGTTGTGTCCCTCAGTACATCGCCAGCCAGAGTACAGCAGTGTCTGGTCGAGAAATGCATAGACATGTCTATTTCTTAGCGTTCTACATAGCCTGGTGGCTAGAAGTGTACGCTTCGTCAATTTGCTTTACTTTCCGCGTCACGACTTTTCCTGTCACACTCTCACTACTAAATTCTTTTAAAATAAACTCGTTTTTTATTTTAATACCAGACCACCGGTTCAAGCCAGGTGCAACGACACATTGCAGTGTCCATACCTTGCACCAGCATTCCTAATTAGGTTATTTGCTATTCACTGGCAAGACCTCTTCAAGATTCCCACCGGCTCCATGCTAACAAATTAACATTACGTTAGACTTAACCTACATTACCCGACCTAGATTTGCATACAATGGTTGATGTTATGGTGAGGTATAATTGGTAGGCTACATTCCATACAAGCGGTGCTGTGGCTACTACATTCTTTGCTGAATTACCTCCATGTTCCACGCTGCTCCCGTTCCATATGTATATTATCTGCCATTGCTACACAGGATCTTCTCATTACTATTAGTGGTGCTATGCCGTAGTATTCACCTGATTGGCAGGTGCAGTTAGCAAACATAGGCAGGCGGATATATATCAGCTTGTTCAGCGCATAGAGTTATTGTCTTTGGTATCAATCAAAGAAATGCTTTATTTTACTATAAAAAATTTGAATATTATTAATTTTATTGACATTTTTAGTATTAAACACCCGAAATGTTTGAGCTATTGCTATGCTTGTGTCTTGTTGTTTACCAGCATTCACAAGTGTGTCAATCCGCTGTAAATCTGTTTTAGAAGTCAGCACTTCTGCGGCATCACCCGCTGAATCCGCCACTTCACCCAATACTGAGATAGTTGTGCGACTCAATTCGTCTGATGCAAAGGTGAGTGTAGCTGTTAGCTGTAATGTGATCGGAGATATTTTAGACTAGCTTACGTATGCACAGTCGTTAGCGTGTGCACTCTCTCAGCTTACACCTCACACTCTCTCGTTTGCCATCTAGAGAAATTACATTCAGTTGTCAGCAGTTTTATCTACAGCTGAGGACTCTTGGATACAAGATGGCTGCTAACGCGATTGCTCAAATATTTTCATATTCACTCCAACCTTTGTAGTCGCTAGCATTGTTGTTGGCAGGTTGCAGGATTTCTCGTAGTCAAAATAGCTCTTTAATAGTAATAACTGTTACCCTGGCATTTATGCATGTACTTTATGCCTGCATTAGTTCTATTAGCTAGAGCAGACAACTTCAACTTTTTGTGAGCAATCTGCTTCTAGTTGCCCACAATTATAAGTCGTTTGGAAAACAGAATTGTCTCCTTTTGACTGTGAATCCCAGAATGTGCCTCACTAGCTATGTGGGACTGCAATTTGAATTAGAGGTCAAAGAATTGAGGAAACTACCATATATATTGTTGTGTGTAAGCATAGAAATTATAAATGTTTAATCAAGTTCAGGTGGTTTATGGGTAATGTCCTTCACACAAGAATATGCCAATGTTGGCGAGCAAACATCACAAATTGTGTTATACAACAGTGGTGGTGGGGGGGGGGGGGGGGCAACTGCACGCAGTACTTGTATACTTTATTGACCTGAGTGGGAAGGAATGATTCATAGCACATTTACCTATGTAGATTACATGCAGTCAGAGCTGATGGGTGTGGTGCGTTTACGTGCTTTCACAAATATTTATCAGGTAATTAGTTACCTGTGTGTGTTTTCTTGTGCAGGTGAAGGACGGAGGTGCGCATGGTGATGTTCCGTCTCTGAAGGCAAAGGGGAATAAACCAAAATCAAAGCTCAAAATGCCTTTTGGAATAAGCATTGGAAAGAAAAAAGGTGCAGACCATCTTTTTGTTAGTTTATGGTTTCTGTAGGGCTGGACTTCTGTTTACGTGGGAAGATAACTTTAGAATTCTGTCTGAAGTGTTGGTTTGCATTACTTTGCCGTAAATACCAATTACAATATTCAAACTACACTTAATTTTGTCGTCTCTGAGTGTGATAAGAGGAATTTTTGCTCTATGATTGGCGAAGCAAAAAATATGTGTGGACTAGTGCCAGAAGTTGGCTTCAGCGGAGAATGTCGATAGCTGATGCTATTCATTGAAATTATTTTTCATTGTACTATATAAAGTAGATAACTCCAAAGTTTGTGGTACCCACATTCAAGTACTATTTCCGTGAGAATGTTGCTGGAGTTGATATTATTTATAGCTATTCATTATGATTTGATCCATTCTTAACCTTAAAGCTGACAAACCTCTCTCTAATTTATATAATTGTATGTAAGTGTTACAATTTCAGACAATGTATGCATGTATGTACGTACGTACGTATGTATGTGTATCGTGTATGTATGTACGTACGTATGTATGTGTATGTTGTATGGTTATATGCTTGTGCTATGACTACAATTTGATGCCAAGTCTTGTTACAATGTTATTATACGGTTATATATCTATGTTATAATTACGATTTGCTACCACACTTATATGTATTCTACAACACTGTTGCCTGTTGTTCACAGAGAGGCATGGAAGCGGTTCAAGTAGCTCATCCTCGTCTTCTTCCTCCAGTGATGGCAGCAAAAAGTCAGGCAAGGTAAACTGAACATGATTATTGGCTGTCTACTAGTGAGCTTCTGTTAAAGGAGAGAGGGCAACTCCAGTGCAGTCACTTGCACCTGAAGCTTACCCATGTCTAGCTACGGCAGCAAATTGTGTGCTTTATTTCAATGTGATTATGTAAACAATAGCACAATGTGAGAAAAACATGATCAAGGACACGAACGTAGTAGCAGTGCAGCTATCTGAAGTGCGGCTGGTTTGGTTGATTTGTAGTAACTTTTTACGTAGGTGTTATTTTACGAATTTTAAAAAAATTAGTTACAAATTATCACGCCGGAAATGAATTAGCTGAAATCAATTACACTCAAAAATTTGCTGGTTGTTTTGAGGGCAGCCATCTTTGTTTCTTCCCACATATGCAACAGCATGTCATTCCAAAATGGTGCACCTCTGTATTCAATCAATCGATGACTAGCAGCAGTGCTGGACCTCTGAAGAGGTCTACTTATTTGAGAGTTTCTCATTTTATACCAGTGGGAAAATGCTGCTTGCATCAAAATTCTTTGTATGCTAGTGAGATAATTTTGAGTTTATAAAGTTTGTCAGCTGGTAGCACAGCTAGCTGAGTAAAGAAAGCTTTCTATTATTGATGCCCTTAGTGTTTGCTTGAAATTAATATGTCAGTATAATGTGGAGTTAATTATGTGTCACATCCTGCTCTGGGCAGCGCAAGACGAGTTCTCCCCCTTGATGCGCTCTACATGTGAAGCCTATGATTAATATATTACGTATTATGTTTTTTACTCTAATCACTAAATTAGATGGATATGAATTAATCACATTATTGGCCATATAACAACATTTCTGTGCATTAGCTAGCTAATACCAGCAGATTTCACAGTGTCTGCCCTTGTCATCTACGCAGTATTCTGTCTGCTCACTCCAGTCAATGTTCTCATGAGCTTGCTGCTGCTCGTCTGTGCTACTATCACTCTGCCGTTGTTGATGTCGACTTACCAGTTATGTGCTTTGATTGCATCGTGTCTTCTTTTCGTTCTAAGGGGAAGTTCAAAGCAGGATTACCTGGAGTGAAGGGAGGTATCAACATTGGAGGCCAAGGTAAGCTTTTTACCAAATATTTTATAAAAAAAAACTCTTAGCTGCGTTGTAAAATCTGGATGTATTATTTTAGATACCAAATGCATCCATTATTGCCGCCATTTTTGAAGTTTTGCTCTAAGCTAACTAGTAACTTCATTTCTTTCCAAGCAATAGACCATAAATCCTATTGCTTCACGTCAGGTTGTTTAGAACGATGTTGGTTTTTAATCAGTGATCAAGTTTTCGATCATACACCAGTAGTAGGAAGGTTTATAGCTTACAGTTTGAATTGGTAGTACGAAGTTAGGGATAGAGTATAAACAAATCTGATGTATTTTGTACCCTTTTCTTCGGATGTGCTTGAGTTCTACTCGTTCTGTTCACTTTCTCCGCTGCATTGGAGGCCGCTGCTGTTTATTGACGTGTCACGTGTGTTTGTGCAGGTGATGCTGGTATTGATGTAAAGGGTCCATCTCTATCAGTCGATGCTCAGGCTCCATCCGTTGATCTCTCAGGTATGGTTTGACCCACTTTGTTTACTACTATAGGGGTAATTTTTTGTCTAACCCAGACAGCCACCTTTGTTCATGCTCGCTTCGAATGCCCGCTAGCATCTTAAATAATTGTGTCAAATTTCTTCTACGCTAGTTGCAGTAGTCTCAAACATCTGTGGGGAGTGAATTGTGTCACATTTCTTCTACGCTAGTTGCAGTAGTCTCAAACATCTGTGGGGAGTGAATATTGTCAACTAACATTATTCTAACATCTTTAAACATGACAACTTATAAATTCTTTGCCAGAATTTTCCAAGAACATAATGCTGAATGCTCACCCAATGATCGGTTTGTTGAACCGCTACTGTGCTGGTTACAAAGGCAGTGTGACCCAGTTGTATAACAAGATTAATCTTGACAGATTGTTATATGTTTGATGGAGTTGTCATAACATTGTGTAATTGGCAGGAGGAGCAGGTGCTGATGTATCTGGAGGAGATGTAGCAGCCCCTAAAGTTAGCCTTGGAGGGGGTGTCGGTGTAGAAGGTGGTGCAAAGCTCCCAGATGTAGACATGGGAGGGCAAGCAGAAGTTGTAGAAGAGTCGATACAAGCTGAAGGTGCTAAACAAGTGGAATCTGGCTTTGGTTTTTCAATGCCTGGATTGTCTGTAAGTATCATAGAATGAGGTGGCAGGTTTTGAAAACTCTATATACACTGGAGATTGAATAAAACGAATCCTTTTATTGCGTAGCATTTGTGTAATATTGTATTTAGAGCATTATTTGTGTGACCTTGTGTGTGTGACCTTGTGGCCGTTCTCAGATTCTTGTCTTTCATTTATACGCTCTTGTGTGCACATCTTGTCTAATGTTTTAGATATCTGGAAACACTCCAAGTTTGAGCTTTGGAAGAAGAGCTGATAGTGACGCCGAAGCAGATGTCGGTGCTGGAGCTAATTTAGACATTGGCGCAGGAGCTGGTATAGATGTCAATGCAGGAGCTGGGGTAGACATCAACCCAAGTGGTGAAGTTGATGCAGATGTTGATACAAAAGGCAAAGGAGGGTTTGGTTTCAATGTACCAAAGGCGAGTTGCTTTCAGTTATGTAATAATTTTCCACCTTATTTTTTAATGTTTTGTTGTTGTAACAAGTCTTTAACGTTTGCAGGTAAAGTTTCCAAGCATAGATGTAGACAAAGAAGACATATCTGGTCCATCTGCTGATATTGAAGTTGAAGGCAGCGCTGATGTCAAACTTCCGGCAGCAACTACATCCGGTGAGGTAGACTTAGATCTGCCTGAGCTAGAAGCAGCAGATGTCAACTTGCCCTCTGCTGACATAGAGAGCTCATCACCTGAGCTTGATGTAGATGACTCTGCACCTGATGTCAAAGTCAAGGGAAAGAAAGGCTTCAAAATTCCTAAATTTGGTTTTGGATCAAAGAGTGAGTTATGCTCAGTCTGTCAAGTTGAAATATGCCACTTGAAACGTCTTACTGTGCATGACACCAGTACCCTGTGTATTTGTATCCTATCTTTGCGTATTTATTTTGATTTATTTGCAGGTCCAAAAGCTGCTGGTCATGTTGATGTCGACAGCTCTGTAAAGGGTCCAGAAGCTGACGCCGACTTGGCTGCTGATGTAAAAGGTTGGGAACTTTGTTTCGTTGATCATATATGATATTTTTTGCTCAACTACACAGCGTGCTCTATCACTTCTTTTGAAGTGCATGATTTGCCGATTGTTAAATAGTGTAACTTTGCCTTGTTTCAGTTGATGTTCCTGATGTCGATGTTGAAGTACCTGCCGCAGGTTTTGATGCCAATGTGGCAGGGGATGCCGATGTTGATCTGCCAAGTCCAAAGGCTAAAGGTGGATTTGGGTTTAAAATGCCGAAAGTAAAGTTTCCCAGTCTCAAAGGCAAGGCTAAACTCGATGCGGATCAGCCTGAAGCTGACGTGTCAATTCCCTCTCTGGATGTAAATCTTCCAGAGGTTAAAGCAGACGTTGAAATTCCTGAGTTCAAAGCTGATATCGAACCTCCATCTGCTGATGTTGCAATGCCACAGATAAAAGCTGACTTGCCAAAGGCAGAAGGAGATTTTGCAGTGAAACTGCCAACTGTAGATGTCGATGCTGACAAGCCATCTGTTGATATAAATCTACCGAAGAGTGAAGCCGATGCAGGTGTGAAACTGCCATCTGGCAGTCTAGACGCTGACTTAAAAGTCTCTCCACCTGATGCAGATGTTAATTTGCCATCTGGCAGTCTAGACGCTGACGTAAAAGTCTCTCCACCTGATGCAGATGTTTCTATCGATGGTCCTGATGCCGATCTGAAACTAGATCACAAAAAGAAGAAAGGATTTGGATTTCACTTTCCAGATTTTAGTTTTCCCAAATTTGGTGGCAGGGGCAAAGGTAAACCAGATGTAGAAGTGGATGTTGATGCACCTGATGTAACAATTGGTGCTGCAGATGTCCCAACACCTGAAGTGAAGGCTGAAGGAGATGTCAAGGTGCCAGATGCTGAAATTAGTGGCAATGTTGAGTTACCTCGTGCTAAAGTGGAGGCAGATAAAGACATTGACTTACCCTCTGGGGAGGTGGATGTGGATACTCCAAAGATAAAAGGGAAGGGCGGGTTTGGCTTTAATCTTCCGAAAGTTAAATTTCCGAGTCTGAAAGGCCGAGGTAAAGGTAAAGTGGATGTGGACTTGGAAGCGCCAACCATTGATGCGCCATCTACTGATCTTCAAGAACCAGAAGTCGATTTACCAGCTGTCCATGTTGATGGTGACATTGATGTAAAGGGTCCCAGTGTTGATGTCCCTGAAGTTGCAGTTGAAGCTACAACTCCTGACATAGATGGAAATGCTGAAATTTCTCTACCAACTGGGGAAATAGTGTCCCCTGATGTCAACCTCCCAAAGGTTGAGCTGAAAGGTTCTGCTAATGTTGATGATGCAGATTTCAAAGCTGATCTCTCCAGAAAAGGTGGTATAAACGCCGATGTTGATGTCAAACCACCATCTGCTGGAGTTGGTCTCTCTGCTGGGCTTTCAGGTACAGATTTAGATGGAGATGTAAAAGAAAAAAGTAAAGGTGGCTTTGGTTTTAACATGCCTGACATTCACTTGCCCAAGTTCGGTGGAAAAGGAAAAATGAGAGCTGATATTGATGCTAATCCTGATGCTCCAGAAGCAGACGTCTCAGTTCGTCCAGTATCAGCAAATTTAGATATCAAGGCCGATTCACCTGATGTAGATGTGAAAGGTGATGTTGCGGCACCCAGCGGTGAACTTGATATCGATGTAGAAAAACCCGATGTGAAGTTGAAACCTGGAGGAAAAGCTAAAAAAACGCCAAGCTTCAAATTCAAAAAACCCAAGTTTGGCATGTTTGGTGGAAAAAAGGGAAAGTTAGATATTGCTGGACCCGAAGCGGAGTTGAAAGCTGATGTGGGTGCCCCTGAAGGTGGTGTTTCAGGTAAGGTTTATTGAATCATAATTAATTTTGGCTGAACCAGCACTGTGACACTAATAGTCAATAGTGATAAAAAGCATAGTGTCAACCAGTTGTTCAAGCTGTTGTGATTTTGCCTCAATGATGAATTTGAAATATTAACACTTCAAATATGTAGTAAAGGCAGGTATCAGAAAATAGAAAACAATTGCAAACTACTCCGTACAATGTTACTTTTTATGTAACGGTGACTGTTTGGACCAATGTGGTATGCATTATATGTATATGTAGGTTGTTTTTATGAAAGATAAGGGTGCCATGCTTGTATAAATTGTGCATGAAAGTTTGGTTTCTCAGTAGCCTCATTTAATTTTGTATACGCAAATATTTGTTATATGTTTTAGGAGATGTAAATTTGCCCAATGTAGATTTGGATGGAAATTTACCTGACGTCAAAGTGGAAGCTGGAGCAGATGTAAAAATGCCCTCTGTTGATGTGGACGTCCCTAGCGCTTCTGTGGACATTGGTCATCCAGATGGTCAGGTGGATGCTGACGCACCTAGTCCTCAAGCTAAGGGAGGTTTTAAGTTTCCAAGTCTCAAAGGCTCAGCTGGCATTAATGTTCCATCAGGTGGTGCTGAGCTTGATGCTGATCTAAGTGGCAATGCAGATGTAGATGCTAAATCTCCAAAAGTTGATGTTGACATTGATACTCCAGATGTAGATGCTTCATTAGATGGACCTGATGCTGATTTGAAAGTCAAAAGCAAAAAGAAGGGCTTTGGGATTAAGATGCCTGATTTTCATCTGCCGAAATTTGGAGGAAAAGGTAAAGTGAAGGGTGGAGCGGGCGTTGGTGGCTCTGATATTGAAGTGGATACTGATGTTAATATTGGTGGCGAGCTTGATATCGAAAAACCTTCAGTTGATGTTGATACCCCAGAAGCTAATATCGATATTAAAGCTTCCAAACCTGATGTGGATGTGAAATTGCCAAAAGGTGAAGCTAAAGGAGGATTTGGTTTGAAAATGCCCGAAGTAGACTTGCCCGAGCCAGATGGAGAAGCCAAAGTAGATGTTGACATATCAGCACCAAATGTTGCTATTGATAAACCACATGTCAACCTTCCTGATGGTAAACTAGGTGGGGGAATAACTATGCAAGGACCTTCAGTTGAAGTTGATGTGCCCAAGTCAAGTGGTGATGTTGACCTACCAGCAGTTGATGGTAAAGAGCCATCTGTTGATGTCGATCTAGATTTGCCTAGTCCTGGAACAAAATCAAAAGGATTTGGTATCAATTTGCCTGATGTGCATCTACCAAAGTTTGGTGGAAATGACAAAAGAGATGTGGACATTGATGCCAATATAGAAACACCAAATTTTGAAGCGGAAGGGGAGTTAAACGTTGAAAAACCAGCAATAGATGTAGAGTTACCAGAAGGTGGAGGTGACATAGGTGTATCAGCTGATGTTGATGCACCGGATGCAAAAATTAAAGGTCCAGGGCTAAAGTTTCCTAAAGTTAAATTTCCCAGTCTCAAAGGCTCTGCAGGTATTAATACACCTACAGGAGGTGCGGAGCTTGATGCTGATTTGAGTGGCAGTGGAAATGTAAATGTTGAGACACCAAACATAGATGCTAACATTTCTAAGCCTGATGCTGATGTATCGCTAGATGAGCCAGCAGCTAATGTTTCCATTGAAGGACCAGATGCTGACATAAAAGTTAAAGGTAAAAAGAAGGGATTTAGCTTCAAGTTTCCAGATTTCCATTTTCCGAAATTTGGCCGAAAAGGGAAAGTGAAAGGTGGTCTTGATGCAGATGTTGACTTGCCTGAAGGTGATACAAGTTTAGATGTCAGCGTGCCAGATGCTGATATGCCTGATGTTAAAGCTGGAGGGGATATAGGCGTGAAGAGCCCACCACTTGATATTGATTTACCCAAAGCAAGTGGTGAAGTTGATTTGCCAGAAGGAGGAGCTGAAATTGAAGTTCCATCTGGCAGTTTAGATGTGGACATGCCAAGTCCTAAAGCAAAGACCAAAGGGGGATTTGGATTTAAAAAGCCTGACATTAGTCTTCCCAAGTTTGGTGGCAAAGGCAAGGGAGACATTGATGCAGATGTAACAGTTTCTGTTCCTGGTGTGAATGCCGAAGGAGATGTAGATATGAAACAACCATCTGTAGATGTTGACCTACCTAAAGCAGATGTTGATCTTCCGAAAGCAGATATAGATGTTAAAATACCTTCTGCTGATGTAGATGTGGATATGCCAAGCCCCAAAACCAAGAGTAAAGGAGGTTTTGGAATCAAGATGCCAGGTTTTCATTTACCCAAATTTGGAGGAAAAGGTAAAGGTGACTTTGACGCAGATGTTTCTGGTCCTGATGTGGAGGGACCGCAAGTTGATCTTCCTGATGTAAATGTTGAGGGTGATTTAGATGTCAAAAAACCGTCTATTGACATTAATATACCTAAAGCTGATGTTGATGTTGATCTTCCAAAGGCAGATATAGATATCAAAGGGCCATCTGCTGATGTTGATGTAGGCATGCCCAGTCCGAAAGCAAAAGCTAAGGGGGGATTTGGAATCAAAATGCCTGATTTCCATTTACCAAAGTTTGGAGGAAAGGGTAAAGGTGATGTTGATTTTGACGCAAATGTGTCTGGTCCCGATTTGGATGTGGAAAAACCACAAGTTGATCTTCCTAATGTGAAGGTCGAAGGTGATTTAGATGTCAAAAAGCCATCTGCTGACATTGATGCACCTAAAGCTGATGTGGATATCAACATTCCAAAAGCAGATGTAGATATTAAAGGACCGTCAGCTGATGTAGATGTGGATATGCCAAGCCCCAAAACCAAAGCTAAGGGAGGCTTTGGAATCAAAATGCCTGATTTTCGTCTACCCAAGTTTGGTGGGAAGGGTAAGGGAGATGTTGATTTCGATGCAAATGTTTCTGGCCCCGATGTGAAGGAACCAAAAGTTGATCTCCCTAATGTTGATGGTGATTTAGATATCAAAAAACCCTCTGCTGACTTTGATGCCCCGAAAGTTGATGTTGATATCAACCTTCCAAAAGCAGATGTAGACATGAAAGGACCATCTGCTGATGTAGACATGCCCAGCCCAAAGACAAAACATAAGGCAGGTTTTGGAATTAAAATGCCTGACATGCATTTACCCAACTTTGGTGGAAAGGGCAAAGGAGGTATTGACATTGAAGGACCAAATGCAGATCTACCAAATGTTGAAGTTGAGGCAGGTGTAGATGTAAAAAAGCCATCTATGGAGGTTGATATGCCCAAGGTTGGAGGAGATGTTGACCTGCCAGATGCTCATGCAGATATTGACTTGCCTTCAGCGGATGTTGATATGGATATGCCAAAAAATAAGGGAAAAGGAGGATTCGGATTCAAGTTACCCAAAGTGAAGTTTCCTAGTCTTAAGGGGTCAGCTGGTATTAATGTTCCGTCTGGGGGTGCAGAACTTGATGCTGATTTAAGTGGGGATGTGGAGTCACCATCTGTTGAGATTGATGCTCCAGATGTAGACATTGATGCTAATGCAAAGTCACCATCTGTAGACATTGATGCACAAGTAACTGGTCCGGATGTTGATATTTCTGTTGAGACACCAGATGTTGATATTGACCACAAGCGCAAGAAGAAAAAAGGCGGTTTTGGTTTTAGTATGCCAAAGTTTGGGGGTAAAGGTAAAGTTAAAGGTGATGTCGATATTCCTGACATTGATGCCAAAAGTCCTTCTACTGACCTAGATGCTGATGTTGAGCTCCCTGCTGGAGATGCCAAAGTTGATGTCAAAGTACCGACTGGTGACTTTTCTGGGGATGGTAATTTAGATATATCTAGCCCTTCAGGAGACCTAGACATAAATGCTGGCTCACCCAAACACAAAGGAAAAGGTTTCAGCTTAAAGATGCCTAAAATCAAGTTTCCAAGCTTGAAGGGAGGCGCAAAGGGTAATGGAGGAGTTGATGCTGACCTCAACATAGGGGGTAAGGAACCTAACTGCTTATTGCCTTGCTTGGAATGCGCCATGAGAAGTATCTGTTTCAAGTGTCATGTTGCATTCGCTTTCTGGGATTCCCAGCATGCTTGCTTTGACTGTTGTTTTTATTGCATGCAATAGGTAGTGTGCCAGATGTTGTTGCTGAAGAAGGGGTTTGTGTGGCTGCTGCTATGCCCCACCCAGATGGTGCAGTTGAAATAGCAGGTGGTTGCTCTATAATCAATACTCGGCTGGTCTAGAGGCGTTCCACTCTGGTGAAATTACCCCCTAGGAACCCATTGCAATAATGCAAATTATTTATAAATTCATCGAGTTTATTATTACAATACATTATTAGTTCAGATTCAAGTGTTGTTCTCTATCACAATAATAGTGCTAGTTCTAAATTGTGTGTCGAAAACATACCGAAAATCTGGTAAAATAACGGTCTAACTATTCAAATGAAATTTTGTAACCGTCACAATGTTCTTTAGATATTTTGCTAACCGATAATATAAATTTTTCGGCTGCCTCTTTCCTCAATTTTGGACATTTCCACTGGTTTACAAATTATTCGGAGTTGTGCACTTTTGACCACTTTATATGCTAATGAGCACAATACCAGCTGAAAACTTCAAGGCCCTTGAACCTTGTCTAGCCACACCAACTCGACAAGTCATACAACTCTTGACTATGAGTTCATCGACTTTTCTACAATTTCTACAGCTGGAACATCTCTTGATTGTGTCGGCTGCCAAGCTAGATGAATTGCCTTGTTAAATTTACATTGCTTCATTATGGCTGTACTATTAAATCTACACTTGCAGGCCCAAAGGGAAATGTAGACAGGCCAGAGATCAACGGCCATGGGGGTATTGATGTGGATCTACCTGGCGGAAGTATGGATGTGCCCAAAGGAAGTGTCGATGGTGAGGTGAATATTGCTGGTCCAAGTGGCGGCATTGACCTGCCAAAGGGGAACCTGGATGGTGGTGTTGACTTGGACATAAAAGCTGCAAAGGTAATATAGGTTTTCTCAGTTGTCTCAACTTAAAGCCACAATCTTAATTTGTGGATACCTCACATAGCTCGACACTAATTGATTGTCTACTGCTCGCAGATATTACTTATCATCGAATTGGCTGGCGTTCAGCTCCCTTACTCAATTCCCAAACATAGAAACAACTTCTTCACATTCTTTTGCTGTCAGTTGTAATTTTTTTAGCCAATTCAAGTTTAACAAAAGTGTTACAAGTGTTTGGGGTTTTTGTGCTTGCATGTGTCTGGTCTAAAATTTTGAAAGCATTTCTAAGCAGTTATTTTCAGTGTCAGTGCCAGATGTATTGGTAACATTGTCGCTTGCAACTGTTTTGTTCTAAATGTAGTTTTGGGGAGTACACTTAATAGGCCGGAAGGTGGACACACTTTTATTGTGTAGCAGTGCAGTTTTCTCTTACAAAGCAAGGTTGACCTATTTTTAGCTCCAAAATAATATTTCAGATGGTACGTTTTCGTTCCTGAGATAAGCAACAGCATTATTCATTGCTGCTACTCTTTTTCGATCTAGGCTGATGTAAAAGTGCCAGGTGTAAATGGAGAGGCATCCGTGGAGATCCCTGAAGGCAACCTGGAGATTGACCCCAAAGGAAAAGTGAAAACCAAGAAGTCCAAGGTGAAAATGCCAACATTTAAACGGGGAAGTGGTAAGTGTGTCATGTCTCATGGCATGGCTATAACTAGTAGTCGATCCATCATACCCTACAGGATGAAAATATTCGTTGGAAGTTAATTCCACGTTTACGCGAGTTCTAAATTTGCGAAATATTATTTCCATTAAAAATGAATACCATTTTTACACGAATTTTTATTTTTACTCAATTTTTCAGCGGATTCTTAAAAAAATATGTGAAGTTGTCTTCTCCTACCGCGAAGGTTTCCCGATTTGCGAAAAATAATATCCGTTAAATCATCAAAGAAAAGACAACTCGCAAAATTAACTTACGTTAATAATTTCATCCTGTAGGGTAAATGAAACTGTGTGTCAGGCCAGTCTAAACTATTTTGCTCAGTGCGAACGTATAGGTGTTATTGGGATTTTTCAGCCCACCCACCCAATGGAGATCTGAGCGACTCAGATGGCAACTTGAACTGTTTCGGTATGTTTGTGTGTATTGGCCTTGACACTCCCAAGCTAACCCGCTTTTACACCTCACTAATGTCTGCGCTATCTCATTCTTCTTTGTACATACATTACCACAAGCATCAGTCTCTATGTGTGTATTTGGCATAATTTATGGGTTTTAGCTAGTTGTATGAGCTGATAGATTTGGTTACTTGACGCTTCTTGTCATTGTCGTTAACAGAGCTCAGGTCTCGGATCAGCATTATAATCAGCATTTATGGCATTCTAATTGAAATTTGTGTTGGTGCCCATAAAACAAACAACTTGAAACAAGTTATCATTGGCAGCGCAGCTACAATTTTTTCGTTCTGGTAGATGAAATTGCAGCTGCTTTTGATTACCTTTGACACCTAGTTTGTTGAAAGTTATTGCTGTTCACTAAAAAACTGGTGGTGATGGTGTAATATTTAATTACGAAAAACTTTAATTGGTGGCTTTGACTCTCACCCTGACTCGCACTCCTTCAGTTGGAGTCGACTTTAACGCTCACTACTGTCTCACATGTGCTATCTAATTTTCCTCCCCCGCTCACAGGAAAAGGTGGCAGTAAAGGCCCATCAGCATCGGGTGGTGTTAATGGTTCCATGTCTTTGGATGCTGATGTCAGCCTTGTTCCTTTAACTGATCGTGACCTTGAAGGTGACATTGATGGTGATGGCTCTTGGGGTGGTACTGGTAAGTGCTGTGCGTGTCTCGTTCCTGTTGCTCCCCGGTCTTATTGCACTAGCAAATGAATCATGACCTTTCACATTTCCAGCTTCGACATTATGTAGTATTTTGAAGGAACCTTTTTTCGCTTAAGTGCAATAATACAAAATTAAGCTTTCCATGTGACCTTTTCTCTTTCTTCACCATCAACAGTTTTTGTACCAGCTACAAGTTGGGCACGTAGTAGCTAGCACCTGTTTTATCTGTTCATCAGGGACGTAGTGTGCTTCAGGGTTTGGAACAGACAATCAATTTACTTGTATGTTCATGAAGAGCATGTTTTTTTAATACAATTTCTTTCACAGTCTCCGGCACTTGTAACCATTCGAGTTTTAGCATTTAAAGTCAACCTTGGTTGTTGGAAATTTTTAGGAAATTGTAATCATTTATTTTTATTGCTATTTCAGCTTTACACTGTGCTAAGATTTTTTCAAGCAAATGGAGAGAATGAACTGTGATAGCCGCTGGTTATCAACATTCCGACAAGTTTTTGTGAATTGATGAACAGCAAAAGCAGTGTTATTTCCTCCAGTCATCATTATTCTAAACTGTTATGTATTCAGAAGTGTCTTTTGATGTAATTGTATCTTTTGTACAAAGTCATTTGAAATGTGTGGAGAGTCAAGTAGAACAACAGCACCAACCAGATTACAACTGCTGCCAACAGTTATAAAAAAGTTCTCGTATTATACCTCACCGTTGGTGATTTAGGAATGAGTAATTATTATTTTTTGCTGCTAGTTTTATGTTAAGTATGTAAAAATGACAAAGCAATATGTTATTCACTTGGTGCTTTTGTTTTCTTGAGCGTTTAAAACAAATAAATTGAAGTTTCTCCCAAAAACCTGTGATAAAATAATATTTTGGACTGAAAGAATGACATAAAAAAAGATGGCATTTTTATTGCTGGTTTTTCTGAATTCACATGGAAAAAATCACTCCCTTTCTTCAATATGCAATTACTTATTTACCTTGGATTATATCTTCAAGAGTAAATAGCCTTACGAGCTCGTCTTTCACAAAGCATTTCAATGTAAAGTTTTAATGCATAAAATACTTGAAATAATGTTTAGAAATATGTTTATCGGAATGATCGATCTATTGTTCAAAGATGAAATTTGTTTTTACTTTTTGAAACCAATTTTGTTATTGCAGTAGCAACAGATGTTTTACAATCCTTCTCAAGCCAGAAAGACATATCGATAAGCAGTATTTGCGTTATTGCGTTTTTATTTATCTTTGTCAACTGGCGTTCTTCGATGAAAATAGCTGGTACAAAATCAAAGTCTCGTTCTGAAGCAACTTGCGAGAAATGTGTTTACTTACTTGCTGCTCCAAATTTAGGTTTTTCATAGTCCTGTGCTCTTCGAATTTTATTAATTAAGGTCACCAACTGTCGTCTCTGATGGTCCCTATAGTATCTGTTTTTAAGCTGCTGCAGTTAAATTGTACCTGTTTTGTTTTGATTTGCTTTATTTTTATCAATATTCTGATTTTGCACAGGTGGCAACAAGAGAAGCAAGTTTCCCATCAGCGGCGCGATAGAAGTCGGTCAACCTGGTGCTGGGACTGAGCTAGATGCAGACCTTTCACTCAAACGTAAAGGACTCTCTGGTAAGTTTCATTTGGAAAACAAGTTGAATAGTTGCTTGTTGACAGTATAATTTGTCACCGTTTTAAATCGTGTGAATAATTAAACTATGTCCCTAGTTGTAAAATGTGGATTCATGTTTAAAAGATATTTTATCTGCTTAGTTTTCTTAACTTTGCTTTGGGTAGGTATATGGCTGTGTTTATCGCGTACAGGGGGATTGGCTGCACTACAGGAACATGTTTTTGGTCTCATGTTTTTTTTATAAATATCTTTTCTGGCTGTCTGTACTTTGAATACAATGAGAAATATTTGTATTCGTTCACCAATCAAAAATTGTCATGCACTGCATCATTGCAATGTTTTCTATGGACTAACATGTTTATTGTCCTAGTTAGGCTCTCTTAGAATACCCGTGTAGCTAGCTATGCATGCAATATTTGAATTAAACTGTAGCTGCGTTGTCATAGTGTAGCCAAGGTGGTAGTGCTATTTATTCAATCTAGTGTTTGGGGGCTTGTACCAAATGTATCTCAACTTTCCAATAATTGGAAATATTAAATAATTGCAGGAGATGTTGATATTAATGGTGATGCTGATGTGAAGTTGCCATCCGGCAAAGCTGAGCTAGATGTCAAAGGTCCTGATGCTTCTGGTAGTATGAAAACAAAGGGCAAAGGTGGATTTAAGTTTCCTTCTTTCAACAGAAAGGACAAAAAACCCAAAATAGGTATGTTTACAGTTAAAGCTTTTGACAATTCATTCACCATTACAAATAGAAGTTTCGTAATTGCAGAAATGAACTCTTGGTACTGATCATTGATTTTAAAAGGAAGCCTTGGCTCCAATTGTCTACCAATACTCTTATTAAGCAATGAATATATTTTTCTGAAATGGGTTTTTTGAGCAGAGTTTGTCACTTTTCAGCGGTTAAAGCAGGAGGTGGTGTTGACATTGACGTTGGAAGGGTAGAAGGTGACATTGATGGTGGTGGCAAGCTCAAAGGTGACCTTGATGTGAACGGTGATGTGGATGCAGATCTAAGTGGCCCTGACGCTGACATCAAAGGCAAGAAAAAAAGTGGTGGCTTTGGTTTCAAACTCCCTGACATTCACATGCCCAACTTTGGCGGAAATGGAAAAATCAAAGGTGGCGCGGACATTGATGGTCCTGAAGTAGACATGCCAAATGTTGATGGCAAGACTCCAGAAATTGACGCTGATGCCCCAAGTGTGGATTTAGATGTCAAAGCGGGTGGGGGTGTTGATGTAAAACTACCAATTGTAAAGGTTGATCTACCAACTGCAGACATTGAAGCTCCTTCAGTAGATGTAGATGCAGATTTACCAAGTCCAAAATCAAAATCCAAAGGATTCGGAATCAACATGCCTGATATCAATCTGCCAAACATCGGTGGGCGAGGAGGAATAGATGGAGATGTTAATTTACCTAATGTCAAGGCAGAAGGTGATTTAGATGTGAAAAAACCCTCTGTTCATATTGATGCCCCTAAAGCTGATGTTGATATTGACCTTCCAACAGCAGATGTAGATGCAGACATGCCCAGTCCCAAGGCAAAATCCAAAGGTGGATTTGGAATCAAAATGCCAGATTTCAATTTACCCAAGTTTGGTAGGAAAGGTAAAGGAAATTTTGACGTTGATATTCCAGACGCGGATGTTGAGATTGATGAGCCAAAGGCTAATTTACCTGATGCAAAAGTTGAAGGAAAATTGGATGTGAAAGCGCCGTCTCTGGATGTTGATGCTCCAAAAGTGAGCGGGCATGTTGACTTGCCAGAAGCCAATGTTGATGTGAAAGCACCTTCTGCTGATGTAGATGTAGATTTGCCAGGTGCTAAAAGAAAGTCTAAAGGTTTTGGAATCAAAATGCCAAAGTTTGGCGGTAAGGGTAAAGGTGGCATTGATATCGAGGCACCTGAGGCTGATCTACCAGATGTCAAGCCAAAAGGGGAATTGGATGTGAAAGGGCCTTCAATAAATATTGATGCACCTAAAGTTAGTGGCAAAGTTGAAGTTCCAGATGGTGAAATCGATGTTAAAGCACCCACTGTTGATGTAGATGTTGATGCTGACTTGCCCAGTCCTAAAAGAAAATCAAAAGGATTCGGATTCAAAATGCCAAAGTTTGGTGGGAAGGGCAAAGGAGGAATTGATGTTGATGCCAATGTTTCTGGTCCTGATGTGGATGTTCAAGCTGACCTGGATGTCAAAGGGCCGTCTATTGAAGTTGATGCACCCGAAGCTGATGTGGATATCAATCTACCAAAAGCAGATGTTGATATTGAACGTCCGTCAGCTGATGTGGATGTTGACTTGCCAAGCCCTAAGAGGAAGTCTAAAGGATTTGGGTTCAAAATGCCTGACTTTCACCTCCCCAAGTTTGGCGGAAAGGGTAAAGGAGGTATAGATATTGATGCTAACATTTCTGCTCCCGATGTTGATGTAGAAGGACCTGAAGTTGACCTGCCTGATGTGAAGGCAGAGGGTAGTTTAGATGTGAAAAGGCCCTCCGTTGAAATTGATTTCCCTAAAGCTGATGTTGATGTTGATCTTCCAAGGACAGATCTGGACATCAGAGAACCATCTGTTGATGCTGATGTAGACATGCCCAGTCCAAAAGCAAAAGCTAAGGGAGGATTTGGAATCAAGATGCCCGATTTCCATCTACCAAAGTTTGGTGGGAAAGGCAAAGGAGGTATTGATGTCGATGCCAACATTACTGCTCCTGATGTCGATGGTCCTGAAGTTGACCTTCCGGGTGTGAAAGCTGAGGGTAGTTTAGATGTGAAAAGGCCCTCCATTGACATCGATGTTCCTAAAGCTGATGTTGATGTTGATCTTCCAAAAGCAGATGTAGATATTAAAGGGCCATCTGTTGATGATGATGTAGACATGCCCAGTCCAAAAGCTAAGGGGGGATTCGGAATAAAATTGCCTGATTTCCATCTACCAAAGTTTGGTGGAAAAGGCAAAGGAAGCATTGATGTTGATGCCAACATTGCTGCTCCTGACGTAGATGTAGAGGGACCTGAAGTTGACCTTCCTGGTGTGAAAGCTGAGAGTGATTTAGATGTGAAAAGACCCTCTATCGACATTAATGCCCCGAAAGCCGATGTTGATGTGGATCTTCCAAAGGCAGATGTGGACACCAAAGGGCCATCTGCTGATGTTGATGTAGACATGCCCAGTCCGAAAGTAAAAGCTAAGGGAGGATTTGGGATCAAGATGCCTGATTTCCATTTACCCAAGTTTGGAGGAAGGGGCAAAGGTGATGTTGATTTTGATGCAAATGTTTCTGGTTCCGATGTGGATGTGGAAAAACCACAAATTGATCTTCCTAATGTAAAGGCCGAGGGTGATTTAGACGTCAAAATGCCATCTGTTGACATTGATGCACCTGAAGCTGATGTAGATATCAACCTTCCAAAAGCAGATGTGGACATTAAAGGACCATCTGCTGATGTAAATGTGAGTATGCCAAGCCCCAAAACAAAAACTAAAGGAGGATTTGGAATCAAGATGCCGGATTTCCATTTACCAAAGTTTGGCGGTAAGGGTAAAGGAGTTGATGTTGATGCCGACATATCTGCCCCCGATATAGATGTAGAAGGGCCAGAAGTTGATTTAGACATTAAAAAACCAGCTGGTGAGATGGATGCACCTGAAGTTAGTGGCGATGTCACCTTACCTGAGGCAGACATTGATGTTGACACTCCAAGTCCGAAAACTAAGGCTAAAGGTGGTTTCGGATTTAAATTACCTAAAGTCAAGTTTCCAAGTTTGAAAGGTAACGTTAAACCACCATCAGGAGATGTTTCTGTTGATGCTGGTGCAAATGCTGACGTTGATATGGATGTTCCCTCTGCTGATTTGGATCTCTCTGGTGACGCTTCTCTCAAAGCCCCCTCAATAGATGCAAATCTACCTCAAGTCGAAGGTGATTTAGATGCAACCGCTTCTTCACCTGAAATTTCACCAGATGCTCCAGATGTTGACATCAAAGTCAAGGGTAAAAAAAAGAAAAGCGGATTTGGAATTAACCTTCCTGATTTCCATCTCCCAAAGTTTGGAGGGAAAAGTAAGGTCAAGGACCCAGAGCTCAAAGGGGACATTAATGCAGAGCATGATCTAGAAGGTAGTTTATCAAAATATACATAAAGCCCTTGTCTGTGCGCTTCACACACCGAATGGCTGCATTTTATCTTTATTACTGTTTAGATATTGAGCATAATTGCATGTTTTTATTTTTGCTTGGTGTGTAATGTGTTTTATCATACTGTGTGGTGTTTTATCATACTGTGTGATTTTCTTAGGTGCTGTTGTGAAACCAGATATCATTGCACCAGTCATTGCTGGCTCTGTGCACTCAGCTCCACCTGCCATAGATATTAAAGGTGTGCTTCTCCGCTCCTGCATTATACATTATTATCCTACCTTGCATGGGTTCTTTCTGGTGGTTTGTGCTGCTTATATGTGCTTGGTCAGCTGGTCTACTGCCCACCTTTTCCCCCCACTATTCTTATACTGTAACCAATTCATATTAATACTCTTTAACTGAGGTCTATGGGTTCCCATAGGCCCGGATGCCAATCTTGAGTTGTCTGCTTCTGGTGCTGCCACAGCCACACTAGACAGTGCTGCCAACATAGGTAGTTCTAAACCAAAAGCAAGTTTTAAGATGCCTGTATTGGAAGGAACTATTGACTTGAGGCCACAATCTGGTCGTATAGGATTAGATGCTGACATATCGCCTAGTCCTAGTCCCTCTAGCACCCTTAATAAGAAAGGGCCTGGTGGTATGTGCGCTTTTTATTTGTTAGATGAACAATGGTGTGCCCAACAAATATGAAGCATCTGGTCGTTGTTTCACTGCTTTTCTTTGCTTTCTTTTATGTCTATTATCCAAGAATTATTTGATTTGCTTGCAATAAGCTTCACTTTCATTAGGACGTGCAATCGCTATTGGTGGTGGTTTATCTGCTGCTGAAGCTGACCTTGAGCTCTCTAATCAACTTGGTAGTTCTAGCACTAAGGGTAAAGCTAAGGGAGGCTTTAAGATGCCAACCTTGGAGGGCACTATTGACTTGAGACCACCTGCAGGTCATATTGGATTAGATGCTGACCTTTCGACATCATCAAAACGTACTGGCACATTTAAGGCTAACGGTGGTATGTCGGACTGCCTGTGTACATATTTTCATAAAACCTGCTCCCCTTTTTTTCACTCACTGTTGCACAACTCTCACTATCTCGCTGGGTTTTCAAGTAGGTCACTGCTTGTTGCATTAGTATGTAAAGGTAGCACTTGGTGAGGTTTTTGTGTTATTTAATGTAGTCTTGCAGTCATGCTGTTTGGAAATTATTTATGTATAACGTTACATTAATTGTCTCAAGGAATATGTTTTCACTGTAGTTTTCATGCTGGGTGTTTTAGGTGACTTGCCAACAGCAGATATTAGCCTTTCCCCAGATGCCAAAGTTGATCCTCCCAAAATGGACTTCTCTGGTGAGAGTTGTTAGCTTCTAAAGTTTTGTTTATAACCAATTTACTTACATAGATGTCTTGTTGAGTACACTAGTCTGCAGTTGTGTATTCCCTGGCGCTCATATCGGTGTCTAATAATGCTAGCATGGGTTTTTTTGCTGCTTCGTGTAGTCTGTTGGAGCTGTCAGTTGGGAAAGTGATAACACTGGCTCATCAGCTGGCTCCCACTCTTCCTGCTACATAACTATACCAAATGTAGAGATTAAAAGGCTGAATATATGGAGTCGGTTATTTGCACGCCGCTAATCTAACACTGCTAACCCTCATTCATTGAATAGGTCTTAGAAAAGTTGACCTTCCAGATATAGACATACCATCCGTAGATGTTGACGGAGGAGTAAAAGGGCCATCACTAGATGTAGATGCTGATGTCAAGCCACCTTCACTAGACATAGATGCTGATGTAAAAGCTCCTTCACTGAATATTGGGGGTGATATGAAACCAAAGATCAGCGGTGATGCGGAATTGCCCTCAGCAGCTCTTCGTGGCGGGGATATTGATTTACCAAACGCAGGGTATAGTAAATCTCTCTTTGTGTGATTTGTTTTTTGTACAGTTGCAAGTTCTATGACCAACCACCGACAGTCATAGGTTTGTTTTCATTAAAACGCAAGTCCAATGGTACAAGTTGCGTACTTGACAATATCTGATGTTTCAATCAAATAAATTTTTTGCCATTAATTAGTATATGTGCCTAGCGATTTGCTTTTTTTATATGAATACCTTATTAATTCCTGTTTTATGATTACATAAACAAGCACTCCTTTTTTGTAGAATTGATGGTGAAGTTAGAGCACCTGATATCTCTCTTAAAGGTTAGTAGGTGTACTATTGAGTAGATATTGGAGTGTGCATTGTATGAAAAAAAATGTTGCTTTGAGTAGAGTAGCTTGCCTATAGAAGAACTGCTACTCCCTCTTTGTAAGTGGATGGCCTGTTTATGGTTTGCTACAATTCATCACAGGTGATGCTGAAGGCGGCAAATCGGGTGGCTTTTCTCTGCCTAGTTTTGGCTTTGGAAAGTCTCGTTCAAGATCTTCATCTAGTAGCTCCAGCAGCAGTTCAAGCAGCAGCTCGAGTAGCAGCAGCTCGAGTAGTTCTCACAGCAGTGGTTCTGAGAAAAAGAAATCTAAAAAAGCAAAGAAGTCCAAGAAGTCAGGTAAAAAATTGCTGTACTGCACCTCGACTAGCCTTGCTGTTGTGCGCATGGGCCCTCGTCCTCAGAAAACGTTGCTACATTCTCTTTTTTGCTGTTGATATGTTGATGAAAATATAATACAAATAATTTTCAAGTATTACTGTGGTGGTGGGACGGTTGCTTTTTATTCTCATAACTCACCGTTTATTCATAGGCCGTAAAGGTTTTGGGTTCAAGATGCCTTCGTTTGGTGGAGGCGGAAGTGCTGATGCTACTGCAGATGTTCCTGGTGCTAAAATGTCCAAGTGAGTCTCACAGATGTTTTTGCCATTAGGTTTTTGTTCAAGCTTCAACATTACTGCTAAAAAGTTTCGTTTATCGCCTGCATTTGTGCATCTTTATGTGGCATTCCTGTACCCAAAATATCATTGTAACACTTTTAATGTGGTAGGCTCCCTGATGCTTCACCAAATATGACAGTTGATCTTCCTACAGCAAGTATCGCCACACCCAATATTAATGTTCCCAGTGGTGGTTTGTCTGGTGATATCGGCGGTGGTGCAGGGTAAGCATCCTCTCTTACCAGCTCCTGTCGTTTCAGAAATGTGGCTAAAAATTTATGTACAGATGTGTTGGCTCTTTGGCAATATCAGTTAGAATCATTTATGTTGCAGAGTTGATATCAGTTTGGATAAACCAAAAATAGATATAGAGAAGCCTGAAATAGATGTTCATACACCAAACATAGACATGGAAAAGCCCAAAGTAGATGTCACCAAGCCTGATATTGATGTAGGAGGTATGAACATTGTTGGGTATTGAACAGTGTAATCTAAATACCTACTCGTTTTAGATGTGGTATACAATTATCCTATTTGGTATATACTTTTGTATCTATTGCAGCTCTTCCTGCTAAATATTATTTTGTTTGTGCTTGCTTGATTTTTGTACATCTGCGTTGGCATTTTTTGTTCTACCAACGCCTGCATGCTGTAATTAGAACTGAGGGTGTGTAACTGCATGGCCACATGTTTACAGGACATGTTGATGTAGCCGATCCTGAGATTCACGTAGGCACTCCTGGTATTGACATTGCTGCACCAGAAGTAAGCGCCCCATCGGCTGACATTGGTTTGTCCGGTGAAGTAGATACTAAAGTTTCTAAACCAGATGTGGACGTAGACCTTCCCAGTTTGTCTGGTGGGTTTGGCATCAGAAAATCGAGGTCAAGATCTTCAAGTTCTTCTTCCAGCAGTTCCGATTCCGAATCTAAACGATCCAGAAAATTCCCAGGTGTAAAACTTGGTGGTGGACTTGGTATTAGTGGAGGAGTTGAAGCACCAGATGTAGATGTTAAACTACCATCTGCAGAGATTGAGAAGCCATCTGTGGATGTAGATGTCTCAGGTGATGTTGATGCAAGCATTTCTAAACCAGATGTGGACATAGATCTTCCCAGTTTGTCTGGTGGGTTGGGCATCAGAAAATCGAGGTCAAGTTCTTCTTCTTCTAGCAGTTCCGATTCCGAATCTAAACGATCCAAAAAATTCCCAGGTTTAAAACTTGGTGGTGGACTTGGTATTGATGGAGGAGTTGAAGCACCAGATGTAGATGTTAAATTACCATCTCCAGAGATTGAGAAGCCATCTGTGGATGTAGATGTCTCAGGTGACGTTGATGCAAACATTTCTAAACCAGATGTGGACATAAATCTTCCCAGTTTGTCTGGTGGGTTGGGCGTCAGAAAATCGAGGTCAAGATCTTCAAGTTCATCATCTTCCAGCAGTTCCGATTCCGAATCTAAACGATCCAGAAAATTCCCAGGTGTAAAACTTGGTGGTGGACTTGGTATTGGTGGAGGAGTTGAAGCACCAGATGTAGATGTTAAATTACCATCTGCAGAAATTGAGAAGCCATCTGTGGATGTAGGTGTCTCAGGTGATGTTGATGCAAACATTTCTAAACCAGATGTGGACATAGATCTTCCCAGTTTGTCTGGTGGTTTGGGCATCAGAAAATCGAGGTCAAGATCTTCAAGTTCTTCTTCCAGCAGTTCCGATTCCGAATCTAAACGATCCAAAAAATTCCCAGGTCTAAAACTTGGTGGTGGACTTGGTATTAGTGGAGGAGTTGAAGCACCAGATGTAGATGTTAAATTACCATCTGCAGAGATTGAGAAGCCTTCTGCGGATGTAGATGTCTCAGGTGATGTTGATGCAAACATTTCTAAACCTGATGTGGACATAGATCTTCCCAGTTTGTCTGGTGGGTTTGGCATCAGAAAATCGAGGTCAAGATCTTCAAGTTCTTCTTCCAGCAGTTCCGATTCCGAATCTAAACGATCTAGAAAGTTCCCTGGTGTAAAACTTGGTGGTGGACTTGGTATTGGTGGAGGAGTTAAAGCACCAGATGTAGATGTTAAATTACCATCTGCAGAGATTGAGAAGCCATCTGCGGATGCAGATGTCTCAGGTGATGTTGATGCAAACATTTCTAAACTAGATGTGGGCATAGATCTTCCCAGTTTTTCTGGTGGGTTGGGCATCAGAAAATCGAGGTCAAGATCTTCAAGTTCATCATCTTCCAGCAGTTCTGATTCTGACTCTAAACGATCTAGAAAGTTCCCTGGTGTAAAACTTGGTGGTGGTCTTGGTATTGGCGGAGAAGTAGGGATGCCAGATGTACCGAAACCATCAATAGAGATAGAAACCCCCACTATAGATATTGACGCGCCATCTGCTGATGTCAAGACAAAACCTCCATCACTAGACATCGATTTACCTCTTGCTGACATTGATATAGAAAAACCATCGCTAGACATTAATGCACCTTCTGCTGACATCGACATAGAAAAACCATCACTAGACATCGATTTACCTTCTGCTGACATTGATATAGAAAAACCATCGCTAGAAATCAATGCACCTTCTGCTGACATTGACATAGAAAAACCATCACTAGATATTGATGAACCTTCTGCTAGTGTTGGTTTCTCCCTTCCAAAGTTTGGCTTTGGCAAATCTAAGTCCTCCAGCTCCTCCTCAAGTAGCAGCTCAAGCAGTAGCAGTTCAAGCAGCAGCAGTAGTAGCTCAAGCAGTAGTGACTCCGACAGCTCTCAGAAATCAGGTAAAAGTGAAGCACCACCTCTCATAACGTGCAATAGCATTGTATGAAAATGAAATTGCTGTGGCACTAACTGAGGTCACTGTGCTCCTTGCCTTGTCTGTCGCTCTCAATATATTTGTATATGCTTTTTATATTGTTGTATTTTATCCATTCCACTAAATGTTAAGTCTAGTGTTTCCATCTTCTTTAATCTGTATTTCTGTTATTCACTTCTTTTTTTGATAATCACATAGCATGTCTTTTACTATTGCAGAATCATTGCTTGTACATTATTTTGACACTAGAATTTGGTTACTCTTCACCCGTTTTTAATTTGAAACAGCCAGTATCAACTGCATATTTGTTTGTTTTGTAGGGGGTGGGTTCAAACTACCTTCATTTAGAAAGAAAAAAAAGAAAGCAAAAAAACAAAAGGCCAAAGCTTCCAAGTTTGGGTGAGCAGTTGTTATCGCATGATAAAATACCTCGCATTCTCGCTTATTTGGAATGTTCACTTCTGTGATGTGCTGAGTTAGATGTGTTTCATAGTTTAATTAGGTTAATATATGGTTTTTGTAGCCTACCTTCAGCGGACGTAGATGTACAGCTTCCAGATGCATCAGCAAACATTCCGTCGGTAGATATCCCCTCTTCAGATGTTGGTTTGTCTGCTGACACTGAGCCCTCCGGTGCCGCTTTCTCTGCAGGGTAATCATCTACGTTTGAAGCTAATTTTTTACTTAAATCATAAGTTTTGACATATATAACTTTAGTCAATGCTTGGAACTCTGGGTAGATGTTTATTGACATAAGGGTGTGTTTTGTTTGTTGCTCACTTCTTGAAGGTGTTGTGTAACGGACTTTTGACTGAATTTAACCTAAATTTATTAGTTTTAAATGTCTTTTGGGCCAAAAACATTTTTGCAGAGTTTTGCTCTCATTAATTCAACCTATAGTGTAATTACAATAGATGCTGACTTGTGCGCAGTCTTTTCCGAAATGCAGCAATTAGATAAAGCCGTAAAATGGAGTTGCAAAAATTTTGTTTGTTTGCATAGAAGAAGGCATTCCAGGAAGAGTCATTGTGCAGAGACTTTTGAGAGCATAAAAAATTAGGTTTGCAATTCTTTTCAGTTTTTTGGAAGTGTTTTATTTGAGTCAGAATTTTAATTTATTGTTGATAGGTTTTTGCTATTGTGCACACACTGGCATTCACGTGGTAAATTACATGGCCAATATCTCAAAAACTAACGCAATATTACAGTTAAATTAATTATTTTGGAATCAAATAATATCAAAAGATTTAAATTATCATTATTTAAAATTTATTTATAAAGAAAAAAATTGTCAGATTTGTATTTGTGGCGCCGTTGTTGTAGTCAACATCAACATTAATTCTTAAATCTGAATTACACGTTATTTGACTAAAAAAATCAGACAATATAAAATGTGAAAAAACAATCGTTTTAAAATACAATCAAAAATAATTACTGGTTAGTTTTTTATTATTTTTTTAGTAATTTGGTCAAGATTATTTAGCACTCTTCGACATAAAGAAAAAGTTTACTAGTGACTTGTGTGTGCAATTAGCTTTTATTAGCAAGTAGTTAGTAGAAATTTATATGAGATGTGAACCCGCTGAACTTATTTTGGTAGCTTAACTGGTGATATTGGCACAGAAAACCCTGATCTGGAGGCTAGTGGTAAGTGAATTATATGCAGTGTGTGTCATGTTAACTTTTTGTTTATTCAAATAAATACGCAGCTATTTCCATATCTGATTATTTAACTTGTCAACTTAAGTAATCCAGTGTCACTCAAGTGTGCTATTTGCTATAGTTTCACCCTCCGCAGTATTTTGTTTTCTCACTATCCCCACTGTATTAGATGTGCATCAAATTGCTTACTTTCTATCTCCCCTTATCTGTGTGTAAATGTTGTAGAATGGCGTTTACATGTATAGTCCTGCTTCCTTGCCTCTCTGTGTGCTGTAGTCCCTGGGCTAACTGTTATCATATATGTGCATGTCCCCTCCTGTATTTTAACTCTTCGGAATGAACAAAATGCTAACTGCATGGCCACATGTTTCAGGAGCGATCGATTCACATCTGCCTGATATCAATATTACATCTGCAAACATTGACATTCGACCTTACAAATCCACATCTAGCATGTCTAGCTCTTGTAGCTCTATTAGCAGTGCAATCGATTCAGAAAATTCACCAGCAGAGAAAAACATTGATCTTAATGAGTGGGATGATTCAGTTTTGAATGTTAACTCTGATGTCAATGTCAATCATCCAGGTGTTAATGCGGGCGACCACTTTGCAGTTATCGCACCAGGTCGCGATGTTAATATCCCTATCTTGAGTGCTCAAACAGATATGGCTCTACCTTCACCAAATATTGACTTGCCATCAGCTGAAATTGATGTTGAGATGCCCGATACTGTTTTACCTTCAGTAGATACTTCCATCAAACCACCAGAAATTGACATGAAACCCTCGCTACCAGGTTTTGTGCAAAAATCTCGATCAACAACTTGTAGCTCGTCATCAAGTTCCGACTGCAGCTCAAGTGACTCGGAGAAGTCTTCATCAGGTAAACCCAGTTTTCCTGACCTCGATAACTCGTTACCTGAAGTGACTATTAGTGGCGATTTTGTACTCCCTAATGTTGGTGCTGAAAGAGACAATGTAGCTGCAGAAAGTGTTGAATTCTCATCTCCTAGTGTTGATGTTGAGGTGCCAGTACCAAATTTTGATTGCCGGCTAGTAGGAGAATCTGCTGATCCACCAAAACTTGACATTGATTTTGTGAGAGAGCCTCAATCAAGAAAGTCTAGTACATCATCAAGTTCTAGCAACAGCTCTGGTGACTCTGAAAAGTCATCATCCAATAAAGTGCCCAATGATCCTCACTTCAGTGGCTCATATCCCAAAATGAATGTTGATAGTGATTTGAGTCTTCCTAAAGTTGAAGTAGAAACAAACTTTGGTGTGAATGCACCAAGCTTTGCACTTCCATCTAGAGATATTGACCCAGGTTTGTCAGATTATGTACCTTCAATAGGTTCTTCCACCGAAGCACCAAAAATTGACATGGAAGTCTCACTACCAGATTCTGACCGGAAGTCTCAATCAAGAAAATCTAGTACTTCATCAAGTTCCAGCAGCAGTTCAAGTGACTCTGGGAAGTCCTCCTCAAACATGAAACGAAGCGTTGACTTGGGTAGTTCATTACCTGGAGTGAGTATTGCCGGTGATCTTAATCTCTCTGATGTTGGTGCTGAAATAGACACTGATGCAGTTACAATAGGTGTTGAAAATCCATCACCTGGTGTTGATTTCGGCGAGCCAGACTTCAATTGCGCATCTCTAAGAGAATCTTCTGATCCACCAAAACTCAACATTGATTTTGTGAGAGAGCCTCAATCAAGAAAGTCTAGTTCATCATCAAGTTCTAGCAACAGCTCAGGTGACTCTGAAAATTCATCATCCAACAAAGTGCCCAATGATCCTGACTTCAGTGGCTCATATCCCGAAATGAATGTTAATAGTGATTTGAATCTTCCTGAAGTCAAAGCAGAAGCAAACAGTGATGTGGATGCACCAAACGTTATATTTTCATCTGAAGATATTGATACAGGTTTGCCAGACTTTGTACCTTCAATAGGTTCTACCACCAAAGCACCAGAAACTGACATGGAAGTGTCACTACCAGAGTCTGACCGGAAGTCTCAATCAAGAAAATCTAGTACTTCATCAAGTTCCAGCAGTAGTTCAAGTGACTCTGGGAAGTCCTCCTCAAACATGAAACGAAGCGTTGACTTGGGTAGTTCATTATCTGGAGTGAGTAGTGCCGGTGATCTTAATCTCTCTGAAGTTGGTGCAGAAATAGACGCCAATGCAGTTAAAATGGGTGTTGAACTTCCACCACCTGGTGGTGATGTCGAGGGGCCAGACTTTAATTACCAAACACCGAAACTCGACATCGATTTGGTGAGAGAGCTTCGATCTAGAAAATCTAGTACATCATCAAGTTCCAGCAGTAGCTCAGGTGACTCTGCAAGGTTATCATTCAAAAAAAATTTGGTTGTCCCTGACATTGGTGGCTCACATCCTGAAGCAAATCTTGATGATGATTTGAATATTCCTGAAGCAAAAGCAAACTGTGATGTGGATGCACCAAACGTTATGTTTTCATCTGAAGATATTGATACAGGTTTGCCAGACTCTGTACCTTCAATAGGTTCTACCATCAAAGCACCAGAAACTGACATGGAAGTGTCACTACCAGAGTCTGACCGGAAGCCTCAATCAAGAAAATCTAGTACTTCATCAAGTTCCAGCAGCAGTTCAAGTGACTCTGGGAAGTCCTCCTCAAACATGAAACGAAGCGTTGGCTTGGGTAGTTCATTATCTGGAGTGAGTAGTGCCGGTGATCTTAATATCTCTGAAGTTGGTGCAGAAATAAACGCCAATGCAGTTAAAATGGGTGTTGAACTTCCACCACCTGATGGTGATGTCGGGGGGCCAGACTTTAATTACCAAACACCGAAACTCGACATCAATTTGGTGAGAGAGCTTCGATCTAGAAAATCTAGTACATCATCAAGTTCCAGCAGTAGCTCAAGTGACTCTGCAAGGTTATCATCCAAAAAATATTTGGTTGTCCCTGACATTGGTGGCTCACATCCTGAAGCAAATCTTGATGATGATTTGAATATTCCTGAAGCAAAAGCAAACAGTGATGTGGATGCACCAAACGTTATATTTTCATCTGAAGATATTGATACAGGTTTGCCAGACTTTGTACCTTCCATAGGTTCTACCACCAAAGCACCAGAAACTGACATGGAAGTGTCACTACCAGAGTCTGACCGGAAGCCTCAATCAAGAAAATCTAGTACTTCATCAAGTTCCAGCAGCAGTTCAAGTGACTCTGGGAAGTCATCCTCAAACATGAAACGAAGCGTTGACTTGGGTAGTTCATTATCTGGAGTGAGTAGTGCCGGTGATCTTAATCTCTCTGAAGTTGGTGCAGAAATAGACGCCAATGCAGTTAAAATGGGTGTTGAACTTCCACCACCTGATGGTGATGTCGGGGGGCCAGACTTTAATTACCAAACACCGAAACTTGACATCGATTTGGTGAGAGAGCTTCGATCTAGAAAATCTAGTACATCATCAAGTTCCAGCAGTAGCTCAGGTGACTCTGCAAGGTTATCATCCAAAAAAAATTTGGTTGTCCCTGACATTGGTGGCTCACATCCTGAAGCAAATCTTGATGATGATTTGAATATTCCTGAAGCAAAAGCAAACAGTGATGTGGATGCACCAAACGTTATATTTTCATCTGAAGATATTGATACAGGTTTGCCAGACTTTGTACCTTCCATAGGTTCTACCACCAAAGCACCAGAAACTGACATGGAAGTGTCACTACCAGAGTCTGACCGGAAGCCTCAATCAAGAAAATCTAGTACTTCATCAAGTTCCAGCAGCAGTTCAAGTGACTCTGGGAAGTCATCCTCAAACATGAAACGAAGCGTTGACTTGGGTAGTTCATTATCTGGAGTGAGTAGTGCCGGTGATCTTAATCTCTCTGAAGTTGGTGCAGAAATAGACGCCAATGCAGTTAAAATGGGTGTTGAACTTCCACCACCTGGTGGTGATGTCGGGGGGCCAGACTTTAATTACCAAACACCGAAACTCGACATCGATTTGGTGAGAGAGCTTCGATCTAGAAAATCTAGTACATCATCAAGTTCCAGCAGTAGCTCAGGTGACTCTGCAAGGTTATCATCCAAAAAAAGTTTGGTTGTCCCTGACATTGGTGGCTCACATCCTGAAGCAAATCTTGATGATGATTTGAATATTCCTGAAGCAAAAGCAAACTGTGATGTGGATGCACCAAACGTTATATTTTCATCTGAAGATATTGATACAGGTTTGCCAGACTTTGTACCTTCCATAGGTTCTACCACCAAAGCACCAGAAACTGACATGGAAGTGTCACTACCAGAGTCTGACCGGAAGCCTCAATCAAGAAAATCTAGTACTTCATCAAGTTCCAGCAGCAGTTCAAGTGACTCTGGGAAGTCATCCTCAAACATGAAACGAAGCGTTGACTTGGGTGGTTCATTATCTGGAGTGAGTAGTGCCGGTGATCTTAATCTCTCTGAAGTTGGTGCAGAAATAGACGCCAATGCAGTTAAAATGGGTGTTGAACTTCCACCACCTGATGGTGATGTCGGGGGGCCAGACTTTAATTACCAAACACCGAAACTCGACATCGATTTGGTGAGAGAGCTTCGATCGAGAAAATCTAGTACATCATCAAGTTCCAGCAGTAGCTCAGGTGACTCTGCAAGGTTATCATCCAAAAAAAATTCGGTTTTCCCTGATATTGGTGGCTCACATCCTGAAGCAAATCTTGATGATTTGAATATTCCTGAAGCAAAAGCAAACAGTGATGTGGATGCACCAAACGTTATATTTCCATCTGAACATATTGATACAGGTTTGCCAGACTTTGTACCTTTAATTGGTTTTACCACCAAAGCACCAGAAATTGACTTGGAAGTGTCACTACCAGATTCTGACCAGAAGTCTCAATCAAGAAAATCTAGTACTTCATCAAGTTCCAGCAGCTGTTCAAATGACTCTGGGAAGTCCTCAAACATGAAACAAAGTGTTGACTTGGGTAGTTCATCACCGGGAGTGAGTATTGCCGGTGATCTTAATCTCTCTGAGGTTGGTGCTGAAATAGACACCGATGCAGTTACAATAAGTGTTGAACTTCCTTCACCTCGTGTTGGTGTCGGGGAGCCAGACTTTAATTGCCCATCACTAAGAGAGTCTTCTGATCCACCAAAACTCGACATTTATTTTGTGAGAGAGCCTCAATCAAGAAAGTCTAGTACATCATCAAGTTCTAGCAACAGCTCAGGTGACTCTGAAAAGTCATCCAACAAAGTGCCCAATGATCCTGGCTTCGGTACCTTATGTCCCGAAATGAATGTTGATAATGATTTGAATCTTCCTAAAGTTGAAGCAGAAGCAAACATCGGTGTGAGTGCACCAAACTTTGTACTTCCATCTGAAGATATTGACACAGGTTTGCCAGACTATGTACCTTCAATAGGTTCTTCCACCGAAACACCAAAACTTGACATGGAAGTCTCACTACCAGATTCTGACCGGAAGTCTCAATCAAGAAAATCTAGCACTTCATCAAGTTCCAGCAGCAGTTCAAGTGACTCTGGTAAGTCCTCAGACAAGAAACGAAATGTTTACTTGGGTAGTTCATTACCTGGAGTGAGCATTGGTAGTTATCATAATCTTCCTGAAGTTGGTGCTGAAGTGAACACTGAGGTAGCTGCAGTAAGTGTTGAACTCCCATCCCCTGGTGTTGATGTCAAGGGGCCAGACTTTGATTGCCCATCAAAAAGAGCATCTGCTGATCCACGAGAAGTTGACATCTATTTTTCAAAAGGATCTCGATTTCGAACATCCAGCTCATCGTCAAGTTTTAGTAGCAGTTCAAATGATTCTGAAAGCTCATCATCGAACAAAAAATCTAACATTTGTAACCCTTTTTCTGAAGTAACTGTTTGTGGTAATGTCGATCTCTGTAATATCAAAACAGAAGCAAACACTGATGTAACTGCACCAAGCACTGAGCTTCCATCAAGAGATCTTGATACAGACTGTTGGCGCATCAAAGTGCCAGACTCTGATGTACCTTCAATAAGTGCTTCCCTTGAAGCACCAGAAATTGATATGGATGCCTCATTACCAGATTTTGTGCAGAAACCTCGATCAAGAACATCTAGTGCTTCATTGAGTTCCAGCAGCAGTTTAAGTGATTCTGGAAGGTCACCCACAGATACAAAACCCAGTTATGGTGGCGTTGATACTCCACTACCTGAAGGCAAAGTGGATACTACGTTAACAACAGAATGTGTGAAAGAGCCCCGATCAAGAGCATCTAGCTCAGCAAGTTCTTGCAGCGATTTTGAGAAATCCTCATCCAGTAAGAAGCTTAGTTCTCTTGACATTAACTGTTCTATTCCTAATATAACTGCTGATATCGATACTGTTAAATCGAACATTGAACCTGCAGCGCACCTTGATGCAACTGCCCTCACTGATGTGTTGGCATCAGCAGGCACTCACGTGGACACCGATTTATCAACATCAAGGCTAACGGCGGCTCCACTAGCTGTTGAAATAGATACTTCACCCCCTGATGTGTCGCGGGAATCCAGATCTAGATCATCAAGTAGTTCGTCTGGCACTTATAAATCATGTGACTCAGATAAATCAGATTTTAAAACCCCCGATGCTACTTTGTCACCACCTAGCACTCCGCGTCAGTTCAGAGACGGTGCTCTTTACCAATGCTCAATTTTCCAACTGCCTTCTGCTAGTGCCGCTGTTGATCTAGTCAAAAGGATGTCAAGGTCTTCAAGTTCATCATCTAGTAGTGGCAGTAGTAGGAGATCTAGCAAGTCAAATTTAACTGATGAATCACTAGAGGCATTAAGTAAGTCGCGAACATCTTTTTGTGGTAGTTGACTAATCAAGCATGAATGCATTGAATTAGAACGCTGGAATTTAGCACATCTATCAACACACTCGTCTCCATAATAATATTGTTAGCTATAAATGCTTGTCATTCAACCATTCCTAACTATTTTGGATGACGCACGCAATGCATGTTGTGTTTATTTTCACCCATTTCTGTGCTAAGCTCAGTCTACTCACTGGTGGTGGTTGCTTGCTTCTTAACTTATTATTGCGTCTCAAAACTGCAAAATTTGGAGCTAGTTCTGCTTTAAATCCAAAATTTTTTGTTCAAGTGTTCTTAGTGTAGCATATTTTTGTACCTTTTATTTGGACAGAGCATCACAAAAATCTTAAACTTTGGTGTCAATTATGGTACTCTTGATTACCTCTTTCTCTTGATGCCCTGGCAGGTCAACTTTAATTAATAACATGACTGTTTTTTCAGGTGCTAAGGCTAAATTAAATTTGCCCTCTCTTTCTGCTGACAGCAATGTAGATCTCGGTTTATCAGCAGATGCAGAGTAAGTACCTTGGTATGTCTTTTAATGAACTCCATACATAAATGCTGGTCCAAATGGGGTTTTCACTGTAGTTGTGCTATTGCAGAGCGACAGTGGACGCCCCAGCACTCGAAGGAGAGGTTGCTGCAGAAGTTAACGTACCAACATTCTCTAGTCCTGGTACTTCCCCTGACCATGAAGGTAATACACCAATTTTGCCAGCCGTGGACAAACCATTTCAGCGTAGTGTATTGTGGTTCCAATCTATACTTCCTGTCCATTGCTCAATGGTTGACTGGTGTACTTGTGCTCTGCCCTCCCCTATCTCTGTCTATCCCATGCTCTCAGGCTATACCACGATTGGCTCCTCAGATATATTCATCTGTTCAGCCTGGGCTTTAATCTTAACGGTTTTTATGTCAAGATACTTTTCTAGAGGTATGCCAATCATCCCAAGATATCTATCAAGAGTTGTCCTCTGATTGAAGGAGTGAACAACTCCTGTTTTTAGAGTTTTGTCACTGTACCGTGCTATTCCTGCTATTCCTACTGTCTGGTGATGGTTGGTGTTCTTTCAATCCCTAAAGGGTTGAGTTTCCAGGAGCGTCTTGCGTTGCACACTCCAGATTTGGTGCAGCTGCGAGCCGATTTCAGCTGGACAGATGAAGATGAAGATGATGGTGAGATGGAACCGCTAACTCACAATAAAACAGATGCAGGACCTGAGGTGGAAGGTTCGTTTGACGGAGTGACCACACAACAGCTTTTGACTCGCTTTCTCCTCGCTTGCCTTTGTCTTTATGTCTTGCCTTGTTACCCGCCTGCAGCCATGTTTGTCTGTGCCTCACTAAGCTTACTAATGTCTGGCCACACTTCTGTCACTTAATTATTCGCTTTGCTGACATCATTTGTTTTGCTTATTTCGATGCTTTGGCATGTAACAGCGGTAGTTTGTTGCGTCAATGTGTCATTAACTGACTTCAATGTACGTCTTATGCTTGCATCTTCAAATATTGTGTAGAATAACTCATTTCCAACAAGCTGGAGTGTACAACTAGAGCAGTTTTTCAACAATGGAACTGTCTGCTACTAACTTTATTATTTATAGGGAGTTGTCTGCACCGCTAACACTTCAGTTCATATAGTCAATTAATATTTTCCTGCCACTGCATTGCATAGTCTACTCCTTCTGGTCCATGTGACCCTCCTCAGTTGCTGAATATCAACTGTTAGGTTCACCTATATGTACATAAAAAGACTTGTCTTGTCTACCTGCAACATTATGTTCTCCTGCGTGTAGCTGTTTAGTAACCTACGGCAAATATATTTCCAGTGAAATAATGTGGTGACTATTTTTAATCCTTTTCAGCTCGACAACTAGAATTCTCATCAGCGTTGGCTGATGTAGCTGGTGATCTCAGAGATTTGGCATCATTAAATGTAGGAGGTGGCGCAGACGCTGACGTAGCAGTAGAAGCAGCTGCAGAGGAACCAATGATATCGCTTAGCTTCTCTGCTGATGTAGAATCTGCTCCCCCAGCTGTCGAAGTAGACACGGTAAGAATTTGTGGGCAGCCTGTGTTCTTTGGTATACCCTGATTGCTAGGTTGCCAAAATTTCCAATGGCATCAGTGTGGGGATCTGTTAATTACTGTCAAACACAGCACCGCCCTCCTCTTTTTTTCCATGCGGTAACAGAAAATAGATAACCCCTTATTGTTGGCTCTTCCCACTTTTAGTGCTTGCAGTTTCAGGTTATGTAATATCGAAATTCACTGATACATAAGCACTAAAAGTGGGTGGAAGGGGGCAACTTCAGGTTCACTGATATCTAACCAATCGCTCACCTTAAAAATTTCTGGTTAGTTCTATTTTCATGTAGAGTTCCAGTCGCAAAATCACAGCCTCTGCTCATGAGATATGTTGTAGATTAATAGTTAATTATTTCAGTTTTATTCGCAATACTAAAGCTTTGCACGGCTTTCTAGACGATATTTACTTGTTTGTTAAAAGACTTCTGTACTGAAATACAGCAGGAAACCAAGTTTTATTGTCATGGATAAGGGAGATGCGCGTGATGTTTTCTTTCATTTTATTCACATAGTGCCAAGAATTGTTCACTGACGGCTTTTATAGTTTGCACTAGCGTAACAGCTGTTAACCTCCGCTGCCAACCATTGCTACTCATACATGTTGTTCCCAAACAATTCTACTTGTCATTTTTAACTTTCTAGATTTTCTGTTACATTCATTAAAACACCTTGTGTCCAATTTCGTTCAACCCTCGGTCAAAATTGCTGGGCAAAAGTTACAGTGCAACGATGGTGATATTGTTATTGATAACATGTTTTGGTCAAGTTGTTTTAATTTCTGTGTTCTACGTTCCTAGAAGTAACAACTTGATTCCAGTAAATGTTATGATATTTGGTGTGAGGTCTCTCACATTAAGCTTCATGCGTTGTACTCGGTGAGTAGCAGCGCCTGTAGTGCTCAGCCACCACACCAAGTGTTATTTGTCGTATGTTCTTTTGTTTGTCTAGGGCATGGCCGCTGCTTCTCAAGGTGAAATTCATACTTATTACATACTATTTTGTTGTGTACTAGCTAGCTAACTGCTCTTAGAGTGTAGTGTGTAGATTCACAACCGTATCTTGTTTGTTTGAGGGTGGCAGTTACAGGCACCTGTGTGTCGCTCATTGCATATTTATTGCTGCTCAAACCTTTACTATTACTATGCATCTTTGTTGTTGCGGATGATGATAGATCATTGATACGGAATATTTGGCTGTAGCTTAGGCAAAATTCATATGTTCCGTCCGTTTTCCAGTTTGGCACATGCGATGATTTTTTAAACTTATTGCCCCGTCAAGAAATTTATTAACTTACATGCTTGTTGTAAATACTCAGCATACCAGGTCAGGTCATGGGCAATGCTGATAGCTAAGTAAACAGGAGTTGTCGTCTTCCATTGATTATTGGGAATTCCAATCATCGTAGCAATTTCAAGTGATGTGTTCGCTAGAACTTGATGTTGTAGAATGCCATTAAAAACAAATAACTTTTTTCTTGCCAAGATTTTATCAGTAAATTAAATTTAAAAGCAATGCCCAGACATGTTGTTAGGAGTTGTCTTCTCTCTTGCATATGTGCATTAAGTATCTCTGTGTGACTGCACTTTATACTCATCGCTCTATTGTCCTCACTAACTGTGTCTAACATTACTCCTTGTATAACCCTAGCTCACCGCTCACTATAATGTTCGAAAGGGTGCCTTACCCATCCCTTACCCGTACTCTATCTGTTATCTAATGCCTTCTGTCTCCCTATTCATACAGCGTTATGTTGAACTAGTAGTTACCTCGGGCTGCGACTGCGCTCAATTGTATATGAAATCTTTCTTTCATTTTTAGCTTGCTAGTCTGATTCCCAAGTGCAGCCATTTTGTTTTCCTAGTTTATTTGCTGCAGCTAGCTCAGCTGGCACATACGGTTTGATGTTAAGATTGCTGGGAAGCCCGCTTGATTCGACACTTGCTGTGCCATGTACACTCTCTAGCTCTACGGTTTATTGATCAGGTGGAGCCGGACTTGGCTTATCTCTCGGAGGCAACAGCAGCGACAACACGCACTCGGCAGAAGTCGGGCTCAAGGGCTCTATTTCAAATCGTGCGAAGTTCGGATTCTCCTAACTCCACCACCAAAGTAGCAATCATAGACAAGTGAGTTGACAATGCCCATTGTTTGTTTACTGGAAGCTGTCTTTGCGTCTTTTATACCTACGTCTATGAGCGCACAATATATATGTCTATGCGTTGTTGGTTTACATGGGCAGTATAGGATCGGCTCAATATACTTACTTGAAAGCAGAAACGGTGTACTAGTTTTTTGTTGTCACTGAAAACAGCAATGTTAAAGACAACTACACAGTTTTCTCTTTTGTCGCACTCAAGGCTTTAATTCTACCAAGTACAGATCTAGCACTTCACTCGTGAAGGTTGTAGACATACATATTGTTTCCTTGTATAGCAGAGTTGGCAGTCTTATAAAAACACCTTGTATAGCAGAGTTGGCAGTCTTATAAAAACACCTTGTATAGCAGAGTTGGCAGTCTTATAAAAACAAAGTTTTTTTAAGGCTGGTTATATGCGCTTCCATTACACAGTGAGGGATGGCATCTGTAATATATATATAACTCATTTACTTCGCTCAAAACTCCATCATGTGAATATGCGATGTTATTACACCAGAATTTATCACCTACATCCGTTACTTCTCTATATAGAATATTTCCACGACAGGCATAAAACTTGTTCATTTAACATTTGCTCTTTAGAAGAAGAGAAAAGACAATCCTCAATTTTTTGGTGACAATTGTTTTTCCTCTGAAATTGCAATTATTCCAAGTTGTTGGCATCTGTTGCAGGAAGCCATAGCAATCGCCTATAAAAGATATATAACTGCACCTTCCAGTGCTATATACAGACAGGAGCCGTATTCACCACCACCAGCGCTGCCGTGTGGACATGTGGTCGCTGCCGACCTCTGGCTGCCGACCCTTGACCCTATAACATCGACCCTTGCAGTTAGAAGACATCAGTAACCACGGTGCACACGAACCAGCCTTGTTCACTGTATATATGTTTGGATATGTAATCCGCAGACTTGCTCACTGAGATAGTATCATATTTAATTACCTGTGTATCTGTATTTGGACTGCTGATTGCTAATAGTTGGGTAGACAACTCCCAGTTACTTATGTATCATAGGTGCCATTAGTCCGCTAGCCTTCGGTGCTTTATCCTTTATTATATGGTATATATTACATTAGTTAATTAAATGGTTTTTATTGCTTGCTATTTAACATATCCATTGCAGTTACTTATGTTAGTGTATATTCATTATGGTTTGTGGAGTGTTATATCTGTAAATGTTACTGTAACACTTTTCTATGATTTCTTGTTTTATCAGCTACATGAACCTGGTGGCTGAGCTCTATTCAGCCTACATAGTTATTTCTGTTGCCTTGCTATCCTTTCTCAGTTGGTACTATTTTATCATCTAATGCAAAGGTGTTCTACTTTTTATCAATAATTAACCAATAAAGTCAATAATCTATATCTGTCACCTTCTTTTCTTAGTTCTGTAGATGACAATTGTGTAGAGCATTGGTTTGGGGTGACCAGTTCCACATATTTGAGTTAGAACATTCACCGAGATAGACCGCTTCTTTAAAAAATCCCTTAACAAGGGTTAGGCTCACCATTCGACGCTAAGAGCTCATAACTGATCTCTAGTTGTCGAAGAGGACTTCGGTAAGCTGTTTCCACCATGGATTGAGTAGGCGGGTTTCACATTGATTCTAGTTCATGTTCTACCATCAGCAAACTTGTAATTTACTAATCACATAAAGTATATATATATATAAAAAATTATTTATCAATATATGATTTCATTAAAGGAAATAATTAACGGTTGGTAGCATTTTTAGACTGGAGAACGAAAGTGAGTCTCTTATTTTACCACATTACGCTACTCGTGCGATTGAGGAAGTGAAGCACTTGTTAGTGTTGCCACCATCTAAATTAGTTAAACATTTTTGAGCTAAAACTGACATAATAGGGTTTCTTGAGGTGCGGTCACACTTTGACGATAGTGCAACGAAACGTATAAATTACGCAATATTTTTGTTGGCAAGTGCTCTCGTTGACGTTTCGACAAGACCTGGCATCGCTAGGTCGCTAACTATATTGGCAGCATGCTATTGGTTGACTCAACCATTTCATTATGCTATTGGCCACAAAGCAATCTCCTTCTCAGTAGTAAACCTCGCACATGAATGAATACACAATGTTCTCTCGCTGGTAGACCAGTATCAGTGGCTGAACAGCCCGATGTTTGTCATAGGAAGGCCTTGCAATGGCCGTGTCCATAACCAATATGTTGGTCTATGCCCGATGCCGAAGGCACATCAGCGTTCTCTGATTGGTTGAGACAAAATATTTTCCTAAGCTCATCAAGTTTAACCACTTTCAACGCATTTCCGTTAGAATTTTTGTCAACAACGAGCATCCAGTCCCAACTCCGAAGGAATTATTATGTTATAGAGTTTGAACAGTGAATTCAGTCCAGTGAATTAATTTTACATGGCTCATAGCACAGTGGTAATTGATAATTTCAACCTTACTGACTGAGTATAGTTATAATAATAATTAAAATTATTAACGAGTACAACAACAATAAAATAAAATTTATTATTGTTATGTCATTTATTATAAATGATGAATAATTGCAATATCTGAAAGATTTAATAATAAATAAAACTAAAAAAATTATTTAAGGTAATGTTTTCATGGTAAACAAAAACAACCATACATCACAGTGAAATTGTTCTTCAATTATTGTTATTATTGTGATTATTATATCATGGGAAACAAATAGCTCATTGTCGGAAATAAAACAAGCAAAAACCCGCACTTTGTGACGTATGATTGGCTAGTTCCGTCGCGGCTCACCGATATGCTCGAGTACATCGTCACGCTACTTCAGCCTGTGTAGCCACCTGCACATCGTCACGAACTATCGTATAGGCACATCGGTATCAAAACATCAGTGCAGTGTAGCCACACCTTTATTTATTATATACTTTATTATTGAGCCAGCGATACATCCTCTAATAGAGGCGACCTTTAGAGGTTTCAGTACATGAAATAAATAGGCTACCTGGGCATGAGATCGGCAATTAAACAGAAAATAAATAAAAAAAGAGCTATTATTATTATAAATCTTTGCAACTGATAGATCCTATATTACTATAGAGCATCAAGAAGGTGTTTGCTCTCAACCCTGTTCGTGAGCTGGTATCGTAGCGGGCTGTGTGTCTACTTGGTCTTCTTGTTTTTGGTTGTCTAAGTAGATGGTGTAGGCGGTGGCCTGGGGTTTTGATTTTCTCCATCTGCTGAATACACAGGTAGTCAATATAGTCATTGATTGGTAAAATATTGAGTGATGTCGTCGTAGCCTCGTAACTGCGATGGCCTGGGCTATTATCTTAAGTGATAGCCTTTCTATCTGGATGACTCTAGTCTTCTGTTTGCTTGTTATCATACAGTACCAAGCTACACTGCCGGTATCGCTGTAGTTATACGTTTCGTTGCAATATCGTCAAAGTGTGACCGGACCTTAATAGCTGTTTTGCTACTAAAATTTGTTGCTCTGCCCCATGATCGGTTGCAGATAGTTATGGCATGAAATGTGACTTGTCAGCCATGCTTTGCTGTGGTGGATTTGGCCAATCATACTAATGAAAATCTGTTATGGTTTAAGGGGTCCATCTATATTAGACCGATGGCGTTCACCAAACTCAAAACCAATCAAGGTAGATAACCAAAAGCAAGTACTATTGGAAACATCCTATCATTGTGCAACTAACTCATTTCAAGAGATATGTGAATACGATCCTTAAGTTACCTACTTCGTTTACTAGTTCTGCTGGTCAGTGTTATCCACATGGCTAGCAAGTTGCTCCTCAACAGAAACAGCGAACATATTTGTGACGTTTATTGCCTTAGCAGCTACATCTCATATGTTTCAAAATAGGCTAGCTCAGATTGGGATACCTGTAAAGTAAAACATGTTGTCAGGCATTTGAAAGACAAGTTTGAACAATTATCAAAGTTCAAATTCCGTCAAAAATGTATTGAGGAAACTTAAGGAGTTGATATGGTTGCACAAGGTGGCCGTGTATATTGTAGTGGATTTCCACGACAGCATATACCCCAACCAGACACCAATGACTGCTTAGGGTTCCACGACCCAAACAGATCACACAGAGCTTACATGAATAAACTATTTATTTAACTAACTCTGTTTAGCAATATAGCATGGTTACCTAACACAATCCAACAGACTTTTGCCTTCTCTTTTTTACAGCAGTTCCTTTTATAGGAGAAACCAGTAACACTCACACCCTTATTAGGGATTGAGCCAATAACAGACAATATTACAAAATATGTACAAATAAAAAAAGGTAATACAAATCAATAACATAGTAAACCAATGGGAGGAGCAAACACATGGTAAAGTGGCTCTGGGCTCCATTTCCACTCTTTCTGTGGTTGTGAAAATCTTCCACTCCTTATAAGGTATCCACACTTTCTAGTCTCTGCTTCCATCATTCGTATTGCTTTGGTATACATAAGGCGAAGGGTTTCCAGCTCCTGAGGTCAGGTATTTTGCTTGGAGCAGACAAATACATATGCAAGGCCTTTCAGTAACTTATACATTTAACTGTAATTATTTCTGGTAAAGACAGTTCCAGCTTTACAAAGTTATTCTTGATAGCTCTTCGTCACAGAACAACTTTGTCTAGAATATTTTTAACTTTGTAATCAGACAATTATTGTCTACACTAGGTAGGGAGATCTGCTCATATATTACTACTACTATTGTCTACACTAGAAAGAAACAACAACTAACAACTATCAGTCTCGTGTGACCAGGGCTTCGGCTTATGTAGATCACAGCATTCGTAGCAGGAAGTTTTTTTTTACTTTTCTGTCACATGCTTCCTGTTTTGTTTTCGTAACATGATCTAAACAAAGATGCTGATAAGCACGAATGCCAATGACAAATGGCCTAAAAAAACTTTCCTACTGTATGACTTTTGTAAGAAATGGCTGGTTACTCAGTTAGTGGCTTGATACCCAGTCATTGTTTGCTAAACTTCGCTTTTTATGCGTAATAGTAAGAAATATAGTTTTCCTGAATGATAGAAAACATAATGGTTGGTTGGCTGGCTCGCTGGCTGGCTGGGTGGTTGGTTGGTTGGTTGGTTGGCTGGCTGGTTGGCTGGCTGGCTGGCTGGCTGGTTGGCTGGTTGGTTGGCTGGTTGGATGGCTGGTTGGTTGGCTGAGTGAGTGGTTGGCTGGTTGGTTGGTTGGATGGCTGGTTGGTTGGTTGGTTGGTTGGCTGGTTGGATGGCTGAGTGAGTGGTTGGCTGGTTGGTTGGTTCAATTGATTCAGCTTTTAGTAAATGCAAAAAGGCATGCAGTTTCTAGCTTCGTAGTTTTATTTTGCTTGCTGGGTACAGATGAGTTATCTCTGTACAGATGAGTTGTCATTTGTACTGATAAGGCAACTCTGATTTCGGCTCATAGACAGAACAGCTTCCATGTTTCTTAGTAAGAAAATTGAAAACTTTACAGCAACAAATCTTGAGCCGCTATTTCTGGGACTTGAGGAAAAAGTAATTTATTTTTCGAACACTTCAATTTGGAGAGTTCGGACACTTGTACTTCAACTTGGAGAATTGTCCTTTGTGAGCCGTGGAGTAATTAAGAAAAGAGAAATACCATTCTGCTTTACTAGCAATGGCAATTGGGTCTTGCACCATGCAGCCTGCTGTTACATTTTTCTGCTCCCAATTTGAACAAGCTATAATGGCAGAGGCAACAAAATGCTTCTTATGCGGTCCTTTATCACTCCACTAAAACCATTTATATATATCAAACATTTCCCACACTGCGAATCGTTTAATTAAAAAAACTAACTTGGACCCTGCTGATTAAAAATTTCAGTCATTCGGAGTTGCTCTCCTTAGTAAGAAAACAACTCTCAAAACGGAGCTGTAGCTTGACACTTCAAACGGATCTTATGCATCAGAATTTCTATCAAGTCACAATTTTTTGTTTTAAAATACAAGAGTTGTATGTGTAAAAATTATATAACAATTTTTTAGCAGATGCCGGCGATCACCACAGTAATTTAGTGCTCGTATAAAGAATATCGCTATGTTAACATTCAGTAAACCTTCTCACAAATGTTGGTCAACTGCATTTAAAAAAAGTAGAATATCATGATAGAAACGCTCTTTCAACTGAAAGATCTTATGACTTATTCAGTTGGAAGCAAAAATTAAGATGAGTAATGAATAATGCTAGTTGGCCTTGACAAATTTTACTCCCAGCTAATGTTTTTTTGGTCTTACAACGGAGCACATAAATGTTTGTTACGATTGCAGCACCACAACAGTCCTAATGAACAGAACACATTGCAACTCTGAAAAAAGCTCATGCATACGTACTTTGTCCGTCCATTACATCTTACAAAACAGTCGTTGAAGATTAAGCATAGGGAGCACATGATTCATAAAACCATAAAGAACTTAATTTAGTGAAAGAAGCTTGAAGAGATCAAATAGAGAAACTACATAGTCAACACCTGCTGTGCATACCAACAGACACCACTAAATACTGTCTAGCTTCTGTAGTCAACAGCTTCAAGCTTTCAGCAGGAGATAAAAAGTTAACTTCAAGTCCAACAATACTTGGGCAGGTGCCAACAACCAATGACGCACAAGTCCCTCAATCACTAAGGCTATACTAATTATGTGTTTATGGAATGGCACAATAAAGGGAAGTTGAGGAGTGATTGTATCATTCAATAAGGGAGGCTTGCTGCCACTCCACAACTTGTCCAGTGCAATGAAATACAGGTTTAAACGAATCAATTCACCTACCATCTCTTGAGAAGTCGAGTTTCATTTTAAAAAAATTTTTGTTGCCATAGGTAGCTGAGTCAACTGTGGTTTTTCTCAAAGGGTGTGCTTTCTCTTAGGAAGTTGTTTCATCTCAGAAACTTGTGTTAATCTCTAGGAGTTGTGCCTCTTCTCAAGAAACCATCTCTCCTTTCAAGGAGTCGTGTTTCCTTTTAAGAAGTAGTGTTTGTTCGGAAGTATTTGTATTTTCTTTCAAGGAGTTTTGTTCCCATTCAAATATTCACATTTCTTTTCAAGGAGTGGTGTTTCCTCTCAAATATTTGCGTTTTCCTTCAAAGAGTTGTTTCCTCTCAAAAAGTTATGTTTCCTTTCAAGAAATTGTTTTTTCTCTGAAGTGTTTGTAATTTCTTTCAAGAAGTTGTGTTTCCTCTTAAATATTTGTGTTTCCTTTCAAGGAGTTGTGTTTCTTTTTAAATATCTGTGTTCCTTTTCGAGGGTGTTGTGAATCTTCTAAAATATTTGTGTTTCTTTGGAAGGAATTGTGGTCTCTGTCAAAGAGTTTTCAAAAACGTTTCTCGTTGGATCAAGTTTTCTCAACAACAAACTGGCCGGAGAAATCTCTTGTCTACATACACGCAAACCTAGCAAGCGAGTGTAAGTTTGTGGGTGCATGCTCGTTTGTGTGTTTTAGTAAAAAAGGGTGGGTGTGTTCATCAATTTTAATTGTGGGGAGTTGTTTGTTGCAAGGGTTTCTGCATAGCTATAGCTATCAATATATTTGCTGAATTATTGGTTTATTTTATAAAATTTACCCAAGTCAGGGATTTACATTGTACTAAATTTTACAGCTTACAGCACTACTGCATCAACATTTGTAAATCACTTTTTATGGGAGAATGCAAATTGGTTTTTGTTTCAAATAGGTGAAGTTTATGAGTGAGCAGGAGTGGCTGATCAAAGGTCTGTCTATAAATGTCAAATCTAATGAAATGTATACTTCCTTGTTACACCCTGTATGAACAATTAACAATCCCTAGTTGGCACCGTGCCAATGGAAAGGAAGGCAGCATTGACTATCGAACGAAATAAAGATAAAGCATGTCGTTTTTGGGAGAAATTAGAGAATGCAATGCAGATGACTTCAGGCAGCATGAGATGTGTAGGATTTCTCTCTAACAACCACAAGTAACTACCAGTAAGTAACTACTAGTAAGCAACTACTAGTAAGTAGCTAGTGAATAACTAGTGGTAACTGAATATTAATATGTACCAAGTAATTACTAGTATACCCCATCTATCTACTGAATGGTTAGTTTAGTATATACTTTATCCGTGAACTTCACCTACTCAAATTTAATTATGCTGACTACAATGCTGATTTGGTGTGCAGAAAGGTGCACCTAATCAGTCTCATGGCTACGAGTACGCGAAAGTAGAATGCGAGCCAATTTACGAATCGATTATGTTTAAGAAAAATTGCGCCGAGTAGTTTGCGAAATTGGCTCGCTGATTCACCACCGAGCAGATCAGTTACTGAAAATCATTTCCATTTTTACAGTGATTGAATCTTTTACTTATAATTGCTGTTATAAATAACAATAACTATAATGATAGATACATTAACTATTATTGTAATCAATAACGTTAAATAATTATAAAATAATAATAATAACAACAAAAAATATTTTTATAGTTTTGTCTTCGATAATAAAATAATAATATAATATCAATAATAAAATTCAGATGTAACCCTGTTTTTATTTTAACTGTGTAGAATGAGAGCATTCTTGGTTTGCCAACTTTCTACACTAGTGGCAATAAAATTGCCTCCAGCGTAAAAGGGGCGGCTTCACGACAATACTAGAAATTGTCATACAAAATCTTGCATTTACGAAAGGCTTCATGTGAGGCGAGATTGGTAATCCCTGATAAACCAGTCATGTGGTACCACCTGACCTCTTTCACGTAATAGTTAACATTCTCGTTTGTTTTTAGCAAATTCTGCAATGATATACTTCAATACCAGTAAAAACTAATTATATTTAAATTCTTACTATTTATGATTTCAAAATCATGAAACACCTCGCAAGTTTGATATAAAAAACTGCACTGGAAGCATTCTACTTGTGGTCGCTGAAGTAATTTAACACTTGGTGGTTACAGCTTTTATTATTTGTAGAACAAAACCATGACAGTCCTTCGTTTCCTGTTAATCTCCACGTTGGTATGCAGTCTGGCAGATGGTGGAGACCTCAAACTGTGTGATCAAGCAGCAAAGTATTATTTCACAGGTTTCTGTAGCATTAATGAATGCACAAGTTGTAACGGGCCAACAGCCAGATGTGACACATCCGACCCAAATGAGGTGGTACCTCGTGGTATCAGCTCATCCACCAAGAAGCTCATTGTACACTACACTGGAAATGCCACGGGACTCACACCAGAAATGTTTGACCATGTATGTAATCTATCAGAAATTAGAATCAGTGGCAACATCGCGACTGTTGCACCGAACACGTTTTTAAAACAACAAAACCTCGCACGATTGACCATATCTGACAGCCAGTTAACCTCATTGCCAGACAAACTTTTTAATACTTCCAACAAAATAGAAATGTTGAAACTGCAAAACAACAGGTTTGTAGAAATACCCATCAACATTTTCCCACAAATACCGGATGTCCAGCGCATAGACTTGAGCAACAACTCAATAATTGGTTGCTGGAATGACACTATAGCGTCACAGTTTACAAACCTAAACAATCTTAAGGAGCTGAGTTTGGCTGGATACGGGAATAATCCAGAGCTTTGTAAGCACATCAAAGAGGGCTACCTGTCACCTATTCAACAGGTTAAAACTCTGGACTTGAGTGGGTCACAGTTGTTTCTAGGAGATCAAAGGGTTCTTTCACCTCTAACGAACCTGACGAGTTTGACAATCGATGCTGTGCTACCGTACAAAGAGTGCCCAGCAAAGGCTGAGGACTTGTTTCACAACTTGCCTCCAGCTTTGAAAATTTTCTCGATGAAGTACTGGTCATCTACGAATCTGTTCAATGACTCGTGTGTTCTCAATAGCACGCTAATGGCCGGACTAAAAAATCTAAAAAACTTGATCTATCTTCAGTTTCATAATAGCGACAAAATATTTGGAAATGTTCTTCCAGCCAGCACTTTTGTAGGATTTAAAAAACTTTCCAAATTGTATTTAAACTGGTGCGGTATTTCATTTACTGAAGTTGGGGTATTTAATGCCATACCTGGTGCAAAAGAAATACACTTGGAAGGAAACTTATTAGGCCCGAGGGAGCTGGAGCTGTACACCAGGAATACACCAACTAACGTTAGCAAGTTAAACCTCAACAATGCTCAGATAAATATCGCTACCTATCCAGCATTCCGTTTGTTACGGTCATTTCCTAAATTAAAGAGTTTGTATTTGGTTTACAATTTTTTAAGAAAAATTCCAGATTTCGGATTCACGAAAAATATTACTTCATCACTTTCATTCTTGTCATTGAGTGGTAATGCAATAACTGAGTTTTCTTTAGAAGATGGAAAACGCTTGTGTAAGGTGTTGCGTTCTCTTGTGGTGTTTAAAGCAGAAAGCAACAAACTTAAAGATATTTCAGGGTTTAATGCTTGTCCTTCAATATCTGAGGTAATGCTGCACGACAACCGAGTAGGCAGTAATCTGCAAGCTAACTTGAAAGCTCTGGCAAATCTCCACAAGTTGAAAACTTTAGACTTGTCAAATAACCAGGTCACACACATAATTCCAGGGTTTTTTTCTAATTTTAGTAAGCTTAGCATACTTAATCTGGCGGGTAATCAAATACATTTTCTGGCGTATAGCCCGTTTGTTCACAATCCAAGGCTACGGTGCTTGGATCTTAGTAACAATAATTTAAAAGCGTTTGATAAATCTGTGCTGGCCAGCGGCCCTTTGCATTTAACATACTTGTATTTGCAATCGAACCAAATAGCTGAGCTGTCTATAGAGCTACTACACTTTTTTGACACCCGGCTGAAAAAACTCCAGTATCTCGGCTTGTTTAAAAATCCGTTAGAGTGCAGTTGTGACGGCCATCTTTCCAAATGGGCACAGAGCTCATCCATACTAGTGCAAGCCAAGAATTTGACGTGCAGCACACCGAATTATCACAGTTTTACGACTCAGCTGGTCAGATTTGAGCCAGATTATTTCTACTGCCGGGTAAGGACTCCATTGATGATCTGTGGGATAGCTCTCGCTGCTGTAACTCTAGCTGTACTACTTACACTTCCAACATACAAATATCGCTGGTTTCTAAGACATCCTCAGGTGACAGCAAGAGCTGTTGCTGAGAAACTCAAAGAAGTGGAATTTGATGAGAAATGTGAGTATGATGCATTCATATCATACGATACAAGAAGCGATTCAGATAGCCAATGGATTGTGGACAAGCTCATTCCTGCGATTGAGAATATTTCTGGTGCAGAATCTCCGAATACACAGGTAAGTGTACCTCCCAATGGACTTTTCTCAAACACTTTGTACATTTATTTTAATATTGCCACTTCGAGTTTCTCCCATTCAAATTCTTTAACACTGTTGTTGCTAGTTGATTTTATGCTTCCTGTTTTTTCTCAATTTCTATTGGGTGTTGCTTCGTGGTTGGTAGTTTCCTTGCGTAGAACCGTACTCAGCATTTTATAAATGTACAAAACCACATCTACGGATTGTCTAGGACTCTTCGGTACAGGACCTGAGGCTATATGTGGTGGACAGAGACTCTGCTGTTGGGTGCCCCAAGTACACAGAGAAATGTAGAGCTATTGAAGCTAGTAGAAAAGTGATAATTCTACTCACTAATTCTTATTTGGCCAATCCAAGTTGTTTGAGTGAAGCTGATCTTGTAGCAGGTAAACAAGATGTATTGAGGAACTGTTGAGTTCTTTAGAACTTTGTATTGTTATACCAGATGAGTTTAACTAGTAACTTACAGGCTTTCTATAGTCTTTGCGTCAGCCATATGTACATAGCTGATATCTGTAGGTTATGAGATGGTAGATGGGGAGCATTGCTACCAACCCAACAGAATTCTTGTACTCATACTAGAAGAACTAAATGAACAAGCTATCAGATCTCCAGTAACTTCTCTACTAACACAAAATGTCATACACATTGTAAGTATATAATATATATATAAATGGTTATTCATACAATACAACTTCTACCTAACCAATATATTATATAACTACTTCATTCACTTATACTTTAGGTTGATGATGAAGTGAAGATGAAGAGAATATGGAGAAGAGTGAAAAGGTTCATAACAAAACCAAAGTATGTCTACAGGAAGAAAAGAAGAACATTCGCTACACCGGAACCTTCTGTAGAGAGAGTTCCAACAGAATCTGACCCTCTTATATGTAGAGTGAATGATTCGACAGCATTCTGAGACACCATAATTATATTTTGGCCGACACCCTTTAGCTTGAAATGTCATAAGTCTAGCATTGCTAGTATACAACTTTTGACACTTGTTGGTCAGTTTACAGAAAAAAATCTGTTAATTTTTTCTTTACACAATTCACATCGCCACTTTCACTGAGAAGCAATGTTATCACTTAAAATACGGTAGAAAGATTACCTACCGAAAGAAATTGACTGATAAAATAAATAGTAGTTGATGGCTGTTGCCCAGAGCTGTCTAACAACCATTTATTCTGGCTCAGTAACAATTGTAATTCACTGGTGAGCAGCAGGTTATTCATGTGACTAGCTGTCAGAGTAAAGTTTTCCACTGCTCAATGTATACATGTATTTGTCATCTGCCATCTGTGTATAACATTACTTCCTTCACCTCCTTCTAGCCAGCCTCTCCCAACATTTAATCATTTTTCAAGAAGCGTTACTAACAGCAAACAGGGCGTGTTGACAGCGTCAAAGCTACACAGGGATTGTACATTATGGAACTAGTTATTAACTCTTATGGATGATGTAATGTTGGAAATTCCAATTATGTTACTTGCATGGATTTTGTGGGTATGAGAGTTTGTATCATTGATTACTTATTTTAATTTTGATAGTGCTCGAATATTAGTTAAAAAATGGACTTGCTGACCATGCTCGCTGTTTCCCGTGAATTGCTAGTTATTATGTTTGACAAAAAGAATTGTGAATTTGAGATATGTACAGCAATAGCAATAAACTCGCTGTTTGATGGTCTAAGTTGGGTGTAGTGAGTGCTGCATTTAACTAGTACTATACTGCAGTCTCCCCTCCTTCCCCTGAGTACATACAGTACATATATATGGCACACATGTACTGTACACACATACAATACATACATACTGCACACACATGCTGTACACAAATACAGTACATACAACAGTGCTTATATACTGCAAAGGCCTATTTTCACCACAAAAAAGAGTTGTGTGCTCCTGTACCACAATGTTTATTCTGGGCTACACAATAGAAGATACTTACACATTTTATGAGTACATCGTACGTTTAGATAGGTGCTACACGGTAGTGATGGAAACGGGTACTCGTTCGCCTCGAACCACGGGTTGTCCCCTCTCGAATCCGGGGCGAATCCGAATCGAATCCAACAGTTTTGAATCCTAACGAATCCATAATTGTTCGGCCTTTCATTGATCAATTACGACTATAGTAAAAGCATATAGTTGTAACGCGCTCTGGTTAGTGACCCTGTACAGGGTCACTAGCTCTGGTTACTCATGCGGTGTTGCGTCCATGGATGAAATATAACAGGATTGCCAGCTGCGGCCGCGTAATAGAAATTTTGTGACGAGCCAAATGTAGCCGTTTGTGGGAACCGCCATACTGCTCCGAAATTTTCAAGACCACTTGAATCTCGTAATAAATATCGTTTTCTTATGAGTATTTACACGTCAAGTTCACGCCGTGGGCGTACTGCGCTAGTTTTGACGATTCGACTATTTTTACTTACAATACCATATCCGCTCCGAGAACAAAATTGTATATGCCAACGATAACATATATGTAATCTTTGGTTTGTGGCAAACTTTATGCAGCTTCCGCTCCGAAACTAGAAAATCAGAACATCGTGTTAATACAAATATTTACGATTATTTTTCTGAGCTGCTATAGTAGTTTATGTTTCCGCTCCGAACAACCAGTTCAATATGGGCGCCATGGATGACTTCCCATTGGCCAAAATTGGCTACACCCCGTTCGGGTTTCTGGCAATCCTGTTATATTTCATCCATGGTTGCGTCTATCAATGACAGTGGTCATTGCCTTAGTCATCCGATAGCCTGTAATCTGAGGAAGATCGGGATGCTGTGTATACTTCCAACTAGTAAACAAAATCACACAGGCGCATCAATCACACGTGCTGATTAGTAGTTAGTAGTAGTAGTAATAAAAATGTCAAAGAGCTTTGTCTGGAATTATTTCTCACTGCTCACTCAACATACATCATGCTCAATCTAATAAGTACTATCTATGACATACAATCAATTCACTTGACTTGACCAGCTCACTCGACCAAGAACACTGAACTTTTATTATATTATTAATTATTACTCCTTGATCATTCCAACAACAATAATAATTAATTAATAAAAGTAAATGAATGCTATTTATTATTATAGGTAAATATTTGTAGTTGTATTGATAATAAATGCTCACTGCTCACTCAATAACATGCTCAATCTAATAATTATTATCTATGACATACTTAATCAATTCATTTGACTTGACCAGTTCACTCGACAAAAAACACTGAACTTTTATTATATTGTACAGGAATTTACCGTCAGGAGTGGTAGCGACCACCTGTACAACGGCCCACAGTAATAAGTAAACACAACAGTGCAGTGTACGCCTATCTAGCTCGCCCTTCACCTATCCCGAGGAGTAGGTGTAGTAGGTCGACCTAGCTGTTCGAATAACCGTTCCAGTATCACTTGCCCGTAGGTCAAGTGCAGTGTGAGTCGAGATCGACTGACCACTTTCTACTGACTGTTTATCCTAGTTGCTAGTCGACTGATTCAGTGCAATGTTCCTGTCCACTTTGTTTGTGCAAATGCTGAACTTCTCAAGTTCTTTTGCCAGCGCAATCAGTGCAAGCTTACTTGTATTGTTTCTGCTAAGCTACCTGTGCTTTAGCATAAGTGCGCTTATGCTATCAGACCAAACAAGCAAGTGAGAGTGTAGGCAGTAACTCTGATTTATTTCACTAAGACACGGGTATTTATGCTAAAAAGTTATATAATAATTTGGGCAAAAATGGTACACAAAAGAAAGCCCCGCCTGTACACTAGATTGGCTAGCTTCACACCAATAGAACGGTTTAGACATAGAACAGGGCGGTGCCTCATGGCACGGCTGGCTACACACGCACATGTGTGCAAAAACAAGACTAGTGCAAACAACACAAACATATAAAATAAGTATAAAATAGACATGTAAGAATAAAGCATAGTTCGGCAGGTTAACATAGCAAGCATAGACAGTTCGGTAATGAGATAATAGCAGCATAGACAGTTCGGTAGCTCACATATTGTTCATGGGGTCGACCTGCTGTTAGGTCGTGACACATTTCCTTCACAATATTACTCCTTGATCATTTCAACAATAATAATTAATAAAAGGAAATGCTATTTATTATAGGTAAATATTTGTAGTTGTATTGATAATACATCAGTAAAATAATTAATTTTTATTTATTGTAGACCCTAATTAGGATGTTTTAGTGTTAGCAAAATTTGAAAAAAAAATGCTGCTTGCTATGATTTGGTACCTAAACTTTGCTAAAATTGCATTGATCATCAAGTAACCTAGAGACCTGTTTGACCTTCAGTATAAACTTGTACAAGCAAGGAGTTGTCAAACGTAAATAGGATTCGAACCGAATCGCCTCGGACCGATTCGGTTTGAGTGGAAAGATTCGGAATCGGACCGAACCTGAATTTCTTTGTCCCGTTCCATCACTACTACACGGTGATATTTTTTCTACAACGTCATTTGACCAATGAAGGGTGTTCACTTCGCTCATTGTTTTCTAACCATTAACATCTTCCTAAATATTTAGTTTGAGTTTAATCTTAAGATTTTTGGTTGAAATCAACTATATTCTTTTCATAACAATAATTAGGTAGATATGAAGTAATTCTCTCCTATGACACTGTAGGAGAGTACAACTCACCATCATAGGACTTTCTGCAACACAAGGGTTAGGGTAAATATCTGGGGGGACTACCTGGCCCTTCAAGGGTATATTGATGTGAAGTATAAACTGGTGTGGAATTTGTACTTCCGTAACCCGTTTCACTACAAGTCCTAGATCTTTCATCAGAGAGGTGTGCATGACAAGTCTCCACCCTGTCTCAGTCTTTAGTGAACTAGCAAGACTCTCCAAGAGTCTGGGCATAACCAGAGCTGGTTATCTCATTTACCAAGGGGAGATAACTACGATTTGAATTCGGTTGCTCCTTGGTTGTAGTCTGACTAGCAATACTCTAGTGAGAGCTGGGCACAGACGTATTGAGTTACACAGGCAACCAGTAGAGATGACTATGGCTGGGAGCCCATCTATCTCTATGTTGATACCAGGCTAGTAGAACGCTCGGTAGGGCTGAGCACAGGTATATCTAGCTATCTATGTAGCAAAGGGAGATGATTTCCATCAAAGGTCTGTCTATCTCAGTGCACAGATATCAGGCTAGCAGAACCTTCTCTAGGGCTGGGCATTGATTTATCTATTTATCCATACAACTAAAAGATGTCTACAGCCGAAAAGGCCTATCTCAGAGCAGGATTACCTAGCAAACTCTCTCTAGAGCTGGGTACAGGTAATATATGTAACTAGTAAACTAGCTATTAGCGCAGTTGACTCCACTCTTACTGATTCAGAAATAATCAATTCCTGTATATTCAGGGTCTCAACATCAAATGATATGTGTACAAAACACTTTCAGCTTATTCACAAAGCACAACAAGTAAGCAAACAGCTTATCACATAGCATATAATTGAATGAACATTTTACAAACAAAAGGGAATAAATAGTAAAATGGAAGCTAGAAAGAGCTGTTGTATGTTTTTTATAGAATAAAAATTTGAGTTTAGTATTGGCAGGCACATTATACTAACTTATAGCACAGAAAAGAATCCATTAACTGATGATGTCATACCTTCCCAAGGTTGATTGCATCACTAAATATTTCGGTCAGTTGGCTGAATATTTGCTCTAAGAGTGACAGAATTATAGGGATAGGCTAAGATGAGTTCCACTCCTTTTACTGGGAAAGTTGTAGTAACTGCATACATAGAGTACAAGTAAGTGCCTTACTACCTATACTATAACTAGGGGGGGGGGTAGACCAGCCTTTCGGAGGTACATAGGCTACAAAGAAATATGTTTCATTCCGCCTGAGGAAGGAATTTAACGGAACACGTTCAGCTGACTAAAACACTAGTAAAACTCTGAGGAAGGAATTTAACAAAATGGGTTGGAATTACATGCGGAGGTTTGGTAAAACCGTCAAAAAGCCAAAAAAGGGGCTAATTTATCAGCAGTTATTATGCTATTGATTAAATAGAGAGGCTAACCAGAAACTGTAAAAAGCCTGTCATTTTTGCACATACGCACATATTTATAACATCCATGCCTACACAAAACACTGCAGATGACGAAAGTGTTAGTTGTTATACGGAATAAACTTATTTCATTTTTCTTATAGTTTAATGAAAGTGTTTGGCAATAAACAAGATTGCGGAGACACTTTCCTAGGAGAACTCTTTGGAGAACATCCTGTCTTGGCAACTTTAAGAAATGCAGGTAAGAATGAGCACTTTACTTTCACCTTCCTCTGGTTTTGTGAATGAGCAAAGCAACTGTTGATGGGTATCAGGAAAGCCTGATAGATCCTGAGCAAGTGTTTAACCATGATTGGTTTGAGTTGTTTAGGTGAGGGAAGTTTTGAATAAGACAATAGAGAGTTCGCGAAAAAACCCCTGACTAACGACTACGTTAACGTAGAATGCGCTCCAAGTAGCCAAATTACAAAGTTCGGGTATAAGCTCACCGAGTACGTTGTGACAATCTTGCCGAGAGAGCCGATTCCTTGACTGGAAATCATTTCCGTTTTCACCGCGATAGCATTTACATTTTTTATTACTAACAATGGCTTCCCAATCAGAGTTGTAAGTTACTATTAAGTAACATGGTGGCTACCTGTACACGGATTGCTGGCCTAACTGATGTTTATTCAAAATGTGTATACACCGGTCATTGTAATTTTCATTTTTTATGGCGTTTAATCAACAACAATCACAATGATGAAAATAATAATAATATTATATATAAATAATAATAGGTTTAACAAATAAACAATAATAATAAGCGACATTAATAATTCCTAACAACAAATACCAATTGGTAATAATTAATTATTGTTATAATAAGTCACAAAACTAAATACTGTTATCATAACTAATGATGAGTAAATTAATTCATTATTATTTATTGTGATAAATAAAACTAAATAATAATAAGTAATAATAACGTTTACAAACAATTTGTGATGGCTGCAACAAATTTCCCTCCAGCATGAAAGAGGCGCCTGACGTAGAAAAAATTCCTTTCGGTAGAAACAGCAAAATGACGTAAGAAATCTCACATTAACGAGAGGTGTTGCATGGGGCCGGACAGATAATCAGTGATAATACGTTCTAGTGGTACCACAGGACCTCTCTCACGCACTAGTAAACGGCCTCGTTGGACTTTCGCAAACTCCCTACTAATGTTTGCATTCAAAACATTAAACAAAAAAACATCGCAAATTTAGAAATGCTTATTTCGTTGTAACATCTTTCAATTGTTATATTATTTAGCTGCTGGCTACCTGATGTGTGAAGAGGGTAGAAAAATGCGTAAAGAATACAAAAAGGACTTGATAATATTTCAGCACGGAGTTAATGAAAAGTTTGCCCGAGATATTTACATTCACCACATTTCTGCATCGTTCTTTGGTGAAGAAAAACAGAGTTGGTGCAGAGTTGCTTTGGTAGGCATTGCATCATTTCTTAACATTAAACTTGACCCAATCAACCGAGCTCAAAAATTATGCAATCTTTTCATTTGCAGAGATGTACAATGTTTGTTATATTTGACAGACAATGGAGATGACGAGTCAACTGGTAGAAGAGGCGGTAATATTGGGACACAAAGCTAGAGTGAGGGACCTCGTCAACTGGTGTTTGATTGTATTCAAAGAAAGACATGTTGACGATTGGATAGGAAAACAAGGTGGATGGGTAAGGAAAAAAAACTGTGTACATATATAAAATATTTGACTTATGAAATTCTGTCTTTCTCTAAAGCCATGAGTGATTCCACAAGTTTCTCTGTAGTGTGACTAATGTTGACGAATATTGGTTAGCTTTTGTCGATAATCATTACGAGAAGATTAAACTGTCAACTCGATCTCAATGCTGTTTTTTTCCAAAATTTTGACCACCTTCAAAAAAACCTTACCAGCAATGCAATTATAGCAAAAACTCAAAGTAGATAAAAATGCCTGCAAAAATCAGGAAAAACCTTGAAAACTTTGTTGACAATGCTTGGAGAGCCTGTTAAAATTAATTGCTAAAAATATTATTTGTTAATATTGCATTGTTTACTATGATCTTATTTATTATAGGTGTCAGTGTAACATATTTGTTATACAGTGTAACATATTTGTTATACAGTGTTACATATTTGTTATACAGTGTAACATAGTTGTTATACAGTGTAACCTATTTGTTATACAGTGTTACATTTTTGTTATACAGTGTTACATATTTGTTATACAGTGTAACATAGTTGTTATACAGTGTAACCTATTTGTTATACAGTGTTACATTTTTGTTATACAGTGTTACATATTTGTTATACCGTGTAACATATTTGTTATACAGTGTAACCTATTTGTTATACAGTGTAACATATTTGTTATACAGTGTTACATGTTTTGTTATACAGTGTAACATATTTGTTATACAGTGTTACATATTTGTTATACGGTGTTACATGTTTTGTTATACAGTGTAACATATTTGTTATACAATGTAACATACTTGTTATACAGTGTAACATACTTGTTATACAGTGTAACATATTTGTTATACAGTGTTACATGTTTTGTTATACAGTGTAACATATTTGTTATACAGTGTAACATACTTGTTATACAGTGTTACATATTTGTTATACGGTGTTACATGTTTTGTTATACAGTGTAACATATTTGTTATACAGTGTAACATACTTGTTATACAGTGTAACATACTTGTTATACAGTGTAACATACTTGTTATACAGTGTAACATATTTGTTATACAGTGTTACATATTTGTTACATATTGGTGGGTGATGGTGGGTGGTGGTGGTAGATGGTGGTGGGTGGTGGTGGGTGGTGGTGGGTGGTGGTGGGTGGTGGTGGGTAGTGGTGGGTAGTGGTGAGCAGGGATCGGTTGAGTCAAGAGATGATGAGTCTGTACTTTATAAAATTGCAGGAGCAAATATTGGATGACCCTCAGGTTATTCAATGGAACAAATACCAATATGAATGGCAGCCTTTTGTGTCCAGGAATACCCTAAACACAGACAACCTCACCAGTGACGGAGATAACTACAAACCTATGAAACCACCAATGAAATACTCCTCGGAACAGAGCTTGAGCAACTCAAAGCAAACCCAAGCTAAGAAACCTGTTGGTGCTGAGTCTTTGAATCAAGAACAGGAAAAACTGCAAGTTAAGTCATCAGGTGGATTAGGCAAATGCGAAGTACAACAGCATTCGGTGTTTCCAAGTGTTCAAACTGCGAAAGCTGTTGAATCTGTACACGTGGGACTCGAGCATCAGCTCTCAAGTGTCAGTATATCACAAAACTGTCAGACTAAACAAAGTGACTACAGATTTTGTCAAAATAGTCAGTGATTTACAACTCAAGTGCATAGCTGAGTCTACACAGCAGGGTTGCTGCCTATCAACTTGCGTATTACCATAAAAAGTGCCGACAGCCCTACAACTATGACTTGTGAAAGTGTAAATATTTGATACCTGAGTGAGCTACATTTTTCAATACGGACCTAAAAGATTTACAATTTCTAGCACTAAAACTTGTCTACATGAGTCAAGTCGCATAGACTTTTGTCTGAGAAACGCATGCTCTGTATTTGTGTTGTGTTTACAATAAAAGTTGTGGGTCATTGAATTGAGTCATTGAATCCTACTGGAAGAAAGCTAAAATACAGCGGCTGTTATTAGGAGCATTTATTAAAAGTGAAAAAAATGAATGTTTTTAAAAATTGAAAGCGTTACAATAGAGAAAAACGCGCAACCTGTGCAAAAGTTTAATTACTGTGGAAACCCAAAAGATAATTATTGCGGACTTATATAAAACAATGGACAAATGATGAAGATCCCCGTGATTAATTGGGGTTTCCCTACTGTTTGTAAACTTTCTCTGGTTGCCATGTTTTATCTATTGAATGGGCAATTGGCACATCAACAGTTTTGTGTGCACCATTGGATTGCCTATACAATAAAGTCTTAACCTTTGATCCCTGAATACAACGCAATGAAAATATAGAAGTGGTTTAACGAAAATTGTTTAAAAACAATTATTTTGTTCTGGTCTTAAGGTTCAATAAAGAAGCGAGCGGAATAACAATACAGACAACAAAAGAGTTGCAGTTGAGCATTTAGTTATTGCAAGTGGCTTCGATTCCTACAATTTATACTTATTACTAGAACCTCTGCGTTTCTCTCTCTCATGAACTGTGTGCTATCAATGGTGCAATGATTGTCCAAAGCAGGTTCCAACACCTGGAAGCTAACTTTTCTATTGTGTTGGCTACTTTAATTACAATATATTGTATTATATTTCTGTTTAAACTTGAATATATCAACCTACTCGAGGCATAAAAAAATGCAAACACCATTTATTTATTTTTGCGTTGATGCTTTCAATGTTACAAGCAAGGAATGAGAATGGGGGTGGCCAAGAAACGCAAAGAGCAGAGTTTATTAAATTGAGTTCAGATGAAAGGTAGTCTGAGTGCCGTGGAGTTGTCAGCTTGCAAGATAATAGAGTGTGGACATTTTTAGACAGTTTCAATTTAGGTACGTACCTGCAGGAGAATAGACTTGGTATTTCTAAACAACAATCTGACTCCTTTAAAACTTCTCGTTCCAAATTAATCAAATAATAATTTTATCTACAGGAATAATCTAAAAAATTTATCATTTTTTTCCGTATCCCTAAAAAGCTTTGCCAGACTTTTAAAAAAGGATTCTTGGCTCTGAAAAAGTCTGTGGAAGCTGAAGTTTATTATTTTATTTAACAACTTTTTGATGTAACTTATAAAAGGTCTAAAACCAAAGGCGTGTTTTACCTTGAGGATCCAAAATCCCAGCTTAACATACAAGTTATAGCAATGAAGCAGTAAGTAGCTGTTGCAAAATGCAACTTAAGATCCTTGGTCAGAAATCGATATTATTTTTCTATTTTCTAACACTTTTCCATAAAATAAAACTGTTATTCCAAGTCATAATATGTTACCCTTACCAGTGTATAGCCATAAGAGACATGAATGGAGGATTCTTAATGATTTAAATTATTTTATGCAAAATCACAATTTTGTTCAACTTTTCAATAACATTTTATTAACTTTAGGAAACGAGTATTTATTATAGACTTTCGTTTGATTATAAAAATAAAACAACAGCTTGAATAATATTTTTGTGAAATTTATGCCCCGCTTTATATAAATTATGATGCAAGGGTCTTAGGATGGATTTTGTATCCTTTTCTGACTCCGTAAAGAGGTAAAGCCAAAAGAACTGTCTGCAGATAGTCTTCAAGCAACTAGGAATCTTTTAAAAATGATAAAAAATACATAAAATATTTTTTCAGCGAATTATTTTTTTTGCATATACAAATAAGAGCGACATGTAATAAATAGCACAGACCAACCAACATATTACAAGTTATGGTTTTTGGTCAACCATCAATGCACATAAATGCAAGGAATCCTTGGAATGCTAAAGAATTAGGTATAAAGTTATAAGTCGCCTGGCTCTAGTTCATAAAACTCACCATGGCTGATGGAGAAGCCTGTGCTCCTTGTGAGCAAAATTTGATGCCCCCTCCACCCCCTCCGGGTCCTTTACCTTGCAAAACAGGAAAAAAACGTAGAGTAATGGAGCCTAGCAGGCTTACGACTGCTGATATTGTCAATACTTATGTACAACAAGCCTTAAGGTAACATGTCTATGTACAACAATCCTTAAGGTAACATGTCTATGTACAACAAACCTTAAGGTAACATGTCTATGTACAACAAGCCTTAAGGTAACATGTCTATGTACAACAAACCTTAAGGTAACATGTCTATGTACAACAAGCCTTAAGGTAACATGTCTATGTACAACAAACCTTAAGGTAACATGTCTATGTACAACAAGCCTTAAGGTAACATGTCTATGTACAACAATCCTTAAGGTAACATGTCTATGTACAACAATCCTTCAGGTAACATGCATGTCTGGAGAGCACGTTTTTGTCCGTTTGGTAAAAATTAAATAATAAGCCATGGTTTTGATCTAGCAAAATAGTTTTTGCATTTTGCGTTCTGCATTTTTTAAAAATGCTTGAAAACTAGAGGAAGTCACCAATTAATATTGCTTATTTCCATTCTCTATGAGAGTTTTATTACTGTTACATGCTCTATGTAACTATTACATGCTTTATGTAACTATTACATGCTCTATGTAACTATTACATGCTTGATGTAACTAATACATGCTCTATATAGCTATTACATGCTCTATGTAACTATTACATGCTTGATGTAACCATTACATGCTCTATGTAACTATTACATGCTCTATGTAACTATTACATGCTCTATGTAGCTATTACATGCTCTATGTAACTATTACATGCTCTATGTAGCTATTACATGCTCTATGTAACCATTACATGCTCTATGTAGCTATTACATGCTCTATGTAACCATTACATGCTCTATGTAACTATTACATGCTCTATGTTACTATTACATGCTCTATATAACTAGTACATGCTCTATGTAACTATTACATGCTCTATGTAACTATTAAATGCTCTATGTAACTATTAAATGCTCTATGTAACTATTACATGCTCTATATAACTAGTACATGCTCTATGTAACTATTACATGCTCTATGTAACTATTAAATGCTCTATGTAACTATTAAATGCTCTATGTAACTATTACATGCTCTATGTTACTATTACATGCTCTATATAACTAGTACATGCTCTATGTAACTATTACATGCTCTATGTAACTATTACATGCTCTATGTAACTAGTACATGCTCTATGTAACTATTACATGCTTGATGTAACTATTACATGCTCTATGTAACTATTACATGCTCTATGTAACTATTACATGCTCTATGTAACTAGTACATGCTCTATGTAACTATTACATGCTCTATGTAACTATTACATGCTCTATGTAACTAGTACATGCTCTATGTAACTATTACATGCTTGATGTAACTATTACATGCTCTATGTAACTATTACATGCTCTATGTAACTATTACATGCTCTATGTAACTAGTACATGCTCTATGTAACTATTACATGCTCTATGTAACTAGTACATGCTCTATGTAACTATTACATGCTCTATGTAACTATTACATGCCCTATGTAACTATTACATGCCCTATGTAACTATTACATGCTCTATGTAACTATTACATGCTCTATGTAACTATTACATGCTTGATGTAACTATTACATGCTCTATATAGCTATTACATGCTCTTTGAAACTATTACATGTCCGGTGTAACTATTAAATGGAGAAATGCAACAATTTTTAGCGTTAAAAAGAATAATTGTAATGCAAGATGAGATAAAGTTTCAGTTATGCGGCCAAATAATGTAGTGGATCATGCCAGTGGGGCTTCCACTACCGTCCACTAACAAACAGCCGTTCACAGCGCGCAGCTCATGGAACAGCAAAGCAACACCTCTCTCCTAGAGGTAACGCATGGTCAGTCAAACCTGCAGAGTACAACAGAGAGGTCGGTAACAACCTGACTATTAGTGAGCCCTCGGCTCAGGCGAACTAGGTATAGTTTAAGTAATAAATCCATTTATTTGTCCACATATAATGCTCTAGGGAGGCAATCGCCCAGAGTAGTCAACGGCAGCAGTAGCAGTGAGTGATAAGTGGCAATGAACGCAAGTAAATCCAGCCTTTTATAGACTGGTGGCAGGAAGCGCATTGCATCATGTTAAGTCTAGCCAATAAAACATGACAGAAAGTGATTTGACCAATCAGGATAATAATGTATATAATACCGCACAACAATAAATGAGTAGTGGATTTTTATGACCACCAAGTGTGCGCAAGGTCCCCCTGACAACTGCGGAGTGTCAGGCATACCTCAATTGAGCCTGGCACTGCCAGAATACTTGTGTAGATGAAGGATACCGGCACTACCGACCCTGCAGTATCACTACCGGCCCTGCAGAAATCACTACCGGCCCTGCAGCAATCACTACCGGCCCTGCAGTATCCCTGCCTGCCTTATACCGGGTCGGGGATGCAAGAATGGCTATAGCCTGAGAAACCAGACTAGTACCAAAATATGCCTAACTACCACCAGATTCTCAAAAGATACGAACCACAAGCTGTAGCAGTCAGGAACCTGAACTATGATTGCACCACCACTTCCTGAGCTGACTCAGGATTATTACTCTTGAGGCTCCGCCCTCCACTCCTGGGGGCCTTGTATATTTAACCCTATCTTATCCAATCCAATGTTTTACTATTTATATCTAGTTCTCTTATTCATGTATTTACTTCCTGTTGCTTGTGATTTGCCATACCCATACTTGGTCATTCATTTCCTGTACCTCTACCTATAAAAAGCAGAGCTTTACTTATAAACATTCTACTTGTATCAGCATGCTGTTTGTGATTACTCAAAGCAGCGAGATACTTTGCTACTATTATCCTACACTGGATTGTTGTGGCATAATATATTATGATTGATACTCTGAAACACTGAGTAGTGAGTCTGAGCCGTGGGCTCTGTTACTGTTGTGGAGTTGGGATACTCCTCTGTTGAAGTACATTGAGAGATAACCTCTAGAGAAGTGAGGTTTTGTTGTTGGTATTTTGGCAGGACCCCCAAAATCCACTGCAAATGTACAAGGTGCCTAGTGGCAAGGAATAATACTACAGTATAAGTCCTCAGTCTTTGTCAGTTTTAGATCCAAGATAGGTCCTGGATATGTCCTTGTGTGTTGACTCAGGCTACTTTGGGAACTTTGGCTACAGCGGCCATCTTGTGCCGGCCCTGTATGTAAATGCAGAGCTGGTAGAGGTCACTCCCGGGTCGGTAAAGGTCACTGCAGGACTGGTAGGTAAAGCTGCAGGGCCGGTATCATGTCTGCAGGGCCTGTAAGGTAATTTCTTCTCCTTCTGGGATGATGTCTCCCTGACTCATCACTTTGGGAGATCTGTCTGACTGATAGCTTCAGTCGGAGTCACCTCTAGATTGCTGTAAGTTCGAGGGCATGCGTGCTACCAAAATCCACCACAATAAGTCAATATCCAAAGTAATTTTTGATTTTTTTTACTTCAATGAACAAAAAGAACCTTCAGGAAAATAAATTAAATTGAAGCTTTCATAACTAGTTGTTTGGTGGCACAGACATCGGCCATCGACAACGGAAAGGTTTAGAGTTTGTTTTATTCAATTGTATCAAAAATAAAAATAATAATTGCGGGAATGGGCAATCAAAAAACACATTTTTGTATTTGAAAACGTTCTCTACAGAAATGCTATTAATACGGAATTAATCAAATGTAAGTTTTTAGTTTTTTTTTTATTCTTCACGTAATTTTGAATTCCTTTTTGATTTTGTTTCCTCTCATTCTATTGCACCCATAACGTATAATAAGTTTGTTACTATTGTTTCAGCAAAATAGGATACGCAGGGAATGCAGTTCTTTTAGACCACTGTCTTGACAAAACTACTAAAACCGTCGGAAGTCAAACAATGACAGTTCTACTTGAAATGGGTGAGAAGCGTATCTTTTATTTATCCTCTGATATTGCCAGTACACTACAGAGGGTATTAAAACATATGATTACTTATCGAAGCATCTTATTTTTCTTCGCACTTCAAAATTCATTGATAAATACTAACTTGATACCAAGTAAGTTTATCATATAAAAAATCACGGAACAATTTTCAGCTTATTAGCCATCAAATCCATGTAAAAGGATTTATTTTCTATTCCTCTGCTTTTTTTTATATAAAACTATCAATCCAATCTCTACAAAATAATTAAATTGAGCACAATTTCAAAGCAGCTCTTTGAATAACGTACACCTCTATTGTGTCATTTTTTTTCTACCCAGAAAATGCGTTTAGGCTTCATGAAGATAGCGGACAATTCCAGCACGCTGTAATGAGTCTGGTGTTTCAGCCGATAGTATCGCAGGTACCTAGAGTGAGAGACGAGACAGGGTGCTCAAACTATGCAAATGCTATGTCGCATTCCTATTTTAGTCAAGAGAATATCACTGACCCAAATTATAGCTGGACTGCAGTGGCCGGGGTGAGCTTGATTCTATCTCATGCACAAACACTTGAAATTTAGTTTTAGTTTTAAATGGTGCTAAATTATAATGGATAAAAAATATCTAAAATATTTTTTTTGGAAAAATCACTTTGAAGTAGATAAAAAGTTTGATAAGTAAGGACGTTTTACTCAAACACATTCTTAATTTTTTGAGCTTAGCGGTTTAGCAGTAAAACCTATACATGAACTAAAGGCTCTCAAGTTTAGTCCATCTGTCAGATAATTTGACTGCGCAAAAGTATATCCATCATACTTGGATTAAAAACTTTACGAATTGGTTTAAAAATTTGCAAAAGATCCAAAAAGTTCAATATTTGTGTCAAGTTATTCTGTTTATTCCATGTAACAATTTCACGATTAACCTCAAAATACCCAAAACTTTTTAAAGCACAAAAATATCTGCACATTAAGTGTGTTGATGTTTTACACACTAAACCCCCACAGTTCCTTTCTCCTGTTGTACTAATGTATCAAGTCTCCATTTCTGCAGGTGCTGATATCAACGGCCGATTGTGCTGTTCATGCCGCTCAGTCTACTACACAAACAGAAAATCCTCAAATGATTCGAAAACTGATTGATTGGTGTATCAAATTTTTCAAAGCTTGGCATATAAATGAGTGGATAGAGTCAAAGGGTGGTTGGGTAGGTGTTTACGCTTTTGTAATTCACACAATCACTTTCCGCCAGCATATCAGCTTTCTTAAAAAATGATTTTATATGGTATTTAATAAACCAAACTGTTTACACTGCTGAGAAAAAAAAATTCTAAGATTTTATTTTCAAAATGATTATTTAATTTTTGATATTTTCAAATGAAAGCTCCAGGTATTTAAACTACCAATACTCGAATGCCAACTATAACTTCAACAACGAGCTAGTTTTTTTGATTAGAAGACAGAGCTCTTGGCCCAGCTGTAACATTTACACCAGCAGGATATGACAGGCGTTGCAATATGTTGCTCTTGGAAACTACCAGATATGATTGACGTTGAGAGCTGATGTAAAAATAATAAGTGAAGTCATTATGAAGTCATCCTATCCGATTTCTGTTTGTAGGAATCAGTAGTTGAAGATCGCCAGCAAGGACTTCATGTTTTATCTCAAAAATTCATAGCATCTCAAGCCTTAGCTTCCTCCACAAAAAGAGACCAATCAGAAGCAGGGCCATCTCAACCTCCTCAACAAAGTTGATGTCTTCTGTATCCATAGCTCCCACCACGTCCTTAATGTCTACATTGTGTCCCAGATACTTCAGATACCTCGGAAAACATGTTGAAAAAATGCCTTGTAAACCAAATGTTATAAAAATTATCATTGAATTTTTGTATTGTATCAACATGACTTCAGCATGCAACGCAAATTATTATTTGTGACTAATAAAATATTTTGCAAAATTTGATTAGAGTTATGTAATTGTTTATTGTAAGCTCACAATATACGTTCTTGTATGAGCTAACAAAATTGCTCAATTTGATGCAGAATAAAGCCTCTGACAGAGACCTCAAACGCAAAAGCACATTTTTATGAAATTAATAGAACTGCATGTTTCATGACTAAATATAGATATATGTGTAAGCGGTGATGATTGGTCTAATAAAATATATTACCAAGTTGGAAATTTTTCGGAAATTTTCTTATGGCACTGGAGATCTATCATGCTAATGCATTCAGAGTTAACTATTAAAGCAATTTTCACTGTTTTTATTGTTTTACATCAAATTTGATTGTAAATTTTTGATCATGCAAGTAGTAGCGAGTCAGCATACCCAATGAATAAATACATACAAGAAGCGCTGTAGCGCTAAACATTCATCGTCAACTATATAACTTGAACCTTTCTCGACATAAATTAAAGTATGCACAGACTATAGACAAAAAAAGTGTACAATTGCGCAGTACAAATACAGAGATAACAGAATACTGCACAAACCATTAATATCAAAGGAAATCATTGCCCAGTGTAAATCACACATACTTTAAGAACAATCCTAAAGTTTTCTACATTCTTTTAAAATTCTATTAGCAGTATTTTGTATGCTGCTAGCAAAACTAAAATATTCAAGATGGCCTCTGGCAGTGCTGAAGCTAGTCAAAGTGACAAAAACCTGATGCCACCTCCGCCACCACCGCCTCCAGGTGAAAGCCCTAAAGAAGAGAGAAGAGTAATGAGACCATCGAGGTTAACAACTCCAGAAGTTGTGGCAACTTTTATACAACACAGGTATTGCTTGCTTGAGCTTCGTTATTGCCATGAAGAGCTTTCTTTTGGTATAAGACACGTTCAGAAGCTAAAGAAAGCTTTTGAAGATTTTGTACCTATTTTTGTTTGACAAAACTCTCTATCTTTAAAGTTGTGCCCTCATTACGCCAATAAAACTGCGGGATAAAATTTGACCAAGCGGGACTAAAATTTAGTTCTTGTATAACCTAAAAAATATCGACCAAAAATGATCAATAGTTTCCAGATTTCATTTTATTAAAATTGATGGATAATGGAGCTTTTTACCCAATCATCTTCCAGATCACTGCTAGAAAGTTTCAAATTTTTTCATGAGCAGATATTGAAAAAAATTTGGGCAGACCTTTGTTCTAAGAGACCACGAATGTGCTACAAACAACCATCAACAAATTGAGAGAGATTGACATATGATTGTTACCACTTGACTACATTCTTCAGTCATATCCAAAGCGGTGTAGAAGTTTTTCTAACAACCACACCGCTATTCTTCAAATACAGACAAAATCCAAACAGCAATTATGATATTCTGTGTAAGTTACCCCTCTAGGCGACTTCTACGATATAAAGGTGACATTGAAAGGCGACCTGCTAGATGTATAATGATGGACTTGTAAATGGCAGATGGTCTATTGCCTACTCCACACTCTAGAGGTCACAATAAAGCACAAAAATATGTTCTGGTTTGGTCATTTTACGCCAACTAGCTCTCCCTACCTCCCAGCTAACTCTAAGCAAGCTGCGCTAACTCTAAATATAGTATACATGGTGGCTAGACATGTATATATATAGAGTGAAAAATGTGTCACTTTGCAGCTGAAACATGGCAGAGGCATTTGCAGGCCATTCCAAGTTTCACAACTATACTTGTCGGTGCTTATGCGAAGACACTAAGTGGTGAGTGACTTCCTAGCGGAGGACTTGAAGATATGTGAAAGGGTCGGGGATGAGGGGAGGGTATGAGAGGTGAGGGAGGGGTCAACAAGAGGTGGGGAGGTGTATAGGAGGTACACGAGGAGGTAACAGGAGATTTTAGTAGCCCTGCTAGGAATATGGGGTGAACAACAACATCAACAATTCGCTTCAGTCACAAGCAGCAAACACTTCAACTCATCATTATGAGTAAAACTTTCAGTTAAATATTTTGTATTGATGTGTGGTTTTTATATTCAAGTTAATAATAATAAACAACAAACAAATGACAAATTAATTTATTTTTAGTTAAAATTAAAACTAATGTTTATTTAAGCTCAATGTTTCATAATCAATAAAATTAATATTATTGATTAAATAAGTTTGCAACCAAAAATGTATAGTAACTCTGATAATGCTAGTATAATTCATTTTTTAATCTTGGCGAAAAGCCATGGCTAATACAGATGGAAAGAAGATAAATTGAGAAGACAACTTGCTATTGTCAAAATATCATTGGCAATTACTGCATGGTGTGAACGCAGTTTTAGCTGACAGAAAAAACAAAATTTAAAAAATTTTCTTCGCACACCACAATGAAAGATAATATGATGGATATTTTTGACTGAATAATTACAGGTTGCTGACAGAGGTAGGAGCTGGCAGCACGGGTACTCAGTGGCTAGAAAAATATGAAAAGATCCATCAATCACCAACTATGAGAATTCTGTATAAGTTGGGTGAGTGAAGCAGTTATATCATTGCTTTAGTTACTTGCAATCACAAATAATTGATTTTGGATTGCTAAGTGTCTGAAGTCGTGTCATGTGAATGCAGATGATGGAATGCAAGAAGAGCAAGTCTATGGCCAATTAATGCATGTCATCGTAGACACAGCATTTCGAGAGATAGATAGTAAAGTGTACTCGGTAAAGAAGGCACATGCCAGGTCTTGCTACACCGGAGCTCTCATCAAACACTGCTTCCAACATAGAACTTTGAAGAGTCCCACATACAGCTGGCACGCTGTTGCACTGGTGAGTTGTTTCGTCGTGGATGAATTCATATTTGAGTTGAATAGATATTGTAGTAGACTTGCACCCTTCGTCTACCAGCATAAGGGCCAACTCTCCATGTTTACCCCGGGTGTACACTCCACTACTTCTCCTCACACCCGGGGTCCACTCCAAATGTAGGCGTTAGCTACTCCCCGAGTCCACAACCCAGACAAACTACACAAATGTTAGAGTTAATATACTTTATTAAGGAAATCTATTTGGCAATATAATAATGCGTGCTATACAATCCAAATGACTTCTGATTCTAGCAAGGACCAAAGAGCACTCACCCCCTTATTAGGGATGAGCTAATCACTTTCAACATTATATAAAGGATTTCGTTGTGGTCTCGAAACAACCTTCAATGACAGCTGTTAGAAAGACGCCTGTACTGTATGATGATAGCAGTACGGTAATACAGAGTACAAATAGACTAGTAGCGTAGGCTCTCCGTGGAAGGCAGTTGATACAAACAGTAAGCGCTACCGGTATGGTAGTGTAGGCTCTCTGTTGTAGAAGATCTGTATAGCAGACAGATCCGGTTAGTAAGGTATGCGAACTTTAGTGATACAGGCAACCGGCCTCACTAAATACACGTGTTCCAGATTAATAATAACTTATTAGTATAACTCAAAAGCTTGCCTGATAAATAGTGCTTACAAGCGTGCAGTAACTTGACTTCTCCGATCCAACACCGAGACGGTACAAGCAATTGCTGACATTTATAGACTATATACTATCTCAGCTTGAGCTAAAAGTAGTTCTGACTAACTCTAAGCAAATCTAAAACAACTCTGAGCGTTGGGTGAACTGCCTCATTATTTATAGAAAAAGATAGCAGTTGAAAATAATTGCATATGATTGGCTTGACTATTAGCTATCACAACAGAGATATGATTCATGGTGGGTTGGCTTAATTACAAAAAAGCACATAGATAGCTGGCTGAATGAGAACCTGACTAGCTGCCAATATTCAAGTATTAATCATAAAGAGTTATCAGATGACGTCAAACCATCGAAGATTGCAATCCTCAGCGCTTGATCTTGACTAAGTGAGGGTCTCTGGATCGTCTGCTCCATCTGTGTAAGGTACTGTGCTATCAACTGAACAAGCTTGTGCATGTCCAGCTAGCGCTCTCATCCCACTGCTCACTCATGTGTGCTCTCATCCCACTGCTGGTAAATCAAACCAGCAGGGGCACAATCTGGCAATTTCTATTACAATTACGTACAATACACTAATGATGCGGCATAATACAAGTATATAACAACATTAGGGTCCAATCACATAATTTTCACACGGTACAGTGGCTCCCGCTCTTTCTCTAGCCAACCACAGGTTGGAAGGTGGTAGGTGGAAGTTTGACACCCATATAAGGTAGGCAGATTTCCTTAAGTTAAGCTCCAACGTTATTGTTACTCCTTCCCTTAGTTTATACTTGAGTATCTGGGCTTCTGGTACTCAGGCTGTCAATTTCTGAGGTTTTCTGCTAACTGGGTCAAGATAATGGCCCGGTATAGGCTCTCTATACTCTATATGTTGAATGCAGGGTCAAAAATTGACCCGGTATGACCAGGTATAGTAGACTTTCTTAACCCAGTATAGCTCATATAAAACATGAATGGGTGACCACGGATCAATATAAAAGACCTGCTAGAAGGCTGGGGTGTGGGTGCAGGGGAAGCTGAGACAAGAGATAGAAGGGGTGAAGGGGAATCTAATGCAAGAGATGGAATGAAAATCTGAGGCAACAGATGGAAGGGAAATCTGAGGTAAGAGATGGAAGGGGTGCAGGGGAATTTGAGGCAAGAGATGGAAGGGGTGCCGGGGAATCTGAGGCAAGAAGTGGAATAGGTGCGGGGGAATCTAAAGCAAGAGATGGAAGGGGTATCTGAGGCAAGAGATGGAAGGGGAATATGAGGCAAGAGATGGAAGGGGTGCAGGGGAATCTGAAGCAAAAGATGGAAGGGGTGAAGGGGAATCTAATGCAAGAGATGGAAGGGGAATCTGAGTTAAGAGATGGAAGGGGTGCAGGGGAATCTGAGGCAAGAGATGGAAAGGGTGTCTGAGGCAAGAGATTGAAGGGGTGCAGGGGAATCCGAGGCAAGAGATGGGAGGGGTGCCCGAGGCAAGAGATGGAAGGGGTGCAGGGGAATCTAAGGCAAGAGATGGAAGAAGAATCTAAGGCAAGAGATTGAAGGGGTGCAGGGGAATCCGAGGCAAGAGATGGGAGGGGTGCCCGAGGCAAGAGATGGAAGGGGTGCAGGGGAATCTAAGGCAAGAGATGGAAGAAGAATCTAAGGCAAGAGATTGAAGGGGTGCAGGGGAATCCGAGGCAAGAGATGGGAGGGGTGCCCGAGGCAAGAAATGGAAGGGGTGCAGGGGAATCTAAGGCAAGAGATGGAAGAAGAATCTAAGGCAAGAGATTGAACGGGTGCCCGAGGCAAGAGATGGAAGAAGAATCTAAGGCAAGAGATTGAAGGGGTGCAGGGGAATCCGAGGCAAGAGATGGGAGGGGTGCCCGAGGCAAGAGATGGAAGGGGTGCAGGGGAATCTAAGGCAAGAGATGGAAGAAGAATCTAAGGCAAGAGATTGAAGGGGTGCAGGGGAATCCGAGGCAAGAGATGGGAGGGGTGCCCGAGGCAAGAAATGGAAGGGGTGCAGGGGAATCTAAGGCAAGAGATGGAAGAAGAATCTAAGGCAAGAGATTGAACGGGTGCCCGAGGCAAGAGATGGAAGAAGAATCTAAGGCAGGAGATTGAACGGGTGCCCGAGGCAAGAGATGGAAGAAGAATCTAAGGCAAGAGATGGAAGGGGTGTCTGAGGCAAGAAATGGAAGGGGTGCAGGGGAATCTAAGGCAAGAGATGGAAGAAGAATTTAAGGCAAGAGATTGAAGGGGTGCCCGAGGCAAGTGATCGAAGTGGTTGGGGTTATAATCAGCTTCATCACAAGAATTTCCCACAATATTTCCACTTCAGCAAATACTTGGGTGCCTTCTAGTTAACTTGTCTATTTCTGTTACTATCATTAGCTTATGTTGGCTGAACTAGTCTGAAAACCATTCCATGCTGATTGCGCCAGTTCTAAACAAAAACCAATAGTAGCATTTCGTACACGCCATAAAAAAACACTTTAGACACTTGAGAAAAATAAAAATGTTGGTTTTTTTTGGTAAATTTGAAACTTAAAAAAGGCTGATAAACAATTAATATTGTTTTTTATTTGTCTGTTAAAAATATTATTTTGATATGGCTGTCCCAATTTATTTTTTATACTGTTTTATGGTTTGTCTGTCACTGTGGTTGTGGAGGTATTGATGGTGAACTTCATAATAAGTTCACTCGTTAGTCATTTTTATGGTTATTTGTTTTGTTACTAATTAAACTAGTTCATTTTTACCAACGATTTATTCAATTAGAATTGCACAAAGCTGTTATTCACAGGCTCTCTCAGTCACTGCGCAACTGGCCGAAAGAGTTGCAATAAAAGATGACCAAGACAGAGTAAACGACTACATAGAGTGGTGCTCTTTTTTCTTCAAGGCGTGGCACATCAACAACTGGATAGAGTGCAAGGGAGGCTGGGTAAGTGAACAACAATGATTGTAAGTAGTAAGATAGGACCAGATCCCTGTCATGGAGTCTAAGGATAAGGTTCTCCTGGTTCTTATATTTGGACTCCATGACAGAGATCTGCTCCTATTGTACAATGTCAAATAACCATTTCCTGTTTCAGGCTTGGCCACTCTCAAACGTTTAAAAAAAAACCTAAGCATTTTTAGCATAAAAAGTTTTGTGAGAGTTAGAATAACCTGGTGTAATATTGCAGGAACAAATTGTAGCGGATGATAATGAGGGATTTATGAAGTTGGTTGAAGATTGGCAGGCAGAGGATACAGAGTAATTCTACTGCTGATAGACAGAGGAGTAAAATTTTAAATTTTTGTGGTGGTCTAGGCTCACCTAATATGCGTCAATGAGTTTTTATTTCATTGTCGGTTTTGTGAATTACAAACTTTCAAAGAAATATCTGGATTGAGAATGTAAATAAAATAATGAAGAACATGCACGTTTTATCACAAGTTTAGCTAGAAATGCGATGGTGCTTCAAGACTTATATTAATATTTGCTTTTTAACTTCTGCTAGAAATCATAATACCACCACCCCCACACTCTCAACACCATACTTCAATGATAAAAGTTAAAAGTAGGTTTATTTATCAACAAGTCTATCTGGCAGCACTTACAACATTTCAAGGCAGCACATTTATATATAAAGCAGTGCTAATTACACTTCCATGTACTTGTACAGATTTTAGGCTCTTTCAGTTCCATGTTTAGTAAGTGCTTCTAGAGTTGCAGCTACGATGATTCTTCTCTCATTTGTTACTCTCTATTCATAGACAAAACAACAGCATAGATCTGTTGCAGTTTGCTACTGTTTGAGGTACCAAATGATTGTTGGAAAAAACGGAGACTTTCCCATTTAATTTGACAAATCTAAAGAGCGGATGACTCTGCATATACTAGCTGCATTAAGTCCCAACCTCTCTAATCATTCCAAGTTTATTTTATGGAAAGCACCAGCTCAGAGCAACACAAACCATGTATTCTGTGATATACTACTTACCATCTAAATCAGCAGAGGTGATAAGTAGTCAGGAGTGGATACAGGGGGGGGGGGATAAAGCTGGGTCTAGAAGACTACCAAAATGTTTGCTCACGCAATATCCTCAGAGTAGTTAGTCAACAGTACTTGGGAGACACTAATTAATCAGTAGCAGTTTGTAGTTAATAGCTAGTAGGTACTGCCTACTAAATAGCAGCACTTAGCAGCTATTACTTAGTATCTGATAGCTAGCAGCTACTAGTAAGTTGTTAGTAGCTATTACTTGGTATCTGATAGCTAGCAGCTACTAGTAAGTTGTTAGTGGCTAGCAGTTAGTACCTGATAGCTAGCAGCTACTAGTAAGTTGTTAGTAGCTAGCAGTTAGTATCTGATAGCTAGCAGCTACTAGTAAGTTGTTAGTAGCTAGCAGCTACTGGTAAGTTGTTAGTAGCTAGCAGTTAGTAGTTGCATGGTATTGCTTTTGATGTGTTTCACGGCAACCCTAAATACATGTCTCATAATTGGTAGCTGGTGGTTAATAGGTAGTAGAGAACTTTAAACAAATAGTTTTCAGTGATTGCCATATATACCTGTGTTACCTGTACATTTAGTTGTGCCCAGAACCACCCACTGGGAGACAACCTTTCCTGTAATTTATACATGCCATGATGGTAGGATTGAGACAAAATGGGACACTGTAATGTGTTGTACCAAATGGTGTGATAAGTTGCTATATAATTGGTTGAATTGTTTTGGACTTGACGAAGGTTTTTCACCGGAATTTTCTTTGCCAACAATATAATATGTGCTTACACTGCAATTTTTAAAGAATATTATACTTTTTCTGCTGACATAGCTTTACCAACTACAACTTAAACAAGGTAATGGCAGCACTGAATGCACGCCCAGTCTAATGTGGTGAAAACACCGTCACGAGTGTAGGTATAATTTATTTTTGTGACCTTTCCACTCCCAAGCTCTTGCAGTTGCACGTGACTCATATGAAAGGAAACTGATACTGCAAAGTTACAGTTACGAACAAACGTAAGACAATTTTTGCAGTGGTGGTGTTACAGCAGTACCTGTTAAAGAGTGATGTAACGTATCTTTGGTGAATGAGATATTATTGACTTTTCTACAATAACTTACTGAAAATGCATACAAATCTCGGTGTATGCAATTTTACCTCATCTGAGAACACCGTGTCAACTTACAAAATATTACTCTTTGCATAAGGATAGACCGCTGTAAGTATAATAGACTAATAATAACACTTTCTACAGTAACAACCAACTCCTATGTCTGTTTATTTATTTGTTTGTTTCACCCCTTCAAACTTGACAATCTTTTGTGCAGGATTTTCAGTAAATAGCAAAATATTAGGAAAGGAGCCTGTATAAAAGTTAAGATCCAAATTAGTAGCAAAAAATGCAAGTTTTTTATTACAAAAATTTTAAGAATTCAATATTAATATGAGTTAGATAGCTCAAAATAACTTTCTACAAGATTCATAAAAAAGGAAATATAACACAAAATGGCCGAAGGTTGCTCTTCAGATGACCTGACTGACCGTGAGCTGATGCCGCCACCACTACCACCACTACCACCACTACCACCACTACCACCACCACAACTACCACCACTACCACCTGGTGAGTGCTCCCAGTCAATGAGAAGAGTTATGAAACCAGAGAGATTGACAACTGACGATGTTGTTACAGCCTTCATATTACATAGGTACAACTACCAGAAAATTTGATAACAGGCAGATATTGTACCGCTGTCTGTGATTGTCTACAAATTACCTAACAAGTTTTTGATAGCAAACCGATTCTTTCAGTTTTTTTTAGAATTTTTTAATATCTCATGCATTAAGATTCAATGAAAGCGATTTTTTTTTTAAGAAAAAACAAAACAGAAAATGAGGAGGCAAAGAGTTTTTTATGCAATATTCTGTAACTTTTCAGTGTTTCATAGTAAATTGTGTTGGCAAAATGATGAAACATAAGCTTTTGTTTATTTTCTATTGGTAAAAAAAACTTTGGTGTAGAAGTTCTGGACAGGGGCAGATAATCCAAAATCTTGTTAACCAGAGAACTTGTTTGTTTGTTTGTTTGTAATTATATCGTAATAGATTCTGGTTTTGAAACCACAGAATGCTATTAGGCTCAAGTATTTTGCCTCTTTCCTGAGAGGACACTGCCATTTCAGGCAGTGGCACTTATGTAGTAGACTTAAGCAACTAGTTGGAGCTTGTGGCTGAGACATACTAGTCCAGATAGGTTGGTAACAACATGTATTTAGCACTATACAGCTTTGAATAGGCTATCCGCTAGAGTATAAGCATGGATAATGCCTGGCACAAGGTGTAAAACATAATGCATAGGGTATAGAGATAGTTCAGCGTTTTATAGGCAAAACTAGAGGAAGTGATTGACCTACATAGTAATGTGACCAATCACTAGTACAGGAAGTAAGTGCAACAAATTATATTATAAAGATAAATGCCCTTATAGTAGATTCTCCCTCTCACCCTCCCTCCCTCTCCCTTCCCCTCCCTCCCCCTCCCACCACCCTCCCCCTCACCCTCACTCTGCCCCTCCCCCTCCCCCTCCCTCCCTCTCTCCCCCTCCCTCCCCTCCCCTTCCCTTCCCCTCCACCTCCCTCCCCTTCCCTTCCCTTCCCCCTCCCTCTCCCTCCCCCTGCCCCTCACCATCCCCCTCCCGCCACCCTCCCCCTCACCCTCACTCTGCCCCTCCCCCTCCCCCTCCCTCCCTCTCTCCCCCTCCCTCCCCTCCCCTTCCCTTCCCCTCCACCTCCCTCCCCTTCCCTTCTCCCTCCCTCTCCCTCCCCCTGCCCCTCACCATCCCCCTCCCGCCACCCTCTCCCTCACTCTTCCCCTCCTCTCCCTCTTTCCCCCTCCCCCTCCCTCTCTCCCCCTCCCCCTCCCTCTCTCCCCCTCCCTCCCCTCCCCTTCCCTTCCCTTCCCTCCCCCTCCACCTCTCTCCCCTTCCCTTCCCCTCCCCTCCCCCCCCCTCCCTTCCCCCTCCCTCCCTTTCCATCCCCTCCCCTCCCTTCCCCTCACCCTCCCCTCCATCCCCTCTCTCCCCCTACCCTCCCCCTTCCTTCCCCCTCCCCTTCCCTACCCTTCCACCTCTCCCCATCCCCCTCCCCCACCCTCTCCTCCTTTCCCCTCCCTCTCCCTCCCCTGTCCTTTCCCATCTCTCCCCCTCGCTCCCTCCCTCCCCTCCCCCACCCTCCCCACCCTCCCCTCCTTTCCCCTCCCCTCCCCATCCCTCCCCCTCTCTCTCCCCCCCTCTCTCTCCCCTCTCTCTCCCCTCTCTCTCTCCCCCTCTCTCTCCCCCTCTCTCTCCCCCCTCTCTCCCCCTCTTTCTCTCTCTCTCCCTCCCTCCCCTCCCCCTCCCTCCCTCTCTCTCCCTCTCTCTCTCACGGTGTGTAAGGCAAAACCTACCACTCTATGATGAGTGACAAATCAGCAAAAATATACTCATTTCCTCTATTTAGCCAAATCAATGTATATGGTTTTGTAAACATTACAGATTGCAGCAAAATTTCGGTCCTACTGGCACAAGAGACTTATGTTTGGATAAACTTAAGAAAGTTGAAAATTCACCTACATTTCGAACTCTAAATAAAATAGGTACACTACATAGAATGCAATTGATTGCATCTACTAACCAAAGTTGTTACAAATGAATGAAAACATATTCTTAGCAATACCTGCTTTCCATTTGATAGTTCTGTATTTCTATGTAGATGATCTCATGACAGAGTTACCTTCATACAAAAGACTCATGACTTATGTCAGCGCTTCTGCATTTAGAAAGCTACAAAGTAGAGAATATTCAGTGTTAAAGGCACATGCCAGGTCTTCTTACACTGGAGCACTCATCAAATATTGCTTCAAAGATCGCAAGCTGGATAATCCTACATACAGTTGGTGGTACGTCACCACGGTGAGCCGAGCAAATATATTGTTTTTATTATTATCATTTCTGTTATGATTATTATTATTGTAATTATTATTATTAACATGACTATTATTATAATTTTTTCTTAACTATTCTTTCTCAATTTGTGTTATTGTTTAAAAAGTACTGGAGCCATGTGAATAATTGTTGCTGTTCGAGAAAGCATTATAAAAAGCAACTTTGGACTGGGTAAAATTTGAGGGGTCATTAAAACAAACCACAGCCGTAAATTTTGTTATCGCTGATTCACTTGTAGGCACTCTCCGTGTCAGCTTCTTTGGCAGCATCAGTTGCTGGTACAGGGGACTACGATAGAGTGAGGGACTACATAGAGTGGTGCAGCTGCTTTTTCAAAACTTGGCATATTAACAACTGGATAGAGAGCAAAGGAGGCTGGGTGCGTATTTGATCTGTTGTAGTGTCACCTGGCTGTGGGCTGGTGACACATTATGCTTATTTCGTATTCGAACGCAGAAGAAATGTGACAATAATTGCTTGTACGCCGAATGTGTTAATAACTTGCTGTCTGCTTGTTTTATAGGAATCCATCGAAGAAGATGATAAAGAAGGACTTGAAAAACTAAAAGAATTTTGGCAAGCTCAAACAGCGGAGTAATAAAATAATATCATAAGTAAACTATTGAAAACTGAACTCATTCAACGAGCAGACAACTGCAAATGAAAGAAAAAATAACTGAGTATGATTAAAATGTATAACCAGAATTCGAGGGAAACAAATAAAAAAGTTGAAAGAACTTTATTCACAAATGAAATATGCTAGTGGCTAGAATGGCATGCTATTTTATTGCTAGGATGAAGTGATAATCAGATAGAATAGCACAATTCCTGTGTTTATTGCCCAAATTAAAGCTAATCGTTTATCATGCCACCAAGAAAGTTAAAGTTTGGAGTATTGCTTTTGTTTGGAGTTTGGAGTTTGGCTTTTGCATAAAGAAAGCGCATTCTTCTAATGAGACTATCGTTTGCTATTTTTTTTCCTAAACTCACATGTCTCATTTTTCAAAAGTTTCCTCTGCAAATTGAAAAAAATGGCTGGAAAACTTAAATACACACTGCCGATGTTAGCATTATAGTAGGAACAAATCTCCGTACTGGTGTCTAAGGACAAGATGGTTCTGCTGGTTCCAGGTGCATTTTGAGTACCAGGTGTTCATGAGAACTTGTAGAGGTACATTTTTTGTGCACCAGGTGTTGATTATCCCATTTGTTATTGTATTATATTGTAGATGGCTGTGATTATTACCCAAGTATTTACTGCGCAGGGGTTGTTTAAATTGGGGTTTGTATCACGGTTTCGATTCTTGGACGATGTGTGTTGGTAAAAATTGGATAATATTATTATTGCTTCCTGGTTTGTTTGTCTAAATGGTATATATGTGCATCCCAAGCTGGCTTTCGTATTTTTTTTTAAATAGTTTTTGTCATCTAGAATATTTGACATACATAGCACAGTATGGAAATTGTCAGCAAATGTTTCCCATATTAAATATAGACAAATCCGGCATGTATTAAAAAGCTGGGAAAGTGTCTGCGAATGTTTCACCTCCTAGGCTGGCAATATTCAGCATGTTTTGTTTCTGCAGAAGAGAATAGCTTTGAAAGCCACTAGCTTTATTGATTTTGTCAGTATTACCATGTTGTCTTTAATAACTTTGTGTTATGGGCGAAGAATAAAGTTCTGTAAACGTGTTATAGACTTGTTCTGGGGATTTCACTGCGGTGCGCTAGGATGTGGTGGCATTACATTGTGTTGGATATAGTATTGCCAGCGGATAATACCTACTACACAGACACTTGACCAGAGACTAAAGGCCAGACTACATAAGCGTGTTTGGGAACGAAATGTTATTCGCTGTCATTCCATGTCAAACATACAACTTGCCACACTATTGAGAACGTAAATAACCAGTAACCAATAAATGGCCACTAGTAATTTTGTGCGAAGCTGTTGTTGCATTGATAAAAAAATATCAATGCTCGACTCGCCATTTACTTCATTGACCGATCACAGAGCAAAGATTCTTCACGAATGCCATTGATCATTGTTGACGGTCAACAGCTCCATCTTTGACGAGCCCGTTAAGCAATGACCGTTTGTGAGGTTCGTATGCTCACATTTAATTCGTTCATCAATTTGTTGGAAAAACATGCTCATGTGGCCAGGTTTTAACATTATTCACTGCTAGACTGGAACCTAGTTCTATACTGTAATAGATTTGCACAGTGCAGCTCCCTAATCTTCAGCCGGTGCTATTATATATATCTCTTCTACATAAAGAATGCTCACTGGATGACTACACTTGACTACACAAGAGTACACCGTTCTTTATCTGTACTTTGTGTCAATCATTCGCTTTTGTACGTTGCAATTAGACATTGTTTGCTTTTTATTGGTATAGTAGTAATAAACCATTGTTACCTACAACTCTGTGACATCTGTGAGGCCGGTTGCCTGAACACAGTTGTGCCTGCTCTACAGCAGCATCTGGTTATATCTAGAGCGAGAGATAAACCACCAAAGCTTTGCCACTCTACTGCTACGCTACTATTACAGTAGAAACAAAGCCGGACAATATAGCCCTCCTTGTAAGTGCAAGTGACGATCAACTCCATATACGGGAAAAACTATGACATTGGTGGCAGCAGTGGGATCATTCTTGTTCTCACCCCGGTACTACAAGAGGGAAAGCTGAAGGCAAAACTCACCAACTACTCTTTCGCCCTTTACCCTGAGTATTGGTGCCCCCTCCTTATCTCAGCATCCGGTAGATAACCTCCCTACCACCCAACATATACTGTTTCCCTTTTTCACCAGCATCCTCCTACAGTGTGGAGTTAGTGTGGCCCTATTACACTATATGGAGGAAGAGCAGACATCACGTCCCACCTCACCTCCCAGTATAGTACGGTCAAACCACCTACCCAGCTGAAGAAAGAAGCACAGAAGAGAAGTAGATGTTCCACTGTACCTCACCCTGCAGTACAGAACAACCAACCTACCTATCCTGCTGAAGAAAGAGACAATTAGATATATACAGAGAGCCTCAACGAGAGAAGGAGTTTCCGCAGATGGCTGCATGTAGAGCCAGAAGTGCAGGGCGATTGCCAGCCGGCACCCCAGAAGCAGCGGCTTTAGACAGACTAGCTGAAACCCTTAGAGGAATGCTCCACCCCCGCGCACCTGCGCCGGTCTTCAAACCACCTAAGTTTAATGGACAGGGTGATGTAGAATATTTCATTGGTCGGTTCCTGGAAGTTGCTGAAGCAAATGGTTGGGACGATAATGCCTCCCTGCTACATGTGAGAGAAGCGCTCCGAGAAGATGCCCTAGAGTGTGGCAAGCCTGACAACCTTAGAGCTGTGTTCACCGAACTCCGTGCTCGTTTTGGCCTGACACGCCGTGAGGCCCTACAGAACATTGCCCAACTGAAGAAAGCTCAAAGACTTCCCTGCAGGAGCATACCAATGGCGTTGAGAGATTAGTACATGTCGCATATGAAGACTTGCCAGATGGGCATGTGGAACGTCTAGTGCTAGAGACGTTTGCCACCACCCTGGGCCACCCGTATCTGCAACGACATTTGTCGGCAGTGAATCCCAGAAGCCTAGAGGAAGCTGTTTGCGCTGGAGGCAAATTCCTCCAGATAAGAGCCTTCACAGACACAAGCCACCCAGAGTGCGCATAGTAGAAGAACATGATGAAGAAAGGTATGACGGAGAATACCATCAACCTTCCATGACCCCTTACCGTCATTAACAGACAACGGCGGTAGTAACACCGGCTCATAGAGAACTGGATCACACTTTCACAGCACCCATTGCCTCCTCTGCAGCTGAAGTTAGCTCTTCCCCCCCCCCTGCTACTCTTCCCGTGGTGCAGTTAGTAGATGTTGGTGTGCCACCACCTCCTACCCCCACTGTATCAAGGAAGTTACTGCTCCTCATGCATCCGGCAAGAAGCCGCCCATTGCCCGTGAGCTACTGCAGTGGTTAGCCCGTTCCACGGAGAAAGCGATACAGAAGCAACTCAAGAAAGCTAGGCGTAGTACCTGCCAGATGTGCCATTACCAGGCTAAGAACATGCGCCAACTCTTGGTCCATATCCACCAGCACTTCGTCAGATACTTTTGTAAGTGCCGGTACTCTTCCAGCTCCCGTGACTGTGTTTATGGGCATCAAAAGAAACGGGGCTCAGGACCAGAAGACACTGATCACTACCAACAGATGGGATACATCTATGCCATTGATGATTAAAGCTTTCCAGCCTTCCGCAAATATCAGCACTGGTCACCCTCTGAGGAATTTGGGTCCTGCAAATCCACCCAGACAGGTACCGTTACCCCATCTGTTCCCTCTACTCCTGTGGAGACGGAACCTCTACCTCCAGCTCCTACTCAACCTGAACCTTCTCCATCGCGGGCCGGTATTACACCGCTGTTGTCAATTCCCTGGGCCGACTACTGGATTCCCAAGAGGAAGGTACGTAAGAAGCCCTGTGCCACAGTTACCCCTAGCTCTGAAGACATGGTTGTGTCTTCTTTTCCCCCTGTCTCTACACCCCCATGTGTGGTGAGAGATGTCTCCTCGTCAGTCGCTCCTGCACCTTCAGTAGAACTTGCTCCAGAGGTTAGCCTGCCTATACGGTTCTTACAGTACCGAGCTCGCTGGGCATTGTCTATAGGAGGAGGCATCACAGAGTTTGAGAATGAGTTGGAAGAACTGAGAGCGAGAGTGCGAACTGGAACCCTTACCGAGGCTGAAGTCAAGAGACTGAGAACTAGAGCAGAGTTGCTAAAGACGGAGATCAACTGCCTGAAAGATATTCAACAGACTCTACGGGGCTGCTTGTTTTAGGGCATGTCATGCCTCCCTTCTTTCCCGTAACACCACACTAATGTGTCCACACCACCTTGGTGTTTTGGTTAACTCTTCAACCCCTTCCAGTTTGCTCCCTCCACTGCCAGTTGGTAGATTTTAACCATATTTATCCTCTTCGCACATGGTCTTGTGCCTCAGGACATATTCCGCATGTGCCTCTTGGACTACAGGTTTTGTAGTCGACGGTCTCTTTGAGACTCTTTGAAACTATTTAACCACCCCACTGCCAGTTGGCAGGTTTTAACCATATTTACTCTCTTCGCTCATGGTCTTGTGCCTCAGGACATACCCCGTATGTACCTCCCAGACTACAGGTTTTGTAGTTGACAGTCTCTCTGAGACTCCCCTGTATATACTCAAACTTATATACTCCCATATTTATCCCCGGCCTCCTATTTATATGGCCACCCTGTGCCTGTTTAACTATCAGTACGCAAGTACTACTTGATAGTTGAAGCGGCCTGTGTAATAGATTTGCGCAGTGCAGCTCTCTAATCTTCAGCCGGTGCTATTATATATATCTCTTCTACATAAAGAATGCTCACTGGATGACTACACTTGACTACACAAGAGTACAGCTGACCTGCAGCTCACCCAAGCCAAGCCTAAGGAAGGATTTCCGCCACTAGTGCTCTGACTAACATGTATCTATTTATAGCTTATTATTTAGTGTTACTGTGCCAGCTTATGACTGCTTTTTATGCCTCGCTGGGGGTATTATTTCAACCAATTATATGTATATGTTATCAGCTGATTACTTGTTCCCTATAAATACTTTTGCATTCCGCCCAGAGGTTCAGTTCACAGACAAACGCTCAGATCGTCGAGAGACATCGAGCAGTAGAGGACTCAGAAGTAACTATTGTGTAGCAAGCGAACTGTTCTGACCAGTTATATGTTGAGTATTCACTCGACCCTTGCCTTCAGTTACCACCGTTCTTTATCAATACTTTGTGTCAATCATTCACTTTTGTACGTTGCAATTAGGCATTGTTTGATTTTGTTGGTAGTAATCAACCATTGTTACCTCCAACTTTGTGATATCTGTGTGGCCGATTGCCTGAACACAGTTGTGCCTGCTCTACAGCAGCATCTGGTTATATCTGTTCAAAATAACTGCCTAACATATGTGTTAGTGTTCCTTTTCTTTGTCAAACACCTGTGGTCTGTGTCATGCCTATCTTTATTTTATTAGTTAGTTACTGTTCGTAGTGTGGCATAACCATGTTTGTATAGATATGCACTGTGTATTTTCTTTCTCATTAAATAGACATTATGTCAAGTATTTAGCTTTATCTCTCTGCTTCTGGCATAATCCTCTGTGTGCTCAGCTTTTAGCTTTATCTCTCTGCTTCTGGCATAATCCTCTGTGTGCTCAGCTTTCAGCAGTAGTCTTTAGCGCTTTGACAATACATGTTGCCTTTTTTTGTTTATCAATAAAGGAATATACAATCCGTATTCTAACAATATCTAGCGCAAGATAAACCACCAAAGCTTTGCCACTCTACTGCTACGCTACCATTACAGTAGAAACCAAGCCGGACAATATAGCACTCCTTGTACGTACCAGTAACAGTCAACTTCATATACGGGGAAAACCATTACAATACAACACATCGCAGATGTCTATCTGAGGGAATAATCATAACAGAAAGCATACAAGGTGAGACAATAATTCCCAAATTTCTTTCTAGATCAAATGTTGTGTTTTTAATGTTGTTTTTGAGCTCATATTGATATAGATTGAAAATAGTTTTTTTTCATTAGTAAATGATAATAACTATTGAAGTAAAATGGTGATAATAACTAATTAATAAGTTTTAGCTACCCTAATTATAAATAGTAATAAATAATCGAACATAATCTATTATACTATCCAATAAATTTGCATTTATGGATAACAGAGACCTCACAGTCTTGAGAGCAAACCGAAAAGGCTCTAGGAGTTCACTCTCTCCACAGCGTAACTAGATGAGTTCTTCAACTGATATAGAATAATTATTTATTAATTCTACCTTACTGCTGTGAGTCCTAGTAGTTGCAGCAGATGTTGTTTCTTCAGTCACTGTTGTTGGAATGGATACTTTCTTTGTGAAAACAGTAGCTCTTAAATAGGTAAAGCTGTACCTGTCTCTACGGCCAATGAGAATCCTCAAGCAAATCAGACTATGTGGATTGAGCCATAGAAAAAGAATTGTTGTAGTATTTACTGAAAGTCAGCCCATCTCTGTTTACAGCCGTACCTGTTAAAGAGTGATGTAACGTATCTTTGGTGAATGAGATATTATTGACTTTTCTACAATAACTTACTGAAAATGCATACAAATGTCGGTGTATGAAACTTTACCTCATCTGAGAACACCGTGTCAACTTACAAAATATTACTCTTTGCATAAGGATAGACCGCTGTAAGTATAATAGACTAATAATAACACTTTCTACAGTAACAACCAACTCCTATGTCTGTTTATTTATCTGTTTGTTTCACCCCTTCAAACTTGACAATCTTTTGTGCAGGATTTTCAGTAAATAACAAAATATTAGCAAAGGAGCCTGTATAAAAGTTAAGATTCAAATTAGTAGCAAAAAATGCAATTTTTTTATTACAAAAATTTTAAGAATTCAATATTAATATGAGTTAGATAGCTCAAATAACTTTCTACAAGATTCATAAAAAAGGAAATATAACACAAAATGGCCGAAGGTTGCTCTTCAGATGACCTGACTGACAGAGAGCTGATGCCGCCACCACTACTATCACTACCACCACCACCACTACCACCGCTACCACCTGGTGAGTGCTCCCAGTCAATGAGAAGAGCTATGAAACCAGAGAGATTGACAACTGATGATGTTGTTACAGCCTTCATATTACATAGGTACTACTTACTCTCAACGTTTGACAGTCAGGAAACTTTTATAACTGGCAGATAGAGTGCCATTGTCTGCGATTGTCTACAAAACAATTTTTTGATAGTGAACCGATTCTTTCGTTGTTTCAACATTTTTCAATGTCTCATACATAATGATTCAATGGAAGCAATTATTTTTAAGAAAAACAAAACAGAAAATGATGAATGAGGCAAATAGTTTTGTGCAATGTTTTATACCTTTTCAGCATTTCATATTAAATTGTGTTTAAAAAATGATGGCATAAAACTTGATTTGTTCCCTAAAACATAATGCATAGGGTACAGAGATAGTTCAGCGTTTTATAGGCAAAGCTAGAGGAAGTGATTGGCCTACATAGTAATGTGACCAATCACTAGTACAGGAAGTAAGTGCAACAAATTATATTTTAAGGATAAATGTAGTAACAAATAGTAAGATAATGCATAAAATTAAATAGGAAAGGCGCCTAGTGGAGGTAGGCGGAGCTAATGGGTAAATAGTGTTTATGTATGATAGTCCTATTTCCTGAGAAGTTTTAAAGCTCCCTTTGCCTTATGGTCCATGAAGCTTGAGGTTGGAACTGGATACGCCTCAGATACATCCTCCTGAAGCACTTAGGCTTCTTTCAGGGCTCAAAGCTAACATGCTCTTTTGTGTCCAAAATACCCAATCGTGGGTCCACCACGCCTCAGTCAATCCCAAGTGTGCATGAGTCAATCCCAAGTGTGCATGAGTCAATCCCAAGTGAGCATGAGTCAATCCCAAGTGAGCATGAGTCAGTCCCAAGTGTGCATGAGTCAATCCCAAGTGTGCATGAGTCAATCCCAAGTGTGCATGAGTCAATCCCAAGTGTGCATGAGTCAATCCCAAGTGTGCATGAGTCAGTCCCAAGTGTGCATGAGTCAATCCCGAGTGTGCATGAGTCAATCCCAAGTGTGCATGAGTCAGTCCCAAGTGTGCATGAGTCAATCCCAAGTGTGCATGAGTCAATCCCAAGTGTGCATGAGTCAGTCCCAAGTGTGCATGAGTCAGTCCCAAGTGTGCATGAGTCAATCCCAAGTGTGCATGAGTCAATCCCAAGTGTGCATGAGTCAATCCCAAGTGTGCATGAGTCAATCCCAAGTGTGCATGAGTCAATCTCGGATCAGCAGTGATCATGACTGACTTTGTCATGTTGTAAAAAGTCGAAATACCTTATGTGGCTATTTTACAACAAGTAGACCTCCACCAGTGGCTGCTTGTTGGGGTAATGAAGTAAGAGAGGATCCTCTGCATGTCAGACATGCTTTCTTTCTCTCTTGTCAATATGTGTGCAGCTAGTCTCTACACTGTTTGTATGCAAAATCTACCACAGCATGAAGTGTGAAAAATCAACAAAAATATACTTATTTCCTCTATTTAGCCAACTCAATGTATGTGGTTTGGTTTACATTACAGACTGCAACAAAAGTTCGGTCCTACTGGCACAAGGAACTTTTGTTTGGATAAACTTAGGAAAGTTGAAGACTCACCTACATTTCGAATTCTAAATAAAATGGGTACACTACATAAAATGTTCTTCATTACACCTGCTAACCAAAGTTATTAGAAATGAATGTAAATATATTCTTAGTAATACCTGCTTTCTATTTGATAGTTCTGTATTTCTACATAGATAAAATCATGACAGAGTTACCAGCATACAGATGTATGCTGAATCATATCAGGGCTTCAGCGTTTAGAAAGATAAAAAGCAAAGAATATTCAGTGTTAACGGCACATGCCAGGGCTTCTTACACTGGAGCACTCATTAGCTGTTGCTTCAAAGATCGCAAGCTGGATAATCCTTCGTACAGTTGGTGGTGTGTCGCCACGGTGAGCATAGCAAATTAATTTATTATAATTATTATTGTAATTATTATTACAATTGTCATTGTCGTTGTCATAGTCAAACTTTTATAAAGTTTTTTTTTAATTATTATTACTCACTCTGTGTTATTTTCTGAACAATACTGGAGCAAGTCAAGTAGTTGCTGCTGTTAGAGAAAGCAACCAAACCGATTGGAGAATGAGTATGATTTGAGGGGTCATTAAAAAAAACCACAGCCGTAAATTTGTTATCGCTGATTATCTTGTAGGCACTCTCCATGTCAGCTTCTTTGGCAGCATCGGTTGCTGGTACAGGGGACTACGATAGAGTGAGGGACTACATAGAATGGTGCAGCTGCTTTTTCAAAACTTGGCATATCAACAACTGGATAGAGAGCAAAGGAGGCTGGGTGCGTATTTGATCTGTTGATGTGTCACCTGACTGTGGGCTGGGGACACATTATGCTTATTTCGTATTCGAACGCAGAAGAAATGTGATAATAATTGCTTGTACGTCGAATGTGTTAATAACTTGCTGTCTGATTTTTTATAGGAATCCATTAAAGAAGATGGTAAAGGAGGACTGAGGAAACTCGCAGAACGTTGGCGAGCTCAAACAGTTGAGGAATGAAATGATATCATGAGTAAACTATTGAACACTCAACTCACTCAGAGAGCAGACAACTGCAAATTAAAAATAACCAAGTATGAATAAAATGCATAACAATAATTTGAAAGAAACAAATAAAAAAGTTGAAAGAACTTTATTCGCAAATGAAATATGCTAGTGGCTAAAATGGCATGCTATTTTATTGCTAGGATGAAGTAATAATGAGACAGATAAGCACAATTCCTGTGCTCATTGACCAAATTAAAGCTTATCGGTTGTTATGCCACCAAGAAAGTTATAGTTTGGAGTATGGCTGGCTTTTGCATAAAGAAAGCTCAGTGTCTTAATGAAACTAAAATTTTCCAGTTTTCTAAAATCTCATTTTTTCAAAAGTTTTCTCTGCAAATCAAAAAAAAAATGGCTGGAAAGTTTAGACCTACACAGTGGAAGTTCTAAGACAAATATTTTGTCATGGTATATATAATGTTAACAACTTCAATATATTCGGGTCAAAAGAGTTTGAAATTTTGTGAGTAAAGTCCTTGCAGCTACATTTTATGTGTAAGACAGCAAAGTAAAGGAACCTGAAACTGACACATGGACAGCAAAGAATCCTTGACAATTGTGCAACTGAGATCTGGACATGCACAACAACTGGCCCTTGGTATAGCTGGCTGTCACAGTTACAGCATACATCCCAGTATACAACAAGTATTAGAGTTATACAAGTATACAACAAGTACTAGAAGGTATACAAGTATACAACAAGTACTAGAAGGTATACAAGTATACAACAAGTACTAGAGTTATACAAGTATACAACAAGTACTAGAAGGTATACAAGTATACAACAAGTACTAGAAGGTATACAAGTATACAACAAGTACTAGAAGGTAGACAAGTATACAACAAGTACTAGAAGGTAGACAAGTATACAACAAGTGCTAGAAGGTATACAAGTATACAACAAGTACTAGAAGGTATACAAGTATAGAACAAGTACCAGAAGGTATACAAGTATACAACAAGTACCAGAAGGTATACAAGTATACAACAAGTACTACAAGGTATACAAGTATACAACAAGTACTAGAAGGTAGACAAGTATACAACAAGTACTAGAAGGTATACAAGTATAGAACAAGTACCAGAAGGTATACAAGTATACAACAAGTACTAGATGGTATACAAGTATACAACAAGTACTAGAAGGTAGACAAGTATACAACAAGTACTAGAAGGTGTACAAGTATACAACAAGTACTAGAAGGTAGACAAGTATACAACAAGTACTAGAAGGTAGACAAGTATACAACAAGTGCTAGAAGGTATACAAGTATACAACAAGTACTAGATGGTATACAAGTATACAACAAGTACTAGAAGGTATACAAGTATACAACAAGTACTAGAAGGTAGACAAGTATACAACAAGTACTAGAAGGTAGACAAGTATACAACAAGTGCTAGAAGGTATACAAGTATACAACAAGTACTAGAAGGTATACAAGTATAGAACAAGTACCAGAAGGTATACAAGTATACAACAAGTACCAGAAGGTATACAAGTATACAACAAGTACTACAAGGTATACAAGTATACAACAAGTACTAGAAGGTAGACAAGTATACAACAAGTACTAGAAGGTATACAAGTATAGAACAAGTACCAGAAGGTATACAAGTATACAACAAGTACTAGATGGTATACAAGTATACAACAAGTACTAGAAGGTAGACAAGTATACAACAAGTACTAGAAGGTGTACAAGTATACAACAAGTACTAGAAGGTAGACAAGTATACAACAAGTACTAGAAGGTAGACAAGTATACAACAAGTGCTAGAAGGTATACAAGTATACAACAAGTACTGGAAGGTATACAAGTATACAGCAAGTACTAGAAGGTATACAAGTATACAACAAGTACTAGAAGGTATACAAGTATACAACAAGTACTGGAAGGTATACATGTATACAACAAGTACTAGAAGGTATACAAGTATACAACAAGTACTAGAAGGTATACAAGTATACAACAAGTACTAGAAGGTAGACAAGTATACAACAAGTACTAGAAGGTAGACAAGTATACAACAAGTGCTAGAAGGTATACAAGTATACAACAAGTACTAGAAGGTATACAAGTATACAACAAGTACTAGAAGGTATACAAGTATACAACAAGTACTAGAGTTATACAAGTATACAACAAGTACTAGAAGGTATACAAGTATACAACAAGTACTAGAAGGTATACAAGTATACAACAAGTACTAGAAGGTAGACAAGTATACAACAAGTACTAGAAGGTAGACAAGTATACAACAAGTGCTAGAAGGTATACAAGTATACAACAAGTACTAGAAGGTATACAAGTATAGAACAAGTACCAGAAGGTATACAAGTATACAACAAGTACCAGAAGGTATACAAGTATACAACAAGTACTACAAGGTATACAAGTATACAACAAGTACTAGAAGGTAGACAAGTATACAACAAGTACTAGAAGGTATACAAGTATAGAACAAGTACCAGAAGGTATACAAGTATACAACAAGTACTAGATGGTATACAAGTATACAACAAGTACTAGAAGGTAGACAAGTATACAACAAGTACTAGAAGGTGTACAAGTATACAACAAGTACTAGAAGGTAGACAAGTATACAACAAGTACTAGAAGGTAGACAAGTATACAACAAGTGCTAGAAGGTATACAAGTATACAACAAGTACTGGAAGGTATACAAGTATACAGCAAGTACTAGAAGGTATACAAGTATACAACAAGTACTAGAAGGTATACAAGTATACAACAAGTACTGGAAGGTATACATGTATACAACAAGTACTGGAAGGTATACATGTATACAACAAGTACCAGAAGGTATACAAGTATACAACAAGTACTGGAAGGTATATAAGTATACAACAAGTACTAGAAGGTATACAAGTATACAACAAGTACTAGAAGGTATACAAGTATACAACAAGTGCTAGAAGGTATACAAGTATACAACAAGTACCGGAAGGTATACAAGTATACAACAAGTACCGGAAGGTATACAAGTATACAGCAAGTACTAGAAGGTATACAAGTATACAACAAGTACTAGAAGGTATACAAGTATACAACAAGTACTAGAAGGTATACAAGTATACAACAAGTACTAGAAGGTATACAAGTATACAACAAGTACTAGAAGGTATACAAGTATACAACAAGTACCAGAAGGTATACAAGTATACAACAAGCGCTAGAAGGTATACAAGTATACAACAAGTACTAGAAGGTATACAAGTATACAACAAGGTATTACCAGAACATCATGATAAGAAAACAATGTAAACAGGAACAAAACTGTCAGTAGTGAATTAGCCAGAGAATTCCACCTACCAGTTTTTTGTGAAGTTTTTTAAAGTATTGTCTCCAGTACTGCTTTGTATTGTCTGCAGTACTGCTTTGCGAAGTCTAAGTTAGTTTTAGTCCAATGAGAAGAACACTTTCACAATAAGGATTTTTTCCCCAAAATCATGGGCTGTTTTACTTATGCATGCATACATTCCGCATGCAGACACAAAGGAGAAGGTACCTACTCAAATTGACTGAAATGAAGAAATTGTGACATTTGTCTTTGGTTAATGTTTTCTCAATAGCAATAATACAAAATCTAATATGTATATACATGAATATACGAAGCAAGTTGTATAGGTTAGGTTTTTTCTGCTACATGTCACCAAGTGTTAGGCATAGCATACAAAAGTCAGAAGTCTTATATAACAGCTTTTCATGTTTGTTTTTTGGAGTTGTGCACTCACTAACAAGTCATAGTTCAATTCTTTTTGTTGCTCTTACGTAGTTCCATTTACTACTAGGAGTGGCTTGTTACATGCACTAAAAGCTGGAACCAAAACAATATCTGGACACTGATAGATTTTAACATCTCATGGCTACTACTATATGGAAACAACCAAACTTGAATTTGACTTGCCCAGGGTCTCACAACTCCAACTTGCAGAGTTTGGCCTCATTGCAATCAACTAGTGACTTTTCTGACACAACCTCTCACAGTTGATTTGGGGGCTTCAATCTGTATGAGAAGCTTGTCAACTGGGCCAACAAGGGTGCAAGTTGTCTGCTCACAACAGAACCAGTGGCCTGAATGCTGAATGCTGAGCAAAGCCTTACAAATGATCACTGCAGCAAGGTATTCATTTTAAAAGATCATATATTTGAGACTTCTATTCGGCTCCGAGCTTTCATTCTCTCTCCCCACTTTTTATCAATGACAAAATAGTTGAAGCACCAGGTACGGCCAAGTGAAGTCAGTGAAATAAAAAAATAGTGTCAATCAATCAATAATTACATCAATAGTGTTTGTGGTAGAAGAAAGCCGCATGAGTTGGCACGGTCTTCTCCTAGGTAATGCAACGGAGTAGTCAGGGATCTTGTTTCTTTGGTTCCTCGTCGTGTGAATCACTTTCTCTCCGTAAATATAGTGGCATGTATGTACTAGTCCATTCTTAGTTACTTTCAGATTGGAACGTGTTGATTGTTAATCGCTTGTCTGTTTATCGCTGTTACACTGTCTTGCATGTCAGTGTCAACTCAAAAGTTTTCCCCTCTTGAGAGCAAACAACTTGCAATGCCGTTAACCTACTATTCCGTGTCTATTCAATGCATCATAGAGCTATCTTATTCATAGAGTTATCTTATTTACTATGTAGAAGTGGAATATGATAATTTTTTATAGCTTCAGTGATACTGAGTCATTGTTTAAACAGGCTTGATTGTTTTGCATTTCTTTAGTCTTTTGTGAATACGAACAAGCGGCTCCGCCCAGGTAAGGGTGCGCGAAATGAATAAGATGCCAAGTTGTGTTTTTGTACATGGCTTAGTAGAGCTTTAAGTTATGAAATTTTTACAAGGATACATTATTTCAGAGCTGAATGATGCGACGGTGAGTGCATAGCAACGGAAAGAAATCTCTTATTATACGCAACAGGTCAGGATCGATTCACGTAAGCATTCGCGCGTCTATAACCTGAAACTGCTTCTACATTATTTGCTTATAAACTAGTAGTTTGAAATAGTTTTTTTAGTCTAAGATTGTTTTCTAATAAATATAATCGAGCAGTTTCCACGAGCATTGTTTGACCAAGCAGCGCAACCAACGGCTAGCCGCTGCAATCTCTTCACACAACTAGCTATTCAGATTCATCTTCTCTCTACTCATTCAAAAAGTTTTCGCCTTTTGCTTCAACAACAACTGAAAACAGCCTGATGTGACAGCAACTGAAATTTAGAAGGCAGTTTATATGTAATAGTTTATTTAGTGAGTTCTAGAGGAAAACTTTTGTAAGCGATCTACATTTTACTGTCCAGTTCGCTACAACAAGTTTTAAAAGTCATCTCTCCAAAGTTTTATTGATATATTCTAGATTACACGTACATTAGATGAGCTGAAATGACTTCTACACTCCATGTTACAGTCTTCTGTTTCCTTCTATTAACCCTCGGCTCAGCAGGTGAGACAATTACATAAATAATATTGTCACTTTGTGTGGTTCTGAGCTATCAAACACTCTTTTAGCTATTCCAGAACAAACAGAAAAAATCAGCTTAATGCGAATGAATTGCTCCAGCGTAGCAAGCCTTCAACCTACTTGTCACATTTTGCGAGCCTTTGGGTATTAGGAGTCAGCTGTGCATAAATAAATAGATTCCATTGTTTGGTCTTAATAGCTTGTGTACACACGGTTGTACATCACCTTCACTTTATGTTCTTTACATTCAATGCTTGTAGAGATGTATAGAGGCAAAAACTAGCATAAACACAACTCGCTCTCTCATCTATTTAGGCCGGTAACATGATACAACTATATTGTTAATATCAAGGTTGGACTCAAATGCCAGTCATCAAAACCTGACCATGTACAATCTATATAACAAGTGACAAGCTGTTTTTTAAATAGTCTGGTGCATACAAAACAAGTGAAATGTATGAATGAGATAGGAGGCATGAGGTTTCAAAGTGGGGAGAGAAAATAAATGGTAAAACATTGGGCCAGCGTATCGCGTATCTGTGAGTAAAATATTCACTTTCATAGACCGATAATTGTATGCTCAAGTCACCAAAGAGTAAATAACAGTTCAATCCAAACTAAATTGCATTAAATATTATTCAGTAGATCATAATTTATCATAGCCGTTTTTTACTTGTTATACTTGAAAAAACCACCAATTAGCTATACTCAGAAACTTTTGCATGTAGGTTAGAGAAACCGCTTTCTTGCCTATTAATTGGTTAAAAACTACTTTATATGCGTGTAATGGATTTATCTTCTCATACAATTTATACGAAGTTATCGTCGCATTATTACTTGAAAAAAAATCATCTTTCTATGGTATTCATTACTTAGCCATGTTTTACCTGAAGGCAAACAAACCCGTTACACAGGTAAACTTTTAGTATTCAAAGTTATTCATTGGGTTTATTATTTCAAAGATCTCTGCTTTCATAGTTCTACCTGAGGAGTTTCACTTTACCTGTAGCAACTCAATAGCTAGTTTGGCTCAAAGTATTGAAGTTTTACAAAGAATGCCTCTATATGAAGATTATAGTGGCATTCAACTGTATGTGTAGTATCTGATTGTCCTTTAGGTGACGGTCAAATATTATCTGGTGTAGAAAGCTGCGGCACTTCCATCTTCCTCGGCGCAGACCTGCTAGCGCAATCAAAGTATTTACATGTGACGCACTCAGCTATAACTACGTGTCTTCAGTCTGTGTTATAGAGAGACGGTGCACAAACTGATCAACCCAAAATCATTCTTTAAACATGAAACTAATTGAGGAATTTTAGTAATCATCTGAAATGTGAACTCAAGTCATCTCCAATATAAGATGTCAGTTTTACGTTATATTGCCATAAGTACTCAATAGTAAAATCTGCATTGACTCTAATAAAATGAGACTAGTTAAAATACTCGATTCTGCCACTAGGAATTCGAAAGCATCAGCAACAAGTTGGCATCTGTGATTATTGACTGTTACGTTTCACATCTACAACTTAGAAACGCCAGACATAAAAAATGATAATGTTATTTCAGAATGGATTGGCAGGCATCAAGGATTACCCAGCAAGGGAGATAAATCCCCAAATTCATTTTCTATTAACCTTTTGTGGGATGATGATGATGAGTCACAACTGAGCAGAAACAGGACACTTTCATTAACAAAAAGTTCTGCGGTACCTCCGAGGCTTCCTGTATTCTCCATCGATGGGGAGGGGAGACACGTACAGAAGAGTTTAGCAGACCTCAGGGTGAGCAGACTAAAGTAATATTATACATATCATAGAGCCTTTGTCTTAGCAGAGACCATTTGGGTTTAAAACCAGATAAATGTTCGTGAAACTGATAAAAAAATAAGCAAATAAAAAAATAAACAAATAGACAAGCAGATGGATGGCCGGGCGGTACAAGTGGGGCAGGCCGGATGAATAGGGCAGGCAGGATGGGTAGGATGGGTAGGATGGGTAGGGTGGGTAGGATGGGTAGGGTGGGTATGATGGGTAGGGTGGGTAGGATGGGTAGGATGGGTAGGGTGGGTAGGATGGGTAGAGTGGGTTGGGTGGGTAAGATGGGTAGGGTGGGTAGGATGGGTAGGATGGGTAGGGTGGGTAGGATGGGTAGAGTGGGTTGGGTGGGTAAGATGGGTAGGGTGTGTAGGATGGGTAAGGTGGGCAGGGTGGATAAGATGGGTAGGGTGGGTAGGATGGGTAGGATGGGTAGGGTGGGTAGGACGGGTAGAGTGGGTAGGGTGGGTAGGATGGGTAGGATGGGTAGGGTGGGTAGGATGGGTAGGGTGGATAAGATGGGTAGGGTGGGTAGGATGGGTAGGGTGGGTAGGGTGGGTAGGATGGGTAGGGTGGGTAGGATGGGTAGGGTGGGTAGGATGGGTAGGATGGGTAGGATGGGTAGGATGGGTAGGATGGGTAGGGTGGGTAGGATGGGTAGGATGGGTAGGGTGGGTAGGATGGGTAGAGTGGGTTGGGTGGGTAAGATGGGTAGGGTGTGTAGGATGGGTAAGGTGGGCAGGGTGGATAAGATGGGTAGGGTGGGTAGGATGGGTAGGATGGGTAGGGTGGGTAGGACGGGTAGAGTGGGTAGGGTGGGTAGGATGGGTAGGATGGGTAGGGTGGGTAGGATGGGTAGGGTGGGTAGGGTGAGTAGGATGGGTAGGGTGGGTAGGATGGGTAGGATGGGTAGGGTGGGTAGGGTGGGTAGGGTGAGTAGGATGGGTAGGATGGGTAGGGTGGGTAGGATGGGTAGGATGGGTAGGGTGGGTAGGATGGGTAGGATGGGTAGGGTGGGTAGGGTGAGTAGGATGGGTAGAGTGGGTTGGGTGGGTAAGATGGGTAGGGTGGGTAGGATGGGTAGAGTGGGTTGGGTGGGTAAGATGGGTAGGGTGTGTAGGATGGGTAAGGTGGGCAGGGTGGATAAGATGGGTAGGGTGGGTAGGATGGGTAGGGTGGGTAGGATGGGTAGGGTGGGTAGGATGGGTAGGATGGGTAGGGTGGGTAGGATGGGTAGGATGGGTAGGGTGGGTAGGGTGGGTAAGATGGGTAGGGTGTGTAGGATGGGTAAGGTGGGCAGGGTGGATAAGATGGGTAGGGTGGGTAGGATGGGTAGGATGGGTAGGGTGGGTAGGGTGGATAAGATGGGTAGGGTGTGTAGGATGGGTAAGGTGGGCAGGGTGGATAAGATGGGTAGGGTGGGTAGGATGGGTAGGGTGGGTAGGATGGGTAGGGTGGGTAGGATGGGTAGGGTGGGTAGGGTGGGTAGGGTGGGTAGGATGGGTAGGATGGGTAGGGTGGGTAGGGTGGATAAGATGGGTAGGGTGGGTAGGATGGGTAGGGTGGGTAGGATGGGTAGGGTGGGTAGGGTGGGTAGGGTGGGTAGGATGGGTAGGATGGGTAGGGTGGGTAGGATGGGTAGGATGGGTAGGGTGGGTAGGGTGAGTAGGATGGGTATGATGGGTAGAGTGGGTTGGGTGGGTAAGATGGGTAGGGTGTGTAGGATGGGTAAGGTGGGCAGGGTGGATAAGATGGGTAGGGTGGGTAGGATGGGTAGGATGGGTAGGGTGGGTAGGGTGGATAAGATGGGTAGGGTGGGTAGGATGGGTAGGGTGGGTAGGGCCGGTAGGGTGGGTAGGGTGGGAAGGGTGAGTGGATAAAACGATAAATAAGTTAACCAATTAATTAATAAATGAATAAATAATTAAAAATAATAAATAATCAAACGAATGAATGAATGAATAAAAAGACAAATATATAAATAAACAAAATAGTTGATTGGGATTTCATATAATTTTAAATGTTGCCCGCTGAAATGTAAATGAGTTTATATTTTGTTAGTATACAAGTTCTGTGCTTGCAGCATTCAACATTCTACCAGGACATAGGAGCACAGGCTTCCATATCTTTAACAAAGTTTGCAGAAAAAGACTTTTCCATGGTAAGTGTTACAGAAAACTTGAGCGATGCCTCAGTGTACACAGCTACTATATCTTCACTATACACGTCTGCTAGTAGTTCTCTAGAAATACCCATCTACCACATCTGCTATTAGTTCTCTAGAGATACCTATCTACCACATCTGCTATTAGTTCTCTAGAGATACCTATCTACCAAGTAATTTGATGACTTTAAAAAGCAGCTCTTGTTTACAGAAGGGAAGTTTCATCTCTGATAATGTAATGTATGAAGTGGAGCCTTACCATCCTCACTTACATAAACGTAGCCTGGGAGCCAAAGATGGAGATCACATTATTAAAAAACGTACAACTGATGAATCCGCAAGCATGGGAGTAGACTATGTGTGTACGTATGAAACTTTGACTAAACTCCGGTTCAGAGTTAACACGGATCTTTAATGGGATTAAAATATTACACTGAATTAAAACCTGAACTAATTAACTTTGTTTTACGAGTATATTTTCTCCCAAATTTCTTTTGGAGTGATTTTATTTCAGCAAAAGTTTATTTAGTCTCACAGAAATGATTTACGGGCACACTCAAATTGATCAAATGGCAGAGGGAGAGAAAACATGTTGGTGTGAAGGTTATAACAGCTGAGCTAAGCTATGACTAATTTAAATCGACGTGTTAAGTATTGTACGAGACAAAACTATTGTTTGTACATCGAATGAATGTTAATCATCATTTCCTGCTCATCAGTTAGTAAAAGCTTGGGTAAATGTGAATGGGCTGGCGTGTTATGAACATCGGGGCCTATACCATACATTTGTACCAGTCCAACGCCTATACCCCTTATGACTGGGAAAGCCACGGAGAATGGCACCTTGCTGATAAATAGAGAAAGTTTAGTGTAATGTGCAGACAACTCAATGTGTACTCTACCCACACTAAGTCACATGATACAACTGCACTGTATTTTACTACCTATGCTTTAGTACCAGAGCCAGGTACGCAGGACTACAACAGGTTACAGGAAATGAGAGAAATTGCCAGACAACGATCTCTAGAGAGAGAAAAAAATTCTAACAGAGGAAATAGGAAGAAAAGGCAATCGCTACCAGCTACCACATACATAGTACAGTTGTACATGGTGGTAGACGTCTATCTTTACAACACGTGAGCACAACTCCTAATTTATTCATCCCACTTGAAATTTGATAGATAATAACTGTCTTTTTGAGTTGTACTTCCGAAAAGCAATAAGACCGTTTTTATAGCATTTCTGTTAACTGCCCTGTGCTTAGACATTCTGCCAGGTGTTTGAATAGCAACACTTGAGTTAATGAATATGTTAGTTTGTCAAACAGATGAGCTTTGATCTGTTACAACCAGAAACAATTTTTCAAAGTTTTATCAGTTTTCGTTGAAAAAATGCTGTTATAGTTTTTGATATAATAGCTGATAGACTAGAGGGACTCTTTTGTTAAATCAAAAAGAACTTTTGGCGGCATGCCATCTGTGCTTGCAATAGTAAAAACCTTTTGTAAAAATGTATTCATCTAGATTACATAATGATAGTTCACAGCGTTTTTTCTTTGCAGTTTGAGGGAATTTAGCACAAGCATAAGCTGGCCCACTACTGTAGACGACTACATTTCATTTATGATGGGACACCAAGCCAATGAGGTAAGTAACATCCTTTCACACAGCTCACCTGATTATCCTATTACGTATTGTATTAGGAGTCATCTACTTTAAAAATAAGAGCACAACTCCCTACATCTGATATTTGACATGGCATATCTAAAATTTTAAAATACTTACTCCAAACCTCGTCTTGAAAGCTGTGTTATATTGGTAAATAAAAATTGTAATTTTTTAAACCAAATTATTTTAAATAATTACATAAATATAACTAAAGAAAAGTTGTGCCTTGAATTATGATAATATAATTTTTAGATTGATGTGAGGTACAGAAACATAGATTCCAGTATTGCCCCAGTGCAGGCTAGTTGGACTATTGGCACTAAGCTTTCCTATCTCAATATAGCTAAGGTAATCCAGTTAATATTTTACCTTGATGTGTCTTTAACTAGCAGCTTACTGAGATAATGGTAGTATACTTGCTTACGCAAGCGACACATTGAAAAAAAAATTAAAATGAACTGAATCAAACCTAACACATTTCTTTGATGGTACATAGACAATTATTTGTGTAAAATTTCCGTAAAATTGACTGTAATCTACATGTCAATTTTTATACAAGATTGTTAAGAAGCTAAATGCTATTACTTGTTCCTTTAGATAAACAGCATTACTGCTTTGTTTGCTTTTACAAAAGTATACAAACTATGACAGCATGAAATAAATGTATTTCTCTGGAAAAACCATTTTTTTCTGACATTAAAAATATACATAGATTCAATCAATGGAACTGACTTATTGAATTCAACAACAACTTAATTCATTCCATGCTTGTTACTTTACTACATATCACCCACCCTTGGTACAGAGCAAAGGAATAGTTCTTTCATCTCTGTGATTTAGCATATTGTGTTTAGCTAGCTTGGATGAAAGGGGTACTCAACAATAACACACAACAGTTATGACAATTGTCAGGAAATGCCCAGAGATTGGCTCAGCTTGCATTTTTCTTTCCAACAACCAGCCAAGCACCTGGAACAAACCAATCACCACAATTGCTGGGATGCGTCAGCATTAGCCTAACTTCTGAGTTCAATTTTGCGGTAGAATCGTTCATCTAATTATTGTCATTAGTACATGTTATATTGTACTTTCTTTGACAGATTTTCTGTTTTTTAGACAAATGCCACCTCTCCATGGACATTTCCTCCAACTGATGCAGTCAGTTTGACTACGGATGCGGGTGAAGCACTCAATAACCTGAGTGATTGGGTGAATACAGAAGCGGGACTCCCAGCAGACGTAGACCACTACATGCTAGTAACTAGGTACTCGATGACAGCAATTAATTATTTTTATTTCATTTACTTTTATTCTAAATTTGTCACTTCTGGAAAAAAATTTAAGACGTAATGTTGTGTTGGTGAAATCGATTCTGGACCCCAAGAATAGATAGAACTTGGCAAAATCTGTGGAAAATAATAAATATTACTTTGAATATAAGTTAGTAACAATGATCCAGATTTGATGCCGTTTCACCTTAACCAGTTCTGATTTGTTGTTGGTACTAAAACTACAGAAAACATGGCAAATGCCCACAGAGATTGCATAATGCTGTTTGACAGAAGCATTTCAATATTGAAAGTTCTATTACATAATTTGCAGTAGTCTAACCAAAGAACAATAAGTAAGCAACAGAATCACGATTTTAAAATGTATTGCTTTTTACTGTAGCCTGGATTTGTCCTACCAAGGTAGCCTAAGTAACGTTGGGCTTGCCGCATTATCGGGGGCGTGTGGAAATAGTCCCGTATCTGTCAACCAATTTGGACCAACATCTGTGTATGCCCATGAACTTGGTCACAAGTAAGTGTCTCGTCTAATTCAAGTCATTCTACCTTTGGTCACAAGTAAGTGTCTCGTCTAATTCAAGTCATTCTACCTTTGGTCACAAGTAAGTGTCTCGTCTAATTCAAGTCATTCTACCTTTTCTATAAAACACAACAATTGTTTGTATATCAGCACTTTACTTTGTGTTAGCCTGGGTGCCTCGCATGATGGACAAGATAACAGCTGTTCTGGAGATGATGATTATGTGATGGCTGCCAGTCTAAGAATAACTACATCTTTAACAAGAGGCAATCCTTGGAAATTCTCAGAATGTTCTGTCGATGACTTTGACATTTATATTACAATCTTAAACAAGTGAGTCAAACAGAATAAATGAGCTATAGATCTGAGAAACGAGTCAATTGTGTCAGTAACAAACTAATATTTTTCCCACAACTCTGATTGATGTGCTTTAGTCTGTGTGAAAAGCACCTGATTTTTTAAAAAAACTTGTGTGCTTCTAAGATTTTAAATTGCTGACTCGAAAAGATGCAGTGTTTGGTTTCAGATTAGTCAGCGATAATAAGCTTTTCATAATAAGCAAGCATTATTCACGAAGTTACAAGCAGACTATTGTTGGTGTCAGCTTCAAGATTTGAATGGTATTGCAGTGATGGAAATAACTGTCTCAACAATTCGGGAAGCTACATCAGCACATGGGCAGGCGACTTCTCCAATCCCTTGGGACAGGCTCTTTCAGCTGACCAGCAATGTAGTCTGGCCTACGGTACTGGATTTACCAATGTGGTATGTTAGCAAGGATAAACCGCTTGCGCTTTCAACCTTATTTTCAGGCCAAGTATGCATTATAATTGGATCTATTGCACCAAAAACAATGTAACTTTACATGAAAAGAACAAGCGCTTACAGCTATGGCAGGATTCACCCAACACATGTCAGGACTCATAAATAATATGACAGCATCCGGAGCCATTTGGAAATGTAGTCCAAACAGAGAAGTTATACCATGTACAGTTGCTGTTGGAGGAATATACCATGTAGAGTTGCTGTTGGAGGAATATACCATGTACAGTTGTTGTTGGAGAAATACAATGTTGAATTTAACATTGCATATTTGGAGCATGTTAAAAAAACTAGATGACCATCAACATGTATATTTAAATAATTATCAATATTGTATTGCAATCTAGAATATTTTATTCGCAGGCATCAAGGCTCAGCGAGATTTGTTACTCATTATGGTGTGGCAATGGAAGTGGATCTATTTATGCCAAACAGGCTGCCTTCCCTTATACAACTTGTGGAGACAAACAGGTAAATATTGTTGTGGATTTTGGGGGCGTAAAACCACTAACTGAAGTCGGTAGCAATCCGATGGTATGCTGCCACCAGTCGCCTTTAACCTAGAGGCAACAGCAGGTTGGTACTACACCGAAGCAGAAGTGGAGGGTTCTCTACTCCATGCCTAGTATAGGGCCTTCGGCTCAGACGCATAACTCAGTGATTTAGAGTTAATATGCCTTTATTCTTCCATAAGAATACGAGTATGTAAAAGTCCCAATACAACACTGATTATCATGGCAAAAGTTCTGCCTTTTATAGGCAGATCACAGGAAGTGATTCAGATAAATATCCAATAATATAAGAGTAATATACAATGCACAAATGAACAGGCAGATATGAATAGCAAGCGAATAAGGTATGGCATGTAGAATTTAATAAGTAAGGCGACCAGAAGTGGTAGGCGGAGTCATCAGTCCATCTAGCCAATCCTAGGCATTTGTGCTTCCTGTTGTTGGTTTACAGGTTCCCTAGGCTTACTCCAAATGTAAGGGTGGTTACTTCCTGCATCTGGCCCTCTGCTGCCCCCAGTCTACTTCCCATCTCTCAGTCTATGCTGACTCATCTCCTGCCGGCCCAGTGCTGACTCATACAGGGTTGGTGCTGACTCATACAGGGTTGGTATCTTACCGATGCAGGGTCGGTATGTTCGGTACTCATTATCATAATCATTCTGGCCATCCAATGGCTATACTATTGATGCCAGAATGGTTGTTAAGTAATTGCGCAGATGTTAGTGCTACAAAAATCCACTACAATATCACTATTTAAATATATTATTCAATAAACAAAAAAGGATGTTTGAAATTGTGCGGGTGTACTGGATCGTGCCAGTAGGGCTCCCACTACCGTCCACTAATAAACAGCCGTCCACAGTGTGAAGCTCGTGGAGCAGCAAAGCAACACTTCTCTCCTAGAGGTAACGCAGGGTCAGTCAGACCTGCAGAGTACAACGGAGAAGTCGGTAACAACCTGACTACTAGTGAGCCCTCGGCTCAGACAAACTAGGTATAGTTTAAGTAATAAATACATTTATTCGTCAACATGTCATGCTCTAGGGAGGCAATCGCCTAGAGTAGTCAACGGCAGCAGCAGTGAGTGATAAGTGGCAATGTACACAACTAAATCCAGCCTTTTATAGGCTGGTGGCAAGAAGTACATTACATCATGCTAAGTATAACCAACAAAATACAACAGGAAGTAATCTAACAAATCAAGAGAATAATACATACAATACATATATATAGTTGTGTGACTTAGTCTAACACAGTTTGGTCTGGTTGTTCTTTTGCTGTGCATTACCTTGAACCCTATGGTAAAGTGCTTCTTTTATTTTACATCATGGCTAATTCAGCTGACTGCCTGAATAAGCTGTTTGTTGGTATGTAAAAGCAATAGATGGAGAGGGAAGAAGGAGAGTAGGAAAGAAATGTGAAAGGAAAGGGGGATGTTACAGGGGAATGGGAAAGTGTAGAGATAAAGAGAGAAACAGTAATAGTAGTTGTCTGAGAGGTAGATGATAGAAGTTGAAATTAGTGACATTGAGTTATGTATAACAGTTTATTTTTAGAGCAACAAACTTTCTCTGCTGTAGGAGTTGGAACAACTTTTGACAATACATTGTGTAGCTCTTCAGGTGTTGAATTAATGGCTTTTGTACAAAACTTTAAATGTGTGCATTTACAGTGGTGTGTGGAGGAGCAATGTGTGAGTGATATTGCTACAACAACTACAAGTACGACTACAACACCCACAACAACAAGTACCACTACAACACCCAAAACAACAACATCAAGTACTACCACAACACCCACAGTAGCAACAATCGCACCTAGAACACCCACAACAACAACAACAATCACCACTACAACACCAGAAGTAGTCACTACAAGTGCTCCTTCTACGACAACTCAAAGCCAAAGAAGAGGCATTAGAGATCTACGATTCCGATACCAAATACGGATTTTGAGGTTTCTGAAGACAAACTTTACGTGTGCTGAGCCTGATCTACAAGACCAGACCTCAGCTCGATACCAAGAGCTTTATGTGAGTTTTGTTCAATGATAATTCATAGTACAGTGCTTTTAAATATCACGATTAAGATATTTGAGAAAAGTTCCGGAAAAATGAGCATTTTTATCCGGTTGGTATAAAGTATAATATTCAATCGGTATAGAGTGTTTTTTTTATTTCATCCTAGCGAAGCTTTTTCATTCAGATATTATGAAACTTGAAAGTTGGGTTTTCTAATGCTTTGGAGACCAAAGTGTGTCGATTAACAAGGCGGCGAGTAACTATGGGAGCAAGTAAACTGTAACTATGGGAGCAAGTAAACAGTAACTATGGGAGCAAGTAAACGGTAACTATGGGAGCAAGTAAACAGTAACTATGGGAGCAAGTAAACAGTAACTATGGGAGCAAGTAAACGGTAACTATGGGAGCAAGTAAACGGTAACTATGGGAGCAAGTAAACAGTAACTATGGGAGCAAGTAAACGGTAACTATGGGAGCAAGTAAACAGTAACTATGGGAGCAAGTAAACAGTAACTATGGGAGCAAGTAAACAGTAACTATGGGAGCAAGTAAACAGTAACTATGGGAGCAAGTAAACAGTAACTATGGGAGCAAGTAAACAGTAACTATGGGAGCAAGTAAACAGTAACTATGGGAGCAAGTAAACGGTAACTATGGGAGCAAGTAAACGGTAACTATGGGAGCAAGTAAACAGTAACTATGGGAGCAAGTAAACAGTAACTATGGGAGCAAGTAAACAGTAACTATGGGAGCAAGTAAACAGTAACTATGGGAGCAAGTAAACAGTAACTATGGGAGCAAGTAAACAGTAACTATGGGAGCAAGTAAACAGTAACTATGGGAGCAAGTAAACAGTAACTATGGGAGCAAGTAAACAGTAACTATGGGAGCAAGTAAACAGTAACTATGGGAGCAAATAAACAACTGGTTCATATTTTAGAACATAGTTTGTGGCTCAATAGAAGAAAATGTGAAGAAATCCGAGTGTCTATCGCTAGCAGTTAGCTGTGGAAGTATCATAGCTTCTGGGGTAGTGAAGGTCTTACAAAATGATGCTGATGACCCTGCTGATGCTGCTCCTGCCAATATTCAAGAATTTAGTCAACAAATAAGTGGAGTGATGAACGACACGGAGATGGGTAAGTGCTGACGAGGAAACAGTTATGTAACTTATTGTGTAGGTACTGTTGGTAACACAGAGTACGATGGTACTGTGTAGAGATAACGGAGAGCCCGCAAGTATCTGATGAGAATGAGTGTGAAGATCCAGAGGTAAACACTTGCAGTCCTAACTCCTTGTGCACCAATACAGAAGGGTACTATACCTGCACGTGTAACTCAGGTATGAACTCGATGCATGTGACATTTTGAGACGAAGTAAAAGAGTTCGCAGCCTTGTTTATCAAAATAAAATTAAATCATTCTGTGTATAGACATTACTAATCGGCAATACATGTTTTCAAAGCCTTTCTCGGGAAAAAAATTAAAAGTTTTTCTCCAGAATTTACATAATATTTTAATTTGTTTGTAATTGCAAAATTATTGTTTTGATTATAAAATCGCTCCTCTCAAGTTGATTACAAATAATGAGTTTAAATTTTCATTTTCTTTCAATATTTGTCAGACACGCAAGTAAAAATCCAATTGCGATGTTATATGAAGAATCTGGTGATGGCAGAGGTTGAGAGGAAAAATCATAGCTTGAGGCACACATGGTGGATAATAATTGTTTTTAAAAAGTCCCGTGTGTTTTTTCTAGCAATATCAGTTTCTACCCTCAATAACCATTTATTTATTATGGTCACCTCCAGATTATCCAACAGACATATCAGAATATGTAGATGAGCTCGGAAGGATCTGCGCCAAGTCATGTGATGGTCTCTGTCCTAGTGGAAAGACGTGTATAGAGCAAGCAGAAACATATCCTGTTTGCACCTGTCCAGGTAAAAATGCATTACTGCACTTAGAACTCTGCATGAGTTGCTCCTTGAGCCTAAAATATTTATTGTTCGGATACTTTTTATCTAAATAATTTTTTACCTTAAAATGTTCCAACCAAATTCAAAACTACAATTACAACCATAATTTGTTTATACGTGTAGGTGGCAGCTGTCATCAATGGATCTACGCTATGATTGGTGGTGCAGTGTTTCTGGCAGTTGTTACATTCGGTGCCATGTTAGCAGCTATGGTTGTAACGTCTAGAAAGAGTAAGAAAGCAAGAGCTAACCAAATGTCTACCAACCCTCCAGTTATGCATCTGAGTTCTCTGTCTGGAAGGAGAAGCTACCAACCAGATGATTATCTCTCCGTTATTGAAGAGAGACGTTACTAAACCAACAAGTATACACATTTTTGGAAATGGTTTAAGGAGCAATTTATTCTTAGGTGGAAGCTTAGCAAACTTTTTTTGTAGAAAACTTGGATATGTATTTTATGCTACAATGCTGTTATTTTTTAATGCTGTTGCCCGAGAAAGTTAATGAAATAACGGAATCATTTATTTTGATCAAAGTCTAATGAAATAGAATAAAAAGCATTCAAAATACGCCATTATATTTTTACACACCTGTCAACTTCAAAATGCAAAACTCTTTGGAGGTTAGAAATAAAGTTTTCTAAAATTACATTTTATGATAATTTAACTTGTTCTTACTAAAAATTTAACCTACGTAATTTACACCGAAATGTACTGGTAGTCTGCATTACCAGTACATAAACTAGCTCCAAAATCTTTTTCTATTACGATACTTATTTTTGGTTTTTGTGAAATTTTAGCTCAAAATCAAATCCCACTATTACTATTACGTAATTCCTCATTATTTTTGTATTTTGTTTGATCTCTTCTGTTAAACAATATATTACATAATGAAAGGTATATACTACATGTGGCTAGCAAATCTTTTTTCAACAGCTCATAACTTTGGGTTAAATTTAAAAAATAAGTTCTTGAAATGACGAAAAAAATTTCTAGAACATTTGGTGGACCTAAACGAAGAGTAAATAACAGCAGCGAACAAACAACCAGATAGGAAAATGTGCGTAAATTAGTATCTTCCTCGACTCATATGCTATATATGTATCAGAGAAGTTCCAGTTATTCCACCAGCTGAAGTCAATTTCAAATTAAGACATCATGCGTCGTTCTTCTCTCTTTCTAAAATATAATAATAAATTGATAAATGGAAATGTAACAGAGGTGCAAGTTATCGATCAACTAGGGCTACATATGGAGGACAAAAATGTCAGTCAAAAATAGCTAAAGCCAAACAAATAATAAAATCCTTACTTATGGTGTAATGTGCTGCTAAATAATTAATTTATCCGATACACAGTGTAATACATAAAGAGTTTTCAAGTTTGTATTTATAGTGAAAAAACTAGGAAATCTATGAAATTTCTTTATGAATCCTCGATCATAAGGAATTTGACACGAAACAAAATTGCTTTTTGTAATTTCTAAAAGAGTGAATGTCTGTAAATGCCGATAGAGTGAAATGATCTGAGAGGAATGATTGAAACTTTACCTGGCCTCTACAATTACCTGGCCTCTACAATTACCTGGCCTCTACAATTACCTGGCCTCTACCATTACCTGGCCTCTACAATTAGCTAGCCTCTACCATTACCTAGCCTCTACCATTTCTTTCAGGGCTGTAATAAAGTTATCTCTTCTCAGTCAGCTCTTGGTCACATTACGCAATTCAGCAAGAAAAACAGTTTTATTTGAATTTTATTTTACATCTATTTCTTATGCATCAATTAAAGTTTTGGTAATAAAATTTTCAACAAATAATATAAATTTCAGAAATTTGTTTGCGGCTGCTTTTGTTAGATAATTGTTATAAGATTAGGTCTGTCAAATTTATTTCATTTTTGTAATAGTTTGTTGGTTCACTGTGAGACTATAGCAATAAATGAGGAGTCCTTTTCTTTTTGAAAAGACGTCTTGAATAGTCTTATTTAGAACTATACCTCTTGGAAAACAAAATGGACATTTTATTACTATTTTGGAGTTATGCTTCCTCAATAGTTGTGAAATGCACAACTTACTCTTGGACTACGGTGTGATCACATTTTCTGACAGCAAACAAAACCACAAGATTACTGGTATTTTACAACTAATAGTAAAAAATTGTCAATACTGAAATACTTGCATTTTGAAAAACTTTGAGAGTTTTTCCAAATTTGCTAGGAATTCTGGGAAGTTCCGTTTTGACATTCTGAGTCAAATTTGATCTTCGTCGCAGAAGAGACTATGGGAAGAGGAGGGCAACGTCAATATTAGTTGCGTTTCTTTTTCTGTTGGGGTTTTCGGAGTTAGAGGGAGGCAGGGGGTAAGGGTGGGGGGTGTAGGTAGACTCTTCTGAGACAAGGTGTACTGGGGGGGGGGGGGGAGCAATGAGTAAATATCCAGGAGAAGTCAACTCCAAAAGATTGCAGGGTAGCTGAGGCTTCTTCTAAAGTTGAATGTCACTTCTGGGGGATAAAAGAGGGTTATGAAGGAAGATCAAAGGGGTTAGGTAGGGGGTGTGGGGGGATGGTGGGCGGGGGATACATATTAAAAGGGTAGTGTCGCCAAAGGGGTAAAAATGAAACATAGATAGAAGTCAAAGTCTCAAATAATCCAATCGAAAAATTACTTCAAACCTTTCGTTTCAGCTTTTTTCTTCGCAAGTACAGCAATAGGCTTGCATGCCCAATCATGTATTGGCTGATCCATGACAGCTTTAGTTGGAGCAAACTAAGCGAATAGTTATAACATTGTCTAGTATTCACCTGGTCAAACTTAAAGCTAATGATGACAAGCTGCTGACTTGTAATTGTAATTTGATAACTAAATTAAAAAACTGGGCTTTTCTCAATCATCATGCATTACGGTTTGTGACGTCTTGTATGAAATATGCTGAGTCACTGGAGTAACCCGATTGCATATTATTTCTAAAGATTTATTTACAGTATATCTATTCAATGTGTCATATAGCTCTTTTATTGACTGCCTGAATGTGTACACAGTGTACGCAGTGTACACGGTGTACGCACACAATATAATAGTCTTGTAATATTCCCAACAGACCTGAGTCATTGTTGAAATAGGCATCGATTGTTTTGTATTTCTTTAGTCTTTTGTGAATGCTAAAAGCAGCTCCGCCCAAGTAAAAACAAAAGTAATGCATGAGGAACTAAATTGTACCTGGTTTGTGCACCGGCTGTGTCCAACGCTTCAAATGCGAACACTTTCTTCAGGATTTGTCATTTCATAGCTCGTTGGTAGAAGAAGGTGTTATAAGCAGAAAGGGATCGTTCTATGCAAGTTTTTAGAAAAACTGCAGAGGTACTTGCTAGGGATTTGGACTTCAAGCATACTTGACTCAGGTAAGTCGTACACAAATAGAGTTAGGTGATATACTAAGTACAGTTCCTTATCAGTTATCATCTCCTTTATTACATATACTTATTTATAAATTTGCAAAAATAATATGGCTAATCTATTTTAGTAACGTAGGTATCTTTATTCTTTCAGGTTTGACCAAACATAGATAACCTTCATAGACAGGGTTTTGCCAAAGAGTATAAAGTTTACACTCTGTTCATTAATCAACTCTAGAAAAATTCAATTAAAAATCATTAAATCTCACTGCAGTCAAGTCAAACATGCTTTTAGTACATTCCCGGCTTATACAATGCCAGTTGGTGGCTTGTTAGAAAAAGAAGTTTTACTTTTTATGTGCTTCCATCAAAGATTTCATCAAAGAATTTTGACGACCTGTAGCTTACCTTGTTTGATGTTATTTAGATATATTCATAGGTTACAAGTGCGTTTTATAAACTGAGATGGCTTCTACATCTTGCGCCACAGTCTTCTGCTTCCTTCTATTGATCCAGATATTAACAGCAGGTGAGACAACCATATAAATAATAACAAACTAGGAACCAAAGTTGTAGTTGTATTAGACTAGCCAAAGTTTGTCTCATTTCATTTCGGCTAACAATGATTGAATTGAATCAATAAAACAATAAAAGAAAATCGATACTGAAAAGTTATATTATGGTATTAAGGAATGAACTTTGTAGGTTTGTGCAAGGATTGCTAGCTTCATTGGTTGTCTTTTTTAAACACAGCATCAGTTATGGTGTACCATTTGTCAGTTCGTGTATTTAAGGCTGCGTATCGTCCTAGCTGTGTGTTCATTCTTTCAACTCTGATAGATATATAGAGGCAAAACTTAGCGTATATACCTTTCTCGCATCAATTCTGATGTTTACCATCATATAACCATTTGGTGAGGTGAAGGTCAATTCTAAAATAAGTGTTAGTCTGAAGAAGCTTCTATATCAAGGATGGCTAAGAAGTGACTCTAATGCCACTAAAGCTTTTTGGTGCCTATTAACTATAATATGGAAAACCTGCATTATGTGACAATTTTCAATCTTATCTAATATTTGATATCAAAAATGCATGTTCAAAAGCGGGCCAAATACAAAACTATCACAGTTTACTTTGTCGCACATGCTTGCTGCTTCGCATTTTCCCCCAACAATTTATTAATGATATGAAACAAGCATGCAGTGTTTATCACAGCGTATCCTATAGAATACTTATTAAAAGAATGAGCCACAGTTTTTGAAAATTAAGTATATTTATTTATTATGTTACATCTAAAGCGTCTTTTTTAAATGCTTGCTCTACTGAAAGGTGACCCCTCAACAGGATACATTAGCGTTGACTATTCAATACTTTTTGTGTGCATCAGCTCGGAGACGCCTATATGTATGTGGTCATTTGAGAAGTTAAATTTTACCTGCAGCACATGAATACTAGCCCTAAAGGAAATATCTACCATATACAAATGTTTTAGAAATGAAAGTTTAACCATCAGATCAACTTTTAAGATCAACGTAAATGTTATTTGATATAATTGATCACAGACATAGAACTTTAAAGTGTTACTCTCTCCCCAGTGCGGAGTAGTTCTCCATGTATATGTAGTAGTGAGCCACCAATATAACTACATGCCTACAGTCAATGCTCACGACATGTCATACGGACACGCTTGCACTGGCTGAATAACTCATAACAAAGGGTTCATAATTGTTATTTGGTTGAAAATTGATTCATGCAATTATTGACGAAGTCACTGCAGGGTGGCAGTTGGCTAAACTAAACATTGAAATCTGACACACAGCCTGGGTCGCTGAGAGATATTGGCTAAAAAGGCATATATCAAACATACCATTTACTGTCACTGGAGAAATATATGGCATTTGCTAGGAGTAATCTCTCTCGCACACTTTAATCAAACTTTCTGCTTATAAGTAACCACAATAAAAAATAGTAGTGTAGCTATGAAACCAGTAAAAACTTGATTCTTTAAAGAACAAATTATGTATGTGTAACATTTCGCAATGATTTCTAGACATAAAATAATTCCAATAGCCTGTAGAGATTTCCATAGAATGATTTATGAACAGATTTTAGGGCTCCTCAGAAACCATTGGGCAAGGAATCCAGCCAGAATACACAAGACATAGCCAAGCTTCCCTTTACAATGTTGAGCTGTTTACATTTCAGAATGGATTGGCAGGCATCAAGGATTACCCAGCAAGGGAGATAAATCCCCAAATTCATTTTCTATTAACCTTTTGTGGGATGATGATGAGTCACAACTGAGCAGAAATAGGACACTTTCATTAACAAAAAGTTCTGCTGTACCTTCGAAGCTTCCTGTATTCTCCATTGATGGAGAGGGGAGACATGTACAGAAGAGTTTAGCAGACCTCACGGTGAGTTGTTTAATCTTGCTTTAGACACATCAGTCACCAAGTGTCTTACATCCAAGTAAATGACAGCTTAATACTTGAAGATGGTGAAATACACCAAATATTCAAAATAGTGTAACGCTTGTCTGTGTAACATAATACAATAAACACCTAACAAATGTACTTACCTGCATGCAAAGTATTTGTACTACATCGTGTTAGCGTACAATTTTGTGCTTGCAGCATTCCACATTCTACCAGGACATAGGAGCACAGGCTTCCATATCATTAACTAAGTTCGGAAATGAGGATTATGCTATGGTAAGTGTTGTGTAACCTGAGGTTGACTGTTTGTTACTGTTTTGGACTGTTCATGGCTGGACAGACACTGATAGGCATGTACATTAAGTGTCTGACTTTATCCAACAGTAGAACAATAATACTTTTATTTTAGTTCCTCATATTTTTTAAATTGTACAAAGACACTCGTGTACAGCAGGTGATGGCAATATTGGTGTAAGCAGGAATGGTTATTAATGCAGTAATATGCTTGGCTTGCTATTGGCCCATTAGAGTCTGAGAAAGAGAATAAAATGACCTTTGGAGTTTTCTTTTCTTCGTACATCATTCTATACTACTTGGTATAAACAAAATGTTTCTCAAAATAAAAGTTTAAAAAGATGAGTTAGACACGTCGTCTGTTGGAGATTTTTTCAGTAAATTGTTCGTCGTTACCATCATATGCTGAGCTAATAAGAATACTGAAGATTCTAGAAGGATCTCTGAGTACTAAGCCTGGGTTAGTAGTTCCAAGCCGAGATTGCTTACGTTTGCAATAAACGAAACATAAATAATCATTGATCAGCCACCCATTCTCTATTGAAAATATCTACTAAGTCATTTGATGAGTTTAAACAACAGCTTTTGTTTGCAGAAGGGAAGTTTCATCTCTGATAATATAATGTATGAAGTGGAGCCTTACCGTCCCCACTTACATAAGCGTAGCCTGGGAGCCAAAGATGGAGATCACATCATTAGAAAGCGTACAGTTGATGAATCCCTAAGCATGGGCGTAGACTATATATGTACGTAGAATCTTAGTTGTGAGCATTTCTAAATATAGCTCAGGCAGCTGATAGCCAATCAGAGGAGAGATAATTGTTGGTGCAGTGCGCAAGCCATTCATTGGGTGTAATCCTTTACTTCAATGCTCTTCACTCAACAGGCTTTCTCTAACTGCGTTATGTTCATCGCTTAGTCAGTGTTCATTGGAACAAAGAAAATATCAGCGTTTCCCAGACACACCCGAGGTTATTAAATGAAACCATTTTATAATCAAAGTGGAAAAAGTATTTTATTGGGGGTCGTATTGAGGTAATAATCATAACTAACAATGTTGACTGCGGAGCAATTGAAGTTGAAAGCCAAATAAAATACTTTTTGTTCTCACCTCCCTGTAGTCTGCGCCTAATAGCTTTTGCAGAGATTTAGGTTTAGTAATAATAAAATGAAGCTGTCATGTTCAGCAAGCGATTATTTTACTGTTATGTGTAGACAACTCCTAACTTGAATTTTTTCATTGAATAGCTATCAAAAATGAACACCCAAGTTTATAGCACACTGCAAGTAAATTAATAAATTTCGGTCTAGTGTGTAGACAGCTCCATGTTCCCATAATACAACTGCATTGTACTACACTACCAATGTTTTAGTACCAGAGCCGGGTACACAGGACTACAACAGGTTACAGGAAATGAGAGAAATTGCCAGACAACGATCACTGGAGAGAGAGAAAAATTCTAACAGTGGAAAAAGAAAGAAAAGGCAATCGCTACCAGCTACCACATACATAGTACAGCTGTACATGGTGGTAGACGTCTATCTATATAACACGTGAGCACAACTCCATATATTGTATAATTGTAGGAGCTGAGATGACGTTCGTCGGTCCTGAAATCTGTCATAAATCTTGAACAAATTCTGAGGGTTCATTTTCATGCTCTGCGCTATAGTCCATCTCTGTATTTTCTAGCTTTTGAACTGTTCAAACGTCATGTTCGTTTAAGCATTAATTTTTTGTAATAATATGTAGCTTGAACTAACTTCACATGAGAGATGTTAAAAAAAAACTGGGAAATCTAAACCTATTCTAAAATCGTCTGAACCAATTAGTGTTACCCAAACATAAAAAATCTCAACATAAAAAAATATTTCACAAACTTGAGTAAAATACTTGTTCTAGTGCCAAAAAACATGCAATGCACTATATTACCTAGCAGTCAAGAGCTGTTGCTATTTGCATGTAATTGAAAATGATTTTATTTTCTTTGTAGTTTGAAATCGTCTAGTGAACACATCAGTTGGCCAGGAGGGGTGAATGACTACATTTATTTCATGATGGGGCATCAAGCTAACGAGGTAGCTTTATCGAGAACATTTTGAATAACTTTTGACTAAAGAAATAATTAAAAACTGTTACACCAAGAATTATCTGCATCATCTAACAAAAATAGGAGCACAACTCCAATCAATTACCATCTGGTGTTGGGCTAGATACATGCGCATATTATACCCAAAAATTAAAAGCATTGAATGCAACCATCAGTTTGAATGCTGAAATTGAATCATAACAATAAATTCAACTTAGAGAGTCAGATCCAAAGTTTTTATCTCCCAACAGCTATTCAAATTAATGCAGCATCTTATGGTATTCCATTGTATTTCGAGCTTAGATACAAAATGGTTTGATTTTAAGATTGATGTGAGGTACAGAAATATAGATTCTAGTGTCTCCCCAGTACAGGCAAGTTGGACTATTGGCACCAAACTTTCCTATCTCAATATAGCTGAGGTAAGTCTGCAAGTGGTTCTGTATGACTGCCAGCTATTGTATAATACCAAGTGAATTAGCTTAATTAATTGACCCTCCACTTTTTAGACAAATGACACTTCCCCATGGACATATCCCCCCAGCGATGCTGCCAACCTTTATATGGATGCAGATGTGGCATTGAATAGACTGAAGGACTGGGTGGATGGTGGGGTGGGTCTACCAGCAGACGCAGACCACTACATGCTGGTTACAAGGTACACTTTGGCTTTCTTTTACGTTTTTTTCAATGTGATATGAAATAATATATTGGCACACCTTGTGAAGTTTATACCGATGGGATTGTGTGTATAGCTATACTTTTTAAATGTTATTTTGTAACCTTGAAGCATACGCTGAAATTTTCTAAGTGCTATATACTTGTGCTTTTTATTACTGCAAGCAAATTTTAAAAACTGGAAGCCATGGATGAACTTTCTGTTAATACCAAAACTAAATCTATCTTTAGAAGTCTCTTAAAATGTAAGAATGTTGTTTCCCCCCATTTTCCAGCCTAGACTTATACTATGAAGGTAGCCTAAGTAACGCTGGGCTTGCCGCATTATCGGGGGCGTGTGGAAACAATCCCATATCTGTCAACCAGTTTGGACCAACATCTGTGTATGCCCATGAACTTGGTCACAAGTAAGTGTCTCGTCTAATTCAAGTCATTCTACCTTTTCTATAAAACACAACAGTTGTTTGTATATCAGCACTTTACTTTGTATTAGCCTGGGTGCCTCGCATGACGGACAAGATAACAGCTGTTCTGGAGATGATGACTATGTGATGGCTGCCAGTCTAGGAATAACTACATCTCTAACAAGAGGCAATCCTTGGAAATTCTCAGAATGTTCTGTTGATGATTTTGACATTTATATTACAATCTTAAACAAGTGAGTCAAACAGAATAAATATCGTGGAGAATAGAATCTTGTAAAGGGAAAGAATTACAGTTTATCATTAAAGCAGTAGCATTTATGTTTGAGTAAGATGAGTTGGTTTTATCACAGTTTTGCTCTGTAGTAAATTGTAACATATATAAGGCTTGGACCATAACTTTACTTATGCCTGATAAAGACATCATTTAAAGCGTTATAGACATCTATGTATATAATAATATACCAAAAAACTTTTCATACGTTTCACATCGTTTTATAACAAAAAGAAAATTAAAAAAATTTAACGCTGTAATCCAATAAGCACTTCCTGTATAGTCGCCAAATTTTTACAGTATTTTATGTAATGTGGTCTTTTTTTGTTGATGGTCATAGCAACATTTGAACATACAATTTGATCTACCATAAAACAATGACAAGCCGTGATATTGTGACAGAGACTCATTTGGCATAAATTCTGCTATAATGATCGGTATTGCAGTGATGGAAGCAACTGTCTCACTAATTCAGGAAGCTACATCAGCACATGGGCAGACGACTTCTCCAATCCAATGGGGCAAGCTCTTTCAGTTGACCAGCAATGTAGTTTGGTGCACGGTACTGAATTTTCCTACGAGGTAAGCCAGGAATTATAAATAATTTTCTGCCAAAAACCATTTATGTGGTTCAGTGAAGGCTAGAATCACACATTGTACAATCGTTATGTCCAATAGTTAATGAAATCAATTAAATTTTAGGATGAAAATAAGTAAATAAAAAACAATTTAAATATCTTTGATTTAGGCAGATAGTTTTTAAAGTTATTACGACTTTTCAGAAAAGCAAATATTTGTTAGCTTGCTTGTTGAATTGGTGTAAGCGCTGATTAAATCCTGCATCTCTGAAATCCGATAACAAATTAAATGCTACCCAGTTATTACAATATAGAATTAAATGTTTATCAATATCGCATCGCAATGGAAAATATTTTATTTGCAGACATCAAGGTTCAGTGAGATCTGTTACTCATTATGGTGTGGAGATGGGAGTGGATTTATTTATGCCAAACAGGCTGCATTCCCCTATACAACTTGTGGAAATAAAAAAGTAAACCAGTGGTTCATGTAAAATTGTGTGATTGTTCATAATGATTCTGGTTTTGATTGTAGTGTCTGTATTGGAGCTGGGAATTAGCTCTTACGTAGATGAGTTGTGTTACTTCATTGTGTCATAATAATGTGCAAAACTCTGCCAACAAATTCTAGTTTTGCACACATGTAGAATCATTCGTCTGCTGTTTACTTACAGTGGTGTGTGGAGGAACAGTGTGTAAGTGACCCTGCTGCACCTGAACTTGACGGTAAGTCACTGATCAAACTTATGCAAGCTTTAACAATTATTAATTAAAAAAAAACTGTTTTTGACAAAATCTAAATATTCAATGGGGATTATGTTGAGTTCGTTTCTGGTATTTGAAATGCTAGAGTTTAATAGCAAAAATACTAATATTTCAGCAGCTGGCATTGGTGTATGCTAAAACCAACAGAAATCACTTGTGGATTTATTGGTTTATGTATCTTACTTTGTAGAAAGCTGCCCATTTGGAGACAGCCCAGGAACAGTTTTTTCTAATCAAAATAATGTCTGTGCAAATATAACCAGCTACTATTGTCAAACCTATGAACATGCTAGAAGCTTCTGTTGTGCTGCCTGCCCAGCCCTAGAAACTCCTTGGCTCGGTCCTAACTGCCCTTATGGAGATACTGCTAGCAACTGTGATGAGCTTGCCTCAAACTGTAACGCTTTTAAAAGTTCGTGTTGTGAGACTTGCTGCCCCATTCTTGGAGCAGATGCAGGCTATAGCTGCGTAGCACCGACAACAAGTACAACAACAATTACTACTACAACACCCACAACAACAAGTACTACTACAACACCCACAACAACAAGCACTACTACAACACCCACAACAACAATTACTACTACAACACCCACAACAACAAGTACTACTACAACACCCACAACAACAAGCACTACTACAACACCCACAACAACAAGTACTACTACAACACCCACAACAACAACAAGTACAACTACAACACCCACAACAACAAGCACTACTACAACACCCACAACAACAAGTACAACTACCACACCCACAACAACTAGTACTACTACAACACCAACAACAACAAGTGCTACTACAACACCCACAACAACAAGTACTACTACAACACCCACAACAACTAGTACTACTACAACACCCACAACAACAAGTACCACTACAACACCCACAACAACAAGTACTACTACAACACCAACAACAGCAAGTACTACTACAACACCCACAACAACAAGTACCACTACAACACCCACAACAACAAGTACTACTACAACACCCATACCAACAAGTACTACTACAACACCAACAACAACAAGTACTACTACAACACCCACAACAACAAGTACTACTACAACACCCACAACAACAAGTACTTCTACAACACCCACAACAACTAGTACTACTACAACACCCACAACAACAAGCACAACTACAACACCCACAACAACAAGTACTACTACAACACCCACAACAACAAGTACTACTACAACACCCACAACAACAAGTACTACTACAACACCCACAACAACAAGCACAACTACAACACCCACAACAACAAGTACTACTACAACACCCACAACAACAAGTACTACTACAACACCCACAACAACAAGTACTTCTACAACACCCACAACAACTAGTACTACTACAACACCCACAACAACAAGCACAACTACAACACCCACAACAACAAGTACTTCTACAACACCCACAACAACTAGTACTACTACAACACCCACAACAAAAAGCACAACTACAACACCCACAACAACTAGTACTACTACAACACCCACAACAACAAGCACAACTACAACACCCACAACAACAAGTACTACTACAACACCAACAACAACAAGTACTACTACAACCCCAACAACAACAAGTACTACTACAACACCCACAACAACTAGCACTACTACAACACCCACAACAACAAGTACTACCACAACACCAACAACAACAAGTACTACTACAACACCAACAACAACAAGTACTACTACAACCCCAACAACAACAAGTACTACTACAACACCCACAACAACAAGCACAACTACAACACCCACAACAACAAGTACTACTACAACACCAACAACAACAAGTACTACTACAACCCCAACAACAACAAGTACTACTACAACACCCACAACAACTAGTACTACTACAACACCCACAACAACTAGTACTACTACAACACCCACAACAACAAGTACTACCACAACACCAACAACAACAAGTACTACTACAACACCCACAACAACAAGTACTACCACAACACCAACAACAACAAGTACTACTACAACACCCACAACAACAAGTACAACTACAACACCCACAACAACAAGTACTACTACAACACCAACAACAACAAGTACTACTACAGCACCCACAACAACAAGTACAACTACAACACCCACAACAACAAGTACAACTACAACACCCACAACAACAAGTACTACTACAACCCCAACAACAACAAGTACTACTACAACACCAACAACAACAAGTACTACTACAACCCCAACAACAACAAGTACTACTACAACACCCACAACAACAAGCACAACTACAACACCCACAACAACAAGTACTACTACAACACCAACAACAACAAGTACTACTACAACCCCAACAACAACAAGTACTACTACAACACCCACAACAACTAGTACTACTACAACACCCACAACAACTAGTACTACTACAACACCCACAACAACAAGTACTACCACAACACCAACAACAACAAGTACTACTACAACACCCACAACAACAAGTACTACTACAGCACCCACAACAACAAGTACTACTACAACACCCACAACAACAAGTACTACTACAGCACCCACAACAACAAGTACTACTACAACACCCACAACAACAAGTACTACTACAACCGCAACAACAACAAGTACTACTACAACACCCACAACAACAAGTACTACTACAACACCCACAACAATAAGTACTAATACAACACCCACAACAACAAGTACTGCTACAACGCCAACAGCTACTACTCAAAGCCTCAGAAGAGGAATCCGAAACAGGCGATTTAGATTCCTCATACGAATCTTAAGATTTTTGATAACAAACTTTGCCTGTGATGAACCAGAACTACAGGACCAGAGTTCAGAGCGGTACCAACAGTTCTATGTGAGTTACAATAAGGTTTTGGCAGATTTTTCAAATACTGTTCTTGATGTATATTTGATTGAATTCTATCCCAAAAAGAATGCATAACTCCTTCCTTCTGACAATTGAAACTGACATTGGTTATTTCTACAAGACAAACTTGATGAGTCACCATGTAAAATCTTGTTGGCAGACACCAAAACACCTTGTTTTAGAATATCGTTTGTGGCTCGATAAAAAATAATGTGAAGAAAGCAACATGTCAGTCGATAACTGTAAGCTGTGGAAGTATCATAGCCTCTGGAGTTGTAGAAGTTGAAGAAAATGATGCCGATGACCCTGCTGATGCTGCTCCTGCTAATATTCAAGAATTCAGTCAACAAATAAGTGGAGTGATGAACAACACGGACATGGGTAAGTGCTGACGTAGGAAACAGTTATGTAACTTATTGTGTAAGTACTGTTGGTAACACGGAGTACAATGGTACTTGTGTAGAGATAACAGAGAGCCCACAAGTATCTGATGATAATGAGTGTGAAGATCCAGAGATAAACACTTGCAGTCCCAACTCCTTGTGCACGAATACAGAAGGGTACTATACCTGCACGTGTAACTCAGGTGAGTGTTTTTTGTGCAATGTTGTATGAAAAGTTAAACGGTAGCATGATTAGTTTTACTAGCGGTAACGGTTGAGAGACTCTCAATAAATGGGTCTATTATAGTGGCTCATAACGTTAGACGGTTTCGTTTTCAAAGCGTATGAACGGATTTGAAATAGTCCAGACGGTTTGCAAATCGTCTTTTACATTGAAAATAATTGGGTAATTGTAGTAAAGTAGCCCAAGAAACTAAGTTTAAAAACGGGCTTGTTGGTTATAATAAACTAATTGTCGGCCTCAGCAGTTGCGGGATTAATGCTATAAAACTGTATTTCCTGTCCAACAATTGTAAAATCTGCAAATAATTCAGACGGTTTAGAAATGATCCAGATGATTTAGAAAATTACAAATCGTATGGACGCTTTAGAAAGAGTATGAACTATTTACAAGCCGTATGAATTATTTTGAAATAGTCTGAACTGTTTTAAAATAGTCTAAACTATTTTGAAATGGTTGGAAAAGTTTGCAAGGCACATGGCTTTCGAACCAAAAGCGATCGGCATCATTTTATTTATAGCCTCTATATAACTTCATCAACATAGGCGTCGATCCAAAGACATAGAGCAAGTTAATTAACTGTATAAAAATGTTGTTGAATATAATCTCTAAAATGAATTTTTACATTTACAGTTAGGTTGTATTTATTATTTAAAATAATTTAAAGCAAATAATATTTAATAAATAAAAAAATTAATTATTTATTCAAGGAAAATTCAACTGTTCAGTGTTTAGGAGAAACATTATCCATCATAAATGGACCAGATCTATGATCAATAGAGCGAAATACCAAATCGGTTTGGATTTTCAAAGCTCACGAACGATTTCACAAAGCGTTCAGACTATTTCAAATTCGTTCAAACGGTTTGGAAAGCGTTCAGACGGTTTAAAACACAAAAAGCAAAACGTTCTGAGCCACCATAGTCTATTATATTATGCCGAGTGCAGCACTACTCGCGCTGTCTCAATCATGCTCAATTCATGAAACCTCTTTTCCTTAAATCTTCATCTGAACTTGTATGGAAAACATTAGGCTGTAGGCATAAAGGTTCCAAGTTTATCGAAAAGTCAAAATTTTTTTCTATTTTGTGCTTATTATGAAAACACAATCCTCGGTGAAAACTCAAAGAGCGCAGTTTTGTTTACATGGTCATAAAAATTTTGGATGCTTGTGAAGCACATAAAAGTTCTCCTTGCTATCGAACTAACTGAGATTTTCGCTCAGAAATAGAGTTTGTGATGTTGTGATACGAAACATTGACAATAATAGACTTTTCATGAAAACAAAACACGCATGAGTGAATATTATTATTTACTAGTTTAACGAAGACTGCAATATTCACAAAAGCTCGAGTAAGATTATTGTTATAAAGCTTCAGTACGGTTTGTTGACTCACCCAATTTTTTTCATTATTTCACTTAACATTTATCTATTTATTATTATGAGTGGTGAAGGGTAAGGGAAGAGTAGGGACTGTATGCACTCTCTAGATGAGTAGACAGTGAATTTTTGCAAATACCTGATGCGTTTCTCAAACAGCATTGCTTTTCAATATCAATTAATTATTGCGTCCATCATCAGATTACCCAACAGACATATCAGAATATGTAGATGAGCTTGGAAGGATCTGCGCCAGGTCATGTGATGGTTTTTGTACCGGCGGAGAGACGTGCATAGAGCAAGCAGAAGCATATCCTGTTTGCACCTGTCCAGGTACCACTTGCAATACTGCTAGTCCAGTGAAAGTTAATTTAATCATTGTTTTAGTATTGCTACTTTCCAGTCAAACCCCAATATTCAGCGTTAGTAATTGCTGTCGTAACCATAATCTGTTTATACGTGTAGGTGGCAGCTGTCATCAATGGATCTACGCTATGATTGGTGGTGCAGTGTTTCTGGCAGTTGTTACATTAGGTGCTATGTTAGCTGCTATGATTGTAAAGTCTAGAAGGAGTAAGAAAGCAAGAGCCAACCAAATGTCAACCAACCCTCCAGTTATGCATCTGAGTTCTCTGTCTGGAAGGAGAAGATACCCCCCAGATGATTATCTCTCCGTTATTGAGGAGAGAACCTATTGAATCAATAAATAATTATATTTTTGATACTACCAAATGCTTAATGGATATGGTACAATTTTTTACAACAACCATTTATAAAAAAAGACACTAGACTTCTGTTTCAACTTGAGATAATACTCATACATTCTTTTTGTAAAATATCCACAAGATGTTGCCATCATGATTAGCTTGCATAAAATCCATAAACAAAAGGAAATTCATAATGTTTACTATTAAGTATTTTTATATCATCTACTTGAAAAAACTAGCAAATTTTTTAGAATAATTAATGATGCATTGTCATCCGATTTTATCGGCATTCCGCTTGTGCTCAATATAGCATAAATTTTGCTAGTCTCATACAATGCTTTGGCTTATATGGCTTGTTTTAAGCATTTTTATTACACAAACCTTGTGGCAACGTATTTTTATCAAAAATCGTCTAACGTATTTTATTGTTTGTTATTTTTATTCCTTCTATGCTCAACTTGAAATAAATTGAACATGTAGACAACAGTCTCCTGTTTTGTTATGTGTTAGATTATTTTGCTTGTTTCTGGCTGAATTATGTAATGGCAGAAGAATTACCAACTGGCATTGCGCCAGTCTTCAGTTCTTCATAACACAAACTGTTTCCATCTAGTAACAGTATGACACAATATTATCAAGGTCAAGGTCTATAAAACTTGCCTGGAACATCCTGCTGTATTTTATGGCAAATTCCAAAAGCATGTTAAACGAACATAACGCAGGTTTGTAGCTGTTCCAACACACTTCAGCAAGTAAATATAGACAAAAACGCGCCTCAGCGTCACCAAGCATAGATGCCTCCGCCATCTATAAACAAAAAACTTAGTATGAACTGTAATGAGTAACTAGAGTTAGTTGCTGACTTCCGCAATAAGAAAACAAATCATTGCTGTTTTGACGAATTACATTGTACGTAAAAAATTACACTGTCAGGGTTAGTGACCTTGTGAAGGTCACTAATCATGGTGTCTCGCCTAAACGGTTACATTTCAATCGTGGCGAAAGTTAGATTACAGGTCCGGTCACCCTTTGGCGATATTGCAACAAAACATATAACTGCACCGGTGCCGTAACTGAGATACTAGTCTACTAGCGAGCGATTATTATTCATGTGCGCGAGGTTTCCTATTGACAAGGCAATCGTCCCTTGGCCAATAGCATTGCTAAATTCTTGAGTCAACCGACAGTATGTTACCGATTTAATTAGCAGCCTAGCGCTTCCAGGTCTTGCTGAAATGTTGACGAGAGCCTTTGCAAGGGATAGGGGAGTTTGCGGAAAACGGAAAACTTACGGAATCATTACGGAATTGGGACTTTGCAGAAAGTGGCCTAGGCACTGTTTCATACAAAAGTTGTGCTACCTTGTTGTTAAGGTGACATTTTTATTGTGTAAGTTGCGTAACTATGTCTATGAAACGTACGTCCATATCTGCTTCCTGTAATTATTTTCTCAGTGATTTGATGTTGTTTTCAGCTAGTTCAAGTTATTTGCCCACCTGATCTTCTAGTCTTTGCCTAGAAGCTAACGTCATCTATGTTTTGAATTAATGGGAATCAAAATTTCATGTTCCATTTACAATTAGTTAGATAATAACAGTAATGATTATTGACAATGTTTAAAGAAAAATGATAATAATAATTAAATTAAAATAAAAATAATTATTATTATTATTCATGAAGATAATAATAACTAATTAATGTTTTGTTCATTGATTGTTGCTGTTGTCGATTGATTATTATTATTTATTATAATTATTAATTAATTGATAATAATAAAGTTATTTATAATAATGATAGTAATGATGATTTGATTCATGATTTTTAGTATACATTAATTATTATTATTATTAATTAATAACAGTTATTTTTTAGTAGTGAAGTAACGTAATAATAATTATTAATTTTGATAATAATAAATTAATGCTATTATCATTTATTATTATTATAACAAATTAATTTCATAATAATAATTGTTAATTAATCTATTATCACAACAATAATTGATAATTATTTTTTATACGAATAATAATATATATATTTACTAATTATTATTATGATAATAATATTTTTGATTGTTTATGTCTGTTACTAGTTCGTAATAAATAATAATCATATTAAAAATTGTAATAATTTGATATTACGGTTAAATTATTTATTTAGTGTTTTTATAAAAAGTTATATTAATTACATATTAAAGAGTGATATCATCACATCAATGTATAAAATACCATTAAGTAGGTGTTTGAACACTGATTCTAAAGGTGTGTATTATTGAAGTTTTCCATTCGCTGAAATCCCTAAGACTACTAGCATAAACTATTGCTTCAGCTCTTTGTGTACTAAGCATCTTCTTCGTCCTAGCTACAAGAGTAGAAGTTTTCAAAGTTGACCTAGTAGCTAGTTTTTGCCAGCTCCCTTCTTTTACTTTTTCGTTAACCCGGAAGTTCTACGATTGACTGAACCAGTGGGTATGTTTTCGCATTGATTACTGATCTATCAACTGTGTTTATAATTGAAATTGAGCGTTAGTGATTTCTTTTTCAGCATTATCCTGGGTATGCTGATTTTGTTCCCTACACTTATAACCTGAAACAGTGCATCCAGGTGATATTGTAGAGGATTTCTGCATGGTTTTCACGGAACCTTCACCGACACCTGTCAGAGAATAGTGGGGTGTACTGTATGGGTACAAAGGAGCACTAGAGCTGTACTGGTAGCGTAGCTGCGTAGTGTCAAGGCAACAATCTGTCATCCAACACTACTATCCCGGTAGTAGCAACTCCGATGTATAACGGTAATAATCAGTCTATCTGTATTGATCCGGAGACTTCCTGTCCTCTTAATATGGAGATCTGTTTAATTGCACACCGATCAGGTTTTACTTTAGATTCTCAAATTAATAGCAAGCACGTGTATAGTTTATAGTAACGTGTTAGGCAGCTTAATGACAATGTCCAAGAGTGTATAGTAATCTCTAAGAGGGTGTTTCGATAGAGTAATACTGCAAGCAAGTCAACGACGGTATAAGAAAAGTTGTAGTTATCAGCAACAATGTATTGAACGTAAAGATATAAAACCTTACAACGAGAGATGATTCGAAGTGTACAAATGTACAAGTGTATTAGATCCCACTAATAATCCAGTCTATGCTACGGGAATACACGATGTTAACCCTAACGCTTCCATAGCATCTACTCAAAACGACTACTACAAACTCTAGCCACTGGGCATTCTGCCCTTCTATTTATGCAGTAAAATATGTAAATAAGCAGTCCGAAAATCACAAGATATAATCGGCGAATAAATACACAATATGATTGGAGGACGAGAACAGACGCATTATGAACCATATACAAATAACGATAATAATTAATTAATTATGAAACAAGATGGCTATTGGAACAGTTAGCTTGATTCTCCCAGCTTGATCCTCCACGGCTAGTTTTTCTTGGCTTGGTAGGAACGGAGGCTCCACTTGAGGATTCATCTGCTTCCTTTAGGTAAGACAACTCTGGCTTGTCTGTCCGCACACTGGCACTCACACAATTCCATTACAATATATAAATGACAAATAGAAGCTAATTGCTCACTTTTCGACTTTTTTTCAACCTGCTTCATAGAACTTCCATTAGTAACTTGAGAAAAAAATATTGCCAACAAGTTTTTCATATCAAAACAATTACAACATCTATTTGCATACGGTGAACCCTGGTCAGTGCAAATCTGACAGAAGGTCCTTGCGAAAAAAACCTTCTTATAGTACGGGGTGATCTGTACTAGTTCTAATCTATCTATTTAATTTCGTTCTATGAAGATACTTGATGCTCAGTCATAGCCGTTGAAGAATTTCATCTACATAAAGAGAAAGCAACTCTCAGTGCTTGATAATTTTCATCATTTTTCTGTGACATGTGCATTTATGTTGCTCTAAAACAGCTTATAATAATAGTTTTTGTGCCACACAGCGATGTGTAAAACACAAGCGTAGTACTTACTTTCAAGGTCTCAAGACTACGTGACTCTTTGAAATATTCTGTATCACTTGGAATTTTTCAAAATATGTAGATGTGGTACATAGTTGGTTGGTCGCATTATTGATGAAATGATGTTCTAAACAAGATTTACTAAAATAATTATTCAACCTTATGGGAATAATATCAAATCTGCCCCAATTGCCAAAAAGATGTTCATTTTTTTTAACGATTTTGGTGTTCTGCGAAAACTCTTGTGTTGGTTACTAACCTTTTCTATCAATTTTGGCTATGTATAATCTTCTTCATTTTATTTACATCAGTCAAAATTTTTTATGAAGTTCTTAACAACACATTGAACAGCAAGATACTCATCCTTGTTAGCGCAGAAAAAACTGTTATAATGGAGACTAATCATCGCAGTGATTCTAAGGAAAATATTCACTCTGGTAGTCTAGACACCCGACATCTAGCAGCTCTAGTTCCCTATGGAAGTTGCATCGGAAATTGCAAAAAAGATGGTGAAAATTGTACATGGCCAACCTTGACAGGAGAAGTAAATAACCAAAATGATGTTCTTTTGCGGAAAACCCAAGACTTTGAAAATATCAAACGTCCTTCAGATAAGTGTTGCAGTTTTGACTTTTTCCCTGGATGTTTTTGAGACCGAATCATATGTTTTGAGTATAATCTGTTTTGAACACCATTTCAACTATCATCAAGCCATCCTAATTGTTGCAGCTACCAGGAACTCACTTAATGGCAACAAAGTAAGTAATTTAACACACTATTTTAATAATTCAAATCATAAAACTAACACATCATTTTAATAATTCAAATCGCAAAACTAACACATCATTTTAATAATTCAAATCGCAAAACTAAAGCAGTAAATATAATTTATGCTTCCGATGAGTCATGTATAAATAAGAACAGTTCTGGTAATCCAACTAACCACCACATTCAATTATTTTGAAAAATTTAAAATAACTCAAACACTTCTGGTTATTTGACAAATTCATAAAGTTGTTTAATCTTGATAACAATTACTACTGTTTGTGTTGTACACAGAGCAACATAAATGTATATCTCGCTAGAACAGCAATGAAAAGTGATGAAAACCAGCGAGCACTGAGAGTTGCTTTCTTTTATTGTAGTTTATTCACTCCCCTGTTTTAACTGGAATAGGAACTGCAAGGGTCTATTTCAACATTCATTTGATCCTGAAAATAGTGAGAAAATGACGATAGTGCTATTCAATATTTATTAATGGTTGATCTGGCTTTATTAAAAAAGCAATATGTTTGTCAATAAACCATTTTGATAAATTATTTAAACTAAAGTTGAAATACTAACTGAAAAACACTGACATGAAAATTATGTATAAAAAAATTATCGTCATACAGTCCTAAAAACATGTCAATGTTTAATATCTTCACAGTTATATGCTGCAATTACAGTCTTAACTTGTTTGACTGGTCTTCCCTAAAGAGTTATCATATTTTAAGAGAACAACTGCCAAAAGTTTGTTTATTTAGCCGGGAAAAGTTTAGTGACTTCTGACATATGCACTCTTATGAGCAGAGATCCCATTGTTCAAAACTTGACCGGATTCCTCAACAGTTATTCCAGAACAACAAATCTTACCATAAAGCACAATTAGACAACTGGGCGATATATTTGCTGTACAGATCATCTTGTACTGTAAGAAGGTTTGTTCCGTAAGGACCTTCTGTCAGAATCGCACTGACCAAGGTTCACTGATAGCAAAAAATAGTGTTACAGTTGTCTTAATATCAAAATATTTTTTGCAACATTCATTTCGCAAGCACCTCATCGATGTTCCATCAAGCAACCTGAGTGAATGATATGAGTGATAATTAGCTTCTATTTGTCAGTTATATATCCCCTTGATGCGCTGTTTTAATTTACAAGTTTAGCGCAAGGTACAGAATCAGCATACCCAGGATAATACTGAAAAAGGAATCACTTACATTCAAATTCCATAGTACACACAGTTGACCAACTAGTAATCAACGAAAAAACAGGCCGTTAAGATTTCAATATGTCATTCAAATTTTCCGTTATTTTACCGACCCAGTGGTATACTATTTATCATAGAGCAACCACATTATGTAGACAAAAAATAATTCTACTGGAAAGTTATATTTAAATGAATAAAAAACTTCTATACCGCATCATTAGCTACTTTTTGCCACGCATGGTCATGCGTCACTAATTTCGCAACACTCCAACAATACCATTGTCAGCAATGCTTGATACTGTGACCACAAAACATTGTTTTTTTAAGCAAGGGTACCTTTTCTCAATTCTTTTTCTGAGACGTCTGGTGTGACAAATAATTTTTGCACCATTGGATGACACAGGTCTACTGGCAACGAACAGGAAGTCACCGGATTGACATTACCGTGGACTGATTATAAACATATTCATTGGAGATTACTACCCCCGTACCGGTAGCCTTGCATAACGGAACATTTGCCTATACACTTGGAAGCTCACGCTACCACTTGTTTGCTTCGGTGAACCCCGTGTGCTCTGTACAGTACAATAGCTACCCTCAACAGGTGTCGGTGAAGGCTCTATTGTTCAATACGGCACAGAAAACCTTTACAATATTTATCAGGGGTGGGAGAAAATGACTTTCAAGTCGAGTCAAGTCATGAACTTTGTGAGTCAAGCCGCAGCCATTCTGAGGTTCAGCTGAGTCAAGTAAAGTCACAAACATTGTTGAGTCAAGTCGAGTAATGAAAAATTTTAAGTCAAGACAAGTCTGACTCAAATGACTTACAAGTCAAATATCAAGTCACTTGAATATCTCAGAGTCTATTGGTTGTAGAGCATTATCAAAGACTTCATTGTGATCGGCTCGCCGAGCAGATTTCAGAGGGGGTAATTTAGATGTCCAATAGATGACCAATACAAAACTTTCACAGAAATCAGAAGATTTTTATTGAAGGATTTCCCCAACAGCAACAGATGACAAAAATATTGGCAATGATAAATCAGTGGTTCAGAACAATAGTCTGGCTGGCAGTATAGAATTTGTACTTATGGAAAGCCAGAACCAGTAGAATGTTGCAGCCAATAAATTATTCTGTTTACAGTTCAAGCTGTAGACGCTTCACATTGAGTTAAATGGTTTAACCCTATTCCTTGCATGGCAGTTGTTTTTCCTCCTTCCTTACTTGAAAAAAAGGTTACTATTTTATTTTGGTAACTTAATTTTGTAAAATTACTTGTTCTTTGTTCATTTTCTGTTAAAAAAATCTCTGCAGTAAAGTTGAGCAATAAATTTTGAAACACATGTTTAATAAAGTCAAAAAACATTAGGAATTTTACAAGTTGCAATCAACTTTTTTTTCCAGCAGGGAATTTGACCTACACGCAGTTGACAGAAGGCGCATTAAAAACAACCACCCCATTGAAAAAAGTCTTCCCTATTTCACAAACTTTCGTAATCAGAGTGCACTAATTATTTTTAATACATTTCTAGTTGACAAAACAAACAGTATTCTGCATATGCATCTTCTTCTTGTCTTTTTATATTTTTAAACAGTAGAAAACCATCAACTATTCTACCTTTTTTCTGGTAGAAAACATTTGAATGGAAGGCCTAATGTAAAGACAATTATTTTCTGATCACCATACTCCAGCAAGCATACAGTTGGCTAACTATTAGCTAGGTTGTGCACTAAATAACACCTCTGGTTCCGATAACCAAACAGGAAATATAAACAGCAATGACACCCGGGTATTCTGTTATCTTAGGAAATTGTGTAGGAGCAGACAACTCTGCAAGATTGACTCCAAATGACTTGACGATGACTTTAATAAAGTCATCTGTATTATGAAGTCGAGTCAAGTCATGAAACTTTTCAAGTCAAGTCGAGTCAGATGAGGCATCAAGTCAGAGTCAAGTCACTGCTCAACTAAGTCAAGTCAAGTTATGACCTATGACTTGACTCTAAGATGACTTGACTTAGACCGACTTATTCCCACCTCTGATATTTATTATACCAAGACTTTACAAAAGAAAATACCAGAAGAAAGAAAAAGATGATGATAAAAAAATTGTGAGGCATGGTATAGTAGAAGATAGATTGGAAGAAAAATAATGTTGTTTTCTAATCGTACAATAACCACTGATTAGGTTTAATTATTATTATTATTGACTTTATTTAATGTGGTTAAAATATCATGTCATAACATGTCATGTTTTCCATAAGATACAATCAAAAAAGGATTAACTAGGCAAAAAACGAAAGAAAAATTTTACAATATTATATTTTAATTATAATAATTCACAATACCAAATAGCAACCACCATTGATTAATTAATAATAATATGGTTATCATAAAATAATTAATAATTATTATAAACAAATATATAATACTAATAGTTTTTAGCAACTAATAATAATATTATATAAATATAATAATCAATAGAATATTAATAATTATTATTATTATTATTATTATTGTTATAAATAATGAATATTATTATTATTATGATTAAATGTTTGTTATTATTTAGTATATTATTGTTTGTTATTATTATTATTATTATTAGCAACTATTTTATTTATATTTTTTTTCATTAGATTATTATTATTATTATTTTATGATTAATTTTAATAATAACATTATTATTAACAATTATTCTTAGAAATAATTAGTAACTAGTATTATTATTATTATTATATAACTACCTGTAAATAAATAAATGCTTTATTATTATTATCATCATCATCATCATCTTTACTTTATCATCATTATTATTATTTATCATAATAATAATAATAATCATAATAATAATTAATTAATAGATAAAACATTGATGATTGTCACTATTTTTTGAAAACAGATGATGTTAGCAACCACAATAGATCAGCTGTGACCATGAATAAAATGAATGTGATGTGTTGTATTTCATTCATGGCCAGACCTGCCAACCCTGAATGGGGGAATTTGTGTGAGAACGATAAAGGGGGCAATTATTCAGCGCGAAAACTGCCCCGAGGGGCAATTAATATGTGAAGACGGGTACCGGTAGGCAACCAGTAAAAGTTTGCCACATGCTACCAACCACCAACAAGAAGCAACTCAGCATTCATATATTACAAATTTAAGAGATAGAGTTAGATGTAGTAAGTGAATGTAACCAAGGGTTAGACACAGGTTAGCAGACTTGCCAACCTAGAGGGGTCAAGAGTGAGACTTGGAAAAAGGGGAAAAAAGCGCGTGAAATCAAGCCAAATGGGGAAAATGTGTTACTGAGTGATTTTTGATAAAATGCTGGAAAATAAAATCTTATATCATGCTAGCTGCAGAAACATCAAGTGATGCAATGAACAAAGAGGTATGGTGAATGGATAGCATAAGATGGTGGACCGAGAGCAGGGGATGGTTGATAGATGGAGAGCAGGAAATGGTGGATGCAGAGCAAGAGAGGGTAGACGCAAAGCAGGAGATGGTAGATGGAGAGCAGATGATTATGGATTGAGAGCAGGAGGAGGTAGATAGGTAGAGAGCAAGGAGATCGGGGATGGAGAGCAGGAGATAGATGGAAAGCAGGATATGGTGGATGGAGGGCAAGGTATAGTGGATGGAGAGTTGGATAAGGTAAATTGAAAGCAGGAGATGTTGAATGCAAAGCAGGATTTGATGTAGATAGAGCAAGAGATGGCAAGTGGAAAGCAGGAGGAGGTAACTGGAAAACAGAGCATGGTGGTTGTACAGCAGGGCATAGTGGATGAAGAGTATGATATGGTGGATACAGAGCAGGATATGATCGAGGGAGAGCAAGATGATGGTGGATGGAGAGCGAGGAGATTGAAGATGTAGAGCAGGATTTAATGGATAGAGAGTAGTATATGGTATATATAAAGCAGGAAATAGTGGATGGAGAGCAGAAGATGGTAGATGTAGAGCAGGGGAAGGTGGATAGAAAGTAAGAATTGATGAATCGAGAACAAGAGATGGTAGATGAAGAGCAGAGGACTGTGGGTGGTGAGCAGGGTATGGTGGATGGCCAGTAGAAGATGGTAGATGAGCAGAAAATTGTGGATGAAGAGCAGAAGATGGTGCACAGGGTTAGAAAAAACCAAACAAACCATTTATTTCTGGTTTATACCGGTTTTTATGGATTAAACCGCATTTTTATTGTGAAAATGGTGCACTCAATAAAAAAAGTTTATGACTTACTGAATGGTTAAAGGAATGGCTTTCGATATGTAGCATTCGGCTTGTTAAAAAAAATGTTTAATGTTTATCTCCAAATAAGACAACTGCATGTACAACATGGCATCAGTATCTAAATAAATGACTAATTGTATAATAGAACCACATAAAATAGAAAACATATACACTCAAACTTCAACAACTAAATGGCATTACCGTAGTAAGACACAAGATCATTGGTATTTTTTTATTATTAAGCAATGGAGAGGCAATAAATAAAATTGTTTTTTTTGAGCGCCAAGCCGATTTCATAGTTTAGAGTGTACTATCCCAAACATGAAGTTATATCAATTATATATGTGGCGCATCGTTTTTCAATAAAGATCCTTCATTTCTCTGCTATCGTAACTAGCTGAAAAATTTGATTTATTATTTTAGATTTTTAAAATAACCAAGAGAATGAGACATGGCATGAGTGAATGCTGTGAAGCAGATAACCTGCCAGCTTAGCTGTGAAAGAATGGAATTATTTGATGAACTAACAAAAAAATCATAAAAACCAAAAGTTCAGAAATTTGACTGGTTTAAATTGAGCCAAACCTGGTGGATAGACAGTAGGAGATGGTAGATGAAGGGCAGTGGATTGTGGATGGAGAGCAGGAGAGAGTGATTGAAAAGCAGGTGGAGGTAGATCAAGACCAGGAGGGGGCCAGGACATTGTAAATGGAGAGCAAGATATAATGAATGTAGAGTATGATGAATGCAGAGCAGGAGATGAAGGATGGAGACCAGGAGAGGATGGGTGGAAAGCAGGGTTGGGAATAGCGGTTTGTAGACGCTAATCGCTGGTGCTAATCGCTAGTCATGCATCAGCGATTGTGGCACATCCCCTAGTTTGATTAGACATTCAGCGAATAGCCCAATCGCTAAAGTACTAGTAATCGCTGAAGTAAATCGCTGATTTCTCTGCCAACAATGCCCAAGTCACTCATGCATGCAAAAATTTTACTCATCTTGGAAGCATTGCATTTGCTCACCAGTTAATTTCATCATAATAGAGGCATATGTATATGCATATAACTTTAAAGCATTACTGCAGCTGGCTGCATCACTGACACCTTGAAAAACAGATATACTGGAGACCCAATCTGCTCTGCCATTATTAACCTGTAATTAAAAGTTCATATATTTTTAGCCAGTTTTTTATACCCTGTTTGCTGTGTAACAAAACGTGGTTTGTGTTTATTTAAGTCTTCATTATTACAAGATTATATGCAAAGTTATCAAACACTTGAAAATATTATCAGCTGTTTCATCAGCGGAAATGATGGTATTCCCTAGTTTGATATAACTTAGCATGAACACCAGCGGAAAACCCTATTCCCTAGTTTGTAGCAGCATTAGCGAAAGCGATTCAATCCCTAGTTTAACAATCAGCAATTCCCAACCCTGGTGGAAAGTGGGATAAAGGTGGAGGTAGAGAGGGAGTTGATGGATGGGGAGAAAGAAGATGGGGGTAGAGCGCAGAAAATGGTAGAGGGAGAGTAGGAGGTAGACAAAAAGTGGGGTATGATGGATGGAGAAGAGGATATGGTTGATGAAGAGCAGGAGATGGTGAATGGAGGTCATAAGGTGGATGGAAAACAGAAGCTTGTGGATAACTATTCTCACAAAAAAATACAGATAACACCAGCCTTGAAAGTAAAATAACAATAATTCTTTTGATAATAACTATTCTCATGAAAAATAAATTTGCTAAAAATTATTATAACACAATATAGCATTGAAATAATGATTAACTCCCCATTTTGATATATAAAAGCAACAAAAATACTTGGTAACTGCTACCATTGACAAGAAAACAAAAAATGTTAGAGAATGTTGGACTTGATAAAAAAGAGCAACAATAAATAACAATAATAATATGTAGGTAATATATTATGTAATATCATCATTTTTAATAACCTTTTGTTTATTAATAATAATAATAATAATTAATTGATAGTAAAATTATTATCACTACTAATATAATAATATCTACTACTCATTATTATTATCAACTATTATTAATGATAATACAGCAGTAATAAATAATAATAATCATAGCAAAAATAGTAATAGTAGGCTACTTGATATTATTTAAATAATAATAGATATTATTATTATTATTATATATTATTGTTTCTAATTTATTTATTATTACTATTATAATTATTATTGTATGGATAATGGAAATAATAATAAGTAGTAGGTAGTAGGTAGGAGGTAGTGAATGAATCTTCTTATTGAACTTAATGTAATGTTTCACCATAATAAATAATGTGAGAGAAAATAATAACAATAAAAATAATAATAATGTGAGAGGAAACTTGAAAGACTCTGAGATGTAAAGTGATTTGAATGAACCAGTAACAGTACAGTATCAATCAACCAGAATCAGCCCAGACACAGCACAGCCTCGGCAGAAAATCACCAAATGTTGTTGAAAATGTTACTACTGGAAACCTGAAGGGGATTGGACACTGAATAGGCAATTGGCCAATTACAATGGCAATAATAATAACATTAATAGTATCACAAAGTGTACAACTTGACTCACTAAATGATTGGAAAGAAAATACCGGATAAAACATCTTCATACATACATAGCAAAAACAAATGATTCATGAATGATTAGGAAGATATAAAAGAAATCTAGGGGAAAAAAGGGGAAAAGCGTGAGACGACCGTGAGAAGTGTGAGAAAGGGGGCAATTTCGTGAGTCTCACGTGAAAGGCGTGAGAGTTGGCAGGTCTGTTCATGGCTGTGATGTGACAGTGAACAAGTGGCCTAAGAAACCATTGATGAAATATGTATTTATTTCACCCACGTAGAAAACGCAACACGGTGAAAGAGACTGAAATTGTCACAGAAATCACAGACACAGTTTCGTAGTTGAACACAATAAGAAAAAGATGTGAAAAAGAGAGGACAACTTTTGTATTGAACAATTCCTAGACCATTTTCCGCGAAGTCCAAATTCCGTAATGATTCCGCAAGTTTTCCGTTTTCCGCAAACTCCCCTATCCGCCTTTGCAATGCTAACGAAAATATTGCATAATTTATCCGTTTCGGTAAACTCTTCGTTGCAATATCGTCAAAATGTGATTGCACCTTACGACACTGCAGCTGGCAATTCTGTTATATTGTACAGGAAATGGCTCCAGCTAGCCCAAGTTTAACTGTTGTGTGCTGCATAGCTCTATTACCAGAGAACGACCGTAATTATCAGAGGACAACTCCCAGCTGGTGACCTACAGGAAGAACAACAAAGGCGAAAAACACTGCTCTCTGTGAAGAGCTATCCAAAATCTGTGTACATGACATGTGTATTGTACCTTTTCTCTCAATAGACAATATCTTATATTCTCTGGCTATTGTTTCGCCTACTTATGTTGCCCTACATTAGCCACCCTTCTTTCATATATTATACAAAGGCTACATGCAGACAAAGACGTTATGTAATCTTTTATATACATACTTGCTGCTGCCGCCTCACAACTCAAGAGTCGTTGGATGAGCACAGACAGAAGTACTGAAGAATGAAAGCTATACTACTCTCACACACTCTCTTTCTCTCTTAGTGCTTACACAAAGACAGCAATACTTGCTGCAACAATAAATGTCCTGCGATAGATTACAAATCTGCCAAAGCACATAGTCCAGCACTTGAGCCAGCACTTAGCCCAGCACGCACGAAGTCCAGCTATGTCGGCCTGCACTACTAACAAGTAGTGCCTGCTCAGGCTACCGAGCTGCAGTCTAGTTCGGTGCTGAGAGAGGTGCCACGGATGAAATATACCAGGATTGCCAGCTGCGGCTGCGTAATATAACTTTTGTCACGAGCCAAATGTAGCCGTTTGTTGGAGCCGCCATACTGCTCCGAAATTTTCAAGACCATTTGGATCCGTAACCAACATCGTTTTTTTTTTATTGATTTTACACGCTCATTTCACGCCATGGGCATACTTCGCTGGTTTTGACGGCTCAAGTATTGCTACTTACAATACCATATCCGCTCCAAGAACAAAATTGAATATGCCAACGATAACACATATGTAATCTTTGGTATGTGACAAACTCGGTCTCAAAATTTATTGATTTTAAGCAGCTTCCGCTCCAAAGCTAAAAAAAACTCTTGTCGTTCGGCAAAAATCAGAGCGTTGCCTCAATAGATAGTTAAGATTATTTTGCAAACTACAATGGTAGTTTATGTTTCCGCTCCGAACAACCAATTCAATATGGGCGCCATGGATGACTTCCCATTGGCGAAAATTGCTGCAGCTGGCAATCCTGGTATATTTCATCCATGGGAAGTGCAGACACCTGTTACCTAGTGAATCGCACATCACCAACGATGGTATACTATCGTTGACATCACTACAAAAATCCTGCACCTGCAGGGCACCTGCACAATATTTCATCCGTTGACTATTCCCACCTAAGAGCGTTTTGGGCAGGTATTGAGGGAGTTGTCATACCTATTAGCTCTAAAGCGGACTCTTTAGCGCCTCCAATTTTTTCGTTGCCGTAACTTAATTTTAGCGTGTGTTTTATAAAAAGTTAGTTAGTTGACGATCATCTTCTATTATAACTAAACTGCTGTTCATAAGTATAGGCTATTATTACTGCCTACCAACCGAGCAAAATAATTTCCGATATCATTGATTGATGATGTTAATTCTTGCAAAGAAGGATTGTCTTATATCTTATCTCCCAAATTTGCACCTACCTATGATAATGTGTCAAAACTAACACCTATTTTTGCTCACGCATTTGGTTGAGAAAAATCTGTTTTGTTTGACCCTTCGCGTTGTGGACGCTGGTGCAGTAGTAGGTAGTGGTGGTAGTAGAACCGCTATAATAAATAAATAAATAATAATAATAATTAATAATAATGATAATAGTTAGTAGTAGCTTAGTAGTAGTAAAATTAGTAGTAATAATAATAATAGAAGTTAGTGGTTGCAGTAACTCAAATTGAGTCCACTACTACTATAGTAGTTAGTAGTAGATATTAATAATATTGCATATATTATTTATTATTTCTTTTACTGTAAGAATTAGGATAAATTTCAGTTCTTTAACCGCTGATGATGACGAAGATGATGAATGGTATTTATTGTTATTATTCATTTATTGGTTGATATTAATTATTATTATAATTGTAGTTTAATAATAATAAGGAATAATAATAAGTATGATGATATTGTGACGGACGGCGGCCATATTTAACCAGTATGACAATCTATGGATACACTCAATGACTAATCGCTCTATGCACACCATACAGTTATCTTATTCTTTCACCTTGCATGTAATTATGTACAGGATTGGGTGGTAGCCACCTGTACACTCTCCCGATATGCTCTGTTCGACCCTAAGTCAGTGCTTCAATAATGTGCTTATTATTGTTCACAGTGCGTACATCGACTGGGGCAGTTTTGCTTGCGGTCGAATCTGGTGTGGAGTGAGTGCAATAATTATCCGTAATTATTTGCTGCGTCCGAACCCTTGCAAGGTCCGACAATAATTGCAAATTATTGTCTAGTTTATAGTTTGTTTCGAACTGTGCTCTGACATTAATTCCTCAGGAATTACTTGTCTAGTTTATAGTTTGTTTCGAACTGTGCTCTGGCAACAATTATGCTGAAGTGGTAGCCGAATCTGGGCTCAGCCGAGATCGACAGGAACTTCCTGCAATTATTGTTTGACTAGTTTGTTGGATTCCCCGAATCCGAATTTGATATGCCGAACTATTAGTGTACTAGGCTGTGTGTTGTAATCCTTGCCTCAGGCAAGGGTATACACAGTGATAGGGCGTACCGTTCTCACTTTCCACCTTAGCGTCGTACTGGCTAATAGTCGACTTGTCCAGCGCTGATAGTTTTGGTGCTCCTAGCTGTGCTTGCTTCAAGAGAAATAGATTCTTCTGAGAGTCAGGCTAACTCTGATTTTATTAATTCAAACATCCATTTAAATACAGGGAAGGCGGGTATACATTACTAACCACGCCTGGGTAAAAATACTGGTGCAAGCCACGCCTTGCCCTTACATCAACACCCACTTTGTAATAATTAAAATCGTGGAAAAAGATATAATAAATTGTAGTAAATAATTATTTGGTACAGGTAGAACGCACTAAATAGTATCGTAGGCACATGTAAACAATAGACTCTTGCATAGACATAGACAGCGTGTAATGAGTAGACATAAATGTAGACAGTGAGTTATTTCGGAGATAAAAGCTTAACTCGTAGACAAAGGGATAGAACAATGAGACGTAGGCTTAGACGGTAATTGTGAGAACGTATCTTACTAAGTAGAAAATAACCATAGAGTATGAGATTGTACTGGCGTCCCTCACAATTATATATGTAACCCATGTGCATGCACTCAGCCGTAGCTGCAAGGCCAGCCCTATCTTTTATATACTCATTTTCATTTGTCTAGTCCTAATTGCCAGGCGTGTCTTATAACATTTCTTTTGTATTGTCCTGTTTACATATTTTATTGTTATGTAACCTTTTGTATAAATAGCCGTGTTAAGGCAGTAATAAATCAGAGTCAGCTTGCACACTCTCAGAAGTTTCTTTGTTCTCTAACAATAATAACTTCACTGCGCTAAGTACATGCTCGTACAACGAATGCTCTATTACTCGAGTAGTAATATACAAGCAGATCAGCCTGAACCTCTGCTGGCCGAACCTAGCTCTGACTAGTTCGCCTTCAAAGTTCGGTCACTGACTTGCACTCAGCAGAACAGTTCGAACCTCTGCTGGCCGAACCTAGCTTGCCTAGTTCGCCTTCAAAGTTCGACCTCTGCCTTGCACACTGAAACAAGCTAACGCAACCGGCAGTTAGACTAGTAAAATAGGAATGGTTACACACCACCCCCAAGGATACTAGTCGACCTGTGGGCGGGTTGTATTGCTCAGCGATAGACATAGTTGCCAACTCAGTTTGGGAAGTTGTGCAGGTAGGCCGAGCTACCAACTCACACAGTGAAATCCTGCACAATATAGCCAATACAAATATATTTTTCAAATCAGCCTTGGGAGGTTAAAAGACATATCATGGCGTAGAATCATATCTTGCAGTCACAATAGTAGTAAACTTTTTTGTCTCTCATTGATAGTTACTGAGAAAATGAGTTTGAAAAATGACCCTCTCAGCACCAAAATTACTTTGTTTCATGTTCGCACTGCGGTTAGTTTTGCGCCTCATTATTGATACATTAGAGTGAAATCCGTGACGCATGACCAAGCGAGCGTAATTAATTTGCGGTTAGTTACTAATTGCTTCATGATAATACATATTAAAAAAAAATTACGTTTTTATTTGGCAAGGGAATTATTAAATCTATTTTCCTACCTCCAGATGTAAATGATCTATAACAAATAGTATATCAACAGGTCGGTAATCTAATAGGCTAGTGATATAATATTAACTAAAATTATAAGATGCTGTGGCGCACTCGAAAAAGTTACGTTTACAACGTCATTTCCAGACAATTTTTCCCAAAACTACAGATATGTAAGAAGTGCAGTGATTGGTTAATCTCGTTCGGCAAAGTGTATCCTATTAAACCCTTTTAAAATTTTGTCTCTAGCAGCCTGTGGTCCCAAGTTATTAAAAATTTAGTAATTTCCGAATATTTGGAAACTGAAAAAAAATAGGTGCTACAAATATTTATATCAATGCTTTTGACGTGTGACGTCATATTTTGTGATCAGTTTGTGGATGCTAGATGATAATAATACTAGTAAAGTAGTACTGTAACTATAGTAGTATCTAGTAAAGACAGAGTATGACGGTTTCTTGAGCAAAATGTGTGAAATCTTTTACTTACTGGCCCCTATTAAAGAGTTTGCTGTGGAAAATCAGTCCAAGCTTAAGTGCCCATGGATGGCTAAGGGTTTAAAGGCTAAAATAAAGCTGAAGGAAAAGCTCTACAGAGATCAAAAAGCTTTCCCATTTAGTCTTAAATTGAGAACTAGATATGTTAAGCTACATAATGAAACTTCCACTTCCAACAAAAAAGCCAAGGCAAGCTATGATAATGAAATAATTACCAAACAATGTGATCCCAGAAAACTCTGGAATGTAATAAACCGAGCCTGTGGATTGAAACAATCAAATACCCCAGAAATTAAAGAAATGATAGATGCTTATTCAATTATTCTAAGTTCTCCCATTCAAACTGCCTCCAGTTTTAACCAATACTTTACTCAAATCGGACCAAAATTAGCGGAGGAAATTCCAAAGAAAAATTGTGTGACCGACTCGAGAGATGTGCTAATTAAACATTTCATGTTTGCTTTATTTATGAAGATACGGTTTTAAAAAAATAAATAAATTGTCTAAATGTAGAAAAGCTGAAAAACTTCACAGAGTGCCTGGAAGTTTGGTGAAACTTTGCTCTACATACCTTGTATCACCTTTGACTCATATCATAAATAAATGTATAGAGGACTCAACTTTCCCTGATTCAAGGAAATGCGCAAAAGTTCTACCAATTTATAAGAACAAAGGCAGTAAGTCAATATGTAAGAACTACTGTCCCATTTCTATCCTACCACTGTTTTCAAAGATTTTTGAAAAATTTAAAAACATTTAGAAGGTGAAAAAATGATCCCTGAAACACAATTTGGGTCGCAGAAGAAGAAAGGGAAAAAAACAGCTTCGATTGAATTTGCAAATTATTTTTTTGCTACTTTGAATGATGGAAAAGTTATTTTAGGTATCTTCATCGATTTTTCCAAGGCATTCAATACTATAAACCATGGTATATTAATCACTAAACTAAAAAACGTAAACTTCTCAAAAAAGGCCTTTGACTGCTAAAAAGCTATTTGTCCAACCGAACCCAAAGCGTTTTGGTGGGCAAAAGTATCTCAGAGCCTCTTTCAATTTCTTGTGGAGTTCCTCAAGGTTCTATGTTGGGGCCTACTTTGTTTTTACTATACATAAATGACTTAGTGAAATCATTTCAAGTTTTTAAAACTATTCTTTTTGCTGATGACACAAACCTCTTATTTTCTTCTGATAAACTGAATGCCAAAATTAATTTAATTAACCCCGCAGTAGATAATGTAAAAAAATGGTGTAACATAAATGAACTAACCTTAAATTTAGAAGAAAAAAACAAACTACATTGTCATCAAAATACCCAAAATACATTTTCCTTGACTAACACTAAATATTAACAACTCCCCCCATCTCTGAAGCCAAGCATGTCAAACTCCTTGATATAACTGTAGATCCTTCACTAAACTGGTCTTCTCATATTAGTCAACTCAGACTAGGTTTACAAAAAAGCTTGGGGAAACTCACCAATTTTTTTTTTATCTAAATGAGACTTTAGTTATCCAGAAAAGACTGCTCAGAATAATCTTTCGTAAACCTCCAACTCATTCATCCGCTCCTCTGTTCAAACGCGCAAAAATTCTATCTGTCCACCAGCAGTATACTCCACGAATCTGCATGCTCTCTCATCATAAATTCATCAACTGCTCTTCATTAAACTGCTCTTATCCCACTCGTCATTCCCAGCTCTCACTCCCTCTTCCTACTTCCTCAACTGCTTGTGGGCAAAGTTAACTCGCTTACCAGATGTCACGAGCATGGAACTTGCTGCCTGCAAGTTTACGTCTGGAGCGCAGAGTTATTCCATTCAAAGTGGCCTTAAAGCAACGCTTGCTCGGCGGGTTGTGTTAGTTAATCAAAATTACGATTTTTTTTCCTGCCTTGACTGCTGTTCTGGGTCTAACGCCATGATTGGCTCTGCTGTTGCGCATGTGGACCCTCATTGCTGATTTGTTTTGTCACATTTTCCTATGTAGAAGATTATAATGAAAATATATACATACATAACAACGGAGGGAAACACTTGTGGAATCATACATAAATAATATTTTACCAAATTTTGTAATTTGTGCATCTTTTTCCACATTTATACTGGTTTCCATTATTTTTGTACCGATGTGTAATAATGATTGGAGTCATCTGTTTTTTGTTTATCAATATTACAGCATTATTATCCTCTCAGAGTTTATGAGGAAGAGCTTAGCCGAGTCTGAAGGAATGACATAACAAGAAACTGATATCACATCCACTTTTTCTCTTTCTTTCCTTCCCCTATCATTTTCAACATCATCCCACCAAATCTTGCCCATTATTATTATCGTTATTATTGTTGTTGTAAACGATGCCTTTGTTATCAGATATTACATTATTATTACTAGGGCTGGGATCTAATAGCGTTATTTTCACGATTAACGCGATTAATTTCCCCAAAAGATAACCCGATTAAAAGCAATTATCTGATTAATCTCCAATAGTAGCATTAACACTTTTATCTTTGCATTCAGAGGCGTACTAAGTACCCCCGACCCCCCGAACAGTCGGGGGTACAACTCCCAACCCCCTAACGTTAGGGGGTCAAATTTGTCGGGTATTGTTTTGGTTTGCGGGGATTGATTTTTCTTCTGATGATTTTTTTGAGTTATCTTAGCATTACAACATGAAACGTAGACCTAGCCCAACTACATGCTTTTACTTTTTTGTGGATTGACATTAACCCACCCTTGTGATAAAACAATAAAGTTATCAGTAAACTAACAAGGCACATCATTGGCTCATGAACATATGGTTGACCAATCAAATAAAGGAATATTCGTGCTTTTGGATAAAGAAATATTTCTTTACATTATTAAATAACATGCAAATGAAGCTGCTATGCAACAACTAACAACCGTCTGTACGTGGCTTGGTGGTTAGAATTATTATTACGACTACTGTAACCATTATTATAATAAATTGATAATGATTGGATTTTCCCTTTCTTTACTACTATTATTTATAATCATTAGTTTGTTATTATTAATTATTATTATTATAATTATGATGATTATTATTATTATAGTTGTTATAAATAACAGTTAGTAATAATTTGAAGCAGAAAAATTATATTATTATTTATTATTATAATATTAAAAAATAATAAATAAAAATATATTATTAATAATAACAAGTAATAATCAAAATAATGAAACACATATACATAGTAAAATAATGATAGTAATTATTATCATTATTATTATTAATTGATAAACTACAAAAAATAAAAAAATGAATAATGATTAGCTAATAAATAACAATATAGTATAACATTAATAAAACTCGACCCCCTAACATTCATGGTGAACCCCGTTACAGGCAACCCCCTAACAAATTCCTCCAACCCCCTAACAAAAAATTTGCCGCGCTCTGCGCGGTTCCATTTTTTTAGGAGGTTGGAGTTTCAACTCAAAACCCCCCTGTTTGCATTGACTTCTTTTTTCACTTTTTCAAACTTGCCAATCATAGTTTTGTTCAACTAATGGCATTTTTTCATTACTATTGGTTGTAATGTGGAAAGAAAACACTACCACATGGTTACCGCTATGTTATCGCAAATAGTTAGTAATGGCCTACAAGCAGCAGACACGCTTAGTGAGTAAGTAGAACTTTATCATACAGAATATCTGAAACGTGCACTCAAGCATGCATATGTGAATGCACTTAAAGGTTTGGTTTGGGGGTAGTCTGACCTCGAAAAGCTAACACAACCATCAGATTCTCCAATGTCTTTTGTGTGCCCATCACAAATTTTAAGTCAATCCATCCATCACAAGCCATGTGGCAGCTTGTTTTGTACAGCAGCATTTGATAGCTGGTTGAAAAACATTCTTTTATATTGCAGTGATATCGTGACGTACGTTTTTCCTGTGTACTACTAAAATTTCTGCTATTAGCCAATGAGCATTTAGCTACTGAGCCGTGATTGGTTGAACTTCCGAAAAGCCTTGTCAACATAGTGTTGCGTAATTGAAAATAATTAACTATTTATTACTCATAGATGCGATTGAAGGATTGGAATTAGTGAATAAAGCCCTAATACTTTGATACAGTTCATCGAACTCAATCTACAATAACAGTTTCATTAGATAATCTGGTTAGTAATACAAGTAGTACTAACAGTTTTACACTGCACTTCGGATGTGTAACCAATCACGGCCCAGTAGCCGGATGCTCATTGGCTAATAACAGAAATTTTAGTAGTACACAGGAAAAACGCACGTCACGATATCACTGCAATATAAAAGAATGTTTTTCAACCAGCTATCAAATGCTGCTGTACAAAACAAGCTGCCACATGGCTTGTGATGGATTGACTTAAAATTTGTGTTGGGCACACAAAAGACATTGGAGAATCTGATGGTTGTGTTAGCTTTTCGAGGTGAGACTACCCCCAAACCAAACCTTTAAACAAACAGTTCCCATTCAAAAGTCCAACCTTATTGAATGTAGTATTCACAATGACGAAGTCAGAGAGAGCTTGACCAACGTAAGAGACAAACAGTGAGTGAGTAGTTCACATGTATATATATTATTATGCATAGAAAAAAATACTACTGTGATGCTATCACCATGTTACCATCATAGCACTTCAACCATAACATATCATCAAAAGACCAAGTGGTTTTTCACTGGCAGCAAACAAAAACGTGGTTAGTACAGCGTTAGCAATGAAAATAGAGATGCCAGTAGTTAACAAGCTTATCTCTCTGAGCTTAATAAATATATATAATTAAAAAATTATGATAACCATAAATAATCAATAGTAATCATAATAAGAACAAATGGATCAATTAAAATCAATAATATATATAACTATATAATAACTTATAGTGATGACAAATTAATTTGATAAACAACATTAACTAATGATATAATAGTACCATAAATAATAAATGATCAGTAAAAATACTAAACTCAATTATTATTATAATAATATAATAACAGCAACTAATATGAATTAGTAGTAATAATTAATAATTAATAAGCAACCACTAAATAAACACAAGTAAGAATACATCTAATATGATGAATGTATTTTGTTTTCTTTTTAAGTTTACCTTGTCTATGACTGAAAATGAATTCCAACCCACCATGATGATTATAATGCAATTCCATGCTTATAAGTTATAATTGATGCGGAGAAATCTGAATTATATATTAGAGAACTGGAGATAATTATAAGTATCGCTGAAGATTAATTTTGTGATTAATCAAGATCAATAACTTTGAAAATGAGATTAATCTCGACTAAATTTCTGAACCATGTCACAGCCTTAATTATTACCCTAATGGCTGTCATTAAAATTATCATTATGAGAAGTAGAATCATTTTTATTGTAATGTATTAGCTGTTGCTATTAGTTACGCTTATCATGATGTATGTGTGTACTGATATTATTATCATCTGTAAGTGATAATGTAATACTAATAGCAGTGCAACACTCATTGTTATTATTGATGATTACTATAACATCTTATTTTATGTTTATAGTGTATGCTTATATTACTATCACTGACATAATATCGCGGTTGATTGCGACACCACCCAACTACAACTATGATAGTCTGTTATAGACAGGGGTTACTTAAATAGCAATAATAATTTATCCCATGATTCATAACAAAATAATTATATTTATTAATATATCAATTTGTATAAAAGATGAAATGTTCCACAAGAAAAATTTATGTAGCTATTATGTGATTTATTTTAGGACAGCCTGCTGTGTGCCCTTACTTCTGCAATCCCTGCAACCAGACACCCATTCTCCATATCTTTAGTAATGAACAAGTTAGCGTCTTGTAATACAGTAGCACTATTGAGCTACCCAAATTTGTTTCATCATAAATTTTAGCTTGTTTATACTCTACAGCTTTGCCTAAAACTACAGTTAAATTGAAAAGGATCAGTCAATATGGCTGCTGCTTTTATATAGGTTACACTGACATTATAAGGTTATTTATTTGAGAAAATTATTTGCGTATCTATGAATGACGTGAAATTTAAAAAAAAAACCGTTTCATCGAGGACTTAGTACACCTGCTTATGTAGATCTTCGGTCTAGTATAAAAAGTAAAAGTAAAAAGTTTAATTGGCAAAATAATTGTTCACCAACCCCCGGTAAGTTTAGGTTATAACCAAACTTTCACTACATTGTGAGCTTGAGCTAATGTTTGGATTGCCGGTAATCTCTTTTTATGATTATTTATAATTTTTTCGAAATTTTTTTGCCGATTTTTGCTGATTGAGGTTTTACATATTGCTGTAAATAAATTATTTATTGTCCAAAGGTGCTTGATTAGTTTAACAAGTCTCATCACGAGAGGCGTCTACCTTTCAGGTATTGTATGGGTACCGAGTCTGCTGGGGTCTGAGGTATTTGAGAGGTCTAGTCTAGAGAACTTGATATTTCCGTTCCGTCATATTTACTGTATAACTGTAAAAAAATTATTTTGAATGGATGGAAGAGTTATTTTTGAGAATATTTGGTCTTGAGGAGCTGCAAAGAATGTTAAAGTCCAAAATAAATTAAACCAAACATTGCAATAGCCTGAGCATGTACGTTTTGTAGTTACAGACGGAGATGGGACTAGTGTTTGCGCTGGGCGTTGCAGCTAGCGTGCTGGTTTGCATCATTGCCGCGCTCTTTATTTACTTCACTGCTTTAATTGCCTGGGTTCATGCCAGATATGACCACTTGCCCGGCCCCAAACGAACCAGGTATGGTTGGTAAATGTTACTTTTAACGCTCCCTTTGCACTGTTCTTGTTTTCATTGCCATTTGACATAAATAAAAGAGGTTAAATTGATGTTCATCTTTTCTGAGCCAGCTAATCTGCTATAAACTTGCTGTAATCAGTATTGAAAATCACAATGCTTTGCATCCAAATTTTGACCAACTTTGGTTTGACAATCTCTTTCAGTTTTTATTTGGGAAATATGACTGAGTTGCGTATGACTACCAGAAACCATGAGCAAGACTACGTTGATGAAGCCAAAACTAAACTCAAACCTCTGAGACCTCAGAAGTTTGTGGAGTGGTAAGTTTTAACAGAAACGGAACTGATTTAGCTGAATGCACGTCTTAGTTAGGCTTTATTGTATAGACATTCTTGCCGGCTACAGATGGTTTGCATGGCTAGTAAGCACACATAAGAATATATTATTGTATGTTTAGGGCTGAACGGTATGGTGACACTTTTGTTGTGTTCGTGTTACATCGAGCTCTCCTGTTCACAAGAAGTCCCGATGCTGTCAAGACTATTTTGGTCAATGGAGACCAGCGAGACTTTCCCAAATTGGCTGACATAGAAGTACGGCACATCTATGGAGTGAGGTGAGGGCACCTGCAGCCATTATATTGGCTCTCTCTGCAATCGATTGTTTGAAGGGCATCGAGTAGGACAACTTCTGTACATTTTCTCATCCATTCATTAGAAAGCTGTTACTGATTATTCTGTACAATTGTTTACTACTAGCAACTACTAGCAATCTAGAAATCACAACAATACAATTAGCTGGACACAGTTACTCATCTGGTCTACGAAGCGTGTGATATTACATTCAATTTCATTTCTTGGTTCTGGGATGTTAATGTCTTGGAGGCATCCCATGGTAATGTTTTCCTAAAGTTGTAGAGCAGACAACTCTCGCGATCTTGTGTCTTAGCTATAGAGAAGGCAACTCTAATGGAGAATATCTGTTTACTTTTCGTTTACTCATAATAATTGAAATATTTCACATGAAAAAATTTGCTGCAAATATCACGTCACATGTTGTGATCTATTACCTCAGCTTTTCCCACGTATCATGTGATTGTTTGACATGTGACACCAGCTTTTCCCATATATCATGTGATTGTTTGACATGTGACACCAGCTTTTTCCACGTATCATGTGATTGTTTGACATGTGACACTAGCTTTTCCCATATATCATGTGATTGTTTGACATGCGACACCAGCTTTTCCCATATATCATGTGATTGTTTGACATGTGACCTCAGCTTTTCCCATATATCATGTGATTGTTTGACATGTGACACCAGCTTTTCCCATATACCATGTGGTTGTTTGACATGTTTCCAGATTCATGGGTGATGGCTTGGCTACTGCTATTGATCATGATGCCTGGTATCTTCGGAGAAAAGCCTTGGATCCAGTTTTTCACAGGAACCAGCTGCGTCTATCAGTTGACGTATTCAATGCCACTGGAGACCACTTCATTGAAGAGCTCCATAGTTTTGCCGAGTCTGGGGAATCATTTGAGTTGAATCCAATCCTTCACCTGACCACCCTGGATGTCATCATGAAGGTGGTTGTCAGTTTCTGCTTTGTTATATGTTTGTCGGTACATTGCCTATGCATCCCCCCAATTAGTTTATGATTGGAAATTGATTTTAGGCTATGTTTTCAATCGACACGTGCAACCTGGGATCTAATTTCCACAAGCAAGCGAAGGAGTTTCTTGAAGTTACATTTGATGGCGTCCAGAAGTCTAACATACCATTCGTTAAGGTATGATAACACACCTTATGTATCTTTGTACACCCTCACTACAAATAATACCTGTAGTACACAAATAGACCTGCCAACAATGGCTCCTACCCACAATGGCTCCTACCCACAATGGCTCCTACCCGCAATGGCTCCTACCCCAGTTTGGCACTGTTTGTCAACCTTGCTCTGCCCGTTCCCTGCTACACCGCTGCTCCCACCCTGCTCAACCTCTATTCTGTCACAGCTCGCCCTTGCTCTGCTTTTTTCACTTCTCACTCTCTGCCTTTTTCTATCCTCAACCTGTTCTACTCGCGCTCTGTTCCATCCTGCTTTGCTCTACCCCACCGCTTGCTCTCCACTCCTTGTTCTACAACCCAACCCATGCTCTAACTCTCAATCCTTGTTTTACTACTCACCCAACTTCTGCGACCCTTCTCCATTTTGCAACCCCTCCTCCCCATTAATATTCCTGCTCATCCGTGCATTTGCTCCACTTTATCCTACATCTCCCCCCCCCTCCTTCTATCACTCTCTCCACTCTGTCTGTAAGCAGACACGGTAAACCCGTTTTTTATAGCACATAATTCATTTAGCTTCACACTTTTATTATTTATCTCGCCACATCACTGAGCAAATATAAAACCACGAGTATCTTTGGTTTGAGATCAAATGACAAAACCAAACCCTGGCGTTACAGTCAAATGGTCCAGTGGCCGTTTGTACTGCAGTTTTCTGTCCTCTCAAGCTGCGTTCATCTGAGTGAGCAGATCCTAAACTCACTCACAAGTGGGAACAGTGCTCAAGTTAACGATTTCACAATCTGTGGCAGGCACATCACAGCTTTTCAATATTATGCTTTTCTGGAAACTCGCAACAACTTCACACATTTTTTGAAGCCAGTTTTTTTCACATTCAATGTAATTGTTTATTGTATTTAAATTTGGTTTTATTTTTCATATTTCCCGGAACGATTGCAAGTGATAAGTAAAATATGAAAGTGAACTCCCTAATTAATATTATGACAATAGCAACTGAAATGTCTTCAACTATAATGAATTATTTGAATTTGTAATAATGCTAATGGATCAATAGAGAAACATATTTGCTATTTGCAAGTTTATGTATTTTACTTGTCAGTGAAAAACCACTCTAATCCACCAGAAGTCCTGGTAATATGATATATGCACATTTATAAATAATAATAATGTCATGCTGTGTATCTTATTCATGAAATGCGCTGTGTTGACGCTGTCGAGGCTCTGCGATATCGACTGCAACCATCGTGCGTGAGCTCTTGAAAATATTTGGGAGAACAACTCCCATTTCTCACCACATCGAATTAAGAGTAATCGCGATCTGTTCGTGGAACGAAGTACAAAAAGTAATAGGTATTGCGAGCGGAACGGAGCATTAGTTTGGAACATCATAACTTGTCAATGAATTGTTATAGATTACCGAACAAATCATAAAGAAGATAACTCCCAGTTTGTAATTTAATCAGGAAAAAAATAAAACTTGGATTGCTATAAATTAAAACAGTTTTAGAGCTGCCCTTTTAACTTAGTTAATTCTCAACAACCGTAATTATTTCGAATTATATTTTTAAGGATATAAAATTGGTATGTGATGTGAAAGTGAGAAAAATAGACTCGTTTGTTATAAAATTTTATTTAGTGTTCAGTTTCATTTGCGAACTACAAACAGTATAAATAAATGCTCAATGATTATTTTTTTTTTATTCAGTGATCTACTTTTTGTTTGACTCCCGATTTTCGAACAAAATGACTATTTATTGATTAAATTTATTACCGATGTGATTATTTTTATTGCATTTTGTTTGATAAACAAAAGTCGCCAATACTCTTATTAACGATTGCTGTACAGTGTGAATGCAGCTCCAGCGTACTAGAAATAGGCGTATATGAACTCAAGTGAACAGACAGAATTGTGGATGTGCCAGTGTACAGATATTTTTCTCGTTTGAATACATAGGGTTTGTTTACTTATATGTCATTGTATATCTATTAGGTTTTGTCTACCTACATGTCATTGTATATACATCCATGAACCACTCTGTCTCTGTTTCAGTACAATCCCATGTTCTACAAGCACCGCCAGACTGTGCGCAGGTGTCTCCAGTCATTCCGTAAGATAGCAGCTGAGGTTATCGATGAGAGGAAGTCAGCCATCTTGAATGGAGACACTGCACCTACTGACATGTTGACGACCATGATTAACGCCTCTAGTAAGTTCTCTACAAGTGAAATTCGAGTTGTCCCACTAACACTCCTCTGACAGCTAATGTTATAATTGATATTTAATGCATATATTACAGTGGACCCCTCTATAGCTGTACATTTAATGCATATATTACAGTGGACCCCTCTATAACTGTATATTTAATGCATATATTACAGTGGACCCCTCTATAGCTGTATATTTAATGCATATATTACAGTGGACCCCTCTATAACTGTATATTTAATGCATATATTACAGTGGACCCCTCTATAGTTGTATATTTAATGCATATATTACAGTGGACCCCTCTATAGCTGTACATTAAATGCATATATTACAGTGGACCCCTCTATAGCTGTATATTTAATGCATATATTACAGTGGACCCCTCTATAGCTGTACATTTAATGCATATATTACAGTGGACCCCTCTATTGGCTATACACGTGATATTATGATTGATGAATTCTTAACTATAATTATTGCTGGGATGGAAACCTCTGCAAATACTTTAAGTTTTGTCTTCATGGAGCTAGGAAGAAGACCAGATCTTCTCCAAAGGTATGATAGCATTATATTGTTGCATTGTATACGGCTGTCGGACATTGATTTGTCAAACATTGATTAGTTGTCAAACAATGAGGAGTTGTCAAACATTGAGGAGTTGTCAAACATTGAGGAGTTGTCAAACATTGAGGAGTTGTCAAACATTGAGCAGTTGTCAAACATTGAGCAGTTGTCAAACATTGAGCAGTTGTCAAACATTGAGGAGTTGTCAAACATTGAGGAGTTGTCAAACATTGAGGAGTTGTCAGAGATTGAGGAGTTGTCGGAAATAGAAGATTTTTTAATGCATTCAAATTCAGTTGAAGTTCGTAACTTTTGCTTGTTGGTTATTTTCACGGAGTGTTGTTAGGTTTTGTTGTTAGCCGTCACTGAGGACTCCTCCATGAGCGAGGCACTCAAAGATTGACCTATCTCATGTACCGAAATTCTAGTAGTGACCTAATTGGTTTATTTAACAATGCCACGCTTTAGCTGTGGCATTGTCACTGCATGTCATTTATAAATGCTGTGATAACAACTTAAATACTTGTAGCATTTCTAAGAAAGATAATAATAATCACACTTAGTGTTATTATTTTTATCTTTTTTCTACGCTCTCAAGCGTTAATATGATGCGATGTAAATACACACCACAATAGACATTGTTGGTACTCGATTTTGTTTTAATGATAAATATTGACTTATTTTAATGTTTTTTTTTTATTATTTCAGTTTCGTATACTTTTTAAAATTCCTATGAGTGAAGTGTTACAAACAAGGCGAGTCCTTCTTTCTTTCATCTAGTACTCATTGAGTACTCATTTGGTAGTCATCTAGTACTCATTTATGAGTCAGCTAGTAGTCATCTAGTACTCACTTATGAGTCAGCTAGTAGTTATCCAGTTGCTAGTAGAGAGAGTTCGCTATCTGTATAGATTACTACACGAGGTGGATGAGGTGGTGGGAAAGAAATCATTCATAACAAATGAGGACATCACCAAGTTGGCCTTCACCTCTACGCTTATCAAGGAGTCCCTGAGGCTTTACCCGCCCGCATCAGGAGTGATCAGAGTTGTGAGAAAGGAGACAGTGCTAGACGGACTGAGGATTCCAGCTAATGCTCATATTATTGTATGTGCAGGCAACTTGTATGTTACATAACTAGTATATGTACATAACCTATATATTACATAACTAGAATATGTACATAACCTATATATTACATTACTAGAATATGTACATAACCTATATATTACATAACTAGAATATGTACATAACCTATATATTACATTACTAGAATATGTACATAACCTATATATTACATAACTAGTATATATACATAACCTATATATTACATAACTAGTATATATACATAACCTATATATTACATTACTAGAATATGTACATAACCTATATATTACATAACTAGTATATATACATAACCTATATATTACATTACTAGAATATGTACATAACCTATATATTACATAACTAGTATATATACATAACCTATATATTACATAACTAGTATATGTACATAACCTACACATTACATTACTAGAATATGTACATAACCTATATATTACATAACTAGTATATGTACATAACCTACACATTACATAACTAGTATATGTACATAACCTACACATTACACAACTAGTATTTATGCGTGTTTAGATCAACATCATGGGAGCAAACAGAAATGAAAAATATGTGGAGGATGGAGCAGAGTTTATTCCCGACAGATTTGATCCGAACAACGACAAACGGTAGGTACAATGTAGGCAGGTAGGTACAACATAGACAGGTAGGTACAACATAGACAGGTAGGTACAACGTAGACAGGTAGGTACAACGTAGGCAGGTAGGTACAACATAGACAGGTAGGTACAACATAGACAGGTAGGTACAACGTAGACAGGTAGGTACAACATAGACAGGTAGGTACAACATAGACAGGTAGGTACAACGTAGACAGGTAGGTACAACATAGACAGGTAGGTACAACATAGACAGGTAGGTACAACGTAGACAGGTACAACATAGACAGGTAGGTACAACATAGACAGGTAGGTACAACATAGACAGGTAGGTACAACATAGACAGGTAGGTACAACATAGACAGGTAGGTACAACGTAGACAGGTACAACATAGACAGGTACAACATAGACAGGTAGGTACAATGTAGGCAGGCAGTCTTTGGTTTACTCCAGTTTAAAAGTTTTCTTAGCACTGCCCTACAGCCAGCAGTTGCACTCTTCAAGGTCTGCGTGTTTTTTTGCGTTCTCGATACATTCACAACATCTGGTGCAGACCTTCTGTCAGCCATTCTGTTTATTTCCTGCTGTTATCTTTGTTAGAGTTCCCGTTAGCTCCATGCTCACCTTCTCTCTTGGAGCGCGAAGTTGCATTGGTCAGGTGTTTGCTCAGGTAGGTAACACCTGTTGTTTACATAGACATAGAGCATAATACTTGTACTGTACATAGGCATAGAGTGCTATACTTGTACTGTACATAGACATAGACTGTAATACTTGTACTGTACATAGACATAGAGCGTAATACTTGTACTGTACATAGACATAGAGTGTAATACTTGTACTGTACATAGACATAGAGTGTAATACTTGTACTGTACATAGACATAGACTGTAATACTTGTACTGTACATAGACATAGAGCGTAATACTTGTACTGTACATAGACATAGAGCGTAATACTTGTACTGTACATAGACATAGAGTGTAATACTTGTACTGTACATAGACATAGAGTGTAATTATTTCACTATACATAGGCGTGCAACTGTTTAGCCCATTAATATATGTACAGATGGAGATGAAGGTGATGATAGCCAAGTTCTTTCAGCACTTCGACCTTATATTAGACCAATCAGAGACTTATGAAATTGGCCAATCAGCTACTCTCTTTCCCCACAGTGGCTTGAAGTGCACTGTCAGGGCTCGCAGTTAGATATCATTGTCAGAGGTTGCACTCGGAGATCAGCTGCGACTTGTAAGACAACGCACTTCACAACACAAAGTTATGTTACATAATTACATAGCTAACCTTTCGCTGACCTTGAGCTAACCTCAAGCTAGGTTCTCTCCGCTCTTGCTCGCATTGGATGCTATTTATTCTCCTCACCAGTTGATCTGACGAGCTGTGATACGACCTGAAGTATATGTTTGTCTCGCACAGCCACTAGTATATTTGTAGTCCGGGCATGTCATAATATTGCACATAATCAAAATTTAATTTAGTGCACATCTTTACTTTTAATTCATTTACATGTTTCCTGTATAATAGGAGATATCTAAAACTGCATGCAGTTATGCACGACTATCACTGTTGATGAGACAATTCTTTTTGTGCACTCAGGAATAGTTTATTTTATTGTATTCTGCTAGCGATAATAATGAACCATAGAAAAATTAGATTTAGTGTTGACTCATTAAAATTGGTCGGTCAACAAATATTATATGGTCCTGTTTTTATTTTATCATCACCAACGCTCACTGCACACCAAGTTTTTTTTTAAGTTTTTCAATTATGCCTAAATTTTTTTTGATGTGATATTTAATCTTGCTAGTGTCTTACGCACAACTTCATACTCTTCAAAAGCGTTAGTGTAACTACAAACATTTTGAGTAGCGCTGATCTGGTGTTGTAATGATTTAGTTACTGATGTTAGAATGCTAATGAAATGGTAGACTAGTGATAAATTTCTGACTAAAATAGATTTTGATGCTGTTAGTTGAGTGAAGTGACAACTATTATAACTTATGGACCACAGTCTACACAATTCAACCTACCACATTATATAATATAGTGTGTAGCAGCAGTAGCTGTAGACCTAATATATTTCATTGGCTATATACAGTACTTTACTGCACATAGGCTTGCCATTGTTTGTACACAAATAAAAGTAAATGAAATCCAAGATATGCAACATTCATTCATCTGTGTAGTTGTGGTTGTAGTCGTACACTTTCCATCAGTGGGTGTAACCGAGCTATAGCAGACACTGTTGTAGACTGAAGTCTGAAACTACAGTATTGGTTGCTCCTGCAATGTAAACTGTAGCAATTATCTACGGGAGCTTTCAGAGATGAAACACTGAAAGTAGTGCCAATATTGCTGTTGCCATCGTCATTGTTTATTGTTGTCGTTGTTTGGTGTTGTCATTGTTTATTGTTGTCGTTGTTTGCTGTTGTCATTGTTTACTGTTGTCGTTGTTTACTGTTGTCGTTGTTGGTATTGTTGTTATTGTGATAGAAACTTGAGACATACAAAAATAAAGATAGGTTCACTCTATTTTTAGCTTCTGTAGAACAATAGAAGAGGGCAGTCACGCCAGGGTGAAGGGAACGAAGTGGTAGGAGAACTCCAAGTCTGTGTTTGATATAAAGTTGTGTACTTTGGCACCTACTGATAGTGGCTTCTGGAGATGGATGTAACTCCTTTGAGAAGTGCAGCAAGTTGAATGGGGGTTTAGATGGTTGGAGAGGTTGAAAGGGTGGGGAGACAGATGGAAACAAATTCTAATGCTAAATCCATCCATCACAACATGAAGGATAAATGAAATAAGCAAACAAATGAGTTTATTGCAGTATCCAAAATCAAACAAGTATATAATTTAATAGAAAATAATTTGATAAGCCCCATTGACACACCATCTGGTACCCTGGCGAAGAACGAGCTGAAACCTGGCCGACACATAGATAGAGTATATAAATGTGAGCTGGGTACCAAAATTAATTAGGACTCGCCTTAATAATATAACAATTAAAAAGCGCTAAGAAATTTATACTCGCTAAACAATTTGTGAAAACTGAATACTGGTGTTAACTGTCTGTATAATTCTCCCTAAACTTAACATTCTGGAGTATGGCTGGACGCCAAACAGCTGACACCAGAGAAAGTCCAAATAGTCTCCCTTTGTAGACCCGGCGCACAAACAAGACTTGTTCTGTTGTGAGGAAGTATTTTGTCTCTGTTTGCTGTTGCTATGTACCCATGGTTATTATTGGGTCACATGACATCCTGTACTACTTGAGCTGGTAGAAAGAGAGAGTGTTGCCACCCCATCCAGGTACAGCAATTTGGTCTCCACAAACGGAACCAACACCCATCACTTCTGGTAGAAAGTCATGTCTCAGCTCACACAACTTTTGTCCTACAAATGGAATATAACAAGCTTACGGTATGTGGTTGAAGAAATCTGGCTATATGGAAATGAATTTCTGTTACGTAGCAAAACAAATAAACTGATGAATGACCCAACTCCTCTTGGGAGTGATCTCGACAACAACATCACGTTTTCAATTACGTTTAACATAACATTGGTGCTACTTTGCTGCTAATGGTTACAAGCCACACAAGCAATCACAGCTCTTGTGACAAGTAGTCCCGGCTCACTCATAACTAACTGTTTGGTTCTCAACAGTTCACTACTGTGGGAAAACTAAAAACTATTCCAATACCAAAGTTCTTCCATCACCTACCACTGGGAGAAACGATATAGATGCATTTTTGATCCCGGTATGTAAAAGAATATACGAGTCCTCTGGCATCAGTGCTGACTGTACGTATATTAGTCAAACCTCCACACTCCCATACTGGCACCAAAGCTCTATTGTTTATGTTCGACTTTGTCAGCTTATTGTCACCAGAAGTTAGAACTGTACCATCTGGTAGAAAGTGGGGCCATTTTATATCCATACCTCTACTGGATGTACAATTTTTGGTAGCAAAATCATAGACAATTATACGACGTGGAACGGAGCCAGGAGGGACATACACTACGATGTATTTGTCTGACACGGTCATTGTCGGTGCTTTACCGCTGTCATCTGCAAACTCAAACAATGTCTCAATCTTCTCTAGTTCATCTGTACACAGATCTACATAGGATACTTTGTTGTTGCGGTGTAGCACATAGGTGAGCTGGTGATGTTCTATGACAGAAACTACAGTTACAAACTTTGTGTCATACTTGGTTAGTGACTGGCTTTTGACATCAAAAACTCGAACACCATCTTCACAACCAATCAGCACGTCTCCATTAGCTCTGTACCAGGCAGAATAGCAGCTGCTACCAACATCATGTTTAGATTGAAGCTCAAGAGATGAAGGAATGGAGAGAAAGTCTACATCCAGGTGTGCTGTTTGTCCTGCAATAAACAAGTGATATCTAGTATAACGACCACAGTGAGCTACCCATTGCATGTTTCATATACTGTAGTACACGTTAGAACAGATTATGTAATTGCCTATGATCTATTTACCAGTTGATATACAGTATAGGGTACAAGTACCATATACATAGTATATATTATATAACACTACCACATACATATTATATATTATATAACACTACCACATACACAGTATATATTATATAACACTACCATATACATAGTATATGTTATATAACACTACCATATACATAGTATATATTATATAACACTACCACATACATAGTATATATTATATAACACTACCATATACATAGTATATATTATATAACACAACCATATACATAGTATATATTATACAACACTACCATATACATAGTATATATTATACAACACTACCATATACATAGTATATATTATACAACACTACCATATACATAGTATATATTATACAACACTACCATATACATAGTATATATTATATAACACAACCATATACATAGTATATATTATATAACACAACCATATACATAGTATATATTATATAACACAACCATATACATAGTATATATTATACAACACTACCATATACATAGTATATATTATACAACACTACCATATACATAGTATATATTATATAACACAACCATATACATAGTATATATTATATAACACAACCATATACATAGTATATATATTATATACCACTACCATATACATAGTATATATTATATAACACAACCATATACATAGTATATATTATGTAACACAACCATATACATAGTATATATTATATAACATAACCATATACACAGTATATATTATATAACACAACCATATACACAGTATATATTATATAACACTACCATATACATAGTATATATTATATAACATAACCATATACACAGTATATATTATATAACATAACCATATACATAGTATATATTATATAACACAACCATATGCACAATGGTAGGTTTAAAATTACTTACCATTGTAAATGAGCTCATGCTGAGCTGGCAGCACCCAGATGCCAATCTCTACATCCAGGTTTCTAATCAGCTCCTCTGTGATTTGTTGTTTTTGTCTCATTAGCTCTGTTACATTTTCATCTCTGGTTAGCCTGTGTACCTTTGCACGGAACTCCTCTAGCTGTTCTTTCTTCTCCATCAGTTCAACCTCAAACACTTCTGCCTGATTGGTCACCATCTGCCGATATTCCTCCACCTTCCTAATGGCCTTATGGCTGTCCTCTCTGATAGTCTCAATCTACACACAAGTTGCTTATACAGATCTTTTGTAGAGGTTTTGGCTACCAGCAAATATAAATGTCCGCTACCATAATTTTGTCACCTACCTGTTCATCACGGATATGTTTTATTTCATTTATCCATTTCTTACATTTCTCCTCTTCCACATCAAGATTAGTCCAGGATTTCTTCCTAGACTGACACATTGCTGTAATCTTATCATCTGCAGATTTCAACAGCTGTTTGTACTCAACATCAATCTGTTCTGTGAGGGTAGACAGAGATTTGATCTGATGTCCAGTAGTACAACCTGTACAACAACATATATATAAACTGGATATAGTACTTTTGTATCTTGTTTTGTGTGTGGTATAGACAATTGAGAGCGGATGTTAGTTTATGCTGGGAAATGCCACTTCACAAAAGCAGCTACTACACAAAGTCTCAGCATTTCTTACCACTGCATCGACCAGATGTCTCACAGTCATCACAGAAGAAGGAGTTGCAGTCCTTGCAAGCTTTCTTTATCTGCTGCTTCTTATGGCGTACACAGAATACTTTAGTGTACTTCTTAGGTGAATCCTCTAATTCAGGGATTGGTGCAACTTCATGTTCATCATCAAATAATGTTTGATGTACCTGTATATACGTATGTATCTGATAACAGATGTCTTCTATACAGGATGTTATCTTGTTCAACGTGAATCACCCAACGAGAGCACATACTGATTGCTAAGTCCAGATAAAGCATAAATAGTTACAGTAGATTGAAATCAGTCCAATGCTCCAACCAGATGAAAAAACTTGTCACTGCAAAAAAACTACAGGAACATTGCAAGTTTATTGGCTAACCCTACTCATGTAGTACCAGTTTATTGGCTAACCCTACCCATGTAGTACAAGTTTATTGGCTATCCCCACCCATGTAGTACAAGTTTATTGGCTAACCCTACCCATGTAGTACAAGTTTATTGGCTATCCCTACCCATGTAGTACAAGTTTATTGGCTAACCCCACCCATGTAATACAAGTTTATTGGCTAACCCTACCCATGTAGTACCAGTTTATTGGCTAACCCTACCCATGTAGTACCAGTTTATTGGCTAACCCCGACCATGTAGTACAAGTTTATTGGCTAACCCTACCCATGTGGTACAAGTTTATTGGCTAACCCTACCCATGTAGTACAAGTTTATTGGCTATCCCTACCCATGTAGTACAAGTTTATTGGCTATACCCTACCCATGTAGTACAAGTTTATTGGCTATCCCTACCCATGTAGTACAAGTTTATTGGCTATCCCTACCCATGTAGTACAAGTTTATTGGCTATCTCTACCCATGTAGTACAAGTTTATTGGCTATCCCTACCCATGTAGTACAAGTTTATTGGCTATCCCTACCCATGTAGTACAAGTTTATTGGCTATCCCTACCCATGTAGTACAAGTTTATTGGCTATCCCTACCCATGTAGTACAAGTTTATTGGCTAACCCTACCCATGTAGTACAAGTTTATTGGCTATCCCTACCCATGTAGTACAAGTTTATTGGCTAACCCCACCCATGTAATACAAGTTTATTGGCTAACCCTACCCATGTAGTACAAGTTTATTGGCTATCTCTACCCATGTAGTACAAGTTTATTGGCTATCCCTACCCATGTAGTACAAGTTTATTGGCTAACCCTACCCATGTGGTACAAGTTTATTGGCTATCCCTACCCATGTAGTACAAGTTTATTGGCTAACCCCACCCATGTAGTACAAGTTTATTGGCTAACCCCACCCATGTAGTACAAGTTTATTGGCTAACCCTACCCATGTAGTACAAGTTTATTGGCTATCCCTACCCATGTAGTACAAGTTTATTGGCTAACCCTACCCATGTAGTACAAGTTTATTGGCTAACCCTACCCATGTAGTACAAGTTTATTGGCTATCCCTACCCATGTAGTACAAGTTTATTGGCTAACCCTACCCATGTAGTACAAGTTTATTGGCTAACCCTACCCATGTAGTACCAGTTTATTGGCTATCCCCACCCATGTAGTACAAGTTTATTGGCTAACCCTACCCATGTAGTACAAGTTTATTGGCTAACCCCACCCATGTAGTACAAGTTTATTGGCTAACCCTACCCATGTAGTACAAGTTTATTGGCTAACCCTACCCATGTAGTACAAGTTTATTGGCTATCCCTACCCATGTAGTACAAGTTTATTGGCCAATTCCGCCCTTGTAGTACAAACAACAAAAAATGACAGAAAGAAACAGTACAACTACAGATATTGTTTGTTTAGATTTGGAAATATTGATTGTTCTAGTTTTCACCTGCGAGTGATCTCCACATAGCTTGAGCTCACAGTTCACACAGTAAGTAGTTGCGGGTTTATCCACACACCCCTTCCTGTCACACACGAACTTGACAGTTGTTGCTTGTGCCCTCCTGACCAAAAACTTTGGTACATCCGCTACATTTGTTATCTTGTGGAAAATTCTAGCGAGTTACAAAATACACATATGTTGTTATATGTGTCAGGTGTGAACATAGAGTAAAACAGAAATCTGAGTGTAATAGATAAAAATAAAACTTACGAGCATCCATTACACCAAACACCCTTTTTCTCCTCATGCTCCTCCTTTAAACAAGACATACAACATATTTGTTTGCACGGTAACACTCTACCATCACTGTTAGAGTTGATAAACTGCCAACAGTTACCACATCTGTGGTCTATGCCTTGTTCTCTAGAATCAGCCATTGTACTAGTTAGTAGCTAGTAGGTAGTAGCAGCCAGTCTAGACTAGTGACTGTGCGCTATGTGATAGCTGCATTGAGTGTCTTAAAGCTTATATCAGTATTTCCATTCATACATGTATAGTTTACCTTTGTTAGGTTTTTTATATTCAGTGTAATCGATACAATGAGTGCTTTGTGGCATTCATGTGTTGGGGTAATAATATTCCTTTTACTATTGAAATCTGCTGGATTGGTGCCAAGTTAGTTAGCTCTTTCTTGTAAGCCTTTGCACACACTTTGCCCCCATGGATCTATTCATCAATTATTGTTGCTATTTCTTTCATTGTTTGTTTAACAACATTTTTGATGTCAACACAATTGAGCTACGTTGTATGTGATAAGTACAGGTTTCAAGTAAGATCAAGAGGAGAAGATTTCTGCTAGCGTTTTTTATTATCCAGCATATTTGAGCTTCCTGTTTCAATAGGGATACCTAATCCCCTAGAATCAGATTTGAAACTGTTCAACTCCTAAAGATGACATATAACTATTTGTTTCTCACTACAACAGTAAACAGAAGAGTTTATATAACTGATACTTTATTGTCTCTAATACATCATGTTCACATTTTGTAATGACATTATCCATTATATGTCCTGCTGCTCTAACAGTATTTAAATTATTGACCGATGTAAAATGGACTTACTAAAAATGGCAAATTGAAGTGAGATTACTCATGCCATTCTGGCACTACCGTTGCAGCTGCTTACAGGTAGCATTGAGATTTCATTGAGGCTTCACTGAGATTCCTCTGGAGGTTACTACTAACGCTGAAACATTGGAGATTGAGGGAAGAGATTTTCTAGAGGGGCCACCTGAAATAATGGAATGGATACAGAAAGGAAAATGCTGCATTAGAGGGCAGACAACTTCTTCTTGTTACTACATCAGTACAGCAGATGTAGTGATGTAAGCCAGTTTCTAAGTGAATCAATTATTTCTCACTCATTTGGTAGACCATCGTTACCAGATCAGACAAACTCACACCACCTGGATTAGAAGCTCACATAAATAGACACAGAGTATCCACACATGAGCACACCAAGTATCCAAGCCTGCTGTGTAAATGGGTCATAGGAGGAAATAGCTCTATCACTTTAAATAAGACCACACTGGGCGGAGCCTAACCATTTATTATTTAAATACGTCTGTATCCATTAGTTCTTGAGCTATATTTTTTTGAAAAGCGACAAGAGTAACAAGTTGTACGATTACTGATTAAGTATTTGTACTTTGTCGTTGCCGCCACCTCTTTTTATATCAAGGTTTGGCTAATTTGCAGTGTATATTGTGCAAGATTTTGATGCAATAATCACCGTTGGCTATGGCCCTTGGACTTCCTGCTGATTGTCCCCAACCCCCCAATCCTTATCACCCGATATAAACTGCCTGGGGTCTGTAACTAAAGCTACAGAGTAATGATACCCAAGCATAACAACTATTACTCCCAACAGATTTGAAGCTGAAGAATCCACATATTAGCTACCTGAAGTATACCACACCAACAATTGTAAGGGTGAGATGAAGTGCCTCAGGCTGTGGAGCCTCAGTTCCCTTCTCTGTGGTTGGTCACCGTAGAGAAACTCACCATGCGCTCGTTGTCTACTGGATGTATTTATTGTTATTAGAATGTTATGTAATATGTTATTGGGTTGTTTATGTCTGAGTGTATGTAACTGGCCCAACCCTTATAAGGGAAGTACGCTCCATCCAGTCCATTTCATATAAAAGGAACAGTTCCTGTATGGCTAGTTGACACCTCGTCACATACACATAATAAGAACCGTATGAAACAGAAATATTCTACCTCACTTAGTAGCTGTCAATTGCACCACCAGTAAGCTATACACACATGTAATTAAAGTGAATAGAAAATCTTTATTTTTATTTTTATTACAGTCGAAATTAGTTAACATATTGTAGTGGATTCTGGCCTGGTGCCATAGAATCACACTAATCTTGAGTACTCTTCCTCTCTCTAGAGTGGACACCGCCAGTATGACCGATGCCATTTGTCCAAGTGAGTCTAACAACTAGCAAGGAGTGACCGCGGCTTAAACAAACTAGTCTGGTTGCTTTGGTATAAATACATTTATTGTATTCTATACTGTTCTAGGGAGGTAGTCCGCTAGAGTGAAGTGACAAGAGTAGACATAACATACACATATTCTATACTGTTCTAGGGAAGTAGTCTGCTAGAGTGAAGTGACAAGAGTAGATATAACATACACATATTCTATACTGTTCTAGGGAGGTAGTCCACTAGAGTGAAGTGACAAGAGTAGATATAACATACACATATTCTATACTGTTCTAGGGAGGTAGTCCACTAGAGTGAAGTGACAAGAGTAGATATAACATACACATATTCTATACTGTTCTAGGGTGGTAGTCTGCTAGAGTGAAGTGCCAAGAGTAGATATAACATACACATATTCTATACTGTTTTAGGGAGGTAGTCTGCTAGAGTGAAGTGCCAAGAGTAGATATAACATACACATATTCTATACTGTTCTAGGGTGGTAGTCTGCTAGAGTGAAGTGACAAGAGTAGATATAACATACAAATATATTATTGAAGTGAATAGAAAATATTTGTTTGGTTTTTGTTACAAACAAAATTGAGTAACACACAATGGGAATAGTGACCATTTTTCTCGATTAGTTCAATTACCTGAAAGAGTTTATCGTTAGACTTAGTTATATGGAAGGATACGCTTCAGAATTGCTATTTAGTTTGTTCTTATATCTATGTTTTTTGGTTTTAAACGTATTTAGAAAACAAAAACATGTTAGTTTCAAAGCTGAAATAAAAAACCTACAAAAGTAATTAAACTAGCTCTTTTAATCCATACAAAAGTAGCAATTCTTGTATTTTTTAGAGATGGAAAAGTACCTTTCCTCAGATACTGCTACCATAGACTGAAAAGTATTTATAACTCTATGACTGTGACATCAACTCCAAAGACGGTAGTTTATATAAAACTACCCTCTCTGTCTAAAATAACCTTCCCCAAAGTTCGCCAACCCAAACAGGTGATATCCTTGCACATATTTCAAAGTTTTCGCTTGGGTCCTCCTACTTGAAAATCGATAAAAATTCTCAGCCTATTAAGTTTGTTCTGTCAATAGCATCCCAGGAAGTCCTACTACTTGTGGCGTATGTTCTCTTATTGGTGCTATCCCCATTGTATTTGCTTTTTATTTTAAACATTTCTGTTACTGACATTCTCAGTTTCAGTTTAACCCGTACATCAATTTATCTGGCAACATATGTACTTTGAACAGGCATCTCACTCTCTACTACAATGTAAAATATGCAATATAATAATTTGTTAATCTGTAAGTATGTCGCCTTCACCTGAGCCCTATCTCTGTATAAGTACAATAATGATTAACTAAATAGGTTGTAAACGAAGGAGAAGACAACTCTACATACTAATGCCATAAGCAGTGAAGCGGAATGCACATACATTTAAAAAGTACTGTTGCAGTGCATTTTACCAGTCACCATAAGTAACTACTACTTTATAAAGTCTCTCTGATAGCCTGTAGGCACCAGCCATGCCTCCCGAAAGTAATTGACAAGCCCGATATTGATTGCACTTAATCTACCCGCTAATACATGCAATAGAGTCATTATTTAATCATACCTGCACAGGGACCCTGGCCTGGGGTAGCTATGTCGGGCCGGCATCAAGATGGCTGCCATAGCTTGATGGAAGGAAACATAGCCCCAAGACCCGTATTCAGGGGATTACTATCCTCAGAAGTCAAGTAACGAAGATCCAAGGCCGTAAAAGACTGGAAACTCTAAAAGAAAGGAATGCAGAGCTACTACTTGCTGGGATGCCAATAAACTCTGCTCCTTACTGCTGGCCACCAGTTTATTTTAATATATTTATTCATGCATCATTGGCTGGTATTTTTATCCATTATGTTATGGGTGTAACCCTGTATTTATTATATGTGACTGAAGTGTTTGGCCAACTAGGCCAAACACTTCCTGTCACCTCATGTAACTCCGCTTATAAAAGGCAGAGATTTCTCTCGGTTCATTGCATTATTATTTTTGTATTCTTTTATTCTGGATAAGCATACATTCTCAGACAACCCAAAATCTCTGGATGTATGACTGAGCCGAGGGCTCATTACAGTTGTTAGAGTTGAGGATTCTCCTTTACAACTAGTTGCAGTGCCATCCCGGCCCAGGGTCACCTCTGGGGAGAGGTTGACTGTCTATTGTTTTTATAAATAACATCCACAAACTCAGGTTTTTATGTAAGCCCCTTGCTAGTACTTCAAATATACACATCAGAACACATGGAACTGGCCAAGCTTTTGCTCCAGTCAAATATTGACTGCTCCAGTGCTGGATATATCGATAGTGTGGGGAGTTTTTGTGAGCTCTACCATGGACAGTATATCAGAGACGTGCCTTTGATATACCTTTGGCATCAGACAGACCTGCAGACTGGAACAAGCTACAGAATGGATCAGCCGAGTTGCCACTAAATACAAAGAATATTTACCTATACTGGCAAAGTAATATCAAAGTACCTGCACAGTACCTGCACAGTACCTGCACAGTACCTGCACAGTACCTGCCCTGGGAGGGTATTCTAGGCTGGAAGCATGATAGCTGTCATAGCCAGAGGAGTGAAACCTATCCTACAAACCCCATCACCACCTATCCACATATTGGATTCCTCCAGATGTCCATACTTCAAAACCGAAAATTCCAAAAAAACCTACGATCACCTCCAAAGGCAAAGAGACATCTAGTGACAAATAGCATTGGATATGGAACTATTAGCTCCGCCTCTACTTCTGGGCGCCATCTATTAACTTTATGTTTGTTACTCTATTGGATGATATAAATAACTTCTGTACATCATTCGCTTACCTCCATATGTATTTTGCTTGATTAGTCTACCTTTAAAGTGGGCCAACTACTTCCTATGTACTTCCTGTGGCTTGGCCTACAAAAGATCATTCTTTCCTGTATTCATTGCCACTTGCTAAATCCTGTTGCCTTTACCACTGGTTGCCACTGCTACCGTTACTCTTATACTGTAATTGTATAAGACAATAAATGTATAGACTTGAAAGCACCGAGTACTACGTCTGAGCTGAGAGCTCACCATTAGTTTTTTAGTAGAGATAATCCTCCATAACAGATTCCTGGAACCATATTGGCCCAGGGCTCTCTCTGGTGAGAGGAGATTGTGGTTGTCGGGACTGCAGAGGCTGACCAAGTTGCTGTGCCAGCAGACAGATTGTCTACCTGTATTTATCCGTTGGAGAACGATTGACGGTTTCATTATGTGGAAGGCGGAATCCACCATAATCGGATCTAGCTATAACCTTTTACACGTACCGTGTGAATCAATGTTTGAAACAATTAAATATTTTCTAAATCAACAGCATGGTTTTTTGCTGATTAAACAAATTAAGAGTTGTCTTCTCAGATTACAAGTAACATGACAACTCCCTGTTCATTTACTCTGAGGGTTAACGAGACAAAAGGTTTAACTACCTAATCGATGGATTGCTACCCTTTCCATTTTAGTTCTTTTGGCTGCTTAATTACAGTTTCCAGAATTTTCATAATTGATATACTGGAGCAGTGACCAATTAAAAATAGTGGGTTTGTTTTCCCCGAAAGCAATATTTTATTCCATACAAAATGAAAGAGAGTAAGAGAATTTATGGGACTAAAGATGAAAAGTGTTAGCAATGGGATCAGCATTCAAAACCACTGCATGCAAAAAAGGCTTGAAATATAATGTGGTGAGAAAACAAAATGCTGTATTCTCTATAAAGATCGTGTTTAGAGAGCTAAAAATATATGAATGTGAGTATCTCTTTTTCAAAAGAAAGTGTTGAAGGTTGAGAATGCAGCAAATGATTGACAGAAAATGTTTATTTCATGTGAGTCACTTTGAAACAGGCAAACATCAGTTTGGGAATATTCCGGAAAAAAATCAAATAAACCAAACTTGAAAAACTCACTTCGTAGAATCGACAAGGAAATCAAAAAAAAACTTTCATTGTACAAAAGTGTATAGATGCAGTTGGTTGTTGTTATGTATCCATGGTTACTGATGAGTCACATGACTTCCTGTACTACTTGAGCTGGTAGAAAGAGATAGTGTTGCCATACCAACCAGGTACAGCAATCTGGTTTCCATGTACGGCACCAGTGCCCATGTTGATTGGTAGAGTCAGATCATGGATTTCACTTAACCTTCTTCCTACACGTAGAGTAGAAATAGTATACACAGGATACACTTGGCAGCAGCAATTAGAATGAAAGTGCCTTCAGTGAAGCAATGTCTAACTTAAAGTAACAATAATGCACCCTTGAGCTGCCAGTGAGACTGGAGGAGTACACAAATACAGTTTATAACTTGTATCTATTATGTAAGCAATAGCAATGCTGATAAACAGCAGACAAGGTTATAACCATTTAAACCAGTCAAACTTTTGTGACTGCAAAGTACTGTGTGCTCTTTTTATAATAAACAGGGTATTTCTTTAGCGGGTAACTCTCATATACCTACCATCAGCGGAGATTATGTAGATGGACTTTTGACCAAAAGAAGTGAACCCATAAATGAGTCCTCTGGCATCAGTGCTGACTGTATAGAGATTGGTCAAACCATCACACTCCCATATCGGCACCAAAACTCCATTTTCTATGCGGGACTTTGTCAGGTTCTCTACTCCAGCTGTTAAGATGGTGCCATCTTGGAGAAAGCAGGGTGCCTGTGGTTCTTTTATCTGCCATGCCTTACATGTCTTTTTTACTAGGTCATAGATGAGAAAGTGCCTGACTTTTTTAGAATCAGGAGGGACAAATACAACAATATATTGATCTGAGACGGTCATTAGCGGTGCACTGGAACTCGGATACGTAAACTCAAACAGTGTCGCAATTTTTTCCATTCTATCAGTATACAGTTCTAAACATGTAATTTTGGCTTTCTTGTGTAAAACGTACAAAAGCTGCCGATGTTCTATGACAGAGACTACAGTTTTGAGTTCTACGTCATACTTGGTAAGTGACCGATTTTTAACATCAAAAAGTCGGATACCATCTAGACAACCAATCAGCACGTCTCCATTAGCTCTGTAACAGGCAGAGTAGCACGTGCTGCCAACATCATGTGTAGATTGGAGCTCAAGAGATGTAGGAATGGAGAGAAAGTCTACATCCAGGTGTGCTGTCTGACCTGTGAGAGACAAACTGTTTTATTTACAACAATTTATCCCAACTAGAAACTATACGCTTTGTGAAATAAAGTACAGACAGTTCAGGATATAGGAAGCATTTACCCAGCACCTTCCATACATATGTATAAATACAAGTTAGTGTATGTTGGGGTACACTTACAGTAAACGGAACAACACAAATACTTACCATTGTAAATGAGCTCATGCTGACCTGGCAGCACCCAGCTGTCAATTTCTACATCCAGGTTTCTAATCAGCTCCTCTGTGACTTGTTGTTTTTCTCTCACTAGCTCTGTGATATGTTCATTTCTGGTTAGCCTGTGTACCTTAGCACGGAACTCTTCTAGCTGTTTTTTCTTCTCCATCAGTTCAGCCTCAAACGCTTCTGCCATGTTGGTCACCATCTGCCAATATTCATCCACCTTCCTAATGATCTTTTGGCTATCCTCTCTGATAGACTCAATCTACACTCAACTTGGTTATACAGATCGTTGCTAGATTTTACAATCCACAAATATAAATATTTGCTACAATAGTGACGTCGCTTACTTGCTTATCACGTATACGTTTTATTTCATTTATCCATTTCTTACATTTCTCCTCTTCCACATCAAGATTAGTCCAGGATTTCTTCCTAGACTGACACATTGCTGTAATCTTGTCATCTGCAGACTTCAACAGCTGTTTGTACTCAACATCAATCTGTTCTGTGAGGGTAGACAGAGATTTGATCTGATGTCCAGTAGTACAACCTGTACAACAACATATATATAAACTGTACATAGTACCTTTGTATCTTGTATTGTGTGTGATATAGACAATTGAGAGTGGACGTTAGTTTATGCTGGGAAATGCCACTTCACAAAAACAGCTACAACACAAAGTCTCAGCATTTCTTACCACTGCAATGATCAGTTGTCACACAGTCACCACAGAAGAGGGAGTTGCACTCCTTGCAAGCTTTCTCTATCTGCTGCTTCTTATGATGTACACAGAATACTCTAGTATACTTCTTAGGTGAATCCTCCAATTCATGAATTGTTACAACTTCATGCTCATCATCAAATAATTTTTGATGTACCTGTATATACGTAAGTATCTGATAACAGATGTCTTCTATACAGGATGTTATCTTATTCAACGTGAGTCGTCCAATGAGAACACATACTGATTGCTAAGTCCAGATAAAACATAAATAGCCGCAAGAGTTTTAATTTACACAAATGTGCCAACCAGATGACTGTACATAACTACAAAAATATTCCAAGTTTATTGGCCAATTCCGCCCATATAGTACAAGTTTATTGGCCAATTCCGCCCTTGTAGTACAAACAATAAAAAATGACAGAAAGAAACTGTACAACTACAGATATTGTTTGTCTAGATTAGGAAATATTGATTGTTTTGGTTTTTACCTGCGAGTGATCTCCACATAGGTTGAGCTCACAGTTCACACAGTAAATAGTTGGGGGTTTATCTACACACCCCTTCCCGTCACACATGAACTTTGGAACATCTGCTACATTTGTTGTCTTGTGCAGAATTCTAGCGAGTTACAAATACACATATGCTGTTATATATTTAAGGTGTTTAACATAGAGTAAAGCTTTGTGTCAGCAGTAAAGAAACAGAAATCTGAGTATAACAAATAAAAATAAATCTTACGAGCATTCATTACACCAAACGCCTTTTTTTGTCTCACACTCCTCCTTTAAACAAGACATACAGCATATATGTTTGCATGGTAACACTCTACCATCACTGTTAGAGTTGATAAACTGCCAACAATTACCACATCTGTGGTCTATGCCTTGTTCTCTAGAATCAGCCATTGTACTAGTTAGTAGGTAGTAGATAGTAGCAGTCAGTCTAGTCTAGAGAGTGTCTGCTATGTGATAGCTGCATTGAGTGTCTTCAAGCTTATATCAGTAATTCTATTCATACACGTATAGTTTACCTTTGTTAGGTTTTTTATATTCAGTGTAATCGATGAAATGAGTGTTTTGTGGCATTCATGTGTTGGGGTAATAATATTCTTTTTACTATTGAAATCTGCTGGATTGGTGCCAAGTTAGTTAACTCTTTCTTGTAAGCCTTTGCACACACTTTGCCCCGTGGATCTGTTCATCAATTCTGTCAACACCGGATACTGCTAATGTTGTTGCTATTTCTTTCATCGTTTGTTTAACAACAGTTTCGATGTCAACACAATCACGCTGTGTTGTATCTGATAAGTAAAGGTTTCAAGTAAGATCAAAAGGAGAGGTTTGCTGCTAGCTTAGACACAAAAATGGCTTACTAGTTCACTCACAGTTGTAACCACTCACTAGAATAGTCTAAATAACTAGAGCACTGTCTTTTATTATCCAGCATATTTGAGCTTCCTGTTTCAATAGGGATACCTAATCCCCTAGAATCAGATATGAAACTGTTCAACTCCTAAAGATCACATACAACTACTTGTTCCTCAGTACAACAATAAACAGAAGAGTTTATATAACTGATACATTAATGTCTCTAATACATCATGATCACATTTTGTAATGACATTAATAATTATATGTTGTGCTACTCTAACAGTATTTAAATTATTGACCAATGTAAAATTGACTCACTAAAAATGGCAAATTGAAGTGAGATTACTCATGCCATTCTGGCACTACCATTGCAGCTGCTTACAGGTAGCATTGAGGTTTCATTGAGGCTTCACTGGGATTCCTCTGGAGGTTACTACTAACGCTGAAACATTGGAGATTGAGGAAACAGATTTTCTAGAAGGGCCACCTGAAGCAATGTAATGGATACAGAAAGGGGTGTTGCATTAGAGGGCAGACAACTTCTTCTTGTTACTACATCAGTACAGCAGATGTAGTAATGTAAGCCCATTTCTAAGTGAGTCAATTATTTCTCACGCATTTTTCAGACCATCGTTACCAGATCAGGCAAGCTCACACCACCTGGATTAGAAGCTCATACAAATAGACACAGAGTATCCACACATGAGCACACCAAGTATCCAAACCTGCTGTGTAGATGGGTCATAGGAGGAAATAGCCCAATAACTTCAAATAAGACCACACTGGGCAAAGCCTGACTATTTATTAGTTAAATATGTCTGTCTCCAATAAAGTTTTTTCTATATGTTATGAAAAGCAACAAAAGTAACAAGTTGTACGATTACTGAATAAATGTTTGTACTTTGTCGTTGCCCCCACCGGTTTTTATACCAAGGTTTTGCTAATATGCAGTGTATAATGTGCGACATTTCGACGCAATAATCACCGTTGGCTGTGCCCCTGGCCCCTTAGACCTCCTTCTGATTGTCCTCAATCCCCCAATAATATTCATTATCTCCTGTTAGTATCAATCCTGAAGTAGCTTACTTATGTAACTGCCAGGAATGCCTAACCAAACCCTTAAATGTATACAGTAATTGCAGAACTTCCTGACAGCTTATATGAGATCTGTCCCAGGCCAAGACCATCTCGGATTGGGGTAACCCCCACCCGATATAGACTGCCTGGGGTCTGTATCTAAAGCTACAGAGTAATGATACCCAAGCATAACAACTATTACTCCCAATCGATTTGAAGCTGGAGAATCCACCTATTAACTACCTGAAGTATACCACACCAACAATTCAAAGGGTGAGATGAAGTGCCTCAGGTTGTGGAGTCTCAGTTTCCACATTTAGACTTTAGATTTCCCCTCTCTTTGGTTGGTCAACGTCACCGTAGAGAAACTGCACCATGTGCTCATTGTCTACTGGATGTATCTATTGTTATTAGAATGTTATGTAATATGTTATTTGTGTGTTTATGTCTGTGTGTATGTAACTGGCCCAACCCTTACAAGGGAAGGACGCTCCTGTCCATTTCCTATAAAAGGAACAATTCTTGTATGGCTAGTTGACACCTCGTCACATACACATAATAAGAACCGTATGAAACAGAAATATTCTACCTCACTTAGTAGCTGTCAATTGCACAACCAGTAAGGTAACACACATATAATTAAAGTGAGTGGAAAATATTTCTTTGTTTTTATTACAAACAAACTTAGTTAATGTATTGTATTAGATTCTGGCTTGGTGCCACAAAATGGTACTAATCCTGAGCACCCTGCCTCTCTTCAGAGTAGACACCACCAGTATGGCCAGTGCCATTTGTCCAAGTGACTCTAACAACTAGCAAGGAGAGCCTGTGGCTCAGACAAACTAGTCTGGTTGCTTTGTTATAATTATACTTATTGTCTTCTATACCGTTTTAGGGAGGTAGTCTGCTAGAGTGAAGTGACAAAAGTAGATATAACATACACATATTCTATATTGTTCTAGGGAGGTAGTCTGCTAGAGTGAAGTGACAAGAGTAGATATAACATACACATATTCTATACTGTTCTAAGGAGGTAGTCTGCTAGAGTGAAGTGTCAAGAATAGATATAACATACACATATTCTATACTGCTCTAGGGAGGTAGTCTGCTAGAGTGAAGTGGCAAGAGTAGATATAACATACACATATCCTATACTGTTCTAGGGAGGTAGTCTGCTAGAGTGAAGTGGCAAGAGTAGATATATTGTTCTAGGGAGGTAGTCTGCTAGAGTGAAGTGACAAGAGTAGATATAACATACATATATTCTATATTGCTCTAGGGAGGTAGTCCGCTAGAGTGAAGTGGCAAGAGTAGATATACTGTTCTAGGGAGGTAGTCTGCTAGAGTGAAGTGGCAAGAGTAGATATACTGTTTTAGGGAGGTAGCCTGCTAGAGTGAAGTGACAAGAGTAGATATAACGTACACATATTCTATACTGTTCTAGGGAGGTAGTCTGCTAGAGTGAAGTGACAAAAGTAGATATAACATACACATATTCTATATTGCTCTAGGGAGGTAGTCTGCTAGAGTGAAGTGGCAAGAATAGATATACTGTCCTAGGGAGGTAGTCTGCTAGAGTGAAGTGGCAAAAGTAGATATAACATTCACATATTCTATACTGTTCTAGGGAGGTAGTCTGCTAGAGTGAAGTGACAAAAGTAGATATAACATACACATATTCTATACTGTTCTAGGGAGGTAGTCTGCTAGAGTGAAGTGGCAAGAGTAGATATAACATACACATATTCTATATTGTTCTAGGGAGGTAGTCTGCTAGAGTAAAGTGACAAGAGTAGATATAACATACACATATCCTATACTGTTCTAGGGAGGTAGTCTGCTACAGTGAAGTGACAAGAGTAGATATATTGTTCTAGGGAGGTAGTCTGCTAGAGTGAAGTGACAAGAGTAGATATAACATACACATATTCTATACTGTTCTAGGGAGGTAGCCTGCTAGAGTGAAGTGACAAGAGTAGATATAACATACATATATTCCATACCGCTCTAGGGAGGTAGTCTGCTAGAGTGAAGTGACAAGAGTAGATATAACATACACATATTCTATACTGTTCTAGGGAGGTAGTCTGCTAGAGTGAAGTGACAAGAGTAGATATAACATACACATATCCTATACTGTTCTAGGGAGGTAGTCTGCTAGAGTGAAGTGACAAGAGTAGATATAACATACATATGTTCTATATTGCTCTAGGGAGGTAGTCCGCTAGAGTGAAGTGGCAAGAGTAGATATACTGTTCTAGGGAGGTAGTCTGCTAGAGTGAAGTGGCAAGAGTAGATATAACGTACACATATTCTATACTGTTCTAGGGAGGTAGTCTGCTAGAGTGAAGTGACAAAAGTAGAAATAACATACATATATTCTATACCGCTCTAGGGAGGTAGTCTGCTAGAGTGAAGTGACAAGAGTAGATATAACATACACATATTCTATACTGTTCTAGGGAGGTAGCCTGTTAGAGTGAAGTGGCAAGAGTAGATATAACGTACACATATTCTATACTGTTCTAGGGAGGTAGTCTGCTAGAGTGAAGTGCCAAGAGTAGATATAACATACACATATTCTATACTGTTCTAGGGAGGTAGTCTGCTAGAGTGAAGTGCCAAGAGTAGACATAACATACACATATTCTATACTGTTCTAGGGAGGTAGTCTGCTAGAGTGAAGTGACAAAAGTAGATATAACATACACATATTCTATACTGTTCTAGGGAGGTAGTCTGCTAGAGTGAAGTGACAAAAGTAGATATAACATACACATATTCTATACTGTTCTAGGGAGGTAGTCTGCTAGAGTGAAGTGGCAAGAGTAGATATAACATACACATATTCTATACTGTCCTAGGGAGGTAGTCTGCTAGAGTGAAGTTACAAGAGTAGATATAACATACACATATTCTATACTGTTCTAGGGAGGTAGTCTGCTAGAGTGAAGTTACAAGAGTAGATATAACATACACATATTCTATACTGTCCTAGGGAGGTAGTCTGCTAGAGTGAAGTTACAAGAGTAGATATAACATACACATATTCTATACTGTTCTAGGGAGGTAGTCTGCTAGAGTGAAGTGGCAAGAGTAGATATAACGTACACATATTCTATACTGTTCTAGGGAGGTAGGCTGCTAGAGTGAAGTGGCAAGAGGAGATACAACATACACATATTCTATACTGTTCTAGGGAGGTAGTCTGCTAGAGTGAAGTTACAAGAGTAGATATAACATACACATATTCTATACTGTTCTAGGGAGGTAGGCTGCTAGAGTGAAGTGGCAAAAGGAGATACAACATACACATATTCTATACTGTTCTAGGGAGGTAGTCTGCTAGAGTGAAGTTACAAGAGTAGATATAACATACACATATTCTATACTGTTCTAGGGAGGTAGTCTGCTAGAGTGAAGTGGCAAGAGTAGATATATTGTTCCAGGGAGGTAGTCTACTAGAGTGAAGTGACAAGAGTAGATATAACATTCACATATTCTATACTGTTCTAGGGAGGTATTCTGCTAGAGTGAAGTGGCAAGAGTAGATATAACATACACATATCCTATACTGTTCTAGGGAGGTAGTCTGTTAGAGTGAAGTGACAAGAGTAGATATAACATACACATATTCTATACTGTTCTAGGGAGGTAGTCTGCTAGAGTGAAGTGGCAAGAGTAGATATAACATACACATATTCTATATTGCTCTAGGGAGGTAGTCTGCTAGAGTGAAGCGACAAAAGTAGATATAACATACACATATTCTATACTGTTCTAGGGAGGTAGTCTGCTAGAGTGAAGTGGCAAGAGTAGATATACTGTCCTAGGGAGGTAGTCTGCTAGAGTGAAGTGACAAGAGTAGATATAACATACACATATTCTATACTGTCCTAGGGAGGTAGTCTGCTAGAGTGAAGTGGCAAGAGTAGATATACTGTCCTAGGGAGGTAGTCCGCTAGAGTGAAGTGGCAAGAGTAGATATACTGTCCTAGGGAGGTAGTCTGCTAGAGTGAAGTGACAAGAGTAGATGTATTGTTCTAGGGTGGTAGTCTGCTAGAGTGAAGTGGCAAGAGTAGATATAACGCACACATATTATTGAAGTGAATGGAAAATATTTGTTTGGTTTTTGTTACGAACAAAACTGGGTAACACACGATTCGAATAGTGACCATTTTTCTCAATTAGTTCAATTACATGAAAGAGTTTATCATTAGACTTAGTTACATGAAAGGATACGCTTCAGATGTGCTGCTTAGTTTGTTCTTATACCCATCATTTTTTGTTTTAAACGCATTTAGAAAACAAAAACTTGTTAGTTTCAAAGCTGTGATAAAATACATACAAAATTAATTAAACTAGCTTTTTTAATTCATACAAAAGTGGCAATTCGTGTATTTTTTCAAAAATGGAAATGTACTTTTCCTGAGATACTGTGAACATAGACTTTGAAAATTATCTATAACTCTATGATTCTGTAACTCTATGACTCTATAACTCTACGACTCTATGGCTCTATAACATCACCTCCAAAGACGGTAGTTTACATAGAACTACCCTCTCTGTCTAAAATAACCTCACCAAAGCTCACCAACGCTAGCAGGTGAGATTCCCTGTGTAAAGGATTTTGTCGCGCCTTCACCTAACAGCTACTAGAGAAGTGTACTTGTTTAGCAATGTAACAATAATTGCTAATGAGACCTACTTGTTTGCTAATAGTGGCTCTATCTATAGATGAGCTATGAGTCAATAAGCTCTGTGTTGTGCTGTGTGCAAGTATACTAATACTATTTGGCTACCTGTCAACTGAACACACCGGGTTCCAATAGCTAACACTTTATTGCTTCAAGAGACAAAAGCTTACTCAGAGTACTTCTCTTTGTAAGCGCACAATCCAATCTGCCCACTGGGCCACATATCACTATAGTTATGCACTTTGATAACCTTTTAAACAAGCAAACATCAGTTTGAGAATATTCTGAAAAAAAATCAAATTAACCGAACTTGAAAAACTCACTTCGTAGAATCGACAACGCAATCAAAAAACTCTTTCAATGTACATAAGTGTAAGGATGCAGTTGGTAGTTATGTATCCATGGTTACTGATGAGTCACATGACTTCCTGTACTACTTGAGCTGGTAGAAAGATATAGTGTTGCCACACCAACCAGGGACAGCAATCTGGTTTCCATGTACAGCACCAGTGCCCATGTTGATTGGTAGAGTCATATCATAGATTTCACTTAACCTTCTTCCTACACGTAGGGTAGAAATAGTAACACAGGATACACGTGGCAGCAGCAATTTGAATGAAAGTGCCTTCAGTAAAGCGATGTCTAACTTAAAGTAACAATAATGCACCCTTGAGCCTTGGTTCTTAGCTGCCGGTGACCCTGGTGGCGCACACATGTACAATTCAAAACTTGAATTTATTATCTAAGCAACAATAATGCTAATAAACAGCATAAAAAGTTACAATCAAGGAGACCTTTTAAATTTTTGTGATGGCAAAGTAGTGTGTGTTTTTTTATATTTTACAGCATATGTCATGTCACTAAAGAAACGATTTTCACAGACTTACCATCAGGGGAGATTATGTAGATTGATTTCTGACCAAAAGAAGTGAACCCTGAAATGAGTCCTCTGGCATCAGTGCTGACTGTATAGAGATTGGTCAAACCATCACACTCCCATATTGGCACCAAAACTCCATCTTCTATGCCGGACTTGATCAGGTTGTCTACTCCAGCTGTTAAGATGGTGCCATCTTGGAGAAGACAGGGTGTTTGCGGTTCCGTTACTTGTGTTTTCTTACAGATGTTTCTTACTTGGTCATAGATAAAGAGGTGTCTGATTTTTTTGAATTAGGAGGGACAAACACGATGATGTATTGATCTGAGACAGTCATGAAAGGTGCTCCTTGACAGTCTTCAGCAAACTCAATCAGTGTTTTAATTTTCTTCATCTTAATTGAATACAACTCGACGCATCCAGTTGCAGTTTTCATGAGTAAAACATAAAGAAGCTGCCGATGCTCTATGACAGAGACTACCCTTTTGTGTTCTATGTCATACTTGGTAAATGACTGATTTTAGACATCAAAAAGTCCAACACCATCTCGACAACCAATCAACACGTCTCCATTAGTGTTGTACCAGGCAGAGTAGTACTCGCTACCAACATCATGTGTAGATTGAAGCTCAAGAGATGTAGGAATGGAGAAAAAGTCTACATCCAGGTGTGCTGTTTTTCCTGTGAGAGACAACCCATTCTGCTGATTAAGTTCTACACAAACTATAAACTCACTTTGTGGGATGAAGTACACGGAATTAAAAATTTAAGAGTTACGTACCCTGAACGTACCATACATATGTATAAATACAAGTTAGTGTATGTTACGGTACACTTACAGTAAACAGAACAACACAATTACCTACCTACCACAAAAAAACACTTGGTAGGGAGATCTGCTCATATATTACTACTCATGATTAAAGATATAGGATTTATGTATCCTGAACGTACCATATATAGTTATGGATACACCTGGTGTATGTTGGGGTAAACTTACAGTAAACAGAACAACACAATTACTTACCATTGTAAATGAGCTCATGCTGACCTGGCAGCATCCAGCTGTCAATCTGTACATCCAGGTTTCTAATTAGCTCCTCTGTGATTTGTTGTCGTTATCTCATTAGCTCTGTTATATGTTCATTTCTGGTTAGCCTGTGTACCTTAGCACGGAACTCTTCTAGCTGTTCTTTCTTTTCCATCAGGTCAGCTTCAAACATTTCTGTCTGATTGATCACCATCTGCTGATATTCCTCCACCTTCCTAATGACCTTATGGCTATCCTCCCTGATAGTCTCAATCTACAGCCTATACATCACAGTTATTACACATACTAATTGCTGGAGGACTCGGTGTACTTACAAAGGGCCGGGGTAGAAGCTGTATTGGGCCGGGACGGAAGGCTTATAGTTACATAATAGAGCAGACAGGTTTCTTAGGATACTTGACTATTAAATAGTCTCTAATCAGTGACCAAGGATGAGAGAGCACTTCTGTGAGGTAATTGAAAGCAAGCCAGCAGGTCAGTAGGGAGTCAGGGATTAGATTGGTAACAAAGATCAATTTCACCACAGAACAAGATTACTCCTTCCTCTGACACGAACATTTCAAGTCAACAGCCAACCTGTAACCATAATTACGGATGAAAAATACTTTGTAGAAAAATTTTCTCACAAACAAAACATTTAGATTCCTGCCCTTGTGAGAACCTTTCCAGATGAAAGTTTTTCTCACTGGGGAGTTTAGGCCTGGTCACACGAGGGTGAGTCTTTGACAAAACTGTAAACAAAATTATTTTTGCCATCCAAGCAAGTTCATTGCTAAGCAAACGTAGCGATTAGTTCAGTTTTGTTTGGTTTGACACATTCATCGGTTGTGGTGTTTGCATATGATTGGACCATTGGAAGGCATAAGCTCACCAATTGGTTTATTTTCTCTGCGCTCTCAATGGCTGATGTCTAATGACATGCTCATTCACAACGATCATTTGGTTTTCATATTAGGACATTTGTTTTGTTGAGGAAGAATTATTTACTCTGTTATATTATTCATAATAATACTCTTAATATATAAATAATAACAATAATTAATAATAATCAAAATGCTTGAAACAGTCAAACTAAGCTATTTATTGAAATGTCTAACTTAAACATTTCTTTAATTAATTACCACGCTTTTGCATCCTGAAGGAAATGATGAGCAGTTTGCACTTAAAGCACGATGCGCTGTTTTTAAAGGAAACTTCAAGCGTAATGAGTTGGTTACAGTTGTTTTCGCCCTTGTGCGACCAGCCTAACCAAACTTTTATCGCTACACTTCAGCTGCGGCATAATAAAGTTTCAATTCAGTATAGCTTAATGTCATCGTATGACCACAGTACTAATTGAAAGAAACCATTCATAGACAACCCACCGAGCAAGTTTAGGCCAAATTGGCATTTTTAATTATCATTAAACATTGGTAGGTCATGTGACTTACAGCAGTGTTGGACCACGTTCAAATACAAATGTATCAGCTTCTGCACCCAATGCAACAATACATTGGTTACAGTAATTATTTATTGATTTATTATCGCTTATTGATTGTCATTAAATGTGTTGGAAGTTTAGAAACTTTCAATCAAAGTCACCAGCCTACACTCAAAACGTAACAGTAAAATAACATGGAGCCGTTAATGTAGGTTATGATGAGAGTGTGACAGTGCAATGTAAATGTGAATTTCACTGAATATGTTAGCAAAGAATATCTTTTGTTCTTTGAACAAAAGTCTGCGACAGTTTCTACAAACGAACTTCTTGATGTTCACGTAAGCATGTGTCAATATATTTCACACACGGCAGAGGTTAAAAGTAGCTTTCTTGAAATTTTAGCACAGCATTGTATTGCTCACTCTATAGACTCAGTGAGACAAAAAAATACACGGTTTTTTGTTGAACGCAAATATACGGTGGCAAGCTGCTGTTGACTTAGCACATCACTTCCTGTACTACTTGAGCCGGTAGAAAGAGATAGTGTTATCCATCCAACTGGGTATAGCAATCTGGTCTCTATGTACATCACCAGCTCCTGCATCTGGCAAATGTTTGTCTTGAAGTTGGCCTAACATTTCCCCTACACATTGAAAAACAATAGAAAAGACATTAGGTTCATGGCATATCAGAAATGTATGCGTGTTGTACACGCTGCCATAAGAAATAATGGGCAAAGCATTCTTCAGTGAATTAAGATTTTACTATCAATAAAAGTGTCAACTACTGACCAATACTGTTTAGCTATTGGTAACCCTAGGGAAGTATTTAATGGCCACAACCAACCCCAGCTGTACTACATACAACCAACCCCAGCTGTACTACACACAACCAACCTCAGCTGTACTACACACTACCAACCCCAGCTGTACTACACACAACCAACCCCAGCTGTACTGCACACAACCAACCCCAGCTGTACTACACACAACCAACCCCAGCTGTACTACACACAACCAACCTCAGCTGTACTACACACAACCATCCCCAGATGTACTACACACAACCAACCTCAGCTGTACCACACACAACCAACCTCAGCTGTACTGCACACAACCAACCCCAGCTGTACTACACACAACCAACCCCAGCTGTACTACACACAACCAACCCTAGCTGTACTACACACAACCAACCTCAGCTGTACTACACACAACCAACCTCAGATGTACTACACACAACCAACCTCAGCTGTACTACACACAACCAACCCCAGCTGTACTACACACAACCAACCTCAGCTGTACTACACACAACCAACCTCAGCTGTACTACACACTACCAACCCCAGCTGTACTACACACAACCAACCTCAGCTGTACTACACACAACCAACCTCAGCTGTACTACACACAACCAACCCCAGCTGTACTACACTAAGTAATCTAAACCACATGAGGAATAACAATTTAATTCTCAGCAGTTTGATTTTGTAGCAAAACAAACAACAAAATTTCAAAGCTCTAAAGATGTACAGGTATTTCTATAGAATTCAACCAGCTAACACGTTGTCAGCTTTTGTCCAATCCTTTCCCATTACCCTTTTTTCTATTTTTCCTAACTCATATTTTCCTTCCCCGCTTCTCGAGACATTCCTACTCCTGCTTTCTTAATGATATACCAATCAAAACACTTCCCCTTTTCCTCCCCTTCAGATAACTGGAGAAGAGTTGCTGCACAAACACGACTGATGTTATTTATGGCCAAAACACTAGTTTACTGTCATAACTTACCATCAGGAGAGATTATGTAGATGGACTTGTGCCCAAGGTAAGTAAACCCGTAAATGAGTCCTCTGGCATCAGTGCTGACTGTACGTAGATTGGCCAAAAGTTGACACTCCCATATTGGCACCAAAACACCATTGACCATTTTGGACTTGACTAGCTGGTCCTTCTCTGTTGTTAAGACTGTACCATCTGGTAGGAAGTGGGATGCTTGTGGTTTACTCACTTGCATTGCCTTATGCGTCTTTTTTATTTGGTCATAGATGAGAAGGTGTCTGATGCCGTTGGAATCAGGAGGAACAAACACAACGATGTATTTATCTGATACGGTCATTGTAGGTACTCTTGGAGCATCATCTACAAACTCAAACAATGTCTCAATCTTCTTCAGTTCATCTGTACACAGATCTACATGTGATACTTTGTTGTTGCAGTGTAGCACATAGGTGAGCTGATGATGTTCTATGACAGAAACTACAGTTACAAACTCTGTGTCATACTCCGTTAGTGACTGGTTTTTTACATCAAAAAGCTGAACACCATCTTGACAACCAATCAGCACGTCTCCAATAGCTTTGTACCAAGCAGAGTAGCACTCGCCACCAACATCATGTGTAGATTGGAGCTCAAGAGATGTAGGAATGGAGAGAAAGTCTACATCCAGGTGTGCTGCTTTTCCTCCAATAAACAAGTGACATTTTTGTATAACACAGTTAACAAGTGCCTTGTTGACTGCAGTAGACATCACTGCGGATATAGCAGTTGTCTACCTTATATGTACCATAGATGGATACTGATACAAACTCATGTACAATGGAGGACATATACAGTATATCTAACAATGCAATTACAACTACTTACCATTGTTAATGAGCTCATGCTGACCTGGCAGCACCCAGCTGTCAATCGCTACATCCAGGTTTCTAATCAGCCCCTCTGTGATTTGTTGTTTTTGTCTCTTTAGCTCTGTTACAGGTTCATCTCTGGTTAGCCTGTGTACCTTAGCACGGAACTCCTCTGGCTGTTCTTTCTTTTCCATCAGTTCAGCGTCAAATACTTCTGCCATGTTGGTCACCATCTGCCGATATTCCTCCACCTTCCTAATGATCTTATGGCTGTCCTCTCTGACAGTCTCAATCTGCACATACAAGTTGGTTATACAGATCTTTGGTAGATGTTTCAGCTACCAGCAAATATAAATGTCCGCCACAAAAATGATGTCACCAACCTGTTCATCACGGATACGTTTTATTTCATTTATCCATTTCTTACATTTCTCCTCTTCCACATCAAGATTAGCCCAAGATTTCTTCCTAGACTGACACATTTCTGTAATCTTATCATCTGCAGACTTCAACAGTTGTTTGTACTCAACATCAATCTGTTCTGTGAGAGTAGACAGAGATTTGATCTGATGTCCAGTAGTACAACCTGTACAATAACATATATATAAACTGTATATAGTACTTTTGTATCTTGTATTGTGTGATATAGACATTTGAGAGTTGTGTCCCCTTAACAACTGAAGTATTCATGCAAGGAAAATGACATTCTATGAAAGCAGCTATAGTAAAAGCTTCCAAGTGTCAACTGTAACAGTCAGCTTTAGTCTGTGGACTTTGCGTTTTTAGGAACATTTTTACCCCACCAACCCGGTAACATAAACTAACAGCATTTCTTACCACTGCAATGATTAGATGTCTCACAGTCATCACAAAAGAGGGAGTTGCACTCCTTGCAAGCTTTCTTTATCTGCTGCTTCTTATGACGTACACAGAATACTTTAGTGTACTTCTTAGGTGAATCCTCTAATTCATGGATTGGTACAACTTCATGTTCGTCATCAAATAATGTTTGATGTACCTGCATATACATATGTATCTGATAACAGATGTCTTCTATACAGGATGCTATCTTATTCAACATCAGTCACCCAATATACTGATTGTCAAGCCCAGGTGAGTAGTAAATAGCTACAGTAGTTTTAAATCAGTCCAATGCTCCAACAAGATGAAAAAACCTGTCACTGCCAAAGGAACTACAGAAGCATTGCAAGTTTATTGGCCAACTCCGCCCATATAGTACAAACTATAAAAAATGACAGAAAGAAACCGTACAACTGCAGATATTGTTTGTCTACATGAGGAAATATTGATTGTTCTAGTTTTTACCTGCGAGTGATCTCCACATAGCTTGAGCTCACAGTTCACACAGTAAATAGTTGGGGGTTTATCTACACACCCCTTCTTGTCACACACGAACTTGACAGTTGTTGCTTGTGCCCTCCTGGCCACAAACTTTGGTACGTCCACTACATTTGTTATCTTGTGGAGAATTCTAGAGAGTTACAAAATACACATATGCTGTTATATATGTCAGGTGTGAATGCAGGGTAAAGCTGTTTGTCAGCTGCAAAGAAACAGAAATCTGAGTGTAATGGATAAAAATAAAACTTACGAGCATTCATTACACCAAACACCTTTTTTCTCCTAATGCTCCTCCTTTAAACAAGACATACAACATATATGTTTGCATGGTAACACTCTAGCATCACTGTTAGAGTTGATAAATTGCCAACAGTTACCACATCTGTGATCTATGTCTTGTTCTCTAGAATCAGCCATTGTACTAGTTAGTAGCTAGTAGGAAGTAGCAGTCAGTCTAGCCTGGTGGGTGTGTGCTGTATGAGCTGCTTGTGTATGCGTCATGTGACAGCTGTAATGAGTGCTGTATGAGCTGCTTGTGTATGAGTCATGTGACAGCTGTAACGAGTGCGTCAACATCTTTTATTCATACAAGTAGTGATCTTTATGTCTTTTATACCGATTGAACTGACTAAAAGAGTTTTCATGAGCCATAAATTCCTTATTGATTGTCCTGCATTAACATAATGTTATTTCTACTATTATGAGCTGTCGGATTGAAGCGGAGTTAACTCTTGCATGTAGGTATTTGCACACACATTGTCCAAATGATTCTATTCATCCTCTCTCTGTCAACACTAACTACCGCATCTGTGGATGTCTTTACTGCTTATATGATTGTCTGTGTAATAAATGATAGGCCTGACCACAACCCAAAGAGTAAACTAATGGCTATCTACCCACTCCTTTGATGCCATTAATGCATTAAGCTTGTAGCTCAAAATTACACCTAAGTGTGGATGCTGTGCTGTTCTTTATGTGTTTTCAATTTTAGTCAATTATAAACAAAATCATGAACATTTCACTTTTATAAATAGGATTACTCAATTCATTTAGAAATTTAAGTCTGGAGCAAAGTCTAACCAAAGCAAAGATCATCAAGCCCTAGTCATTGATGACGGAGACTTGTTGCTGCATCCAAAATGTAAATATTGATTGAGATATTACGGCTGTATTTTTAATATTTGTGCATAAATATAAAACCAACTTCTAATTTTGCAAACCAACATTGTTCTCACAAACATCTTGGCGATAAGTTTCTCGTTAAGCCACACCTTGAAGAAATGTTATACTGTACTCAACAAAACAAGAGAAAATCAATGGTATGGTTGATGGTATCACAAAGCTAGGTTGTGTTACCATAGACCACTGCAGGAGCATCTCATTTGGGTTACCACAGCTGAGAACTATAGAGCTAATGAGTAGCAAGTCTGTAGCAAAGTCTAACCAAAGCAAAGATCATCAAGCCCTAGTCATTGATGACGGAGACTTGGAAGCAAAGTTTGTCAATCAGAACCAGATATTAGCCTGGAAGTGAGCTGGGAGAGAGACTCAGTTGACCAAGAAATGTGGAAAGTATGTTTCAAGTGACATTCAAGAAGAGGAGGAATGACAGGTGCCGCAATGGATTGAGAACGGCTAGCTGCAGCAGCGTGATGTAATAGTTCATGGATGAGAGTAACAGGAGACATTCCACTAATAGCAACTGTACACTGGATGGATATATTAGCTGCCATCCCAGTTCAGAGATTGCTGTGTGCCAAGACAACCTAAGTGAATGGCAGAAAGTAGGTAGCAATGATTATATACTTGATTTGAAGAAAGCTTATTTACAACTGTTTACTGATATCAGTCTGCACCGCTTTCAAGCTGCTAGGTTCATTGGTAGATTGTATCTCTTGACACGTATGGGTTTTGGACTTCGTGCAGCTCCTAAGGTCATGACTTCAGTGTTGCCTAAATTGCTGTCAATAAATAGCAGGGTTGCTGCTGGTACTGATCACTGCGTAGATAATATTCTGGTGAACAAATTGGTGGTGTCTCTGGATACTGTCAGAGAAGATTTGTCTAATTTTGGGTTGGTTACCAAATAGCCAGAAGACTTGTGTGGAGAAAGAGTTCTGGGGCTAAGAATAACCATGGACCACCAACCATGGAACATAAATGCTGAAGGGAGATTCAAGCCTCCCTGCACCAGCAAACAACATAACAGAAGAGACCTGTTTTCTATGATTCCGCCATGATTCGAAACTGACGTTTCGAAAATGAACTGTTCGAAACTCTTAAACCTGACCCCCCCAACCCCAAATCCCATACCCCCATCCCCAAAGAGTTTCGAAGTGTCCATTTTCGAAACGTCAGTTTCGAATGGTCCGTACCCTGTTTTCTATATGTGGCAAGCTTTTGAGCCATTACATAATAGCCGGTTGGCTGCGTTTTGCATGTAGCTACATGAAGAGGCTTAGCGGGAAATTGTTTGTGGGGCCAAGCAACATCAACTTAAGTGAAAGTGATGTTAAACGAAACTCTGCTAAAAGTGGCAAATCATGACGGTGTACGAGGCAAGCGGACTGTAAGTAGCGCCCGAGGATGCAAAATCTGGTGTGATGCAAGTAGCATTGCTATTGGTGCTAGCATAGAGGTGGATGGAAGCACTGTTGAAGATGCGGATGGTTGAGGAAAATTGATGATGGCACGCATATAAATGTGGCTGAACTTGAAGCATTACTCTAAGGGTTGAATCTAGCTATAAACTGGAGAGCAAGAGAAGCTAATAGCATCACGAACTGTATATCAGTACATAATTGGGTCAACTCAGGTCATGAAAAGCCATCGACCAAAGGTCAGCAGTTTATCAGAAATTATTTTTAGAAGAGAACTAGGGGTGTGGTGATATCACAATTGGCGGAAGAGTATTGTATGGCTTTAGGCATGACACTAATCAGATCAGCAGATAATCGTGCTGATGCTTTGACTAGGGTGAATCAATAATGGTTAAGGGGACCTGCGCCAACATTGCAGTAGGTGATGTAAATCTAAATCAAAGTGTTGAAAATATACATTGGGTTCATCATCTTGGTTTAAAAAGGATGTGCTATTTGGTAAAGCAGAGATTCGGGAGCAATAAATCGGAGACTGCAGTTGAACATGTTGTCTTGGGTTATCAACTGTGCAAGCCAATAGATCCTTTACCCACAAAGTATGTTAAAAGAGGTCTGGAAGTGAGCAAGGTATGGTACAGGCTGGTTATGATAGTGCTCATGTAGGCCAGGATATATACTTGAGTATTGATGACTGCAGACCTAACAGATTTGCTATATGGTTGTAACGTAGAGACAAAACTACTAACTGTGTAACCATGCACTTATCAAGAGTATTCAATGAGCTTGGTCCTCCTGTGAAAGTAGTCTGAGACAATGACCCATGTTTTAGGAGTACGCATTTTGCAATCATGTTACGAAATTGGAATGTACTTCATGTACTAAGTTGTACATATAGATCATCTGGGAATGGAATAGTTGAGCGTAATCACATAACAATCAAACAAATGGTAGCTCGTTTTCACACTTACGCTGGAAGAATCGTCTTCGGATGCAACAACGCACCAAACTCTCTGGGTGTTGTTCCTTCCCAAGCACTATACTTGTATCCTGTAAGGAATCCAGATATTCCAATACAGCTTTAAGGTTGCCATGACACTAGCAAAAATGCTATACAGTGGGCGATAGGGTGCATGTAAATCCTGTGAGTTCCAGGTGTACGACTAAGTATACAAAAGAATAGTTACTGCATTGATTTCTGATATCTTAGACTAAACTGATGATACAATCAGGCACGTTGCTGATGTAGGATCATGAGGCCACAAAAATGAGGGTGACGGTGAAAACCAGACTTTAGGTGACAGTGCTTTAGAAGTGGGTTTTTGCTTTAATCATACCAATGATATTGACAGGAGTTTTGAAACAGATGCTGACAATGCGACTCACAGCCCACAACCTGTGATAGATAGGTAACCACTAGAGTGATATGGAGAGGTTTACGCACATTAGTTTCATGATTCAGTTTTTGTATTTTTTTGTGTTTTTTGCTAAGTGTTGATTTATACATCTATAGGTGATATAGCTAGAAAGCTGTTGTGCTATTAAGCTGTTTGTAACCCCATTGTACTGCTTACGCTATTGTAAGTAGATTGCTTTTTGCCTTGAAGAGCTGAAAATTTCTTGGAGATGTGTTACTGCTGTAGTGAGATCTACCTGAGTTGATCAGCTCATGCGACTATTGAAACCACAGCAGCTAGCCCCATTGGCCTCTGGGGGGGGGGGCAAAGGTGATTTGGGGAAAAAGCCATCAGCTTGGAAGAAACAAAATAGCTCTGTTAAAGGGAATACTTGTAACAGCTGTATTCTGTTGAAATCTGTCACACTTGCACACAGGTAAATGGTGTTTTGTGCACACAGGCTATGACACGATTGATAAATGAGACTTCATAAAATTATACAAAAAAAGTTGTATACTTTTGCCAATAATGAAATATAATGCTAATATAAATAACGACATACAGAATATTGTGGTGGATTCTCATAGCATCCACATGTGCACATATGTCTAACAACTGTTCTGGCATCACTTGTATAGCTATTGTATGGCTATAACAGCAACTATAATTCACACCGAACTGACCAACCCTGCATCGGTGAGGTATCGACCCTGCATCGGTTATATACCGACCCTGTATGAGTCAGTACGGACCCTGTGGGAACCATACCGGGCCGGTAGGAAGTGACTCATCATAAACTGGGACCTGAGAATAGCCTTAGAGGCTACAGAAAGCCATACCTGCAAGATAGTTGCCCATATATTCAAGAAAGACAAAGAGCAAAGCCTAAAAAGACTGATGTACCAACAGCAGGAAAGGCTATAAAAGGCAGAGCTTTTGCCATACCTAATCAGTGTTGTATTGGGACTTTTACTTACTCGCATTCTTATGGCTGAATAAAGGCATATTAACTCTAAAGCACTGAGTTATGCGTCTGAGCCGAAGGCTCTATACTAGGCATGGAGTAGAGAACCCTCCACTTTTGCTTCGGTGTAGTATCAACCTGCTGTTGCCTCTAGGTTAAAAGTAACTGGGGGCAGCATACTGTTGGAATGCTACTGACTTCCCTGAGACAGTGGACAAGGAGTTCGGCTGATCACAGCACTGCAGTTGGTGGATTAAAAACCCCCAAAAAACCACTACAATATCATCTATAGACACAGCTAGAATTATATAGGTGGTAATTTTTGTCCATACTTTCACAATGTGCTTTTTTTGGGTTTACGTTTACAGTTTGTCTACTAGTTTGCATTTTTGACATAAGTCACCAGAATGATGCCTGGTTTAGTAGGTGTTAAATACTATATATTCAGGTGATTTCTTTCACTGATTGTTGTATTTTTTGTATGTTTAAATAATTCGAAAAAGTAAATCTGAGAGTTGTTGTGTAAATGGTGATTTATAGAGTTTTGAAAGAAAGTTTCATCAGTGGCATTAACTTGAATATATGCACATGTTTATATGCCACCTCCGTATACAACCTCTGCATTATGCAAGTGTCAGTTTACTTATATTGTTTACCACATAAATTGTCTTACAGAGAATTTGTAGCTAAAAAATTCAGCCTGTTGTAAAGTAATAGGTCTGTAAGTGCACACTTTGCTGGTTTTACTCCACCATAGACTAGTTTCTCTTCCCCAGTGGAACAAATAGATAAACACGTGGCACCAAACTACAGGTTGAGGTCTCACCAGTATACATAATATTGTTGTGGATTTTGGTTTGGATTTTGGATTTTGCCCTGCACACTTATATTAACTTAGAGGTGGCTTCGACTGAAGCAATAGGGAGTTTGCGAAAGCACAACGAGGCTGTTAACGAGTACGTGAGAGAGGTCACGTGGTACCACTAGAGCGGATTATCGATGATTATCTGTCTCGTCCCACGTAGTACCTCTCGTAAACGTTAGATTTTTTACGTCAATTTACTGTTTTGACGGAAGGGAATATTTGGTACGTGAGGCGCCTCTTTTACACTGGAGGGAATTTTGTTACCGCCATCGCAAATTTTATTATTATTTATTATTTTTATCATTGTTGATTAAACAAATTACAATCACTCACTGGCGTATATACATTTTGAATAAACATCAGTTAGGCCAGTAATCCATGTACAGGAAGCCACCACCATTCATAATAAATAAATACAGCTGTGTGTTAATAGTAACTTATAACTTTGTTTGGGAGGCCACAGAGGCCATTATTAGTAAAATAAAAATACAAAAGGTGTAAATGCTATCGCTGTGAAAACGGAAATGATTTTCAGTCAGGAAATTGGCTCGCTCGGCGAGATTGTCGCAACGTACTTGGTGAGCTTATCCCAGAACTTAATAATTTGGCCAATTGGCGCGCACCCTACGTCAACGTACTCGTTAGTCAGGGTTTTTCGCAAACTCCCTAATCAGTCCACACAGACTTCCCAAAGTGATGAGTCAGAGAGCCATCACCCCAAAAAGGAGAAGGAATTACCTTATGGGCCCTGCAGATATGATACCAGCCCTGCAGCTTTACCTACCGGCCCTGCAGAAACTATACCGGCCCCGCAGCGTTATTTACCGGCACTGCAGTGATCTTCACCGACCCAGGAGAGACCCCTACTGGCCCTGCAGTGACATACTGGTTTAGCAACAAGATAGCCATTGTAGCCAGGAATCCAAAGACAGCTTACGTTGATGCACGAAGACGAATCTATCAACCTCTACCTCTCATCTATCTGGATTTTAAGGCTAATGAAGACTGGAACTTGATATTGTAGTATTGTAATAGATTTGCACAGTGTAGCTCTCTTATCTTCAGCGGTGCTATTATTATATCTCTTCTACATAAAGAATACTCACTAGATGACTACGCGACACACAAGAGTACAGCTGACCTGCCGCTCACCCAAGCCAAGCCTAAGGAAGGATTTCCCCCACTAGTGCTCTGACTAACATGTATCTATTTATAGCTTATTATTTAGTGTTAGTGTGCCAGCTTATGATTGTTTTTTATGCCTCTCTGGGGGTATTATTTCCAACCAATTGTACGCATATGTTATCAGCTGATTACTTGTTTCCTATAAATACTCCCGCATTCCGCCCAGAGACTTCAGTTCTTAGAGAGAAGCTCAGATCGTAGAGAGACATCGAGCAGTAGAGGACTCAGAAGTAACTAGTGTGTAGCAAGCGAACTGTTTTGACCAGTTGTATGTTGAGTATTTACTCGACCCTTGCCGTCAGTTACCACCGTTCTTTGTCTATACTTTGTGTCAATCATTCGCTTTTGTGTGTTGCAATTAGACATCGTTTGCTTTTGTGGGTAGTAATAAACCATTGTTACCTCCAACTCTGTGATATCTGTGTGGCCGATTGCCTGAACACAGTTGTGCCTGCTCTATAGCAGCATCTGATTATATCTAGAGCAAGATAAACCACCAAAGCTTTGCCACTCTACTGCTACGCTACCATTACAGTAGAAACAAAGCCGGACAATATAGCTCTCCTTGCAGTGCCAGTCACGGTCAGCTCCATACACGGGGAAAACCATTACAGTATTACTCATTGCTACTAGGCACCTTATCCCTTTAATATTGTGCACCATTGTATGCATTATTATTATTCCTATTGGTTGTTTTACTTCCTGTCATGTATCATTGGATAAACTCAGCATGATGCAATGCACTTCCTGTCACCAGCCTATAAAAGGCTGGATTTACTTGTGTACATTGCCACTTACCACTTACTGCTGCTGTTGTCCACTACTCTAGGCGATTGCCTCCCTAGAGCATGATATGTGGACAAATAAGTGTATTATTATTTAAACTGTACCTAGCTTTGTCTGAGCCGAGGGCTCACTAGTAGTGAAGTTGTTCTCAACTTTTCCGTTGTACCCTGCAGGTCTGACGGACCCTGCGCTACCTCTTGGAGAGAGGTGTTTCTTTGCTGTTCCATGAGCTGCGAGTTGTGGACAGCTGTTTGTTGGTGGACAGTAGTGGGAGCCCTGCCGGCACGATCCACTACAATATTGTATAGAACAAGCAGTAATCTGGGTAGCGTGTCTTGAATATTTGAAATCAAATAAACAGTAATGGAAGGCTGGTTTCAAGGTTCCTTCTGAGCACTTGAGGTGACAAAAGGCGAGATATTCAACGCTAGATGAAATAGTAGTCAACAAAATACATGTACATGGTTTTGATATGTCAACATTGTCTACTCACTAATTCCTTGACGTATCAAGTTTTGTCTGTGCTTGCTGATGGACCACTTCCGGGTAGAAGCTAATTTTATTGATTAACTTGAACCAGGCTAGAGTATGGGTTATCTCTCCAGTATAATCAAAAGAAGATAACTCCTGTTCAGTCACCATTTACACTTTTCTGTATATGCATTTATTACACATACTATGCAACAACATTCATAGGTTGTAATAATGCGGCCACCAGAAAACAGTAAAGATCGAACTGTTTGAACATGGTCTCGAGAGGTAGACCAATTTATGAATATACACCAATGTATTGTATGTAGATTCATTGTCACACAAGTATTAGAAAAAACAGCTTTCTTTCACCACAGCAGTACATAATACATCACTAGTACTACACTTACTAATCATTGGAGGACTCGGTGTACTTACAAAGGGCCGGGGTAGAAGCTGTATTGGGCCGGGACGGATGGCTTATAGTTACATAATAGAGCAGACAGGCTTCTTATGTTACTCGACTATTAAATAATCTCTAATCAGTGATCAAGGCTGAGAGAGCACTTTTGTGGGGTACTTGACAGAGAGGCAGCGGTCAGCAGGGGTCAAGGATTTGAGTGTGAAAAGGATGTGGTGGGATCAGTTTTGCTGCTTAACTTTTGCGAGTTATCACTCCTTACTCTAGCATGAATGCTTCAAATCAACTGCCAACCAACATGAAACCATATTTTTGGGTGAAGCAAATTGGGTAAAACGTTTTGTTGAAAATGGTCAGAGCATTCAGATTTGTGCACTTACAAAAATTACCCTGGTTAAAAGTTTTTTCACCCATGAGTATACCATAAAAACCATTTTAGGCAACCGACAACACAAGTTTAGGCCAAAAAGGCATTTTTAACTATCATTAGGCATTGACAAGTGACTTGCTGCATCCTTAAAGCGTTAGACTTACTTCAAATACAAATATATCAGCTTTCTGCACCAAATGCAACAATACATTGATTACAAGACTTATTTATTGGTTTATTATCATTTATTGATCAGAAATAAATGTATAAGAAGTTTGGAAATTTGCCGATTAAGACGGTTACCTAAACCCAAAACATAACAGTAACAAAAATAAAGCAGAACTGCTAATATTGTCATGGATTTTGGTCTGGTTACCATGAATTTTCACTAATCTCAATTATTCTACCTCTCTCCAATGGGAACATTGTGTCGGTATGACAGTGGCAACTATGATCAGTTACTGCCGGATCAGTTGGCAAACACAACAGAGCCCTCGGGTCAGACAAACTACACAGAGTGGCTTTATTCATTGTAAGCCAAAGTCCTAACATGGCTTTCCCTAGGGTGATTGGCAGGACATGAATGAATGCAAAGAAACACAAGAGCTCCAGCCATTTTATCACCAATCTGGCAAGAAATCATTTACACATTATACACTGTATATGAGAATGCACGCACAGGAAGTAACTAGACCAATAGTAGTGGGTATATAAATAGTCAGCAATTCATACAGTGGAACAAGGTTAAAGGTAAATGGTGCCAAATGGCTAAAGAGCGGAGTCCTATCACCGTTGTCCAATCATAGACTCCATAAGATCGTGAGGCTATATCTAGCCTGTGGTTGATATATCCGGCGATCCAAGAAAAAGTACTTTTGGCTCCAGGGTTAGAGTAAGCTCCTAGATGGTTTTGGAGATCCTTGGCCAAGGCAGCCCTCTTGTACAGGCCCAGTATCACCAGACCGGGTTGGTCAGACGTCACTACCAGCCCGACAGTGGTCAAGACTGGCCCTGTAAGCTGTGCTACTGGCCCAGCACTTTTACAAAAGCTTGGGGTAGAACTCTAGCACACTTCTGGTTGGTGTTTTGATAGCAAACAAGCAGTTTATTACTGGCATGCACCAAAATCGACCACAACTTAAGCTATGATGAAACTAAAAAAAAAGTAGTATAGATGCAAACATACTGATGTTCTTGCTCGAAGACTATTTGTTTGTTTTTTTTAACAAAGTTTTGCAAGTTTGGGATGTTTACATGAATATGTGTAAATATATTTCACACTAGGCAGAGGTTTAAAGAAGTAGTTTTCATCGACTTCTAGCACAACATCGTATTGCTCACTCAGTAGAATCGGTGAGAAAAAGTAGTACACCTTTCGCTGTTGAACGCAAATTTAGGGTTGCCAGCTGCTGTTTAATATCAGTAGCTATTGATGAGTCACATGACTTCCTGTACTATTTGAGTCGATAAAAATGGATGGTGTTGTCCTCCCAACCAGGTATAGCAATCTGGTCTCCGCGTACATCACCAGCTCCTGCATCTGGCAAGTGTTTATCTTGAAGCTGCCCTAACACTTTTCCTACACATTGGAAAACAAAATAGAAAAAGCATTAGGCTCATGGCATATTTGAAACATAAACATAGTAAGAGTATTTACCAAAAGAAACAGTTGGTAAAATATCAATAAAAATATTAATCATCGTTCCATATTGTTAGCTATCAGTGACACTATAGATGCATTCAACAGAATATTTAAACAAAAACAAACCTAGTTTGCTGTAACAATGTTTATCACTGCAATTGGTGGCAACTTTTTTTCTGTCAAGCAATCCCTGAACATTTATGATTACTAGCTTTGCATCAGCATTTTGTCAATGACACACATTTTATTATATAAAACTAAATCTGTAAATATTTATAGTGAAAACAGATTTACCCACCGCCTTCTTTCACAGACTTACCATCAGGAGAAACTATGTAGATACATCTCTGGCCCTCCTCAACAAACCCATATATGAGTCCTCTGGCGTCTGTGGTGACTGTACGTAGATTAGTCACATCTTTGCACTCCCATATCGGCACTAAAACTCCTTTGTTAATGTGAGACTTCTGTAGCTTACTCGAACCAGAAGTTAGAACTGTACCATCTGGTAGAAAGTGGGGGCATATTATATCAATAGCTCTACTGGATGTACACTTTTTGCTAGCAAAGTCATAGACAATTAGATGACGTGGAACGGAGCCAGTAGTGACGTACACAATGATGTATTTGTCTGACACGGTCATTGTAGGTGCATTGCCGCTGTCATCTGCAAACTCAAACAATGTCTCAATCTTCTCCAGTTTATCTGTACACAGGTCTACATACGATACATCGTTTCTGCTGTGTAGCACATAGATGAGCTGGTGATGTTCTATGACAGAAACTACAGATACAAACTCTGTGTCAGACTTGGTAAGTGACTGATTTTTGACATCAAAAAGTCGAACCCCATCTTGACTACCAATCAGCAGGTCTCCATTAGCTTTGTACCAGGCAGAGTAGCACCTGCTACCAACATCATGTGTGGATTGGAGCTCAAGAGATGTAGGAATGGAGAAAAAGTCTACATCCAGGTGTGCTGTTTGTCCTGCAATAAACGAGTGATATCTGGTATAACAATCACAGTGAGCTACCCATTGTACAATCTATATACTGTATATATACTTAGACTATGTATGTACCATATAGAGATATGGTGACAGCTTATATAAGTCAAATTAAGTGTTTAGAATAAATAACAACACAATTACTTACCATTGTAAATGAGCTCATGCTGACCTGGCGGCACCCAGCTGTCAGTCTCTACATCCTGGTTTCTAATCAGCTCCTCAGTGACTTGTTGTTTCTGTCTCATTAGCTCTGTTACATGTTCATTTCTGGTTAGCTTGTGTACCTTAGCACAGAACTCTTCTAGCTGTTCTTTCTTTTCCATCAGTTCAACTTCAAATACTTCTACCTGATTGGTCACCATCTGCCGATATTCCTCCACCTTCCTAATGGCCTTTTGGCAGTCCTCTCTGATAGTCTCAATCTACACACACAAGTTGGTTGTACAGATCTTTGGTAGAGATTTTGGCTACCAGCAAATATAAATATCTGCTACCATAATTTTGTCACCAACCTGTTCATCACGGATACGGTTTATCTCATTTATCCATTTCTTACATTTCTCCTCTTCCACATCAAGATTAAACCAGGATTTCTTCCTAGACTGACACATCGCTGTAATCTTATCATCTGTAGACTTCAACAGTTGTTTGTACTCAACATCAATCTGTTCTGTGAGGGTAGACAGAGATTTGATCTGATGTCCAGTAGTACAACCTGTACAACAACATATATATAAACTGTATATAGTACCTTTGTATCTTGTATTGTGTGTGATATAGGCAATTGAGAGTTGTGTCCCCCTTAGCAACTCATGGATTTATGCAGTGAAAATGACATTCGATGAAAGCAGCTATAGTAAAAGCTTTCACGTGTCATCTGTAACAGCCTGCTCAAGTCTAATGGGTTGTTTTGTAGGGACAATTATACCCCATCCACCCGGTGACATAAAGTCTCAGAATTTCTTACCACTGCAATGATCAGATGTCTCACAGTCATCACAAAAGAGGGAGTTGCACTCCTTGCAAGCTTTCTTTATCCGCTGCTTCTTGTGACGTACACAGAATACTTTAGTGTACTTCTTAGGTGAATCCTCTAATTCATGGATTGGTACAACTTCATGCTCATCATCAAATAATGTTTGATGTACCTGCATATACGTATGTATCTGATAACAGATGTCTTCTATACAGGATGTTATCTTATTCAACGTGAGTCATCCAATGAGAGCATATACTGATTGTCAAGCCCAGGTGAGTAGTAAATGGTTAGAGTAGTTTTAAATCAGTCCCATGCTCCAACCAGATGGAACAACCTGTCACTGCCAAAAAAACTACAGGAACGTTGCAAGTTTATTGGCTAACCCTACCCATGTAGTACAAGTTTATTGGCTATCCCTACCCATGTAGTACAAGTTTATTGGCTAACCCTACCCATGTAGTACAAGTTTATTGGCTATCCCCACCCATGTAGTACAAGTTTATTGGCTATCCCTACCCATGTAGTACAAGTTTATTGGCTATCCCTACCCATGTAGTACAAGTTTATTGGCTATCCCCACCCATGTAGTACAAGTTTATTGGCTATCCCCACCCATGTAGTACCAGTTTATTGGCTATCCCCACCCATGTAGTACAAGTTTATTGGCTATCCCTACCCATGTAGTACAAGTTTATTGGCTAACCCTGCCCATGTAGTACAAGTTTATTGGCTATCCCTACCCATGTAGTACAAGTTTATTGGCTAACCCCACCCATGTAGTGCCAGTTTATTGGCTAACCCCACCCATATAGTACCAGTTTATTGGCTAACCCCACCCATGTAGTGCCAGTTTATTGGCTAACCCCACCCATGTAGTACAAGTTTATTGGCTATCCCTACCCATGCATTACAAGTTTATTGGCTAACCCTACCCATGTAATACAAGTTTATTGGCTAATCCCACCCATGTAGTACAAGTTTATTGGCTAACCCTACCCATGTAGTACAAGTTTATTGGCTAACCCTACCCATGTAGTACAAGTTTATTGGCTAACCCTACCCATGTAGTGCCAGTTTATTGGCTAACCCCACCCATATAGTACCAGTTTATTGGCTAACCCCACCCATGTAGTGCCAGTTTATTGGCTAACCCCACCCATGTAGTACAAGTTTATTGGCTATCCCTACCCATGCATTACAAGTTTATTGGCTAACCCCACCCATGTAGTACAAGTTTATTGGCTATCCCTACCCATGCATTACAAGTTTATTGGCTAACCCCACCCATGTAGTGCCAGTTTATTGGCTAACCCCACCCATGTAGTACAAGTTTATTGGCTATCCCTGCCCATGTAGTACAAGTTTATTGGCTAACCCCACCCATGTAGTGCCAGTTTATTGGCTAACCCCACCCATATAGTACCAGTTTATTGGCTAACCCCACCCATGTAGTGCCAGTTTATTGGCTAACCCCACCCATGTAGTGCCAGTTTATTGGCTAACCCCACCCATGTAGTACAAGTTTATTGGCTATCCCTACCCATGTAGTACAAGTTTATTGGCTAACCCCACCCATGTAGTACAAGTTTATTGGCTAACCCCACCCATGTAGTACCAGTTTATTGGCTAACCCTACCCATGTAATACAAGTTTATTAGCTAACCCTACCCATGTAGTACAAGTTTATTAGCTAACCCCACCCATGTAGTGCCAGTTTATTGGCTAACCCTACCCATGTAGTACAAGTTTATTGGCTATCCCTACCCATGTAGTACAAGTTTATTAGCTAACCCCACCCATGTAGTACAAGTTTATTGGCTAACCCTACCCATGTAGTACAAGTTTATTGGCTAACCCTACCCATGTAGTACAAGTTTATTGGCTAACCCCACCCATGTAATACAAGTTTATTAGCTAACCCCACCCATGTAGTGCCAGTTTATTAGCTAACCCTACCCATGTAGTACAAGTTTATTAGCTAACCCCACCCATGTAGTACAAGTTTATTGGCTAACCCTACCCATGTAGTACAAGTTTATTGGCTAACCCTACCCATGTAGTACAAGTTTATTGGCTAACCCTACCCATATAGTACAAGTTTATTGGCTAACCCTACCCATGTAGTACAAGTTTATTGGCTAACCCTACCCATGTAGTACAAGTTTATTGGCTAACCCCACCCATGTAGTACCAGTTTATTGGCTATCCCTACCCATGTAGTACAAGTTTATTGGCTAACCCCACCCATGTAGTACAAGTTTATTGGCTAACCCTACCCATGTAGTACAAGTTTATTGGCTAACCCTACCCATGTAGTACCAGTTTATTAGCTAACCCCACCCATGTAGTACAAGTTTATTGGCTATCCCCACCCATGTAGTACCAGTTTATTGGCTAACCCTACCCATGTAGTACAAGTTTATTGGCTAACTCCACCCATGTAGTACAGGTTTATTGGCTATCCCTACCCATGTAGTACAAGTTTATTAGCTAACCCCACCCATGTAGTACAAGTTTATTGGCTAACTCCACCCATGTAGTACAGGTTTATTGGCTATCCCTACCCATGTAGTACAAGTTTATTAGCTAACCCCACCCATGTAGTACAAGTTTATTGGCTAACCCTACCCATGTAGTACAAGTTTATTGGTTAACCCTACCCATGTAGTACAAGTTTATTGGCTAACCCTACCCATGTAGTACAGGTTTATTGGCTATCCCTACCCATGTAGTGCAAGTTTATTGGCTATCCCTACCCATGTAGTACAAACAATAAAAAATGACAGAAAGAAACCGTACAACTACAGATATTGTTTGCTTGATTAGGAAATATTGATTGTTTTGGTTTTTACCTGCAAGTGATCTCCACATAGCTTGAGCTCACAGTTCACACAGTAAGTAGTTGGGGGTTTATTTACACACCCTTTCCCTTCACACATGAACTTGACAGTTGTAGCTTGTGCCCTCGTGGCCACAAACTTTGGTATATCCGCTACATTTGTTATCTTGTGGAGAATTCTAGAGAGTTACAAAATACGCATATGCTGTTATATACGTCAGGTGTGAACACAGGGTAAAGCTGTTTGTCAGCTACAAAGAAACAGAAACCTGAGTATAATAAATAAAAATAAAACTTACGAGCATTCTTTACACCATACGCCCTTTTTCTCCTCACGCTCCTCCTTTAAACAAGACATACAACGTATATGTTTGCATGGTAACACTCTAGCATCACTGTTAGAGTTGATAAACTGCCAACATTTACCACATCTGTGGTCTATGCCTTGTTCTCGAGAATCAGCCATTGTACTAGTTAGTAGGTAGTAGGTGGTAGCAGTCAGTCCAGTCTAGTGAGTGAGTGCCGTGCCTAGATATCACTGCAGATATAGCCATGTGACATGTGAGGTGGTATGTTATCTTTGGATAGAGTAGAGTTAGGTTTTGTTATCAGCTGGCGTTATCTTGCACAAACATCATTGTTTGATAGCAGCAACCTGTTCTCTGTGCATATACATGTAATTCCCACCACAAACCCTGTAGTTGATGTGCTGGGTAGTGCATGTGATAACAACTTGGGTGTAGACCTCAATGTTTGTGCCTCTCTTATAGCAAATTATCACTATATTGTGATATATATATATTATAGATGTATTTTATGTATATATTTTGGCTATAGTGCTTTGCATGCTGGGTAAATGCTGATGGCATAGGTCAAGGTGGTCTGATAACTCCATTACTGTAATGCAATGTAGCTAGTGGACAAGAGACTTTCCGGAATGATAAAATTGGTTAGTCAATTTTTACCAAGTTATGTAATTTCTTATTCAGCTACTTGCTATACCTGGTACAATAGTTACTTTTTATACCAGGAAACTACTTTACAAACTCAGCACCACAGTGATTCTCTGTGTATGAGATGTGTACAAAAAACTTATACAAAAGATTATTCAAAGTTTTATACGCTCATCCCACCTTCTATTTCTGCTGTTAAACTAGGAAAAAGCCACTCCTCATAAAACTTCTCTCATTATCTTGGCTTCTCAAAAACAAAACTTGCTGCTTTGCAACAGCAAAACTTTTTTAAGGTACAATATTTTAGAATTAGAATAAAAGTGAGTAAACGTTCAATGTAGCATGTTATATAATATGTTAATTGTGCCACAATTTTAGGATATGTAACATTATTTGACACTAAAAGTTACTTTCTTTGAGTAACCAATTAGACTGCTACCCTCCATCACAAATATAAATGAGTTCAAATTTTATCAGAGTAGAGTAACGACTTGGTAGCAATAAAGTAGAGAATTCGGTGGTGTTGGTTGGTACAGTAGAACTATAGGTAGATATCCAGTTTAAACAGATTTCCTGGCTATGGCTAGCTTTTTGGTACTTGGCCAACATATACAGCAGAAGAAAAAGGAGATAACTCCGCGCTTTGACAGACTATCTAAGGTAGAGCTTTATAAATGCTTGGAACTGGTTGTACTTGTATTGTTAACAACGTGGCACAAATAGCAAAGAAGATAACTTCCAATTTGCGAAAAACAAAATAAAAGAATAAAATGGCATTGCTATAAACTACACTTGTTTGTAAAATTGCTCTTTTCATTGAGTAGAGTTTGAACATTCATAATTATTTGGTAATCTTTTTTGAGGATATAAAACTGGTATACAAAATGAACTAACTAGACTCGCTCGTCATAATGTACTTAGCTTTCAGTTTCATTTGCGACCTACAAACAATATAAATAAATGTCCATTGATTATTTTTTTAATCAGTAAGCTACTTTTGTTGACCACCGAGTTCCACGCAAAACGTGTATTTATTGATAAAGTTTATTGCTGATCTGATTATTTTTATTGCACCTTGTTCGGCAAAAATATATCGCAAATACTTTTGTTGATACCTGGATGTTTATGGAGGTCTCCTGGATTTTAAGTGCCGAGTTTACTACCTAACCTTATTTATTTACTCTTAAAAACCTTGTGACAATTTCGTGACCAATGTTATCCACAAACATTCACCAAAGGTCAGAGACACTAGTTATCAGACTATTGTAGTAGAGTTTAACTTGATACCACAAAATGCTACAAAGCTCAAGTACTATGCCTCTCTCCGGAGGGGACACCACCAGTATGGCCGGTGCCATTTGTCCAAGTGACTCTAACAACTAGCAAGGAGTGACCGTGGCTCAGACAAACTAGTCTGGTTGCTGTGGTATAAATACATTTATTGTAATCTATACTGTTCTAAGGAGGTAGTCTGCTAGAGTGAAGTGACAAGAATAGACACAATAGTACAAATGCAAAGAGTATTTACAGACTCCCGCCATACATAAGCTGGAGCACAGGAAGCTCACATTATCATACACCAATAGCATGTTTAGAATACAGAGGATAACCGGCCATGTTCACAGGAAGTAGTTTAGACAAATAACAACAGATGACTAAATATAACAACAAATAATAAGATAATTGCAAGGAGTTAAATAAAATGTGCTCCAAGGATAAAGGGGCGGAGTTAATGGGTAGATTGTCTTCTGATACGTATTCCCATCTGGTTAGTCCTAGGGCTATGCCATAGCCTGGCATCCATCTTTCTTGGCTTTGGAGGCGGATAAGCTGCAAACTTGGCCTTCTACAGCTCCACAGCTATTCTTGAGATCTAAGGCTTAGTCACTCATTTGACCCTGGTCCAGTAAAGGCCATCACTGTCACAGTAAAGGTCATCACCGGCCTGTAAAGGTCATCACTGGCCCTGTAAAGGTCATCACTGGCCCTGTAAAGGTCATCACTGGCCCTGTAAAGGTCATCACCAGCCCAGTAAAGGTCATCACCGGCCCAGTAAAGGTCATCACCGGCCCAGTAAAGGTTAATACCGGCCCTGTCATGTTTGCAATGCAGGGAAGGCAGCATTCCTTGCTCTACTGCTTGCTACAAGGACAACCAGTTGACTGTTGCTAGTGTTTAATCAATGCCAAAAGGTGTCTCTGGCCCACAGAGACAACCTTTAGTAGGTAATGGCCTGCAAAGGTAAGTGTTTACAGGTTGGTTTCCTAAAAATGTATCACACTTTTATCTTTTAGGTCTGCACGACTATTCCTTAACGAAAATTTGATTAACATGTTCCTATTTCACTCCTAACAATTTCTCAAAACAATTTCCATTGGCACATTGCCTTAAAATGTTTTGAGGCTGCAATTTTTAAATGCTGTGAGTTAATGTTTCAAAAAAGCAACACTAGGAAATGTTACCTGAATGTCATTTGTTTTTTGGGTAGTTGCTATCAACATCACTAATTGCTTAATATGTTTTGCCTAAATAATTTTGGGGCAAAATTTTGTCGTTTGCACCCAAAATGAGTAGGCATTTGGGTTTTAAAAATGCTCCATTAATCTAGTTATATCACAGCCAGCGATCACCGAGATGGTGACATGCAACTCTGCCTTCAACAACTGAGTCTTTGTTAGAAATGTTTTAGCAACTATTAGAACAGACGCTTCAGTGAGAGAAAAACCAAAACATATTCCATTTTGTCTGTAGCTTTCTCCGCTCACAATAATGGCGGTTTTCATACAGAAGCTCAATGACACAAAAATTCATACGAGTGAAGTGGCTATTTCAAGGATGATGAAATGTTGAAGGCGGATTGGATAATGGTTTATTACATTTTTATAGCAATGAAGGTTTTAAATACATTTGATGGACAAGCATTTTTTTTCTATAAAAAATTTATTTGCACCAAGCAATGTATCAGAAAACAAAGATACTCACCAGTAACATTGTGTTTACAAGATAAAATTAACTTAGAACTGTTTTTGGTGTCAACCAAAACTTACAAAAGTAAAAAAGACTAAACCGAAATAAACTCAATTACTGGTTAGAAAATGATTTTAAATCAAGCCTGGTATCCAACCTGGTGGACCCTCCTGTCAGCGATGGGTGCATGGTATCTACCTACTATTGACTGCTGCGATGGAAAAAAATGATGGCAGTGATGGGATGAGTGGAAAACCACCTTTATATTGTAGCGGATTTTAGCAGTCCACTACTTCTCCACTAACGTTGTCACCGGACAAACTGTTGTCTGCAGGCACAACAAGACAGTCAGCCTCTCTAGGCCTAACAATGAACAGTCAACCTCTCCCCAGAGATGTACCTGGGCCGGAATGGCACTTGCAACTAGTTGTAAAGGAGAACCCTCGACTTTAACAACTGTAATGAGCCCTCGGCTCAGACATACACTCAGTGCTTTGAGTAGTATAACATTTATTCCTTCCCAGAATAAAAAGGTGACAATCCAAGTAGCAAGTACAACCTGCTGCAGGGTAATGCAGTGATTTAAACTTAGATAATCAGTCACATTAAACACTCATCAGCTGATAAACATCAAAGAATTGATGGTTGGGTGTAAAATGTATTATAACAAAACATGTTGAAATCCAAGCGTTAGAAGAAAAGGTTTTTGGAAAAAAAGGTACATTGAAGTTACTGGTACTGGTGACGGTACAGGCATTATTACTCATAAATAACAACAAAGGATAGTTCAGTTTTCTAACTTTTTGCCAAGTACATAAAAATCCAACTTGACGGATATGAAATTTCCAAGAAGTGACATTAGCTAGAAATAGATAAGCCCCAAAAGTGGAGAAAGACAGGGCCTCATAGCTTTTTATTATTAATTAAAGCTTTTTTATGAGTGTTTACAATAATCAATCCACTGGTTTTGAAATTTTTTATTGAACTTGACCATATTTTAGCTGCTCCTTTTAACTAAAACTAGCGTAATCAAATGTTTTGTATTCAATGCTCTAAATTTAGATTGTGCAGTACCACAGGCTGAGTTGGGAAGTTTAAGTAAACACATGGAGGTAAACAATAAAATATGTTCCTGAAGAGTTTATAAAGTTAAATAAACTAAGTTTTCTCTACCAAATTGTTTTATGAATGTATTGATAGGGTTCATTTAATATTATTAAAACTACAGTTTTACAACTTCCGTCTTGCACGCCTTATTAAGAAAAACAGATGGCATAGCCAGGTAGATGAGTGAAAGCAAACAGTGACTGCTAAGACGTACTATAATACAAAGAGGTACGTTACAAGTGTAGCAATACTAGCACAGCGGTACTGGGAAAATACAATCATTTATAAAGTATTGTTGTACATCGGATGTTTTGTTAACTTTGCTAGAATAATTAAAGCAGCTACCAGCTTGCATCATTTCATTTATTGTATCTTGGCATCAGTCCAATTTTACTTAGCTTTCTTTCGTCTGCACCAAAAAGCTTCACAAAAGCTGAAAAGTTATTGAAGTTTCAAGCTTTTTGTTTAGTGTTTCTAAAAAGTTTTAGCTGAAAAGAGTGTTTTTGTTAGTTTATTTTTTATTGTTCTAAAGTCATTGATATGGCTTCAAACATCGTCAGCTCAGAGTATGGTAAGTATTGGTTACAAAACTACAATAAGGTCATAATCAAATCAAAAATTAAAAATGCTTCAATAATGATAATGTTTAGTTTCAACTTTATTAATTATAAGACATGTTTCTCAAGTAGAACTAGTATAAACCAAAGATTGGTACCATTTGGTTCTGTCCATCATCTGTATCACGTTTGATAATTTCTTGCTTGCATTCCTTTAATCAATTAACAGAATAACACCTGTCACAGCTAATCACTTTGGTATTTTATTGGGATATGTTCCACTTTCAGTTTGCTTGTGCTGCTTAGCTTTTACAAATAAAACAAAACCAATATTCTATCCTACCTCACAACTAGCCAATGTTGACTTTTAAATATATGTTTGTTAGATACACATCCACAAGGCTCACACGTGAAGGCAGAGAAATACAACATCAGGAGTCTAGGTAGACGCCTGGCATTGATTCTATACACAATTGATGGTACAGCCCTTCATCAAGTGGAAAATCTTACAAGTGCCTTGGAGCTCAAATGTTTCAATGTTCGATGTTACTTTTGGAATCGCTACACAGATATCCTATCCATCATCAACTCTATATGGCATGTCATCAGACAGTGTGACATCTTGTTCATGGCTGTATTTGCTCATGGCAGCAGTGGAAGAGTCTGTGGAACACGAAGAGGCGACTGTGGATCCATTAATGGGATCATTGGTATCTGTGGTTATTATCTAAGGTACCATGTTCCGATGGTAAGTGATATTTGCAACAGCTCATTATCATAGACATGTATCATGCATGTGTGCTATCAATGTAAAAGCTTTGTCTGTGGTTCTAGATATTGCTGATTGACGCATGTCAAATAGAAAACAACATTCACCGAGTTGACTTATACAGGAGGCATACAGTACTTCTTATGTCCTCCATTGTTGGTGGGGTGGCCTACAAGGGAGTTTATACAAAAGCTTTGGCTGAACAGATTCGCACAGCAGACCCTGGCATGTGCTTATATGAAATGCACCTGAAAGCAACCGCTAATATTAAACATAAACAAACACCGGCGTTTAACCAGGCACCAGAGTTTAGGTCAACTACTGACAAGAAGATTGTTTTATCTGAGGGTATTTTTAATTGAGCTGTTGATAAGAGCTGTGAGGCATACGCTTTATTTTGTGTAGGTTTGTAGAAAATGCATAGCTTGTCTTGTTATTGTCTTGTCAACATATCTTAACTTTGTCCAAATATGGAAGTTTACCAGAGTTAATTTAGTCACCATTTTAGATGTTAAATGTGTTTCAACTAGTTAGATACCTATTACTGTAACCAAGCTGACTAGTGTATCCTCATTTTGGGATGGTTACTAGTGTACCCTCAATTTGGGATGGTTATAAATAGACAGTAGAATAAACTTTGTAGGCTCTTTACCTTGGTATCAGTAATAATATTGTATTATATTTTTTCTGTTTGAGAGTTGTCTGCTCAATATCCTTAAGAGAGGACAAACCATGATTCATATTTTAGTTCTTGTGTAAACATATTACCACCTGATGAACTAACCTGACTTTCCAGAACATCCCGTTGGAATTTGGTTTATTAATAAATACTATGATACATTTGTGGGAAACATGTGACACCAGCACATTTACAAAGTGACAGCATTCTAGAGATGGGCTGCCACAGTGCAGCTGCTAAGATATCGTCACTCACTAGTAGTTCTACCATCAACAATAACTAGTGAGTAATGATTGCTTTTGTGCTGATAGAGTAACCACACCACATACAGTTACAATCGTTATTATATCATAACAATTAAGCATAAATTACTAGAACCTAAAAACTTGATTGTGTTTATCATCACATCCCCAGAGCTGGTAGGGTTACAGTTATGACAGGACAGTAATGTTGGTATCTACGTCATGTGACCAGATGTATTAACGAGCCTGTACAATACATTTTACTTCACCCAACGGGTATGTGGTGATACTGTGGCCCATTTGGAATGTCTCTGATTGGTCCAGTACAAACTTGTAGTGCTGAAAAAACTTTGCGATCATCACCTTCATCTCCATCTGTAGATATCAATGTGTCTTTTAGATATCAAATTGGGTTTTATTAAAAACACTGCTAAACAACAGACCACAGGCAACTAATGTAATGTCATTGATCATCAGACTAAAACTCATTGGAACACAAAACTGTTCAAGCTCGTTTTGAAGTTTTACTGTGTTCTGGGTAAACTGTCAGTTAGTGCTTATTACATCGTGTCCTATTTAGGCAAAACTTCATGCTCCAAGATGGGTAAAAAATACAATATTTAACAGAAAGCTTTCCATTTTGTAGATCTCAAGCTAACTGCTCTTTCATTTCCTTCAATTTCAACAATAAAAGGCTTTAGCTGTACTCTAGCACTTCACAGTTACCGTTACAACAGGCAAATGCTTTCAGTAGCCATGAAAATCAGTCAGTTCATTTCTTACCTGAGCAAATACCTGGCCAATACAGTTCCTTGCACCAAATGAGAAAGAAGAAAGGCAATAAATGGGTACTCTACAAATAAGTGAGCGCAGGTTAGTACAATGGGTTGAATCAATTAAAACTTTAGAGTAAAAGACTGACAAAAGTTTTGATTTATTTCCAAGTTGGACCAATGCACTGAAAATTAGAAGTTGTCTTCTACCAGATAATGATGTCACAACTAAAAGAAAACTCCTGTATCATTTCATTTATTGTATCTTGGCATCGGTCCAATTTTACTTAGCTTTCTTTCGTCTGCACCAAAAAGCTTCACAAAAGCTGAAAAGTTATTGAAGTTTCAAGCCTTTTGTTTAGTCTTTCTAAAAAGCTGTAGCTGAAAAGAGTGTTTTTGTTAGTTTTTTTTTTATTGTTCTAAAGTCATTGATATGGCTTCAAACATCGTCAGCTCAAAGTATGGTAAGTATTGGTTACAAAACTACAATAAGGTCATAATCAAATCAAAAATCAAAAATGCTTCAACAATGATAATGTTTAGTTTTAAGTTTATTATAAGACATGTTTCTCAAGTAGAACTAGTATAAACCAATGAGTGGTATCATTTGGTTCTGTCCATCATCTGCATCATATTTGATAATTTCTTGCTTCCATTCCCTCAGTCAATTAACAAAATAACACCTGTCACAGCTAATCACTTTGGTATTTTATTGGGATATGTTCCACTTTCAGTTTGCTTGTGCTGCCTAGCTTTTACAAATAAAACAAAACCAATATTCTATCCTACCTCACAACTAGCTAATGTTGACTTTTAAATATATGTTTGTTAGATACACATCCACAAGGCTCACATGCAGAGGTAGGTAAATACAACATCAGGAGTCTAGGTGGACGCCTGGCATTGATTCTATACACAATTGATGGTACAGCCCTTCATCAAGTGCAAAATCTTGCAAGTGCCTTGGAGCTCAAATGTTTCAATGTTCGATGTTACGTTTGGAATCGCTACACAGATATCCTATCCATCATCGACTATTTGCAGCATGTCATCAGACAGTGTGACATCTTATTCATGGCTGTATTTGCTCATAGCAGCAGTGGAAGAGTCTGTGGAACACGAAGAGGCGACTGTGGATCCATTAATGGGATCATTGGTATCTGTGGTTACTATCTAAGGTACCATGTTCCGATGGTAAGTGATATTTGCAACAGCTCATTATCATAGACATGTATCAATCACGCATGTGTGCTATCAATGTAAAAGTTTTGTTTGTGGTTCTAGATATTGATAATTGACGCGTGTCAAGTAGAAAACAACATTCACCGAGTTGACTTATACAGGAGGCATACAGTACTTCTTATGTCCACTATTGTTGGTGGGGTGGCCTACAAGGGAATTTATACCAAAGCTTTGGCTCAACAGATTCGCACAGCAGACCCTGACGTGTGCTTATATGAAATGCACCTGAAAGCAACCGCTAATATTCCAAATAACCAGGCACCAGAGTTTAGGTCAACTACTGACAAGAAGATTGTTTTTACTGAGGGCATTTTTAATTGAGCTGTTGATAAGATGAGCGGTGAAGCAGACGCTTTATTTTATGTAGATTTTGTAGACAGTGCATAGCTTGTCTTGCTATTGTCTCGCAACATATCTCAGCTTTGTCAAGATATGGGAGTTGACCAGAGTTATTTTAGTCACCATTTCAGATGTTAAATTTGTTTCAACTAGTTAGATACCTTTTACTGTAACCAAGCTGACTAATGTATCCTCATTTTGGAATGGTTACTAATGTACCCTCATTTTGGGATGGTTACTAATGTACCCTCATTTTGGGATGGTTACTGATGCACCCTCATTTTGGGATGGTTACTAGTGTACCCTCATTTTGGGATGGTTATTAATGTACCCTCATTTTGGGATGGTTATAAACAGACAGTAGAATAAACTTGCAGGCTGTTTACCTTGGTATCAGTAATAAATATTGTATGGGACTCTTTTTATTTGAGAGTTGTCTGCTCAATATACTTAAGAGAGGACAAGTCATCATTCATGTTTTAGGTCTTGTGTAAACATATTACCACCTGATGAACTAACCTGACTTTCCAGAACATCCCGTTGAGTTTTTGTTTATAAATAAATAATGTGATACGTTTGTGGGAAGCGTGTGACACCAGCACCAAGTGACAGCATTCTAAAGATGGGCTGCCACAGTGCAGCTGCTATGATATTGTCACTAGTAGTTCTACCATCAACAATAACTGGTAAGTAATGATTGCTTTTGTGCTGATAGAGTAACTACACCACATACAGTTACAATCGTTATTATTTCATAACAATTAAACATAAATTACCTGAGCCTAAAAACTTGATTGTGTTTATTATCACAACCTCAGAGCTGGTAGGGTTACAGTTATGACAGGACAGTAAGGTTGGTATCTACATCATGTGACCAGAAGTATTAACGAGCCTGTACAATACATTTTACTTCACTCAACGGGTATGTGGTGATACTGTGGCCCATTTGGAATGTCTCTGATTGGTCCAGTACACACTTGTAGTGCTGAAAAAACTTTGCGATCATCACCTTCATCTCCATCTGTAGATATCAATGTATTTTATAGATATCAAATTAGTTTCTATTAAAAACACTGCTTTACAACGAGCCACAGGCTACTGATGTAATGTCATTGATCATCAGACTAGAACTCATTGGAACACAAAACTGTATAAGCTCGTTTTGAAGTTTTACTGTGTTCTGGGTAAACTGTCAGTTAGTGCTTATTACATCGTGTCCTATTTAGGCAAAACTTCATGCTCCAAGATGGGTAAAAAATACAATATTTGACAGAAAGCTTTCCATTTTGTAGATCTCAAGCTAACTGCTCTTTTATTTCTTTCAACTTCAGCAATAAAAGGCTTTAGCTGTACTCTAGCACTTCACATTTACCATTACAACAAGCAAATGCTTTCAGTAGCGCATGAAAATCAGTAAGTTCATTTCTTACCTGAGCAAATACCTGGCCAATACAGTTCCTTGCACCAAATGAGAAAGAAGAAAGGCAATAAATGGGTACTCTACAAACAAGTGAGCGCAGGTTAGTACGATGGGTTGAATCAATTAAAACTTTAGAGTAAAAGACTGACAAAAGTTTTGATTTATTTCCAAGTTGGACCAATGCACTGAAAATTAGAAGTTGTTTTCTACCAGATAATGATGTCACAACTAAAAGAAAACTCCTGAGTAGATAGTAAATCCTACTGGCTTGGCTCATGCACCTGTCCAGTGCATTGCAATGTAACAACTGTGGTACATTAACAGCTTTCCTCAATAAATCTTGTGAAAGTATTACATAATATCAGCTTTCGGCAGATCTCTGTGGAAGTTTTGGTAGTTTTCTGTAGCACAAATTATGAAATTAATTAAGAAATTGATATCAATTAAAGTGTTTGAACTCAGTAATTTATGTGACCGATTAAAAATGGGAAAACTTTTAACATTAATTATTTTTTGTGATTTCTTTTTTTTCGTTAAACCTGCTAGATATCCTCAAATAAAAGGTTAGCTATTGCACTGTGGGTTTGGCAGGAAATGAAATAAAGAAAATGCTCAACCCAATTGAAATTAGAACATGTACATGAGACAACCAAAGTGAAATCAGTACATGTACATGAGACAATCAAAGTGAAATCAGTACATGTACATGAGACAACCAAAGTGAAATCAGTACATGTACATGAGACAACCAAAGTGAAATCAGTACATGTACATGAGACAACCAAAGTGAAATCAGTACATGTACATGAGACAACCAAAGTGAAATCAGTACATGTACATGAGACAACCAAAGTGAAATCAGTACATGTACATGAGACAACCAAAGTGAAATCAGTACATGTACATGAGACAACCAAAGTGAAATCAGTACATGTACATGAGACAACCAAAGTGAAATCAGTACATGTACATGAGACAACCTAAGTGAAATCAGTACATGTACATGAGACAACCAAAGTGAAATCAGTACATGTACATAAGACAACCAAAGTGAAATCAGTACATGCACATGAGACAATCAAAGTGAAATCAGTACATGTACATGAGACAACCAAAGTGAAATCAGTACATGTACATGAGACAACCAAAGTGAAATCAGTACATGTATATGAGACAACCAAAGTGAAATCAGTACATGTACATGAGACAACCAAAGTGAAATCAGTACATGTACATGAGACAACCAAAGTGAAATCAGTACATGTACATGAGACAACCAAAGTGAAATGCTTGCACTTTACTTTTTATAATAGATTTATAACTAACATTAGGATTATCTGCAGTCAGGCCAATATATACTTCCTCATTCACACTGATTACAGCAGCTTGTGAGTAAACCAACCAAGTTGTGATGATAAAAACATCCTCAGAAGTCATGTATCTTATGCTACTCAATGTTGAGAGAATGTTTATCCATTTTTACCGTTTTTCCTGCTCAGCAGCAAATCTGTCAGGGTTGAAGACTTTAGCATCCTCCAGATATCTCTCACTGGTGTTGGCTCCCCGTAGACTTAGCTACAACAACTCAATCAGTGACTGTCTAGTCTACGTGTTACATTTATGGTCCATCCTACTGTAGATAGCATTGAAGGTTAAAATGGTGTGAAAATGTAACAAAGTGAACACATATCTACCCACAATTATATTGGAATCTTCTGGAAATCTCAAGCCATCTATTTCTACCTCTTTGGCACATTTTCTGATGACAGCCAGAGCTGGTGGGTAGAGCCGTAGAGTCTCCTTAATTAGAGTGGAGGTAAATGATAGCTTTGTGATGTCATCGTTTGACACAGCTGTTTTCTTTCCTACTACTTCATCAACCTCAGTAACAAGTCTATTAAATAGAGAGCACAAACAATTAATTAGGAGTTATTTTACCACAACAGTTTTTGAGTTGCTTTGCATTGCTTTTCACCAGTATTGTTCATTACCAACGTATGCCTGACTTTTTCGCAGAGAACATAAATTTTTTGGCTAAAAGAAAGACTTAGTTTTGCTGATTAATATAAAATATAGTGGAATTGTACCCTCCCTTCTAGTGTTATGACTAGCGCAGGTGTCTTTTGATCACTACTTCTCAACTAATTGGCATACCTTGTTGTTAAGTCTGGCCTCCTGCCAAGTTCTCTAAGTAAAAAGCCAAGTGTAGCTGCAGAAGTCTCCATCCCAGCTATAACCATTGTAAGGAACTCATCCACCATAACATCAAGTGTGTAGCCAACAGAAGGATCCACTACAAAAGCACATACATGCCAGTAAGTAGGTCTAACTTTACATGGTAACACAGCATTCAGACAAAGAAGTACCACATGACTGGTATATATCTTAATATCTACAGAAATATCACGACAATCCAACAAATTAATTTAGGTTAGTTATTCTTAACCACGAATCAACATCTTGTTGTATTAAACCAAAACCGATACGAAGCTATCAAACATATTCTTGAGCACTTCCTGTCTTGTAGGTAGCATACTAAAGAACTTATTGCGTTCCCTTATTTCACAAAAGAACTCCAAAGCTGCATAAACCCAGACACATTCTGTGAAGTAGAAAATAGACCTACAAGAGGCTCGGACCATAGTAGTTAACATATCGTTGGGTACATGCTCCCCATTGCATATCGCTGCTTCCCTCTCTCTTATCATCTCAGCTCCGACTTCACGAAATTCCAGCAACTGCTTTCTTATCTTTTGACGGAATCCGTATGAGAAGGGATTGAACTAGAAGGCAACCAAAACAAGCTGATGTAGTAAAATAAATCAATAAAGGATTTTGATGTATTGAAAGAAACTCATGGGATAAGAATTGTGTAAAACGAACCACACAAAAAGGATCGAACTGAAAATGAATTAAACAAGTAACTTTACAACCGTCTTCAAATACAGACAACCATCCCAAATAGTTTGCGCATAAAGCTTATCTGATGTCATCAATTGTAGTAGAGAAGGTCATACATTCTCTCACCTGTACAAAAGTGGAGGAGGACCTCTGAGCAGCCTTAAAAGAGTCCACCACAAATGCCAGAGTTTTCTGATGAAACTCTGATGTCAGATCACAAGAGTCCATAGAAAACATACCCTAAAAGATGAAGACGATGCGCAACTCTTTTTAGGAAGTGGTGCTTTGGAGATTTGCCAAAGTGTTTTTGTTTGGATTGATGAAAAGAGCTAAAGCTTTTTCAGATTGCTCCAACATTTAATACAGCATTTATATAGAATTGGTGTTGACAGCAGCATAGCCAATCTCTTTTTTGTAACAGCTAGTGCCAGTCAATGTCAGCTAGTGACAATTAGTGTCAATCAGTGTCAGATGGTGTCAGTCAATGTCAGATGCTGTCAATTCGTGTCAACTAATGTCAGCTAGTGTCAATTGGTGTCAACCAATGTCAGTTAGTGCCAGTCAGTGCTAGGTGGTGTCAATTAGTGTCAATTGTGTCTGATAGTATCATTGGTGTCAGTAAGTGCCAACTAAGGGTAGCTGGTATCAGTGGAGTCGAATATAGAAAGTTTGGCCATCCATGTACATCCATGAATCTGCTGGCATCTATATGCTAACATAAAGCTAAAAAAAGTTTTTAAATTATTTTTTGTCAACCAACAGTAAAACAAAAAAGTATTCCTGGTTTAACACTCGCTGTATTTTGAGTTTTTAAAGGAGCTCACGATATATTGAGTTTGATGGAAGACGATTTATTACAACTGGAAGACGATTTAACCATGTCCTTCACATAACAATATTGCAATAAGTTATGTTAAATAGCTTCATGCATCTATTATGCTATAGTAATAAAACTTTTGTGTCATTTTTATCAAATAATTTATTTTTCACAAATAATAATTAGTCACGATTAAGTATTATTTGTCATTAAGTAATATTTATTAAGTATTATTGATTACTATTCAATTCAGGGCTCAACCAAGTACTAGTTGTATTTATATGCATTATCGTTAAAGAAAACACTCGCTGATCTCTCCACAACAAGCTCCCTCTGATAACTACCATATAATATTTACTCATATAACTCATTTGACTTGAGCAGCACTTCTAATATATTACTCTACAATTACAGCATTTGATAATTAATAAAAATGTTATTATTCGTAACCGGTAAATATTTGTTATCAAATTCCTCGTCAATAACCAATATTTGGTTTTTTCCTTTTGTTGTACTCTCTGGTCAGACTGTATTGGGAGTAGACATATTTAAAACAAAAAATAATGATGCTTGTTATTCTTTTGTACATAAAAACTGTTGAAATGATGTCGACAAGCACTTAATTTAAAGCCTTATTTGACCTTATATAGAAGCTCCCTCAAACAAGGAATCGTCGATCCAGTCGTGTTTGGAGAAGATAAACCTCCAAAGAATCAAAATGAATAGCAAAAGTGAAAAACACTTGATACGATGTTACTATTCTAGGGTGACAATGTCTGCATCTGGCAACGAAATTACATAGTGGGCGTGGCATTTCCTGCGCCACTGCAATCATGACTTGTAGTACTCTTTACAGTCATATCACTCTCAGTTAGCGACAGTTACTGTTTGCTTATGTAGGCTAGTGTCTAGTGGTTTCAAGTGCTGTTAGTAATTGTCACAGAGTGTCAGGTGTGTGTCAGGTAATGTCAGGTGATTTATTACCTTCATGATAACGTCTAAGGAAGCTCTGAGAAATATGGGATGAAGTTTGACCGCATTTCCTGATTCAGCGAAGCTGTGAAGTTCTTCAATCAAATGGTCTCCAGTTGTATTAAAGACATCAACTAAGTTATGCAGTTGGCTTCTGTGAAACACTGGATCTAAGGCTTTTCTTCGCAAATACCAGGCATCATGATCAGTAGTTGCTACCAATCCATCACCTAAATACCTGAAGTGGTAAACCTTCAAGAGGTATTACAAAAACAGAGAAAACATTTTGTTTAAACTTCAGCTACATTATCCCTCATTTTTGTTAATATTTCCAAAGACAACTTTTACTATATGGACCAAATTTTATGAAAAATTCGTACCAACGTTTTGCAATGACTATAATGTTGAGCTGCAGTTCAGTTTGTAAAAGTTCCAAAAAGAGCACCAATACAGAATGTATTATAATTGTGAATGGTATAATATCTTATATTTAACAATCTTGTACTCAGAACTCACACTGAATTTGTGAACAAGTTATTTTCAGAGTCAAAACCACTTTTTGATGTAAAATATCAGCTTAAACTGTTAAATTTCACAATATTATTATTAAGTAGACTCACCTCTCTCCAAATAACCTTTGAACTCTCAAAATTTGAGTACTTTTAGGAAATTGTTTCTGGTCTGCGTTGATTAGGACAGTTTTTAGTACATTTGCACTCAAGCTGAAGATGATTGCTCGGTGAATGATAAACACAACAATTGTCTCCCCATACGTCTCAGCTCTGTAAGTGTAACAACAGAGGATGACATGAACTATAACTCTCGAATACCGCAACAGTTTCTTAACAGGAAATAGTCTAGTTTTGACCCTTAGTTACGAGTTCCCCTCCGTGCGTTTCTCCATTTCAAAAGCCTCTACTACGGGTCTAAGAGGCTAAAAATAGTTTTCCGTGGTTTCAACCGATACATCAAACTCTACAATGACAACCTTTCTGCATTTTGAGATTCATTGCAGCAATAAATTGAGGCATAAACAGCTCAAGAACAGGTTTGCTAAGCAAAAGAACAAAATTCTCAGACTACACTACTTACAGACTACTAAAAACATCTTGTGTAGTTGGTTTGAGTATTTTCTTCTCTTTATCTACAAAGTCCTTGTTATTCTTCCTGGTCTTCTTGAAACACTCAGCGTTGCCAAAAAAGAAGCTGAAATAAGACCGTGTGCTAATTACTTGCTTTCTGGTGAACGAGATAAAATGATACTAGTTTTTTTTTTGTGGCTGGAAATGTTGCATAAACGGTTTGCAGACAGCTCCTTCTAGATATCGTTTACCGTATCAAAAGCGTTTAGCTAAGGGTCAAGGTTGTTTATTTTATTACACACATGAAATACTGATGTCTGTACTCAATTTCTTACCTTGACCTCTTAGGCCCAGGAAGGTGGTCATACTTAGCATGTACTTTGTATATAGTCACTGTGGTGTAGAGAAATAGTGAGAGTGTAAGACATACAAGTATGACAGCTGTTGTACATAGTGCAGTGATTATATCCATGTCATGTGGAGATAACTCTACAGCAGAACAAGAATAAGTCATTTAATAACTTGCGTTATTGTTAGTCTCAGTACCATGGTAATAGACATAAGTAGGTACAGAACTCTACTAAGGTTGAGCTGCATATTTTAATCGATTGAAGTTGGTCGAACCAACGAATCAGCTAACAACGGTACTAAAGTGAAGTTATCTCCGCCTGTCTCTGGTTTTATACCACAAAATAATACGACTTGCAAATGCAACTTGGCTAATTGTTTGACAGTGAGTACAGTTGCTAACCATTCTACTAGTAAATCTACAGTAAAATTATATCATTCCAAACTTCTCCCCTCAATTAACCTTTTTGATTCACGATAGTTCTATGAGTGAAAGCATTAACTTTACCTGCAAGCACTTAGACCGATCTGCCACTGTACTACACCATGTGTGGATACAATGCCGCTTCTATCACACACTGTACACAATCTATTACCTTATCGGCAGACAAGGTAAGCTATGTAAATATTAGGTAAAGCTTGTGGGCTCTTTATCTCTGTTAGGTTGTGTGACATTCATGTGACATTGAACATATCAACATTGTCCTATCTGTGACTGTTAGTTGCTCTCAGTCTATAACAGTGTCTGCTATAGCTAGGTTACACCCACTGATGGAATGTGTACGACTACAACCACAACAACACAGATGACTGAATGTTGCATATCTTGGATTTCATTTACATTTATTTGTGTAAAAACAATGGCAAGCCTATGTGCAGTAAAGTACTGGATATAGCCAATAAAATATGTTAGGTCTACAGCTACTGCTGCTACACACTATATTATATAATGTAGGAGGTTGAATTGTGTAGACTGTGGTCCATAAGTTATAATAGTTGTCAGTTCACTCAACTAACATCAATACAAACCGAAACAACTCACTAGTTTATCATGTCATTAACATTCTAACTTCAGAGAGTAGATGAATACAACATCAGATAAAACCTCCCTTGTTTGGTAACATTATTTACACTTGATGTGGCTTGTACCACATCTTATATGCGCACATGTTTCATGTCAGATAAATAAAACGGAGACCAAAAAACTTTCTGTGATAACTCTTTGGAACATGGACTACTTGTAAAATATCTTCTAGCTGGTCTTATCGTATGTGCTGTAAGATTTCTCACACGTTTGAGCCCCATCCAGTAACAGCCATCTTGAATATGTAATGTGGAGTTGTCCTCCCTATAATATACAATGTTTTATTGTTACCAAAAGGGCAAGGTAAATGTTGTCTAACCAAGACTGTAGGTAGAACCAATAAACATAAAACAAGTACAAAACATGGTGTATAACCTCCAGTACCTGTTATAGCACAACACAAACTGTCACTCTGCTGTATAGATCTGTGTCAGTTGTTGACAGTATGATTGCTTATATACTTTCCCCCAGCGCACATAATTATGTAATAGTTAGTTGTGTTATTTTGGACTAATCATTGCTCCATGCCTCATGTAGCGGATGATATATCAGTCTCATAGTTGTCTGCCATTTTGTATGGAGTTATCTGCACTATGTGTAGTAGGCAACTTCTGACACCCGCTCCCAAGTTTCACAACTCACATTGGATACAGCTAAGTCACTGAGGCTTTGTTTATGTGAGACCGAGTGCCTAGGCAATGTCCTTTACTGAGATTGTGTAGCTAACATGTGACATCTAGTAGCCTGGGGTACTACTAACTAGTAAATGTTACTTGGTTGTGTGAAATGTAAGTCATTGCTAAGAATAGCCTACATATCTGAACAATTAATCATTATGGGTGCTTCCCTCATTCTCTCTTTGAAACCCTCAAACATACTTGACAAAATCTTCATAAACCCCAAAGAAAACTAGTGTTATTGTGGAGTTAAAAGAGCTTGTTTCATCTGGTCAAGTTGGTTTTAAATCTTTGAAAATCAATTTTAAAAAAACTTTTGGATGACAGCACCTGTTTTTTCGCATTCATTGCGTGTGTAGAAGTTATTTTCTTAAAGTTTTCCCCAAGGAGATAAGTATTTGCAAAGGGCACACAACTACTATATAACCTATCGTGTTATAAAGGTGATATATCTGATTAGCTGTAATCGATTCAGTTTAGTAGGAGTGGATCTTAGTGTGTAACAGTAAGTCCCGCCCATTTACTGATGTTCTGATTTACTAAGGTACAAATACTAAATGATACACTTCCTGTTTGTTGTCAGCGCTCCACTGGGCCATGAAAAACCAAATACAAGGAGAGACAACTCATTTTCGATTTTCAATTAACTTGCTTTTTCAGTTATTCTCTTTGACGTATGCCAGCAAACGAAGTACCACCATCACTTGTGCCAATCTCACAGTTGTCTTCATTTCAAAGAAAACACCTCCACGAGCCAATGAGGTCTGTTTTGTTATTTCCATACGCTCGTATTCACTGACACAGTTACATCTAGAACAAATATAGCAATATAAGTATATCAGACATAAAGTTGTGGTTGCATAGACTGCAGATGCAATAAAATCTGTTCTCATCTTCTCAAATATCATTTGGTCCTGTGTACATCTCAAAAGTCAATGCAGGGCTATAAAATATGAGTGGCAATGTGATTGTGAAAAACGAAGAGAAAACATTTCCCACAGAGTTTATAGGCTACAATTTTATGTTTAGACAGTTTCGAACTCTCTTACTTGATGTGTATTTCTACTGTTTACTGTATACTAGTAGCATAAGTTGCAACAATTTTTTTAACCTTATTTTTTCAAGTTGGTTAGCTCATTGGTCTCTACAATGTGCCAGCACACAACTTACCTGGGTTATCTTTTGATTTAAGCTGGGGGAGAGAGAGGAAGGGAGAGATGTAGAGGGTAGAGTGGAGAAGGGGTAGGACAGGATGAGGTGTAGAGCAGTGCAGTTGAAAGAACAAGGTGGGGGGAGGGAGGTAGAGCAGGACGAGAATAGAGCGGGCTGGTATAATGGTATTTGAGTACGAAGGATAATACTGGTTGTTAACCATATATAAAACCACTTGGCTGAATGTACAAAGTCTGCAAAAAATTTGCTTTCAAATTTTCAGATAATATCATGATTTAATGTTTTATTTGAGCGTTTGATACAATTTAACGGCCTAGAAACAGTACAAGCATTATGTAACACACACTTGTGGGAGAGGAGTCTGGGAAGGCCTAATTATATCATTGTTGAGTTCACTCTGTGGCTTGTATCTAATATTGGGGAGTAATTGAGTGTCTAGCCACCATCTTTTTCTTATTGTACAAGGTAATCACCCAGAAGTTAATTAGACTCACAATCATTCTGTAATTCGTTAGCCGTAATTCAATTTGTATTAAAACTGTTCAATTAATTGGATTTAATTGTTTTACACAACCTGAGGTGGTGGCTATAAATTGATTTTTTCCGTATACAGACATTGTAACGTAAACTTATTCTGAGTAGATTCAAATCTAGTTTTTGCCATCCAGGGGAGTATGTTTTTGTCATGTCTGTTTGCGATACTCACTGCCCTGTCCCCAGGAGAGTCTATTTGCCCAATAAAATTGAGACGTTCAGGAAAAGCTGAGAAGTACATCAGATCTATAAATATTAATTAGTTGATGTACGTTTGAATAACAACAAAGGCTCAAATATATGTATAGGTTAGTCAACTAGCTGTAGTATGCATTGACATACCCTGTAGTACACACACTTGACACCAACTGTGTCTCTACCTCCACATCATCAGCGGCTAGTAACAATGTCCAGTCTGCTGGTAGGAATATTGATGAGTTACGTAACAAGTATCAAGAAATTGTAATCTTATTATACTTTGATTGCAGCCAGTGCACTGATGTTCTATCTAATCAATATCAGTATCAGAATCATTCGCTGTCTACTCAGCGCACTCACCTCGCATCAATATTCATTGCGCTGCCAACATGCTGACAGCGCGCTGGTTTGATATCGGTGCTCATCTGGCAGGAAGGTAGAGTAAAGTTTCTCGCTCTCTTCCATATTTTGAGCTATGCTAGTTTTAAACAAGATTTCATTCGCGAAGCATCGACATTGTAAATTTTTGTTGCTAAACTTACACGGTATATTATTTTCTATACATTCAACAGATGAATGTTCATTTTCATAGTTTTTTCTAAAATTGCGAGAAATTGAGGTTTTTTCAGCAATTTCGGTTCAAAATTTAATTTACCAATCAAGTGAAATGATATACAATTGGATTAGTTGAAGGGTGGATGCAGCTAAACTGTGTTATGGATGGAAACGTCAGCATCAACGGCAGCGCACATCAGCTGAGTATTCTAGAGCTGATCAGCCAGAAGTACTCTCCCTTCCACGGCTATTTATCGCTGTCGGTTTGTGTTGTTGGCAGCATATTAAACGCCATCACCATATCTGTTCTAGCCAATAGACAGATGGTCTCACCAATTAACAGACTCCTTCTGGCAATAGGTAAGCTGGTGTGTCTATGGTAAAGCGTTAGATCAAGGTTAGTCTAGCAGCGGACGTAATATTTTTATTATTTTCGAAAAAAATTATGAAATTCAAGACATGATTTAGTTGGTGTTTTGTTGGCAAGAGATTTATAGAATGCCCTCAGCATAAACCTGTGCTACTACTCAAACTTGTGGATAGCTATCACCCAGACCAGAGGCTAAATCTGGCATTTTACGCCAAAGTGCAGATATTAAATGGATCAGCTACTCTGCAGGTGTTTGCGGTATAGCTAATTCATAGACTCTTAAGCTGTGATGTTCTGACATCATAAAGGTTTGCTGCCCTGGATGGCAGCTCAGTAGTTTGATACTTTGTGCTTCAGGCAATGTAGCTGAGTTCTACAAAGTTTTCCTTAATATTAACTTTAGTTTTTAACAATACTTGTGACTTTATACTAGGAACTAAGACTGGGATCGCTTCTACTGGTCCTGAAGGCCTGAGAAATGTGTGACTTCATAATCATCTTTAGACAGCTCTCACTCGGGCTTTATTAAATTTAATTATTTAGCAATAACAAAATCATTTAATTAACAGCTGAATAATCATAATACTTTGTTGTTTTAAAGTTGGAAAGCAAATATGGTAACTAATAACACAAAGTCTAAAAAAGAAATCCTCAGAATTTTTAGGGTTTCCTAAAAATACCAAGACCAATAATTGTCATCCCAGCACCAAAACCTAAATGTGGTAGAAAACTAACAAAGATGATATCACAAAAATTTGGAAAATACAAAATTTTTAATATTTTCTGTTACAGCTGCTGTTGATTTGCTGACGATGCTAAGCTACATCCCTTACTCACTGCTGTTTTACACAATATATAGTGGAGAAGAGAGCTCTCAGAGGAACACCTACAGCGCTATATGCTACCTTTTCTTCCATGTTCTCTGGACAAACACATTCCATTCAGCCAGTGTGTGGCTTACTGTCTCCGTTGCTCTCTTTCGCTACATACATTTAACCTTCACAAACGGCAAAGAACGCTATGATCTATCTAAAGCCAACATAGCCATAGGTCTTACAATCTTAGCTGGGGTCATCATCAACATTCCCCAGTGTCTGGTATATAACATTAACACAAACTATGATGAGGCTACAAACTCTACCTGGTTCTACTTGAGCACAGACAACGACAAGTTTGGAGACTACAACAACATTAACTTGATACAGTTTGCACTACTTGCAGTTTTTGTAAAGATCACTCCATGTATAGCGCTGAGTGTTTTCTCCATCCTATTGATACGTATTATACTATCAACCCAAAATAAGTACACAAGCATGCGTAAACGACAAGCTACGTCAGCGGTGTACACCATGTCTGCCAACGAAGAAAGGCGACTGAAACAGACTCATCAGACAACGAGAATGCTTGTAGCTGTCATAATCATATTCATTCTAATAGAATTACCGCAGGGAATCCTTTTTGTTCTTTCCGGATTACTTCAAGGATTTTTTGAGGAAATTTATTGGCCATTGGGAAATTTTTTTGACCTGTTGACGATAATCAGCTGCTGTATAAACTTTTTGTTGTACTGCCTAATGAGTTCAATGTTTTGTCTTCTCCTCATCGACTCTCTCAAGTCTTGCTGTCCGTTTCCTCTCCAGCAGAATGACACAACTTTAACTGAAGTTTGAGCTTTGTGTAGTTTTGTTTTGTTTGTAGAATGCGTTGAGATGAGAAGTGTATCAGAATATAATAGCTGGGTGTATTTCTTTATTGCCTCTTGCATTGCTCAGATCGCAATCATGTCGCCATAAAACAGTTAATGGTTGACGCTAATTGATTGCCTGAGTTCTTCATGTATATAGTTTAGTACTAATCAATTAATATCTTTGAGCATTGGCTGGACATCATTTGCACAAAGGAAACGCATATTTTTTCTTATAAATAATTAAAACCAAAGTTATCATTCTTCGGAAAGACAACTCCTTCATATGAAATAAAACTTTTCATATTGATATGATCGATTTTTTGTAGAAACGAATGTAAAGACTTTTACACATAGAGAAGTTTTTCTCACTTTTACAGCATAAATTCTTTTTACTTAAACTTTGGATATAAAAGCACTTTCATAGCTGCTGTGGATGGCTAAGTCAACTCTATACCTAGTTGGACATCCACACGGAGATGATTGGCTAATAGTTGAAGTTTGTTGTTGAGAAAAGGGCTAAGCCTTGCATCTATCAGCACAATTAAACGATATAATAGCCACATAAATGCAACAGTTCACTTTCAAAGATTCATCACATTCTGTGCTTTTTCTTTCTAGCTATCACATAATAAAAGTTTTTTTTTAAATATATTACAAAATACTTTGTATTTTTGTAGTAGTTTTCTGTTCCAAAAGAAGACAACTCCTACTGCACTTGTTAGAGTTGAAAGAGCAAAGATAAGTAATATTGCGCGTAAATCTAAAATTTTATTGAGGACATACTCTCAGTTTATTGGATATTAACACTGGAGGCATCTAAATTAATGTGCCCTCATTATATATATCCAAACCATATTGATTTAGAGGAAATGGTGGAAGGTATGAAATGGATGATTAACAAATGATTTACTAATTATGACCATTTGCAGATTTCGCTGCTCTGAATTTTTTGTCACTGCTAAACTGGTGTGTCATCCTTTTGACTATCTGGCGGCAACACTTTTGAAAGATTGAAGCAGAGGTTTTACTTCTATGCATCTATGAAATAAATCTGAGCACACAACTTCCTGACCTGCGTCTTACCACAGTGCCATTCCTTGCCACAAATAGTTAAATTCCAACTTGTTGTACTTGCACCAAGCAAAATCTCTGATTTGAAAACTTACTTTGTATTGACTTTATACGATCTAGAACTGGTGACGCTTTGTACGATTACATAATTTCTATGGCAGGATTGTATCTACATCAATTAATTTTCTATTATACTTTTGGATTTTTAGATTTTATGAAAGTCTTAATGAGACAGTATGACTCTCTGGACCTGTGTATCAATGCCAAGGAGTAAAAGAGCACAACTTCTCTTTTGAAATTGTATTTTGTGCATAATATAGCAAAGTAGATTTGGATAAAAGTAAAATGTGGATAAAAAAGATTTATGTATCCGATAAAGGTATTCATAAATAAAAGAAAATAAAATTGCTATTTTGTTTCGATATAAATAGATTTACAAACATTATGTGTGCTAAGAGATATTCTGCATGACTGTTTATTGGTGGTAAAACAATTTAAATTATCATACGTTACAACGATAAGTGAATGCGCAGGAGCACACTCGAGGGTCAAACTTGGTGGCCCCCGGACACTTGATAGCTCTGGTGCTTGGTCGACCTCCATAAATACTCTGCGTAAATTGTCTACAATCTGTGTTTGGAATTATTTCATAAGCGTTGCCGTACTCAACACATTCCTTATCGGACATTGTTTCATGCTTCAAAGAGGCTTTGTTGTGGTAGTCGAGGTAACTATCTGGATATCCACCTGAGTTGCCTTGAGGGATGGTGTTAGGTCGTCTGGTTGTTGCTGGTCGTCCTGTAGTAGTTTTAGGGCGAGTGTTTGGACGTCTGGTGGTTGTTGGTTGCCTTGCAGTAGTTCTAGGGCGAGTGTTTGGACGTCTGGTTGTTGGTCGTCTTGTAGTAGTTCTAGGGCGTGTGTTTGGACGTCTGGTTGTTGGTCGTCCTGTAGTAGTTCTAGGGCGCGTGTTTGGACGTCTGGTTGTTGGTCGTCCTGTAGTAGTTCTAGGGCGAGTGTTTGGGCGTCTGGTTGTTGGTCGTCCTGTAGTAGTTTTAGGGCGAGTGTTTGGGCGTCTGGTGGTTGTTGGTTGCCTTGCAGTAGTACTAGGGCGAGTGTTTGGGCGTCTGGTGGTTGCTGGTTGCCTTGCAGTAGTTCTAGGGCGAGTGTTTGGGCGTCTGGTGGTTGTTGGTTGCCTTGCAGTAGTACTAGGGCGAGTGTTTGGGCGTCTGGTTGTTGTTGGTTTTGGGGTAGGTGCAGCAGTAGTGGTAGATGAAGTACTGGAGCTGCTGGAGCTGCTGGAGCTGCTGGAAGTGCTGGAAGAAGTGGCTGGAGAAGAAGGTGAAGCTTGAGGTCTCACTGGAGCTGGTGTGCGAGCAGGAGTTGGTGAAGGTGTGCGAGCAGGTGTTGGTGCAGGTGTCGGTGTTAGTGCAGGTCTGTTGCTGCCAGCTACTCTAACAGGCGTAGGTGCTGCAGAGGTAGTACTGGAACTTGAGCTTGAGGTTGAGCTTGAGGTTGAGGTGCTGAATGGTGTCGTTGTTGTTTCAACAGGATTAGCAGCTAAGCTTCTAAGCAATATTTTGTTGCAGTCTACCCAAAATCTATCCAGCTCTTCTACTACAGTCAACCTATAAATCATATACTAAGTGTATTTTAAAACAGAAATGCGCTTGCCATTAGCCAATCAGGAAAACAAACAAATGTTATCAATGTGGAATGACCTAACAAGTATCTAAAAAATATTCCAAAGGCTATTTCTTATTCACTGCAAAGCGGTTTAACTAATTCAACAATAGCTCACGGATCATACCTTAGCTCTACAACGGCATCATCTGGTAAGTCTACTGGTGCTTTCCACTCAAAAAATATTTCACTTTTCACTTCATTGTTAGCGTGAGTGAGAGAGGTCCTGCGACACGCTGTCTTCACAGCTGCACTGGTTGGAATGTTATCTGAAGATCGGCCAGGTTTCATTTGTCCAATGGGGTTCCCTTGGTAGTACACGCTTGCTAAAAATCCTTCAAACTGAAGTGGAGAATTTTCTTCGGTTGGAAATATTCCCACTGTGAAATAAATAATATTAGAATTACAAAAATATAACATGGATAAAAAATAATACCAAAAAATAACTTGCAGCTATGGGTTGGACTATTACTGTTGAAACTACAATAGCGAGTAGTAATCTATTGTTCCAAAGTATTTCTGATTACTAGAAAAACTCTCATGTCTTGGTTTTCGCAAAAATCTTTTAAACTCTTATAAAATACTTACTGCTGGTGTATTCTCCAGCAATCCATCCGAGAGCTACGATGTCGTAAGGACAGGTAGATGTTTGAGCGGCAAATCCATGGTTGGGTGTCCTGGTTGTGCATGCCTCGCTTGGTGCTCCTGTAGGAAATGCAGCTGCCGCTGATATCAGCATTGCTGCCGCAGCAATTTGCCTGATCATGATGTTGTTGATAAGTGCAGCTCACGACCTCCTCTTATCAATGCCTTGTTAAGACTGTGTAGTTGTCTGCTTGTAATTATTAATTTATCTTGTTTCTCTTACTTGAACAAAACCTGAGGCTAACAATCATATGTTTAATATGGGTGGGGTGCGGATTTAAAAGGTCGGGTTGAGTGGTTGAAATTGCATGAAGAACACTTGTTGCTATGGCAACTGTAACCACAAGCTTCGTGATAATATTGTTACAAACTGTTGCTAAGGGGATTATTATTCTAGAAGATTAACAGATTACTGAAGATAAGCCAGGTTCAGGAGGATTAGCTCAGATAGCAAGGCATTCGTCTGCTCTAACCCACGCTAAACGCAAGTGAACCGAGCAACGATAACAAACTTATCAGATCATGTTTTATAGTTTGGTGATATTGATAAAAATATTCCGATAAATTACAACTAAGACCGCTTTCCACTTTTCACATGTGATTATAAAACACGGAAAGTTAAAAGAGTTATGAAATTGTTTCATTTTGGGTAATTAATCACACAAACCATTCAGTGCTGTTCTGTTTACTTTGCTCTTAATTATTGCCTTACCTTAAACCATTAATGAATACTAAAAAACAACATAAATGTACCCTAAAACCTCAGCATGCAATAATTATTTCTCAAATCAACCGGCAAGATATAAAAAGACAATAACGATGTTAATGACTTGACATCAAACTGTGGCTCATGGGTTTAAAAAGACATAAACTAACAGATGATCCTGATTTAAGACTATTTACACAAGCTTAGAGCCGCATGTAATGTTTTCTGTCACATCTATACAGCGCAATCAACCATTTTGTCTGCTCATCAGCTCTTTCTTACACTTTTAGCCTAATTTAGCGCAACAAGCACTTGAGTACTGCAAGAAATGACATCCAATTTCTAACGCGTTGCTATAACCCTCCAGATTCTTGAGATAAAAAAACTACGCTGTATTTTGGTTGGAAATGGGAAAAGTCGAGCAGCCCTCATTTTGTGCGAGAATAAAAGATACTAAGCATGGCTTTAATTGGTCGAAGCTTTGATTCGGACAGGAAGCATCCGTGCTATTTGTTACCAATGACAATGCGTTTAAGTTTGAAGATATTGTTTTCAATGGAATGTCCATTAGTTTGAAATATACATAATTTAAATGTTTATGCATGAAACTATCGTCTTTCTGTCAGCTAAGCTGGTTTTCATGGCAGGTAACTTCTGACTACCAAGGTAACAGTCTCTTCGGTTATCAATCATCATCTATATGAAACCGCCTCGATAAAAAGAGACCAAAACTCTTATTAATTCTGTTCAATGCTTCTTGCCAGACTAGTTGCAAACATTTTCAAATCAAAGGGCTATTTGGAACGATCATTCTTATTTTCAAGTTTTTGTGAAGGCGATAGCTGAGTGAATTCCGGACATTCATACTGCCAGTGGGAGGCTTTGCATATCCCGTTGTTGTAGGCAATAGAACCTTCCCATTCGTCAAATCTACTCTACTGACTGTCAGGTTGATGGTGACGTGTATAATCATTTAATTATTATTTGTAATTATTTTTAACTTTTGACAAGTAGAGTTTATGACTAAAGATGGCGGCGAGCAGGAGGCAGGCAGATGCTATCATTGTACAGATATGACGCCGGAGGAAGCACCACCCATAAGCCTACTGCCTCTGGTGGTACAAGATAAGACAGACAAGACAAACTCCATTGTGAAGCGGATCATTGCAAGAGTTTGAATATTTTATCTAAAAAGTCTTTATTGTTCTCCGAGGATTGCGTTGCACTACCTGAATTGTGATGAAACAATAAAATAGAGTCACCTGGTCAAGAAAGTACCAAACTGGTGGCCTTTTCTACATTGCTTCACTCTTACCTGACCGCGTTACATAACACTTTCACTTCAGGTGCCTACTGAAACAGTTACATCACCTGAAAAGTCTATTGTTCATTTCAACTCTTGTGACTCATAGCTGAATGAACTCGTGACAGGAAAGATTATTATTCAGCGCCCAAAAGGTGATTCACTGATGTAATTGAAAAATGATTCTGTTCTGTTTATAAATACTTTTCAGCTATTTTTATGACTAAAGGTTTTAAAAAGTTTTAGATTGAAAAAGACAGAGACTCATTGCTAAGAAATAGCGGTATACCAGCAGTTTCCATCGATCAGTCAACCGATTAGAAACATAAGTAGATTTTGTTGTTTTTATGCCATTTTGCAAAAAATTAGCTTTTAAATGCAGATAAAAAACTGGAGTGTGCTACGTATTAACATTTAATGCTTGCCTAATGGTTCTTTAGATAAGAACGGTTAAATAATAATTTCTTTCGCAGAAAATGAAGCGGGAGTTTGGAAAAATTTGTTCCAAGGTATATTATCAAAAAACAAGATTTAATATCACTCATCATAACAGCCTTTAAAACTACCTTTTACTTGATATCTCTTATTAATTATTACAAGAACCTATAAAATGACCTGTAATATAACAACTCATAAACAAATTGAGAATGTGGCAAGAGGTCTGATATTTCAAAGCAAAAATGCTAAAATACGGAAAACATTAGCATTAAGGAAACAGTAAGCGTTAAATGGTGTGATGCAACAACCAGAGAAATCAGATAAAAGAAGTTAAACAGCAGAATAAATCATTTTGAAAAAGATTAACTAGAGATTATTAAAAGCAGGTGATGCAGTTATAGATGCAATAACATGTGCTTATCTGGTAATGGGTTGTTCCGCGAGCTATTTATCTGATATATTTCAGTTTGTTCTAGTTTTCGATTGTGAAGTTAGTCATAGAAACATCTGCTACTAGAGCCAAGTGTCAATAGAGTCATCTGCTACTAAAGCCAAGTGTCAATAGAGATATCTGCTACTAAAGCCCAGTCTCAATAGAGATCCACATATTGTTGATTCACTTACACCGTGGATGAAATATACCAAAATTGCCATCTGCAGCGGATTAATAAAACTTCTATCACAATCCTAAATTAAACGCTTGTAAGTCTCCATGATTTCCAGGCCCTAATTTGCAAAGCAAAATGGCTTTTTTTGGCTACATCCAGCTCAGTTTTCTGGCAATCATAATGTGTTTCAACCATAGCTCAAATAAACTCTGTTACAGCAGCAGTTATTTTGAAAAATTGTGATATGATTACTCTGGCTTTGGTGGATTCATTTTGTGCATTATCACTTCAAATTGTTCCAAAGAGTTTCTTAAATAAATTTTTCACCGTCTTCTTGGAAATCCTCAGTTGTTTTAGCCATACAAATGTTCCTCGTAGGTTGGTAAATATAACTTGTTTGATATTTCAAACTTACATTTCAAAGAAAAAGCATAAAAACTGAAATTTTTAATGTATTCCCAGCAGACACCATCACTTGTTTTGAAAAAATAACCATAAAATCACACCTTACCGGCTCACTTCACGCGGTTGTTTTCAAATACCAGACGTTCTTATTGACCGAGGTGAAGTACACCAAAACTGGTACAAAACCAAAACTGATGTTGCCAAAATTAGCCATTATTTTTTTCATTAACACAGACTAGTTGTAGAAAAATATGTATGCGCAAAACATCGTCATAAACTTCAAGCATCAATTATTTAATATAAAGCTCGTTATCTTCGCCTGGACCATAAACATGACGGTAAATTTATAGCTGGCTTCTGGGTCCACGTCTATATTTTTAGCAGCCATTTTCAAAAACACAGACCAACATCGCAACTCCCAAAACATCTGCATTTGATTTGTGATAAAAGTTTGAGCACGCGGCAGCCGGCAATCATGGAATATTTCATTCACGGTATTGACAGCTATAACCACTCAACCACTTAGAACATTGCCGAAATAGACAGGAAGAAGGAATTGCTAAAACGGATGCTTATTCATGCGCAGTAACTGCACAATCATTGTAAATGAGTAACAGTCAATATTGCTAAATACCGCTGTTGGTACTAGGTGTCTAAAATGAATTTATGTCCAAATGTCTGCCCCAATTATTATCCATTTGAATACCGCCCAAGAGTAACTTTGAGATGTTTTTTGCTGCAAGAGTTCGTTGTTGAAAGAGTGATAAAATGAGCGATCTCTTCCAGTAACTCATGTTGTCACGAGTATTCACTTACAGCACCACTTTCACATTATATACGTCACAGACTGACTTAGGAGTTATTATGGACAAATGTCAGTGAGAACAACAAAATTACTGAGACCAAAAGTCATAAAAGAGGTGACCATGCAGGAACTGAAGTTTTTTAACCGTTAAAAAATAATTTCAAGTAAATTTCAATGGTTTTCAATCCACTACTTGATGCAAACTGTCAGCTAGAAATGACACTTGTATAGTTTTATGCAAATTATCTGCCACGACGAGTGGCCACCCACTTAACACTTGAGTGGCAGTGACAAATTAATTTGAGGGAAGAAAATTTCTCACTCACTCGCAAATGAAACAAAAGTTCATCAAATGGTTCTCACACATATCTTCAAGTTAAATTTGATAATTTCTTTGGGTTAACTACGTCACAACCAAAACAGCTTCAATAAATCACTGCAGCAGACTGCTGAAAGAAAATCAGTTTTGAAAAACTCAGTCTATTGAAAAAGTGTAAAAAATGGTATCAAAATGCGAAAACGAAAAAGAAACCCAGAGGTGAATGAAGCCAAGAGTAAACAAACATGTTGAATTCTGGTGGTGAGAGGAACGCAGACAGAACACACAAACCAAACTTCAAGCTGGTTGGCTTTAAATATTTATTGTTTACACATTAAGAATAAAATTTTTGATTTAAAAGACTGGTAAGAGCAGGTAAGAAATACAAGCTTGACACAAATGCTCGTGATAAATTAATATTGTGGCTTGCGACTATACCAGATATGGAATCATAAAGAGCTATAAAATAAAATAATCAATCAGCTTGTAGAGGTATTTTGACAGCTTGTGAATCAGCAGTACGTGCGACAACAAAAATAACCAACATGAACTCGTGATAAGTCTGTCAGCTTTGTTTTTCCCACACGATTTACTGCGTGTTACCTTCACCAGTATTTTTAATTTAAATGTTTCACTACTTCAAACTGAAATTGATTAAAACATGTTAAAATGCTTGTTGATTCATCTCTCTGGATGTTACTAAACTGGGCAGTCATCTTTAGACATGAAAGAGCAGCTGCATGCTGCCACACTAAAGCGAGTGCTGCCGGGACAACGGTGATTGTAGGTTGTTCCCAGAGCTGTCTGGGTGAATTGCCTGCATTCAGTCTCAGGGACAACTCGGTACATATTTCCAGCCTCCGTGCACGAATCTGCCGAGACAGTGTTGTGGTTGAGACCAGATGCCGGTCCATGGGAAATGGTACCAGTTGTTGTAGTCTTCTCGGTAGTGGTTGACCTCCGGGTGGTGAACTTCTGTGTGGTTGTACCTTCATTGGCTGTATCTGGTGGTGCTAGACGGAGAGTTGCACTATCTGCATTGACTGGGGTTGTTGTTTCTGTATCAAATACATCTGCTTCTTTCTTCTCCCAGTAAAACACTTCACAATCTTTCCAAAACATTGTTTCAGTTCCCACAGACATTCTGTAAGAATAGAGGTTGGCAAACATAAACACTAAATTCCTTAGCGTCATTGTCACAAGCGGGCCAATATTCATATAGCCAACCAGCTATCAGTAGAGTTTCAAAGAGAATTGAGTATATTTTTGGATTTTCTGCTTCACCAACCTTAGAATCAACTGCTCAGCAGTAAGATCTGCCGGTGCCATCCAATAGAAACTCACGGTACTCTTATTCATCAAATCAGTATGTTGCACACTAGTGTTTCCACATGTTACCATGGATTCGTTGTTGGCGGGAGTCATGTGACCAATGAGGGAATTGCCCAGTTGCACGGATACTAGAAATTGCTGGAAGGGTCTTTCTTCGACATCCGCCAACTCCACTGCAAAGAATACCAATTAATTCATCTGACGCATTGAACAGATGCTTAGTGCAATGTAATTGGCTTAAAAACTGCGGGATTCACCGCCAATGACGCGTGAGTAATTGCATATTTAAATAAAAGTGAAGCGTGTATCATTCACAGAAATATACATGTATATGATAATTTTAGACCAGAACCTGTCGCCAACGTTTATAAACCAATAAAATGTTAAATAAATCACTTACTTTCCACTCTTTGTCCAGGGCTCCACGAATCTACGTAGATGGAATAAGGACAGACACTTGTGGAGATGGTCCCATTATAGTCAGGAAAAACTCGTGAAGAGCAGTGCTCATTCTGAGCTACAGTCGAAGTACAAGAAAGTACTAGAACTAATAAACTATATAATCTAGCCATTGTTTTGAGATAAATAAAAAGTTAGACCAGACCCTATCGAGAGTTGAAGCTTTCTGTCACGCACATTCACTAATCACTTATTTGAAAGTTAAGCGCCATGCATCATTTGCTACTGCACAAGGAAATTCTCCAGGAAACAATGCTGTGAATGAATAGCTGGCTATTTATCCATAACAACATAATCATAGCTTTCAAATGTGAAGAAATAATTATACAGCTACCAAATCATGACCTGTAATTTCTGTAGGGAGTGACATCACGTATCTAATTATGGAATAACTAGAATTATAGGTGTTGGGACCACTTGAGAGAACAGAGTAATTCAATTTCAAGGGTGTAGCGCTGTGAATAAACACCAGTGTTGCAATAACATTCTAACTAACTCGTGAAAAGTGCAAAAGACTTCGAAAGCACTTAAATACAAAAACTGATAATTACGCACTTGACTAAATCACAAGCGTGAAGTAGGGGGTCTGCTAGTAATGTACAACACACTACTTCCATTTATTACATAATACAACTAATCAAGAAACGTTTCAGCTCTGAAAATAAGTTCTCTGTTATGGTCACTTTATGAGTACTTCTGTAGCATTAAAAACACCAGACTCAGAAATGAACAAGTCTGTACTCAGTAATGCCGCCTCTGCTATGTGAGGTGCTTTCAATGTTGACAGGTGTTCACATGGCGCTGAACAAGGTGGAAGTTTCTGCACTGAGAGAGTTTAACACAAATCACCAATATCAAACAACTTTGTATTGTGGGAGATTTGCACGTATGCTCAGACAATCCAGGCCCCTCCCACCCTAAAACCCCCCTACACCCCTTACCCTGTCAACTGCAGAAGTTTAAGTGACCCCAGAGCCTTCCCCCTTCCCACCCATATTTCGCCGAATTTCAGATACCGGCTACCCCGACCCTGTATATATCAACATATCGAACTTAACCCGGGTCAGTCCAGAAAAATGGCTGCTAAAGATAGCCTGAGGACTCAGGAATCGAAAACCCCTCATCATAAGGAAACCGGAGAAAGATTCAAGAAGCTACAGCCTATAGGAACAAAGACCAAGGAAGTAAAGGACCTAATGAGTGGAAACTTTCCATTACTCTAGACAGAGCGGGAAAACAGTCCAGCGCTGTTTTGCCATGTGTTCCCCTTGCCATTGGGTTGCATTGTTTACCCAAATTGTATTGTTTTGATTTTTGTAATGTATAATTGGCTCACCCCTAATAAGGGGGTGCTAGTTTCTGGTTCTCTCCTACAACGGGAGCTGCTATACTGTTAGCAATCAGAAGTTGGTGGATTTTTATACTAGTATCTCTATCATATTGCTAAATAGATTTGTGTACTAAATTATGGATGGTGTAAACTCTGGTGTAGTGAGTCTGGGTCGTGAACCCTGAGGAGGTTGTTACGGTCTGTTTGGAGTGAACGCCGTTGTGTCAGTAGAATGAGGAAAACCACTACAATATTTCAGACATTAAAAGACCATTACAGTATTAACGTATTGCAATTTTTATTCCCACCATTAACACTTGTTTTCTTTGAGGTTCTTAGAGAGTGAGGATTTTGGAGGGGGGGGGGGGGGGGTGGGGGTGAGGTAGGCACACTTACTGATTAGTAATTTAAATACCTACGCTATTTTTTCATTAAATAACATTTTACACATCGCAGTACACATGTTAGTACCATCCTATGCTACTAGTTGTCTCGTTAGCTACATAACGTCAAGGTAGAGGTCATTGCCTAGATACTTGATGTCTGACAAACCAAGGTTCATTGACAGATTGCTGTAGCCAATAACAACGGACACTTGTAAACAGCTGTCAAAAGTCATCCAGCACACATAGTGTGAATAACTCCATACAAAACGAGACAAAACTGGTTAATTACATTCACTCGTGTATTATTTACAAGTCTAAAACAGCCATGTTATATGATACAATATAAAAGGGTAACAGGCAGCCATACCACAGCTAAGACTGTCCACAGAATATCTAACAATAATCAGAAAATATAGCATCTCATTCAATACAAAAATATGCATTTGTAAGGCAAATATGGTAGGCGCAGCCTTACTATTCACAGAACAATACTATAGGAAATGGAAGAGCAAGAAGCACAGTCTATAGGAATAATAGGGATCTAAGGCTGGCTAGAGTCGAATAGAAGACAAGCTGTAGGGAGAGATGACTCATACCAAACGCAGGCTATAACCAATGTAAAGGCGTACCACCATATTAATTAGACTTAGAAAGAGAAAAAATGGATAATATCTAAACCACTTAGAGACTATAGACCGTCTGCCAACGAATCATTGAGCAAATACTGTTCCGGAATATCACAACTTACTATTAGACCATTTTACGTGCAGACGACAAGTACATACTATACATATAAAAGACTTCAATGATACACTAGTGCGACGGCTTTCGTTGCACGCTTTCTCTACTGGCTCTCCGTAGTGATGTCAGCCCTGGGATGTTATCGAGCTTTTGGTTTTCTGCAATAAGATAAAAATATCAATGAGATGAATACATAAGAGATAAGTCGCCAGTAAATAGGATTACAGACTGGATATTAATGTGTATAGTGTAGAGATTAGCTGATTGTGTGACATGTATATTAAGTTGAGAGGGCATTAGCACTGGATTACAGTCATGTGGAGCACATGCTATAAAGAAAACCGTATCAACAAGAGTTGTATAGCTACAGACAAAGGAATTATTAAATGGCTTGTTTGGCAGATAGTGACACTTGTTTGTCGAACTGTTTGAGAAAAACTAACTAAAATTTATACAAATAAAAGTTGAAAATGGATACACGAAATGTGAATGGATTTATAAAAGAAAATGGAAAGTTCCATTACGTGTATTTTGTGGGGCCCAAACCAATTTGAGGCAACAAAACATGACAAAAATATCAATAATATCAGATATAACAAACAGTTTACACGAGACAGTTCATCAGAGGCTCAGGCCACTGCGAGCAGCAATCATGTAGGATGTATGCATGGACATTTGATAGCAGGCTGAGCAAAGCTAGAAAGAGGAAATGAAATCGGCGGTCATACCATGATTTGTGTCTATACGCCGCCTGCTAGCAGAGTTGACTGGGGACCCTACAAGCTGAGCCCCCATGCCTCCTGGGCTACGCCTGCAAGGAAACAAGGCAACACACTGACCTCTAGAAACACTCAGAAATAAAGTAAACTAATTGGGAACAGTGAAATTACCTGAACACAGAAGCGATTTTACTACAAATAGTAAAGGAAATAAAACTCAAAATCAAAGTTTAAATCATAGCAGAGGAATCATATCACTCGAATCAATGCAGACGAATCAATGCAGCCGAATCAATGCAGCCGAATCAATGCAGACGGATAATGAAGAACAAGATTAGACACTCACCCCGGGTTGCGAGTGGAGCCGGCGCTGCTGACATTGGTGCTAGAGCCCGGACTGGCGATGTTACGCGAGGAAGATGTTGACTTGGCACCTCGCCCAGTTGACGATCCTGCACTGCGTACTAAATACAAACATGTCACAGTACAGCCACAGTCTCCTGGACAACCGATGATGAAGACACAAAAGTACATGAATGTACTAACCTGGGCCAGAGGCAGTGCCGTTAGCTGTAGGTATGGTAGAGCCTGGTTTGGTACTATGCTGTGACTGACGTCTGGGCTCCTTGCCGCCAGGAACTGTAGGAATCTTTGAGGCTGCAAAACCAAGAGATGGAATGCGTGGGTTGAGGGAGACAAACTATTACAAAGCCCAGTGTGTGAGATTGAAAGCTACTAAGTGTTCTGTGCACAAGTACAGTAGATATACCAGTTGGCACCAGCCTCACCACCCCACACAACCCTAAACTGTTGACACCAAAACTAATTATAACATTCCTGACATTGAGGTATCTCTGTACATTGACGCCAACGCATCATGATGATGCATTAAAATAGATGAGATCTTTAGTGAACTGTTACCTCAGACTATACCAATGTACCACAAACCACCAACTCACATCCCCACCAGCCCTGCGTCCTCAAATATTTTGTCTTAACAGTGCAGAGAGACAAGCCAGCTAAGTGAATAGCGAGCTAAATTCACCGCTGTTATCAGGTATAATCTACTGCTAACAGGTATAATCCACAGATGATCGTAAGCTAATATTTATCTGAAGCAGTCATCAAGGTATTGTCTCTGATTGCCGGAAGGCTGATATAGACACCAGAGGCAAATTTGTATCATAAATAGTCCGTACTCACTACTACTGCACTTCCTATCGAACATCAACCCAACAATTTATATTTCATCCTACTTTCATCAAATACAGGTGCGTTAATTGGATTATCACTTTATTAAAAAACAGATTAACACAGTTACATAAACAACAATCACGTTGAGTTACATACCCACACAAACACAAGCAAAAGATAGCAAAAGAGAAACCTTTAGCAGCGGAAGATCCTGGCTGTTTCCTGTCCAGCGAGGCTTTAGATGCAGTTTTGGTCGAAGCAGTCAAAACGTTGCTAGACTTTTTCTCTCCGCCTTTCTTCTTGGTGCTGCTGCTGCTGCCAGTAGCTGGAGTTTGGTCCACCTCGTCCTCCCTCTCCTTCTCCTCCTGCACAGATAAGAGAACCTGCCATCACCTGCTCATTGTTGCACTCTCAATTGGTGTAAAATAGAGCAACTGAATGGACTAGCTACATAATGATGGACCTATGTAACAGAACTGTTACAGCTACCACAGCTGAAGCCATTACATTCTGTTATATCATCACTAATCCTATATTTGACACAAACAGGCGTTTATTGTGGCATTGACATGAAACAACAGGAGTCACCACATCTGGTCTCACACACAAGAGAGCAGAAACTAACCAGCTCAATAAGGAGACGTTCTTCCTCCTCTTTCTGTTGATCAGCCAGATCCTCATCGGTGAGGTTCCGCCTGGAGTGTATTGTGTCATGGATGCAGTTAATCCTGTGGAATATAGCAATAGCTGTTAGCATCTGCTCGTCAAACAACCAGTCAAACAACCAGACGTCACTTTCCATCAAGTAAAATAACAATTATCCAGCTAGCGTAGCGAAAGCTTAAATCCTTTACTAACAAAAGATTATATCATTTACGTAGGCAAAAGACGGAGATAATCCAAGCAGAAAGAAGCAATCCTAGAAGTACCGGTGCAAGTGCCGCAGTAAATCTACCGTTTGCTTTACTTCATCCAGTGACAAACATTGAGTACAAAAAGCTTGCTGAGTGCAAAACCAATAAGTCAAAAACAACTAGAACATTCTCCTGCAATAACAGCTTAATCGGCATGATGAAGCCTGTCATGTATAATCATTTTACAGCAGATGCTTAGTGTTATCAGGGCGATTTATCTGATGCTATCAGACAAAACGACAACAAAACTTTGGGTGTCCCTACCTATCTAGCTCATCAACTGTGACCTTCAGCTGAGCAAGGACGTCTCGATCTCTTTCATTGATGAGAAGTTTTCTGACGTGAGACTCGAGCTGTTGCAGCAGATTTCTATCCGTAGGTAATTTTATGGTAAGTTTCAGACTAGGCATTACTTGGCAAAGCCTGCAAGTACAAGGTAGATTACATGTGACAGAGTTGTGGTAGAGTAATAACACGAGTGCAGAGTACAGAATATGTAACCGCAATGACAAACAGCAATCAGGCTACACCACAGATGAGTTAGAGGGCTCTCTTTCCTCCAGGTTGGTTACTGCTGAACAAACAAATTATTTATCTGCTCACGGAGTTCTTCTCATCATCCTTTCAAGTTTTCATGTATTTGAAAACACGAGTAAGTTTCATCTATGTTTGCCATGCAATAAAAATGTGCTTTGAAGTAAAACAAATCGTTCATAAAATTACTAATTTTATATAACACTAGAGGGTATACAATAAGAGCTACAAAATGATAAACAAAAACCATGATAACTGTGCTGGTAGGTGGTGCAAGTAACTGAAACTTCTTAAAGTGCCATGAGCAATTTATGTACAATAAATGCAGATTTGTATATGACCTTTTGCAATACGCAGCAACTTAAATGAGGCCATAAAGCGTAGTCGCAAAAATTTGACTTGTTGGCTTAGAAGGAGGGCATCCCAAGACATAGTCATTAGGCATTTTCGTATCGCAAACATCCGTGCCAAAACGTGCAATAATTCTCGTTTTTCAGTTTTACTGTTCAGGGGGTTGTCCACCATACGACGTTCCTAATTATAATAAACATTTTTTTTGAAATATGAGACTTTTTACATTAACTATAATGACAAGACATAAGTGATGAGGCGTCAAGTTTCATTTCTAACAACAATAATAATAATGATAATAATAACAAATAAGTCTTGAAGCATGTTGAAATTATTTTTGGATCGTGAGTTATAATAAAATGATGAAACGTGATAGTCATTATGATTAGTATCACTGTTGTTTATATGATATTATTATTAATATTACCAGTTATTATTATTGTTGATGCAGTTAACTATTTCATTCTTTTGTTAGTAAAAACAATAATCATTCAACTGTTACAGCTAATAAATAACAATAATTGATAACATACATTTTTACAAAATGACAAATAGTAATATACATAATAGTTAGCAATAATTATTATTAAAATGATTCTTTACTTTTGGTGTTTTTTTTTTATAAATAACCAAAAAGTTGTCACTGGGATGTATCTTTTATAACTCACCGCGACGCTAAAAACATAAAAGAAGACAACTCCGTATAAAATAAGCTGGTACTTATGAACATAAAAATTATGCCTGGGACAATTGTCCAAATTGCATTTTTCAAGGCATGGACACAAGTGATCAGTAAATGCCTGTTGTGCAGAGACTTTCAGGAGTATAAAAAAATTGGTTTGCAATTGTTTTGATTTGTTGACGGCGCTTTACTTACGTCAGAGTATCAATATATCGCTGGTGAATCTGCTATTATGTACCACGTGGCCCATATTTCATTACTAAAGCACGCTTACAGTCAAATATCATGTAAAGATTGAGATTATAATAATTTGGAAATAATTTGTGGAGAAAAATGCTAAAATTGTGTTTCTAGCGCCATTGTTAGAACAAACAAGAAGAAGAATGATTCTCCAATCTGACTAAGCAAGTCATTTTTCTGTAACAAAAAACGAAATCAGCATAAAAAGTAATAATTCTTAGAAACAATAACAATGTAAATATAAAGGTTATTTTTCAGTAATTTGGTAATGACCATGAATCTATCTCTCTTTGAGGCTATAAAAAATAACTCTATAAATTAAGATATGCTTCAAATTCATGAAGTAATATATACACAAACATGTTGTATGGGTCAAAAGTGAGAATACGCTGTACAATGCGGTGTTAAATAACTCTACAGCAATGTAGGGGTGGGTTTCACAGCAATCCCTTACACACAATAATGGTATGCTAATGTAGTCTATCATCTGATACCATCGCATTAAATGGAATAGAAACATTAATAGAAAACATTAACAATGATGTACGCATGCACGTGGCATTCGTGGCATTCGTTACATTTGTGATATCATCCACCAAGTATTGAGGGACCAACAAAGATGAAACCAACCCTGGCTGTGCACAATTCATTCTAGCAAACCATCACGCGCAGAACGGGTGGTTGTTGGATTAACTGCATAAACCGAGATTAGATAGTGGATTAAAAACTTAAAGCTGTAGTATCTTATCTAACAAGTGTCAAACATCCAGCTCGCTTTACCGATACTATAGATGGACTGTCTACTGATACTATAGATGGACTGTCTACTGATACTATAGATGGACTGTCTACTGATACTATAGATGGACTGTCTACTGATGTAGAATCGTATAGAGTGTCAGTCAGAATGTAGGTTTAAGGTTATAGAGCACAGAGTTGGAAGTGCTAACAAGCCGGGGGTCACAAGCCCTATATATTGTTGGTACTCTACATGGATTAGCTGCTATGGTCATAGATAATACACACAATAATCCCTAAAGGGCCAGTAAGCTCTATCTAGTTAATACATGCAATTACATAAGCCGTCAAATCTACTCGCAATCAGGTTCAGCGACTGTGCATGATGTTGGAATAATTGAGAAAAAACAACAAAAAGAGCATTGGACAGACAGGTGGAGAGTGTCACAAGGTTCACACACAGACAGTTCTACGGCATGCGTCAGTTTCAAGCGCCAATATTATTTAATCTGTTGGAATAAACAATTAATGGAGAGAATGACTTCATACAGCTAAATGCAGTTTACATAACTAAGGTCCGGTGATGTAGATATCATTAGTCAGCGGCTGTAGTAAGTTTCAAAATAGCCACACCTGGAAGTAATTATTTTTAGTTCAAATAAAACAAATTTTATATGGTTTGTGTTTGTATCCTTTTCAGCTTGTGGCTACTTTTGTAGACAAAAAAAGAAACGTTTGACGGAATCATCAAAGAAGCAAGGCGCACGAAACAGGGTATTAGCTAGAGCGCCTACCTCAGTCTAATGTTGGGTACTAGCTAGAGCGCCTACCTCAGTCTAATGTTGGGTACTGGGTCTGCAGACAGTTCCAGAATGTTTTCATAGAAGTTATCCTTGAAGAATGCTCGTGAGAAGACAACAAACACCTGCTGACAAATGTCTATAAACAGAGTGCGATCTCGGAAACTTTTACCTTGGCCAAACTCTACAATAAAACAGTATGCAATTATAACCAAAACAATATCTTCACATCACAAAGGGACGATGTAGTCACCACCAGAACTAGTGAACAGACATGGGTTTTGATTTACTCGGTGGAAGGAGCAGGAATTTCAAAAAGGTTAGCACCCAAAATGAAGTCAACACTTGACAACATAGGAGAGACAGGTTAGACAGGTGTGAAGCTGGACAATAAAAGGTGAAAAATGAAAACATAAATCAGGGATCTCTTTCATCAAAAGTAATGCAATGCTAATCGCACCCTTTCCCTTTTTATTACAAATTATTGAATCCGGCGGGGCATACAGCGAAGTGATCACATATATTATGTGCATTCAATATTGGCAGGGGTTTAATAATATCATTTATAATGGGTTTACCTCAACCGATACACATATTAAACGCATTATCTACAGAGAGAACTCTGTCCATCAGCAACAACATCAGCCATCTTGCCCAGGCTTATGGTCGATTAATGGTGCAAAACATCGATAAGAAAAAGCTGCCCTCTATCAGCAATGTTTACAAATTGACAAAAAATCAATTCGACTTCCATTGTTTGTAATTAAAAAAACGTGAAAGCAGTGAAGGAAAACTTCCCAAAAACTCACCGAATATCCGCCAAACACCAGCACTTCAACGACAATATGGAACTCACTGATAACAAACATTCCAACTAATGGGTGAGATTTAATCAAGCTGACAGAGATGGAACGTGGATAAAGGAGATTAAAATCTTTGGTGTGTCTTTAAAGAATGAATCAATTCTATATATAGCGCGGGAGGGATTTAGATAACAGAGAGATTTGTGAATACTAGAACCAGCAGAATGCCTCTAAATGATACACAAACTGAACTCTTAAAAAAATTAACCAAGATACTCATTAGATAGTCCTGACTGTGCAGAAGAAAATTTGAGAGACTAAAAAGGCTTGGAGGTCATTACATAAACTGGGGAGAGCTACATAGACATAGATACTCAATACATAGACTGGGGAGAGCTACATAGACATAGAGACACAATACATAGACATAGAGACTCAATACATAGACTGGGGAGAGCTACATAGACATAGAGACGCAATACATAGACATAGAGACTCAATACATAGACTGGGTAGAGCTACATAGACATAGATACTCAATATATAGACTGGGGAGAGCTACATAGACATAGAGACTCAATACATAGACATAGAGACTCAATACATAGACTGGGGAGAGCTACATAGACATAGATACTCAATATATAGACTGGGGAGAGCTACATAGACATAGAGACTCAATACATAGACATAGAGACTCAATACATAGACTGGGGAGAGCTACATAGACATAGAGACTCAATACATAGACTCAGGAGAGCTACATAGACATAAAGACTCAATACATAGACTCGGGAGAGCTACATAGACATAGATACTCACCACTGATGATTCTATGACATATGGCTTTCCTTTGTTCAAGTTTCTTATTGCACCTGAGATACTGTAGAAGAGTCTTCACCGCTGCCAAGCGCACTGGTAGAAACTTCTACAAAACCCCAACAGAAGAGTGGTAAAAATAGAACAACAGCACCAACATTCTCACTCGCAGAACTCAGTGCTTGTTGGCAATCTTTCTTTCATAACTAACTAGTAAGAACTCTAGACATCAGTGAATGAAGGCAAAGCTTACAACAACTGAGAACTATTTTTCTCACAATAAAACTTTCAGGCAAGACAACATGTGTAAAATAATAAATTATAAAATGAAAAGGCAACTCCAAAATTTAGCTGAATACACTGGCAAGGATAGGACAAGCTAGTGACCCTGTATAGAGAGATACGCCAATCATTACGCAGTATAAAACGCACGTGCAACGGCTGTTGGGTTACAAACAAAGCTGTTTCCGGTCAAAATTTTATATAAAATATCATTACGCTAAAATACTAGGGTTTAGAAAATAAATCATAACTTTTTACTGAAAAATCATATCTCAATAATTCGTTGGGGAAAATAAACAAAACGTCCTGCTAAAAGCAGTGATATTTTTTTTGTATGACAAAGTTGCTCTAAATTTGGACTAATGAAGGGTCAAAGTCCAGGGATCCAGATTGACACCATTATTATTACCGTAACTTTCGTACAGAATATGCTACGATAAATCTGATTATCCTCCATTGTAAAGTTTTATGATCAGAAATGCTTATAAAACACCTGGAATGTAATTAATAAAAAACAATTGAAGTTGAAGCTCCTTAATAAAATGATGGTTGTTATTGATTATAATTAAAACTAAAATAATAAATGTGTAAAGGTGACCAATAATAATAATTAATAAATATTATCCCATCTTGTATAATAACATATAATATGATGTAATATGACCTATACTTTAAAACAATTTTAATATTATTTGCATTATTCATCTAATAATAAATAATTACATTTTTATTAAATTGCAGTTTTTTGTTATTATTATTATTATTCAGCACAAACAATACAATTAGTTCCATATTATAACTATTATTATTTAAAAAAATTGAAATTTACCAGGCATATCAATTTTTCTAGTATAGGATCTATTTATTATAACAATAATATTGAAAAACAACAATAAACAAATATTTTCTACTGGATTTCGCGGTTTTATTTATTATCGTAAACAAAGCTATATTCTGTATATAAACAATAAAGCTGCGCTGCCAAAAGATATTACGATCAATTAATCAGGTTATCAAAAATACCTAGAACAAGTTGATTTGTGACGTTTTTATTATTTTTCCTGATAGATAAAAAGGTTTTCTCTTATTTCCCCATAATTTTTTTTAAGATTAACAATGTTGTGAGAAATGAAAAAATTATTTGTTGGAGTATGTACTTCAACCGCAATGATAGCATATATAAGCGTGATCGCGTTAATTCAATGTTTGGATCCCTAGCCGATTGCACGTGGCTCATTAGCGTATCTCTCCCTACAGGGCCACTAGGACAAGCTAGTGTCAGGTGATCGCTTTCACCAAGTCTCACCCACAAACACAATAGCAACAGACAAATAGCAATAGGCAAATAGCAATAGACAAATAGCAATAGACAATTAGCGATAGACAAATAGCAATAGACAAATAGCAATAGACAAATAGCAATAGACAAACTGGTGATGCTATTACTCACGGCTGTGTGTAGCTTGTCAAACATTCGAGGGACGAGTCGCTGATAGATAAGATCACTAGAAAACAACTTGGTGAGAGAGGAGAGGCTGTCTACCAGCTGCTCCTGTAACCTCCAGTCATTGGACGAGAATATCACTTGCTCACATGACAATAATGCTGTCAGTAGCTCGATGGAGTGAGTCACTTTGTCTGGGTTGATCACTTTACTAAACGAGCTGACACTGTCTGGCAGGTTGGCTACAAGCCCCTTCAACACCTGGCAATAGTCGTCTTTGAACAACACTATCAAGTCTTTGAGCAGTAGAGATACGTGTGAGCCCATGCACTTTGACACCTGTAACAGAAACACAGTCTTTTTAATAATACAACAACGCTGCGTAGCCTTGGGTTTATTACGCTACAGGTGACAGATAACCAATTCACAAAAAGCAATATCCCACCATAAGTGATAGTGTGTGAAGGACAGACAAGGAGTTGCGATCTCTAACAAGCACACACAACTCCAAGAATCTAGTTTAATAAACACCAGACTCACCTCGTGGAAGCCGTGAGCCATAGTTTTTCTGACAGCTATACTTGGGTCCCTGCACAGGTGAGAAAAGCTGTCTGAGAGCTCTTGGTCAAACTTACTCGGACTACCAGCAAACAGCGCCATTGCCTGACACAAAGTCAAACGGTTATCATTGACATAGAGCGATACATAGACATACATTGGCAACAAGACTCCTTTTGCAACAAAACACAATCTCTCGACAGAGGCGTGCTACTCACAGGGAAGTTGAAGGCTGCATTGACTCTACACTCAATTGGTCGATCATCATCGTAAACGCCTACAGAGGATGGCTGCAGGATAGAGAGTACAAATTGAGAGAAAACAGCATCAGCGGCAGCGATTACATTACGGAGTACAGTGGCAGCATGAAAAATTACAGCTTTTGTGATGTTAGGGGATAAACCAAAATCTGGTACTCAAAGGAATTACACACCTTTGATAAATTACACAACTTATATCCAATGTAGCATGATTATTTTCAGTAGACAAAATTTGGAACCATTCATGTAGCAACTGACTAAATTAGCTGGCTATATAATAGGAAAAGTAAATAATCTACTTGGTCATCTATTACTACCTGTCTATACTCTATCATATCTATCTATACAACTCTATCGTATCTATCTATACAACTCTATCGTATCTATCTATACAACCCTCTATATATCTATACAACTCTATCGTATCTATCTATACAACCATCTATAACTATAACATTCATCTATACAACTCTATCGTATCTATCTATACAACCATCTATAACTATAACATTCATCTATACAACTCTATCGTATCTATCTATACAACTCTATCGTATCTATCTATACAACCCTCTATATATCTATACAACTCTATCATAACTGTCTGCATAATTTCTTATAACTGAATTTCTCATGAAATATTGCAGTGATCTTCCCTGCATAAAGCACCAATAATGAAAAGAGCAGACAACTTTGAATTGCACCAGACTGAATGAGATACTAATGTAGTTGTAAGTGAAAGAAAACAAATGGTGAACATCTCAATAACCAAATAGCACTGCATATAAGAGTGGTCAGTGTGCATACCTTAGCACTGAGGTTATCATTAACATCACTAGAGACAGCTCCGCTAGACCTGCCAAGGGAACACAACTTCTTGAAGTAGTCAAGAAAGCTGTTTTTCTGAGCTGTGGTCATATTAGGTGAGAGGCCATGACACAGTTTGCCCAGGTGCTTGGATACCACAGGTAAGGTGGAGTCCTGCTCCTGGAGAGCACCCTGGCAGAACTTCACTACCAAAGGTATGATTGTGTTTGAGCACGTCTCTGTAAAATATTACATAACACGGTACATGTAACAACACATTACATAACATGGTACATGTAACAACACAATACCTAACATGGTGCATGAAACAACACATTACATAACACGGTACATGTAACAACACATTACATAACATGGTACATGTAACAACACATTGCATAACCAATGTCTATATAACTAGCCTAATTCTATTGCCATCAAACATGAATTGAAATCTGAACATGACGGTTGGGAATTTCAAAGATTAAGACTTCAAAAATCACATTCAACATCCGTGAAACGATCCTAAAGTTTGGAAACGCTAATACATATATTCTCCTAATACAAAACATTGGCAGTATGAAGTGCGTATCACACTTTGGCATTCTAGATGTCACCTCACCCACGCGAAATAGAGCTTTCCACAGCGCACAAGGAAATAACCAAAGCATTCACATTACAAGGAGCGGCAAATATTACGCGATTTTGAGGGGATGAGATACAATATGTATAGATGTACATGTAACAGCCCATCCCAGCTGCCAGTGCAGTGACAGCAAGCTATGAACGTAATCGGAGCAGATGATGTGCATTGGTTGTAGTGCAAGTGGGCAATGAACTACTGACGGTATGTTACAGTCTATTGAACAAGTCATGCAGGCCGTGACTTTGTGAATGAAACAACTAAACAGCTGATATATGTAAACTCGCGCTGGTTAACTGAACAAGTGGGAGACAACTCACACATGAGAGAAAGGATACAACTCATACACAAAGACAGAAAAGGAGACAACCCACAAACAAAAAGAAAAAATCAGACAACCCATACACAAAGACAAAAATGGAGATAATCCAGACAACCGATACGCAGAGGCAGAAAGGGTACACTAGACACATACCGTCATCTAGTAGACATAGTATGCTAACAACAGCATCAAGTCCAGCCAATCGCACAGAGCTCTCCTCGTCATTGGCCAGCTCCACCAACTCCGGTAATATTGCACCTTTAGTTGACTCCAGGCTGAAACATACAGTACATAATATACAACACGCAGCCAATATGTCACATCCTACATCATATGACATATATCATACAACATATGACACATCTCATACAACATATGACACATATCATACAACATATGACACATCTCATACAACATATGACACATATCATACAACATATGACACATATCATATAACATATGACACATATCATATAACATATGACAGATATCATACAACACATGACACATCTCATACAACATATGACACATATCATACAACATATGACACATATCATATAACATACAACATCCATTATAGAACACACAACATATAATATAGTTGACATAAAATTTTAGCAAAAAGAAACACCACATAATGCATAGCATTAATTTATTGCTGGTGTAGCGCTGAAAAAAGCTATGAGAGTGGAAGTTATCCTTAAACGGGCAGACAACTACATAGAAAAAACCTCCGTTAGCAGAAAGTTGGAAAACTTGAAGCAGCAATAAAACACTTGCGATACATAGGTGCTCGTAAAACAACTAACAATCTCTGTGATGCTCAACCATATAACTTCAGATCTTCACATGCCGGAGGGGCCAAAAAGCAAAGGAAACGACACATTCATTTGAGGTTACAAGGCAACAGCTGCTAATACATTGCCAATAACTAAAGGAGACAAGGGGTCGTTATGGTGAAGTCTGTAAGCAGAGACCTACTACAACACTAGGTCAGTGACAGCTGGGAGCACCTTGGTGACAGGTAGTGCAGGTCAGACCGCTACAGGAATTGTACAACCAAAGGTTTCCTATCTCTTCAGTAGCAGAAAAGATAGAGCGCTAAACATGAACATTAAAAAGCCAACACCGATCACAGCCATTGCTGCATTTCCTTCCCGCGCAAGAGTTCAGCTAATTATATTTACCAGAGTTTTGAAGAAACATAAACCTACTCGAGGTATTTTGGGAGCAAAAATTAAATATTTTAAAGTTTTACCCAGCAGAAACAAGGCAATTACAAAAGCCAAACTCTAAACTACTATGAAGCAGTTTTATCATTACGACAGCACGCAAACCAAGGAGATCGTAAAAGAAAGACAGAAAAGCTGTATTAGCACCAACTCCTTAGGACGTGAATGATGAAATCTCCAGGGATTGTATTACTCGTGTAGAAGCTCGGCACAATTAGTAAGGTGAACAATTAATTTGAAGTTGTCTCCACTTCCAACCCATAGATGTTTAACTACCTCGAGCAGTGAACAATACAAAACGTTTGCAAAAGTGGAGGCCGCACGTAGCCAGGAGAAGCGGTAGTGGGGGGGGGGGGGGGGGGGGGGGGGGGGGCCCCACAAACCTCACCCAAATAAACATGGCAAACAAGATACATACCCAAGACCTTTAGCTACGAGATCCAGCTGCCTGCACATACAAGCTCTTACATCATACTCCACATCCTGGCACAGCGACTGCACCAGAGGTAGTATCTCCTTTTTTATACTGTCAACATACAGTAGAGACATGTACTTACACATACAGCACATACAGTACATACACAGATATAGTACTTACACATACAGTATATACATGTAGATATAGTACTTACACATACAGTATATACATGTAGATATAGTACTTACACATACAGTACATACATGTAGATATAGTACTTACACATACAGTACATACATGTAGATATAGTACTTACACGAAGCTCTCAAGACAGACTGAGATCCTACCGAGGATCCGACAGCTCATCAACCTTGACTGTATATTCTGTGATAGCTGACCTTTGTGCATCGCCTTAGTCATCACCTGCAGGCACACAACATCAAGTGTCACGTGTGTGTACTTCTTTAATGAAAAAAAATCGCAAAAGAATCGCAGAAAGCTGTTACTATAGAAAACACAGGAGTTGTGCACACTACGAACGGACAACTTGAAAAATAAATTATGACTATATGTGCGTAGGTGTAAAGTGACATTAGTGAGCTTCCTACACGTTTGTTACACATTTCAAACCGAGCATGGACAATTAGAGGCAAACGATCTATCTACATTGTGCACTCAGTGTTCTCTGATGACATTAAAAGAACCCAGTGTAAGATGATAGCGAGGTCTGTCCGCTACACAATTATATCTGTCATGTCTCCGTTAACGACCGCTCTAAACAGAACAAATAACACCAGTATCACTTAATACCTCCACATCAACAAGAGCATTTCCAACTCGCGCAATTAACAATGATGCCAGAGACTCCAGAGATGTGAACAAAGGTCATAACAAAAATCGGACGTTGATTGGTAGTCAAGCGCTGTTGCCACCCCTCAACAATTTGTTGACTTTCTGAGTAAAACAAATTACCAGGTTGATGATAAGAGAGAAAAGTCGACAAATAAGATAGCGAGAGAGGAAGGTAGAAGTGCTGGAGGCACTGAGGCATAGCAATGAAATAGTTTCACATGTATCATGACAATAGAATGAAATAAATTGATCAGCGATAGCACAGTTCGATGCACAGTTCGATGCACATACACAGCTATAGCTACATGTACAGAGAGATGCTATCTGGTAGCTATGTAATAGCAATAGATGGGAACTGCATGCACTTATCAATCATCATCATGCTAAGCTAATAAGGATCCCTTGCAGTTCAATAAACTGATCAGCTCTTATGTAAGATAATTGTGGAATGGAGCAGTTAGCCTCAGGCCAGGGAGGATTAGATAGACTGTGGAGGAATACAGTACATAGGGGGTACATAGATGCTGCCCATATGCTAGCTATTAACTAGCTATACAGCTATCTGTGGCATAAGTAATAAAAAACTAGTAGCAGTGTGCAATGAAAGCAAGTAGTTGTGACGCCACTAACCAAGCTTGACCTTGAATCATTTAGAATACTGTTATGGATAATGCTACCTCCCCTACCAAATGACAGTCTTTCTGCTAATAACTAATAGTACTACTTAGTTACAAGTACTCAAGTCAGCTCACCTCTCTCCTGAGCACGTCTTTAGAGAGCAGTGGTATGACTTCTAGCAGTGTCTCCAGCCATGCCTCGCCCACGTCAGCATCCTTGCTGTCGAGAGCGGTGAGTACGATGGGGAGGAAGTGCTGGGAGTAGACAGAGCTGGGTACTATCGCTGACTGAAATATCTGTAGGAATACTGTACTGGCAGCAAGCTGCATGTCCGCTTGGGCTATGGGTAGGAACTCCTGCAACAGTACTCACAGAGCTAAACACCACTCCATGGATATACATAGATGTATACAAAATAGTTACATATTTGTAGAATCACTCATCAATTTGTGCAAGAACACAGGACAATGCATTAAAATTAAACATTTACATAGAGCTACCCACACACTGATTATTCATAGAGCAACACACTACTGGATGGAGGAGTACACAGTTACTCTAAGACTGATCCTTACTTTAATTTTAGGGATGACTCTGCGCAGGCATTCATCTCTGTTGTCTTTGAGCAGGTGCGGAAGACTCGTTACTACACTCAGTCTTTGTACATCCTGTCCACAACTAAAACACAGCAAAACTTGAAATCTCAGTCTATATCACAGCAGTATTTCCATATGCTATCAATGGTCACCATTCAGGTTTAGTAAAGAGATAATCGTTCAGCTAATCATGGCGTTGTGTCGAAAAGTACGCCAATATTTAAAACACCCCAATCCAAAAACTCTTTCGGATGAGCGAGAGAGATTAAAATAAAATAAATGCATTCAAGTCGAGGGAGTTCAATGTGAAATGAAGTAAAAATAAAAGCTTGGTGGCTCATAACAAAATATACGTCTCAAGAGTGTAAATTAGAAAGCTACAAGCTAATGGAAAGGATAAGTAGAAGAAGTGATACTTTCACCATGTCAGGTCTAGGCCCTAGGAGCATTCAGAAACCGATGTACCACAGCAGTTTGCATCCATAGATATAGGAATGTCAGTACTAACACATAACAATGGTCATACCACATAAGATAATATTGGTAAGCCAAACCACTTAAGACAAACCACCGCAAACAGCTGATGTTATACAACAGCTATAATTAGCTAGAAATTAGTAGATATACTGCTATAAGCGCATATGACACGACCTTTGACCCACAGATGTCATGCTGATATGGGAGGGTCAATGAATGGGCTATATAGAGCAAACAATAAACATTAAACATCTTTTAATAGCAGCAGATGCAAAATGTCATCTAAAGAAATAGCCATCAATGACCTTGTGCTAATCCTCCATCAAAGACTGATGGGCAGACAACAGTAAAGACAAGTTCACACCCAGCTGGGAAATATGCTAATCTCCACACAAAGTAGTTCAAACAGCTTCTTGCTCAAAGATCCAACATAAAATTTGCATTAATTTCATATGCAATGACTGCACACTACTTGGTGTAAAAGTATAAAACAGCAGAGACCAAAAACAATGACCAACTTTAATCTAACTGACAGACAACAAGACGCAGAAGTACCAGCTACTTCAACTTTAGTTTAGATTTTCAGTTATTTGACATCGAGCAAACAAGTGTCTGTTAAATCACCTCTATTAGCCTACTTGAAACTAGCGCTCGCTCAACTGGCTTTAAACAACATAACACTTCCTAACATAGTACGAACTACTACATGCGCTAGTTCTCCTTGGCAACACACAAGTGTACATTCAGTTAACGTCAGCAACTGCTCGTGATTGAGCAGTTGGCAGAGCGACTGTTGTAACTAGTAGCTCATGTATGTACTAGGCCTAATAGAATGAAAGCAGAAGTGATGAGAACAATCTGATGACAAATGACTGCTGGCGGTTTTCAGTGCAAACTGTGACTCATCGATACAAAGAGTTCACGATACGAAAGGGTCATCGCTAGTAGTTGAGAACTAACTAGCAGTTGCACACAGAGGTCTGTAATCTTATCGACAACTTTACTGCAGTCAGGGATGGTTGGGTACTACATTAAACTAATTGTTATAGTATCACACTAACACAACAGAGTTATTAACTAACATCATCAAATGAACAAGCCCCTCTTTGTGATTAATTAATTACAAACAACAGGCCGATTATTGTTATGTGATGAATAGTAAATTGAATGATGATCGGTGTTAGCTGATAGCATCTGCCACTTCTGGGCTAATTAGTCATTGCCTACATACATACTCATTTCAATCTAGTTTACAGAGAGATGGTGGTGGAAAAATAATAAACTAACAATAAAAACTACAAGTATTATTATCATTTTACTCACCGACTTGGTCGATATGAAATAAACGGTTCAACAAAATAATCAGAAGTAAGAAATGAATTATTATAGTTTCTATCCAAAAGATTTACGTCTGGCGGCTGGAGGTAATCTTCTACCACACCATGTGTGGAAGACAAGCTGTCGCACGTAGGAGCAGTCAAGTTGGTTATATCCGAAACTTTGCTACTAGCAATATTCTTGTTGTTGAGCAAAGCTGCCAATTGCAGTTCATTTTGAGACAGCAAAGATTCGACATCCTTGGATAATTCCAGAACCTCTGCTGCATCGGATAATAATGGCACCGAGTCTTCAATTGTGACAATGCCTGGTGTCATTGTATCGCAACCACACAGCTCCATCCACCATCACCTGGTCTTGTTAGAGGAACTTGGCTCAGCAATGAATGGCAACGCAATTATTATTATTTACAAGCATATGTATAATAATAATATTATATACATACATATGATTTACTTCTTAAAAACTGGTGGTTGTTACTCTTATTATCTTCTAATCACACAGTCGACGATGGTTATTCAGACGATTACTACAGTAATAATAATCCAAAAAATGAAGAGCAATGGATGAAGATGAACTGTAAAATATAACTTCCTACAAGCGGGTCGAGTGAAGCAGACGTCTCTATCAGCGTTTCTGCAGCAATCGCCGAGGTCACAGACAAATGTATGTAGTTGATTCACTCAACAATGCTATCAAACTGCATGCATATCTATCAAATTAACCTCGCTGATCATTTCAGTAAACCTTGCTGAATAGCTCAGCATGATTGGCCGGTGGATTATAGGTCAAATGTTTGCAAACAATGCCACATGGGAAATAAATAATCTGAACTGAAGGAAAACTATTTGTAGTGCAGAATGCCAGTAAAAATGAGTTGGTTCAGCTGTTCCAGATAACAACAAGGAAAACAGAAAATTTAAGGAGTGACAAACTGCATATATTAGTACAACATAAGTAGGGGTTAGTCACAGCTCCTGTGCATCCACTTTCCTGTGGATGAGTCATCATAAATAAGCGATAGTGGCAATGGATAGACAAGTAAGGTAAAAGTAATGCTGTTATCTAGCAGTGAACAAACTTTTTAACGACTAAAAATGTGCTCTGCGTTAACATGCCGAGCTAACGAAGGTCTCCATAAACACAAACACTAGGCAATAAAGACAAACCCCAGTATTTCTTCTTACAGTAGGCTTAAAAGATCACGAGATAGAAATGCCAGAAGGAACGTTACCTAAATAATGTTATATATGTAAATGTTAATGGCAGTTTAGCAGACAAAGAGAAAACATGACCGGACAAGAGAGGTTGTTAATTGCGCACACCTCACATTCGTTAATTGAGATGCATTGATGGAGCTGTTGAAAGACAGAATGTAAATAATTAGCGCTGCTTTGAACGAGTCAGCGCTGATGAAACCCCAGCCGCCAGTGAACAAGTGAGAGACACGAAAGTAACCAGACACACTGACACCAGGCTTCTGTTTAACAACGTAATAAGCGGTTTACATTTGAGATCAACCGTGTGGGAGTTGAGTGCTCTTAGAAAATATCACTACATGTAGTACATATATAAAAACTTGGATTAGGCCAATCTAAAGAGTAGACAATTACTGATAAGTTATCGATCATACATAAGAGGATTTACCACTAATTGGAATAGTGGTAATTGTCTCCTCTTTTAGAAGCGTTAGTGTAAGTAGCTATGTAACAGACAAATGGGCAGTATTAGGCCATAAAACTACTAGATGGATCTATACATTCTAGTGTTTGCCACCCACACACTCATGGAGAACTCATCTATGTAAACAATGGAGTGACATTCCATAGAATTAATCAGAAAATAACTCACTCACGGAGAAAGAGGCGTTTCACTGAGTGTAAAGCTATTAGCGACTACGTAACAGGGCCTGAATGCAATTAAACCAGCTGGTGCAATAGCCCATTCAAAGATCATTAGTAAAATTATCCAATAGTGCATAGAGGTAACGCATCCATAGAGCTATCTACTAACCTGACCACTGCAGATATTTGGTCCCAGTCCACCTTAGAAGAACTTTCTGTGTTAGACCAATCTATTTCTTCATTAAACACAATATCCCTCCGTTTCTCTGGCATCGGAGATGGTGATCTCATTTGTCTCTCACGACTCCGATTACGTGTAGACACACGTGGAGTGCGTTGTCTGCTACGTTCACGCTCCAATGACTTTCGAGCCGGTGAAGGCGAGCGTACATCTCTAAGATATTTTTGTAAATATCCGCTGGGTGACTTTTGACTTGGGGGTTCATCACTGTTCTCCAGCCGGGTGGGGGTTACCGTGGGTCTAGGCAAAGTCTCGTTAAATCGTGGAACGGGAGATGTCGATGAGGATATCTTAAAGGTAGGAATCTCATCTGCATCTCTATCCACTCGTTTAACAGTGACATAGCCAGCAGGGTTGTCAACACCGCTCTGAGAGGTTGGTGACGCCAAGTCTCGACGATTACGAGGGGGGAGAGTGAGAGAGCTCATCATGACACTGTTATTATTAACTGGCGTAGCTGGCAGGTCTCTTGATTGGTTGAAACTCACCAAAGTTGGGGGGGCCTGAGGCATGCCTGCAGCGGGTACTTGTCTGACATCTATAGCGGCTGGTGCATTAATTCTAAAACCTGGAGCACCGACTCTCTTACTGTCCATGGTGTTCCACTGGTGCTCAATTGGTTTGCTGTTAACTGGCAGGGTTTGGGACCAACTAGACTGTTCAATTACTGGAGCCGTAGAGACTACGTTACGCCGAGATTTCAGTCTTGGAGGTGGCGTCGGTGGAGTATTCCGCCCCTCACTAGTGATTGGCTCATTTGGTACTATCCTAAATACTGGTACTTTCACGTCTGCGGACCTATCATAGATTACAGGGTGAGGCTCCGAAACCGAGTATGCTGTGTAAGAAGCAGGAGGAGCAGACGATTCCCTCTGACGAGACAAAGTATTTGACAGCCAAGGAGTGGAAAGCATGTTAATCCTTGGTAATCCATTCTCAGACCAAGTCACCATAAATGGCTGGCCTGGCATGTTGTTACTTACTTGGTTAGGTAGGTGGTGCTGCTCCGGCAGCCTGTTGTCTGCTGACTCCCATTGCCGTTGTTGAGTCGCTGCAGTCGATGGGTATCTCATAGCTCGGTCTCTCATCTGCTGCTCTAGCTGCTGCGGACTTACTCCGGTGTCTTCCACAGTTAACATGAAATAGTCATTTCCTACAGGCTTGACTTTCATCCTGCCCGACCCAGTCATGTTATTCAATACATCATGATGAGATTCCATATTATCTATTGTGCTGTGAGTCACAGGGCTGGCTATCCCCTCTACCTGATCTAAAGGTGTTGTGTTGTGTACATAGACATGTGGGTAGATGATATCACCAGCATTGCTGCAGTTAGGTATTGTAGCCGTTGTCAAGGTGTTGCTATCTGGTTGCCTTAGAATGCTATGAGTTGACGATGTGTTACCATGCCGATGAGGTGTAAACAGATTCGGCTTATTGTTGTTGTTGCACACGGCCACTGGTATGATGTTGATTCTCTCCTCAAAAGTTCCTCTTGGCGCTGTCGAAATATTCCTCTGCGAAGCAGTTTGCCGACTGGCATTTAGCCCTGCACGTTTCAACGTGTGAAAAGGAATATCATCATTAGCGGTCTGTTGCATCAGTGATGTTGTTTGTGAGCGAAAAGGCCACGCAACTGTGTGGTAATCAACCGTATCGGCAGCTAATTCAAGAGGATTGTGGGAAGCCGACGAGCTCCTATTAATTCCTTCATTAGACGTATTGGAGTGCTCTTGTTGGTTAGCCTTAGCGATCCTATCTCTCAGTAGGTTGACTAACATGTGTGGCGAGACATACCCCCCTTCTTCTCCCAACATAGCTTATGAACCTAGCAGTGTTTCAAATATCCTCTTTCACAAACTCTACCGCACGCATGCAAATGTATCTAGTGTGGTGTCATCTTACGGAGAGCAGCAGATCACTTCACAGCGCCGTAGGTGGTTACATAACTACACTGTAGCCAGCTAGAGCCTATACTACTATATTATGTGTTAGTAGTTTAGCAAATTTCTTTCTAATTGCAGGAGCATTGCTAGAATAGTTGCTATGGGCAAACAGCCATAATAAAACGACGATTACAATAATGGAAAGCATGAATTGCAAGGGGAATTAATTACTGCTTCTATACAGAACGTCTATATTATTGTATATATATTGTATATATATAGTATATATATATTAAGTCATTGCACCCAGTAGCATAGACACAGCTGTAAGAGAGGTCAATATACGCTAATATATAATAGCATATCTATGCGCTGTACACTGTTTCCATTCATTCAGTGTTAGAGCGAGAGAGAGTGGAGATCTTGATGAGAAGATGGAGTTTTAACAGAGATAAATCATCACTCATTACCCTGATACCATACAATACCGAAACTAATATATTTCATTTTATAACAAAGCCGGCTTAATTTAAACAAAATAAAACTAAAGGCAATTTGATAGCACTAAATATTAGAGATATAATAATAACTGTACAATAATAATAATTTAAAACATTCCACAATTGTTTTTTCTAACCAAAGAGAGCTACCAATAATTTTTACTAGATCTATTGTAATAATTGTTCTTTGGACAAAAATATTGTTTTCAACATGAAATGAAAGATGAATGATATAAAAAAACACTCTGATGGTAGCAGAATTGTATGTATTGTTTGTGGCGCATTGTTGCACAAGGTGATTGATCTACAGGTGTATACATGTACATAGACAGTTAAAACCCAAAGCAATTGCAAGACAATGGCATAATTTTTCCTACTTGGTAAAAGAACCAACATGAGCAAATAAACAAAAAACTGTGAGGAGTTTAGATGTGACAAGCTTTTTTACAATCAACTTTGCTTACAACAAACGCAAAATGAGAGTTATCTCCTTATTGTACGCAAAAGGTAGACAACTCAAACATTGCTAATGCATAGACAATTTACAATTATACTAAGGGTATTTGCAACGGGTTCGTAAAACAAATAACAAAAAATTAATAGATAGATCCTGCATGAAACAGAGCGTCAGCTAATCATAATTTAATAAATTTTTAGTCTATCATGTTATAAAGAAAATACTCCCAATTTACAATGCATTAAAGAAAAATCGACATCTTTATGAGAAAGTATAATCATCAAAGTCACCAATTCTTTACAATATTTGCTATCTAACAGGATGTTTTTGAGAATATAAAACCAGTTTATTAAAATGAACAATTTAGACTCGCTTATCTAATGTTCACCTCCATTCGCAACTACAAACTACATCAATAAATAAACATTGATTGTTCTTTTCATTCAGTGAGCTACTTTTGTTGATTGTTGAGTTCTGAACAAAATGATCATTTATTGATTAACTATATGGCCAACCTCACCATTTTTATTAGGTATTTGTGGCTGAACATCGATCATATATACTCTTATTGCAGAGAAAAGTCCAAGGCTCTTGAGATAATCAACGACAATGTGAATACATTTTTGACACTGTCGGTACGAGGTGACGCCGAACCACCCAACAGGATACAGACAGAATCTCTTAATGCTTTGTCAAGCACAAACAAGATGCATCTACATAGTTCATACACCCATAATAAGCAACCCTGATTGTGGCAAAAACTAAAGCAGTCATAATAGAAAGTGATTATCTTCTCCTACCTAAGAAAAGATAAGTTCATATGTGTACATTATTAAGCCAAACCACACAAACTGTAAAGAATATTTCATAACAACTTTGCTCTGGAAAAAACGCCTCGAGTAAAATATAATCAAGAAGCAGCTCATATGGGTGACACTGTGGGAAAGGCTTTTACAAATAGAAACTGTTGAGTTGACAAGTAACCAACTAATGTATTTTGTACTATATATACATCTACTAGCTGACAACTAACAGCTACAACATGCCCTGCAGCGATTGACGGATTACAATCAATGCAACAAAGCCTATCTAAGTAAGTTTACCTTACTAATCACCCAACACACTCCTTGCTTTCACTGTTAAAATAATAATTTCAGTACAAAATCAATACGATGTCAAATGATTAATAATAATGATTGAGAGATTAAAGTGCCACCTAACGCTTCACTAAACTAGCGTCACTAGGAAACTGCTAACACGATAACGCGCTGATATCCTCCCAACTAAGCGAATAATGATTCTCAACTAAACCAGGTGAACACGCAGTGCTCAACACAGCAAAGCACTTTACGTTAAAATAAAAACTGGTTAGGTTGAAGGTTGTCGCATGCACTGGGAAGTTTCTCAACAGAAATAAAAGTCGAGATTATTTCATTCATATCTTGAAAAAAAAAATACAAAAAGAGTGTCTCAAAAAATTTTGAGAACGTCCGAGCAAGAATGTACCTCTCAACACAAGAATAAGTCAATAACATTTTAATCTGATCAGAAATACAATAACTAGTAAAGTTAACAGGTCATCAAGGTCGTCTAGAAGTATATGACCAGAAAATTCACTAACTCACCTTAAAATATATACAGATCTCTCTAAATCTCCAAGTTTTTCATCAACGGTCAAGCGTTCCAACTCCTCAGCCGACTATTAAATAATAAAACCACTTGTTGTTAATTTACACAAAACCAACAAATCTTCCAACTCCTCCATTTAGCAGATGCAAAGGTATCTAAAGTTACTTACATAGACACACTGAGCCGTAATCGAGGCCCGTTTTAAAATATTTAAAAGCAGTTTTGATGTAAGCATAATATGTCTGTATCGTGTACAGCTGCCTGCTGCCAATGTCCGCTGCTGACTGAGAGAGTCAGCAGCGGATTCTAGAACTATCATTGATTGGGTGGTAACAGTTTTACACACTCGCTCAAATCCAACTAGTGCAGGGATTTAAAAGTTCAAAGACTTGAGATGTAACTTCGTGTATGTCAAGGGCACCACGACACATTAGGGGTGAGATTAAACATAAACCCATTTGCTTTTTATTACACCGTAAACGATAATTTACACGCTGATTGTACAAGGTTTATAACACACGCCACTTGTAGCTGTAAGATAACTACATATGGGTAAACAACTATCATCAAGTTTTGATGCTCTACAGCAGTAAAACAACTCGACGCCCTAAAAATCCATCAAGTCTTAAACAAATATTGTTTTATAGCTGTGATACCATAATTCAGTGCCTACAGCAGTTGGAAAAAATATTGAAAGCCTACCTTTTGTATTCTAGCTGGTACTAGCATCAGAATAATAAAAAGAGAAACATTCAATTTTGATTCAATTAAATGCAAGAGATAATTTAAGTTTCTAACCAAAAAAGCTAGTTTCCTTAAAAATTAAAATCTTGCGAAACTTTCTTCACTTTGTTATAAATATGGTAATAATGCATTTAACATGTGGAGAGTTTCATTTGTTACACAAATCAAGTGTTGAGTAGTCTTCTCTACATGACCAATAGTAAATTCCTAGGAATAATCATAAATTAACTCGAACTTGGCTGTTTTCCATTTCTGAAACGTAGTATATATTTCTATTCTCGTCAAATAGTTTTATAAATAAATCTGGTGATAGTTTTTTTAAAGCAACTTTGGAAAAACTTTGATCCCAGACTTTTAAAATTTTTGAACTTCAGAACACTTTTCTCAACTGAAAAGTTTCCTTAATCTTTGACATACTACTAATTTAGCGCACCACCTTAAACAAGTGTGCACATAAGAACGACTTTACCAATGACAAGTAAAAAATATGGACAGAACTAAAAGGGTCGGAAATAGTAAATAATTAGAACTAAACTTTTCCTAGCTATTTAACAAATAAAAGCTAAACTCTACACCAAGTTTAAAGTGCAACAAGTGTATATGCAAAAATTTGCGAAATGATAGCGGTGTCGAGCAATGTAAAGGGTGGTGCGAGCCTGATGTATGCAATATCTCAGACTAGAGTTGCCCCACAGGTAAAGTCTATCAGTATTTAATGTTTTATATGTATGTATATATATATTTATCTATTTACATTGGAAACATTGCTGATGGATAGTGAATGTTTATTGACCCGACCAGAACAGATTTTCCCGAAGTTTTGCTTTGGCTGCCAAGTTAAACTTTAAGTACGAAGGACATGTTTTTTGTTTTAGAGTTTTTGAAGATGTCAAGTTGAACATCCAACCTTAGTTATAAATCCAAGTATATAATTGATTTAATTCAATTAATGTGGCATGTGGCACTCTTAAATTGCCAACTGACGTAATGAATGTTTCTGAAAACGGTTAAAAACTTTGAAAACAAAATTTAATACTAAAATGAAGGTTCGCAACTACTAAGATTGAAGCAATCACATTGATATAGTATTTTCTAATTTTTATTCCATCTTTAGAAAAGATCAATCAGACTCGGCTAAACTCCAATAATTTGGGAATCTTGATTAATTTTGCAAAACTAGCACAACTGGATATCTCCACTTTCCAAGTTCAGACTTCGGTAAATTCCCATACCAGCAAAAAAGATGACGACTAAGTTATTTAATCAGTCATACATTACATCATATACTGATAACAACAATGAATAACAACAACTTTTACTTACAACTTAATAACAATCAATGTTTCACTTATGGTGGCTCTACTGAGTAATGAACTATGACAGCTCTAGTTACCACAGAACCCAAAAAGTTTTGGCTTGAGTATGTTGATAAGCCCAAGTCTCTGGGTGGATGATAATATAAGTATTGATGAGTAATAGTTGACTATCAACGATGTTGTTGATTGTCATCATATATATGTATATATATATATAGCTACTTCATTTTGAATTATTGAGAGCATGACAATCAACAACATTGTTGATATAGTATTAACATATGCAATATTATATACAGAAATAGTATAAACAAGTGCAATAAATAAATAATAATACAAATATAATAATAAATTATTATTATTATAGCCTTCAGTAATTTAGCTTTTCTTTTAAGAAAATATTTATCATCATATATTATAATTACTTCATCATTATTATTACTAACTTTATTTAAAGTGGTTAGGTTATCACGTCATACAGATGCCATAATAATAAATACAGTCTTCTATCAATCTTCTTTGTTGTTATTGTTTATTTTTACAAGAAAAACACAATAGTTGATAATAATTATAATAACAAGTAAGAAAAAGGTTGTGGTTTACTACTAACTTTATCATTATTTTTCTTTGTTGGTGTATCATTATTATTACATAATGAAACAATAATAAATATTTATCATATATAATAATATACATATATATATTATTATATATAGTAATATGTATGTATATTAATATTATTATATATATAATACTACTATCTACTACTACTATAATATATAAATAATAATAATATTATATATTATTATTATAATTAACTATTATTGTTATTATTATTATATACTAATAATAATTTCAATATAAATAATTATAATATACATTATATTAATTACTATTATACATTATATAATAATTATTATTATATATATAATTATTAATTAATAATTATTATTATATAATAATATTATTATTATTATTATATATCTTTTTACCTTTTGTGTTACCGGTGGTCTTTCTATACGCAGTTCCTGCAAATCCTCGGACAAAGATAACTCCATGTTTTATGAAAATGTTGTTATTATCTAATATTTCATATCATAAAGCATTGTTAGGTGCTGATTATTCTCGTTCAATGGAACCATAGTTTTTTGCTAGACGCTCATAATTGGACGGAAATTCCTGTGAAAGCTTGTTATCGCCATAACTGCAGAAAACGTCATGTCCGCAAAAACAAACTTTATTGTTAGGTCTAAAGTTCAAAGCTTTTTATCGAGAACTTGTTTACTTTTATCAAGATGAGCATCAAAATGATTGAACTTGATCAAAAAAATATGGAACAAAAATTTTTTGGTATAAAAGTTTTCACTATGTATTAATTTGTGTCAAGGTCATGAAGTCTAGCTTTACGTTACCACGGCGCCGAATGCATGATTAATAGTTTTGGCAAAATCTAGGGGAATGGATTCCTCCAATTAATGCATGCGCCCCTCTTGAACATTTTGTGCACTTATAACAAGAAAAATCAACCGAGAAGCGAGCACTACTAGTTGCAGTATGCATCTTGCCTGTTTTTGTCTATTGATACTTGTTGTGCCGTCAATGTTGTTGGCCCAAAACTCAAAAGGTAAGAAGAAGTTGTTGTTCGTCGTCGTCGTTGTTGGTTCTTCTTATCTTTAATCTTAGTTAGTAAGCTTCTTAGTTGGTAAGTTTAATTACATACGTGAGGAAGAAGAAAAACGAGTTTTATAATTTATTAGTCACCGTATTCTTTTATTATGAATTGATTGGTAACAACTTGCGCTAAACAAAAAGCAACATCATCATCATTAATTATTATTATAATAATTCTATGATAATGATGATGATGATGATATTATTATTATTCACGGACTATCACTATGAAATATTATGCTACTAATAGTTTAGTTCGATTATTATAATAATTATGAAAATTATTGGTTTTTTTTTGTAGTCTTATTACTTATTATCATTATTATTATTATTATTATGATAATAATAACATAATTAATTAAATTAATTATAATCCTCCCATCATCTATCTATGATCTTTCTTAATTATTTTTTTTTAAATTAATTTATTATTACTCTTCTCTACATCTGTGCATTTTAAAATGCACTACTCGATCACCAGTATGGTGGGAGTGGTGCATAATTAATTATAATAATAAATTCAATAATATTGCTGCTTTATCAATGGTTATGTTTGGGCTTCAACAAGTGCAAAAGTTATTCTAAATAGCTTCCTTTGGTGCATATATGGAGTTGGCTTCTCTTTGTGCAGAAGCCCTGGTTTCTAGAATGGTTTGCCTGCGAATGATGATTAGTTGTCGTGTGCGGAGGAAAAGAAGATGTCATTTTTTACTGAGATTTTTCATTGTTGGAGAGGATCCACACTGGTAAAGGGACATTGCATTATTATCATTATTTATACAATGTACTTTTACATCATCACACAGCTAAGGAGGTTGGAATGAGCGTAGACAGGTATGAACTTCTACAGAAATGCTTGCAGACATTCCTGGAATGAACTTTGACAGACCCGATAATGAATGCGGGCTAAGCTATAATGAAAAAAAATTTAATGGTCTTTCTCTGTAGTGTCTGCATTGATTAATGGTGACATATAAAATATTATCTTGACACATTTTTCATTTCATGATTTGTCTAGTTTGACAAAAACTACCAACTTTTGTATTCATGGAACAGATGTAGAAACACCAGTTTATGTTTTGCCAGAAATCAATGTCGACACTTCCAGGAATTAAAGTCTATTTTTTCTTCTCTTTGGCGTAGTCGAGATTCACTCCAGATCTGTCGATGTCCATTCCAGGAGGACTACGTTCATTCCAGCTATGTCCACATTTATTCCCGTCTAAGTTCATTACAATGCTCTCACATAATGATGTTGAGTAAAACTATTTTTATCATTTTTTGCGCCATTGATCATCATGATTGTCAAAGAAATTAACCCTGTAAAAAAATTATAGTTGTTATTTTTTATAATCATTAATGGCAATTAAATAAATGAAAGTTCTGTAAAATGTAATAAATTCAAATGATGGACAGGAAATTTTTCAGTGATAGTTTGCAATGTCACTTCCTGTAGTAGTACATCTGCACCGCACCAGAAGGCCTCACTGGCTCCGTACCTGTTAACGACAAGTCATCATCAAGTGGCTACTTGAGTCTGCGGCAGGCAGTTTGCGTGTTCTGTCCAAGCTTGACCACTAATTGGCCGAGTCTTATGATTCAATGTGGAAGTCCAAGAAATCTACATCTAAGTATCGATAGCATTTAATCGGCCAAACATAACTTAGAAGACTATAAATATAGATATGATAAGTGATATTGTTACTAATAATGTAATAATATTATGAATAATATGAGCAGGTACTTCTAGATATTTCTTTTGCTTAGCTTACATTGTGAATAAATTTTAATAATAATGACAACAAACACGTTAATTTATAATAATCATTATTGTTCTAATAATTATTATTTTGACGCTATTAAGTTTGCTTTGTTAATTTTCTTTTTAAAATTATTATCCATTGGTGTGATGTTTTATCAATCAAATAATGGCAATATTCATTCAAAAAAGTACCAGAAATAAATACGGTTTCACCAATTTCAGCTGCTTTTTTATTATCTTGCTTAGATCGCATTGATTTGATAAGATTCATAGTTTTTTTATTAGTGGTTTATAGATAGCCTTAGATCCTTGTTACATTCGGATATTTCATACATTCAGTAATCAAAAACTCTCGTGTTGAAGCTACTTGCTCAGTCATCATAGCGAAAGCATGTTCAAAGTTTTTGTCACTTACAAGATGCGATAATTTTTGGTTTCTTTGATTTAAGTCAACGGTCAACAGTTGGCAAAATTTCTGCTATTCATTGCAATAGCGTAACTCCGTTTGTAAACACCATGCTTTTCACGGAATATGCCTAACAATTCGTTTTAAAAATGAAAAAAATGTAAATTTTTTTTCGATTAAAAAATTACAATGTCGAAACATGTGAAGAAGCCTTTTTGAATGGCTGATGTTTGGGACCTTCATTGTCACATTGAATAAACCCATTTATTGATTTCTACTTAGTTGTTTTATGTGGGTTTTATTATGGTTGCCGCCTTCCTCTTCTAGTACTACTGTAAATATTTGTATGTGAAAATTATTTATGGAATTATTCCAGAGATGCTTGCTTGTAAAGAAAGGTCATGTGAAAGTAGTTCTTATCCTTATTGTTTCATACTTCTAGCTGCATGTCACTTACTACTCTGTCTAGGAGAGGCACAGCCAGCTTATATACAAAAATAGTTATATAATCTCATCACATGATGTAAACAATGTTTGTGTGAGCAACAAATATACGATAAAATGGCACCACACAAAAAATAGTATGATTTGTGAAAATATAAATTCAATATATTTTCTTCTACTTGCTAACTGAAGGATTTAAATAATAATGCATATATCCTGAAATATTATTTGGTAACTATCATTAGTTGCCAAAAGTCTTGACAAAAATGTTCCAAAGGAAACAATGTTGATGTTTCCTGCACATGATGTAAATAATATCTATGTATAAAGTAATCATTTATTATTTATGACCGATACCATTACCAGTGCAGTCGTCACAGATCGTGATGATATCAGTAATTGTTTATAATAATAAAAATTTGATCATCATGAGCCATGAACTTCCATGAAAAAATGTGGGTGTACAGCAAAAAATAAATGGTAATAATTATATTTATTGATTACAACTCTTTGTTATTAATTTTTCTGGCATCAAGTTTGACGCTGTCTTGATTAAATATTGCGTCTATTATAGTCCTTTTGTTTATACATAGATTTGTCTTCTTTTTTACTTATACAGTAGAGTATGCGCCAATGATAACATTGTTTATGTGTGTGTTTTTGTCAGTAATTGTTCAATATTGACTTCTATCACTGACTACATAGACTTGGTTAGTATTAATTGTTTTTATTGTCTAATTATCATAACGGCCTATCTTTTGGAGGAAACAATGTACGGAATGGATTGTGATGAAAAAGTAAACACATAATTACGGCATTTGAATGTTGATCACCCAAACCTACTAACTCGATAACAACACACTTCAATTTTACCGCCAATTGAGCAACATATGGTGTTGTTACTAAAGCAATTTTTTTGGTGATTTGAATCGAATTAAACTGCATGTTATGCGGATAAAATCTAATTTACTGGTGGCTATCAGAAACAAATTCATTCTAATAAACAGAGTCCGAAATTAAATGGTGTCTCTCTGTTCAACTATTTGTAAATTATCCATCCCAAACACCGGTAATAATCAGATAATTAATAGTCAATCATTTGTTATTAGTATTTAGACTGCTTTTAGTAATAATTAAAACTTTGACTACGCAAGGCTTTTAGGTTTAGTTAAATTATTGTGAATATATTATTATGTATTATTTTTGGCTTTAACCATCTGAAGGACATTGAAAAGTACGAATGCATTTGATGGTTAGTTGTTGTAAAATAACAATAAGGTGAAAGTATGTGCTCGGTATTGCTGCCTCACCATTACTACATCACTCACTGACATACTTTTATCGTACGATATTACGATGTCGAAAAAAGATGATGAGTAGAAGATATGTCAAAGTAGTGGTGGATTCTATGTATTATAATTATCTCGTTGCTGGTATTCAGAACATACTTGGTCTCCAACTAAACTCAGTCGACATTCTTAACCATGCCCTGAACGAAATGCATGCCAATGGTGTCCGTCCGTTTTATTTAAAATGACGTACTAGTGCTATTTAAGCCGATGCTGCTCTTGAGGGATTGCCTTACGCGACTTACCCATACATGCTTGCCGCTGCTTATCGTCGTAAATTATCGCAGCTGGTTTGCTTCGTCACTCTTAGCGAGTCTTCATTTGCACCCGGTTATAGTAACATATTCAGAAAAAGGCTATAATTCTGTGTGAAGTCAGAGTAGAACTAAATTAAAGACATTTGAAGATAGGCAGCGAAATTTCTCATGTGCCCAATTGCTTTTTTACACTCCTTTGTGGTTTTACTTGAAATATATCATTGATTGCTCCGCTCCTGTGTCATCCATGAAAAGTTTAGTCTTCTATCTGTCGACTGGTTGGAGATGGTGTAATATCTTGTAGATGAGGTTGATGAACTATAAAATTCTGGTAAGAAATAAAAGCCAACAACTTTGCTAATTCTTTGGTTTTCAATTTCTTTATGACGGTGATGTTTTTTTGATACATAAAATGATCAATTATATATAGTAAAGCATAGGGACACATAGCAAGTGTGAATACAGTTAGTCCATAATCAGCTACATTACTGGTGGTGTATTACTGTATATTACTGTGGTCAAGTGATGTCACTGACAACATACTCGTAACTTTATGTCTGCAGACGACTGCCACTGCCTCGAGATAGACTGTGAACTGGATAATGGCGACTGGAAATGTTCTTCATGGACTTGTGAGAGTGGCTGGTATGGAGCCCCTTACTGTAACAAAGGTAGCCCTAGAGTTCTAGTCACTGAATATAGCAATGCTTTTGTTGTTAAACTTGTTTGAAATTGTTTTGAATTTGCTGACAAAATACATTCATCGAGATAATGTGTTTAGCAGTCGAAAGTGAGCGAATGAGACGGGCTGGTAAGGTTGTGTTATTTGCTGATTCCAAGTTGCTGATTTTACTTGTTTTACATGTTCGAATATAAAGCTCTGTACAATCGTAAGTGCTGGCATGTATTCAACAAGTAGGTCTAGCCTAGAAGCGCCAATCAGGAAAGTCGTGCCTGCTGTCTCTGAAATTGTTAACCATCTGCTTCTCTCAGCTCTATCGCTTGCACTCTGCTTCTTGCTACGTTGTATCTGACTGAACGCATTTTAGCCATTTTAAGTTTGCAAGGTTTTAAACTTGCGTGCTCTGATGGCAATGTTGATAAAATAGTTTTTGAAAGGTCAGCTTTTGTCGATCAAGTAAATAATGCATGTACCTCTGATAATCTCAGTAGTAGCTGGAACTCATGCTATTGTTTGAGCTCCCCTTCTTCTTGCAAAAAAATTCCAATATTTGTTGGTGAGCGATTCATACCTTGTTGTGTCATAGCTTAAGAAAGTTGTACTAAACAAATAATATGATTTTAGCATGTAAACCCTTGACTTATGGTGTGAGTTGTGAGAAGTTCTGTCATTGCCCACTTGGTGACACTTGTAACCCTGTCAATGGGCTATGTAACTCTGGAGTTTGTCATGAGCATTGGTATGGAGCCAGCTGTCAAATAGGTATGCTACCTGTAGCTGCTTGCCATTTGTAACTATCTATCAAAAATGTGTCACTTGTAACAGCGTATCAACAATGTGTCACCTGTTATTGCTTGTCACCAATGTGTCACGTGTAGCTGCTTGTCACCAGTGTGTCACCTGTAGCTGCTTGTCACCAGTGTGTCACCTGTAGCTGCTTGTCACCAATGTGTCACCTGTAACTGCTTGTCACCAATGTGTCACCTGTAGCTGTTTGTCACCAATGTGTCACCTGTAGCTGCTTGTCACCAATGTGTCACCTGTAGCTGCTTGTCACCGATGTGTCACCTGTAGCTGCTTGTCACCAATGTGTCACCTGTAGCTGCTTGTCACCACTGTGTCACCTGTAGCTGCTTGTCACCAATGTGTCACTGTCTCCAGTGCTTTTTTCTATTGTTGATGTCAAGCATGACATTGTAGCAGCCAGCCCTACCTCCGTAGTGTGATAATCCCTACTGTCTGTTTGTAAATTAAGCTGTCAATTGTCAACAGCTTACATGATTAACAGTAGCTACACAGTCCTATGTTTGCCATTAGAAAGCCTTACCGTGGGCACATCTGCACATCGTGTGGCTTGATCATGAGCCAAACCAACGTGTTGGTCTATGCCCAATGACGAAGGCACATCGGCGCTTGTTTTATTTCCGACAACGAATTATTTGTTGGCTTGATATAATAATGATTGAAAACACATCTACTGTCCTGTACGCTCGTTTTTTTCTTTCACCAAGAACAACATGATGTGTTTTGTTGTTTTGGATTTGCTTATTGCTCATTAATTGTCATTTACTGTTGTAATTATTGTTATTAATTATTATACGTAGCTAAATATTATTATCAAGGATGGTAAGTTCGATAGCAGCTCACCGATGTGTTCTAGTACATCAGCACAGTACATGTGTAGGTGTAGCCCCTGTCGCATAGTAATTATCCACCGTATAGGTACATCGGCACCAAAACATCGGTGCAGTGTAGCCGAGCCGTCAGTGTTTTTTGTTACATGTTGCTTAGAGTTTGTACTGCCAACTATTTGTTGTTCATGTTTTAGCGCTGCCAGCCTTGCATAAGGCTCCTGAAGTGACTGAGTTAAACTGCTCTGCTGTGGAGGTGAGATGGGAGCCATGGAACAGTTCAAACTCTGATGGTGCAGAAGACACTGTAGTCTGGTCATACACGTTGGTATTCTATATTTTGTTGTGTGCAGTCTCAATAGTAACCTTATAGATTACACGTTACATGTCTATCATATTCCACAGGGTACGATATTGTGAAGGCCTACCTACCGGGGAGTGTTTAGGTGACGGAGATTTCACAACTTTACGAGACGTTGCCGGTTATGGGGAACAATTAGTCAAAACAATCACCGGACTCAAAACTGCCGTTGGCTATGTCATTGAAGTGGTTACCAACAGGTTTGTTACGTGGAACAGTTACTGGGGTCAAGGTTGAAAAATTTAATGGCACATTTTAGTTTTTATTATTTAATTTTTGTTTTATTTCAAAGTATGCACTTGTCTGCACAGAAAAGGAATCGGTACATATTTCTCGACCAAATGAGCAAAACAAAATGGTTGCTTCTCTTACCAAGTGCCTTGGAGTTTGCAGTTTTTGATAAAAATGGCAACCTTTGAAGTACAGTTGTTACTGCGGTGACGATACTGAATAATTGTTTCCGAATGGTTTTTGAGAGAGACAGAATTTCCTGTTGCGCAGATTCTAAAGTTTCCATGTTTGTTTCTGCGATCTGCTGTTTTTATGCTGCTTGCATTATAGAAGCTCTTTTTTGTGCTTTAGGGATGACGAAGGCAAAAAAGTGGTCGGACGACCCAGTGATTTCTTCTACGCTGTTACTTGTATGACTACCCCTTCTTCTTTCACTGCATCCGCCCCTGCTACTGCTACTACAAGCATTCCACCTCTCACTGCAAGCAGCTCTGGTACTAGTACCACTACTGTTCCTACTACTAGTACTAGTACTACCACCCTAGCTACTACTACTGAAGCAGGTGAGTGAGGTCACAGCAGCTCATATAAATATGTCTTTCTGGTATCACTTCACTTTATTGTCTTTTGGTCACCTTTAGTACCCCTACCGCTGGACAATGTCATTCAACAGCTGTGGAACTCCTCAACACTAACTCTTTCTTGGCAGTTACCAGATGTTCAGGCTGGCTTGGTCGTTACTGGAACTCTCATCAAGTAGGTACCAACCAGTACGTGAGGTACCAACTAGTACGTGAGGTACCAACTAGTACGTGAGGTACCAACCAGTACGTGAGGTACCAACCAGTACGTGAGGTACCAACTAGTACGTGAGGTACCAACTAGTACGTGAGGTACCAACTAGTACGTGAGGTACCAACCAGTACGTGAGGTACCAACTAGTACGTGAGGTACCAACTAGTACGTGAGGTACCAACCAGTACGTGAGGTACCAACCAGTACGTGAGGTACCAACCAGTACGTGAGGTACCAACTAGTACGTGAGGTACCAACTAGTACGTGAGGTACCAACTAGTACGTGAGGTACCAACTAGTACGTGAGGTACCAACCAGTACGTGAGGTACCAACCAGTACGTGAGGTACCAACTAGTACGTGAGGTACCAACTAGTACGTGAGGTACCAACCAGTACGTGAGGTACCAACTAGTACGTGAGGTACCAACTAGTACGTGAGGTACCAACCAGTACGTGAGGTACCAACCAGTACGTGAGGTACCAACTAGTACGTGAGGTACCAACTAGTACGTGAGGTACCAACCAGTACGTGAGGTACCAACTAGTACATGAGGTACCAACTAGTACATGAGGTACCACGTAGGTTGAATCCTTTATCATTCTGAAGGGACGAGTGATGATTTTGTGTACCTCCGTGTCACGACAGTGTGGAGCCATTCCGTAGTGATATACCTGTACAGTGCCACGGGGAAGGAAAGCGCTTATCAAGTTTTTCTTTGCTGTCAAAGTCGTATAATCAAATTATCCTGATTGGCAAACACTAATTAGAAACGATTATCTCTCAATTTTATGAACTTTTAAAAGATAGCCATGCATAAATCTACATATATGAACGTCTGTGGGTGATTCCAGGCGTATAGACTCACAAACCGCTGCCCTAAGAGAAATAAACATTCTACTGGAATAATTTAATGAGTGGACGGGGTTTAATGAGTGGGCGGGGTTTAATGAGTGGGCGGGGTTTAATGAGTGGGTGGGGTTTAATCAGTGGCGGGGTTTTATACTGCCAATTTAAAGATATTTGTAGATTTGATATTTTCAAAATTGAAGGTGGAGACAAATCATAAGCAGTTACATTTTGCTACTTGTATCATCTTTCTAATTGAGCGAGAGAAAGACTGAGGAAGGGAGGAATGGGTAGGGTAGAACTAGGCAGGGCTGGAACAGGGTGAGGGTAGAGCAAGGCGGGCATCGGACGAGGTGGGAGGGGGAAAAGCGGGGCGAGGGGAGAGCGGGCTGGCACAATGATACTCGAATACTACTGGTAGCACTGCTAGTACATTGATTAAGGTATTGATGCGCTGATTATCATTTCTGTATTGCTTTTATATTTTTATGAAGTCGTATGAAAAAATTGAAATATCGAAAGAGCTTCATTTACTTATCGACTTCAATATTGATTTGTGGATTTGATAATTGTAATTTGCAAATATTTTTTTTTAATACCTCATACGTAAAATTACACTATTTGTTTGTCTCCAACAATTCCAGAATATTTTTGTTGAATCGGTTTTACTCATCAGTTGAATTTAAGTTGTTGCTGGCTGACGTATCGCCAACCACTTATGTTGCTTGCGCAAACTTCTGATTTTTTGCGGACTGAAAATTCGATGCTGCTGATATTGCTGTGCTGTCGTGACATGAAAAGGTACTAACAGTCTTTCTGCCAGATAATACCCACATTTTACTGCCGAATGACTCACCAAAGATAGGCTGTGCACACAGCATTGCATACATTCGTGTTTGTGCAAATACTTGTGCTAATTTGATTGTTTGTGTTCTTATCACATTATTAGTTAGAACTACCTCTATGTCTGTGGCCCTGTCTATGTCTGTGGCCCTGTCTATGTCTATGGCCCTGTCTATGTATATGGCCCTGTCTATGTCTATGACCCTGTCTATGTCTATGGCCCTGTCTATGTCTGTGACCCTGTCTATGTCTGTGGCCCTGTCTATGTCTGAGGCCCTGTATATGTCTGTGGTCCTGTATATGTCTATGGCCCTGTATATGTCTATGGCCCTGTCTATGTCTATGGCCCTGTCTATGTCTGTGGCCCTGTCTATGTCTATGACCCTGTCTATGTCTATGGCCCCGTCTATGTCTATGGCCCTGTCTATGTCTGTGGCCCTGTCTATGTCTGTGGCCCTGTCTATGTCTATGACCCTGTCCATGTCTATGGCCCTGTCTATGTCTGTGGCCTTGTCTATGTCTGTGACCCTGTCTATGGCCCTGTCTATGTCTATGGCCCTGTTTATGTCTGTGGCCCTGTCTATGTCTGTGGCCCTGTCTATGTCTATGGCCCTGTCTATGTCTATGGCCCTGTCTATGTCTGTAGCCCTGTCTATGTCTATGGCCCTGTCTATATCTATGGCCCTGTCTATGTCTATGGCCCTGTCTATGTCTGTAGCCCTGTCTATGTCTGTGGTCCTGTCTATGGCCTTGTCTATGTCTGTGGCATTGTCCAGCCTGCAGTGACATCTCTTAGTTGTCTTCTCCTGTTTTACACATGAATAACGACGATGTCGTTGGCTGCTCACAGGCTGATGAATGAAATGAAACGTTTACGTGCATTATTTAGGCAGATACAGCCGACAGCACCGACAGCACCCGCTATAATATAGTATAGTGTTCATATCCTAGTAATAACTCCTTGCAGTGGGGAGATAATCCTTATATATTACTGCTTGCTTCCAATACAACCCCTTAGCATATGCGGCATCTCCTAAATCATAGTGACTTCCAAATACTACAACTAGTGTGTGTTGTCTATACATGACCTTATGCTATTGTAGCGTAACACAACCGCACTCCAATACTTGTACCTGTTACTATTGTAGCGTGACACAACTGCACTCCAATGCTTGTACCTGTTACTATTGTAGCGTAACACAACTGCACTCCAATACTTGTACCTGTTACTATTGTAGCGTGACACAACTGCGCTACAAAGCCTGCAGCAATGACACCGATAGTCCGCGCACTGAGAGTGTCAAACGACTAGCCAGCCCTCTGTCTTTCTCTATCTACTCTCTGAGTCCGTTCTCAGACTATGAGTACTCTATAGCCCTGGAATATACACAGGAGGCTGATCGCACTACATCATACAGTGACAGCTACATGAGGACCTTTGCTACAGATAAGTCTGGTGTGTGAACAGTAATACCGCATGTACATATAGTGATTACTAAGCGATTGCGTGATTTTGCAACATATGTTTCCTGCAAAATCGCTAAGCAATCGCTAGCATTTTATTTGAGGTTATCGCCAGGTTTTTATCGAGATCAAAAAATCGCTGGCGGATTCCTTGATCAGCCAATCACAACGTGAAAAACTTTGTCCTTGTTTCCAGCAGTGTTTTGTCATATTCAGAGCTCCAATCTATCAACGGTCCTATAATAAATTGAAGGCTATGCTCTGTAACAGCGAGTTTGGCCGGAATCGCTGAAAAATGGGTAGTAGTGAAAGATTGCGCAATTTAGGAGAGGGACTTCCACAATTGCTAAGCAAAATCGCTAGCACGATCGCTATATGTACATGAAGCTTAAAACATATTGTGTTATACATGGTTATATATGTGCTAATAGCTGGCGTACCTGTTGTAAACAACAGGAAATAGGAATTGTCAAGCATTGTGATGCCCTCCCAGCCTTTGTTCCCTCTGCTACCTTCTCCCGTTGTCCCCTCCTCCTGCTGTTGTCTCCTCGCTCTGTTGCTTTCTCCTTGGTCGCCTCCGCCTATAGCTCCTCCTGTGGCCACCTCACATATAAGAGTAATTTTGCCATGAATGTATACTTTGACAGTAGCTATCAGGAGTAATCAGTAGGAAAATACATAACAGCATTATGATAGTAATTGAATCAAATAACAATATAATTAAATAATAATATCACAATTATAATATGACGATGACCTATCATTCTTCATTATTTCAAAGCTATCATTGATCATAGATTTGGTAGCAAACTTTTCTGTGATGACTTCTAAGAGTGTATCACTTTTGTCATAAACCAAGCTATTAATTAATCATAGACAATTAAAAAACTGGCAATAACAACAGTAGCTGGTAATAAGTAGTAATAGCAAGTAATAATAATATTGTAACAGCAAATGAAATGAGAATAACTAAAACGAAGAGATAATAATAATTATATTTATTAAATCCAATGATTATCTTGAATTGATGTAAATGGTCAAAATTGTTGTTATTATACTAGTAATAAGGCGTTTTATCAAATTGAAAAAAAAAACAACCATCATTAATTATGTTGATAAACGGCTGAGTAATAATAGTAATTAATAATAATATCAGCACCATCTTGTATTATTTACTCAAGAAATCCGATTGGAAAATAGCAATCGTAATATACGGTCAGTTGTCTTTTGTGTGAATGGCTTTAGTAATATCCACAACTGAACAGGGAAGTTGCAAAAATAAAAAGGAAAAACGGATGAGAAAACCAAGAACTTATGCTGGCTGCTAAAATAAACTTTTTGTCTTGTTTTCAAAGCGTAACTTTCGCAATGCTAAACTAACCAATGAACATTCAATTTATTGTGCAGTTCGGTATAGTTGGTTATAAAAGACTCGGATCAAAGCACGATCGTCATTGATATTTGTTTTGTTTTGACAATTTACAAATGTTAAATTCTAAAAATCAAATTCAAACCCGCCGCTATACTCAGATTAATTCAATGGAATGTTGTTAGAGCAGTTTTTAGTTCTCTCCGTGTAGCAGTTCAGGCGTTTATAAAGGTGGAATCGCAAACGATGCGCGGGCGACACACGTTTTCTCATTGATATATAAATATGCTGTAATATTCTGTTTTATATATGTGTTGTACACTGTAATATATGTGTTATACACTGTAATATATGTGTTATACACTGTTATATATGTGTTATACACTGTAATATATGTGTTATACACTGTTATATATGTGTTATACACTGTTATATATGTGTTATACGCTAATATATGTGTTATACACTGTTATATATGTGTTGTACACTGTTATATATGTGTTATTCACTGTTATATATGTGTTATACACTGTTATATATGTGTTGTACACTGTTATATATGTGTTATACACTGTTATATATGTGTTATACACTGTAATATATGTGTTATACACTGTTATATATGTGTTATACACTGTTATATATGTGTTATACACTGTAATATATGTGTTATACACTGTAATATATGTGTTATACACTGTTATATATGTGTTATACACTGTTATATATGTGTTATACGCTAATATATGTGTTATACACTGTTATATATGTGTTGTACACTGTTATATATGTGTTATTCACTGTTATATATGTGTTATACACTGTTATATATGTGTTATACACTGTTATATATGTGTTGTACACTGTAATATATGTGTTGTACACTGTAATATATGTGTTATACACTGTTATATATGTGTTATACACTGTAATATTTGTGTTATACACTGTAATATTTGTGTTATTTGCAGCTCCTACAAAGCAAGTGGCAGGCTTTGCTGTAGTTGCTATTAATAGCACATGGCTTGTGGTCAGCTGGTCCAACTACCTTTGCCAGTGGTGGAACAGTGAAGCTTTGACAAAGTAAGTACCTAAGGCTGTGTAGAATGATACAGACCTTGTGCTCTTTAGATAGTCCTTGCTCACACCAATGCTCTATATTATTAAAACTAGTATTTAAACATGGAGTTGTCTGCCTACTAGCATGTGTAGGCAACTCCTAAATTGTTGATGTCACATTCACCTGTATCACTAGCACACAACCATGTCCACTAACTGGTTATACATGCAGGTTTGATGTAGAACTATCCCTGCCAATCACCAATATTACTACAATACATGAGAGAGTTGTCTCCTCCACGTATAATGTCACATCTCTGCTACCTAACGTCAAGTATGGGCTGAGGATACGGGCCGTTACTCAGCAGTTTACTTCTCCGTGGACCGACAAAATCTATGCACTTACACTCAATACAGGTACTTACCTGCTGCACCCCACTCGGACACACCTAGATATATATATATATACAAGTATAGATCTATCACTTCGTTTCTATGTGCTTTATGTGTTCTACCTGCAGCCCCTCCCAAGGCCAACGTAGAAGTCTCAGTCACATCCAACTCCATGGAAATAAAAGTAGTGCAACCAGATACAACCATAGCCATAGACTTCTACAATATATCTTATGCAAGAAGGAAGATAGTCAGCTGTCCTGTTGATAACCCTGGAGCTTCTCTTACTTTAGGGGTACGTGCGATTGATAAGCCTTGTTTTTATAAAAAGTGGTGGGAAGTAGCAAACGACAAAGTGTAAGTTGTCTCCCTCGTTTCTGTCTGTAGCCATTCTCTCTCCTCGATGGTTCCTCGTTGACCCAGCAGCTGAGAGACTTGCAGGCTTACACACTGTACAGCATACAAGTTACTAATGTCAATGACAAGGGCGTCGCAGTTACTAGCATAGAGCGCGCCACTGAAGGAGTCGGTGAGTTCCTCTGCCTTCAGATCATCCCTTCATATGCTGCCTGTTGCTCCTCTACTTGGGTGGCCCACACTATGCATGTATATATTGTTTTTTGTAGCTCCCCAGGGCAAGGTCACTATCGCTGACTCTAACATCCCACCTGGTCAGGTTAACTTTAAATGGCAGCCGTTAGACTGCAGTCTGCTGTTGGGAAATCTTCAGCACTATCAAGTGAGGCTGTATGAGGGAGACACCCTAATAGTTGATAATACTACAGTTGATCCCTACTACACTGTAAGTTAGTCATGTGATGCAGTTAGTCATGTGATGCAGTTAGTCATGTGATGCAGTTAGTCATGTGATGCAGTTAGTCATGTGATGCAGTTAGTCACGTGATGCAGTTAGTCACGTGATGCAGTTATTTATTTGTTTGCTCAGGAATTGTTCTCTCTTGGTGAGCATTTATTTGTCTGTTCAGGTGTTGCCTCCCTCTCCTACTGTTGTCTATCGCATCAGAGTGAGAGTTGTCAATCAGTACGGTCCTGGAGTCTGGTCAGCTTTTTATAATACAACGTCGGAGATTGTGAATGCCCCCGCACCTGTCAGTGACCTAAGACTAAGCTCTAGCACCCCAAGCTCGTTAACTGTTAACTGGAACCTTCCCTCGCTGGATGGCAACCAAGGTTAGTGCAACTCATTTCTACTAGTAACTTATAACTGATTCTCATTGATATGTTGTTTATGTTCTTGGCAGCAGTAGTTTCTACTAGATACCAGGGAGTTGTGTCCACGTAGTTTATTAAAGGAAGGAGCGCTGTCTCACTGCTAAGGTGCACCATTATGCTGTAGGAGCTCAATACAGAGTGAAGTATAGTCTGATTAGAGTAGGTGATTGTGAGCCTTCAGTAAGCTCGCAGGTACAGTCCTTTATATTGGCTGGACAACCTACAGAGCACACATTCACTGGACTATTGGCTTGGGCTACGTATGAAGTGACTGTGGAAAGCTTCAACTCCATTGGTGCTGTTAGTAGTCGAGCTCAGGTCAGCACTTTTGTATTTAAACATTCAGTTTTAGCCTCTGTCTAGTAACGGTGTCTTGTCCATTTAGCCATTGTTCCTCGCCAATAATGCCAGGGTTTTACTTATGTACAGTTTAACACAACAGAAGACGTCCCTTCTGCAGACCTAGTACCTATACCTACTGGGAACACTGGCAGCGCAGTGACTGTCAGCTGGCTGAAACCTTCATGTAAAAATCTGAGGGGAGAGTTCAGAGAGTACCAGTACAGTGTGTCTGGGGTAGATGGTAAGTGTCTGGGATGGATGGTGAGTGTCTGGGATGAATGGTAAATGTCTTGGATAAATAGTAAGTGTCTGGGGTGGATGGTGAGTGTCTGGGGTGGATGGTAAGTGTCTGGGGTGGATGGCGAGTGTCTGGGGTGGATCGTATGTTTGTGGTGTTGTTTAAATTCCCTGGAAGGCATCATGTTTGTGCAACAAACTAATTTGTTTTTTGGTAGTTATTCTACAGGTCGTGCCATTATTTTTGAAAGCAACTCCAACCATAAAAAAATGTTAATATTTCAATTGATACTGTGATTTTGGATATGTGTCGATGGTGTAGTGTATGCACTGCTGTGGGGCGGTGGATTCAATCCCAAACATCTGCATTCCTTTTATTGCCGATCTACTTGTTGGTGCAACCTTCTCCAAAAGTTTTCTTGCAGTAAAATGATAAAATGTGCTGTTTCAAGTGTAATCTCTCTCAATTCTCATTCAGTGCCAATACTTCAAGCGATTGCGTTTGATCTGTTACAGACAACTCCAACATTACCAACAAAATATCAGACATTGACACCACAAGCGTGACTGTACCCGTCTTGCCAAACAAGAGATATGAGGCTACGCTGAGGTTGCGAAACTCTGTTGGATGGGGGGCTTACTCATCGCCCCTATCAATTAGAGCTATAAATGTAGCGCCTTCAGTTGTCACTCTATCTGGTGTAAGTCAATGTTGTGTGTGCCTGGTGTTGTCTCCTCCTGCTTACTTGTGATTATAGACGTACATAAGTTAGATTCAAGGTTAAACTCAGATTACGTAGGTAATCAGGGCCGCACATACTTAGAAACTTGACTGACCCGCTATTGCTGAGCAAGTTTCTTTGGGAGGGGGGTATAAGGGGGTATAGGGGGTAGCGAGGGTCGAATGGAGGGTATTGAATCATCTCCATTTTTAGAACTAAAATTTAAATCAAAACAGAACATGAGCGGCTGGTGACAGAGGGTTTATATAGTACACCGTACGGAAAAAAATGCTGTTGTGGAACAAACTTATTCCTCTCTCTCAATCGCTTTTACGATTCTAAACAAATATGCTACTTTGCATCATAGAATTATCTGTTACTAGCAGCAAGCCAACACACATTCTCATGCAAGCCAGAGCTGTATACGTATTCTCTCCAGGGCTGCATGTATGGCTCTAGGTTTACTCAGGTGACCATAGAGTCACTAAATTGCATGTTTATTTCTTAAAGACGAAGATAAAGTATCGTTAAAACGGCAAATATTTGGAGGCAAATCAAAAATCACCAAACGCTACCAGCAATTAACGCTCTAGAAAGGGAGATAACTCTATGGTGTAGAGTGCCTTGAAAAGCTTTGCTGAAGCCAAAAATTGGAATTATGCGATTACTGTATGAAAATGGCATTTGAAGTGCAAATATATGATGATTACGGACAATAAAATTGCTGAAAGTAAAGTTAACAAAGAATGTATGATCTCAATTTAGAGGTTTATATCAAATGCGTGTGTGTTAGCTGATAGGAAACAACGCTCTAGAAACCTGTAAACTACTGGGATATCTTATGAAGTACAGTTGCTCCGCCTTCACCTTACACCTACGATTAATTTGTGTTGTTATATAAGAAAAGGAATCAAGCTGGTTTCCGTATTAACAAGCCCCAAATCTTTGACTTCATTTACCCCAAAGTAGTCATTAGTGTAGCCAGTAGCCTACGCCCTACGCCCCGGTTTGTAGGAAATAGTCTGCCATATTATTTTGAGAGTATTTGAAGTATTTCACCTAATAACTTTTTTTCTTATTGAACTTTCTTATCGTTGAGAGAACGCCGAGTTGTTCAGCCAATTTTCTTTGTTACTCACACAGGAAGTGGAAGTCAGCACTATTACTGTGAGGTGGAGTCATCCACCCAATGACAAAGCCGATGAGGTCTCATATAACATATCTATAGCCAGTGTCAAGTACGGTGACTGTAGGGAACACAACTCCCCTTATGATCCTCCAATACCTCTGGTACATTGCCTACTAATAACACACTCTCTTATACCGCGTTTATTGTACTTGCTTAGTATTTCATACACCTCTGTTTTGTGAATGAAGTATATCTCATGCAGCCATATTGTATGTCTTGTGCTACGCAGGGCACTACTAGAAGTCATACATTCACACAACTACGTCCTTACTCACTGTACCGCCTTCTACTTGAGGCAGCTAATGATGTTGGCAGCGTGGACACATCCCTGTCATTCACCACGTTACCTTTCAGTAAGCCATCTTCTTTTGTTCTTTGTTGTTGGAAATGTGGCGCGAGGCTGCGCACTCACTAGCATGTTGTTTTTTATTTTTTACAAAAACTGCTGATGTTGGAGTTTTGTGCTCTTTATTTTGTCAATCAGAACGTCCGTACTGGAAACTATCTTTGCTATAAAACCATTTGCTCTTTGGTGAAAGAGACTCTCAATTGCAAGTTTGTGGTGTGTACATAGCAATAATTGTTAAAATATCATTGATCATTGATATTATTATTCAATAACAGATATCAGCATCGTTATTTACGATTAAACTGTGTTTATAGTTTTCCGTTACGAAGTGTAGAGCAGTTACTGTTTAGACATTATCATTTATTTGTTATTATAAGATGCTCTGTCACGATTTTGGGCTGCGTTAAATGTAGTTCATCTATCTCTAGTGATTTTTGCCAAAGATTTTTTTTCTGGAGTTGTGCTCTCGTTAAACCCATCTATATTATGAATTCAATGACAGCTGACTTGAATGCAACAACTTGTATAAGACTCTAAAGGGGAGTTGCAAAAATATGGCTTACTTGCATAGACGGAGGGCATCCCAGTAATAATCATTGTGCGGAGACTTTCGAGAGCTTAGAAAAATTAGGTTTGCGATTATTTTCAACTTTTTTGATGGTGTTTTAGTTAGTCAGCATTTAGATTTATTGTTGATAGGTTTGCTATTATGTACACACTGGCATTCACGTAATAAATTACATGGCCAATGTCTCAAAGTCTCGAGCAATATTAAAATTAGAGAAATTCAGTTAAAACCAAATAATATCAAAAGATTCAGATTAACATTATTTCGAATTTATTTGTGAAGAAAAAAACGCCAGATATGCGTTTATGTTGTTGTGAATCAGCGAAACCAACATCAACAATTTTTAAATCTGAATTAAATATTTTTTGACTGAAAAAAAATCGGCATTGTAGACTGTAGCTAATTAATGATTTTCAAATACAGTAAAAAAAATGATCATGGGCTAGTTGATGATTATTTTTAGTATTTTGCTTGAAGCTATTTAAAGAAAAGACAACGCTGACTGTTGAGTTGTATATTAATCGGTGACACAGCACTTTTGAAGTATTTTGAATTTATATACTATCTTTATATATAAAGTATCATTATAAGAATACAATGTGATCAAAGATATTAAATGTTGGATGGTTTACAAATTGAAATTTGCCAAGTTTTTTAAAAAAATTTTAAGTTGAAAAAGTTTAAATTAAATCAGGTCCAATCAAAAGTATGCGTCGTAATGCCCTCGCCACACAACACTGTCTTTCGTACCAGAGTCTGGCAACGGATCGCGTGCCACACGAGCCTTACTTGCAACTAAAACGACGGGCGTATTGTTTGATTGAGCAAACAAAAGCGAGATTAATATTTTGTGCGTTCCACATGGTTTCCTGTTTCTGATCATTTTTATAATATTTATTTTTATTGAAACATATTCTTTATTGCTAGTTTTATCATTTTTGGTCCAGTAGTTAATAAATTGTTATTATTAGGTATGTGATTCATTATCATTTATAACTTTTATGCCTTCTAATTATTTATTTCCAAGTTTTTTCCAACACTAACGATAATTATTGTAACAAATATATACCCTCGGTAGTTTCAGATGAACTCCAATGATCATATAGTTATTATAATATGTACTACCATCTTACAAGCATATATGATCTTTGTAAACAAGCGGAAAATTATTATAATGTCAAATGGAATCGCTGTGAGTTAATCAACCAATCACAGCACGGTGGACAGGATGCAAAATCAATCATGTCTGTTCTGCTTCATCCAGCACTAGATGTACAATCCTGCGTGATGGAACCACGGATACGGGCGATATTCTGGCTCATGTGGCAGGGGCATAAGCCCTTTAATAGAGCATTTCTGGTTGTTTGTTTCTACTTGAGATTATGGCTCACTGAATATGGATAACTGTTGCAGAGTTGTGCACTCTCAATTTATCTACAAAAGAACACAACTCTTAAGAATAATTATTTGAAATAATTGTGTAGAAAGTTTCTTTTCTTTGTGAAAAAAAATGAAAGATTGAATGCAGATCTCAGTACATAATTTATAGCCTGTCGACGTCGTGGTATGCTGTACGGTATCCTATGATGCTCAAGATTATGCAGATGTCAATCACAGATGTTGGATGTCCTGGCTAATGTTTACTGCGTTGAACATTGCTCCAATTTAAACGCATGCTTTTTATGTGATGTGAGAGATTCCTGGAACTTGATAAATTATGTAATTCGTAACTGGAGGTAGTTTGTGATAAAATAATTAATGAACATTTCGTACTTCTGGCAAGCATTTAGCGTCTTTTACGTGAAAAAGTTGAGGGTTGATGATTTTTTTTTTATTTTTACGAACATCTGACCGCTTTAATATTCAATCTTTATTGCACTTGGATAGCTTGCTTTGCTACGTTCAAATATAGACATTCCACTTGGTTGTACAATATCACTTGATGTGTAGGTTACATCTAATGAGTAGCATCATGTAGTGTTTAGAATGTATATGACCTTGACCACTTTTCATCTGTCCTCTCGTCAATTTGTAGCGCCAATTTTGAGTGCCTCAAATCTCCGAGCAACGGCCACCTACCGAACTACAATAGAGTTTAAATGGGACCGCATCGCTTGTGATCAAATGACTGGAGTCTTTCTCTACTACGTGCTCACCTTGACTGACCTATCAGGTGAGTGGGTCTATGACAGCTTCATATAGCCTTGCCTCATTCTGATCTAGTACAACCAACTACTGGTTTCGCGAGATTTCTGGTTTTTTTTTATAAGTAAGTGTTATGTTGGCGATCCACAAGTAAGACAATATAGCGCTTACAGCATCAAAACTCGACTGCAGGTCTACATGTCTATTATCAATTATACAAGATGGCAGTAGTTGCTGAAGTTGTTGATTTTGAAAAACATGGCCAATGTCTCGTGCAATATTAAAATTCGAGAAATTCAGTTGAAACCAAATAATATCAAAAGATTCAGATTAACATTATCTTGAATTCATTTGTGAAGAAAAAACGCCAGATTTGCGTTTATGAAAAAATCAATAAATAGTAGCACAGACAATTATTAATAATAATCATTATTATTTGTTTCCATGATTACAAATACTCATTTTTTATTAAATACTTTATTGCAATGAATAAATATTAAAACATCCAATTAGTTATTTCAGCGTCAGCACTGAGTGTTGATAGATGAAGAGCGCTGATTCTACTTCAAGAAATAGTACCTTTTATTTTTGAGATGTTCATGGCATATGTTGTTTGTAGCGAAAATCAAAGACCGCCTTCTCGGTGTGTGCATCTACACGTGTTGGATAGTAGCTACAATTGTTGTGTCTATTGAGCACTATCAAATTTGTCTGCGGAAGTCGATGTTCTTCAGCAATTTTCAATTTGGTTATGCCGATATTTATTACTGAGAAATATTGCAGTGTATCACTCGGAGCCTTGGTAAGCCATTGTAATAAATAAATAATTTACTAAAATGACAAGCTAATCAATGAAATAATTGAGAATTATTATTTATAAACAATTAAATTTTGATTAATTAAAATGAATTGTATCGCTAGTGTGTGTGCAAGCAATGGTGAATACAAAATAATGAAATTATTCTTTAAAACTACTGCACTATGTTTGATAGGCAGCGATCTGCACTCGAGCAGTTCCCTTTTGTTCCCACCTTTTTTGCAGTCGGTATTATGAATACCTCTATTTGGTGCCCCGATCGAAGCCTTAATGGCGAGTTTACTATGTAGATAGCGTCCACTCCGGTATGCACGCTTTGTGGTATAGATATGTGATCTTGATCAATGAGTGAAATATAGTTCTTGTTGACTGATTTGAGAATAATAAAAAATGATTCAGATTGCGTAGCTTTATTAATGTGCGAGCGATAGACTATGTAGCTTTAGCTATCTCTGGGGGGTCAATTTGCTGCTGCTAAGGTCAAGTTCAACTGGTTTGTGAAGGAAATAAGCTGATGTATATTAGATGATTAAACTGGCTATCTTCATCGCCATCTGTATCTAAGAAGTTGTTAGTAATAATAAATAAATATTATATTGCTGCATCGATACTAATGAGGATTATGAATGACGAAGTCAAATTTAAATAAAAAACTAGCAACTAGAGTTTCAAGCACAACAATAAATACTGTCATTGATTGTATTGTAGTATCATTAACACCCATGACAATAATAAATAAATAATTATTTACCGTTGAAAGCTATAATAAATTATACTCATGGAAATTATTTATCCTTTTCTAGTTTTTCTTGATGACAGGTAAAATTTGTTACATTACACTACTTGGAATGTCAAGCTCGAGTTGAAAAATAATAATAAATAAATTTTTTGCTGTTTTTTTTCAATGGTTCTTTTCAACGTATACTTTCCTAGCATGGTGTCAGCTGTTTTAATATTTTACCATGTACGTTTGTCGGTACATCCACAAGTTAAACGTGATTTTCAATTATTATTATTATTTCTTATTAGTTACAGATAATTTGTAATTTTTTGTCATGTTTTGCAATTATGTAGTGCGGGTGTGTTGATGAATTTAGTTATTCAAAATGTCATTTGACTATACCTGAGTAATTCTTTACAAATTTGATTATCACAAGTGAAAAATCAAGCATCAATATGCATGTAGACATTTTTTGTTTTTGAAATGGTGAAGGCAAAGTAGCCATCATCCATTATGGGCGTTTTGAGACTGCACATTGTTGGAGTAACAACATTGACTTGACTGGAAAAGCCACAGATCTGGAGTAACAACATTGACTTGACTGACTTGACTGGAAAATTCGGCGTAGTACGAGGTGTTCGTCTTTTTATCACACAAATGTTTCTGCCCTGAATATTGTATTGTGTCCCTAATTTCCCTAATTTTCTTTTTGAAATGAAAATGCAACTTTGTGCCAGTCAGCAGCATCTCAACGTTCGGCATCTGTGTGACTGCGACAATTGGTGCGTGTACGAAAAAGAGCGTCTAAACCCCACCCCATACCCCGCCTCCCCCCCGCCCCATACCCCGCCTCCCCCCCGCATGTACACGCACCAATGTACGCAATGTTACCAATTCGCTTATTCTGTTGAAAGTCATGCCCGTTAAAGATTTTGAGACATTAACAAACTCCTGCCAACTGAAATGCAACAACAGCGACACCAGATAACGGCAAGGATATAATTTACAAACTCTAACAATTGTTAATGTTTATAAGGTCGATGGCATAACACTGAAATGGATTCTAACCATTGTCTTGTCACATAGGGACTATACTGTGTTTGTGTATAGATTTCTTTACTGACAAACATCAAAGAGGTTGCCCACAAAACATCCCGTTTTTTTCACGTGAAAGACTTGAGTTCATCGACATCAAATTGAAGTAATTAAAATATTCTAAGAAATTCAATACTGCCCATGTGCAAAACTGTGTTGCCAACTTCCTGGTGCATTTCATTTCAGTTTAGCATGTTGCTGATGAGCAAAGTTTCTGGATATCAACAAGGCACTTTTTGCTAAGATAACGCGAAGTAACCATTGTGAAGAACGGACAAATTTTCTTATGACGGCGAGTAAAAAGCGTGTTTGCAATAAACAACACTTATTAAAAAAATAGGAGTTGTCTTTTCTGGATAGATGGAATGCGAATAAAAACAGCCGTTCTATGGTAATCATTAATCAACATTTTCGTTTGAGATAAATCAACAAAAGCAGCGATTTTTCATCATGTAAGCAACAATCGTTGAAAGGCCATTAGCAGAAGTTTTGATGTCAAATGTTTGTGTGCCAAAGCATTAATTATTACATTAGCGACTCCAAACTAAAAGTTAACTGTTCATTTGTTTGCATTTCTTAGCAGAAGTAATTATTTATTAAAATAATAGATATTATTGTGTTTTATAATTACATTGTTTATTTTATGCTTTTTCAGCCTGAATGACATACAGTTGTTGTGAGAGAAGACAACTCAATATTTTTTTCCCATCGCCACATGTTTTGCTGTATTCGACCCAGTTTTGAGATAGCTTGAAAATTAGCAGTATTCCTCGTGCTTACTTCGCCGAACGTGCCTAAAAATAACTTGAAAAGTTTTTCTAGTTTAATGCGTTATAATATGTATAACGAAGTAATGTCAAGTTTTCTGTGGGCTGTATTTTATTGCATTAGTGCTGAGGCACTACCTAGTTACATTTCTGTCGCTGAATTGTTAGCTGTGTGAAGGTGAAACTGCAGATTGATTTCTTCAATGAATGATAGTAAGTGTTTACTAGTCCATTTGAGTACTGCATTTACTACTGCCAACAACTAACCACAAACGGTCCTTATCTCTAAAGTACTGTATTGTGCATTGCATAGCCACTCATGCATAAGTGATAATAGCCGTATTGTGATATTGTTGTTCAGCAATGGGCTGAAAACAATTGCGTTTACATTCATCCCTAATGACATACATATTGCCAAGCCCAATCAAATTACTTTGTATTGCCAGAGTCAATGCTGATAGCAATAGCATTGCTTTGTCAGCAGTATAATGCTAGTAGTGCAGTAGTAGTTAACGGCTGCGTCAAACAGCTGTCTGCAAACAACATGGATACATTCAACAGTGGCTTGAAGAAAGCCAAAATATTGGATTATTACACGATGATGCCAGAAACATCCTACATACACAACCTATCTCCAGCTGCTAGACAGAGGATACCTATTCGAGGAGCTTGTAACATCTGCCGTAAACCAATCAGAGGAAGTCACAGGGTCAAATCAAACTTCATCTGTCATCTAAAACGCTGCCACCCAGCTGCCTACGAAGAGTTTGAAGTGCGATCAGGGCGCAAAAGTGCGCTCTTGTCCATTTCATCTCTTGATGACTCTATGGGAATGGAGATGGTCAGTGGCCATGCAATGGAGTCCAACCCCTCAATGCAAATGCCTCAGCATAGCATGGTCAGTTCACCACCAATGCCACCGCCTGCTCACATTGGCGCGATATCTGTTTCTGGAAATGCAGCATTTAGTTCAGCTTCTTATTCCGCGTCTGCTATTAAACAAGAATGTGTCGCCATGTCAGCTGCACCTGCAGTGTTTCCTGTTAATACAGCTATTTGTCCTTCAGTCTTTTCTACTGCCACTGCAATGCCGATGTACTCATCCGCAAGCGGCCAGTTTGTGGAGGCATCAACCAGCCAGTCTGAGGTTCAGCGGGCCAAGCCGAACCTGAGTGCTGCCAACAGACAGGCGACCGTGGCAGAAGTTCAGCGTCAGCAGATTTCCAACGCTTTGATGGACTTTTTGATAGGTTTGTATAAACAATATTATAAATAATTCTTCAACTGTTTGATTATCATTGCCATTTTATATTAGTTTTCTTTGTCCTTAAACAAAAAATGGTCATTTGCCAAATTCATTCGTTAAGTACAACATTATGGTTTACAATCATACAACATGATTTAGTTAGTAGACAGTTGCCTTTTACTATTCCAAGTCTCAAACTATTGCATGCTGCTCTCTTACCTTTGGTTTTGACGTAAAGGCTAGGTTAAAAAATAAGAAATCGTAGTTGGCTGTGTAGATAAGATTTTGGTCAGCAAAATGTTTTAATTACAAAGTTTATCAAAAGTATATATTATAGGTATCGAAAGCAAAAAGCTGATGGCTGCTTTTGGTATTAAGTTATGTTCATGTATTTGAAATGAGCTGAAACGTCTCCTATAATGTTGTCTATTTGTATGCTAGAGATAGCATGCCTACCCATCAATGCTTACTATCTCTTTGTGCATTTATTGTGGTTAATGTAGATAATTATTAATAAGTAGTTTATGCAATAGTTCTTAGAGTTGGCACTGGGCTAAATTATAATTGATAGAAATATTGATTTGAATGCTTTAAACTGCTCAACATCTCATTATCATAATAACATTGATTGTTAATGATTGATTTAGTTTGCATATTAACTGCTGCGCACTCATTGATATAGGTCTATTCTCTTTTCAGGAAACCTGTTACCTACAGACATTTTGGAGACTGCTTCATTCCAAAACCTCATAGATGTTGTGCGGGCTGCTAAAAACTGCCCAATTCCTTCTTCATATGATCTCAAATCCATGATTTATGCACGCTCAGATGATCGAAGGCAAAAGGTTATGGAAACACTTCAAATGCTGTCCAGCTATTGCCTATCGGAGGAGCTCTACCAGCTCACAGCCATTGGCAAGAGTTACGGCACAGTCACCGTCCATTACATACAAGACTGGCAGTACAGGCATATGACTGTACTTTGTAGGGAGTTGACTGACCCGAGTGACCAAGGCAGGCATGATGCAATTACCTCTTTCCACCAAGTGTGCAATGACGTGCAGCACTTGGCGATGGAGTGTATTGTGTGCAATCTCTCATTGAGACAACCCTTACCAGGTTTTGTTGGTATGACAAAGGTGCCTATCACTGACCCTTTTTGTGACTCCGAAGGCTACAATAACAGTTTCACCAGTGAGGTGGGCAACGTGGTAATCAGTGCATTGCAGAACGATTCACAAGCGCATGTTGTGAGACTAATCAACAAAGCATCTCACTTGTTGACGATGAAATCGGAGTCATGGGAGTGTGATACAGGAGAATCTGCCAAATGGTTTGATCAATTGAAGCTTCTAGATTTGGTCCTCACTCGTTCAGAAGAGTCAAGAAATGACCTCAATTCAGAAGAATGCCTCTTGGACGTTGCTGAAATGATTGAGCTTAAACAGGTTTTAGACGTACTAAAGCCTTTTCAAGATGTTATCGAGCATTTCTGCCAGGCAGGGGCGCAATCGTGCAGCAGTAGCTTAGTTGTACCCTACCGCAGGTTGCTCATACAAACTTTGTCCGAACTAAATAATAGCCATCCCGACAACACTCTGCTCAAGTGTTTGCGCAAGAATTTTCTCCAGCGGATGGAGTTTGTTGAAGTGCAAGGTAAGAAGGCCACGGTGTACACCACTGCTACAACCTTGGACCCCCGTTTCAAACTGTTGTGGTGTGATGACAAGGATTATGATATGTACAAAGATCATCTGGTAGCGATTGCTAAGGAGAGTGCAAAGGTGAAGGCTGAGAATGGCCCTGTATCAAGCAGCAATGGTGCAGTTTCCGGTGTGTTTGCTAAGATACTTAAACAGCCGTTGGAGTCTTCTGAAGATGCTGCCGCTGCCAGTGACGTACTCCGATATCTGAGGGAACCAATTATAGCGGAAGATAGTGATGTGTTGAGCTATTGGAAACAGAATGAGCTCAACTTTCCCAGTCTTAGTGCGTTAGCCAGTAAATTCCTCACCATCCCAACATCTTATGTCGACATAGAATGCGTCAATCCGGATATCATTGCATTGTGGGACAATCAGCTGTCCGGAGATTTGCTAGAGAACATTGTAGAACTCAGCTCTAAATGGGATGGTGAAGTTGGTAGCTTTTCTTGACACGCTTCAACTGCTTTGTCTGGCATTCCTTCTTCCTAGTCTATTATTGTAATTATGATGTGACTCGATTAATTTATGACTGTTGTGTAATCTTAGCTGCTCAATCATCACACTGTTATCTCTGTAATTAGTGTAAAATTTGTACATAATACACATTTAAATGGACCACATTCCCAAGTGTTTTTACATTGGTTAGTTGTCTTGAATGAGTTGCAGTAAAGTGAATCTATGCACAAAGTTCAACAAAGGCTGAAAAATTAAAATTTCATCCGAGTTTTTTTGTTTTTGCCTTCTGTCAAATGTTGTTATTTGCATAATATTTCTGCCCCTACATATTCTTTCACAATCTTTGTAATGCTCTAGAGATCACCAGCAGGTCTTTTGCTTTTTGTTGGTGCAAACTTTTGGGTCTGAAGAGTTGGCGGGTGTGCTAGAAAACCTCATTTGATTGTGAACTTCTACCCTTTTACGGAAAGAGGTCCTACTAAAGGTGCATTGTCATGTCACCTGACGGAGTTGTCTTTTCTCGTGTCAAAGTGTGCTATATAGACTTAACCAAATAACTAAAAGTCATTGTTAACTACCTCATATTTATTTTTATTCTTTTTTTGAAAATTATTATTTATTTACATTTTATATTGTCTGATATGTTTTCAGTCAGATCATGCGTAATTTAGAGTAGAAAGTTGTTGATTTCACCAAAAACGCAAATCTAGCTGTGTTTTTTTAAAGTTAATTCTAAATTATGATATTTTGAATCTTTTGATATTATTTGATTTAAAAATAATTTTTTCATCTGTAATACTGCCATGATTTTTAAGCTATTGACCATGTGGACGCGAGTGGCAATGTATCATGTGGACTCGAGTGGCTATGTATCATGTGGACACGAGTGGCAATGTATCATGTGGACGCGAGTGGCAATGTATCATGTGGACACGAGTGGCAATGTATCATGTGGACGCGAGTGGCAATGTATCATGTGGGCGCGAGTGGCAATGTATCATGTGGACACGAGTGGCTATGTATCATGTGGACGCGAGTGGCTATGTATCATGTGGACACGAGTGGCAATGTATCATGTGGACGCGAGTGTATGCATAATGGCAGATTGCCAGCTATAAATTGAAATGCTGACTCAGCTCAAGCACCCCAAAAAAATTGGAAAACAATTACAGACCTAATTCTTTACTCTTTTGAAATTCTGCACAATAGCTACAATTGGGAGGCCCTTCTTCCAGGCCAACAGTACAACCTTTTGCAACTCTGTTTTATGGCCTTATGTGAGTTGTTGCGTATCAAAAAACGAAATGGCATGCAAGTCACCATCTAATGTGTTTATAGTACTGCAGATAGAAATAACGAGAGCGCAACTTCGCAAAAAGCTTTTCGGCATATTATCACTTGAAATAGATAATTTAGTTAAATAGCCAAAAATCTGTGACACAGAACCTTTAAATATTGATGAATGAATTTTGTATAAGGTCAATAAAAAAATGGTTTCGGATTAATTAATTAGAGTCGTCAAAACATCTCACTTCATTACCTCAGTTAACCTTGAATAATTGCTATTTTCAAAACACCAAAAAGCTAGGAAGAAACGGAAAATTCCACTTTTAAAACTTGGGGTTGCAAAACCTCTGTTACAGTCATTTTTTTACTCGCAGCATTGCTAACTGTGAACTTGATATGAATTAGTGTCAATCCTAGCATTTCACTGGATGGCCCCTTTTCATGGTCTTTTCTCAACAAGTCAGTTCGATGGTCTGCGAGAATTTTTGCAATCGTATCAACACTGAATTATTTTTGTGATAGTTGTACCAAATAGGAACGAAAGCTACCTTTTTACTCGGGCATCTATGATTGTGTGACACGACACCCCTGTACATACTCTATACTGTATGTATGTATGTACGTACGTACGTACGTACGTATGTATGTATGTATGTATGTTCGGGTTGTTGATGTCAAGGATATGTCCTAGTATATTTACAAACAACACTTTTTTTGAAAATTAAGAAAAAAAATTTATTGTTGCACCCAGTAGTTTTTTCCAATCGTTATAGGGCTATATTTATTTTCATTCAGCCATTCAAACATTTTTAAAATGGCCATCTCAGTCAGTTTTTAATGGTCGTGATTCATTTAAGTTTTCTCACGATAGCTTCGGTTCTGATAAATTAGATTGTCTGTGACACAGGGGGAGGGGCTGCTGTGGAGCTCAACCACACTGCTACCTCTTGGACAGCTGCAGAGCTGACTCCATTCACCACGTACAGTTTCTCTGTGGCCCTGCAGCTAGATGGCGTGAGGCTCTCTCCTGCTGAGAGCATCACTGTTTCTACCAAGGAATCAGGTAGTGTATAACTTTGTGCAGTGGGCCAACTTGGGCCAACTGCTTCCTTTGTGTCGATGTGAGGGGAGTGTGGTAAAGCCGTTGTTTTGTCGGTATGCGGGGAAAACGCTTTTTTTTCTTTGCAGGCGACATTTTTTTTTACAAAAAGATGCTCAAATGCGCGGATCAACATGTTGGTCTACAAAAACGTTTTTGTCTGACGCTTTGGTGATTGGACAATTATTATCAGACAACCGCTCTCGATTGGATAAAGTATAAGGACGAAATTTGACGGCTCCAGTGAACTTTTTTTATATTGCGATCTTGACTTACTCATTACTGATTACCCAACGGTCCACTCTGTCTTCTATCAAAGAGGGTATTTTTTATTTATAAACAACTTATTATTTGTTGTGGCTGATAAAATTATTTAATCAATTTTGTAAACAAATATAATAATTATTTAATTATTATAATTCATATTTATGATAGTGATTATAATGCTTGTTCACAATAATATACTCTCTTTGCCTCGCTGGACAATCCGTAACTTTGTGGTGATCAAATATCTGTGTGTGTAGCCACCAGAGCGATGCTACGAAACGTATTTCTCGCCACATTCCTACAAATCGTAGGTGTGTTTAGCCAAGGCTTAACTGCTCCCTCACCAATGACCAAACTGGTCAAGTAGGTAAAGGGGAAGCAATCCCAAATTTGACTGATTTTAGTTTGTGCGTGGATGATATTATTATAGTGTGTGCAGACTCGGCTACAGGCTATAGTCGGAGATCGCACACAGAATGACTATTTATGTGATAAAGGGAGGTTTTCCCTTGCTTGTTTTTTGCATTAAAACGAAATTTAACAAAACCAAGGGCAGCAACTCCTATTTACAACTTGTTAACATGACTTGTTTATCCTAACTGCTCTATCACTTCCTGTGCAGGTCCACTTGGTCCAGGTAAGTGCCCTTTCCTGCCAGTCCAAAGTTGCTGACTTTGCTGACTCTAGAAGGTTATGGCTCTCTTTATTCAGCTCTCTAACCTCTCTGCGATACAAACTCTCTCTCTATACGCTATTGGCTATACTGCATGGTTATACATTCATCTTTGTCAAACGCTTCTTTCTTACAGCCAAACTGACTACCTGCAGTCTTTATATAGATATATATATATACGAATATGTATTGGTTTATATGCTTACAAATCGTTATGCGTGGAAAAAAGTTTGATAAACGAGATAATATCATATCTGCATGTAATACTAACCATTCACGGAGTATCTACCAGCATGTCTGTCCCTGGTATGCCATGTTACCCTTGTCACATGACTTATTGTTGTTTTAGTTCCCTCCGCTGTTAGCCAGCCAGTTACCACTGTACAAACGAGTCCCTCCACCTTGCTGCTCTCGTGGGAGAGACCAAAAGTAACTGATGGTGAGGTTCTCTACTGGGTGCTAGAGTACATTCTAGATGGAACGGTCCACGGAGTGAATGTGTCCGCAGATCTGACCAGCCATACACTGCAGGGCGCACTGCCTTTCACTACTTACTCTAATATAGTGGTGAGTGTGTGCAGTCGGTCGTGTGTCTGCTGTGCCTGTTCTCTGTCTATGTTATAGTTACTTGTGGCATTTTGAGTGACAACACTTGGCCTAACACATCATTTGTTGAAGGTCAAGGCTGTAGGTTCTATGGGTACCTCACCACCGTCACCACCCAGCACATTTACCACAAGTTCTCAAAGACCCAGTTCTCCGCGCAATCCCAATGTCACTTCTAACATGTGCTGTATTAACTTGTCATGGAGTGGTCCAGCCCAGCCCAATGGGCTCATCGAGGGATATCAGGTTGGCGCTCTACTGATATATATCTCTATTGCTGTAGACGCTCTATAGCTAGCTAACTGTATGTCTGTGTATTGTCAGGTGGTGTACAAGCAGTTGTCTGGCCCCTCTGGTGCAGTTACTACCGACTGGGTCGTACAGGATGTGGATGTGACATCTACCAGCTTATGTGGTCTCCAACCAGCCTCTCTCTACCATTTCATCGTGTCAGCATTCACCGATGTGAGTAGGCAGTGAGCTAATCATAATGTACAACTGCTACAACAATAGTACATGATAAATAACCTGTGTGTCTCACCCCCCCCCCCCCATCCCGGGCTATGAGTTAGCCTCAGCTCTGTGCACTAATGTAATTGTAGGCTGGGGAAGGTACAGCGATGAATATAACTGGATGGACAAAGATAGGAGTGCCACCAGCTCCACAGACACCAGATATGCTGTCTGCTGCAGAGACCACAGTGACTGTGAGACTGTACGCTGTCACCTCCGTAGTCAGCCCGGTCACTGGGTATGAGATATGGGTGTCTGAGTGAGTACTTCCTCTGCGTATTACAGCTTGTTGGTCACATTTGTTGTCTCGCCTTGGCTGAGTCCTTCATGGCTTCTGGAGTTCATTTTTGTCTGATTTTAGCTGTGCTGGCACGTCCACCAGCATATTTCATGTATTTATCGTTCCTTCCAAACCGGAAAGGTTTTTTATCAAACAGTCACCGAGTGTTGAGATTGAAAAGCTAGTTTGAGGCCGAGAGAAATGGCTGATTAATTGCTTAACATTTTTATAACGGCGTTTTAGTTAGTTAGTTTTAGTTAGTACTGTTTGTTACGGAAACTTGTTGTTTTTATTGGCATGAGTTGCTAATAGATATCATTATTTATTCACGTGAAATATATTATTGTTTATTTATTTTTATTGATTTAGACGCAGTAGGATTTTTATAATCATTTTTCATATTGTCTTACCTAAAGTAATAGGTTAGCGAAAATATAGATGAGAATTTTTTTATTACAAAGTTAAAGGGCTTTTAGTTTTCGTGGGAAAGCAACTCCGCCGAACTCCAGAAACTCATAGAAAAACAAAGTTTCAAAAAGGTGTGTACTAGTCGCTATCACCAAGCCTGAGATAACACGCATCTACCATAATATTACATTATGTGAAAGGTGGAGACTGTACCATACAAACGAAAACACTGAATTGAAAGTATTTGCAAAAATTATGGACATGTACTGACCTTCATGTTGATGGAAAAGGTGGCTGTGTGAAAACTTATAGAAAAATTGCTCATTTTCAACAGCTCATAACGCAGCAAATTGACAAGTTAAAGCTTAAAACAACCATTCATCTGAAAGCTCAGGATGTCTCCTAGCCCACTGGAAATTTTAAACAAAAACATCTAAATCTAAGCTAAGTAAAAAGGGCCAAAATATAGTGCTAATATTACCACTTGTATTATAAAAGATAGGACTTATATACTACTTTTCTTGTACCATTCAACTTTTATATCAAATTTTAAATAACTAATAACTTTAGATACAAATAATAGCCAAAATTTAGTCATAGAATTATAATCTCAAAGTAGTTTAGTTAATAATAATAACATAAATATTGCAAAAAAAACTAATTATTTTTCACGGTACCGATGAAATCAATCATTTTTGTTTCAAAATGAACATACTACTTTTTGACATTATTCATACTTCACGTTAGAGTAGTCTATTATGGTTTTTTTGTTATTCAGTCCGATGGTTATAAAAAATAATTATAAATACCAAGTAAAATAAATAACAAACATTCCACTTGTTTTATTAGTATTTTGTTGTTGCCACAAAACCAAGTGGCACTTCGGTATTTTGGGTGTCTGCCATATGGATGGTAGCTAACGTGACTGTGCGCCCTGTCTATAATTACAAAAGGTCACGTAAATTCACTGGCGTGAAAGCAAACGTTTTTTGCATTATAGGGCACGTAGTATTTAGTAAACGTATCGGCAAACCTATCAATGTCCGATACTGCTCAAAATAGAGTTATTTCTCCGAAGGGGAGATGACTCCTTGTTTATTCCTGGCTCCAGTGATGATTGAAAGTTTTAAACCAAATTTTACTGCACAAGTCCACTTAATAAAATAAAAAATTGTTCTAGATTGAGTCAAAAGATGTTCACAGGGGTATTACTGCAAAAAAACTTCATTTATGTTACAAATATTGTATAAATGCATAAAAACTATTTCAGCCAATGACGACTTATATGAGCTTTTGTGAAATTTGGCTCCAGTGGAGTTGTCGTTGTATAAAATAGCGCTGGAAATGGCTGACCACACTTTATTTACTTCACTTAAGCACTCACTATTTCTAGGTTGTCTACCGCCAAGAGAAAAAAGCGGGACACTGTCTACCAAACTAGCTCTCAGCTGTACGCCAAACTAAAGCCCGTCGACTTCACCGGTGGCTTCCATGACTTTGTGATTGGTGACAACCGAACTACCTTTGGTACCTACATCAACAAACCGCTGAAAGATGGCCAGCAGTAGGTGTAACCCATTGGTTCTACATAAACTTATTTACCGTTGTAGCCTCAAGTCTTATGCATCCTCCGCTCTAACAGTGTAGCATACATATTCCATTTGACAAAAAATAAGTTATGAGCGATTCCTTTGGAACCTAATTGTGAGTCCTCTCGAGCCGAGTCCTCAATTTGCCACCTGAGCTTGTTGATTGTATCGTAGATACGATGTCTACCATGTGGTGGTCAGTGAACTCAATGGACAACTCAGCAGCAACTACAGCACTGTGAAGGTCTCCACCATAAAGCCAGGTCTCTCAGACGGCTGGGTTGTGGCTATTGCTTTTATTGTGTTGGCTGTGTTGGTTTTTCTTATTCTGTTGATATGGTGCATCTATAGCAAGAGGTTTAAGGATAGGAGGTGGGTACTTAGTCTATTATTGCTTATGGTACATGCTTTGCTATTGGGGGTATGTAGTGTTCTCATCATGTGCAATATTCTATTTGATAGACGAGGCTATGTTAAAGAGCTGATACCAAATGAGGGGTCGCGTGGCTACTCCCCCCAACCAATGCCATTGACTCCTACGAAGGAACAGTCTTCTGCAGTCTATACTGGGTATTGGAGTCCAGCATTTGACTTGGGAGAAGATAGGTGAATATATGTACCCCCACTGATACTACTAACTCTAATACTACTGCTGCTTCTACTACTACTACTACTGCTTCTACTACTACTACTACTACTACTACTGTGACTTATACTACTACTACTACTTCTACTACTACTACTGATTCTACTACTGCTACTACTGATTCTACTACTGCTACTTCTACTACTACTACTACTACTACTACTACTACTACTACTACTACTACTACTACTACTACTACCACTACTATTGCTACTTATACTACTACTACTTCTACCACCACCAAGTCCACCACCACCACGTCCACTACTACTACTACTGCTGCTGCTACTACTACTGCTACTGCTGATACTATTACCTACTACCATTACCACCACCACTACTGCTACTATTACTACTACTATTTTGCCCCCTACTACTACTCCTGGCATTACCGCCAATGCTACTATCATTGATACTATTACTAACACTGCTGACTGTCACTCACAATGCACTCAATCCCACAGGCACATAGTACTAGACGACATGGAAGAAGACATCTGCACCGACAAACATTCTGTCACTTTTCAACAAGAGTTTAACAACCTGCCTAGAGGTCAGCAGTATCCGTGGAGTGAAGCTGCCAAACATGCTCATCTAAACAGGGTCTCTCATCTTGTGGCCTACGACCACAATAGGGTCAAGGTCAAAGACTCCGCTATCGGTAAGTAAAGGCGTGCTTGTTATGCGGAAACAGTTATCGTGCCACAGCGGTCCGCAGGCTAAGAGCACAAGACATTGACCTGTGCATTTGTGTTGTTAGGTGTAGACTATATAAACGCCACGCATGTCAATGGCTATGCCAACAAGTGCTCATACATCGCCACCACCTCACCATTCAGTGAAGACTGCGCCATGCAGTTCTGGCAGATGATTTATGAGCAAAACGTCTCACAGATTGTTATGGTAATGAATAATGTATTTGCTTATAAATGTTTATGTGTATGTGGAGTTAGATGTCTATGTGTTTGTGTACATCTACAGTATTCATGCTACCACCTGCTATGGTCGCTTGCAGATGACAAACATGATAGATGAGGGAATAGTGAAGTGCGTGCAGTACTGGCCAGAGAGTGTTGGTGACAAGGAGGTCTTTGGTCATGTGACTATAGAGCTCATTGCAGTGGAGAATTTCACCAACTTTACTATTTACAGAATGAAACTGTGGCACAACCATGCTTCAAGGTCGTCGAGGTGTGTATTGCTGATAGCTCAATGTAATGTCTCCGATAGCTCTATGGTATATCTCTGATAGCTCTATGTAATATCTCTGATAGCTCTATGTAATATCCCTGATAGCTCTATGTTTTGATGCACGTATGTCTATATAATGCTATACAGAGACATAATACAGTACCACTACACCAGCTGGCCTGCCCATGGAGTACCCCATACTACTTTCCCTCTGCTAGATTTTAGACTAGCCATCAGGTCTAGCCCTAGTTCCAGTCCTCTAGTGGTGCACTGTGGCACGGGTATGTCTACTACTGTCTCATGTATTTTGTAATTTACTATCGCTGAGTTTTCTGTCTATGCTCAGGATATCCCCTGTCTTCACCTAGGTTCCAGCACAACAGGTTTCTTCATAGCCGTAGACTACCTTATAGCTGAAGCAGACGCCACCGGTAAGAACGTCAACGTCTACCGAGCTGTCAGCCACCTAAGAGAGTCCCGATCCTTCCTGGTTCGCACCCAGAAGCAGGTACCACTTGTCTTGTATGACTAGTTAGTGTTTGTGTGTATGCCGTTTAGTTGGTACATAACTGTCTCTGTATGTCTATGTTTAGTATCTCTACATCTATGACTGCTTGTTTGAGTACTTGCTGGGCGGGGAGAAGATCCTCTCTCAGGGAATCAAAAGCAAATTTAAACTCCTTTCCAAAGCCAATCATGAATCAGGTAGGAGTTGTGTCCTCTCATATAACTATAATTACCAGCTGTTTCTATTTGTCAAACTCTGGTTAGTAGTTGTCTCCTCTTGAGTTCATGGTGCTCGTGCAGGTCAGAGGTACTTTAAAGAGGAAATGTTTACACTTAACAAGTTCACTCCCACTCCTAGTAAAGACGATCTAACTGCAGCATTGTTGGACACTAACAGACACAAGAATATATACAGGTGTGAAATGTCATGCATCCGTCTATGTCTATGTGAAGTTTGCGCTGAGTAACCTGTTACATATTGGGTGAGAGACATTGTAGATCGTTTGTGTCTGTTTCAGCGACGATTTGAACAGCCTACCCACAGATATGTACAGAGTGAAGTTATCGTTGGAGCACGGCACATGCGACTATATCAATGCTGTCTATATAGATGGCTATCACCAGAGGAATGCCTTCATACTCACTCAAACCCCCCTTCATGTGAGTATAGATCTGTACCAGGCTACACCTTTCACTGGGTCTTCTTCAAATGGGCATTACACTTGCTATTTCTATGAAAATGTTTTGGTCTTCAATGTCAATGCGTATATCTATGTTGCTAGAACACAATGTTCAATTGGGTGTTGCTAGGAGATAATGTCTGTCTATTTTCACGTATTTGTGTTGCTAGGAGACAGTGGTAGACTTTTGGCGGATGGTGTACGAGCAGGGTGTATCAGCTATCGTGATGATGGATGGAGTAGAACTGATGGAGGGAACGTGTGCTAGTTACTGGCCTGAGCCAGGAGACCTTGACCTCTCTGACAGCCTCCGTGTACACAAGTCGTACGTATCTGTCTTGGACAACCTATTTATTTCACTGAGTGAAAGTATCATCAGTAGGTAGGCAGACAACTCCAAGTACATTGATGTGTTTGCCAATGCTTGCAGATACGGAGAGTTTGAAGTGCAGCTGCTGAGAACTGAGCAGGTAGATGATATCTGCATCGGCAGACAAATGGTTGTGACCAATAAACTACAACCTGCAGAGCCTAGCCGGCATGTCAAACACTTCCAGGTGTTGGACTGGTTTCTACTAAACCGTACCAAGCCTCCCAAGACTGGCAAGCACATGCTTAGGCTAATGGTGAGTCACTGAGGCTACTATTGTGTTCTTGTTTCAGAATTGATTGCGTTTGCAGTTTTGAAACATTTCTGCTAGCACATTTTGTATGAGGGCAGATTTCTGGCTAAGATTGAGTTGATGGCGTGTAGACATGAATGAAACCCACAGTAAGTACCATTGAGTGTTCGCTGGCTTGCAGGAAGAGGTGGATGCCTGGAAGAGAATGGCTGTCAGTGTCCACAATCAGTCCACTTGCTCTCCTATCGTTGTCCACTGCGTTGATGGGGCAACTCACAGTGCTGTCTACCCGACAGCCTCTCTCATCTGTGAGAAAATAACCGCTGAGAACCATGTCAATATATTTCTTACCGTGAAGGAAGTGAAGCATCGGAGAAAGGATGCTATTTCCTCCAAGGTTGGTCTGCGTTACATTTCTGTCCACTACCGCTTAATCCAGCGCAATACCGGTTGATGTAGAAATACAGGAAGTTGCGTGAATTTCCTACTACTCGCTCTGCAAAACTAAACAGTCGTTTTTCTTAGGAAAGGCAACTTCCGAATTTTAAAACTGTATGTTCTGATAGAAAGACAGCTGACTTTCAGAAAATGTTTTTTTACTGAATGCTGGACACCTTTAGTGTATGCCGCAGCTTGCAAATTATCTATTTTTCTTTTTTGACTTCAATTTCTTCATTTTTACTCGAGTTTCACAGGCTATCGGTAAGTAATATCTCATCATATTATACAACAAACCTAAAATATAACAATATACACGAATTACAGTAGATAGCCCCGCAACATTGTGAAAATACTGTTTCCGATAAGTAACAGATTTTAAGGTGAATATTCACTGTATCCATTGCCGCTGATTCAATAAGTTGTTTGAGGGGTTACAGGGATGGAGCTATGTATAGCCTTTGTACCACACAACCCATAATATTTTGTATGATGTTACAGTACCAGTACAAGTACCTGCATACTCTACTCAGAGACTACATGAGCACAGGCCAGCATGCTGTCAGTGCTGGGGGAGATTACTACCAGCGGCAAGCAGTGCCTAGACACACAGAGAGGTTTGACAGCAGCTACACTGACACCTACGAGTCGTACAATGATGAGGATGTCAGCGATGAGCAGGTGAAGATGGAGCGACTAAACCGGGGCTATTACTAAATCTACGGGTGGCAGCAACAATCACCCTCAGTCCCCTTTGGATTTATAAAGTGAATGAGATTGTTTTGTAAGCATTCAGATATAAGTGAACAAAACTGATTCTTTTTTTTCTGTTGGTTCAGAGTCCAGAACTTTCTGGTGTATTCCTCAATGATATTAGGTAGTTGGCTGTTGACATATATGAATGAATTTTCTATGTTATATAATGTTATACTTGATGTAGCCTTCTGGTATATATCTACTTCCGGCCATTGCTTCAATTTTCTGCAAGATATCAAATTCATACATTCATGACACTGTTTTTCTTTGGTCGCTTTCACTAGCCTCATCTTCTCCGTGTTATGAATTTTTTTGTTTCAGTTTTATGTAGGAGAATTCTGTAGCACAATCCATACATTTACCTAGTGCATGTCTTCACTGGCCATTAGAATACTCATTGCGTATGTAGACATCATTTCTTGCTCATTCGTCCAGCAATTTTTTGTATTTCATTCATACAAATTAGATTTTGTTACCAAGTTAAAACATTCTTTCTGAGTTTATTTTTTTGCTTGTTCAAACTTACTGCCACTTTGGCTGAAGTTTTGTAGCCCAGTCTTTTGGGTATTTCTTTGCTTTTTACACGCTTCAAGTTTGTTTACTGTAATAAAACTAGAGTTTTGATGTGATAGAAATGGCAATGAAATGTTCCAGTTCACACGGCACCAGCTACAGTGATAAATAGATAAGTTTTACCTGCGTGGCCCTACATCAGATGAATAAAATTGGCTCTATGGATGCATAAAAACTCAGTAGGTAGTTGTTTCCCTCCAGTATGCTATTCAATGTTACATTCTATTTCGCGTAGACAAGTCAAGTAGTATATAAAACATTTGAAGCTGCCTGTCCGCTAATTTATATAAATAACCACCAACTACTTTATCATGGGCTCCTTAGTAAAGGAATTGGTAAGTAGTAATGTAGTAGCCGATCTCTGTCAAGGAGTCTAAGGACAAGGTTCTCCTGGTTCCAAGTGTCTTTTAGTAAAGGAATTGGTATGCAGATAAAACAGGTTTTTACTTTACATTCACCAACCAAATGCCAACACTATAGATACAAAACTAAGTCAACTACAAGGTACTGTCTGACAACTTGATATATTGATAACTTTATTCAACAGTAACCGTAACAATGAACAACCAAAATAGAAACAAAATGAGAAAAGCTGTTTCGTGTTTTACATTTGTTAAAACGATAATTTCAGTACTTTATTAGTCATCCTACTTCCTACAGTTTTAATCATCTGTTCACATGAGCTTTCTTCTGGTAGGATAGTCTTCCCACCAACCTAACAACTACCAAAACATTGTTAGCTCATACATTACAGTATATTGATCGCCAGTTGAATAACTTTGGTAAAGTAATAACCTCTGAGAATCTCCAAAACTTAAATGTCCACACAAAACCAGCTGTAGTCTGCAGTTAATGTAGTCATGTGAACTCTTGGAGGATGTAATGGAGGCAGAAGTAATACACAAAATCAGCAGTCAAGTATCAGAAACAGTCCTACTACAATCCAGCTGGTTATACCAGGGCGGACGTTACCTAAAACATACATATACGCAGTCACTAGATGATAATATCATATGTGACGGCAACAACAGACAGATTTCATTTTATAGTTATATTTTTAATGCATTTATTTACAACAAATAAGAGCTTCAAGCCTACAGTTGTATCTTAGCATTTATCAGCAAAAACTGGTTTGTTATGTTGTGTTTGTGCTGCTAGAAGAAACTATTCCCTTCATGGTTTAAATAATCACCTGCCTGAACTGTGCCTATGGCTTTTTGAGAATAATTGAACACAGAGAAATTTTCAGAGATCTGTCATTCATAAAACCCAGCATTGCGTTGATCCAAATCAGAACTAGCTAGATTATTTTTCGCTCTGAAAAAACTGATCATTGGACAAGTTGTTATCAACAAAAAAAACATAGGGTATTCCAAAGAGCAAAAAAATTATTAACTTTGCTTCACTATTATTACTTGCAAGCTTTGAGTAGTATTTGACTGGTAAAAGTGAAGATAACTACAGCAGAGTATGCAAAACTTGGCATACTGCTGACAATAAGATGTTTCGGTTTCAAATGAAAAAAGGTTATCATAAAAATGTAAATCTGTTTTAAGAACATATCATTAAAAAAAATTTTATGAATGACATATGCTCTAACAAGATTGCATCAGCACTGCCCATACCACATGTTATTTGGTGATTTGTACAATTATGTGAAATAGTCTCTGTTTTAAGGGTCGTTTCACTAATATGGCAATGACTGGCTATTTTATGTTTCAACAATGGGGTCCCAGCAAGTTTATAATGTGAAGATACCAGAAGTTGCATTTCTACGACATTACGATGCTAAAATATGATGAACATTAATGAGAGTCTATCTTTTTAATTTAAATTTATGAAATCTGCAATCAACGATTCATGAGCGTTGGATAAGTACGGACTGTGCAATAATTACACTGTGTGGCTCATATAAAGCAACTGAGTACGTCCCAACTGTGTAACCAGATTATGACAAGGGCGCACCTTAATCTATTACATAGGAGAACCTAACAAAACTCAAAATAAAAAACTACGGCGCCACTAATAGTATTATGAGCATAATAAGTGATTAATTTTTCTCAAGTAAATGAATCAATGCTTTCTCAAGAAAAAATTGTGAAAGGCTTTATTGATTCCTAGAGATTTATCAAAAACATTATTTGTGTCATATCAGCCGCTCAAATTTTCTCAAATCAGGAAAATAGTCAAGCAAGTCAGGATTTCTAATGATAAGTTCAATGATCAACTAAGCTAATGGTACGAATAGTAAGATAATTGCAAAGAGTTAAATAGAAAAAGCACCCAAGGATAAAGGGGCGGAGTGAATAGGTGCAATGTCCGCTGATACACGTTTCCATCTCCTGGTTAGTCCTAGGGCTGTGCCATAGCCTGGCGTCTATCTTTCTTTGTATTTGGAGGTAGATAAGTTGCAAACTTGGCCTTCTACAGCTCCACAGCTATTTTTGATATCTTAGGCTAGGTTACTCATTCGACCCTGGCCCAGTAAGGTTACTACCAGCCCAGTAAAGGTCACCACCGGCCCAGTAAAGGACATCACCAGACATGTCATGTTTGGAATACAGGGAAGGCAGCACTGATTGCTCTACTGCTTGCAACAGGGACAACCAGTCACCTGCTGCTAGTGTTTAATCAATGCCAAAGGGTGTCATTGGCCCACAGAGACAGCCTTTAGTAGGTAAGGGCCTGCAAAGGTAAGTGTTTACAGGTGTGTTTCATCAAAATCTACATCAATATGACAACTGAGAGTATTTCATTTTTCCTATTGTGCCGCATTAAATAAAAAATTTCAGGGATGTTTACATCAACTTTATAACATGTTAATATGATACCTATATATGCTTTTAGTGGACAGCATTTTGCATTTTATTGTTACAGTCCTGAACTAAAATTGTGCATGGCAGTTTCTCGGGAGAAGCTCTTTCAGCAGACTACATGTGTTTTAGGAGTGCTAAGGAAACCCCATCTAAAAAAAACAATAACAATCTAAATAATTGGCAACTCACCAGACCTACTATTTTTTGTCTTTGTAGTTTCAACATCTACAATATAAATTATAACACATAAAACTTGAATACTAACCATACCTCATGTATATGTCACATAGTGTTGTACATTCTCAAGAACCATATGTTATTCTATAGAGAAAGCTCATTAGCTTTTGTGTATTGGCTGACCACTAAAAAGTTATAAATTTGAGCTATATCAACTATGTTAGTTAGGAGGGGAGTATTGTGTTAGTCTTTCAAATGTTAATCTTCATGCTGATTTAAATAAAGACGCTTCTTGAATTGTCCCTGTAGCCTGCGTATAATCCTACCAAAATGCACGATTGTTTTTGTTTTTTGACAGCTGATCTGGCACAGAAGAAAGCTTCAGCAAGATGTAGTGAATAACGTGGGTTATATGTAGTAGTAGTAGTAGTAGTAGCTACTCGGTCAACTTTACGACCAAAGCTTATCATAGCATGTACAGTTGAATGACCTATAGCGTAAAGTGTGGCATTTTAAAGTCAAAAGTTCTTTGAGAGTTGAATGCGCTGTACACCCCAGAGATGCTGAGATACTTCGAACTCAATAAACCAAATGCAACAACCAGATGTAGAGAGGATACCACAATATGCAACGTCATCTTGCTTATTTATCAGATGCCTCTTCCTTCTAGGTGTGCTTAACCTGTTGTTGAATACCAGCCTTAGCTTGTTGCGTTTATGGAAGTTGGTGTATGACAATAGTTCCCATAGCAACCAACTGGTTTGTTGTCAGAGTTACCGTAGAACTTGGTGGAGAGAAAAGCTGCATCACACTGTTCATACCTTTTGCTCATTGTTCTTTAGCAATTACGATACAGATTCAAAATCAGATCATTGGTGATGGGATCTAAAGCCATGACAAGGTTAGCATAACTGTTGGGTCGCTCTAAGGATAGACTTCCAAGTAGCATGACAACTTTTCCACCCTTCAAAACAATCTATATTGTAGATGATGTTTGACTCTGGCGCCATTTTCATGAGCATAACATGTCAGTTTTTTGGAAAAAAAAACTAGACTATCATTGACTATCTCACTCAATGTGATTTAGCAACTTCGTCCACTTTCGCAAGCATTTTACTCTGTTTTATGAGATATAGTAGCTCATCAGAACTATAGACACAAAACCTTCTGGGTTTTCTCTCGGTTCTTTTGTCATTCAGCAGGTGATTAGCATCAGAACCCGCTTTGATGCAGAAACAATCTCATAAGATCATTTAGACAGGAACAGATGTATCAGTTCAAGGGCTTTAACAAGAGAATTCTGTGTTGAAGTTCACTCAGAATAAAATTTTGGATGCTAATAACCATTGAAGAAGGTTGTCATTTTCGGTCACGGTATCAAAAGTTAGAAAGATGGTAGATTTGGTACTGATCAACAGTGCTCGGCTAAAGGTTCAACAGAGGACTGGAAGCCTAGGAATATGTCACAGTTCACAGGCGAAGCATAATGTACGCACTATGAATGAAAATTGCCATGGTACAGTACAAACTTGCAACATATTTTTGCCTTTGCAGAACTATTTTTCAACAGCTGTTGATGGACAAAATTTTTTTTCTACAATTGTGTTTTCCACAACATCCAGCCTCCTTTACATCTTTTTTCTGCCAAAAACTTTCACAAAGTCATTACTCGACATGACTAATGCAGTGACGGATTTGAACTCCTATTTTCGGCCAAGTTTTTATTGTTAACATTAAATGAGTGTCGTATGAAATAAAAATGCAGTTACTGATCTACATCAAATCAATTACTACTTACATTACGGTAATAACGATATCACTTATCTAATTCAAGGCCTTAATCTGGTTGGAAAAGACCATACAAAATATCAAGCCACTTTGCCAAGCATTTTACTTACATGAAATGGAAAGCATCATCAAATGTTTGCCCTCTGATAGAAGGAGAACTGTCGAGTCATTCACTTTTACCATCGCTGTGGGTGACAACACCAAACAATCATCGTCAGCTTGATTAAGACTGTTTGATTGGTTTTTTGATCCATTGGCACAAATCGATGAAACGCTGCATTTTCCTTCACTAGAAAGATCTATTGCACGAATCCTATTGTTTTGGTAGTCTGATACAAGTAAAATGTTTTCGTTAAAAGACAAAAGTCTTGAATCATCTCTAACTACGGCAGTCACACCAGGACCGTCATTAAATCCTGAAGAACCAAATGTACACAGTGGTGTGGACGAGCCTCCACGTATAGGTGTTTTTAAAATTTTTAGACTACCATCATTTTTCAAAGTTGAATAAATGATGTTTGATTCAGAATAGTCTACACTGAAGAAGCCATTGGCTGGAGAGGCTCTCAAAATAAGAGATGTCACCCATTCCATGTTCTCTTGATGAATTCTTCGAAGACTTTTATCAGCAGCTTCATAGTAAACTACAGTGGAGGGACCTGCGGATCGAACGAAGGAAGGCAAAAGAACACAGCTGTTGCTCTCTTCACTCAGTTCAGTTTCAGTCGTACAACTACTTAGGAATCCATTTGTTTCATTAGTCACCTGATCAATACGGCGAAGTCTGAAATCACCAATCTCTGCTACAATTATGCTCATATTGTCGAGTATGCATGTTATGCTATTTGGAGAGCGAAATCTGGCTAGCTGACCAACTCCATCATCATCGCCTGGCTCTTCACTATTGCCCGCGATAAGGTCTAAACGATGTGTATCTATATTTATCGTCTTCACAGCATATGAGCCAATAAAAATTAATTTTCCTGGTGTTGACTTGTCAATAACCATATCAGGTATATATACTGATAACTCAGAGTAGATGAGCTTAATTGAATCAAAAGAAACCCTACAATAAAATAAATCTAAGAAAAGAAGCCAAGCGTTACCCTAAATATGCTAGCTGAATTGTTTCTCAAGGAACAATAATAAAACAATGAATCTTTCTAAAAACTTGAAAATGGATTTCTATTGGTTCCACATCCATTTAAATAGCAATGAAATATTTGACAAGCTTGTCTTCTAATGCTGGTGAGCAAGCACTATATGATTAGTTTGAGCATTGTAAACTAATTTCAGATTTTTTTTCTACATTTTCACCAAATAGCAGACTGAGTATATTGATATACTCACCCATTGACTATTTTTTGGTAGATCGCATTCTGTGTAAGTATAGGATTTACTTGTACAGCCTGTAATGTATAAAAAGGGTCCTTTATCTATAGGGCTTTTAATGCATTTACAAAAAAAAAATTATGCAAAAGTAAATTTTCATTGAAAATATTAGTTGCTACCTCACACTCGCTAATTTTACTCTTTTTCACGACACAAGTTAGTGACTATTGTACTTCTGCGTAAAGGTTTTTTTTATGAAAGCAAAAACATAATTTTGTAGTAATGGGAACCAAATAAATTTCATTGATGATTATAAATTATGCGGATATAAGTTAAATAGCATGTCATAATCAGTAAAAAAAAAGTGTTAGACTACTAAGCATGCACACTCTCTGATGTTCATACCAATAACAAGATAAGTATTATATTTAATCACTTACTAGTAGTACAATGATTAGTAGCTCTTTGTATTCTTGCATATTATATTATTCTCATTATTACAATCTGTTACCATCAACTTTGCATTGCTGCAGCTAAAACTATGAACCCCAAGAGTTAGTAGAATATTTGATTTTTGGTGAGTTAAAATTTATTACTTCACTTATACATTAAATTTTTTTAAGTGTACAATATATACTTAGCTTCACAAAGATAGAAAAAAAATGTTGATTGGTTACTAGCTATAGAGATTGTGGATCAAAAGTTAGGTTGCCAAGATGTTAAAATGACTAACTGCCGCTGTAAGAACTTCTATTTTGGGTTAATATCTGAACTAAATTGTCTCTACCTCAGTATTGCTCCAAGTTCTCAAACCATCACACAAAAGTTTTAGATTTCATCAAAACTTAAGTTGATTGTTTAGTAAATTATTGTGTTTTTTGTGAAAACTGCACATATATGCAGTTGTTGGATCAAAATCTCAACTGAAATGTTTATTTGATCTGAATATCACTACTTTTGCAACATCAGTTTTATTTGATAAAAATATATTATGTTTGATCATTAACAGCGAGTAGCTTACTTAATGCAGATGAAAGACAAAAATACTAAAAAAATCAAGTATTTGTGCACATTTAACTTTTAGACGGCAGGTTGGTCTGGCCACTAAAACATCTACTGGTGATGCGATGGTTTTCACTTCTGGCTGCTGATGTTCCAGTGGTTCTACCTAAATTGCATCAATTATTTTGAAGTCAAGAGAGAAAAGTGGCAGGCTATCATTACTAAACTTGTACCTTGTACAAGAGGAAAAACATGTACAAACACCCTCAAAGCCATGTAACTCAGAGTGCACTCACTAAAATTGAGCAGGTTTGGTATGGACAGTTTTTCTACCATAATAGCTTTTATCGGCAAAAAATTTTAAGTGTCACCTATCATTTGGGAAGTTCAAAATAAATCAAAATATTCAAATCTCCAATCTCTGTGTTCCATCTCATTCAGGTATCAATAAGTTTTTAACTTTATTGAAAAAAAACATGTTCCGATATTTTTTTCAACTTCAGAGCTCTTGTACCAACTACTACAATAGCTTATTCATCATATGATTGGTAAAATGTGCCGGGTAAATATGTTGAGTTTCAGAATTCATTTTTCAGCTTTGCGAATGAAATTGGATAGTCGTTTTTTAACGCGCAACAAAGTTTTTTACTTTATTATCAATCTCAGATTATTATGAGGTTTTAGCCCCATTTTTATCATGAAGTTTTAGTTCAGAAATAGGACGCAGAGTGAAACATCTATGAAAATGCCAAAGGTAGGTAATATCCAAGAAATTAAAATTTTCTGACCATCAAGTCTGATAAAAGTAAAATGATCCATTATTACGAAGTATCAAAAGGGCATGACACCCATACATATATATAATATATTAAATAAGCATTATTTATTTGAAAAGCGAGGCAGTCAGATGAACTTTTTCCCCGCAGTTTTAGTTTTATGCAGTTATTACAAATTGCTGCACGACATAACGTGCAACACTTACATTTATTTGGGGCCTGGCTTCAATTCGAAATTAATTAGATTCTCTAGTGCTGTTTGTTCATAACAACATTTCTTCAACTCAATAAAAGTATTTAAAAATATACAGTGAACTTGCATCATTAAAGCCCTGGTCACACAGGAGTGAATCTTTGACGAAACTGTAAATGAAAATATTTTCTCAAGCCCAGCAAATTAGTTAGTCAGCAAACCGAGCGAATATTTCAGTTTCGTCGAGATAAAGCAATGCTAGGTTTGGGAAAATTGGATTGGATTGGAAAATTGAACCATATCAGCTCATTAATTGGTTTATTTTCTATGTGCCATTCTTGGCTGGTCTCCAATGACAGGGTCATTCACAACGAACACATGGTCTCCATAGTAGCACATTTGTTTTTTGAAAAAACAATTATCTATTTTATTATGTTCATGAGTTGTAAATAAATGAAAAATAATAATAATAGATTAAAATCAAACAATTGGAATAGTAATGGCTGGTCAAATTTAGTTATTTATTAAAGCAAACTAACTAAAACTTTGCTTCAATTAATTTCCATGCTTTTGCACCATGCAGTAAAGTATGAGTAGGCCCGTGCAGAAAGCACAATGCGCTGTTATTAGATGAAACTAATGATCGCTAGGCGTAACGAATCAATTATAGTTGTCGTGTGACCGCCCTAACAAAACTTTATTCGCCGTGCTTCAGCGACCACCTAATAAAGTTTCGTTATTGTCCTCTAGTGACCAGGGCATTAATTCTGGAGAAATCAGTAAACCGGTTTATTCAAAGTGACAGTGAAGGTCTCAAACATCAGTTATTGAAAATGGCTTCACATGATTCAATATTAAAATCTCTCATTCAGCAGAACGATTTGCATCTTTTTGATTTCTTAAACCAGTTGCCACCCAGACTGGGTGAAAAGCTTAGACAAAGTATGGAGTTTGCAAGCGAAATTGTTTTAATGCCTAGAATAGCAAAAAATTTGAAAACTGTATATCGTGGGCTATTCATCTATGCTACATACTACGAAACATGTTCATAATGATACTTGAACAAGAAATTTTAACTTGCGAGTTTTTGATAAATGATATCTAGTCAATTTTGGAATGGGGCAAAGTCTAAGGCCATCAATCAGTAATGAACACACACATTCTACGTTGCCAATGCGATCTAACATTATTTCCAAAAGACAACAAAAACCCAGTCAACATCGGCAAAGTAGTAATTATTGTTGATACGTTGAATGACTTTTGTCATTGATACATTATACCAAATGATAATAACTTCCAAAAATAAAAATCAAACTTCAATTATCACTATTTATTATGATTATCGTCAAAATGATAATTATTATTCATTAATTTACTAACAATAGTGAGCAGAATTTCACTAGCAGTGGTCACAGTGCTAGGAGGAAGCAGGCACCAACACCTCCCTCAGTGCTGGATGAGAGCTGTCAGTCTACAGTCAAACAATCAGCCAAGCACTACTAGTCCGTAGAGCGGGCTTGCATGGCTATATTGCGCCTGCGGCCAAATCGGCGTGCCTACCGCAGGGCACTTGCTGTGCAGGCTGGCCACTTGGTGGGTATTCTATTTTACGATTGTGTTTAAGGTGTGCTGGCTTCCACATGTCTACTACATTTTGTAGTGAATTTTGCTGTCTTTGTGGTAAGCAATAAAGAGAGGGAGTGTGTGAGAGAGTGCAGTTTATTTCTTCTGTACTTCTGGCTGTGCTGTTCCAACTACTCTACCCACAGCCAGTGTATATATACCGAGAATATCGCATAGAACTAAGTAAGAAAACTGTTAAACAGAATCGTCACTATCAGTAAGTAGGCATGTTTACAAAAAGGTTTTCCCATACATTTCCAGCTCTTCCCGGTGTATTTCTTACTACAGTTTTTTTACCTTTCTGAGCAACCTGTGGGCATGAGTTGTTAGCCTGTCCAAGTCATGCTTCTTTCGTGTTATATTTCTCCTGGCTTTGTCCTGCATATGCTGACTTGTTCTACCTTTGTCCCTCTTCTCTATGTGAGGCAGTGGTGCCACTACTGTTGATTCAAGCTTTCTAGTTCTTATCTATGCCGGGCAAGGGGAGTTGTCTTCTGCTTGTTAGCTGGTGAGTGGCAGTCTGTGTTCTCTGTTCTCGATGACAACCCAGTCTCCAGGGCCAAATAGTGGGGGCACTCCTATGTCCTCTTGACGAATGGTACGCTTTCTTCCTATAACAGAGCCATTCGCAGTCTTTCTTATATTTGCAGCACGTACTCTGGGACACTATGTTGCTCCATGTTGAATGGTCTCCAGTTTAGCTGGTCAGGTAGACAAACCTTTTGTCCTAGCATGAGGTTTGGGGTCTCTTCTGTGACGAAGTGCGAGGTGGCTTTAAAACTTTCATAACCTATGGCAGTAACAAGTCCTATTCCTCTTGACTCATCCTTGGGAGCCCCTCAGGGTCCAGTTTTGGCGTTCTACCACTTGATTGCCCAGCGGGTGGTAAGGTGTAGTCCATGTCTTCTGCATGTTCTATAGACAGTATCGTTTTGATTGCAGGCTAGTCTCAAACTGTGCGCCCTGGTCAATGTGGAGCTGCTCAGGGAGACCCCAATAACAGAATTCTCGATGGTCAAGAGTTGTGGACATGGTGGGAGCAATAGCATCAGGGGTAGCTATGGCATCTTGACATCTAGTGACGTGATTGGATAATACCAGAATGCACTTTTACCCTCGTTTTGCTACAGGTAGACGCTCCACCAGGTACACCGCCACACTCCGGATTTGCTGGCTAGCATACAAGTGTCGCAGCTCCTTCAGGGATGCGGTCCCTCCTTTTTTTGCCAGTTGGAAAACCTCACATGCTTCACCCAGCCTCCTGATCTCACTAATCATGTCAGGCCAGTTCCAAGTCCCCATAAGTGCTTATTTCAATTTACACACAGTGAAACACCCATAAATCAACCCCAGAGAAATCAATAAACCGGATTATTCAATGCCACAGTCAAGGTCCCAGCTAGTAGCATTGAAAATAGAAGATTTATAGATTATCATTAATTAACAATAATTATTATTGTGCAGGATTTCACTGTGGGGGTGTGAGGTGGTAGCTCGGCCTACCTGCACAACCTCCCGAACTGTAATGGCAACTGTGTCTAGTGTGCTAGTGATACAACCCTTCCACAGGTCGACTTAGTATACTGGAGAATGGTGGTCGACCATCTCAGTAACTAGTGAGCTGCCGGTTGCGTTAACTGTTATCTCTGTAAGTATTGAGTTCGAACTTTGAAGGGCGAACTAGTGAAACTAGGTTCGGCCAGCAGAGGTTCGGCTGTCTTACTATAGTGCTGTGCAGAGGTCGAACATTGAAGGCGAAGTTAGACAAGCTAAGTTCGGCCAGCAGAGGTTCGGCTGTCTTATTGTAGTGCTGTGCAGAGGTCGAACATTGAAGGCGAAGTTAGACAAGCTAAGTTCGGCCAGCAGAGGTCCAGACTGATCTGCCTATATATTACTACTCGAGTAATGATGCGCAGTGAAGTTACTTGTTAGAACAAAGAAACTTCTGAGAGTGTGCAAGCTGACTCTGATTTATTGATACACAACATCCATATTTATGTACATGGTTACATAACTGATTGAACTGATAAGTGGTAATACAAAAGGTAGCCACACCTAGCACAGCAATTGACTAGCGTGTGCCAATAAGGAAAAAGGGGTGGCTCTAGAGTACATGCATGGTTGAGCTCACATGGTGCACATATAAGATTGTATGGTTAAAATAATAATGATAAAATGTGCATAGAGTTACTAGCTTTAAAGTGTAAACAATAGAAATAATGATGTAGTTACTGATTGTCCCATAGAACTGTCCGATCGATATAACATAGGCTAAGTGAGTGTTTTGCATAGAACGGTTCTAATAGAACTTACTAACATAGTGTTCAAGATGGCGCCGATCCTCTACATTATTAATATTATTATAATTAATAACAATAATAAAACAGCAATAAATAATAATAACAACAGAACAACAAACAATAGTAGTGAAAGCTAAATTGATTAGTAATAATAATTGATAATAATAATAAATATTATTAAAATTTAATAAATAATTACTATTTATTTATTAAATTTTAATAGTATTCATTTTATTACTATATTATTATTACCATAATTATTTTCAAACATCAACATTATTATTATTATTATTATTCATTTATTATTATTTATTTAATCTGAACTGTTATTGTTATTTAAATAATAATAATATTTATTTATTATTATTATTATTATCAACCAATTATTATTACTAATTAATAATATAGCTGCTAGTGCAAAAAATATGGCCAAAAAAATTCTGAAAATTTTTAAATAATAATAATATAATAAATAATAATTACTGATAATAATTAATAGTATAGTATGTATAGTAGTAATTAATAATAATAATAAATAATAATAATAATAGCTAAATAAATACTTGAAATACATAATTATAATAAATAATAAAATGAATTCAAAAAAGAAGCAGCACAGCAATGGAATTCTACAACTCAGATTTGGCTGACCCTCTCATAAAATATAACAGTAGTATTAAAAAAATGTATTATTAATTTATTTATTTGTCATTATTATTACAGCTCTGGTTTGCTCCTGCTTTTCCCTGCTAGGCGGATCCTTGTTTTTTAGCCATTGAATCCCTTTATCCTGTTAGTGTGGGGTGTAACATCGCCTCTCACAACACAAGTATAAAAGTGGTGAGTCAACAGCTATTACAAATACTGTTTATTTTTGTAGTCTGAAAACAAAACGCTGCACACCAAAAATCAACACCCACAACTTGTGTAACAATCTCATAAAATTAATAGTAATTCGTATCCATGTCAATTTTTATCATGCTTAGTTATGTTGTTGGTACTAAGTCATCTCGACCCCAGGTAAACTTCGACCGGACACCTCACCCCGCACCAGTCATTTCGACCCCTGTCTTAATCTTACTTACGATCTTGAGGAATGATTTCGACTCGCACTCATATGAGCAACATTAGCCTTCACTAGCAACACCTTCGCGTTCATTTTTGGAGTTGTCCTACTTTTAAAAGAGATAACTCCCGTATTTTACTTGCATTTCTGATGGAATTATGTCATGTATTATAGAGTTCCCTCACTAATCAATCACATATTGACAAATAAATCACTATGCAAAACAAAACACTAAAGAACCACTCCATCTGCACAATTAGCTGTGACCAGCTGTTAAAGTTTTTCTTAACAAAACTTATTCTTACATTGGACTGTATCACTAGTTTGTACAACTGATTAAATAAGCAACATGAAATCCACTTGACAATTAATGGTTTTTTACTAATGAGCTTCAAAAAATTACTGCATTAGAAATATGCCATAGAATGTGCATATTTTTTGTGTATAATATGCTACAAGTTATTCAGGCTACTAAAAACAATTGGTTTCAAACTTGGTTAAAAAATATATTCTTCATACCAACATATATGTTGCAGCAATACATAAAAACAGAAGAATACAATAACCTCGAGCCAGAAATATTGGTTAATTGCTTAAAATTCGTCAGTATTGTAGTATTATTACCAAACAATGTTAATTCAAGTGGAAGTTCAAAGGCTAAAATGAAACGGAAATAATTCACTAGTGAATGTTATTGACCGTGTCTTCGTACGTTGGATAATGAAGACTTGAAGATTGTGCTTTATACTGCATGCCATCTCAATAGTATTGGAGGGAACTGCAAACTGAAAAACAAGTAACTACATACGGCGGTGTCCATATACCATGGGTGGATATTAATGAAGAGCTTTATCAGTAGCAAACACCTTTTTTTTTATTTTAACTTAATAAAAAAAAGACTAGCAAAGCATTGACTTGGAGTAAAAAGGAGTTCAATTCACAAAAAGTAAATAAATAAATGAAAACCAGAATAGTTAGCAAGCAGTTTAGAGTTGTCTTAATAAGGAAAGACAAATAACACTTAAACGGGAGTTTAAAACGGATTAACTTTTAAAATCTTGCCAAATTACAATTTGATAAAGCAAGAATTATATTATTTCCCATTTACAATATGACAAACAAAAACTAGGCAACAAGAGAGCGTCTATATCACATGCATTTTTGTCAGTTTTTTATCACAAACGTAATGTGGTTATTTGCATGTAAAATATGCAAGGTAACTGAAAAAGTTAACACTCGTACTTTCCTGACAAAGCTGTGGCCAAAAATGGAATTCCAAACAAGGAGAAAAAACTGCAGAGTTTTACGCAACAGGCTATAAAAACAATCAATGGGAGAGTATTAAAACAGCCTCAAATAAGTTGCTAGAGAAATCTTTGATTGAAAAAATCAGAAAATGGAGCGTATTGAAATTGTGTGAACTGTGGAGAGTTGACAACGTTATTTAATAAGCTTTTAGCATAGTCCAATTTTTTGCAAACAGTCTAAACACTCTGTGATACAGTTTATACGCTTTAAAAATCAAAGCTAATTTGCTGGTACACTATCAATTAGCAAATTTTTTTAACTAAACACTGATGAAAACATTTTTAGTGAAATGAACGAGAAATTTTTTTTAATATTCAAGTTATAACAAATAAACAATAAGAATTCTTCATATTCTTAAAATTTTTTTTAGATTATTTGCAATCCATTTATATGATCGAATAACTTTTTTAACAATCATTCATTCATCACTACATCAATGTTAGAGATTTTATACAGCTATAACGAAAAACAGAATGGCTGTTTTTGGTTAAATAGCTATGCTCTTTGCAAACCTTTCAAAATAATCTAGATAATTTTAAAACAGTTCAGACTATTTTAAAGTTGGATTTAAGTGATTCCAATTAGTTCTAAAGCTTTCTTACAATTTGTACACATCCAAATCGTCTGAACCATTTCAAAACAGCACAGATTATTTGCAAAATGACTATTTGGTTCGGAAATTTCTACAGTTGTTAAACAGGAAATACGATTTTATTGTATGAAAATTCACAACTGCCAAAGCTGATGCTCAGCTATTATAAGTACTTGGTGAGATGCATTTCATTAGGTTATTTAAACTTAATACTTTCACAATTATTTTTAAAAGCAGAGCCATCTACACTATGATCAACTATACATAGGTGTGGGTTACTTACGGTTTCTACACTTGTTATTGCAACCTTCGCAGCCACCAGATTACGCAGAGCTCTACCTAACAAACAGAGTATTGTGAGAATAAAGACATGATATATACTGCAGATATACGCAGGGTGTGGTCCCTCTTCACTTTACAACCTCATAAGTTCACGTGAGGATGAAGCCTGATAAGCCAGTGTCACGATGATGTACAATATATATAACATACACACATACAGTACTGTAGTACAATATATATAACATACACACATACAATACTATAGTACAATATATATAACATACACACATACAGTGCTGTAGTACAATATATATAACATACACACATACAATACTATAGTACAATATATATAACATACACACATACAGTGCTATAGTACAATATATATAACATACACACATACAGTACTATAGTACAATATATATAACATACACACATACAGTGCTGTAGTTCAATATATATAACATACACACATACAGTACTATAGTACAATATATATAACATACACACATACAGTACTATAGTACAATATATATAACATACACACATACAGTGCTATAGTACAATATATATAACATACACACATACAGTGCTGTAGTACAATATATATAACATACACACATACAGTACTGTAGTACAATATATATAACATACACACATAAAGTGCTGTAGTACAATATATATAACATACACACATACAGTACTATAGTACAATATATATAACATACACACATACAGTACTGTGGTAGATTTCAGTGCACTCTAGTGGTAAACGGGTAGTTTACACTAGGAACCTTGCGAAGCAATGCGCTAGACTTCTGCCCACAGCATTTGGTTAATAGCTGTTGGGTAGGAAGTCATACTGTGCCGGTAGCATGGTAAGCAGGGCCGGTATTGACCCCTGCAGGGTCGGTAGTGACCTCTACCGACCCGGTACAGCTGTACTGGGCCGGCACAAGATGGCCGCCTTAGACGAGGATCTGTAAAGATGTCCAGGAACTTAGTCAAGGTCGTAAACAGGAAGTGCCTACCCCTAAAGTACCAACTTAGTGGACCTAATTCTATATACAGCCTGGGAACCCTGTAGGAGCCGTCATTGGACAGTTAGGAGAAAAGACTCCGCCCTTAGCCACTTGGCACCTCCTTGTATTATCTTGCATTGCATTGTGATTGGTTGAGTATTTATATAATTAATGTCATTGGTTGCATTACTTCCTGTGCATTGTCTCTTATATGTTTTGTGTTCCTTAGCTCTCCTATAAAAGGAGAGCTCCTACTGATAATCAGTGCATTCATTACAATGAGCCATAGCATGTATTCTTATATTGCTAAACACCTAGAGGAATAATTACCCTCAGGACTGCTTTGTGATAAAGCCACTATAGCAAACACTACTCGGTACTGTTTGTTTGAGCCATGGGCTCTTGCCTTACCGGGTAATTCGGTTGCCCTATACAGTTGTCACTGTCGGTCAGTACAGTGTCCCCTCTGGAGAGAGGTAGAATACTCGAGACTAGTGGATGTCCGTGGTAACAGACCGGAATCCATTACAGTACTATAGTACAATATATATAACATACACACATACAGTGCTGTAGTACAATATATATAACATACACACATACAGTACAATATATATAACATACACACATACAGTGCTATAGTACAATATATATAACATACACACATACAGTACTATAGTACAATATATATAACATACACACATACAGTGCTGTAGTTCAATATATATAACATACACACATACAGTACTATAGTACAATATATATAACATACACACATACAGTACAATATATATAACATACACACATACAGTGGTATAGTACAATATATATAACACACACACACATACAGTGCTATAGCACAATATATATAACATACAGTGCTATAGTACAATGTATATAATATACACACATACAGTGCTATAGTACAATATATATAACATACACACATACAGTGATATAGTACAATATATATAACATACACACATACAGTGCTATAGTACAATATATATAACATACACACATACAGTGCTATAGTACAATATATATAACATACACACATACAGTACTGTAGTACAATATATATAACATACACACATACAGTGCTGTAGTACAATATATATAACATACACACATACAGTACAATATATATAGCATACACACATACAGTGATATAGTACAATATATATAACATACACACATACAGTGCTATAGTACAATATATATAACATACACACATACAGTGCTATAGTACAATATATATAACATACACACATACAGTGCTATAGTACATTATATATAACATACACACATACAGTACTGTAGTACAATATATATAACATACACACATACAGTGCTGTAGTACAATATATATAACATACACACATACAGTGCTATAGTACATTATATATAACATACACACATACAGTGCTGTAGTACAATATATATAACATACACACATACAGTGCTATAGTACAATATATATAACATACACACATACAGTGCTGTAGTACAATATATATAACATACACACATATACAGTGCTATAGTACAATATATATAACATACACACATACAGTACAATATATAGAACATACACATATACAGTACTATAGTACAATATATATAACATACACACATACAGTACTATAGTACAATATATATAACATACACACATACAGTGCTATAGTACAATATATATAACATACACACATACAGTACTATAGTACAATATATATAACATACACACATACAGTGATATAGTACAATATATATAACATACACACATACATTGCTGTAGTACAATATATATAACATACACACATACAGTGCTGTACACATACATTGATGTGCACTACAGTATATATAACACAATTCCTACACTACACTACATACATTGCTGTGTAATATGCTATATATAACACTGAACAATACTCACCTCTGACAGGAGACAATTGGTAGTTAACATGTTCCAAGAACTCGTTGGCGTTTTCTGATAAACTGGATGATGAAATAGAATGAGGGAAAGAATTTTCGTCGCAGTCAGTTCCTGCCACACGCAAACTTCACTTACAGCATACTAATCGTATATACTAGGAATGTATGCCAGCATTGTACATGATCATAGCACAATACACACTTCACTACACTGCACAGAGCACACTACACATAGTACACTACACAGTACGCTACACGCAGTACACTACACAGTACACTACATGCAGTACACTACACACAGTACACTACACGCAGTACACTACACACTGTACACTACACAGTACACTACAAGCAGTACACTACATGCAGTACACTACACAGTACGATACAGTACATTACACACAGTACGCTACACACAGTACACTCAGCTCAGCTTCTCCAAAGTCAGCTGTCTTACTCTTGGTGCACACAAGTCTCCGGGCGGGTCACTGAGAGAGTCAGCACTGGTGAGTCCAGTAAATGGCATATCAGAGCCTTGTTTCTACAGCAAACACTACAGTATTACACCTAGTACTACAGTATTACACCTAGTACTACAGTATTACACCTAGTACTACAGTATTACATCTAGTACTACAGCGTTACACCCAGTACTACAGTAATACATCTAGTACTACAGTAATCCATCTAGTACTACAGTATTACACCTAGTACTACAGCATTACATCTAGTACTACAGTATTACATCTAGTACTACAATATTGCATCTAGTACTGCAGTATTACATCTAGTACTACAGTATTACATCTAGTACTACAGTATTACATCTAGTACTACAGTATTACACCTAGTACTACAGTATTACACCTAGTACTACAATATTGCATCTAGTACTACAGTATTACATCTAGTACTACAGTATTACATCTAGTACTACAGTATTACATCTAGTACTACAGTATTACACCTAGTACTACAGTATTACACCTAGTACTACAGTATTACATCTAGTACTACAGTATTACATCTACTACTACAGTATTACATCTAGTACTACAGTATTACACCTAGTACTACAGTATTACACCTAGTACTACAGTATTACACCTAGTACTACAGTATTACACCTAGTACTACAGTATTACACCTAGTACTACAGTATTACACCTAGTACTACAGTATTACACCTAGTACTACAATATTACATCTAGTACTACAGTATTACACCTAGTACTACGGTATTACATCTAGTACTACAGTATTACACCTAGTACTACAGTATTAGCACAACAGCACACAATAATGTCACAGATACCAACCAGAGGCTGTCGAAAGTAAATCACTTACCCTCCATTCTTGCGATGGGGCTCTGCGCTGTCGCCACTCATCATGTACCAGTTGCGGTCAGATTTGAATTGACTCGCTGCCTTCAGTGCATTCTTATAGTTGTTAGAGTTCTAACCAGCAATGTATATGAGCAGATTTCTTTTATGATCCTACAAGTTGAATTGATACTAATATTTCTTTATCACACAGTTCAGTTGTATTATACATTATCCACAATATACTTATATTTATGGCAACTAGCAAGAGTTTTAATTTGATCAGCTATGTAATAAATAAACAATGTTATTAGCCTTACCTGCCCATACACCATGGAGAGGAAGATAAATTGGATGCATAAAAAAGTTTTCAGACAGTTCCATCATCCATTCAAACACAAGATCATGCAGCTTGTATAAAAGAGTATCTTCACTTTTTTATATCTTGTGAATATTATCAGAGTTGTTGTACCACATCGAGAAAGCAACTTCTGTAATTATAATTAATAATAAATATATCTGTGTCAGCAAAGAAAATAATAAACTTTATTTTTTTAACTAAACCGTGATATTTAATGTCTTTCTTGACAATAATAAAAACAAACACTGCAAAATGAAGCAGCATTTATAGACAGTACTCAAAATTATAGATTTTATTTATCTAAATCATAAATAGCTGCAAACAATAATAAATAATAATTGTTATTATTAACTACTACTATATATAATATGACTATCGCAAAAAATACCTGCACAAAACAACAAAAAAATTTGTAAAGTCTCATAGGTTTCTACAGCAAAATTTAGCTTTATTAAAAATACTAGATACTCAGCTCTAAAATTACAACTGCAAATCAAATCTTACCTACTGATATCTGTTCGTGTAGCACAAAAATTGAAGAGAACTATTTTCACCGCCATCTTGGGTCGAACTGACTGTCCCTGGGCTCAAGTGACTCTAGGTCGAAACGTCGCTTGGGTCGAGGTGACTGAGATTCATGTTGTTTTGGGCAAGAACAGAGAGACCACTACCATAGAATTATCTCCCCTAGGGGAGATAATTCTACGATTATGACTGCTATAGCAAACTTGGGTGTGAAACATGGATGAAATGTTCATCCATGGTGTGAAATATAAAAATACGGGCTCTTATCAGGTTTATAAAAAATTTTCCAGGTACCAGAAATTGAGCCAAAAATCCAAGTTTGCCTGGAATTAATCCCACTACTTGACAGCCCTGTACAGGAAATGGCTCCAGCTAGCCCCAGTTAACCGTTGTCACAGTCGTCTACACGTAGACGACTGTGACCGTTGTATGCGGCGCAGATCTATTACCAGAGAACGACCGTAATTACCAACGGGCGATTCCCAGCTCGTGACCTACTGGAAGAAACGCGACAAACAATGCTTTTTGTGAAGATCTATCCAAAATCTATGTACATGACGTGTATTGTACCCTTTCTTCCACCAGTCAATATTTTATATAATCAGGCTATTGTTACACCTATTTATGTTGCCCTGCATTAGCCACCCTTCTTTCATATTGTACAAAGGCTACATGCAGACAAAAGACGTTATGTATTCTTTTATATAAATACTGCCTGTTGCTGCCTCACAACTGAAGAGTAGTTGGAGAAGCACAGACAGAAGTAACGAAAAATAAAAGCTATACTCTCTCACACACTTTCTCTTTTAGTGCTTACACAAAGACAGCAATACTTACTGCAACAATAGATGTCTTGCAATAGATTACAAGCCTGCAAAAGCACTCAGTCCAGCACACAGTCCAGAGTAGTAATATATGAGCAGATCTCCCTACCAAGTGTTTTTTTGTGGATTAGACCTTGGAGGTTATGCAATGGGTTACGATGTTGGATGAATTCGCCGAGTTTATATTGTATTTCATTTGAGGGGTACTTGAGTGGCGTTTGAATGGCATTTAAGTGGCATTCGAGTTTTGATTATTTTTTTACTTGATTTGAACTCATATGGCATCTAGATTTTGCATGTATGGCATTTGATTTTTTTGATAGTTTTAACATTGTATATAAATGAAAACGTGATAAGATTGTATGGTTATTGGAAGTTAAGATGTCGACAGAGGATGATGTTGAGATGAGACCGATGAATGAAGTTGATACTATTGATGGTACTGAACGTGATATGATAGATGTTTTACCGAGTATGAAGCGTAAAGCGTTGATAATTATGATAATTTTGGTATTTGTCGTAGGGCTTTCCACTTTTGGAGGTGTTACTGAGTTTAGTATGTATGAAGAAGCTATGGAAAAAATACAAAAAGCGAGAAACTCTCCTGTTGGAATCATAAATGAAACTACTGTTGATTGATGAACATCTTTTTATGATGAATGGGAAACCTGAAGATTATGACCCGACGATGCGATCTCCTTTTACAGCGATGATTGCAGGACCAACTGGATCGGGAAAGACGCAAGCGATTTTTCGAATGATTGAAGCTAGTCAGACTATAGCACACCCTCCACCAACAGAGATTCACTACTGTTATGGAGCCTACCAAAAAGCCTTTGATGATGTATCAGGAGTGATTTTTCATGAAGGCATGATAGATATAACAGTGAGTTTTCCCAGAGATGGTAAAAATCGATGGCTGATAATTGATGATCTCATGGATGAAGTTTCTGGTAAAGCCGATGCTAATGCTTTGTATACAAAACATAGCCATCATTTGAACATAAGTGTGTTTTTTATTGTTCAGAATCTGTTTTTAAAAGGAAATCGTACAATTTCCTTGAATAGTCATTATTTTTTTCTTTTTAAAAACCCTAGAGATGCTTCTTCTATTTCCTATTTGGCTCGACAATGTTTTCCATCAAAAATAAAATATGTACAAGAGGCTTTTGAAGATGCGACAAAGAAACCATACTCTTATTTACGAATAGATACGACTCAACAAACGAATGATCAATATAGACTATTGGGAAATTTTACATCAGTTCTCCCTATGATATTATATGTACCCAAGTAAAAGGATATAAATACAATTACTATTCACTTCACCTCAATCATATTTTGTTATTCAACGACGCAACACGAAAGCATTATAATGTCTAAAGCTTTGGAGAAAAAATTAACAAAAAATGCAGCTGTGTTGTTATCGCTCAACAATACAACCTTTGCTATTCAAAAGTCTGTTATAGCCAAAGCCAAAAAGGAGTTTATTATGACTCTAATGGAATGTGCTAAAGCTATTATAAATGGAACGATACCATTGACATCATCTCAGTATAATGATTTGCAGCGAAACGTGAAGGATATTAGCGCTTTAGTAAGAAAATCAACGTTAGATGATAAGAAAGCTGTATTGCAAAAAGGAGGATTTTTAGGCGCTCTACTAGGACCTATCATCAGCAATATAGTTCCTGGGTTACTTAAAAGTGTGCTAGGCGGAGGGAGAAGATAAAGATGAAACTCTCAACACGAATGATGCGGAATAGAATGGCGATTTTAGCTCTGGATGATCTGAGTAAGAAAGGAAAAATCGCTATAGTCGAAAAGGCTAACTCAGATTTGTTTCAATCATTGATAGAAAGTGTTAAAAATATTATATTAGGTAATGTTCCTCTTGATTCTGAGCAGTTTATTGAGTTGCAGCGTTACAAGAAGGAGCTACATAAACTTAGTGGTAGAGGGAGAGTTGATGATAAGCGTAAATTTTGATTCAGAGTGGTAGAGGGAATCTTTTGGATGCTATTATAACACCTATTGTATCTGTTTTATCATCAATAAAAAGATGAATCGTCAGCCTTTAACATTCTCCAGACGTAATTTTATACTCACTGAAGATGAATACTATAGATTAACGGAAAGAAAGGATGATAAAACAGTGGTAAAGGAAGAGAAAACCAGACCTCCATTGTATTATAATCCTATGGAAGCTATAACAGTGAGAAATATGAAGCGAAAGCGAAATGATCTACTGGAAACGGCTTATGATTCTGACTTATCCTCATACGAAAAGTTAGATGAAAATGTTGAAAACCTACGTAGGTATTTGTCTGATGTCAAAAAGATTAAAAATAACCAAAACCAGACACAAAAGGATAGTTGGAATCTCATTAAGAAAAAAAAGACAGAGTCTACTTTTCCTTTGGCCAATAGCACAGTTATCGATAATAAACCTAATGTCTTTTCACCAAATGTCGATAAAGACAATGAGTTAGAATCAGTGAAAGTGGTTGATGATGATGATGATATTGGGATGGAATTAATAAAAGGAAGGTTGTTTGATACTGAAGACACAACCTTACTAGGAAGTACATTTCTTACTGATGGAAAAGATGAGCACGATAGTGAAAGCGAAAATTTAAAAGATTTTGAAAAAAAAGCAGCTGATTTAACAACAAAAAAGAGTGATCAAACGATCGCTGTCAAAATGTTGAATAATCTGAGTAAAATTGGTAGATTCGACTCGGAGAAGAACAGACTGAAAATTGGAGAACATTGGTTGAATCCTAAGACTTCCAAAACTTTACTACGAGACGTTCTAACCGAAGGAGGTAAAATACAATCGGGAAATACCAATTACAGTAGATTTAAAAGCCTGCTAACTGATGAAGGAATCACAACTGTCAGAAAATCCCCGCATCGAACACGTACTCAGAAGAAAAAGTTGGTCGTTCCCGGTACTAATTCATGGACATCGACACGCTAAAAGAGTTGTATTACAATCCTGCATTACATACATCTCTACGAGGAGCTAGAGCTTTACTGAAAGCTCGTAGAAAACGAGAGGGAGAAAAAAGAATCCGTGAATGGTTGAGTGGTGAGGATGCCTACACGTTACATAAAAAAGTTGTAACCAAGTTTAAGCGTCGTCCTACAATTGTAGCTGGAATAGGGGAGCAGCTACAGGTAGATTTGATGGATGTTCGATTTCGAAGAGATGAAAATAATAATACAGCATTTTTACTGACTGCTATTGATTCTTTATCTAGAAAAGGTTGGGCTGTGCCGCTCATCAACAAATCAGGACCGGTAGTAGCAAGAGGATTGAGAAGAATACTAGAAGGGGAAAACTATAAAGCTTTACAATCTGATAAAGGTAAAGAGTTTGACAACGTCAATGTCAAGACTCTGCTGGCGGAAAAAAAGATCAAGCGCTTTACAACCGAAAATGAAACGATAAAGGCATCAATGGTGGAGCGTTTTAACAGAACTTTAAAAGAGAAGATATATAGATATTTGACATATAAAGATGACGATAGATACATTGATGTTTTACCAGAAATGGTTAATGCATACAACAACACAATTCATGGTGCTATAGGTATGAGACCAAATGATGTGAATTTTCAAAATCAAGAACTTGTATGGAATCGTGTGTATGAAGGAGGTGAACATAGTTTAACTCAAGAAGCAAAACTAAAGGTTGGGGATTATGTGAGAATAAGTAAGGCAAGAGGAGTGTTTGAAAGAGGATACACTCCGAATTGGACGATTGAGATTTTTATAATCACCGATGTACTTATTGATGAAAAACCTGTTGTATATAGGGTGAAAGATTTAGCTGAGGAGATGATTGATGGTACCTTTTACGAAAAAGAGTTGCAAAAAGTAAAAAAACCCACGATTTTCAGAATTGAAAAGATACTGGGAAGAAGAATGAGAAGAGGTAAAAGACAGATTCTGGTTAAGTGGTTAGGTTATGGAGAAAAGTTCAATGAGTGGGTAGATGAATAGTTTATAAGGAAACAACGCTTGATATAATCATCATACGTTGGGAAAATGTCGATGCTGATAACTTTACCCTCAAACTCTAGTGGTGAAGAGTTTCCTGATAATACCAATTCCGAATTTACAGTGAGACTGTATAAATATTTGGTTATCAATGGCGGTAAATGGGAGCTAGCTCTGCTAGATATGACAGTAGTAATATATGAGCAGATCTCCCTACCAAGTGTTTTTTTGTGGATTAGACCTTGGGGTTGAGGCAATGGGTCACGACGTTGGATGAATTCGCCGAGTTTATATTGTATTTCATTTGAGGGGTACTTGAGTGGCATTCGAGTGGCATTTAAGTGGCATTTGAGTTTTGATTATTTTTTTACTTAATTTGAACTCATATGGCAGATAGATTTTGAATGTATGGCATTTAAGTTTTGATAATTTTTTTACATAATTCGAACTCATATGGCATCTTGAGAGAGAGGAGAGAGAAGAGAGAGAGAGAGAGGAGTTTTATCTACATTGAATAAATATATTGATCAAAAATGAAACATTATAAGATTATATACATTGATTACATAATAAGTAGGGAAAATCTTCCTATATAATATAGCTAGAGTCAGTAAATACTAAGTAATACAAAGCACTACAACTTGTAATGACAATCAATGCATACATACATACATATGGTATCTTGAGAGAAAGAGAGAGGAGAGAGATTTTTTAGTTTTCTATACATTCATGTATATATGGTTAATTATGTACATATTTATGGGTATATTTATATCTACATAGAGAGAGGAGAGTGGGTATATTTATATCTACATAGAGAGAGGAGAGAGGAGATCTATCTACATTGAATAAATATATTGATCAAAAATGAATCATTGTATGATTATATACATTTATTACATAATAAGTAGGGAAAATCTTCCTATATAATATAGCTAGAGTCAGTAAATACGCATATGTCCATATTCATGTACATGTGCATAAATGGACATGAATAGGTACATGTCCATATTCATGTCCATATTCATGTCCATATTCATGTCCATATTCATGTCCATATTCATGTCCATATTCATGTCCATATTCATGTCCATATTCATGTCCATATTCATGTCCATATTCATGTCCATTTATGTACATGTCCATATTCATGTCCATTTATGTACATAGCTATGTTCATATTTATGTACATGCGCATGTCCAAATTCATGTCCATATTAACATTTTATAGCTATGTACAGAGGAGAGAGAAGAGAGGAGAGAGAGATTTTTTAGTTTTTTATACAACCATGTATATAAGGATAATTATGTACATATTTATGGATATATTTATATCTAGATTGAATAATATACATTTATGACATAATAACTATATTGAATGCTATAAAATATGTTGGAAAATCACCAAATTAGTCCTCTAGATGGTTAAAATTTACAGTATTTGGGAAATAACTGCAAGAGAGGAGAGAGGGGTATTTGGTAGAGGAGAGAGGAGGCTTCAAAAAGAGCTACAAATAACTAATCAGTACACAACTCAGTTTATTAGGTAGTAGCGCTTCAAGGAGGTACAAACACTGATTGCTGACAAACAACAAATTTTAATGCAGATTGGGAGAGGTAGCTTTTTTTAGAGCCTATAATCATCCTGATTGCACAGGTTTTAATATCAATACAAAATGAATCTTCCTCCTTTAAAATATGGTGAACGTTATTTTGTTATACCAGAAGAGGAGTATCATAGTTTGATGGAAAAGAACAGTGGGGCTAAATCAACAGACCAAGACAAGTTTGCGTCATCATTGTATGACAACCCGACAAAAGACAAAATGGTGAGAGATATCGAGAAAATCCAAAATATTTTGGTTGAAACGAATGAAATAGTAATGGGAATCAAAAACGAGTTGCTTGAGCGCAAAAAGACAAATGAAAATGTTCAAAGCACAAAAACCTATCGGAGTGATGTTGGAAAGATTAGGGGAGAGTACAAGCAACCAAAGAGCTGGAGCTCTGCTAAAACACCAAAGCTCTCACCATCATCGTTTGATAGAAACACAATTGACGATGATAGCAATAGAGATTCGGAGAGAATGATGCAACAATTAGAAGAGTTTAAAAAGAAAGTATCCGACATGACAGCTAGTAAAGACAATCAAGCGTTAGGTGTAAAAATATTGTATCAATTGAGAGATTCTGGAAAATACGATCTGGATACTGACAGGATAAAACTCAAGGGAAGATGGCTTAGCGCTAAGTTATCAAAGAATTTGTTGCATGATGTACTAACTGATAAAGACTCAATAAGATCAACAAAAGATAACTACAGTAGATTTAAAAGTCTGCTCACCACTCAAGGAATCACAACTGTCAGGAGATCCTCATGAAAAACTTATTTTAGCTACCTAGTTGTTAATTCAAACATCTTAGCAACAACTTATTAGCTCAAACATGACTTTGTTATACTATTTTTTTTGGTTAATGTCATTGTTGAAAAGTCTATGTTTATTGCTAATGCTTGCTAATACATTACTGCTTAATCCTTTATCCAACACCTACAATAATTCTTAGTAATAGTAGTGTAATGAGACTGAGTAATAATCTACACACACCTTGTTCACTCTGTATGCTGTAGTACATGTTATTCCTTTAGTTATCTGCAATTACTTCAATTGGATCTGATCCAGATGTTTTATAGTCTTTACTGCTGCTGCGTTTTGTCTCAAACAAGAGTCCAAAGTAGGCATCGTGTCTACAAAATACAAAAATTGCCATCTTAACTATCCAATCTAAAAAGACAAAAAATAAGAAATATTTTAAAAATGTGAGCTATTTATTATTATTTAATCATAATACAAAGAAGATAACATTTTTATCAATATCCAAAGACAGGGTTTGTAACACAAACGGATTTGGTTGTAGGAGGCTATTTTCTCCATAGTGCAAGTAGGTAAGTTTTTCAACTAGTGGTAAATAAATATTTATCATTCTTTTATTATTTAGATCACAAGACTTGAACAAAATTCAATAAAGTAACAATGAAAACCAAATGAAATCACAATAATATTAACAATAGTAATAATAATAAGAATAATAATCATTATCAGTAAAAATTATTTTTCATATTAAATACAATGAATAATAACTGTTATATGTTGATAATAAAGTAAAACAATACAATAATGAAAGTTGTAATCATTTTTTGGCTGTAAAGTTCTAAATCAACCTGTCGTTCAAGATGTCATTTAAGGCTAACCTATTTTTTCTCTTGACAATTCTGTCAATCAATGCCAAAAGACTGCGATCTTGAGCGCAAACAGGATAGGTTCTATGAGCATAAAATTATCTAGGAGAGATACTTCTATGGTCAAGAGAACGACTCCATATCGTAATATGAGGATAACTCCATAGTGCAACTAGTTGAGTTCTTCAACTAGTGTTAAATAGTTATTTATTATTCCTTACCTTAATACAGAAAGTCTCCTAGTAGTTGTAGTAGATGTTGATCCTTCAGTCACTGTTGTTGAAGTGGATGCTTTCCGTGTAAAAGCGGTGCTTCTTATATAGCTAGGTTGTACTAGGTACCGATTGACACGAGTTGATTCCAATGAAAAGCCTTTATAATATATAAGCAGGTCTTTACGCGGAAAACTCACGCGAAAACCGAAACTGAAAAAAAATTCTTCGCGGGAGTTTTCCTTCTTATAAGTCATAAAGGTTTTACGCGGAAAACTCACGCGAAAAGTTGAACAGTAAAAAAATTCTCTTCGCGGGAGTTTTCCTTCTATATACTATAAAGGCTTTACACGGAAAACTCACGCGAAAACGGGAAATACAAAACAATTCTTTCGCGGGAGTTTTCCTTCTTTTATGTTATAAAGGCTTTATGCAGAAAACTCACGGAATTTTTTTTACCGTTAGTTTTCCGCGCAAGGCCTTTATAGTACATAGAAGGAAAACTCCCGCGAAGAAGTTTTTTTTATTTTTCCGTTTTCGCGTGAGTTTTTTACATAAAGCTGTCATAACGCATAAGAAGGAAAACTCCCGCGAAGAAGTTTTGGTTTTCGCGTGAGTTTTTTGCGTAAAGCCTTTATAACATATAAGACGGAAAACTCCCGCGAAGAATGTTTTTTTTAGTTTTCGCGTGAGTTTTCTACGTAAAGACCTTATATATTATAAAGGCTTTTCATTGGAATCAGCTCGTGTCAATCGGTACCTAGTACAACCTAGCTATATAAGAAGCATCGCTTTTACACAGAAAGCATCCACTCCAACAACAGTGACTGAAGTATCAACATCTACTACAACTACTAGGAGACTTTCTGTATTAAGGTAAGTGATTAAAATTATTATTTAACACTAGTTGAAGAACTCAACTAGTTGCACTGTGGAGTTATCCTCCTATTACGATATGGAGTCGTTCTCTTGACCAAGTTATGATAATTTTGTACTCGCTCTAAAGGTAAAGGTTTTCAGTCCGTTTTTGGTCAGACCAAAATTTATGCGAGACGTTTTAGGCATTATTTCAGTCGACGTAATGTTACCAGTTCATTTTCACAAGTTTTTAATATTTATTTTAAAAATAAATAATTAGAGCTTTCTACTAGTGTTAAATGATTATTGATTATTCTTTACCTTATCACCACTTAGAGCCAGATGATTTAATTAACTAAAGACAAATAATTATTTTAGCGTTTCTTACCTTGATGCTCTCCTAGTAGCTGTAGTAGATGATGCTTCTCCGCTTGCTGTTGAAGAACTGGATGCTTTCTAAGTGAAAACAGTGGCTCTTAAATAGCTAAAGTTGCACTGAGTAAACCCTATGAATCAGCATTTTTTCCAATGCTTTCGCGGGAATAAAAACTGTTTATTCCCGCGAAAGCAACGGTTTCCATTCGCGTGAAAATAAATTCTTTATTCCCGCGAAAGCAACGGTTTCTATTCGCGTGAAAATAAACTATTTATTCCCGCGAAAGCAACAGTTTCTATTCGCGTGAAAATAAACTATTTATTCCCGCGAAAGCAACTGTTTCTATTCGTGTGAAAATAAATTATTTATTCCCGCGAAAGCAACGGTTTCTATTCGCGTGAAAATAAACTATTTATTCCCGCGAAAGCAACAGTTTCTATTCGTGTGAAAATAAACTATTTGTTCCCGCGAAAGCAACTGTTTCTATTCGCGTGAAAATAAATTATTTATTCCCGCGAAAGCAACGGTTTCTATTCGCGTGAAAATAAACTATTTATTCCCGCGAAAGCAACTGTTTCTATTCGCGTGAAAATAAATTATTTATTCCCGCGAAAGCAACGGTTTCTATTCGCGTGAAAATAAACTATTTATTCCCGCGAAAGCAACTGTTTCTATCCGTGTGAAAATAAATTATTTATTCCCGCGAAAGCAACGGTTTCTATTCGCGTGAAAATAAACTATTTATTCCCGCGAAAGCAACAGTTTCTATTCGTGTGAAAATAAACTATTTGTTCCCGCGAAAGCAACTGTTTCTATTCGCGTGAAAATAAATTATTTATTCCCGCGAAAGCAACGGTTTCTATTCGCGTGAAAATAAACTATTTATTCCCGCGAAAGCAACGGTTTCTATTCGCGTGAAAATAAACTATTTATTCCCGCGAAAGCAACTGTTTCTATTCGCGTGAAAATAAATTATTTATTCCCGCGAAAGCATTGGAAAAAAATGCTGATTCATAGGGTTTAATCAGTGCAACTTTAGCTATTTAAGAGCCACTGTTTTCACACAGAAAGCATCCAGTTCTTCAACAGCAAGCGGAGAACCATCATCTACTACAGCTACTAGGAGAACATCCAGCATCAAGGTAAGAATTGCTAAAATAATTATTTGTCTTTAGTTAATTAAATCAGTTGAACCTAGATATAAATTTATCTCTACTAGATAGTTTTATACTCACACAAACTTTTTCTTCGCTACTCTATGTAGATAAAGCCAATGAAAATAAATGAATCAATTGTAACTAACAATTTTTTGTATTTTGTAGTTATGATGTCTACTTTGGACTCTTGTTTGAGACGAAATGCAGCAGTAGCAAAGACTATAAACATGTGGTCAAGATCTACCAACACCAACGATAGATGTAAAACAACATGACTTTCTCTCCTACTTATGTGACACAGCAAGAATTCCTTTCAAGATCCACCTACTTAGATGATGCCAAACCAATGAAGACTCAAACTACATCAATTTTCAAGACAGCACACTTCTCCAACACAGCAAGAATTCCTTTCAAGATCTACCACCTACTTAGATGATACCAAACCAATGAAGACTCAAACTACATAGATTTTGAAGACAGCATACTTCCCCAACACAGCAAAAATTCATTTCAAGATCTACCACCTACTTAGATGATACCAAGCTAATGAAGATGAAGACAGCACACTTCTCCAACACAGCAAGAATTTCTTTCAAGATCTACCACCTACTTAGATGATACCAAACCAATGAAGACTCAAACTACATCAATTTTGAAGACAGCACACTTCTCCAACACAGCAAGAATTCATTTCAAGATCTACCACCTACTTAGATGATACCAAACCAATGAAGACTCAAACTACATGAATTTTGAAGACAGTCGACTTCTCCAACACAGCAAGAACTCCTTTCAAGATCTACCACCTACTTAGATGATACCAAACCAATGAAGACTCAAACTACATGAATTTTGAAGACAGCATACTTCTCCAACACAGCAAAAATTCATTTCAAGATCTACCACCTACTTAAATGATACCAAACCAATGAAGACTCAAACTACATGAATTTTGAAGACAGCATACTTCTCCAACACAGCAAGAATTCCTTTCAAGATCTACGACTTAATTAGATGATACCAAATCAATGAAGACTCAAACTACATCGATTTTGAAGACAGCGCACTTCTCCAACACAGCAAGAATTCATTTCAAGATCTACCACCTACTTAGATGATACCAAACCAATGAAGACTCAAACTACATCAATTTTGAAGACAGCACACTTCTCCAACACAGCAAGAATTCATTTCAAGATCTACCACCTACTTAGATGATACCAAGCTAATGAAAATGAAGACAGCACACTTCTCCAACACAGCAAAAATTTCTTTCAAGATCTACCACCTACTTAGATGATACCAAACCAATGAAGACTCAAACTACATCAATTTTGAAGACAGCACACTTCTCCAACACAGCAAGAATTCATTTCAAGATCTACCACCTACTTAGATGATACCAAACCAATGAAGACTCAAACTACATGAATTTTGAAGACAGTCGACTTCTCCAACACAGCAAGAACTCCTTTCAAGATCTACCACCTACTTAGATGATACCAAACCAATGAAGGCTCAAACTACATGAATTTTGAAGACAGCATACTTCTCCAACACAGCAAAAATTCATTTCAAGATCTACCACCTACTTAAATGATACCAAACCAATGAAGACTCAAACTACATGAATTTTGAAGACAGCATACTTCTCCAACACAGCAAGAATTCCTTTCAAGATCTACGACTTAATTAGATGATACCAAATCAATGAAGACTCAAACTACATCGATTTTGAACCAAACCAATGAAGACTCAAACTACATGGATTTTGAAGACAGCATACTTCTCCAACACAGCAAGAATTCATTTCAAAATCTACCACCTACTTAGATGATTCCAAACCAATGAAGACTCAAACTACATGGATTTTGAAGACAGCATACCTCTTCAACACAGCAAGAATTCCTTTCAAGATCTACCACCTACTTAGATGATACCAAATCAATGAAGACTCAAAGTACATGGATTTTGAAGACAGCACACTTCTCCAACACAGCAAGAATTCCTTTCAAGATCTACCGCCTACTTAGATGATAACAAACCAATGAAGACTCAAACTACATGGATTTTTAAAGACAGCACACTTCTCCAACACAGCAAGAATTCCTTTTAAGATCTACCACCTACTTAGATGATACCAAACCAATGAAGACTCAAACTACATGGATTATGAAGACAGCATACTTCTCCAACACAGCAAGAATTCCTTTCAAGATCTACCTCCTACTTAGATGATACCAAATCAATGAAGACTCAAACTACATGGATTTTGAAAACAGCGCACTTCTCCAGCACAGCAAGAATTCCTTTCAAGATCTACCACCTACTTAGATGATACCAAACCAATGAAGGCTCAAACTACATGGATTTTTGAAGACAGCACACTTCTCCAACACAGCAAGAATTCCTTTCAAGATCTACCACCTACTTATATGATGCCAAACCAATGAACACTCAAACTATATGGATTTTGAAGACAGCACACTTCTCCAACACAGCAAGAATTCCTTTCAAGATCTACCACCTACTTAGATGATACCAAACCAATGAAGACTCAAACTACATGGATTTTGAAGACAGCATATTTCTCCAACACAGCAGGAATTCCTTTCAAGATCTACCACCTGCTTAGATGATGACAAAGCAATGAAGACTCAAACTACATCGATTTTGAAGACAAGATGATACCAAACCAATGAAGAGTCAATGTTACACAACATTACTTCCTCTCCTGCTTAGATGATACCAAACCAATGAAGACTCAACTACATGGATTATACTTCGATGATGCTGAAAAAAACTGTCCAGAACAAGAGCTCAAGAAGCTAATCTATAACTCAAGGCAATCATATCACTATAGGTGAGTTTTACTAATTTTTACCATAAATTAAACAAAATGCTGAATATATACATTTTCCAAGTGAAAAAAAGACTTTTTTTTAAATTAGTGTATTTTTACAACAAAATGCTGAATATCTACATTTTTCAGGCGAAAAAAGGACTGTTTTGGTGTAAATAATGTATTTTTTACAACAAAATGCTGAATATATACATTTTCCAGGTAAAAAAAGGACTGTTGTAGTGTAAATAATGTATTTTTTTACAACAAAATGCTGAATATATACATTTTCCAGGTGAAAAAAGGACTTTTTTGGTGTAATTAGTGTATTTTTTACAACAAAATGCTGAATATATACATGTTAAAGGTGAAAAAAAGGACTTTTTGGTGTAATTAGTGTAGTTTTTACAACAAAATGTTGTATATATACGTTTTTCCATGTTAAAAAAGCACTTTTTTGGTGTAATTAGTGTATTTATTACAGCATACTTATAAAGCAAGTATTTTTTGTTTGCTTTTAGATAGATAAAAGAGAATCAAAAGCACTTGGTGAAAATAATGCTGAAGAAAGAACAAGCTGAACAATGTAACTTGGTGAGTTATTTCCCTTTTCTAATAATGTAAGCTATCCAATGTAACTAGAACTATAATTCAAATTCATGTAATTATTTTACATTTTTGCTTAATCATTCTATACTAATACATAACTTTTTTTATTTTAGTTCATTACGAAATTAAAAGCACATAGAACAGAAGTCTTCCTTCCTAAGATATAACATCAGTACATCAAAGACATCATTGTAAAGGAACAAACTATGCATTAACTGTTATTACTTTGTCTTTATTACAAGTTGTAGTGCTTTGTATTACTTAGTATTTACTGACTCTAGCTATATTATATGGGGAGATTTTCCTTACTTATTATGTAATAAATGTATATAATCATACAATGATTCATTTTTAATCAGTGTATTTATTCAATTTAGATATATCTCCTCTCTCCTCTCTCTCTATGTAAATATAAATATAGCCATAAATATGTACATAATTAACCATAAATACATGAATGTATAGAAAACTAAAAAATCTCTCTCCTCTCTCTCTCCTCTCTCATCTCCCATCTCTCCTCTCTCCTCTCCCCTCTCTCTCAAGATACCATATGAGCTCGAGTTATGTAAAAATGTTATCAAAACTTGAATGCCATACATTCAAAATCTAAATGCCATATAAGTTCAAATTAAGTAAAAAACTAATCAAAACTCAAATGCCACTTAAATGCCACTCAAATGCCACTCAAATGCCTCTCAAATAAAATACAATATAAACTCGGCGAATCCATCCAAAGCCGTAACCCATTGCCTCAACTCCAAGGTCAGATCCACAAAAAAACACTTGGTAGGGAGATCTGCTCATATATTACTACTTATGACTTATTCTAATAATTGGAAAAATGTTACCGAAGGGAAAATATATCTAGAAAAGACTAATGTCTCTGGTAAAAGCGAAAAGTCCTTCATCCTAATCGGTAATGGAAGATATGATAGTATAGAGGAGTTGGAGGAGATTATACGAAAGAGAATGAATGAAATGGATTTAGACAAGAAATTCGCCATCTCCTACAACAAGATCACCAACACCGCTTTACTAACTAACAGTGATCCTGATACTGTCATAAGCTTTTCCAAAGATATAGCATATATTTTTGGATTTGAATCAAAAACTACATACCCTCGTGGTAGATACAATAATATCACACCTCCTGATATAAATTCCGGTTTAACATCCCTGTATGTTTATTCCAACATTGTTGATAATAGAATGGTAGGAGATACGAATGTACCTTTATTGAGAGTAGTTCCAGTTCAAGGAAAGAAGAATAGTGTTGTGTATCAAGAATTTAAAAATCCCCACTATGTTGACGCTTCATCACTAAATAGTGATATGATTAAAGTACTTATAACGAGTGACGACGGTCAACGAATACCATTTGATGGTGGAAAGGTTGTGTTGACGGTTCACTATAGAGAGAAAGAATTATAATGAGTTTGGTACGATACACCCCTGAGGATTCAAAAGATTTTTTTGATGAGTACTACAAGATGCAAGCTGGAAATGGAATTGGAGTGTATAGTGGACGACGAGTGATGCCTAATATGAGAGGAAATGGACTTGGTAGTATTTTTTCAAGTTTACTTAAATCTGCAGCACCAATGCTGAAAAGAGGAGCAATTAGTTTGGGGAAAAGAGCATTGTCTGTAGGTGGAAATGTAGCGCGTGATGTCATCGATGGTCAAAGTTTTGCAGCGTCAGCAAAGAAGAGGGGATTGGCAGAGTTGAATGATCTGGGAGGAGATGTGCTCAATGCAGTTCGTCCAGATAGAATGAAAAGGAGAAAAACAAGAGGTGGAAAGAAGAGGAGAGGTGTTGGTAATCGTGGTATATTTTAATAGCAGTAGAATCCGGTATAAAGACAGCTGAGCTTGATATCTATATTCATTAAGCGGTAACGCTTCAAGCATTCATCACTCGCAAAAGATGGCTAGCCTAAATGGAACAACAGGTAATAAGTTGGAAGGTTCTTCCTACAACATAAATCCAACGTTGGATGTATTTGCTACGGAACCAACAAACATATCGGTAGAAAGATCGGAATATGTTGTCATCAGACCTGATAGGTTAGATCCTTATGGTAGTATTGAGTTAACCTTGTCAGGGAGCACTGAACATTACACAGATCTTTACAACTCGTTTCTGCAAGTTGAAGCCACGGTTGTTAAAGATGATGGAACCAATATTACAGGTAATGATGATGATGCAGTTGTGTGGATGGGGGATTCAATGCATGCATTATTCAGTGAGTTGAAAATGTCGATAGAAGGAACCACCGTTGAATACGCTAACAACTACGGTTTACGCTCCTACTTTTCACAACTACTCGAAAACAGTGCAGAAAGAAAGAAATATCAAGGTAAGATGGAAGGATGGTTGTATGATGATTCAACTAGCAAAGACGGTGCTGATCACAAAACCGCTGATAAGAAAAAGAGGAAAGCTCTAATCATAGGTGGAAAGACAATAGAATTAACTGGAAAACCTCATCTCGCATTATTTCAGCAGAAAAAACTAATAATACCAGGTCCTACTATGCAGCTGGAGTTTGAGCGCGCCTCTGCCAAACTAGCTTTGTTTGCTGCGGATGAGGTGCCTGCAGGAGGGGCAAAGATTAGAATTGATAAATTTGAACTTCATCTTTGTAAAGTTAAGGTGAATCCTACAATACAAAACTCCCAACTCAGTTTGGCATTGGAAGGCCACAACTACATTTATCCTGTTGATCGAAAACGGATAAAACTATATGGAATTCGTGCTGGTGTTGCGCAGATCGACATCACTTTGGAAGAAAACAAACAAAAACCTAAACAAATTTATTTAGGTTTAGTTAATCACAACGCAATGAACGGGCGTTTCGCCTTGAATCCATATAGAATGCAGCATGCTAGTGTTGATAGTATTGTATTGAGAGTTGGTGATTGTCCAATTGGAAGGAGATTTGAACCAAATTATGCTAGAGGAATTTTTGGAAGAGAATATCATCAGTTTCTACACGCTACCGGAACTTTGCTTGAAGGCGATAGTCTTGGTATTACGAAAGAACAATACCTTGATGGTACTACACTTTATGGATTTGATTTGACTGGTGATTTTCTTAAAGAAGGTTTTCACTCTATGAAAAATGTCACAACAAGTGTGGAAATTCGTTTTAGCGCTAACACGACGGATGGATTATCCCTGGTAGCATACTTTGTAAAAGACGGTGTGTTGGAGATGGATAGCATTCTTCAATTAACTATCGGAGGCGACGCAGTGCTTTAAACAGAAAGTTACAGATGAATACCATACAAATTCGATCGATCTTATCTTCAGACGTTTTATGTCAAAGCGTAGGGATTCATGTTGGAGCTAGAGAACAGTTTTGGAAGCAAATTTGCAATTTTCCAACAGGATGTTTCGTATTCAACACCCATTATTCTCATCAACCCGGGGAGCATTGGTTGGCTGTGTACGCTAATGATTCAGAGGTGGATTTTTTTGACTCGTTTGGACGTTCTGTTTCCTTTTATCCGGATGTAAATGAAATACTAAGTATTCATGGAGGATATGAAACAATACGAAGTAATGAAACACAACTACAAAGTTTTTTGTCAACTGTATGTGGCGACTATTGTGTATACTTTTGTTTACTGAGAAGTAGAGGATGGAGTATGGATGAAATTGTTAGAAGTTTACGAGACATAGGAGATAGTGAGATGAGAGATCACTCAATACGGAGATTTATCATACAGACCTATCCTAACTTCGAGTTCATAGAAGATAATACAGTAGAAGGAATAGATGGTGTACATATACAAGGAACTAATTTACTAAGTAAATTGTTAAAATAAATTATTATAATTGATTTTTATTTGATATAACAAATATAATGAATAAAATACAACTTATCTCATTATTTGTGCTAAACACTACAGAACCTATAAAAACTATTATTTTGTAATGTTTCAAGCAAGAAGTAAATAAGATCTTCTCATTTTCTTCCTCAGGAGCGCTCTTTAGTTATATCTAAAAGACATAGTAACTAATGACTCTATCATACATAGTTATATGAATTAATTTTACAAAAATACTTCAGATCTTTCTTTAAATAGATATGAAACTTACCATCATAGAAGACGAGTCACATCCTTTGTGTTATCGATTAAGACTCTGATATGCTGTTCTGGACAATTCTCTTTTTCATTTTCATCAAAGTAGGAGAGACAGGTGTGCTGCAGCGAAGTATCAAACAGTTCTGAGACTTGAATGAAAGCTTGAAGAGCTGAGAGTAGAATGATGTCGTAGGAAATCATGTTGTTCGTATTTTGTTTCAGTCCTCTGAATACGATTACACCACTTTTTTCCGCCACCACAGATGAAGCTATTTGAGCAGGGATGCTAAGATCTCCAATCAATAGCTCTCCTTTCACCATACATCTGTAATTAGCCACTATAACATCAGCAGTCTTGTTCCAACGAGTATCACATTTTCTTAGCATTCCAGGATTCTCATAAGCTATAACACTTCCTGTCGGAAAATCGTGTAGGTGAGCAACACTGAAATAAGCCTGTATTTGTCTCAAACTCTTGCCATACAATGAGTTGAATGGATCGTTGATCTTTCGATTACATCCATGAGATTCAGCAGTACGAAAAATCGCATCTCCTGTCTTTCCTTCTCCCATATAAATTAAAACAATTGGACGTGTTTGCTTAGCTTTATTAACAAGCAGTCCTATTTCGGTTGAAACATCACTCTTCACCCGAGTTATCTTCTTATCCTTTCGGTAGTTGTAAATCATGGTGCACTTTGATTCATCACGAAATTCAACAGACAACACCTCCATAACTGTTGGTACTGGTAGTTCTCGGATTTCCATGGATTCTTCAAGTTTTTCTAGACTATCTGGAGAGAGAGAGTTTATTAACCCAGCGCTCTTGTAGGTGAGAGTGGTTAGTTCATTACTTCCAGCATCTTGAAAGGGTATTCTGGTGTGACGAAAAAGCGTTTCATCTCCAACATCCGTCAAAACTAGTTTTTTGCACTTCGAGCCAGTTTCATTCTCATCTTTTGTCAAATCAATAAAAGATCGTTTCCTCATCGATGTTCTTTTTGAAGACAGCTTGTTAGTAGGAGATGTGAATGAAGTAAAATCTTGTTGGGATTCTGGTTCATCAACCACCAATTGACTTTCTGCCATATCAAAGATAGGAGAAGGTGATGGGGAAAGGGTTTGCTGGGATCCTGCTTCTTCATTCATCGGTTGACTTCCTTCGTCTTGAGTATTCATTCTAAAAAAACAAAACATTTTGTTTAATTTTTCGTAATTAATTTTAAAAGATCATAAAGGTCATAAACCTTCAGCTAGTAGCGTTAGCTAACAAAAAATAAATATTTTTACTCTTACCTTTATAAAGAAGATGAGCTCCTAGTTGTTGCAATGAAAGATTTAGTAGATGTTGCTTCTCCGCTAGTCGTTGTAGAACTGGATGCTTTCTGTGTGAAAACAGTGTCTCTTAAATAGGTAAAGTTGCACTGATTAAATCCTATGAATCAACATTTTTTCACGCGAATACAACCCAATGCTTTCGCGGGAATAAATATTTTATTTTCACGCGAATACAAACCAATGCTTTCGCGGGAATAAACATTTAATTTTCACGCGAATGGAAACTGTTGCTTTCGCGGGAATGAATACTTTATTTTCACGCGAATACAAACCGTTGCTTTCGCGGGAATAAATACTTTATTTTCACGCGAATACAAACCAATGCTTTCGCGGGAATAAACATTTAATTTTCACGCGAATGGAAACTGTTGCTTTCGCGGGAATGAATACTTTATTTTCACGCGAATACAAACCGTTGCTTTCGCGGGAATAAATATTTTATTTTCACGCGAATACAAACCAATGTTTTCGCGGGAATAAATAATTTATTTTCACGCGAATGGAAACCGTTGCTTTCGCGGGAATAAACATTTTATTTTCACGCGAATAGAAACCAATGTTTTCGCGGGAATAAATAATTTATTTTCACGCGAATGGAAACCGTTGCTTTCGCGGGAATAAACATTTTATTTTCACGCGAATACAAACCAATGTTTTCGCGGGAATAAATAAATTATTTTCACACGAATGGAAACCGTTGCTTTCGCGGGAATAAACATTTTATTTTCACGCGAATATAAACCAATGTTTTCGCGGGAATAAATAATTTATTTTCACGCGAATACAAACCAATGTTTTCGCGGGAATAAATAATTTATTTTCACGCGAATACAAACCAATGCTTTCGCGGGAATAAACATTTTATTTTCACGCGAATACAAACCAATGTTTTCGCGGGAATAAATAATTTTATTTTCACGCGAATGGAAACCATTGCTTTCGCGGGAATAAAAATTTTATTTTCACGCGAATACAAACCAATGCTTTCGCGGGAATATATACTTTATTTTCACGCGAATGGAAACCGTTGCTTTCGCGGGAATGAAATTTTTTATTTTCACGCGAATAAAACAGGGATATTTCACGCGAATAACACTATTCTGATAGAGTTTTCGCGTGAGTGTTTTTAATGGCTATAAGCTAAATGAGTAGGAGTGGCTTATACTATATAAGAACAGCTCTCTCTGCATAGAAATCATTCTCTCCAGCAATAAAACATCAACTACTACAGCTGATTTCATCAACTACTACAACTGATTCATCAACTGCTACAACTGATTTCATCAACTACTACAGCTGATTTCTTGGTGATAAGGTAAGAATTAATAGAAAAATTACTTAATAAAAGTTAAAATGTAATTATTTTACAACACTGTTTAATCATCATATACTAATACTTAACATTTTATTTTAGTTCATTATGAGTTCAAAAAGATACACAATCAAAGACTACCTTCCAAAGATATATCATAGCTATATTAAAGAAAATGTTGAAGTACAGGAAAAGATTGGATATCGCTTGACATTACAAGCTATATTATTATGTATGACACAGCATTTGCTAACTGTAGCTTCTTTACATGGAGAACTTTCACCGATACAATACCGACCATACACTACACATAAATACGTTGACAATTCAGTAGAAATATTTAAGCTTATGACTAAAAACAATTTTCAAACCGTTGTAAAAATGTCAAAAACTGTCAGTATTAATGATTACTTAAAGAAAATTCAAAGAAAAGTGTGGAATAAAGAGCTCACTCAAAAATTGATTTCAATACAATGGACTACTGAATTATTATATCATTTTCAATCAGATATATGTAGATACATACAAACGGATGAAAATCTCTCATCATCCATTTTTTCATTTGAAATGATATTGGAACTATTTCAAGCTTACAATATTTAATATGTTCTCTTTATGTATCCCTACTTATTATACAATAAATGTATATATTCACATATTGTTTCATTTTTAATCAATGTATTTATTCAATGTAGATGTATCTCCTCTCTCCTCTCTCTCCTCTTTTCCTCTCTCCTTTCTCTCAAGATGCCATATGAGTTCGAGTTATGTAAAAAAATTATCAAAACTTAAATGCCATACATTCAAAATCTAGATGCCATATGAGTTCAAATCAAGTAAAAAAATAATCAAAACTCGAATGCCACTTAAATGCCATTCAAACGCCACTCAAGTACCCCTCAAATGAAATACAATATAAACTCGGCGAATTCATCCAACGCCGTAACCCATTGTCTCAACTCCAAGATCAAATCCACAAAAAAACACTTGGTAGGGAGATCTGCTCATATATTACTACTGTCCAGCTATGTCTACTAACAAATAGTCCACTACTAACAATAGTCCACTACTAACAAATAGTCCACTACTAACAATGGTCCACTACTAACAAACATAGCCTACTCAGGCTACTGAAGTCTGCAGTCTAGTCTGGTACTGAGAGACTGCAGGTACCTGCTACCTAGTGAACCGCACATCACTACAAAATCCTGCACAATAGTCCCATTATTATAGTTCAATATTTGATCAACATTGCTGAGCGTTACTAGTAACTATATATTTTAATGTATAAACCGTGGACCTAGTATATCTGGACTAATAAGTGGGCGTATTTTTTGGCCCCAATCCACGAGTAAGTAACAGTCGCAAGATCAGTCCTAAAATCCTTGGTCAGAAATTGATAATTTCCTCCTCTTTTCCAACACTTTTTAATAAAATAAAAATGTTATTCCAAGTCATAAGAGGTTGCCCTAGCAGTTTATAACCTAAGAGCTCTAAATAATTGATTTTATTCAAGGTTTTAAATTTTTCTATGACATTTTGTTATGCGAAATAACACAATTTTTTTAACTTTTTAATTGTATTTTATTAATTTTAAAAATAAACAATTATTATAGACTTTGTTAAGTTTAAAAGTAAAAGAACTTATTTAATATTGTTATGAACTTCATGCGGCGCCTTATATAGATTACAATGCAAAGGTCTTAGGACGGGTCTTGTATCCTTTTCTGGTTCAATCCAGAAGTAAACCAGAACATGGCGGCCAGGTCGCGTGAAGTAAATAGCAGTTGTCATAGTAACCTCGCTGTATTTAAATAGTGATGTGAATATAACAATAACGCACTTGATTGAGAATAGTGAATTTTCTATCACTAATACTGCCTGATACATTCAATAACCAATGTAACTAAGGTCAACTGATGATTGAGCATGATGTCATTTGTGACCACATTGTGCCGTGTATATGGCAGCTGGTTGTGCGTGATTCGGCTGTTTGTCTGTGTCCTGTTTGCTGTCTTATTGCACCTAAAATGAACCACCCGATGTTTCCTGGTGGTGTCACAACCTAGGTGATGAAGAAACACCGTCCTTTCTGATTCTTTGTCAAAATGCAACTGGCAAAAAATCTAAAAGTACTAGTTTTGTACCTATAAAGTGGATCATAGTACCTCTTGCTTGCCCATTACAAAACTTGTGTTCTGTTTCTTCGTTTCTCAAACTAGCTTCATATATAAAGAGGCAGCCCCGATCTATTTTAGTTTCAGTTTTTACAGTCAGAGAATTATGTCTTGCTTTTCTGCAATATACATTATAGAATATGATCATAGCGTGTGAATACTTTGCAAATTTATGCTACTTTATCCAAGACTTGCCTATACCACATAAGCTCGACTTTGTTAGGAGAACACAAGGTACGATTAATATATCATTTACTCCATCCTTTTGCAAGTCAGCCATTTTTATAAAGCTTGTTTTTAATGTCTTCATAATTGTTAGATAAAGGGTTTGCAGATAGATAGAGAACAACAATAGCACGTCCACTCACCAATATCTTAATTTCAAGACTGCCGCGGTGGGCTCATTTGTGCATCACGTGATTAGCCCTCACTCGTAGATCGCTGTTGCCAAATACCAGTAAACCCGATTGCACCAAGATAACAATATAGACTAGAGTGACCCTGAACTCTCTGTGGCATACCTATATTGACATCCAACATTATTGTTTAAACAAGATGCCCAAACCCCTACCCTGAGAGAAAAAATTGCTGCAAAAACTCTACATTAGATCAATCTAATGTATGACACGGGTTTATATTTTCATTTTGTTCTCAAACCGGAGATATTTGCAAATTTAATATTTTTCAATAAAATTAATGTGGAGACAACCACAATTTGATAATTCAAGTGTTAGATGTGTCAACTATGTATAGACGCCCAAACTACGTGGCTGAAGAAAATTTAAACTGCTTTAAAAATATTCCGATTGGCCAATTGGAGGTATGGCGGTAATTTCAAGTTGACATCCGTTCTCAAGAATGAGATATTTGGAAACTTAATATATTCAGTAATGTAGGTGGAGGCAAGTCACAAACACATTTTGCTAATATGTGATGGTTGAAGTGTCACACATTACATCATATTTTTTCATGACATTGTTTAAGCAAGTTAGTTTTTTCAGTAGTAAGTGCAGTGTGACGTCACACTGCACACTTCTGCCATCTTTGGAATTGAGTCCGGAGAGAGAGTGAGGAAAAAAGAGATGGAGAGGGTGAGAAATAAAGCAGGGCTGGGGGGGGGGGGGCTGGCTTAAGGATATTTCGTTACGCCAGGTATTACTGCTGGTATATATTTATGTATGAAAAGTGCTTATTTTTAGTTGCTATATATATCTGTTTTCATAACACTGACAGATAATTTCATGTATGGCGGGGGTTTAAATTTGCTATTTATTTTTAAACCGGAGATATTTGGAAATTGAGTGTTTTTCAGTGTTGTAGGTGGAGACAAGTCACAAAAAGTAATATTTTGCTATTATCTGGTGGTTGGAGTGTCAACTAATTAATTCCTTGCCATGGTTTATCACTCACACTATTTCTTTCCAGCTCAGCATACACTACAATATTCTCTCATTATATTGTTCTTGCAAATTAGTTGTTTTAGTATTGTCTGCAATATCCGTACACACAGTTTTCCTTTGCCGTCTGTCAATTTGAGTGGGGAGAGAGAGTAAAGGAAAGAGATGGAGAGGTGTTTCTGTTTCTTGCTGTAGCACATTTCAGTGCAAGGTAAACAAATTGGTAGTTTGTTTGTAGGGTTAGTGGAAACTATCTGCAGGGGTTAGGTCCAAACTGATGTGTTTAAAACTAAAATTTCATTTCAATAAAAATTAACTTTGCTCTCAGTAGATACGCATATCATTACTAACTTTCTAGGACAAAAATTAAGTTGGTCTGCTACTTTCCGAATTAATGAAAGACACAAAGAGTTTTCAATTTGCTGGTGAGCTAGCTTTTCCTCAAAACATATTATAATGCTTATTACTTAGTTGTACCGTTGATTATTGCATAATGCCCTTAAACTCCACCAACTAATTATTTAATTATATTCTGGAGCATAAATTTCACTCGGTGGTAGGTTGGTGGGTGAATTGCTGCAAACGGCCACCCCTTGTTTGTTATAACTCAAGCTTTCCCTTCTAGTTTGGTTCCGTACGACAGCTATAAGATAACACAATTCACTTTTTTTGTATTAAAATTGTCAGCAGCAAAATATGTTACATAGCCCTGTAAAATAAGCTTATTAGTAAAATAAAAAACTTATTTTACTCTAGGTGACATCATAAATGTTTTGCCTACTCGCGATGAACAAAAAAGTCTGTATTTGGCGAGTTGGGGTTAGTTACGAAGTGAACAGTGACAGGTCTTACAGCAAACAGAATAGACTACAGGCAGGTTATTTTGTTGTTGTTGATATCACTAAAACTTGTGGTGATTCTTTACAATGATAAACAGACTATAAAACATATTTCAATTTTTAAAGGTACTATAAATATTATAATGGATTTCGGTGTGTTTTCTACAAAATATCACTAGCCTTGAGTATTCTACCTCTCTCCAGAGGGGACACTGTGTAAGTATGATAATGACAAATATGTTCAGTTACTGCCGGATCAGTTAGCAAGCACAGAGCCCACAGCTCAGATAAACTACACAAAGTGTTAGCTTGAATTGTGGCTTTATTCATAAGTACCAATTCCTAGGGTGGCAATCCTCCTGGGTGGTTGGCAGTACATGAATAAATGCAAAGGAATACAAGAGCTCCAGCCATTATATAGGCAGGCTGGCAGGAAGTTATTTGCGTATCAGATATAACAATACATGCACAGGAAGTAATTAGACCAATAGAAATATACATATAACTAGTTCATAGTACATTCAGAGGCTCTGCAGTGGTCCTGAGGCCATACCAAGACTTGGGTCGATGGTCCCTCCTATCTGAAGATGGTTACTTCCCGCTCCAAGGTTGGTGCAAGATCTTGGGTTGTTTTAGATTCCCTCAGCTAAGGCGACCATCTGTGCCAGTCCAGTATCAGCATACCGGCTCAGTCAGGTGTCACTAACGGTCCGGCCGCCGGCACAGAAGGTTTTTTTACATGTAAAACACCTGGTGTAGTGCTGGGGGAAGCGTTTTAGTGCATATCTGACTTGTGTTTCAGTGGTGTGTGTGCTTTTCGTCAGTATTATTCATCAAAATCTACCGCAATATTTGATAAAGTAATTTAAATGTTTTATCTTTAATTATGACACTTGGTTTGCTAGTCAGCTTGTCAGCTGTGTCATTTGTTAAAAATAATTTTTAACAAATCCAACAAACTTTTGCACTTGTGGACACTTAGTGCTGATTTTTTTGGCACAATTTTCTTCGTAGAAGATTATAATGAAAAAATACAAGCATACATGCATACATGCATACACACATGCATGCATACTTGCGTGTATGCATACATACTTACATCTCCTGTAAGTATGTATGCCGTCTCAACCAAAATGTTACAGAAACTTCCGAAGATCACACCACAAAGTAGCAATACCCAAGCTACTCTACAAATATCGTAAAAAGTTTCGCAAGCCTGCTGTTTGCTGTACGAATGAAAAGATTGTAGCTAAAACCTAAATACAATCAAAATGCCTCAGTGCATCAGTATTTCCATTGGTTGTCATTTCTTGATAATATCTGTTCATTGGTTAATGAAATTAACCAATATATTGTCCATAAGCTGCCTGTCTAGTGTCAAACAATTTGATGCACGCGGACATATTTATAGCTTTGTCCTTCTATTGGCTACGTTATCAGCTGAATGAAACTGATTGGTTACTAGACATAAAAACTGTGGACTGAGCCTTCGAAGTGACTTACAGCGGCGTGCTTTCTTCTATTCTGAGCTAGCAAGCAATTGCTGCAAAGTTTTTTGCCCGAGTTTTTGTTCTCAAGTTCTATAGCAATCACAAAAAGGCTCGGTACGTCATCGAAATTCAATGTACTTGTGTAATGTATTGTGTTTTTTAGTTGTTAACGACGCATACCTCTGATGTTCTTCAACCAATAGCTCAAATGAAATGTATGTTTAAATCTAATGTCCTCTTTCTCTGTAAGGTCAGCTTTTTATTTGATGAGAAATAGTAAATCACACAGTACCACTACTAATACATAAATATATGATAGACTTCAGCATGATTGCCTTTTAGAGCAGGTTAGTTCCTCTCTAACAATCGTATGGTAGAAACTGAATTTTCTGCCCACAGAAAACAGAAGTATTTTATATAACAGTTATCCTACTCACAATCAGGTGATGATTTACCACAGAATAATTACAAAAACAGAAACAACTGCATTAATTGCGAAAGACAATCAATAATGCAATAATTTTAATATTAATTCACCAGACAAACAAATAAACCGTAAGTTAAAATAATGCAAGACGTGATCTCAAATAAAGCATGAAGTAGTTAGCTAGTTCTAAAATGGTTTAGCAAGCTCTCTTTGTTAAAAAGAAGAGCTAGGATAACCTGGGGCCCAATATGCTGCTCTGGGGCTAATCCTGCAAATTACCAACCAAACTCTGTATAGTCTGGTTTCCTACTAAATCCTTTAACAAAGTGATATTCCTTATTTTTGTGTAGAACTTTTCCTCAATTTTCTCAAGTCCTGCTCCTACAACAACAGCTTGGTATATTCTGATTCCTTTTTTCCTCTCCAAGTCTTTCAGGTACCCAATGAGCATTCCTGCGATGTAGACATCGGTGTTGTTTTTGTCCACCACATAAACAATGTGCCCACTGTGGCCTTCTTCCAACCTACAACATGTGTACACAATGTTTACCTAAGTACTGCTGTGTGACATTAACTTACAATAAATTTACCATCATATGGTTAAGCTTGCAAGTAATAAAATAAATGGTTTAACAAGATCGATGACATGTCTGTAACTGTGAGCCAAAATGATCGCAGATTTTTCAAGCAATCAACAATTTACATAGCATTTCACTCTAAGGAAAAAAACTGGACCCAACTCTAGCTTAATATGTAATTAAAACAAAGAAAACTTGCAGAGTGTTGTCTTTAGTTTGGTTTGACAACGCCCATCATGGCTTTTGAACTTTAACTAAATAGAGTGGTTTAAAAAAACAAAATACTAATGGCGCTATGAATAGAATGCATGATTCCTCTAGAAAACCTATAATAAAATATATAACCGTAATTGCTTTGCACTGCAGCATCGATGGTTCCGGATAACTTTGCAGCTTACTGGGTACACTCAATAATAATGTTGTTTATCCACACAATCTATACCGCAAGTTATATCAGCCAATAACACTGTTGTTATGCATTGCTACTTTAACAGTGGATTGTAGGTTTTAGTCTGTTTGTGAAACCAGAACAATAAAATTGAAATATCAGAATCCTTATTAACAGTTGATGTAGTTAAATAATTGGTTCTTCACATATAAAAACACTTTTCTATCAAAAACACAGCTTAAGTTGGTTTATAGAATGGTCATAAGTCTGTCTATAAAAGAATATAAAAATGCTTTGTTATGTTGAATGTTAGAACTTATTAAATGGTCCTTTAGGTCTTTGAACTTTTAACAATTATCTACAATTATATACACTGTCAAAGTTTTCCTATTATATTAGCTCTGAGAATCATTATTAGAAACTTCTCTAAACATAACAAAACTGTCAATTAAAAATGTTTGCAAAGATTTGTTGTTTGAACTTATCGCTCTTAGGCTTGGGTGTCTGCTTTTACAAAGTTGCTTTGTCTGTGATATTTCAGTTAAATAACAATTAATATACAAACATCTGAAATAGTTGGTTTACTATTACATAACTTACCGATGAGGATGATTCAACTGAAATGTAACATGAAGTCCAAGAGGCTGTCTACTGGGGACGGGTTGGCGAGGAGCTTGCTGTGGTGGAAAGGTGATCGCACCCTCGGCAGTGCTGATAAGCACTTTCTTTCCTTGTAAGCTTATGATATCGTTGTGGGAGTTGATTGGCAAGATGCCAGCAATTTTGTAAGTTTGATATCCATTGTTGAAAACAAGAAGCCTCTCTTCATCTGTTTCAACATCGTTCTCTCTCCAACCGTGCTCAACAAGTTGTCTCTCAGATAGCCCAAAGACAGCAATGTCTTGTAGGAAGTGATCTTGTGGCATGACGTGTCGGTAGTCAATGAGTGGAGCTCTCACAATCTGTAGAACCTGCCTTCTGACTGCTGCATGTGGTCTTAGGGACCATTGGGCATTCCAATTGGCTTCAAACATTTCCTGTTGAATCATTTTATCATAACAATCGCTATCCAACAGACGTTCGGTTTGTGAGCTGCTCAGAAAAGCATGAGCTACAGTGACTCCGTAAAAATTTGGTTGAGTATCCGATACTTCAGATGTTGAGGTATTATTGATGTGGGTAGCTTTAACTATGAGCTCACACTTGGATGGTTGGGTAGAACTCTCTGCTCTTCCTTCTACATTAATCTCCACGTTCCTTTCAACTGTGAACGGCATCAGGTGTTTTGTATATTGCGGATAGCCATTTTGAACTGCCTCTACATCAAACAGTTCCACAGTAAACTGTGTGAAATCAGACTGTGATGTCAGAGCTTCAAGGTCGGCCGAGGCTCGCTCTACATAAATGCCAAATAGATAAATTTTGTTGTAATCGTCTGGATCTAGAATAACGATGTGATGTCCTGCCTCCACACGATCTAGGATACTACAATATTGCAATGCCTGTGAATGCATCTGCTCTATCACATTCGCAAACAAACTTAGATTCTTTATGTGTAGGAGGAGTAGGTTCTAGGAGTAAAAGACAATTTGAATATGGAATCATCAAAAGTTGAACATATGATTTAATTTTCTCACCGTCCAATCTCCTGATACAAAGCAGTATGAGTTAATGGAGCGGGTTGTGATTGTTCTAGAACATCTGGTGAACCATCTGGATATAGGCTACATCTGTGGAATGAACAATATGATCATAGTAACTCTCTACTGCTAACTATGTTTTATTTTTAGGTGTAAGGCTCACTCCTGAGTTTGGAAATGCTTAGCAACTTGCACTAATCGTGTTTGAACTATTTCTTTTGAATAACTTGACAAAGTGCATTCAGATGGTAGCTTTCAAGACCTGCGCTCTGGCATCACCAATCTTGTACAAACTTTTATGTAGGTCTAATCTTACTCACTCACCCATCAATTGTAGGCACCGGTGGGGCCGAAGCATCCTGAAACGGTCCTCGTTCTGAGTCTCTCGATTGTGAATTTGTGACTACATCCTCGCCAAGTCCAAAGTTTGTCTCTTCATCACCTGAAGAGACAACCAGAACAATGATGATAACACAGATATATTATCTAGCCCTCAATCGACCACGCAACAGTTTCCAGATTGTACCACTTTTTTACCAAACCGGTTCTGTTGAACAGCAAATAACAGTACTCATTCAGTTAGCTCATTTACAACATTATAATAAAAAATAACATACTGGGCTGAGAATGTTTCATTAGGAATATCAAGTGAGTTACAATAAAGAAAATGTTGGTTTATAGCTTTTCCTTGAATTTCAATGCAAAAGGTGTTTGTGCTAATGTATACTGAAAAACTAGAATGACTTTAGTTAACCCACAATAATCATTTTTAGTTAGCCACTAGAGCGTATGCTACTGTTTTACCAACTTTTGAACAAAGTTTACATTTGCATAGCGGGTCAAACATCTCCGACTCAATATGTTTCCCTTTGCAACACTAATGGATGAAGTAACTATTTGTGGTTACTCTGATCAATAGACATAGTGACTTGCCTGCATCTAAAGGCTGCTCTGAATCTCTGTCTGCGCTTTCATCTGCTTCATGAAGCACATCTGCAGAACTTCCAGGGACCGTTCCTGTTGTGTATGGCCACGGTGAAACAACTTGCTCAAAGCCAATGGGAGAAATAGAGGAATGAGAACTTTGTTGGCGTGCAAGTACGTCCCTCTGTTCTGGTTGATATGGTAAACTGAGTTTTACATGCCTCGAAACATCGCTACCAGGATATGCTGAATCAGGAGGTGAAATTGAACTTCCAGCGGTTGATGGTTCTTGATCGGGTGATGTATGAGGTGATGGAAATGCAGGATTAGTATAACTCCGCCTCATTTCATGCACATCTGTCACTTGTGCATCAAGTGGTGTAGGCTGCCGTCTTCGCCGAGAGAACAGACTAGGACAACAGCCAACCCCTGTAAAAAGTGAATTCACAATATCTGTGAGTGAAGGAAATCATTTTACCAATGGTAGATATCTAAATGAGTTCACTCAAACTGTTGTACTGTACAAATATGACGTAAATTGCTTTTGTATCACAAATGAACACTTCCTATACAGCCTACACTTAACACAAAAGCAGTATATCTAAGTTAACATTTCCACAGAATGAGATGAAAGTGTTATTCTACACATATTTCTGTGATGCTCAGCACTTGAAATTAGAATAGACAACAACTCAATTTAAGAATACATGTGTGTTTGTTCTCAATTTACTCAATTGACCTATCATGTCTGACAAAAGTAAACTAGTTTTGAAAGTTGTATTCCACCAATCAATTTATCTCTAATATCTGTTTTATATTAAGCACTGGACGTCTCGGCAATATTCTTTCCCCAAATCTTTTGCCGTTTGTAAAAAACAACAAGTAGCTCTTAGCGCCAACCAAAACATCCAACTCACCAGAGGAGTGTCCATCCAGATCATCATCATCGCAGGATGCTGCCATGACAGATGTTTAGCTATTGCAATTGCTTGGCTCCCATCAACTAAAACGTAAAGTATAAAAATTGATAAACTGTTCCAATGCCACTATTATTAATAAATGCAAAATGTTCTCGCTTCAACAAAAAACGTTACCAGTTGTTAGAACTTAAACCAGCCATCATTGTATGGACAACAACTGTTGCTTACCAGATCTTCAAACCTGGACCTCTGCCAGAGGCTAGTTGTTGAGATGGTTTATGATCGATGTCGATGTTTAATGATTAAAATGAGAAAGTATTCGTGTAACTCACCCATAAAACAAGCAAAAACATAACAAAATCTACTGGAAGTGTTTGTTGAGTTTTAATAAGCCTCAATGGGTGTTGTGCCAGCTCATGAATGAAGACTGTGATGTAACGTTGTAACAAGGCATTTGATGTTGAAGTCAGCTGAATCAGGAAACCGTGATTGAGCCGTTTAGAAGGCTGAGAGCAAGCTAGAGCCAATCGCTAATAAAAACTAAAGAGTAATATATACTACTACTCACTAATATATACTACTACTCACTAATATATACTACTACTCACTAATACATACTACTACTCACTAATATATACTACTACTCACTAGTATATACTACTACTCACTAATATATACTACTACTACTCACTAATATGAACTACTACTCACTAATATATACTACTACTCACTAATATATACTACTACCCACTAATATATACTACTACTCACTAGTATGTACTACTACTCACTAATACATACTACTACTCACTAATATATACTACTACCCACTAATATATACTACTACTCACTAGTATGTACTACTACTCACTAATATATACTACTCACTATTATATACTACTACTCACTAATATATACTGCTACTCACTGATGTATACTGCTACTCACTGATATATACTACTCACTAGTATATACTACTACTCACTAATATATACTACTCACTAGTATATACTACTACTCACTAATACATACTACTACTCACTAGTATGTACTACTACTCACTAATATATACTACTACACACTAATATATACTACTACTCACTAATATATACTACTACTCACTAGTACATACTACTACTCACTAATATATACTACTCACTATTATATACTACTACTCACTAATATATACTGCTACTCACTGATGTATACTGCTACTCACTGATATATACTATTACTCACTAGTATATACTACTACTCACTAATATATACTACTCACTAGTATATACTACTACTCACTAATATAGACTACTACTCACTAATACATACTACTACTCACTAATATATACTACTACCCACTAATATATACTACTCACTAATATATACTACTACTCACTAATATATACTACTACTCACTAATATATACTACTACTCACTAATATATACTACTACTCACTAATATATACTACTACTCACTAATATATACTACTCACTAATATATACTACTACACACTAATACATACTACTACACACTAATATATACTACTACTCACTAATATATACTACTACTCACTAATATATACTGCTACTCACTGATGTATACTGCTACTCACTGATATATACTACTACTCACTAGTATATACTACTACTCACTAATATATACTACTCACTAGTATATACTACTACTCACTAATATAGACTAATACTCACTAATACATACTACTACTCACTAATATATACTACTACTCACTAATATATACTACTACTCACTAATATATACTACTCACTAATATATACTGCTACTCACTGATGTATACTGCTACTCACTGATATATACTACTACTCACTAGTATATACTACTACTCACTAATATATACTACTCACTAGTATATACTACTACTCACTAATATAGACTACTACTCACTAATACATACTACTACTCACTAATATATACTACTACTCACTAATATATACTACTACTCACTAATATATACTACTACTCACTAATATATACTACTACTCACTAATATATACTACTACTCACTAATATATACTACTACTCACTAATATATACTACTACTCACTAATATATACTACTCACTAATATATACTACTACACACTAATATATACTACTACTCACTAATATATACTACTACTCACTAATACATACTACTACTCACTAATATATACTACTACTCACTAATACATACTACTACTCACTAATATATACTACTACTCACTAATATATACTACTACTCACTAATATATACTACTACTCACTAATATATACTACTCACTAATATATACTACTACTCACTAATATATACTACTCACTAATATATACTACTACACACTAATATATACTACTACTCACTAATATATACTACTACTCACTAATATGTGCCACTACTCACCTATGTGTACCACTGCTTATGGTTATGTATACTGATTGTTGATACAGTGTCCTTCAGTAAATAACTATAGATGCAGTGTTGCTTTTTGTTTGCTCTGTTATTTAAACCATTCATTGGCTATTGACAAATGCTAACACAAATGGCTTTAAATGAGAATGAAAAGTTTTCGACAACTAAGTTTATAATTCTCTCCCAGGCACGTTAGAATGTAATTGTAACGTGTAATTGATTCTTGCTTTTTTTGTAAAACAATGCTCTGAGAAAATGAAATCTCCCGAAAGCTCGTTTGCTTAGCTGGGACTATTCGATAAATGTTGCAGTCTGTAGTCCGACACCCTCTAGTTACTCAAGTAATCATTTGCGAGCCTTGGAATACTTATTAACTATTTTTTAAACTATCTCTCTGTTCTCTCTTTACCGGTTATCGTTCATCTGAAATCCACCAAGAGGCAAGCTTGATAATCTTAACCTTTATAGTCTCAACCCCAATTGGCTTAATCCTGATAGGCTCAAACCCTTTTAGGTTCAAGCCTTTATAGGCTCAATCCCTTTTAGGTTCAAGCCTTTATAGGCTCAATCCCTTTTAGGTTCAAACCTAGTAGGGTTAGTCCCAGAGGCTTAAACCCTGGAAGCTGTGTCTCTGTTGGCTTGGCTCTTTAGTAAAATAAGTATCCCAAGCAACAACAAATGACAGCATAAATGTGTTTCTTATTAGTAATGGACACACATAAGCTTACAGACTGCTGGTTTGAGTACGTGGCTGGGTGATCAATCAGTGTTCTTACAGCATGGCATCAAAGCAAACTATTGTCTTAATCTGTTTATCAAAAGAATTATCATAGACTTTTACAAACATTAAGCAGATTTCAAATTATCTTTTACTTCTGAGAGATACAGTAACACTGGATTCTGAACCTTTTTTACTATTTTTTCAACTATTGACCCTTTAGGTCAAAAAACGGTTGTTTCGAAGTCAATACTCGACATGTAGCTAAAATTAAAGTTGTGCTTATTAGCTTATAGCAGTGTACATAAAATTGGAAATGGTCGAATTTATCACCTGAATATTATTCTCTGATTTATGAATTTTTATACCAAACTCTTGACCACTGCAGCTATTCCAGAAGTTTCTCCCTCAAGTTCTATCAGTGCTTTTCAAGTCTCATCCTTCACATCTGCACTTTTTTTCTAGTTAAGGTTTACAACAACTCTTACAGACTATATCAAAAGTAACATTACAAATTATAGTCTTCAGAAATGAAAAAAACTATGAATGTCTACAGTTTGCTTCTAGATTGAGCTCCAACTGAATGTGTTTTTATTAGCTGTACTATTAGCAAATAAAACTGATGGGTTACTAACCACCAAGGTTGCAGATCGTTATTGAGGGTACTGAGCATTAAAGTGACTGACTGTAACTGTAAGCGCTTTGGTATTTGGTTAACCATTGCAGTATGCACACTCATTTACTCGCTAGTAACTAAATGTTTCAAAGACACGTTCGCAAGTTTTATATCTGCTACACATTTGCGCAAACTGAAACTAGTGGAATCACTAGTTGATGTTGTGATGAATATTTTTGTATAATACATAAATTGCAGGTGTCACAGTAATTTAACCGGCATCAGCCGCTGCTGTTTTCTAGTGGCATCCATTAAGAGAGGTATGATGCAAAGGTACTAAAAGTTCAAAACGAAAAAGGGTGTTTAGTAAATCCATATATGTAAGCACTAAAAGTATAGGCCTCTGTGAATGTCTGTCTGGTGGTCTATCAGTGAGAGAGGTTGTCCTTTTGATACATACCTATTTACACCACCTTGAGGAGGTTGAATATTATGTACAAGACAATACTGGCCCAAATAGTTGTTAAGGTCAGGGTTTGGTTTTAACATTTGCCCCCATGGACATTGGAGATGTTTTCCGGTTTGGTTTTTTTTATCAATGCCTCTTTTTGCTGATGGTTGTAGGTTAGAGCTCAATGGCACATGCCCCAACACGATGGTTAGCTATGTTTGCTATTAAATTGAGCAAGGAAAGAGAGAAAAAAGGAATGAAGAGGGCAGAGCCATGCACGGGTGAAGCAGGAAGGACATAGAGTAAGACAGAGAGTGAGAAGTAGATTGATGCAATGAAAGAGTTAGGTAGGTGATTGTAAGTAGAGCGGGGAGGTGGGTTAAGCATAACAAGATCTGAATAGGTATTAGTGTCGGTTGTGTTACGTAGGGTAGCATAAAGTAGCTATGAATACGTTATCATCTAGTAAACTAATATGGTAGATATACAGAGAAAACATGGAAGCTAATGGAACGAGATTCATTTGGTTTTATTCGCTTCTATGAAAAAAATTTCATAGACGCTAGTTGGTTAGTAACATAATGAAAATTATTTTCCAGTCCACCTAGCTGAAAAACTAATTGTATCAACTATCTATCTGCATTATACTTTTGTGTGCTAGCAAGACTTTCCAGCCTCAACAAAAGCACAACAACTAATCTCAACTCCTATTCTATCAGAGTTCTCAGCCTCCCAGCCAACTAAGAAAGCCTATCCAGTATTATAACAACCCCAATATCCTCTTCCACTGCTCATTTACATCAGAGTTTTACCTTCCACTCCAAACACTCCAGGAGACTTTAAAGGGCTAAAGTAAAAATTGTCTCAGCCAAAGCTGATGTATTTTTGTTGTGATACTGTGGTCAAACTCGGCCTGAGTACTATTTATTTACTAGTAAAAGAAAAGAAATAAAGAGGTGGATCATTTAAAGTGGAGTGTTTTGGGTTGAGTGAGTGGATTGGCGACAAGCGATTGTGTTCTGAGAAAAAAGATGAGAGTTTGGTGTAATGGTGCCAAGCAGCAGTTCTTTTCTGAACTTCTCCATGGTATTGTATTGGTTTGTATTTCTCTGCCCTTGTACCTGGTGTTATTCTATGACAAACCCAACTGAAAAATACATTTCAGTTAAAGATTTTTGTGTTTGCATGACTTTTTTTTTATCTTTGTATGAGAAAATAGGATATCAAACAATGTTACTAATACTTTATCAAGAACAGATAAACTTTTGTATAAAATATCTTTGAAGCAAACAATCTAAGTCATTTTTGCAACTTATTATATAGTGAACAGACATGGTATACCTGCACTGACAGTAAACACCAAATGTTTTGCTAAAACCAAAATTATTCACACACAGATGTTGGTTTATTTAAGAATAAATGCAAATAAAGATTGAAAATACATTAAGTAATGTGGAAAATAATAAATACAGATTTATTTTATTACTTATGGATGGACAAACAAACTAGTGGGTGTTGTGCTTTATGCATTTGTCAAGGTTCTTGTATCATATCTTAACCAGCGTACATTTTAAAAGCAATTTTCAAGCCCATCTGGCAAACTCCCCACCGAAGTCGACATCGCTGTGTTTACTAAAGCATCTACTATCTAAGCTACATTCCTTATTGCTGTGGAGAACTTTTGCTCATTTCTCTCAAATCCATCTCCTACAACAACAGCTTGGTATATTCTGATTCCTTTTTGCCTCTCCAAATATTTTAGGTACCCAATGAGCATTCCTGCGATGTAGACATCGGTGCTGTTTTTGTCCACCACATAAACCATGTGCCCACTGTGGCCAACTTCCAACCTACAAGATGTGTACACAATGTTTACATGATTACTGCTATATGACATGAATGTCATCAGCAAGCAATTGGCCAATCTTGCAAAGAGTAAAATCAATACTTTACCAATAGGACTTTTAAAAACACTTATTCATAGAAGCTACAGAACTCAAAGTTGGATGTTTGTTCTAATAAAAATTTGATGTTTCAATTACACAAGTAACATACAGCTAATTACAATAATTAGTTTATCTTATCAGAACCTTTTGCAAACTCCACCTATCTCCCATCAGAACTGTGCCACTTTTGATTGTTGACTCCAACGCAATCCTGTTTGGGGTCTACTTCGACACCGAGTAACTACTGCAATGGAGTCCTCGACTTAGACTAACCATATGATAGTTTATTGGTAAATACTGTGGTGGATTTTCATGTCACACACATGTGCGCAGATGTGTTAGCACTTGTTTTGGCATCACTACATAGCCATTGGATGGCTCAAACAATAATAATAAATTACACCAAACTGACCGGCCCTGCGTTGATGAGGACTCTACCCTGCATTGGAATGTTACCGACCCTGCAAGACTCATTACCGACCCTGTGGGTACCGTACTGGGCCAGCAGGAAGTGACTCACCATAGCCTAAAACCTGAAAGTAGCCTTAGTCGGAGTAGAAGGCCATGTCCACCAGGTACCTATCCGTACTTTTGAGGAAAGTCAAGGAACCAAACTTGCAAAGACTGAGACACTTACCATAGGAAGTAGAAATGCTTGTGACTGGCTAAAGAGCCTATAGCTCCTCCTACTACTTCTGGGTGCCACTTACCTTTAAACTCATATACCTTACCTCATTTTTTGACCATTTATATATGCCTATCTATTCGTTGTGATATGCTCTACTTTTGTGCTGATGGTTATTGCCTCATTTTGCTTCCTGTGCTCTACCTATAAAAGATAGAGCTTGTGCCACATCTAACCAGTTTGTAAATTAGTCTCGTATTTTGATTTTTACCTTGTCATGTTCTTTGGATAATAATAAATGCATATTACTCTAAAACTCTGAGTTATGCGTGCATACAAACATACATACATACATGTGTACGTACGTACGTACATACATACGTACATACGTACATACATACATACGTACATACGTACGTACGTACGTACGTACGTACGTACGTACGTACGTACATACGTACATACGTACGCACATACGTACGTACATACGTACGTACGTACATACGTACGTACGTACATACGTACGTACATACGTACGTACGTACATACGTACATACGTACGTACGTACATGCATATGTGCATACGTACATACGTACGTACGTACATACATACATACGTACATACATACATACGTACATACATACATACATACGTACATACATACGTACGTACATACATACATACGTACGTACATACATACGTACGTACATACGTACATACGTACGTACATACGTACATACGTACATACGTACATACGTACATACGTACATACGTACATGCGTACATGCGTACATACGTACATACGTACATACGTACATGCGTACATATGTACATATGTACATACGTACATACGTACATACGTACGTACGTACAAACATACATACGTACAAACGTATATGCGTACAAACGTACCCATGTACAAACGTACATACATACAAACGTACATACGTACATACGTGCATACAAACATACGCGCATACGCGCATGTGCGCATACATACATCTCCTTTACATCTATAAATGCCTCCTCAGATAGAGTGTTACAAAAACCTCTACAGATCACACCACAAAGTAGCAATACCCAAGCTACTCTACAAATATTGCACAAAATTTTGTAAACCTGCTGTTTTCTGTCTGAATAAAAAGGTTGTAGCTGAAGCCTAAATACAATCAAAATGCCTTAGTGCATCAGTATATCTATTGGTTATCATATCTTGATAATATCTGTTCATTGGTTAATCAAATTAACCAATATATTGTCCATGAACTGCCTGTCTAGTGTCAAACGATTTGATGCATATGGACATATTTATAGCTTTGCCTTTCTATTGGCTGCGTTATCAGCTAAATGAAACTGATTGGTTACTAGACATAAAAACTGTGGACTGTGGCCATCGAAGTAACTTACAGCAGCTGGGCTTTCTTCTATTCTGGGCTAGTATTTGTTCCAAAATTTTTCGCCCGAATTTTTGTTTTGAAGTTCTAGAGCAATCACAAAAAGGCTCGGCACGTCATCAAAAATCAATGTAATTGTGTAGTGTATTGTATTTTTTAGTTGTTAACCACACATACCTCTGATGTAATTCTACCAAGAGCTCAAATGAAATGTATGTTTAAATCTGATGTCCCTTTTTTCTGTAAGGTCAGCTTTTTATTTGATAAGAAATAGTAAATCACACAATACCACTACTAATACATAAATATATGATAGGCTTCTGCATGATTGCCTTTTAGAGCAGGTTGTTTCCTCTCCAACAACCGTATGGTAGAAAATGAATTTTGTGCTCACAGGAAACCGAAGTATTTTATATAACAGTTATCCTACTCACAAGCAGGTGATGATTTACCACAGAATAAATACAAAAAACAGAAATAACTGCATTAATTGTGAAAAACAAATAATAATGAAAAATAATGAAATAATTTTAATATTAATTTACCAGACAAACAAATAAACCGTAAGTTAAAATAATGCAAGACGTGCTCTCAAATAAAGCATGAAGTAGTTAGCGAGTTATGAAATGGTTTAACAAGCTCTTTTTGTTAAAAAAGAAGAGCTAAGATAGCCTGGGGTCCAATATGCTGCTCTGGGCTAACCCTGCAAATTACTAACCAAACTCTGTACAGTCTGGTTCCCTACTAAATCCTTTAACAAAGTGATATTCCTTATTTTTGTGGGGAACTTCTGCTCAATTCTCTTCAGGCCGGCTCCTACAACAACAGCTTGGTATATTCTGATTCCTTTTTTCCTCTCCAAATCTTTTAGGTACCCAATGAGCATTCCTGCGATGTAGACATCAGTGTTGTTTTTGTCCACCACATAAACCATGTGCCCACTGTGGCCTTCTTCCAACCTACAACATGTGTACACAATGTTTACCTAAGTACTGCTGTGCGACATTAACTTACAATAAATCTACCAGCATTTGGTTAAGCATGCAAGAGATAAAATAGATGGTTTAACAAGACTGGTGACATGTTTGTAACTGTGAGCCCAAATAATCACAGATTTTTCAAGCATCAACAAGCTACGTAGCAATATACTCTCAGGAAAAAACCGGACCCAATTCTAGCTTGATGTGTAATTAAAACAAAGAAAACTTGCAAATAGTTGTCTTTAGTTTGGTTTGAAAACCCTAACATAATTTTTGAACTTTAACTAAATAGAGTGGTTTAAAAAAGCAAAATACTAATGGCGCTATGAATAGAATTCATGATTCCTCTAGAAAACATATAATAAAATATATAACCGTAGTTGCTTTGCACTGCAGCATCGATGGTTCCGGATAACTTTGCAGCTTACTGGGTACACTCAATAATAATGTTGTTTATCAACACAATCTATACCGCAAGTTATATCAGCCAATAACACTGTTGTTATGCATTGCTACTTTAACAGTGGATTGTAGGTTTTAGTCTGTTTGTGAAACCAGAACAATAAAATTGAAATATCAGAATCCTTATTAACAGTTGATGTAGTTAAATAATTGGTTCTTCACATATAAAAACACTTTTCTATCAAAAACACAGCTTAAGTTGGTTTATAGAATGGTCATAAGTCTGTCTATAAAAGAATATAAAAATGCTTTGTTATGTTGAATGTTAGAACTTATTAAATGGTCCTTTAGGTCTTTGAATTTTTAACAATTATCTACAATTATATACACTGTCAAAGTTTTCCTATTATATTAGCTCTGAGAATCATTATTAGAAACTTCTCTAAACATAAGAAACTGTCAATTAAAAATGTTTGCAAAGATTTGTTGTTTGAACTCATCGCTCTTAGGCTTGGGTGTCTACTTTTACAAAGTTGCTTTGTCTCTGACATTTCAGTTGAATAACAATTAATATACAAACATCTGAGATAGTTGGTTTACTATTACATAACTTACCGATGAGGATGATTCAACCGAAATGTAACGTGAAGTCCAAGAGGCTGACTACTGGGGACGGGTTGGCGAGGAGCTTGCTGTGGTGGAAAGGTGATCGTACCCTCGGCAGTGCTGATAAGCACTTTCTTCCCTTGTAAGCTTATGATATCGTTGTGGGAGTTGATTGGCAAGATGCCAGCAATTTTGTAAGTTCGATATCCATTGTGGAAACCAAGAAGCCTCTCTTCACCTGTTGCGACATCGATCTCTCTCCAACAGTGCTCAATGAGTTGTCTCTCAGATAGCCCAAAGACAGCAATGTCTTGTAGGAAGTGATCTCGTGTTGGCATGAAGAGCCGGTAGTCAATGAGTGGAGCTCTCACCATCTGTAGAACCTGCCTTCTGACTGCTGCATGTGGTCTTAGGGACCATTGGGCATTCCAATTGGCTTCAAACATTTCCTGTTGAATCATTTCATCATAATGATCGCTATCCAACAGACGTTCGGTTTGTGACCTGCTCAGAAACGCATGAGCTACAGTGACTCCGTAAAAACTTGGTTGAGTATCCGATACTTCAGATGTTGAGGTATTATTGATGTGGGTAGCTTTAACTATGAGTTCACACTTCGATGGTTGGGTAGAACTCTCTGCTCTTCCTTCTACATTAATCTCCACGTTCCGTTCAACTGTGAACGGCATCAGGTGTTTTGTATATTGCGGATAGCTATTTTGAACTGCCTCTACATCAAACAGTTCCACAATAAACTGTGTGAAATCAGACTGCGATGTCAGAGCTTCAAGGTCGGCCGAGGCTCGCTCTACATTAATGCCAAATAGATAAATTTTGTTGTAATCGTCTGGATCTAGAATAATGATGTGGTGTCCTGCCTCCACACGATCTTGGATACTACAATATTGCAATGCCTGTGAATGAAACTGCTCTACCACATTCACAAACAAGCTTAGATTCTTCATGTGCAAGAGGAATAGGTTCTAGGAGTAAAAGACGATTTGAATATGGAATCATCAAAAGTTGAACATATGATTTAATTTTCTCACCGTCCAATCTCCTGATACAAAGCAGTATGAGTTAATGGAGCGGGTTGTGATTGTTCTAGAACATCTGGTGAAACATCTGAATCTAGGCTACCTCTGTCGAATGAACAATATGGTAATAGTAACTCTCTGCTGCTAGCTATGTTCTATTTTTAGATGTAACGCTCATTTCTTAGTTTGGAAATGCTTAGCAACTTGCACTAATCATATTTGAACTACTTTTTTTGAATAACTTGATAAACTGCATTCAGATGGTAAGTTACAAAACCTGCGCTCTGGCATCACCGATCCTCGTTCTGAGTCTCTCGATTGTGAGTTTCTGACTACACCCCCCATGCGTCCGAAGTTTGTTCCCTCATCACCTGAAGAGACAACCAGGACAATGATGATAACACAGATATATTATCTAACCCTTGATCGACCGCACAACAGTTTCCAGATTGCACCATTTTTTTTTAGTAAACCGGATCGGTTAAATGGCAAAAAACAATAATCATTCAGTCTGCTCATTTACTACATTATATTAAAAAGTACATCCTGGGTTGAGAATGATTCATTAGAAATATCAAGTGAATTACAATAAAGAAGATGTTGGTTTATAGCTTTTCACTGAATTTCAATGCAAAAGGTGTTAGTTTTAATGTATACTGAAAAACTGGAATGAATTTAGTCAACCTAAAATAATCATATTTTACATAGCCACTAGGGCAACGCATTACCAACCTTTGAACCAAACTTAGATTTAAATAGCGGGTCAGAAATCTTTGGCTCAATTTGTTTCCCTTGGCAACACTAGTAGTAATATATGAGCAGATCTCCCTACCAAGTGTTTTTTTGTGGGGTCATAATCTGGGGTGATGCAATGGGTTACGGCGTTGAATGAATTCGCCGAGTTTATATTGTATTTTATTTGAGGGGTACTTGAGTGGCATTTGAGTGGCATTTAAGTGGCATTCGAGTTTTGATTATTATTTTACTTAATTTGAACTTATATGGTATATACATTTTGAATGTATGGCATTTAAGTTTTGATAATTTCTTTTCATAACTCGAGCTCATATAGCATCTTGAGAGAGAGGAGAGAGGAGATGTATCTACCTTGAATAAATTCATTGATTAAAAGCGAATCAATGTATGACTATATACATTTATTACATAATAAGTAGGGGCAAAATCTCCTCATATAATATAGCTAGATACATAATTCGAACTCATATATACATTGAATGCTATAAAATATATCGGATGATAAAGTTAAATATTCATCTATTCTTTATCGATATTTATAAGGATGATGAAAGATCTTTTGTATTTTATATACATATATATATAGTTATAGTAACTGTGGTAAAAGAAGTCTATTATGAAGGTTTTTATTTAAGCCAAAGTAGGCTCGGTAGATACTCCATCAGAACACACTCGTCTTTTAGCATAAAAATATGTGAGACCTCGTTTTATTTGGTTGTATGTCAACATTTTTTGATCCTTTACTACAAATCCTCGATTTTTACCCATAAACGACTTTTTTGTGTTCAATACATTTAGATAACTGTCTTTGTTCAATTGATTAATTCGTTTGTTCAAACCTTTTGAGCTAAACTTGTTTCCTTTTTCTCCCCAGCAGTAATAGGATTTAGAGTTAAGTGCAACAATTCCATCTCCGGTAAATTCCTCTTTAAACAGCCCAGGTGTTCTTTTTCCGTGTTTTAGTACTTTTTCACAACAGTCTTGCGTGCTCCATTCTAAACCCATTGTTTTGGTTCTTAAAAACTCATCCCTATGTTTGTCACAGTATGGGCGTGGAAACCAATCACCATATTCATTGTAAAACTCTTTTTTCATACTTGGTTTTACCAGTGTTTCTAATGTTCCGCTCAACGCCATGTATGCGCTATCTGTATCCATTTCAACATATTGGAAATCACTTCTGTCAATATATCTATAAATAAAAAGTTTGTTTCGATTTCAATTATTTGGAAGTTTTACTTACTTACACATAATAATGGTAGGGAATTAGGTTTCACTTACTTATCCATAAAGTCGTAGTAAAACTGTAGCATTCTCAGTTTAGCATACTGTAGCACGGAGAAACCCAAGTGTACTGGAACATTCATAGTTAGCTGAAATGATGGTGATACTGATTAGCAAAGTAAACTTGTGGAATATAAATTTTGAATTGCAAAATAATTGTTTTAAAACTTACTAGCTGTTTACAGGTTACGATTTCATAAAAATCATCTGCTATCTCTTCCATGGCGATAAATTTGTTTCCTCTGATACGAAATGAAGCTTTTCTGGCGCCTTCGATGAACTTGATGGTGGTATGTTTTTCTTTATCAGTGATTGTTTTTCCATAAGCAGCATTTCCTACCAACTTGCTAGTAGTAGCGAGTAATTCTTGACTAGGGTCTGCATCTCCCATTCTCCTAGCGTCTGAAACCGATGTTCCAAAAGCTTCAAAAGCTTTTCTAGGAATATATTCTATTAGCTGATAAACTTTGGTGACTTTCAATCCTTGTTTCAAGTACCATTTCAACAAAGGACTCATTAGCAATATCTTATCTCCGTACATACTTCCAACTAATGAGCGTTGAGGAGTCTTTCAAAACCCTTCGGCTTCAGCAAAGACTTTCATTTCATCGCTCAAGTGTTCTCTGGTTAACATCGTATTTTTAAAAATCGGAGGCATTTCGGAGAACTTTTCTTCCTCTTCCTCAGGAACTTCGATGTCACATTCAACAAATCCGAAGAATTCTTCTGATTGAACTCTCTCCAACACTTCTTCTTGATTCAGCTTTTTTTCAAGTATTTTAGGGTAGAAAGAATTGTAAAACGTGTTGACAAATTTTTGTAAATTTGTATGAGTTTTTACACGCTTCATCCAGTCACACTCCCAAATCGAGATTACAGTGTAACCTAATGCTCGAAGATATTCTTCATTTTCCATCGTAGTTTTAAACAGATTTGCTTTTGATTTTCTTCCACTAGCTTGAAGCTCTTGCTCTTTAGCGTTGTTATAAGAGCAGTCGTGTCCATGCCAAAAACATCCGTGGAATTGAAAGACATGACGATTTTCAACACAGAAACCATCAACTGGTAATCCTCGCTGTCCGAGAGTAACTTCTCCTCCATTGAGCTGATGTCTGATATTGATTTTTTTTGAGAACATTTGGAACTGTAACCAGCTATGAGCTATCTTGCTAAATTTTACTGGTTCAGCGACAAAGGAGTTTTCGATTTTTCTTCTTCGAGGATAGCCAGTAGGCATTGATTGCATCATACACCATAAATAGAGCGCATTTGCATCAACTCCATAGATTCTATCACAAATCTTTGCTTCTTTTCCCAACCAATGTTCTCTAATTTTAGTTATACCTTTTTCGTGATATCTATGCATCACTAGACTTGGCCCACCAACTATATTTTTCTTTATTAGAGGATAAAGTTCTGCATTGCAGTTGTCAAGCAGACAAATTGGGAGAGTCTGACGAAATGAGTTACCAAGTTCATCAAAATTCAAGTATGTAGAGAGGTATGGAGGGGGTGGTTGAGGTGCTTTGTTAAACATCCATCGAATCGCTAATCCTGGTAAAGATATACCATCTTTTAACATATCAATCCCATGCTCTCTGTAGATCGATCTTTGTCTTTCCAACGCTTGAACAAATGGTTTTACATCCAAGTTGTTGTACCATTTTAAAAAATCCCTCATTGTCTTCATGTCGTTATTTTTCCATGCTTCTTGACAAATTATGTACTCTTCTTCACTGATATTCTTTTGTTTTAAAGAACTGTAAAAAGCTTTTCTTGGAGGTAGATGTTCTTGATTAAGTTGTTCCAAGTCTTTCATCCATTCATAAGGAAAAAATCCTTTTCCGGCTTCACATTTGTATGCTTTGAGATACATTTCATAGCTATATCCAGGAGCGATGAAGTTTGTACAATCTAAAAACAAAAAAGATCCTATTCCGATAACAGGCATCTTGGTTCCTTTTTTTATAACAAAATCAAAATCTGTGTCGGAGACATCTTTCAATTTTTGAAGCAGTTTTCCTTTCATCACATTGACATCATAAGTCTGTGAATTGAAACCTAGAATAGGGAGTTTTTTCATATAGCTGTACAAATCATCCAGAACTTTTTCAGCTCCTGTTCTACGTCTGAAACGATTTTTTTCAAAATCACTACGAAACTTTTCTTCAGCTTCTTCCAGTCGTTGTAATTCACCTTCTATCTGTTTTATGATTCGCGAAAATTGTTTTTCCAATCGGCTATATGATTCTTCACTAATATCATCCAAGTATTCAATGAACTTTCCAACGCATTCATCATCATCCCCATTATTGACAATACAACGCGGGTTGTTGAAGCCTGGTACATTTGAACAAATTGAAATACTTAAAAGTTTATGCTCATTCGTGTAAATGGTTGTGTCTGTATCTCGATCTTTTTCGATATTAGGTAACAAACACTCTATGTCAAATGTTGCAAAAAATGGATAGTATCTCAAGGAATCATCTGACCCGATATCTATCCCGAATTGAACCTTCAGTTTGTCGAATATTGTAGCAGTAGGACTGTATTGCCCTCCAGAAAACTGCATAGTTGTTGCCTCTGAGATTGAACATCTGTGTCTTTTCAGATTCCCCAATCTATCATAACAAGTAGAACAGGTTGGACATCTGTAGGCTTTGACATATCCTTCCAAGTTTGTAATAAGACTGAAGTGATTGATATAAAGATCCAAATATAGATTCTCCTTATAACTGGAGTTTGAATTCCAAATAACTGTTGAAGTCATATCATCATTTAAAGAAAACACTGTTATCTTCAGTTGAAATGCTCGCTCCAAAAGCAATAAATCAGCTTCTGTCACTCCTTTCCCATCACACCTTTTACCACTATCACCATAGATGAAACTATGATATTGTTGTTGGTACTCCTTCACCTCCTTAATTATCGGATCTTTTGCAATTCCACCGTTTTTTTGTAGTTCTTTGTGTAATGCTAGACATCTAAAAAAACAAAGATTGTCGGTAATTCGTTTTCCTTTTGTGTTTTTTAACATGGTTCGTATGTGTCTGTTGTTAAGGAGGTGAGAGGGTAAATGCTCTGGTGGTGATCCAACTTTTCCCATTCCGAGTAGTTTGTAGAAATAAAACGAAATGTTTGTGATTAACATCAATCTCCAAGTCGTATTTGGTCTCCGTCTCAAGCTATTTGTACGATGATCAGTCTCCATAACATCAACAAAGAAGTCATCAAGATCTCCTTCAGTTTCAATCAGTTTAGCTTTTGGATATACGGTAGCATTGTTTGATGATGAGTGAAAGTATCGGAGTTCACCATCATTTTTATTTTCTAGTATACAACCTACGCTACAGTTGACTTTTGCTCTCGAGCTCAATTGTCTCCAAACTTTTTTTAGCAATTCTAACACTCTTGAATCATGATAGTCATTTTGGTAGGTATCAGCTTGGTCTCTTGGAATCCCATCCCAAAGTCTTACATTTAAAAGTTCTATGACTTTTCCAGCTCTATGTTTCGTTTTCATAGCTCCCCAATATCTAGCTATCAAATCATCCCATTCTTCATCTTGAAAAGTTGGAGCTGTGTTATCATCAACAATACCTAGGGTTGATGCTCGGGTAGGTCTTTCAAAATTTAAATCTTCCATTTCTTCTTCTTCTTGTTCTTCCTCTTGTGCTTCTTCCTCTTCTTCTTCTTCTTCTTCTTCTTCTTCTTCTTCTTCTTCTTCTTCTTCTTCTTCTTCTTCTTCTTCTTCTTCATTTTCTATCATTGGATCATTCTCATTTTCTTCAACTATCTCCTCCACAACCGGCTCTATATCTTGAGCTATTATGCTAGTCTTTGGTGGTGAAGGCTCAGCACCAAATCCTATTTGATTGATTGTTTCATCGGGTAAACGAAAACAAATGAGATTTTCTTCTAACCATTTCCAATTAGGGGAAATTTCAGGGTTTTTTTCTTCTACATTCTCCTCCCGATAATTTAAACTTTGTCTACAATAGAAATGTTAACACATAATAGTTGTTCTATAAAACATTCACATACATTTTATATAAAATGTAACAGAAGAAAAAAATGACTTAAACACCATTATCAATTAATTTTTAAAATGGAATTAGGAAAAAAGACTCAAACATTATTATTAGTTAAGTTTTTAAAAACTTACTGTGTACTATGACATGAATTCCCAACTCCCTCTTTTACATTAATTCTCTGATATTCTGAGTCCTGTCTACAATAAAGAGATAACGCATTATTTTTGCTGATTCATGAGATGAGTATAAAAAAAAAACAGCAAAAAAATTACTCTACTAATGTTATTAATTTATGATTTTAAAAACTTACTGCTTATCAAAGGCTATTGTATTCTCAGTAGTTGCTGAAACTTGAAAAGTCGAAGGTTTGTCTTGAAAAGCATTTTCAAGTTCCATCTCCATTTCATTTTCATATTCAGCATTGCATTCATCATTCATGTATTCATTATCAGCGTTTGAAAAACTGATATCATTTTGATTTTTCATGAGCCATTCCCATTCCTTATGTATGTCTACATCAGTATCATCCTCTTCTGTTTCCATAGCACTATAATAACAATAAAATCATTACTTTTTAATAGAAGTGACAATAGCACATAAAAAGGTAAGTTAAATGTCTCAGCTAATAAATTTTACCTTGTGAATAAAACTCCTAGTAGTCAGTTGGTATATTATATAGTAGATGTTGAGGCTTCAGTTACTGTTGTTAGAACGAGTGATTTATTATGTGAAAGCATTACTTTTTAAGTAGACAAAAACTTAAGTGAGATAATTAAGACAGATAATTAAGTCTTAGCTTCAATGAAAATTTTCAAATTCACACAGAAAAACTTTTAATAGTCAGTGGATGTAGTAGTAGATGTTGCTCCTCCGATCACTGTTGTAGAACTGGATGCTTTCTGTGTGAAAACAGTGGCTCTTAAATAGGTAAAGCTGCACTGGTTGAACTCTATGAATACCAACCTTCTTTAAAATATAACTATGAATCAGAATTTTGTCCACGCGAAAACCAATGCTTTCGCGGGAATAAACAATTTATTTTCACGCGAATGGAAACCGTTGCTTTCGCGGGAATAAATAAATTATTTTCACGCGAATAGAAACTGTTGCTTTCGCGGGAATACAAATTTTATTTTCACGGGGATACAAACCAATGCTTTCGCGGGAATAAATACTTTATTTTCACGCGAATGGAAACTGTTGCTTTCGCGGGAATAAATAATTTATTTTCACGCGAATAGAAACTGTTGCTTTCGCGGGAATACAAATTTTATTTTCACGCGGATACAAACCAATGCTTTCGCGGGAATAAAGACTTTATTTTCACGCGAATGGAAACAGTTGTTTTCGCGGGAATAAATAATTTATTTTCACGCGAATAGAAACTGTTGCTTTCGCGGGAATACAAATTTTATTTTCACGCGGATACAAACCAATGCTTTCGCGGGAATAAATAATTTATTTTCACGCGAATGGAAACAGTTGTTTTCGCGGGAATAAATAATTTATTTTCACGCGAATAGAAACTGTTGCTTTCGCGGGAATACAAATTTTATTTTCACGCGGATACAAACCAATGTTTTCGCGGGAATAAAGACTTTATTTTCACGCGAATGGAAACAGTTGTTTTCGCGGGAATAAATAATTTATTTTCACGCGAATAGAAGCTGTTGCTTTCGCGGGAATACAAATTTTATTTTCACGCGGATACAAACCAATGCTTTCGCGGGAATAAATACTTTATTTTCACGCGAATGGAAACCGTTGTTTTCGCGGGAATAAATAATTCATTTTCACGCGAATAGAAACTGTTGTTTTCGCGGGAATACAAATTTTATTTTCACGCGGATACAAACCAATGCTTTCGCGGGAATAAATACTTTATTTTCACGCGAATGGAAACCGTTGTTTTCGCGGGAATAAATATTTTCACGCAAAAGCATTGGTTTGTATCCGCGTGAAAATAAAATTTGTATTCCCGCGAAAGCAATAGTTTCTATTCGAGTGAAAATAAATTATTTATTCCCGCGAAAACAACGGTTTCCATTCGCGTGAAAATAAAGTATTTATTCCCGCGAAAGCATTGGTTTGTATCCGCGTGAAAATAAAATTTGTATTCCCGCAAAAGCAACAGTTTCTATTCGCGTGAAAATAAATTATTTATTCCCGCGAAAACAACTGTTTCCATTCGCGTGAAAATAAAGTATTTATTCCCGCGAAAGCATTGGTTTGTATCCGCGTGAAAATAAAATTTGTATTCCCGCGAAAGCAACAGTTTCTATTCGCGTGAAAATAAATTATTTATTCTCGCGAAAACAACTGTTTCCATTCGCGTGAAAATAAAGTCTTTATTCCCGCGAAAGCATTGGTTTGTATCCGCGTGAAAATAAAATTTGTATTCCCGCGAAAGCAACAGTTTCTATTCGCGTGAAAATAAATTATTTATTCCCGCGAAAACATTGGTTTTCGCGTGGACAAAATTTTGATTCATAGTTATATTATAAAGAAGGTTGGTATTCATAGAGTTCAACCAGTGCAACTTTAGCTATTTAAGAGCCACTGTTTTCACACAGAAAGCATCCAGTTCTACAACAGTGATCAGAGGAGCAACATCTACTACACTTTCCATTGCAACTACTAGAAACTTTCTCTTTATAAAAGGTAAAATTTAAAAAACTTATTATTCCCTACCTAACAAAGATCAAAATTAGTTTAGCTATAATGTAAAGTATGAAATAAATAATCTTTTAGTTCCACATGAAAAGCTGAATTATATGTTATTTCTTTCTTTTTTAGAACACTATGGAGGATTTTTCTGCTTCTTACACGGATTTAAAGCCAATCGAAAACAAACAAAAAACGTTCAAAACACCCAAAAGAAAAAACTCTAACTCTGTCACAAAAGAAGCAGCGATAAAGAGACGAGCTCTTCCAAAACTGGTTTTACCCACAACATCAAACAATATGGAACAAAAAGAATTGCTCACTGATGCTGACAGAGCTCTCAAGATGGCCAAATCTCTCCAAAAATGGAAGGCATGTGATTTGAAAAAGATTGGAGGGTTTCTTACACTAGCATCACTTCCTGTTCCATCAGTTTTGCAAATCGTTTCTATTGAACAGAGTACTGGTGCATACGGAAACTACTACATTCTCACTTATCTTGATAATTCAACTGGAGCGAATTTTCAGAAAGTTGTTTGTCCAAGTAGAGTAGTTGAAAGCTTCAATGTTGATAACTACCCATTACCTTTCAACATTTTGTACTTGGGTGAGATGGAAAACTCAAAAAAACCAGAGACTACTTACTACAATGTCAAACGTATCAGTACAAAACGATTAACCACAATGGAAGCTACTGCTGAAGCTGAAAAACTGAGAAAAATGAGTGAAGAAGAACTCAAACTCGCTTACGACATCGAGTATCTCAGTAATTTCAAAGATTGTTCCATTTTTGCTTACATCAAAGTTGTAGAAAGATTCATTCCTTTCCGATTCAATGGAGAAGAATCCATTGTAAATTGCATTCGCTATGTCACTGAAAAGAATGGAAAAAGAGAGACGAGAGCGCTTTTACTACCAATCAGATATAACGAGGAAGCTAAAAGATGTGCACCTGGTGTGATGATTTACAAAGGAAAAAAACAGAGTAAGAATGGAAATCTTATTCCATACCACAATGTTGTCTTCATTTCTTCAACCAACGCTAGTGATTGGGAGCAATATTGCACACAAACAAGTTCCAATGAGGTGCTAACAAAAACGAATAATGAGGATGAAGTTCTTAAGGAATTCCTAGAAAACGAATTACAAGATTTTGATGAACCACTTGGTGTTGATGGTATGTAAACTCAATATCAAATGCTGACAACAGGTAGTCTCAAGCGGATAATGAATGAATAAAAAAAAGCCTGTGTATTCATTGACATTACAAGTTGTACTGTTTTGTATTACTTACTATTTACCGACTCTAACTATATTATATGGAAAGATTTTCCCTACTTATTATACAATAAGTCTATATAATCATATAATAATTCATAGAAAAGTCTAAAGGTTCTCAGGTGATTAACTCACCAAAAGTTCCGGTTTTGCAAAACATTTGAAGATCTTCCTATCCTAAGCATTATACGAGTGACTGTACTTTTTTATCCAGTTGAAATATCTAAAAACTTCAGTAACTTAGTATTTACTGACTCTAGCTATATTATATGAGATTTTCCCTACTTATTACACAATAAATGTATATATTCACATATTCTTTCATTTTTAATCACTGTATTTATTCAATGTAGATATATTTCCTCTCTCTCCTCTCTCTCAAGATATCATATGACTCGGAATTACAAAAAATTATCAAACCTTAAATGCCTCACATTCAAAATCTAGACACCCTATGAGTTATAATTATGTATACAATTATGTAAAAAATTATCATAACTTAGATGCCATACATTCAAAATCTATATACCATATAAGTTCAAATTAAGTAAAAAATAATCAAAACTCGAATGCCACTTAAATGCCACTCAAATGCCACTCAAGTACCCCTCAAATAAAATACAATATAAACTCGGCGAATTCATTCAACGCCGTAACCCATTGCATCACCCCAGATTATGACCCCACAAAAAAACACTTGGTAGGGAGATCTGCTCATATATTACTACTAACACTAATGGATGAAGTAACTATTTGTGGTGATTCTGATGAATAGACATTGTTACTTGCCTTCGTCTAAAGGCTGCACTGAACCTCTTTCTACATTTTCATCGGCTTCATGAAGCCCGTCTGCAGAACTTCCAGGGACTGAGGCTAATAATTCACCAAGATTAAGTTCTTCAAGGCCAAGGTCAGAAATAGGGGAATGAGAAAGTGGTTGTTCCGGTTGAGAGGGTAATCTGCATTCTACAAGTATAGGAACATTGCTACCAGGATGTTCTAAAACAGGAGGTGAACTTGAACTTCTAGCGGTTGATGGTTCTCAATAGAAGGTGATGAAGTGATGGAGGTATGAGAAGGTACGAGGTGATGGAAATGCAAGACTCATTTCATTCACATTTGAAAATTGCGGATTATCATTATAATGATAAATATCATTTGTTGGCGGTTGTCTTCACCAGAAAAAACTGAACAGGACAACAGCCAACGCCAGTAAAAAGTGAATTTACAATATCTGTAATGAAAGAAACCATTTTCACCAATGCTATCTGTTATACAGCCTAGCATTTAACACAAAAGCAGCATCTTTAAGTTGACATTTCCACAGAATGAGAGGAAAGTGTTATTCTAAATTTATTTCTGTAATTGAAATTAGAATAGGCAACAAAGTAAGTTTGGAATAAAACTATTTTGCACCAACTAATTTATCCTGAGTATCTGGTGATTAATAAGCACTGGACATCTTGGCAATATTCTTTGTCTAAATCAATTGCCATTTGTAAAAAAAATGAGTAGCTGACGAGAACATACAACTCACCCAAGGATTCTTCAGCCGAACTATTACTGCCGGTTCTTGACATGACAGATGTTTAGTTATTACAGTCTCTTGACTGAAATAGAGAATACCGATTTTGAAGAACTGGTTTATACGCCAAATTTTTCAAAAATTGCAAAGTGCTCTCGCTTCAACAAAAATCTTGACCAATTGCTAGAATGTAAACCAGCCATTATTGTATGGACAGCAACTGTTGTTTACCAGATCTTCAAACCTTGACCTCTGCCAGAGACCGAGACAGGGCTGGTTTATGATTGATATCTGGTGTTGAGTGATTAAAATGAGAAAGCTCTTTGTCAAACTCACTCAAAAACCAAGCAAAAAATAACAAAATCTCCTGAAAATGTTTGTTGAGTTTCAATCGGCTTCAATGACATTTTCCCCAGCTCATGAATGAAGACTGTAGTATAACATTATAACAAGGCATTTGATGTGAAAAACAACAATTACGGAAAACCATGCTTGAGGGGTTTTAAAAGGCTGGGAAAAAGCTAGGGCAAAACACTAGACAAACACTAAAACGACAACTAGTAAAGGTCTATCAATGAATGAGAGACATGAAAATAATACTTGCCGATCAATACTGCTTACTAATTTATACTACTGCTTACTAATTTCGGGCTACTACTACCCACTAATATATACTACTACTCACTAATATATAATACTACTCACTAATATATACTACTACCCACTAATATATACTACTACCCACTAATATATACTACTACTCACTAATATATACTGCTACTCACTAATATATACTACTACTCACTAATATATACTACTACTCACTAATATATACTACTACTCACTAATATATACTACTACTCACTAATATATACTACTACTCACTAATATATACTACTACTCACTAATATATACTACTACTCACTAATATATATACTACTCACTAATATATACTACTCACTAATATATACTACTCACTAATATATACTATTACTCACTAATATATACTACTCACTAATATATACTACTACTACTCACTAATATATACTACTCACTAATATATACTACTACTCACTAATATATACTACTACTCACTAATATATACTACTACTCACTAATATATACTACTACTCACTAATATATACTACTACTCACTAATATAAGTAGTAATATATGAGCAGATCTCCCTACCAAATCTTTTTTTGTGGGGTGACTACCCGGAGTGGATGCAATGGGTTACGGCGTTGAATAGAGCAGCCGAGTTAATATTTTATGACATTTAATTTTTGATATTGTTTTACATAATTTTATCTCTGATGGCATCTTGATTTTAAACACTCATGTACATATATATAGCTATATGCATATTTATGTTCATATTCATGTCTACATTGAATAAAAATGAAACATTGTATGATTGTATACATTTATTACATAATGAGTATATATTAAAAATTATATACTTGATAAAGTTCTAAAATCGTTTCAAATGAAAAAATAGATGAAGCTATACATTCATCTGTTTGTATATATCTACATATGTCTGTCTTACAATCATATAATAACTCTTCACTCCATTGAACTTTAATTAAACTTTGAGTGAGGGCTTTATCCCACGCCTTTTTTTCAAGTTTTTTCAAGTAATCATTTATATTTACAGATTTCGACATTTTTAAAACTGTCATAAAATTGTTTTTAATCGTGAGACTTGATATTTTTTTCATGATTGTCAGTGTATTTATGTGTTGTATATAGTCGGTATTGTATCGGGGAAAGTTCTCCATTTAACAAGGCTACAGTTAGTAAATGCTGTGTCATACATAACGCTACAGGTTGTAATTTCAACCGATATTTAGCCTTTTCCTGAACAACGACGTTTTCTTTTATGTATTTATGGTAGATCTCCGGGAGGAAGTCCTTTATTCTGTGTTCTTTTGAATTCATAATGAACTAAAATAAAAAAGTTATGTATTAGTATAGGATGATTAAACAGTGTTGTAAAATAATTACAAACTTTTTATTTTTTCAACTTCTAAAAAATAGTGTTTTTATTAGTTCTTACCTTATCACCAAGAGATCTGCTGTTAACTGGATTATAAATGCTGTACTAGTTGATGCTCCGGAGGCTATTGCTGGAGAGAATGATTTTTATGCGGGGAGAGCTGTTCTTATATACTATAAGCCACACCTACTCATTTAGCTTATAACCATTAAAAACACTCACGCGAAAACCCTATCATAATAGTGTTATTCGCGGGAAGTATTCATGTTTTATTCGCATGAAAACAATTATTTTATTCCCGGGAAAGCATTATTTGTCTTTTCGCGTGAAAATATGTTTTTTAGCATTAAAATACTGTTTTTTTCAATCGCTTGAAAAATGGTTGCATTCGCGTGAGAAAAGAGACGTTTATTTACTGTTATTCGCGTGAAAAATTGGATGTTTTTCATGTTTATTTGCGCAAAAATAATTATTTTATTCCCGCGAAAGCATTATTTGTCCTTTCGCGTGAAAATATGTTTTTTTAGCATTGAATCATTTTTTTTTTGATCCGCGTGAAAAACGGTTGCATTCGCGTGATAAAAGAGACTTTTATTTATTGTTATTAGCGTGAGAGTCTGGACTGTTTTTCATGTTTAATTCGCGTGAAATTATGTTGTTCCCGCGAAAGCATTGTTTTTTCCGCATGCAAAAAAATTTGTTATTTCCCGCAGAGACTTTTATTTTTCTTCGCGTGAAATAATAGACTTTTATTTATCATTATTCGCGGGAACTTCTTGTTTATTTTTCATGTTTTATTCGCGTGAAAATAATTATTTCATTCCCGCGAAAGCATTGTTCTTCTATTTCGTGTAAAAAACATGTGTTTTAGCATTAAAATAATTTTTTTGGATCCGCGTGAAAAATTGTTTCATTCGTGTGAAAAAAGACAATTTTATTTACTGTTATTCGCGTGAAAAATTGGGAGGTTTTCAGGTTTTATTTGCGTGAAAATAATTATTTTATTCCCGCGAAAGCATTGTTTTTCTTTTCGCGTGAAAAAACAAGTTTTTTCATCGAACTCAATTCGTGTCAATCGGTGCAAGTTTACCTATTTAAGAGATAAGGGTTTCAGACAGAAAGCATCCAGTTTAACAACAGTGAGCAAAGGAGCAACATCTACTAAACCTTCCATTGCAACTACATAGAGCTCTCCCTCTTTATAAAGGTAAAAATAAAAAAAAAAATTTTTCTGCTAGCTAACACAACTAGCTGAAGGTTTATGACCTATCTATCTTTAAAATTAATTACAAAGAATTAAACAAAATCTTTGTTTTTTTTCAGAATGAATACACAAGACGAAGGAAGCCAACCAATGAATGTAAAAGCGGAATCCCAGCAAACCCTTTCCCCACCACCTTCTCCTATCTTCCATACGCTAGAAAGTCAAGTCGTGATTGATGAACCGGAATCCCAACAAGATCTTACACCAGTCACATCTCCTACTAACAAGCTGTCTTTAAAAATAACACCTATGAAGAAACGAACTTACATTGATTTGACGAAAGATGATATCGAAAATGTCTCGAACTGCTAAAAACGAGTTTTGATGGATGTTGGAGACGATACACTTTTTTGTCACACCAGAATACCCTATCAACATGCCAGAAGTAATGAACTAACCGCTCTCGCCTACAAGAGCACCGGGTTGTTAAATTCTCTCTCTCCAGATTGTCTAGAAAAACTTGAAAAATCCATGGAAATCTGCGATCTACCAATACCAACAGTTATGGAGGTGCTATCCGTTGAATTTCGTGATGAATCAAAGTGTACCATCATTTACAACTATCGAAAGGATAAAAAGATAACTCAAGTGAAGAGTGATGTTTCAACCGAAATAGGACTGCTCGTTAATAAAGCTAAACAAACACGCCCAATTGTTTTAATCTATATGGGAGAAGGAAAAACAGGAGATGCGATTTTTCGTTCTGCTGATTGTCATGGATGTAATCGAAAGGTCAAACGATCCATTCAACTCATTATCAGGCAAGAGTATGAGACAAATACAGGCTTATTTCAGCGTTGTTCACCTACATAATTTTCCATCAGAAAGTGTTATAAGTAGTAATATATGAGCAGATCTCCCTACCAAGTGTTTTTTTGTGGAGTTTCATCCTGGAGTGGATGCAATGTGTTACGGTGTTGATTAGAGCAGCCGAGTTAATATTTTATGGCATTTAATTTTTGATAATTTTTTACATAATTTTATCTCTTATGGCATCTTGAGTGTAAATAGTTTTTTTAGTTTCTTTACATTCATGTATATATGTATAACTAAGTACATATTTATGGGTATATTTATATCTACATTACATCTTGAGTGTAAACAATTTTTTTAGTTTTGTATACATTCATGTATATATGGATAATTAGGTACATACTTATGGGTATATTTATATCTGCATTGAATAAAAATGAATCGTTTTATGATTATATGAATATATATTTATTACATAATGAGTATATTGAATACTATAAAATATCTAAAATAATCATTTATATATACAAATTTCATTATTTTTTTAAAAAAAAACCATCAAAAATCACCAAGTTAGTCCTCTAGATGGTTAAAATTTACAATATTTGGGAAATAATTATAATAGAAAACATTATATCTACTGATAATAAATAATTTGAGTGACTGAATTTACTAATTGATTCAATGATACTATAGGAGTTTTTACTGGGGTTAGATTCAATATAGTTTTGTTCAATATATGGGTTTTTAATGAATTCTCAATGAAACTAGTTCCTCTGTTTGGTTCCCTTTTCATGTATCTAAAACAAAAAATTAGCATGTAAATAATTTTATCTAATTTTAATTGTTGTATTAATTACATTGACTAGTTTACATTATATAAAAAAGAGAGAATAACTCACCAAGTCACATTGTCCAAGTTGTTTTTCTTTGGATTAGAGGCTATCTATTGCTAAAACAAAAAATTATTTGGAGTATAAATAACTGCAACTGCATCTAAATTGAGTTGAAGTATTATTTACAATGGTTAGAATTTATTAAATAGAAAAGAAAAACTCTCACCGACACAGCACACATAAGGAACTGGTTGGTAATTTTGTCCCATTTATGGAACTACGTGGTAATCCGATGAGATTATTGACTCTGTGTTTTCAGCAACTTTTTCAGCCCTGATTGAATTAATTTTTCATTCCCGGCATTTCTAAGTATCAAAAAAGTTACATCCGCCACAAAAAGTTTTCACTTTTAATTTTTTTGTCAAGTTTTTGTTGGAAAACTCGCGAAAATAGGTGTAAATCACTAAAAACATGGTTAATTGACCCTGTGTTTACGGCCATTAATTTTTATGTTTTTTCAATCATAAAAACTGCTTTTAATACACAAGGCATTCTCTAATGACATCCATTCTGATTCAAACTTCCCTCCTCTTGGAGTCAACTGTCAAGTTGAAACTAAAATGTGTTGTGGATTGTTGTGTCATGCACCAGTAAGCGTGATCACCATATTCAGCTATTCAAGCAAGCATCATTGACTAACTATTAGTGAGAAACGAGCGCGTATCTATTGGAAGACAATTGAGGCTGTACGTCTTCATAATTACAATGGTCGATGATCCAAACATACACAACTTTACTTCCAGTTGTCAACATTCCATTCATTGTTTGTACAACAAGTCTTTGATTATGCGCTCTATAGTCAGTGTCCTATTAGCCACTTGCGCAAACTGATTCAGCTGTCAATTACATACATGTGCACTTACACCAAGTCACTTTTGCTTGCCCAATATGTTCAATCAACTTGTTTGCATTCATTGGTCCAGTTGTTCCCATTTCTTGCCGGAAATTAAAGGTTATTACATACATTATACACACATCAAAGTTTAGATGAACACTGAACTGGTAAACTTCATAGTGGAATAAAATCCACATTGACTAGAATCATAATTCAAAGACAAACTAGCTAGCGTCGCTTGTCTTTGAATTTGATTGCAAATGGCTGAAAACAAGTCTTTGTTCAATGATATTTATTTCAGTTACCTAAAGTTAACAACTCAAATTGTAGAAGAAATGAAGCGTTTCAAATAGAGTAAGTTGAAGCAAAGTGAATCACAATGCAAACAGCTTTACCAACTTCCCTCTATGATAGTAGATGTTGATGTTGTACTCATCACAGCCCATATGCTGAACCAATATTTTGTTACCAGAAAACAAAATAGAAAAGTCCTCAGCCACAATACTGCTCATTGATACTAAAACCAAGCAACTTCATGAACACCAAAAAAGCAACAATATATATGGGTAGGGTTGACGTGTATATCATTATGAATAAAGATTTCTTGCTGTTGAAACAACATGAACTGCTCTCCTTTCATATTCATGTATATGGGTGCAAAAACAATTAATCAAACATAGGTTTATGCAGATGAACTACTATAAGAAGCAGGCTGAAGGTTTTAGTTAGCGAATGATGGTGATGACTAGAAAAATTTCATGGCAGATGGTTACACTGAACTGTGCCAGTCATCAATCAGTGTTGGTGTTCCCCTACTAGTTCTGAAATCTTTTATTGTTACTTTTCAACAGTGCTGACTAATTGGTTAGTGAACGGCTAATGCTTCTAGCTACCTGCAATAGGGTGTTACTGGAAGTCATCAGTAAAACAATTACCCATTGCAAGTATAACACTTCTTTGTGTCTATGAACAGGTGAGAAGCGCACGTTGTGAAGGGGAATTGCAGTCTTATACATTACAATAGGTGGAGCCGATGAAGCGTAAAATGAGAAGGCGCACTGGCAATGAAAAGGATTAATCAGCATTGCCCATGTAGTTAACTTTTTCACATAATACTAAGTCTATAATATGAAGTTAGCAAGTTTTCAATCCTTATGTGTGTTGTGGAGTTCTATCTCGTGCCTCGTCCTCTTTTTCAACATCGTATCCTGTCTCAAAATCATCAAAATCTCCACATAGAAAATTTTCAAGATTATCTTCATCAAATTCTAATATCCTTTGTTGTACTTTGCTTGTTCACACTATTGTCTCCAATCAATGAGACTGAGTCTGTATGAAAAGAAAAATACGAGATCGAGTTGCGTATTAAATTTTCCACTAGTTTTTTTTCCTCTGTAGACCATCACGCCTTGAATATGTTGTTTAGCTTCTGCAACGTACCTGTCTGGTATGACAAGCGTCTTCATCAGCGTTTCTCCACATTTTTCAATAATATAACGGATACAACTTGCAGTCGAGTGTTCTCCTTTAAATCGATGAGGAACGAATCTACCAACAACATCTCGGTAAGGGAAAATCGCACCAGGTTGGAAACTATTGAGGGTCTTGATGTTCAAGAAGCGATTGAGCTGACCTTTAGTCAACGTACTCAAATATAGTGATTCCTCTTTAGCATCCTTATTGCTTAGAGGATGTATGCTAAAACGTTTGATATCATACCAAGGAACACTTCTATTTTTCGGTTTTTCCTTTCTACCCAAATATACAGCGTTAAATGGTACAGGGTAATTACCAGTTGAAGTTTTCAGCTATTTCAACTGGACAGAAAAGTATTTTGGGCTCAAGCTCATTTATATCTGAAGGACTATAGTAGTGGACTTGAGAATATCTACATTCCTTCTTACTTGATGGATGTATCACATCAAACACTCACATAATGCTTGGGATAGAAAGGCCTTCAAGCGTTTTGCAAACCGGAGCCTTTGGTGAGTCAATCGCTTGAGAACCTCTAGACTTTTCCAATTCCCTTGCTCTCCTTTCGTTGAGATATTCAACTGTTAAATGAACTCTAGCCGCATTCTCCATTGTTTTCTCATCAACGAGGGTAGTTTGTTTTCTCACTATTCGTTTTCGTTTCCTTACTACTCGCTTTTTTGGAGCAGTTTTTTTCTCTTAGGAATTGATTTGCTGTCTCTCATTTTGCTTCCTGATGGATATGGATCTGTGCAAAGGAGCTATTCATAAAGTTCATCCATAGTATTGTAAAAAAAATTGAAGAGTATTATTTGCATTCATGTAAATAGAAGAGCATTATTTGCATTCATGTGAAAAAACTTGATGTTTCATCTTGTGTGAAAAAAAAAATTATTTACCAACTGAACCACATTGAAAAAAAGATTTTCTTTAAAAAAAATAACTTGAAGATATATATATATATATATATATATATATATATATATATATATATATATATATATATATATATATATATATATATATATATATATATATATATATATATATATATATATATATATATATATACTAAAAGGTAAAATAGTAAAAGATGTTAAAACTATTGGCTGACTACAAGTTGTTTCATGTGCTAGAAAAAAAGATGGAAAAAGAAAATAATTCTAGGCACAATCATCAGGACGGCTTTCAACTGTTAAAAATGAAGGTGGAACATCTCTCGGGCAACTAATATTAATAATTAATTATTTATTATTTATTTATTTGATTGTTTCTATTTAGTCTAAGCCCCTGTGCACATCTTGTGCCCAAGTCATACTTTTACTTAAATATATATATATATATATATATATATATATATATATATATATATATATATATATATATATATATATATATATATATATATATACGTCAAAAGCGATTAGGGTCATAGAGCTACGGCGGGCTAAGAGTGTATTTATTAGAGTATCGGTAGGCTTAGGTACTAAAAGGTAAGATAAAACTATTGTCTGACTATAAATTAAATCATGTGCTAAAAGAGATGAAAAAATAAAATAATTCTAGACGCAATCATCAGCTCCGCTCACAACTGTAAAAATAAAGATTAAACAGGAAACATTAAACTTGGACCGAGAATTTTTAGTGCACAAAGATTGTTATTTTTTATTAATATGGTATTAAGGGTGCATGAGCGTCAAAAGTGGCTATGATCATAGAGCTACAGGTGACTGAGAGTGTATTTATTAGAGCGCTGGCAGGTGACGACAACAGAGGTGATATATTTTATATATGTATATATATTAGGGCTGTCAATTAATCGAGTTATTTTAAAGATTAACCAGATTAATTGATTTTTAAGATCAAAACGATTAACCTTTTATGACTCAGTTAATCTTATAAAAAGAAACCCCAGTCACGTCACTATAATACTGTTTATTATGCTAAACACATGTGTCAGTTTGTCTACATGAAGAGGGAGATGCCTTTTTGAGTGTTTCGTTGCATAACCTTACCTTTGTCACTAAATTTCAATCGTGTTATCCTGAAGAAAAATCATGAAAATGTCCATCTTGTCACTTTGAACAAGACATTTTAACTTGATGTGAATGAAGACGTTTGTAGGTGAGTGTTGTTGCAAAACGAGTAAACTATCACTAGTTGTCAGGCTATTATTTTTCTGTCGATTGGAGTGCAATGGAGAGACCTTGATTGTTGTTATGATTCTAAACTAGATTAGTTTTGGAATATGTTTTATTTTAGGGATCCAGATTGACATCATTACTTTGGTACACATTTTGCTTCGACAATTCTCATTATCCTCCATTCAATAGAAAGTTTTCTGCGCAGAAATGCTTATAATACACCTGGAATGTAATAAATAAATAGTAATTTAAGCTCCTTAATAAAATGATGATTGTTGGTAATAATAGTGATAAAGAAACTGTGAGATATATGTACAAGTGACCAATAATAATAGGTCACAAAACATCTTATATAATAATAACATGTGATACGATGTAATGTGGTTTATACTTTAAAACATTTTCATATTACTGTCATTATTCATTCTAATAATAAACAATTATACTTTTTTATTAAACTGTTGTTTTTATTGTTATTTTTGTTATTATTCAGCACAAACAATACAATTAATAACATATTACAATCATTATTTAAAAAATGGAAACTTACCGGGCATATCGCTTTTTTTAGTGTAGTATCTATTAATTATAACAATAATATTGAAAAACAACAATAAACAATTATTTGTTACTAGATTTCGTGGTTTTATTTATTTATTATTCTAATCAAAGCTATTTATCCATCTATAAACTATTGAGCTACACCGCCAAAATATATCACAATCAATTAATCAGGTTCTCAAAAATACCTAATGCAAGTTCATTTGTGATGTTTTTATTATTTATCCTGGTACATCCAAGGGTTTTCTCTTTTTTCCCCATAAAGGTTTTGGAGAGTAGCAGTTTTGTGAGAAAATAAAAAAATAATAGTTTTCTATGTTATATTAATATATGCCAAAGATAAAAGAATATTCTTTGATCACATTCAATATTCAAGTTTCCGTTAACTTGTGTATCCGACAATCTTAATTTCTTCCGATCATGTGTGCCTACACTTTGTAGCTACTTGAACATGTACAGCAAATATAAAAATTTTAAATAGCAACTAGTTTTAGTTTGTTTCCTTCCTTTTCAGTTCTGCATTCAAAAAAACTTGTGTTTACAGTTACATACATAAATACATACATAGTTGTTTTTAATTGTGATATTACACTATTGTGATATTATATCTGTTATTTGTTCCTGGACTGAAAAATCCAAATTGAGGTTTGCTAATCTCATTCTACAAGCATGCAGGTAGATGGATGATGACTTTACTGCCTCATCATTGCATTTATATCACCTGAGTACATAAGATTAAAAAATAAGAGTAATTTAAGATTAATGGAAAAAATTAAGATTAAGATTAAGATCAAAAATTCTTAATCTTTGACAGCCCTAATATATATATATATATGTATTTACGTCAAAAGCGGTTAAGGTCATAGAGCTACGGTAGACTAAGAGTGTATTTATTAGAGTGTCGAGAGGTGGTGACAACGAAGGTGACATTTGAATTTATATATATGTATTTACATAATATCATACTGCCTTTAGCATCTCAATTCGTAAGAAATAAAATGTAATGGGTTGAACAAAATACTATGAAACATTATAAAAACAACTAAAAATTTTTTATAAATATGTGTGAAACGCTTCTAACATTAGTTCTAAAATACCTACAGAAGAAGATAGTCCGTCATATAATTAGACATAATTATAAATATGTTTTCTGAATTTACAAAAAGTTTTTTTTGTTCCACTCCATGTTATATAATTTTTCGAAAACTTTTTGATCCCAAACACTTCTTTCAATTTCTTTTAAAAAAACTTTAATATTTACAACTTCTACCATTAACAAAACGGTTTCAAAACTGCTTTTTATAATGTCATCAAAAAGTTCTGTCGATACGTCGTGTTCCCTACATCGTATCCCCATACTCAGCATGTGTTGGGTTATACAGAATATTATAACTTGGAATGTCAAACGCTCTACAGCTTTTTCTTCAACAGCATCATTATTTATCACATACTTATGACACATTTCCGGGAGGAAGTCCTTTAAGTAAATTGAGTTTGTTGTTGTATTGTTCTAAAATACAAGTAATAATTAGATAAGTAAAATAATTGAAAGTTTTTCATTTTTTTTCAACTGGTGCTAAGTAGTATTTTTTATTAATTCTTACTTTTTCGTCAAGCTGACATTCCGATTCTACATACAACAGTTGGCTTCCTTCGTCTTGAGTATTCATTCTGAAAAAAAAACAAATAGTTTTGTTTAATTCTTTTTAATCAATTTAAAGATAGATAGGGCATAAAGCCTTGAGCTAGTTGTGTCAGCTAGCAGAAATAATTGCACTTTTACTCTTACCTTTATGAAGAGAGAGCTCCTAGTAGTTGCAATGGAAGGTGTAGTAGATGTTGCTTCTTCCCTCACTGTTGTTGAACTGGATGCTCTCTGTCTGAGACCCTTGCCTCTTGAATAGCTAAACTTGCACCGATTGACACGGATTGAGTTCTATAAAAAAGTGTCATTTGAGGGAATATTTGGCTTATTTTTCATGTTTTATTCGCGTGAAAATATGTTTTTTATTCCTGCGGAGACTTCTTTTGTTCTTCCCGTGAAAAACGACTTTTCATCCACTGGAAGTTTTTGGCTTATTTTTCATGTTTTATTTGCGTGAAAGCAAATTTTTTTTATTCCCGCGGAGACTTTTATTGTTCTTTGCGTGAAAAAGGACTTTTTATCCGTGAGAATAACTTTTTTTCCCGCAAAAACATTAGTTTATATTCGCGTGAAAATAAATTTTTTATTCCCGCGAAAACATTGGTTTTTTATTCGCGTGAAAATAAAGTTTTTATTCCTGCAAAAACATTGGTTTTTATTCGCGTGAAAATAAACTTGTTATCCCCGCAAAAACATTGGTTTTTATTCGCGTGAAAATAACTTTTTCATTCCCGCAAAAACGTTGGTTTTTATTCGCCTGAAAACAAATCTGTTATTCCCGGGAAAACATTGTTTTTTATTCATGTAAAAATAAATTTTTTATTCCCGCAAAAACATTGGTTTTTATTCGCGTGAAAACAAAGTTTTTATTCCAGCAAAAACATTGGTTTTTATTCGCGTGAAAATAAATTTTTTATTCCCGCGAAAACATTGGTTTTTATTCGCGTGAAAATAAAGTTTTTATTCCAGCAAAAACACTGGTTTTTTATTCGCGTGAAAATAAGTTTTTTATTCCCGTGAAAACATTGGTTTTTATTCGCGTGAAAATAAGTTTTTTATTCCGGCGAAAACATTGGTTTTCATTCGCGTGAAAATAATTTTTCTATTCCTGCGAAAACATTGGTTTTTATTTGCGCGAAAATAAATTCTTGATTCCTGCAAAAACATTGGTTTTTATTCGCGTGAAAACAAATTTGTTATTCCCGCAAAAACATTGGTTTTTATTCATGTGAAAATAAATTTTTTATTCTTGCGAAGACATTGGTTTTTATTTGCGTGAAAATGAATTCGTCATTCCCGCGAAAACATTGGTTTTGTTCGAATGAAAATAAATTTGTTATTCATGCAAAAACATTGGTTTTTATTCATGTGAAAATAAATTTTTTGTTCCTGCGAAAACACACTATGTATGTTGATACATTGTTTGTATTTCACACAAAAAACACCTCCTAAAACTGAATTTATGAGATATTTTAAGAAAAGTAACAGTCTTGGATTTTCAAGCTTGTAAGTCTAACTAACAAAACAAGTGGATAAAGTCATACTTTGTTCATGTTTTTTAGATGATACCGGAGATAACTAGAATTAGAGATATAACCACAATCCGGTTTAAAATTAAGTTTTGTTGGAAGTGAGTGGATTTCTCATTAAGTTTTTGGTAAAAGGTTGTACTCGTATTAACTAATCTGTAATCAAACACAATAAAAACAGGAGATAAATGCAATCAAGTTCTCTTCCTTTTTAGGTTGAATTGATAAACCTATAATTCCGAAGTCTATGGATGTTTGTTGTTTGTTTTAAATATAAATAACATGATAATAAATAGGGCTTAGGCGTAGTTAATGACTTTTCTCGAGCGAGTTTATAAAGCATAACATTAAAAAGGTCAAAACATATAGGATTAGGTGAGAGATAGTGATTAATGACTTTTCTGGAGTGAGTTTATCAGTGAAGTGACACTTGCGTTATATTATAATTAATTACTTTTTAAAAACTTGTGAAAATGAACTGGTAACATTACGTCGACTGAAATAATGCCTAGAATGTCTCGCATAAATTTTGGTCTGACCAAAAATGGACTGAAAACCTTTAGGGCGAGTACAAAATTATCGTAACTCGCTATAACGGATATTCTAAGAAATATTTATTTTCTCTCTGATAACAATTAACGTAAATATTTGTAACGGATGTCACATGATCTCAATCGGTTTTTGCCAACTGAATCACTTAGTCACTCGTAAACATTTGATACTCGCTTAATTTTTTTGTTGATAACAGCAATGTCACAATTGTATTTATCGTAAATATTTCAAAAACGGATATCGCGTGATTCCAGTTGGTTTTTCCTACTGAATCGCTTAGTTACTCGTAAAAATTTGAAAATTGCTTGATTTTTTCGTTGATAAAACATGTCGCAAGTATCTTTTAACAAATATTACCGTGATTTCAATAAGTTTTCCTTACTAGATTACTTAGTTACTCATCAACATTTCATAATTGCTTTCATTAATAGTTGTTGCAAAGCAATGCTATATTTAAAAAGTATTACTACGATTCCAACCAATTTCCCTACTGAATTACTTAATTACTCGCCGGTATTCCATAGTTTCTTTCACTAATAATTACAAAGTAATATTGTAAATATATAATGCAGTAGATACTAAATTGACACAAATTTCATCCATTCATATGATTTTAAAACTTAACTAATGTAGTTTTTTACCAGAAATAAAAATAATTTTTAAACAAAATCAAAAATTAACGCTGATTACATGTATGGTAAACATAATAACTGTAAATATATATAACTAAAAGAAATATTTATGCTCAAGTCTCCTCTCTCTCTCCTCTAAACTCTCTCTAGATATATACAAATACAGCTATTTTTATATTTAGACTCGATCTCAAATGCTGATGATATGTAGTCTCAAGTGGATAAATGAAGTTAAAGTACTTTGTATTACACACAATTTACTGTAAATTTTAATCATCTAGAGGACTAATGGTATCCTCTCTCCTCTCTCTCAAGATATCTCCTCTCTCTCCTCTAACCTCTCTCCTCTCTCCTCTCTCCTCTCTCCCCTCTCTAGATGTATACAAATACAACTATTCTTATATGTAAACTCGATCTCGAATGCTGATGATATGTAGTCTCAAGTGAATAAATGAAGTTAAAGTACTTTGTATTACATAAAGTTTACTGTAAATTTAATCATCTAGAGGGCTAATGGTATCCTCTCTCCTCTCTCATCTTTCCCTCTCTCCTCTCTCTCAAGATATCTCCTCTCTCTCCTCTAACCTCTCTCCTCTAACCTCTCTCCTCTAACCTCTCTCCTCTAACCTCTCTCCTCTCTCCTCCCTCCCCTCTCTAGATGTATACAAATACAACTATTCTTATATGTAAACTCGATCTCGAATGCTAATGATATGTAGTCTCAAGTGAATAAATGAAGTTAAAGTACTTTGTATTACACAAAATTTACTGTAAATTTTAATCATCTAGAGGGCTAATGCTCCCCTTTCTCCTCTCTCCTCTTTCCCTCTCTCCTCTCTCTCAAGATATCATATGTGTCGGAATTACAAAAATTTATCAAAACTTAAATGCCATACATTCAAAATCTAGATGCCCTATGAGTTGGAATTATGTATATAATTATGTAAAAAACTATCAAAACTTGAAAGCCATACATTCAAAATCTATATACCATATAAGTTCAAATTAAGTAAAAAAATAATCAAAACTCAAATGCCACTTAAATGCCACTCAAATGCCACTCAAATGCCCCTCAAATGAAATACAATATTAACTCGGCGAATCCATCCAACGTCGTAACCCATTGCATAACCCCCGAGGTCTAATCCACAAAAAAACACTTGAATGGGAGATCTGCTCATATATTACTACTTATACTACTACTCACTAATATATACTACTACTCACTAATATATACTACTACTCACTAATATGTACTACTACTCACTAATATATACTACTACTCACTAATATATACCACTACTCATTAATATAAGTAGTAATATATGAGCAGATCTCCCTACCAAGTGTTTTTTTGTGGGGTCATTATCTGGGGTTATGCAATGGGTTACGGCGTTGGATGAATTCGCCGAGTTTATATTGTATTTTACTTGAGGGGTACTTGAGTGGCATTTGAATGGCATTTAAGTGGCATTCGAGTTTTGATTATTTTTTTACTTAATTTGAACTTATATGGTATCTAAATTTTGAATGTATGGCATTTAGGTTATGATAATTATTACATAACTGTATACATAATTATAACTCATAGGGTATCTAGATTTTGAATGTAAGGCATTTAAGGTTTGATAATTTTCTGTAATTCCGACTCATATGATATCTTGAGAGAGAGGAGATATATCTACATTGAATAAATACAGTGATTAAAAATGAAAGAATATGTGAATATATACATTTATTGTGTAATAAGTAGGGAAAATCTCATATAATATAGCTAGAGTCAGTAAATACTAAGTAATAACAATTAATACATAGTCTTTTTTTCATTTCATTCAATTTTCATAAATTTTTTGCAAAAAGAAATCATTCTCTAAATGGTTAAATTTCATCTCATTGTACAAATTTACAAAAAAGGAGAATGTGATAAAATAGATATCATAATAGAGTGTAATAAGTTGAATATATAGAGTTAAAGTCTATAAAAACTTTTTAATTTGTAAAGTATTTGATGACTTTACAAGAAATATCATCACATTCAGGTTCAATGATGATGAGAAGATTTTCTTCAAGCTTAAGTTTACTATTTTCCGATATAGACAGAGAAAGTTTTGAAAAACCCTCCAAATCATTATAAATAAAAACTCTATAAATCGACGGTGTTGAATTTGTAATTGATACTGAATTGTTTTCGCATATGATGTATCTATCACACACACAATCAGTAGTAGTTTCGATTTCTTCAGAATTGTATATAGTAGAGTTTGTAGGGCTTGGTTGTTCCAAAATTAAATCGACTAAACCCAGAGCTTGTGGAAGAGATGGAATTGATGGTGATAAAGCCGGAACTACTGGCTTGTTTGTAGTGGTTGTCGTCGGGGTTGTTGTCGTCGTTGTCTGTGGAGTTGTGGTGATTGTTGTCGTTGTATGTGGAGTTGCAGTGGTTGTTGTTGGAGTTGTTCTTCGAGTCGTAGTTAGTAATCCTTCATCGTATAAACGAATGTAATTTAAAGCTTCGTCGGTTTTGCAAACAAAGTAGTGTTGAGGCCACATATCATAAGTGTCACAGCTTCTACGTAGGTGAGTAGGTTCCATGAAACATGTGAGTCTACGCATACGATATTTTAAGTTTTTTCTTAAAATACGAGTTACTGAATCAACCGCTTCCATATTAAGAATTCCCCGAAAACATCCAGACGCTCTATGAGATAAAGTGAATGGTGTAAACTCTGTTACAAGACAATAACCGCTTAGGATTGGGAATAATAGGAGATAGATGCAATATCTCATTTTTTTTTATTCAGAGAGAGAGACTTTTAACCTAGTTTATGCTTTCATCATCTAGAGTTAACTGTCTTGCATTTCGGTGGTCATTGGTTAATATGCTTCAAC